>CM039677.1:51407293-52845793 GCA_022496015.1 Hordeum marinum | reverse complement strand
CCGTGTATGGGCTCCAGACTTAAATGATTCCATTGTATGCCTCCATTAACTCTAATGAATCAGATTCCATGATAATATTAGTACAGCCTAGGTCATGCACCATGGCTAGACCTCTTTGTAATGCAATGGCTTCAGCCGTAGTGCTGCTCAAAATATTTGACAAAAGTGATGTGCGGCCAGCCATTGCTTCCCCCTTAGAGTTATGGAGAATTGCCGCTGTAGCTCCTGAACCATCATCAAAGTATGCAGCATCTACATTCATCTTACACCATACTGTATCAGGTTTCTCCCATATGATTTTGTGCGGATCAGCTGTACCTGAAGACTTAGCAAAATTCGATGCCAAAGCTTGAATCGCAAAGGCCATTCTTCGCGCGGGGGGAGGGGGGGCTACACATTTACCTTTGATGGCCTCCCTTCTTTGCCACCAAATGTACCTGGCACCCACACTTAAACACTCTTTGAAGCCCAAGTTGCTAGAGCCTGGTGCATTCACCCTATCTGACCGCAGGATCTCCTCTAGAACTACACTTTCTGATTCATCTACCGATAAGCTTATTTTAGTTATCTCCATCAAGCCCAGAGAAATCCATACTTATGTTTTTATATTCCGCTTTTTAAAAAAGAAAAAATGTTGAAAAGATCAGCTTGCTACGGACTTAGCCGGCCAAGGGATTGTTAATAACTAAATTAGTTTAATTACGAAATCAGCGTACGATTTCGTAGGAGTATCATGCATGGTGGTGGTTACCATGATGACGCCAACAATCAGCTGATCCACCATGCAATCCCTTTTTCCTTTTTACTCCCCATGTAGGATTCGTTTCTCTACTATGCAAGGAGAAGCAAGATCTATTTACAAAGTTATGTACAAAGATGGAGGCTACAACGAGGAATATTTTATTTAACATGGATGACAACATGAGTGGGATTGTCCCTCCTTGCCTTTAAGCGTTATATGGAGTCAACATGTTTATTTGTATCTAGGCTTTTTATTTTTTGATTGTGTGGAAGAACATTGTTTGGCCGTGTACAACTTAATTGTGGAGAGGCCAGGTGTCACTAGTAGAAAACAGGGCATCGGTTCGGGCCGGCCAGCCCATTAGTCCCGGTTTGGTCACGAACCGGGACCAATGAGGGCAACGGTCCCGGTTCGTGAGGCCAGGGGGTCAGGGGGACCACGTGGGCATTGGTCCCGGTTCGTCTGGCCCATTTGGTCCCGGTTCCAGACATGAACTGGTATCAATGGGCCTCGCTCCTGGCCCACAACCATTGGTCCCGGTCCGTGGCTGGAACCGGGCCAAATGGGGGTCCTTTAGTCCCGGTTCCAGCCACGAACCGGGACCAATGAGATGCCTATATATACCCCTTCTCCGGCGAGCAGAGCACTCCACACACCGCTCTGTTTTTTTGCCGGCGAGGAAAGAAATTTGTGGTGCTCTAGCTCACCTCCTATGCACATGAGGTGTTTGATGAAATGCCCAAGCCAAACTTAAGCTTTCTCCTCTTGAAGCTCCTTGTCTAAACTCCATTTTCGTCAAGATTTGTCTAGGTTTGGCGGTCCGTCCTGTCCCGTCCCCGTCCTGAAACCACCGTCGATCGCCCGCGCGTGGTGAGCCTCTTGATCTTATCTTCTTGCTAAAAGAAAATATACTTACTCGTATGATTTTCTTACTTTTATTATTGTTTGTTATTATATAGTGTCATGGTTATGGTATCCGCCCACGTCGGCTCTCGTCCAGTCTATGATTCAGATGTGGTATATTATCTCTTATATAACTCTTTCATACATCTAATGTCTATAACAATTAATTATGCCACCAACTTGACGTACATGTTTTTATCTATAGGAAGTAGTTGAACCAGAAATTCCAACCGACTATGCAATTCTGCTCGACAAGTTAACTAAAGCTGAAAAAGAAATCGATCATTTGAAAGAAAAAATGAACAGAACTGAAGATGACAAGATGAGATTGGAGTTGCATGTTGCCGATGTCGTCGTTGATCACAAGACCAAGATGGATGCAATGCGCTTGAAGCTTAGAAAGATAAGAAAATATGCCATTCATATTGAGGCTTGGTATCATTATGCCGTTGGATCAATTGGTACCTTAATAGCGGTTATGATTGCATTTGTTGTTGCATTTAAATTTTTTACATAGTTTCAGTGTATGTTTTAATTAGATGATCTAGAGACCTATATGTTGTTCAATAATGACAGCTATGTATGAACTGTACGTATTTATTTTGGTCATTATTGTACTTTAACTTTAATGTCATGATGGATTTCTAATAATTTGGTCACTTCTGTATTCATGATATGTTATAATGGTTTTTAATACACTTTATTATATAACGCACGCAGATGAACCGGCAATGGATGTACGGTGACCGACGCACCTCCGAGTATATTAAGGGCCTGCATAATTTTCTCGAAGCGGCTGAGGCAAACAAGCAGAATGATTTTATGCCTTGTCCATGTACTGTCTGTGAGAATACGAAGTCTTTCTCCAACTCTAAAACCCTTCACTTCCACCTGCTTCAGAAGGGTTTTATGCCACACTATAATGTTTGGACCAAGCATGGAGAAAGAGGGGTTCTGATGGAAGACAACGAAGAAGAAGAGGATGACGACAACTACCCTCCCCCTGAATATGGTGATGCTACAATGGGGGAAGCTGAAGATCAAGAGGAACCAGACCATGTGCCCGATGATGATCTTCGCCGGGTCATTGTTGATGCACAGAGAGAATGCGAAAGTGAAAGGGAGAAGTTGAAGTTCGATCGCATGTTAGAGGATCACAAAAAAGGGTTGTACCCAAATTGTGAAGATGACAACAAAAGGCTCGGTACCACACTGGAATTGCTGCAATGAAAGGCAGACAATGGTGTATCTGACAAGGGATTTAGTTCTCTACTCAAAATAATGAAGAAAAAGCTTCCAAAGGATAATGAATTGCCCGACAGTACGTACGCAGCAAAGAAGGTTCTATGCCCTCTAGGATTGGAGGTGCAGAAGATAGATGCATGCCCTAATGACTGCATCCTCTACCGCGGCGAGTACGAGGAACGGAACGCATGCCCGGTATGCGGTGCATTAAGGTATAAGATCAGAAGAGATGACCCTGGTGATGTTGAGGGCCAGTGCACCGGGAAGAGGGTTCCTACCAAGGTGATGTGGTATGCTCCTATAATACCATGGTTCAAACGTCTGTTCAGAAACAAAAAGCATGTTGAGTTGATGGAATGGCACAAAAAAGACCGTAAGAAAGACGGGAAGTTGAGAGCACCTGCTGACGGGTTGTAGTGGAAAAAGATCGAGAGAAAGTGGAGCGACTTTACAAGTGACCCGAGGAACGTATGGTTTGGTTTAAGTGCAGATGGCTTTAATCCTTTTGGGGAGCAGAGCAGCCAGCATACCACATGGCCTGTGACTCTATGTATGTATAACCTTCCTCCTTGGTTGTGCATGAAGCGGAAGTTCATTATGATGCCAGTGCTCATCCAAGGCCCTAAGCAACCCGGCAAAGACATTGATGTGTACCTAAGGCCATTAGTTGATGAACTTTTACAGCTATGGAATGGAAGAGGTGTACGTGTGTGGGATGAGAACAAACAGGAGGATTTTGACCTACATGCGTTGTTGTTTGTAACCATCAATGATTGGCCTGCTCTTAGTAACCTTTCACGACAGACAAACAAGGGATATACCACGCATGCACACACTCTTTAGATGACACCGACAGTATATATTTGGACAAATGCAGGAAGAATGTGTACCTGGGGCATCGTCGATTTCTTCCGACCAACCATCAATGTCGAAAGAAAGGAAAGCATTTCAAAGGTGAGGCAGATCACCGGAAGAAGCCCGCCCTCCGTACTGCTGATCACATACTTGATATGGTCAATGATTTACAAGTAATATTTGGAAAGGGTCCTGGCGGACTATCTGTTCCAAATGACGCTGACAAACGTGCACCCATGTGGAAGAAGAAATCTATATTTTGGGACCTACCCTATTGGAAAGACCTAGAGGTCCGCTCTGCAATCGATGTGATGCACGTGACGAACAACCTTTGCGTGAATCTGCTAGGCTTCTTGAGAGTGTATGGGAAGACAAAGATACACCGGAGGCACGGGAGGAACATCAACGTGTGCATGAAAAAGACGGCATGCATCCAAAGCAGTATGAAGGTCCTGCCAGCTATGCTCTTACCAAAGAAGAGAAGGAAATCTTCTTTGAATGCCTACTTAGTATGAAGGTCCCGTCTGGTTTCTCGTCGAATATAAAGGGAATAATAAATATGGCAGAGAAAAAGTTCCAGAACCTCAAGTCTCATGACTCCCACGTGATTATGACGCAACTGCTGCCGGTTGCATTAAGGGGGCTTCTAGCGGAAAACATTTGATTAGCCATTGTGAAGCTATGTTCATTCCTGAATGTAATCTCTCAGAAGGTGATCGATCCAGAAATCCTACAAAGGTTAAGAAGTGATTTGGTGCAATGTCTTGTTAGTTTCGAGCTGGTGTTCCCACCGTCCTTCTTCAATATCATCACGCACGTCCTAGTTCATCTAGTCGATGAGATTGCCGTTCTGGGCCCTGTATTTCTACACAATATGTTCCCCTTTGAGACGTTCATGGGAGTCTTACAAAAATATGTTCGTAACCGTGCTAGGCCAGAAGCAAGCATCTCCATGGGCCATCAAACAGAGGATGTCATTAGGTTTTGTGTTGACTTCATTCCTGACCTTAAGAAGATTGGTCTCCCTCAATCGCGGTATGAGGGGAGACTGATCGGAAAAGGCACGCTAGGAGCGCACTCAATAATATGTAGGGACAGGCATTCTTGGTCTCAGGCACACTACACAATTCTACAGAATTCCACCTTGGTGACCCCATATGTCGATGAACACAAGAATATTCTGCACTCCAAACACCCGGAGCAGTGTGACGACTGGATTACATATGAACATATCAGGACTTTTGGTAATTGGTTGCAAACACGTATCATGGGTGAGAACACTGTTTCTGATGAGTTGTACTCGTTGGCCAAGGGACCAACTGCGACTGTATTGACTTACAAAGGGTACGAGATAAATGGGAATACATTTTACATGATCGCCCAAGATGAAAATAGCACCAACAAAAACAGCGGTGTCCACTTTGATGCAGCAACTAAGAGGGGAAAGGACACATATTATGGTTACATAGTGGACATATGGGAAGTTGACTATGGACATGATTTCAAGGTCCCTTTGTTTCAGTGCAAATGGGTCAATCTGTTAAGAGGCGGGGTACAGGAAGACCCACAGTACGGAATGACAACAGTGGATCTGAACAATCTTGGGTACACAAACGAACCATTCTTCCTAGCCAATGATGTGGCACAGATTTTCTATGTGAAGGACATGTCTACCATACCGAGAAAAAGAAAAGATAAGGAAGCGAATACATCATACGATGAGCCAAAATGCCACATAGTTCTTTTAGGAAAAAGAGACATCGTGGGATTGGAGGGCAAGACAGACATGTCTGAAGATTATGAAAAGTTTCATGAAATTCCTCCCTTCAAAGTCAAGGCTGACCCAAGCACCCTGTTAAACGATGAAAATTGTCCATGGTTATGGCGCAATAAGCAAAGGACACACGCGAAGAAGAAGTGAGGACTTTCGCTCCACAACTATATCATTGCAATGACATGTGAAGAAATGAAGTGCCTTTTGTAACACATGAGTTTTCGTTCGAAACCCTAATACTTCGAAAGAGATTCTCCGTTTTGTACATAAAGTGCATCCAGTTTTTGCCGTAATCCTGTCAACTTTTTATGAAATGCTATGTGGGTGAAATGATGATACCATGCTAACTTTCAACCTTTTTAGTGTTCATTTGAAGTGCTTTGCAATTTCAGGGTCATTTAGCTCAAAAAAATAAATAAGTGCATGAAAATACCAAATGAAGTCAGAAAGGGTAGAAAATTGATGATGTGGCTTTGAGTGGTGCATTTTGAACACACAAAAATTCTGGAGTTCAAATGAGTTCAAAAAAATGAAATCCCTTCGTAACAGATGAGTTTTCGCTCGAAACCGTGATATTTCGAAATAGATTGTCCATTTTGTACCCGAAGTGCATCCAGTTTTTGTCGTACCCCACTCAACTTTTTAGCACAAGCTATGTGGGTGAAATGATGATACCATGCTAACTTTCAACCTTTTCAGAGTTTGTTTGAAGTGCTTTTTAATTTCTTTCAAAACATCGTAGGAGTGGAGTTCAAAAAAGAATCAGCTAAAAAGCTTTTATAAACCTCTAGTATTTTTGAAACAATAATTATATAAAAATTATGCAACTAAAATTATCAAAGTATTTTTTGTTCAAAACATTAATAGCAAAAAGAATTTAATGATAAAACACAAACAGAAATAAATAAAGCAAAAAATAAATAAAGCAAGAAACAAAACAAAATAATCGAAATTATGCAACTAAAATTATCAAAGTATTTATTTGTTAAAAAGAATGAACTAAAATAACAGAAGAAAAATATAGGAAAAAAATTAAAAGAATAAATAAAGCAAAAAACAAAACAAAAAAAGTTTTTTTAAAAAAAATGCCGCCTACTAGGCCACCACGGCCTGAATACGACTAGAAACCCAACAACTAGTTAGGCCAGATTCAGGCCCGCAGAAGGACCAGTAGGCCCACAGGGAGAGGAGAGTGCAATTAGGCCCGTAAGCCTGCAGTTGAGAGGAGCTCGAGAGGGTTGGTGCAGCAGCGCTTATAAACCACTCTCGAGCCCTCTCGGCTAGCGAGGTGGGATTAAGCATTTGTCCTCGGGCAGCACCACCTTTTGGTCTCGGTTGGTGACACCAACCGGGACCAATAGGCCCCTTGAGTCCCGGTTGTTGCCACCAACCGGGACCAATGCATCCCTTTAGTCCCGGTTGGGGGCCCCAACCGGGACCAATGGTCTCTGTGCTGCCGAAAAGAGACCTTTGGTCCCGGTTGGTGCCACCAACCGGGATTAAAGGGGGCATTGATCCCGGTTGGTGCCACCAACCAGGACCAATGCTCTGTGTATATAAGCGACAGTTTTGATTTTTTCAGATTTCATCTAGCACTTGCCCCCGATGACGACGCCACGCTGCCCGCCCTCACCGTCGACGCCCTCTGCCCAGACGCCCCCTGCCCTGACGCGCCTCCCTGCCCCGACGCGCCGCCCCGTGCCCCGATGCGTCGCCCTGCCCCGACGCGCCGCCCCTGCCCTGACGCTAGCGCCGCTCCCTGACACCGCCCCATGCCACAACCCTGCCCCAACGACGCCACCCCTCCTCCCCGTTCGGTCCGGCCGACCCCCTTTCCTCCCCTGTCCAAGTTTGCTGATTTAATTTGATGATATATAGATGATAGATGATATGATAGTTGGATGATGATGTTGATGATAGCTGATGATGTTGATGATAGATGATGTATGCTTTTTTTTGTTCATATAATTTTTTATAGAATTTTTGGTCCATGTATATATGTGTGTGTATATGGATGGATGGATGGATGGATGTATATATAGAAAATTATCATATGATAAAAAATATCGTAGCTTCCTGTTTTTTTCCATGGATGTATGCTAAAGAAAATTATGAAAGAGTTTATGGGAGGTTTCTGTCAAAAGGTTCAATGATTTGTCAAGGCAAAAAATTGAACTAATTAAGGTATCACATGCTTTTGTATATATGATATATATTTTTTGTTGGCACCTAGAAGTGTTGTCGAGGCCACCCCAAACCCTAGAAGTGTTGTCGAGGCCACCCCAAACCCTAGAAGCATTGTCGAGGCCACCCGAAACCCTAGAAGCATTGTCGAGGCCACCCAAATTTACCAAGTTAAATGAAGAAAACTCTGGTAACTTAGATTTATCAAGTTAATTGTCATGTTGTAATATTTGCAGAAACTATGGATCCAAGAGACGAAGAACAAGAACAGTTGTTGGGGGACATAATCCACGGCGGACGTGATGTCTTGTCGTATCTCAACGACACCGATGGTCTGGAAGGAGAGGGTTATGAAGTCTCTGGTGATCGAACAGTGGAGGAGGAAGGACATGATCATGATGGCTCCGTTGACCGAATGCAAGAGGAAGAAGGAGACCATGATGACGGCTTCGGTGGCCGATCAAAGGAGGGAGCTGTTGCAAAGTCCGGCGAGGTATATATATTAATTAAGCCTGTGCTGACTCTAGCTAATTGATGCATTAATTATTTTGGTATGTACATATATTAATTAACTCTTCTTTCTTCTATTATAGCCCTCCGGATCGAGCCAAACTTCGGTAACGAGAGGAGGCCCGAAGAAGAGGTTGCGCAAGGATGAAAAGTTCACAATCACAACACTCGCGAACAATGGCCATCCGATTGACCCCAACCGGACCAAGAACGTATTTTCTGCTCAGTGCGGAGCTATTGTTAGGGACAACATCCCGATCAGCATCAAGCAATGGAATAAGCCTAAGGACGGCGCCCCTGATGGTCATTATGTCACCGATAGATAGAAAGAAGATCTTTGGACCGCGCTGAAGGCAAATTTCACCCTACCGCCAGAGGAGGATCCGAATAAGCCAGTTATAGAGCCACGGGTCAAGGCGTGTGCTCTTAAGAAGATGGCAGATCTATTCAGGAGGTGGAAGAATGAGTTGAAATCAAAGTTTGTCAAAAAAGGGAAGACTCCAGCATTCGTCGGCCGGTATGGGAAGATAGGAGATTACTGGCCCGCATTTGTGGCCTACAAGACATCAGAGAAGAGTAAGAAGATGTCAGAGACAAAAAAGAACAATGCTGCAAAGAAGCAGTTTCACCATCACACAGGGTCAGGTGCTTACCTTAAAGCTCGGCCATTGTGGGACAAAGCTGAGAATGACCTGATTGCTAAAGGGGTCATACCACGGACATCAAACTGGCCAGACCGTTCAAGGACTTGGTTCGTCGGGGTTGGCGGAACTTTGGACCCTGAAACAGGGAAGTGCCGTTCGACGAACGAGCAACTTGCAATACCCGTGAACAAGCTTCAGCACTATATCACCGCAGCGCAGGAAGGGACGTTCATTCCCGACAGAGAGAAGGACGAGCTCACTGAGGCCCTAGGGAATGCTGAGCACCCTGGACGAACACGAGGCACAGCAGGCTCCGTTTCGTGGAAGGTTGGGTTTCCCGATGCAAGCAGTTAAAAAAGCCGGGAGAGAAAGAGGAAAGCGGAGCTGAGTGAAATTTAGAATCTCAATGCAAGACTACAAAAGCTCGAGGATGCTGAGAGCCACCGAGCTGCCGGCCAACCATCTCAGCGGCACGAAGCTACCCCAGAAGCTACTACCCCGCCATCTCAACGGAGAAGCAGCGTCGCTTCCACGGAGCCCGTTCAACCCGACTTCACGTCTCTTAGCTACCCCGTGGATACTATCACGAAGGCTCAACATTGCGAGCTTATGACGAAATGCCGGAACCTCACTTTCAAGGTGGCTGTCGGCTCTGTTGCACCTCCTCAACCCAACAGAACTTTTCACTGCCGTCCGATTCCACATGGCTATGCTGTTCTAATGGTGGATGAAGTAATGCCGGAATTTGAGGAGCTCGAGCTTGACCACTGTACAGGTGAAGGAGAGAATAAGCTGGTTCGTGCCCTGAGGAGTTAATGTCTATGGCAGAAGGAGTACATCAAGCTTCCAAAGTGGACGCCTCCGCCTCCTCCTTCTCCCCAGGCGAATCAGGGCACACCGCCTCCTTCTCCAACTCCTCTGGTGCGTGGGGGCACTCCGCCTCCTCCTATGCCTACTCCGTCACGTCGGAGCAGTACGCCTCCTCCTCAGCCTCGTCGGCAACAGCGGAAGACATCCGCCGCCGTTGTGGCTCCTCCGACGCCTAGTAAGCAACAACGAAAGGGAGCCGCCTCCACTCCGGCGGCTAGCAGTACAAGCATAGGCAGCAATGGATACACAAACGGTCCATCTCTCAAGCTTGTGGACAAGTTACCATATGAGAGGACCGACTCTGAAAACAAGGAGATAAGTCAGGCCGAAGTGAGGGACCCTTTTGCAAAGAAAACTCCAGCTCCGAAGGAGAAGATAGATCCGGTGAAAGCGATGCGCACTATCGATGCCCTGAAGCGACCACCACCGCCTCCGCCAGATTCCAACAATGAATGTTGTATTAAAAAGGCATGTCAAGATGCGAGGCGGTCAGGGAGTACTTCCAATGATGCAAAGTTAGCAAAACGAAGAAGTGGGAAAAATATTCCACAGCTCGGCGAACAGGTGAACCAATCGTGCCCCCCGCTCAAGGTTTCTAGCGATATCATTGCTAATCATCCAGGGATGGTCCCTGGTACCAAACGTGGTGATTACCTGAGTGATGATGTATTGTTTGAGAAGTCGGAGGTGGACGAATTCAAATATCGGTACAGGCGTCCTCTTGTCAAACCCGATCATCCTCCTCTAACAACGATGATGCGAAGATTCCATGAATGGTACATGCAAAGCTGCCGCGAGTCTGGGATGGATTCTTTGGTACTGTCAGTTAAAGAGGAGCACGACCTCATTGGAATTGATATGTTGAATATTCCATATGAGGAGATATGGAAGTTATGCAATCAGAAGGCCATCGACAAAATAATCGTGACTTGCTATTGTCTGTAAGTACTACTTCTGTAATTAAGTCTCTCCATGTATATAGCTCAGCTCTTTCATTGCATGTATATATAATTATCCTCACTACTATATTACGCAGATTGAAGATCGTCGAACGCAGAAAAGCGCAAATCTATGACATTGGGTTCATTAACCCAAATGTCATACATGAGCATAATATAAAACATTGGCCCACAGAAACCGAGGAGAACTTGCTACAATCGTCACTTAAAAATCAAAACAAAGGGACAATACTCTTTCCTTACAACTTCAAGTGAGTGTTACTGTCTTGTGCATATTCGGTTTCCCTTATTACTCGAGGTTTATAGTAATGTAATTGATGAGTTATGCATGCGTGCGTAGTTTCCACTTTATTCTGCTAGAGATTCCTCTTGAGCGAGGAATAGTAATCGTCTTAGACTCGAAACAAAAAGATCCCCAGAATTATGCGGACATGACTAAAATCCAGAAGTAAGTTCAATCGATCATTATCACATCATATCGGCAACTTTAATTTTTTCATTTCCTGATATCAAGTAATTATTTTCTTTGTCTCGCACGGTTTGGAAAGATTTCACAACAACTGTTCCGGCACTGCCGAAGGAGCTACGATTTACACACCCAAAAGTAAGTACTACTAGCTAGTTCTGCGCATCTCCCATTGATTCTAGTTTCATCAATACCATTTATTATGCTTGATTATAAGTTTGATTGAACTCTATTTCTCGTAAAGTTCTTGTGGCAGGAAGACGGGACTGATTTATGTGGATACTACGGTTGCGACTTCATCTACAACGCGACGACCCCTAAGCGGGGCTACTCTAAAAAACAATTTGAAGTGCGTAAGCAATAATATTCACAATTTTATTTTATTACCATATATATATATATATATATGTATTGACCCCCTTCTTCAAATTAGATGTGGCAGATGCGGGATGAACTCCTACCACATGATCGCATACGAGCAATTCAAGAAGAATTGGCGGAATTCTTTCTTGACCATGTCATAAATAAAACCGGAGAATACCATTTGGAAGTGGACATTATATGTTAGAGATTGTAAGAGATCTTATATTGTATATATGTAGCTAGTAGCGTCGGATATATATACGAAAACTTGTTATACGACCAATCTCTCGGAGAAAGAGAGGTCGATCACTTCTATCTCTATATGTTCATGACGATCTTCTGTACTTAATGGTTCCTTCATTTGCTTACTAGCTAACATGTCGAGTTCTCTCTATAGTAGCTAGCGTCGACCAAGCACGAAGAAAGAGAGGACACTTCTCTCTATCAATTAGCTAACTATAACAATATAAAACCCCTAAATTAACTCTGTAAAACCCCCCTAAACCCCCCTCCTTTTGAAAATAAAAAAAGCAACTGCCAGATACTGACGCGTGGATGCCTGTTGGTCCCGATTGGTGTTACCAACCGGGACTAAAGGTCCTCCTACCTGGGCTCCCCGCAGAGGCCACGTGGAGCCCCTTCTGTCCCGGTTTGTAAGAGAACTGGGACTAAAGGTTTTGGGCTTTAGTCCGGACACTTTAGTCCTGGTTCCGGAACCGGGACAAATGGGCCTTTTTCTACTTGTGTCTAATGCTTAAATCTTTACAGTAATAAAGCCCTCCGTTTCAAAAAATATAAAATTTCTTTGAAGTCATCTTGTGCAAAGTTTGACCGATATCGTCGACGATCACAAGACCAAGATGGATGCAATGTGCTGAAAGCTTACACTAGTGGAAAAAATCCCAATTGTCCCGGTTCGTAAGGCCCATTTATCCCGGTTCAGGAACCGGGACTAAAGGGTCGGGACTATGAAGTCAGAAAGGGTTGAAAATTGATGATGTGGCTTTCAATGGTGCATTTTGAATACACAAAAAGCCTGAAGTTCAAATAAGTTCAAGAAAGGAAACGCCTTTTTTAACACATGAGTTTCCGTCCGAAACCCAGATACTTCGAAAGCAACTGTTCGTTTTGTACACGAAGTGCATCCAGCTTTATCCGTAACCCTCTCAACTTTTTAGCACATTCTACGTGGGTGAAATGATGATACCATGCCAACTTTCTACCTTTTCAGAGTTCATTTGTAGTGCTTTTCATTTGCAGGGTCATTTAGCTCAAAAAAATAAATAACTGCATGAAAAATAACAAATGATGTCGGGAAGGGTTGAAAATTGATGATGTGGCTTTGAATGGTGCATTTTAAACACACAAAAAGCCTGAAGTTCAAATAAGTTCAATAAAATGAAATGCCTTTTGTAACCAATGAGTTTCCGTCCGGAACCCTGATACTTCGAAAGAGACTCTCCGTTTTGTACACGAAGTGCATCCAGATTTTTCCGTAACCCTCTCAACTTTTTAGCACATGCTATGTGGGTGAAATGATGATACCATGCCAACTTTCAACCTTTTCAGAGTTCACTTGTAGTGCTTTTCATTTTCAGGGTCATTTAGCTCCAAAAAATCAATAACTGCATGAAAAATACCAAATGAAGTCAGAGAGGGTTGAAAATTTATGATTTGGCTTTGAATGGTGCATTTTTAACACACAAAAAGCACGGAGTCCAAATAAGTTCAAGAAAATGAAACGCCTTTTATAACACATGAACTTCCGTTTGAAACCCTGATACTTCGAAAGAGACTGTCCGTTTTGTACACGAAGTGCAGCCAGATTTTTCCGTAACCCTCTCAACTTTTTAGCACATGCTATTTGGGTGAAATGATGATACCATGCCAACTTTCAACCTTTTCAAAGTTCATTTCTAGTGCTTTTCAATTTCAGGGTCATTTAGCTCAAAAAAATCAATAACAGCATGAAAAATAACTAATGAAGTCAGAAAGGGTTGAAAATTGATCATGTGGCTTTGAATGGTGCATTTTGAACACACAAAAAGCCTGAAGTTCAAATAAGTTCAAGAAAATGAAATGCCTTTGTAACCGATGAGTTTCCGTCCGGAACCCTCATACTTCGAAAGAGACTGTCTGTTTTGTACACGAAGTGAATCCAGCTTTTGCCGTAACCCTCTCAACTTTTTAGCACATGCTATGTGGGTGAAATGATTATACCAAGCCGACTTTCGACCTTTTCAGAGTTCATTTGTAGTGCTTTTCAATTTCAGGGTCATTTAGCTCAAAAAATCAATAACTACATGAAAAATAACAAATGATGTCGGGAAGGGTTGAAAATTGATGATGTGGCTTTGAATGGTACATTTTGAACACATAAAAGGCCTGGAGTTCAAATAAGTTCAAGAAAATGAAATGCCTTTTGTAACCGATGAGTTTTCGTGCGAAACCCTAATACTTCGAAAGAGACTGTCCGTGTTGTACACGAAGTGCATCTAGCTTTTTTCATAACCCTCTCAACTTTTTAGCACATGCTATGTGGGTGAAATGATGATTCCATGCCAACTTTCAACCTTTTTAGAGGTCATTTGAAGTGCTTTTCAATTTCTGGGTCATTTAGCTCAAAAAAACTCAATAACTGCATGAAAAATACGAAATGAAGTTAGAAAGGGTTGAAAATTGATGATGTGGCTTTGAGTGGTGCATTTTGAACACAGAAAAAGCCTCGAGTTCAACTAAGTTCCAGAAAATGAAATGCCTTTTGTAACCGATGAGTTTCCGTCCGAAACCCCGATACTTCGAAAGAGACTGTCCGTTTTGTACAGGAAGTGCATCCAGCTTTTGCCGTAACCCACTCAACTTTGTAGCACATTATATGTAGGTGAAATGATGATACCATGCCAACTTTCTACCTTTTCTGATTTCATTTGTAGTGCTTTTCAATTTCAGGGTCATTTAGCTCAAAAAAATCAATAACTGCATGAAAAATAACAAATGATGTCGGGAAGGGTTGAAAATTTATGATGTGGCTTTGAATGGTGCATTTTGAACACACAAAAACCTGGAGTTCAAATAAGTTCAAAAAATGAAATGCCTTTTGTAACCGATGAGTTTCCGTCCGGAACCCTAATACTTCGAAAGAGACTGTCCATGTTGTACACGAAGTGCATTCAGCTTTTTCCGTAACCCTCTCAAATTTTTAGCACATGCTATGTGGGCGAAATGATGATACCATGCCAACTTTCAACCTCTTCAGAGTTCATTTGTAGTGCTTTTCAATTTCAGGGTCATTTAGCTCAAAAAATCAATTACTGCATGAAAAATAACAAATGAAGTCAGAAAGGGTTGAAAATTGATGATGTGGCTTTGAATGGTGCATTTTAAACGCACAAAAAGCTTGGAGATCAAATAAGTTCAAGAAAATGAAATGCCTTTTGTAACACATGAGTTTCCGTCCGGAACCCTGATACTTCGAAAGAGATTGTCCGTTTTGTACACGAAGTGCATCCAGCTTCTGTTGTAACCCTCTCAACTTTTTAGCACATGCTATGTGGGTGAAATGATGATACCATGAAACCACTCAACCTTTTCAGAGTTCATTTGTATTGCTTTTTAATTTCAGTGTCATTTAGCTCAAAAAATCAATAACTACATGAACAATAACAAATGATGTCGGGAAGGGTTGAAAATTGATGATGTGGTTTTGAATGGTGCATTTTGAACACACAAAAAGCATGAAGTTCAAATAAGTTCAAGAAAATGAAATGCCTTTGTAACCGATGAGTTTCCATCCGGAACTCTGATACTTCGAAAGAGACTGTCTGTTTTGTACAAGAAGTGAGTCCAGCTTTTGCCGTAACCCTCTCAACTTTTTAGCACATGCTATGTGGGTGAAATGATTATACCATGCCGACTTTCAACCTTTTCAGAGTTCATTTGTAGTGCTTTCAATTTCAAGGTCATTTAGCTCAAAAAATCAATAACTACATGAAAAATAACAAATGATGTCGGGAAGGGTTGAAAATTGATGATGTGGCTTTGAATGGTGCATTTTGAACACACAAAAAGCCTGGAGTTCAAATAAGTTCAAGAAAATGAAATGCCTTTTGTAACCGATGAGTTTTTGTACGGAACCCTAATACTTCGAAAGAGACTGTCCGTTTTGTATACGAAGTGCATCCAGCTTTTTTCGTAACCCTCACAACTTTTTAGCACATGCTATGTGGGTGAAATGATGATTGCATGCCAACTTTCAACATTTTTAGAGTTCATTTGAAGTGCTTTTCAATTTCAGGGTCATTTAGCTCAAAAAAATCAATAACTGCATGAAAAATACCAAATGAAGTTAGAAAGGGTTGAAAATTGATGAAGAGGCTTTGAATGGTGCATTTTGAACACACAAAAAGCCTCGAGTTCAAATAAGTTCAAGAAAATGAAATGCCTTTTGTAACCGATGAGTTTCCGTCCGAAACCCCGATACTTCGAAAGAGATTGTCCGTTTTGTACACGAAGTGCATCCATCTTTTGCCGTAACCCTCTCAACTTTTTAGCACATGCTATGTGGGTCAAATGATGATACCATGCCAACTTTCAACCTTTTGAGAGTTTATTTGTAGTGCTTTTCAATTTCGTGGTCATTTAGCTCAAAAAAATCAATAACTAAAAATAAAAACCTCTGGTATTTTTGAAACTAAAATTATATAAAACCTAAAAATTACCAAATTGAATATAATGTTAAAACAAAGTAATATTAAATAGCAGAAAAAATAGCAAAGAAATAACATAAAAAATAGCAAAAGCTAAAATAGATGCGCTTGCACTGAAATTCAACCTAAATTCAAGGTGCTAGTTAGGCACGTAACTAGCATTTTGAATTTAGGTCAAATTTCGTGTATAAGGGCATCTATTTTCACCTTGAGAGGAGCTTCACAGGTCAAGCGCATCGGGGCTTATAAACAGGTGTTGTCTCCCCTCGACTAGCGAGGTGGGACTAAACATCTACTGCGTCCCCGCCGGCCGACGAAAAGGGACCAGTGCTCCTGGTTGGTGGCACCAACCGGGACCAATTCCCCCATTTCGTCCTGGTTGGTGCCACTAACCGGGACGAAAGGTCCCTGTTTCCTGCCCATTGGGATGCTGAAAACAGGGCTTTGGTCCCGGTTGGTGGCACCAACCAAGACTAAAGGTGGGCATTGGTCCCGGTTGGTGCCACCAACCGGGACCAATACTTCTTCTATATAAGAAGCACTTAGGAAATTTCACAGTTTTCTTTGCCACTTCATCGAGCCCGCCGTCCTCGAGTCCCCGTCGTGGCTTGCCGCCCCGAGCCCGCCGTCGCCGTCCCCGTCCCCGTCGCCGCCCCTGTCGCCTCCCCGTCGCCGCCCCCGTCATCATCATCCCATTCTCGTCGCCGCCCCGTCCTCGTCGCCTCCCTTGTCGCTCCCGTCACCGCCCCACCCTTGCCGCCGCCCCTACCACCCCCGTCGCTGCCCCTCCCCCGTCGTCGCCCCGCCCTCGTCGCCGCCCCCGCCGCCCCTGTCGCCGCCCCGCTCAGGTCGCCGCCCTCCCCCGTCGCCTCCCCCGCCGCCCTCGTCGCCGCCCCGTCCCCGTCCCCGCCCCGTTGCCACCCCGTCGCCGCCCCCGCTGTGAGCCGCCGCCGCCCCAGCTCTGTATATTTTCTTTTTAAAATATATGTTGATTTTTTTATATGATGAATGTTTATGTTAGATTAGTATGTGTATGTTAGATTACAATTTTTTTTATGATGAATGTTTATGTTAGATTACTATGTTTATGATGAATGTTTATGTTAGATTAGTATGTTTATGATGAATATTTATGTTAGATTAGTATGTGAATGATGAATTTTTTTGGTTTTTATGAAAAATTAGTGATTAAACGGTCAGAAACGTCCTCATAGGAATTTGTTTATGATGCCCGGCCCGCATCCTCGTCGTCGAGTAGTCCGCAAGAGCCTGCTTGATAGGCGCCATGTTTGGGACTGGGCTCCGCCGGGCTGGCACTCGGAGGTGCTACCTTCCCGGGCTCGGAGGTTGGTGAGGAATGCAGGTATCGTCGTTGACCCGGACCTTATGTGGTGGCGGTCACGCGGGCCACTTCTGGTGCGGAGGGAGCGGGCACCCGCGGAGGTGGAACGTCGCCGTGTCAGGCGGGAGGAGGAGCACGCCCATCGCTACAAGAGGCAGGATACAGGAAGACCCACAGTACGGAATGACAACAGTGGATCTAAACAATCTTGGGTACATAGACGAACCATTCGTCCTAGCCAATGATGTGGCACAGATCATCTATGTGAAGGGCATGTCTACCATACCGAGAAAAAGAAAATATAAGGAAGCGAATACATCATACGATGAGCCAAAATGCCACATAGTTCTTTCAGGAAAAAGAGACATCATGGTATTGGAGGGCAAGACAGACATGTCTGAAGATTATGAAAAGTTTCATGAAATTCCTCCCTTCAAAGTCAAGGCTGACCCAAGCACCCTGTTAAACGATGAAAATTATCCATGGTTACGGCGCAATAACCAAAGAACACACGCAAAGAAGAAGTGAAGACTTTATCTCCACAACTATATCATTGTAGTGACATGTGAAGAAATTAAATGCCTTTTGTAACACATGAGTTTTTGTCCGAAACCCTAATACTTCGAAAGAGATTCTCCATTTTGTACACGAAGTGCATCCAGTTTTTGCCTTTACACTCTCAACTTTTTATGACATGCTATGTGGGTGAAATGATGATACCATGCCAACTTTCAACCTTTTCAGAGTTCATTTGAAGTGCTTTTCAATTTCAGGGTCATTTAGCTCAAAAAAATCAATAAGTGCATGAAAAATACCAAATGAAGTCAGAAAGGATTGAAAATTGATGATGTGGCTTTGAATGGTGCAATTTGAACACACAAAAATTCTGGAGTTCAAATGAGTTCAAAAAAATGAAATCCCTTCATAACAGATGAGTTTTCGTCCGAAACCGTGATACTTCGAAATAAATTGTCCATTTTGTACACGAAGTGCATCCACTTTTTGTCGTAACCCACTCAACTTTTTAGCACATGCTATGTGGGTGAAATGATGATACCATGCCAACTTTCAACCTTTTCAGAGTTCGTTTGAATTGCTTTTTAATTTCTTTCAAAACATCGTAGGAGTGGAGTTCAAAAAAGAATCAGCTAAAAAGCTTTTATAAACCTCTAGTATTTTTGAAACAATAATTATATAAAAATTATGCAACTAAAATTATCAAAGTATTTTTTTTCAAAACATTAATAGCAAAAAGAATATCATGATAAAACACACTGGAAATAAATAAAGCAAGAAACAAAACAAAATAATGGATATTATGCAACTAAAATTATCAAAGTATTTATTTGTGAAAAAGAATGAAATAAAATAACAGAAGAAAAATACTGGAAAAAAATTAAAACAATAAATAAAGAAAAAAACAAAACAAAAAAACCGTTTTTTTTAAATGCCGCCTACTCGGCCAACGCGGCCTGAATACGACTAGAAACCCAACAGCTAGTTGGGCCAGGATTCAGGCCCGTAGAAGGACCAGTAGGCCCACACGCAGAGGAGAGTGCAATTAGGCCCGTAAGCCTGCAGTTGAGAGGAGCTTGAGAGGGTTGGCGCAACAGCGCTTATAAACCACTCTCGAACCCTCTCAGCTAGCGAGGTGGGACTAAACATTTGTCCCCCGGCAGCACCACCTTTTGGTCCAGGTTTGTGTCACCAACCGGGACCAATGCCCCCCTTTAGTCCCGGTTGCTGCCACCAACCGGGACCAATGACCACCTTTAGTCGCGGTTGGTGCCACCAACCAGGACCAATGGTCTCTGCTTCCCGCCATTTAGGCTACCGAAAAGAGACCTTTGGTCCCGGTTGGTGCCACCAACCGGGACTGAAGGGGGCATTGGTCCCGGTTGGTGCTACCAACCGGGACCAATGCTCTGTGTATATAAGCGACAGTTTCGATTTTTTCAGATTTCATCTAGCACTTGCACCCGACGATGCCGAGCACATGGACGCCGCCAGGCTACCCGAGCTCGCCGTCGACGCCCTCTGCCCTGACGCCCCCTGCCTCGACGTGCCGCCCTGCCCCGACGAGCTGCCGCTGCCCCGACGCGCGCCTCTGCCCTGACACCGGCGCCGCTCCCCGACGCCGCCCCATGCCATAGCCCTGCCTCGATGCCGCAACCCCTCCTCCCCGTTCGGTCCGTCCGACCCCCTTTCCTCCCTGTCCGATTGTGCTGATTTAATTTGATGATATATAGATGATAAATGATATATGATAGTTAGATGATGATGTTGATGATAGCTGATGATGTTGATGATAGATGATGTATGCTTTTTTTTTGTTCATATAATTTTTTATAGCATTTTTGGTCCATGTATATATGTGTGTGTATATGGATGGATGGATGGATGGATGTATATATATACAAAATTATCATATGATATAAAAAATATATCGTAGCTTCCTATTTTTTTCCATGGATGTATGCTAAAGAAAATTATGAAAGAATTTATGGGAGGTTTCTGTCAAAAGGTTCAATGATTTGTCAAGGCAAAAAATTGAACTAATTAAGGTATCCCATGTTTAAGAGTTTTTGCGATATATGTATTTTGTTGGCAAAAAATAAGTTGTCTACAAAGAAGTTTTTTCACGAAGGGATTTTACTTTGCCTAAATCGGGGAGGGGCAACTTCACTGAACGTTCATGATTTTTTTGTTCATATTAAGAAAGGGCGTAAATCGGGGGAAATGAGGGGGAGGAGTATCCCCTAACTCTCTCTGGAAAATGAGGGGGGAGGAGTCCGCAAACCCTAGGAGTGTTGTCGAGGCCACCCAAATCCTAGAAGCGTTGTCGAGGCCAACCAAATTTACCAAGTTATGAGTTAAAAGAGCGTTGTCGAGGCCACCCCAAACCCTAGAAGAGTTGTCGGACATTGATGAGAGAGGCGGTCCGGACGTCGGACATTCATGTTTGTACATTAATTGCCATGTTGTAATATTTACAAAAACTATGGATCCAAGAGACGAAGAACAAGAACAGTTGTTGGGGGACATAATCCACGGTGGACGTGATATCTTGTCGTATCTCAACTTCACCGATGGTCTGGAAGGAGTGGATTATGACGGCTCCGGTGATCGAACAATGGAGGAGGAAGGACATGATCATGATGGCTCCGGTGATCGAATGCCAGAGGAAGAAGGAGACCATGATGACGGCTCCGGTGGCCGATCGGAGGAGGGAGCTGTTGCAAAGTCCGGCGAGGTATATATATTAATTAAGCCTGTGCTGAATCTAGCTAACTGATGCATTAATTGTTTTGGTATGTACATATATTAATTAACTCTTCTTTCTTCTATTATAGCCCTCCAGATCGAGCCAAACTTCGGTAACGAGACGAGGCCCGAAGAAAAGGTTGCGCAAGGATGAAAAGTTCACGATCACAGCACTCGCGGATGATGGCCATCCGATTGAACCCAAGCGGACCAAGAACGCATTTTCTGCTCAGTGCGTAGCTATTGTTAGGGACAACATCCCAATCAGCATCAAGCAAAGGAATAATCCTAAGAACGGCGCCCATGATGGTGATTATGTCACCGATAGACAGAAAGAACATCTTTGGACCGTGCTAAAGGCAAGTTTCACCCTACCGCCAAAGGAGGATCCGAATAAGCCAGTTATAGAGCCACGGGTCAAGGCATGTGCTCTTAAGAAGATGACAGATCTATTCAGGAGGTGGAAGAACGAGTTGTAATCAAAGTTTGCCGACAAAGGGAAGACTCCAGCATTCGTCGACCGGTATGAGAAGATAGGAGATTACTGGCCCGCATTTGTGGCCTACAAGACATCGAAGAAGAGTAATAAAATGCCAGAGACAAACAAGAACAATGCTGCAAAGAAGCAGTTTTACCATCACACGGGGTCAGGTGGCTACCTTAAAGCCCGGACGTTGTGGGACAAAGCTGAGAATGACCTCCTTGCTAAAGGGGTCCAACCATAGAAATATAACTAGCCAGACCGTTCAAGGACTTGGTTCTTCGGGGTTAGGGGAACTTTGAACCCTGAAACAGGGAAGTCTGTTGGATGGATGAGCAACTTGCAATACCCGTGAACAACCTTCAAAACTATATCACCACAGCGCAGGAAGGGGCGTTCATTCCCGACAGAGAGAAGGATGAGCTGAGTGAGGCCGTAGGGAATGCTGAGCACCCTGGACGAACACGAGGCACACCAGGCTCCGTTTCATGGAAGGTTGGGTTTCCCAACGCAAGCGGTTACAGAAGCCGGGAGAGAAAGAAGAAAGCGGAGCTGAGCGAAATTCAAAAGCTCAATGCAAGACTACAAAAGCTAGAGGAAGCTGAGAGCCAGCGAGCTGCCGACCAACCATCTCAACGGCACGAAGCTACCCTAGAAGCTACTACCCCGCCATCTCAGCGGAGAAGCAGCGTCGCTTCCACGGAGCCCGTTCAGCCTCACTTCACGTCTCCTAGCTACCCCGTGGATACTATCACGGAGGCTCAACATTGCGAGCTTATGACGAAATGCCGGAACCTCACTTTCAAGGCGGTTGTCGGCTCTGTTGCACCTCCTCAACGCAACGGAACTTTTCACTGCCGTCCGATTCCACATGGCTATGCTGTTGTGATGGTGGATGAAGTAATGCTGGAATTTGAGGAGCTCGAGCTTGACCACTATATAGGTGAAGGAGAGAATAAGCTGGTTCGTGCCCTGAGGAGTACATGTCTATGGCAGAAGGAGTACATCAAGCTTCCAAACTGGACGCCTCCGCCTCCTCCTTCTCCTGAGGCGAATCAGGGCACTCCGCCTCCTCCTCCTCCTCCTCCTCCTCCTCCTCCGGTGAGTGATCAGGGCACTCCGCCTCCTCCTTCGCCTACTCCGGCACATCAGAGCAGTACGCCTCCTCCTCAGCCTCGTCGGGGACGGCGGAAGACAGATGCCGCTGCTGCGGCTCCTCCGGCGCCTAGTAAGCAACAACAGAAGGGAACCGCCGCCGCTCTAGCGGCTAGCAGTACAAGCATAGGCAGCAGGGGATACATATACGGTCCATCTCTCTAGCCTTTGGAAAAGTTACCCTATGAGAGAAACGAGTCTGAAAACAAGGAGATAAGTCAGGCCGAAGTGAGGGACCATTTTGAAAAGAAAACTCCAGCTCCGAAGGAGAAGATAGATCCGGTGAAAGCGATGCGCACTATCGATGCCCTGAAGCGACCACCACCGCCTCCGCTGGATTCCAACTATGTTCGCACTCTTAAAAATACATATCGAGATGCGTGGCGGTCGGAAAGTGCTTCGAGTGATGCAAAGTTAGCAGAACGAAGAAGTGGAAAAAAATCCCCAGCTCGGCGAACAGACGAACCAATCGTGCCCCCCGCTTAAGATTTCTAGCGATATCGTCGCTAATCATCCAGGGATGGTCCTCGGTACCAAACCTGGTGATTACCTAAGCGATGATGTACTGTTTGAGCAGTTGGAGGTGGACAAATTCAAATACCGGTACGGGCATCCTCTCGTCAAACCCGATCATCATCCTCTAACAACGATGATGCGAAGATTCCATGAATGGTACATGCAAAGCTGCCGCGAGTCTGAGAAGGATTCTTTGGTATTATCAGTTAAAGATTAGCACGACCTCGTTGGAACTGAAATGTTGAATATTGAATTTGAGGAGATATGGCAGTTATACAATCAGAAGGCCATCGACAAAACAATCGTGACTTGCTACTATCTGTAAGTACTACTTCTGTAATTAAGTCTCTCTATGTATATAGCTCAGCTCTTTCATTGCATGTACATATAATTATCCTCAGTACTATATTATGCAGATTGAAGATCGTCGAATGCAGAAAAGCACAAATGTATGACATTGGGTTCATTAACCCAGATGTCATACATGAGCATAATTTAAAACATTATCCCACACAAACCGAGGTGAACTTGCTAGAATCGTTGCTTAAAAATCGAAACAAAGGGACAATATTCTTTCCTTACAACTTCAAGTGAGTATTACTGTCTTGTGCATATTCGGTTTCCCTTATTACTCGAGGTTTATAGTAATGTAATTGATGAGTTATGCATGCGTGCGCAATTTCCACTTTATTCTGCTAGAGATTCAGATTGAGCGGGGACTAGTAATCGTCTTAGACTCGAAATGAAAAGATCCCTAGAATTATGCGGACATGACTAAAATTCTCTAGAATTAAGTTAAATCGATCATTATCGCATCTTATCGACAACTTTAATTTGTCCATTTCCTGATATCAAGTAATTATTTTCTTTGTCTGGCAGGGTTTGGAAAGAGTTCACAACAATTGTTCCAGCACTGCAGAGAGAGCTGCGATTTACACACCTAAAAATAAGTACTACTAGCTAGTTCCGCGCATCTTCCATTGATTCTAGTTTGATCAATACCATTTATCATGCTTGATTATCAGTTGGATTGAAATCTATTTCTCGTAAAGTGCTTGTGGCAGGAAGACGGGGCTAATTTATGTGGATACTACGTTTGCGAGTTCATCTACAACGCGATGACCCCTTAGCGGGGCTACTCTGAAAAACAATTTCAAGTGCATAAGCAATAATATTCACATTTTTATTTTATTACCATATATATGTATTGACCCCCTTCTTCAAAATAGATGTGGAAGATGCGGGATGAACTCCTACCACATGATAGCATACGAGCAATTCAAGAAGAATTGGCGGAATTCTTTCTTGATCACGTCATCAATAAAGCTGGAGAATACCATCTGCAATTAGACATTAGATGTTAGGGTTTCTAAGAGATCTTATATTTTATATATGTAGCTAGTAGCGTCGAATATATATACGAAAACTTGTTATACGACCAATCTCTCGGAGAAAGAGAGGTCGATCACTTCTATCTCTATATGTTCATGACGATCTTCTGTACTTAATGGTTCCTTCATTTGCTTACTAGCTAGCGTGTCGAATTCGCTCTATAGTAGCTAGGGTCGACCAAGCACGGATAAAGAGAGGACACTTCTCTCTATCAATTAGCTAGCTATAACAATATAAAACCCCTAAATTAACTCTCTAAAAGCCCCTAAACCCCACCTTCCTTTCAAAAAAAAAACAAGCAACTGCCAGATGTTGACGCGTGGATGCCTATTGGTCCCGGTTGGTGTTAAAGGCCCTCCTGCTTGGGCTCCCTGCAGAGGCCACATGGAACCCCTTCTGTCCCGTTTTGTAAGAGAACCGGGACTAAAGGTTTTGGCCTTTAGTCCCGACACTTTAGTCCCGATTCCGGAACCGGGACAAATGGTCCTTACGAACCGGGAAAAATGGAGGTTTTTCTACTAGTGTTGTTTTATGATATTGTACCTAAGAGAGGATAGAGTAGGTCCTACGAGATAAGACCACGTAGGTCCTAGGTACAATGTGTTATTATGTGCTACAATGTGTTAGAGTTAATGATAATGATGATGAGGAGGAGTTTTGATTATGACTAGTGACCAACTTGTTATATGAAGTTTCATTGACGAAAATGATGATTAAGTTATGTTATATGTTCTATCTATAAGTATAGTACGTAGCGTCGTGACCAAGCACGGAGATAAGAGAGATCACTTCTCTCTATTAGCTATCTAACAAAATATATGAAACCCTTAAATTAACTCTCCAAAACCCTCAACCCCCCCCCCCCCCCCCCCCCCCTCTTTAAAAAACAGCTCCTCAGCTGCTGACGCGTGGATGCTCTTTGGTCCCGATTGGTGGCCCTCCTGCCTGGGCTCGGCGGAGCGGCCACGTGTAGCCCCATCTGTCCCGGTTCATAAGCGAACTGGGACTAAAGGTCGTGGACTTTAGTCCCGACACATTCGTCCCGGTTCCAGAACCGGGACAAATGGGCCTCACGAACCGGGACAAATGACCTTTTTCTACTAGTGAATTCATGTCTTTGTTATGCCGATGTTCTTCAGACTAACTACATTATCTTTACCTCGTTGGCATCTCAATTTGTGGTGGTATATAAGATCATGTCGTATTTGGAGTATATAGTTAATAATTAGTTTTGAGCTATAAAATATGAATTATATGGCATATGGAATGTACCATTGGAACATCATTTGAATTAATGAAATTCCTTACGTCATAGATTTTGTGGCACATTACTCATATTAATTTGCTGCTCATGTTGATTATTAAAATTACACTCAAATACGGGGTGTCCTTGTATAACAATACGGAGGTGTATCTAGCAACCCCATGCTGGCTAGTTCTAGTTGTAGTTACAAGACGATTTGCTAATCTTAAGTCGTCTGAGATTTTCTTAAAATGTATGGAAAAGTATAACTTAGGTTAGATGAAAAGTTTAGATACAGACGTGACACGTTTGAAAATAATTAGACACTATGTGTGGCTTGTTATTAATTGCGTTGCCATTATCATGTGCTAATCAACGGGTGAAGCACCCAAAATTCAACACTCAACCACCATGACGCTGCATGCAAGCCTGGCTCGACTCTCTTGAAGCAAGACTAATCGACCAACTAGAATCCAGGGCATCGACATTAAACGTGTCTATCTTCTCTTCCTTCGTATTTAACAGGCAAACACATGTAAACTTTTTGCAGGTATTGTACAGAGCATCGGCATGGATTCGTATATGGTCATTACTCATTCCTGTAGAAATCAGAGAGCATTTGGTTACTGGGTTTACCCGGTAGGAGATGTAGCACGGGATATGTACAAGCGGTTTGGATGGCAGTCACTAATAGGATAGATGGTTAGGCATCCATGCCTATTTCGCCGATTGTGGCACTTTTTGTTTTATCTATTTCTTTTACTTTGTTCATTCGAAGACTATGTGAAACCGTGAATTATGTATTCCGTTTTATTGATAGAGGCCGTATGCATCGTGTCGATGTAGAGGCCGAAGGCATTCCTCCTTTTCTAAAAAAAAATCTTCTCTTCCTTATGGTATCCTAACTAACTTAAGCATGGTACATCAGCCTAGCTCGCTAGCCAAAGTGACATGTCATTAGAAGGTCAGTCATCATCCTCCATAAATACAGGGCAAAGCAAAATCTGTAAAACAAAATATAAAAAAAGGCAAAAGGCATGCATCAGCTGGTCTGTTTGGCAATCATAGTTAGTAACACGAGTTAACAATGCAAGGGGTGTCACTTTGATTATAGGAAAACAGAGACACAAAGTATAGTGAGAGGCACGGTTTTTTTTTTTTGACAACTAATGAGAGGTGCTGTTAGTGAAGAGTAGACGTGAATACACCCCAGGTGAGTGGCCGAACACGCACCTGCATTCATAAGTCGTGACAAAACTAAAATAAGGTCGGAAAATGCGTGTATGCATCTCTGTGTTGCCGGGTGTCCGTCGTTGCCGATGAAATAAAATTATAGTACATAGTGCAACAGTAATATTTGATGGATGTGCAAGAAAACTGTAATACCTAATGGATGCTTCCTCAGCACGGCAGATCTTTCATGGTTGCTTTGCCTGGATGCCATGTAAACAGAATGAACGTCGGCAGCTTCATTCTTGTAAACAGATTTCGGCAAGTCTCAACAGCTGCTTCTCTCATCCGTGGTCCACCATCGAGAGAGAGAGAGAGAGAGCTCCTCCTTGTGCTACCAGGCAGCAACGACGCTGCTACGGGCCACAGTGCTGCTCACAGTAGCCAGCCACATGCTTTGCTCTGTTTTGGGAAAGGATGGACAAGAGATCACAAGGAAGGCGAGGGAGACAGCGTCGCTGTCCTAACAACGAGACGGGCCATGCAGGCAGGCGATCGAGTAACCTGTGTGTCAGTGTTTGTGCAGGAGAGTACGTGCCAAGTGGATAGCCGAATCATTCTTCAATCGATCTGGCCCCACGTGTATCCTTTGTACGGCTGGGAAGTTTATACCATACCCAGGTTTCGTTCGCCGCCTGATTTTTCTGGAATTAGGTGTAAAAATCAGACGCCCTTAGGCCAACTCCAAGGCACAACCACAAGGACACAAAACACGACTAACGCGCGGAAGCAAACACACGAACTCCATTTTTGTCTGTTTTTGACTAATTTTCAACTTAAATTTGAACTGTGTTTGTGTCGAAACAAACAACATGCGGACAATGGGAAGCGTGCCCTTGTCTTTCCTTGCCCCGTCTGTTGAGGACACAACACCCTTCTCTCCCCTCCCGCCCTTCCTTCCCTCCCCCCCCCCCCCCCCCGCTACGCCATTGTTGGAAATATGCCCTAGAGGCAATAAATAAAGTGATGTCATTTGATAACGGGATCACATCATTAGGAGAATCATGTGATGGACAAGACCCAACCTACAAATGTAGCATATAATCGTGGCAGTTTATTGCTACTATTTTCTGCATGTCAAGTATATGTTCCTATGACCATGAGATCATGCAACTCACGGATACCGGAGGAGTGCCTTGTGTGTATTAAACGTCACAATGTAACTGGGTGACTATAAAGGTGCTCTACAGGTATCTTCGAGGGTGTCTGTTGAGTTGGCATGGATCAAGACTGTGATTTGTTACTCCGTGTGACGGAGAGGTATCCCAGGGCCCACTCGGTAATACAACATCACAATAAGCCTTGCAAGCAATGTGACTAAGTGTTAGTCACGGGATCTTGTATTACGGAACAAGTAAAGAGACTTGCTGGTAACGAGATTGAACTAGGTATGGAGATACCGACGATCGAATCTTGGGCAAGTAACATAACGAAGAACAAAGGGATTAACTGAATCCTTGACATAGAGGTTCGATCGATAAAGATCTTCATAGAATATGTAGGAACCAATATGGGCATCCAGGTCTCTCTATTGGTTATTGACCGTAGAGGTGTCTCGGTCATGTCTACATAGTTCTCGAACCCGCAGGGTCTGCACACTTAAGGTTCGGTGACGTTTCGATAGTATAGAGTTATGTATGGAGGTGTCCGAAGGTTCTTCGGAGTCCCGGCTGAGATCCAAGACGTCACGAGGAGCTCCGGAATGGTCCGGAGGTAAAGATTGATATATAGGAAGTCATGTTTTGGTCTCTAGAAAAGTTTTGGGCTAATCGGTAATGTACCGGGAGTGTCGGTAGTGTACCGGGAGACCACCGGGAGGGGTATTTCGATCCAAGAGGTTTCATGGGCTGTGGGAGAATAATTATCAGCCTTTTATGGGCTGGTGGAAGTCCCACAAAAGGCCCATGCGGCTAGGAAGAAAAACCCAAAGGGAAAAAGGTGGAAAAAAGGCCAAAAAGGAGGAATCCTAGTCCTACCAGGATTGGGGGAGGAGTCCTCCTCTCCTCCCCACTTCGGCCGAACCAAAGGAGGCTTGGCCCTTGTGCCAAGTCTCTCCTCCCTTCCTCCTATATATACTGGTGGGTTTTAGGGTTTTTGTATAGAATTTTTAGCCACGTTCTGCTCCAGTGCATAGTTTCTCCTTTAGATCGGATTTCTGCAGTGCTTAGGCGAAGCCCTGCAGGAATAGCTCCTCCACCATCGCTGGAGCGCCGTCATGCTGCTGGAGAACTCTTCTTCCTCTCCGCTCTCTCTTGCTGCATCAAGACGGCGGAGATCGTCATCAAGCCGTACGTGTGCTGAACGCGAAGATGCCGTCCGTTCGGCGCTAGATCGGAAGGACCATGATCAAGTTCGCAGGACGGATCGTGATCAAGTTCGCGGGACGTATCGTGGGATGGATCGTGATTGGATAGCGGGACACTCGGCAATTTGGATCGCGAAGACGTTCGACTACAACAACTGTGTTTCTTAACGCTTCCCGCTTAGCGATCTACAAGGGTACGTAGATCCACTCTCCCTCTCATAGATGCTCATCACCATGGACAGATCTTGCGTGAACGTAGGAAATTTTTTGTTTCCCATGCAACATTCCCCAACAGTGGCATCATGATCTAGGTCTATGTGTAGATGAGATCTCGAGTAGAACACAAAGATTTTATGGGTGCTGATGCTTAGATTGCTTCCTCCCTTGGTCGTGTTTTGGTTCAGCGGTATTGTGAGATGAAGCGGCCCGGACCAACATTACTCGTACGCTTACGAGAGACCGGTTCCCTCAACCGCAACTTGTTGCATAGATGGCTTGTGAGTGCCAGTTTCTCTCACTTTAGTTGGATCGGATTCGACAAAGGCGGTCCTTGAGAAGGTTGAAAAGCAACTAGTGTATCACCGTTGTGGTTTTTGCATAGATGAGAATTGTTCTTGCTGATACGCATATCAGCCACGTAAAACATGCAACAACAATTAGAGGACGTCTAACTTATTTTTGCAGGGTATGTTGTGATGTGATATGGCCAATTACATGATGTGATATATGTGATGTATAGATTATCACGACTTGCATGTCGTTGAGTAGGGCAACCGGCAGGAGCCATATGGTTGTCTTCAATTATTGTATGACCTGCATGTCAATCATTAAGCGCTATGTAATGCTTTACTTTATCGCTAAACGGTAGCAATGGTAGTAGAAGCATGTTGGGCGCGCACTAGTAGAAAACAGGGCATCGGTTTGGGCCGGCCAGCCCATTAGTCCTGGTTCAGTCACGAACCGGGACCAATGGGGGCCACGGTCCCGGTTCGTGAGGCCACGGGGCCGGGCGGACCATGTGAGGCATTCGTCCCGATTCGTCTGGCCCCTTTGGTCCCGGTTCCAGACACGAACCGATATCAATGCGCCTCGCTGCTGGCCCACAACCATTGGTCCCGGTCCGTGGCTGGAACCGGGACCAAATGGGAGTCCTTTAGTCCCGGTTCCAGCAACGAACCGGGACCAATGAGATGCCTATATATACCCCCTCGCCGGCGAGTGGAGCATTCCACACACTGCTCTGTTTGTTTGCTGGCGAGGGAAGACATTTGTGGTGCTCTATCTCACCTGCTATGCACATGAGGTGTTTAATGAAATGCCCAAGCCAAAATTAAGCTTTCTCCTCTCGAAGCTCCTTGTCTAAACTCCATTTTCGTCAAGATTTGTCTAGGTTTGGTGGTCCGTCCTGTCCTGTCCCTGTCCTGAAACCGCCGTCGATCGCCCGCGCATGGTGAGCCTCTTGATATTATCTTCTCGCTAAAAGAAAATATACTTACTCGTATGATTTTCTTACTTTTATATTTGTTTGTTATTATATAGTGTCATGGTTATGGTATCGGCCCACGTCAGCCCTCATCTAGTCTATGATTCAGATGTGGTATATTATCTCTTATATAACTCTTTCACACATCTAATGTCTATGACAATTAATTATGCCACCAACTTGACGTAGATGTTCTTATCTATAGGAAGTAGTTAAACCAGAAATTCCAACCGACTATGCAATTCTGCTCGACAAGTTAACTAAAGATGAAAAAGAAATCGATCATTTGAAAGAAAAATTGAAAAGAACTGAAGATGAGAAGAGGGGATTGGAGTAGCATGTTGCCGATATCGTCGCCGATCACAAGACCAAGATGGATGCAATGCGCTTGAAGCTTAGAAAGCTTAGAAAACATGCCATTCATACTGAGGCTTGGTATCATTATGCCGTTGGATCAATTGGTACCTTAGTAGCTGTTATGATTGCATTTGTTGTTGCATTTAAATTTTTTACATAGTTTCGGTGTATGTTTTAATTAGATGCTCTAGAGACCTATATGTTGTTCAATAATGACAGCTATGTATGAACTGTACGTATTTATTTTGGTCATTATTGTACTTTGGCTTTAATGTGATGATGGATTTCTAATAATTTGGTCACTTCTGTATTCATGATATGTTGTAATGGTTTTTAATACATTTTATTATATAACGCACGCGGATGAACCGGCAATGGATGTACGGTGACCGACACACCTCCGAGTATATTAAGGGCTTGCATAATTTTCTCGAAGCGGCTGAGGCAAACAAGCAGAATTATTTTATGCCTTGTCCATGTACTGTCTGTGAGAATACAAAGTCTTTCTCCAACTCTAAAACTCTTCACTTCCACCTGCTTCAGAAGGGTTTTATGCCACACTATAATGTTTGGACCAAGCACGGAGAAAGAGGGGTTATGATGGAAGACAACGAAGAAGAAGAGGATGACGACAACTACCCTCCCCCTGAATATGGTGATGCTGCAATGGGGGAAGCTGGAGGAACCATACGATGTGCCCGATGATGATCTTCGCCGGGTCATTATTGATGCATAGAGAGAATTCGAAAGTGAAAGGGACAAGTTGAAGTTCGATTGCATGTTAGAGGATCACAAAAAAGGGGTTGTATCCAAATTGCGAAGATGACAACAAAAATCTCGGTACCACACTGGAATTGCTGCAATGGAAGGCAGACAATGGTTTATCTGACAAGGGATTTAGTTCGCTACTGAAAATAATGAAGAAGAAGCTTCCAAAGGATAACGAATTGCCCGACAGTACGTACGCGGCAAAGAAGGTTCTATGCTCTCTAGGATTGGAGGTGCAGAAGATACATGCATGCCCTAATGACTGCATCCGCTACCGCGGTGAGTACGAGGAAAGGAACGCATGCCCGGTATGCGGTGCATTGCGGTATAAGATTAGAAAAAGAGATGACCCTGGTGATGTTGAGGGCCAGCGCACCGGGAAGAGGGTTCCTGCCAAGGTGATGTGGTATGCTCCTATAATAGCACCGTTGAAACGTCTGTTCAGAAACAAAAAGCATGCTGAGTTGATGCAATGTCACAAAAAAGACCGTAAGAAAGACGGGAAGTTGAGAGCACCCACTAACGGGTCGCAGTGGAGAAAGATCGAGAGAAAGTGGAGCGATTTACAGGTGATCTGAGGAACGTATGGTTTGGTTTAAGTGCAGATGGCGTTAATCCTTTTGGGGACCAGAGCAGCCAGCATAGCACATGGCCTGTGACTATGTATGGATAACCTTCCTCCTTGGTTGTGCATGAAGCGGAAGTTCATTATGATGCCAGTGCTCATCCAAGGCCCTAAGCAACCCGGCATTGACATTGATGTGTACCTAAGGCCATTAGTTGATGAACTTTTACATCTATGGAATGGAAGAGGTGTACGTGTGTGGGATGAGAACGAACAGGAGGATTTTGACCTACATGCATTGATGTTTGTAACCATCAACAATTGGCCTGCTCTCAGTAACCTTTCAGGACAGAGAAACAAGGGATACCACGCATAAACACACTATTTAGATGACACCAACAGTATATATTTGGACAAATGCAGGAAGAATGTGTACCTGGGGCATCGTCGATTTCTTCCGACCAACCATCAATGTCGAAAGAAAGGAAAGCATTTCAAAGGTGAGGCAGATCAGCAGAAGAGGCCCGCCCTCTGTACTGGTGATCACATACTTGATATGGTCAATGATTTACAAGTAATATTTGGAAAGGGTCCTGGCGGACTATCTGATCCAAATGACGCTAACAAACGCGCACCCATGTGGAAGAAGAAATCTATATTTTGGGACCTACCCTATTGGAAAGACCTAGAGGTCCGGTCTGCAATCGACGTGACGTGACGAAGAACCTTTGCGTGAACCTGCTAGGCTTCTTGGGAGTGTATGGGAAGACAAAAGATACACCGAAGGCATGGGTGGAACATCAACGTGTGCATGAAAAAGATGCCATGCATCCAAAGCAGTATGAAGGTCCTGCCAGCTATGTTCTTACCAAAGAAGAGAAGGAAATCTTCCTTGAATGCCTTCTCAGTATGAAGGTCCCGTCTGGTTTCTCATTGAATATAAAGGGAATAACAAATATGGCAGAGAAAAATTTCCATAACCTAAAGTCTCATGACTGCCACGTGATTATGACGCAACTTCTGCCGGTTCTATTAAGAGTGCTTCTACCGGAAAACGTTCGATTAGCCATTGTGAAGCTATGTTCATTCCTCAATGCAATCTCTCAGAAGGTGATCGATCCAAAAATCCTGCCAACGTTAAGAAGTGATTTGGTGCAATGTCTTGTTAGTTACGAGCTGGTGTTCCCATCGTTCTTCTTCAATATCATGACGCACGTCCTAGTTCATCTAGTCGACGAGATTGCCGTTCTGGGCCCTGTATTTCTACACAATATGTTCCCCTTTGAGAGGTTCATGGGAGTCTTAAAGAAATATGTTCGTAACCGCGCTAGGCCAGAAGCAAGTATCTCCATGGGCCATCAAACAGAGGATGTCATTGGGTTTTGTGTTGACTTCATTCCTGACCTTAAGAAGATTGGTATCCCTCAATCGTGGTATGAGGGGAGACTGACCGGAAAAGGCACGCTAGGAGCACACTCAATAATATGTAGGGACGAGCATTCTTGGTCTCAAGCACACTACACAGTTCTCTAAAATTCCACATTGGTGACCTCGTATGTCGATGAACACAAGAATATTCTGCGCTCCAAACACCCGGAGCAGTGTGACGACTGGATTACATATGAACACATCAGGACTTTCGACAGTTGGTTGCAAACACGTCTCATGGGTGACAACACTGTTTCTGATGAGTTGTACTCGTTGGCCAGGGGACCATCTTCGACTGTATTGACTTACAAAGCGTAGATAAATGGGAATACATTTTACATGATCGCCCAAGATGAAAAGAGCACCAACCAAAACAGCGGTGTCAGCTTTGATGCAACAACCAAGAGGGGAAAGGACACATATTATGGTTACATAGTGGAGATATGGGAACTTGACTATGGACATGATTTCAAGGTCCCTTTGTTTTAGTGAAAATGGGTCAATCTGTCAAGAGGCAGGGTACACGAAGACTCACAGTACGGAATGACAACAGTGGATCTGAACAATCTTGGGTACACAGACGAACCATTCGTCCTAGCCAATGATGTGGCACAGATTTTCTATGTGAAGGACATGTCTACCATACCGAGAAAAACATCACATAGTTCTTTCAGGAAAAAGAGACATCATGGGATTGGAGGGCAAGTAAGACATGTCTGAAGATTATGAAAAGTTTCATGAAATTCCTCCCTTCAAAGTCAAGGCTGACCCAAGCACCCTGTTAAACGATAAAAAATGTCCATGGTTACGGCGCAATAAGCAAAGGACACACACGAAGAAGAAGTGAAGACTTTCGCTCCACAACTATATCATTACAGTGACATGTGAAGAAATGAAATGCCTTTTGTAACACATGAGTTTTCGTTCGAAACCCTAATACTTCGAAAGAGATTCTCCGTTTTGTACACGAAGTGCATCCAGTTTTTGCCGTAACCCTCTCAACTTTTTATGACATGCTATGTGGGTGAAATGATGATACCATGCCAACTTTCAACCTTTTCAGAGTTCATTTGAAGTGCTTTTCAATTTCAAGGTCATTTAGCTCAAAAAAATCAATAAGTGCATGAAAAATACCAAATGAAGTCAGAAAGGGTTGAAAATTAATGATGTGGCTTTGAATGGTGCATTTTGAACACACAAAAATTTCGGAGTTCAAATGAGTTCAAAAAAATGAAATCCCTTCGTAACAGATGAGTTTTCGTTCGAAACCGTGATACTTCGAAATAGATTGTCCATTTTGTACACGAAGTGCATCCAGTTTTTGTCGTACCCCACTCAACTTTTTAGCACATGCTATGTGGGTGAAATGATGATACCATGCCAACTTTCAACCTTTTCAGAGTTTGTTTGAAGTGCTTTTTAATTTCTTTCAAAACATCGTAGGAGTCGAGTTAAAAAAAGAATTAGCTAAAAAGCTTTTATAAACCTCTAGTATTTTTGAAACAATGATTATATAAAAATTATTGAACTAAAATTATCAAAGTATTTTTTGTTCAAAACATTAATAGCAAAAATAATTTAATAATAAAACACACGAGAAATAAATAAAGCAAGAAACAAAACAAAATAATGGAAATTATGCAAGTAAAATTATCAAAGTATTTATTTGTTAAAAAGAATGAACTAAAATAACAGAAGAAAAATACTGGAAAAAATTAAAACAATAAAGAAAGCAAAAAACAAAACAAAAAACAATTTTTTAAAAAAATGCCGTCTACTGGGCCACCACGGCCTGAATAGGACTAGAATCCCAACAGCTAGTTAGGCCAGGATTCAGGCCCGCAGAAGGACCAGTAGGCCCACAGGCAGAGGAGAGTGCAATTAGGCCCGTAAGCCTGCAGTTGAGAGGAGCTCGAGAGGGTTGGCACGGCAGCGCTTATACACCACTCTCGAGCGCTCTCGGTTAGCGAGGTGGGACTAAACATTTGTCCCCGGGCAGCATCACCTTTTGGTCCCGGTTGGTGGCACTAACCGGGACCAATGCCCCTCTTTAGTCTCGGTTGTTGCCACCAACCGGGACCAATGCACCCCTTTAGTCCCAGTTGGTGGCACCAACCGGGACCAATGGTCTTTGCTTCCCGCCCTTTGGGCTGCCGAAAAGAGACCTTTGGTCCCGGTTGGTGCCACCAATCGGGACTAAAGGGGGTATTAGTCCCGGTTGGTGCCACCAACCGGAACCAATGCTCTGTGTATATAAGCTAGAGTTTCGATTTTTTTAGATTTCCTCTAGCACTTGCCCCCGACGACGCCAAGCACATCGACGCCGCTAGGCTGCCCGAGCTCGTCGTCGACGCCCTCTGCCCTGATACCCCCTGCCCCGACGCATCGCCCCGCCCGGACGTGTCGCCCTGCCCCGACGCGCCGCCCCGTGCCCCGACGCGCCACCCTGCCCCGACGAGCCGCCCCTGCCCCGACGCCGCCCCACGCCACAGCCCTGCCCCGACGACGCCGCCCCTCCTCCCCGTTCGGTCTGGCCGGCCCGCTTTCCTCCCCTGTCCGAGTTTGCTGATTTAATTTGATGATATATAGATGATAGATGATATATGATAGTTAGATTATGATGCTAATGATAGCTGATGATGTTGATGATAGATGATGTATGCTTTTTTTTTGTTCATATAATTTTTTTATAGCATTTTTGGTCCATGTATATATGTGTGTGTATATCGATGGATGGATGGATGGATGTATATATATAGAAAATTATCATATGATATAAAAAATATCGTAGCTTCCTGTTTTTTTCCATGGATGTATGCTAAAGAAAATTATGAAAGAGTTTATGGGAGGTTTCTGTCAAAAGGTTCAATGATTTGTCAAGGCAAAAAATTGAACTAATTAAGGTATCCCATGTTTTTGTATATATGATATATGTATTTTGTTGGCACCTAGAAGTGTTGTCGAGGCCACCCCAAACCCTAGAAGTGTTGTCAAGGCCACCCCAAACCCTTGAAGCGTTGTCGAGGCCACCCCAAACCCTAGAAGTGTTGTCGAGGCCACCCAAATTTACCAAGTTAAATGAAGAAAACGCTGGTAACATAGATTTATGAAGTTAATTGTCATGTTGTAATATTTGCAGAAACTATGGATCCAAGAGACGAAGAACAAGAATAGTTGTTGGGGGACATAATCCACGGCAGACGTGATGTCTTGTCGTATCTCAACGACACCGATGGTCTGGAAGGAGAGGGTTATGACGGCTCTGGTGATCGAATAATGGAGGAGGAAGGTCATGATCATGATGGCTTCGGTGACCGAATGCCGTAGGAAGAAGGAGACCATGATGACGGCTCCGGTGACCGATCAGAGGAGGGAGCTATTGCAAAGTCCGGTGAGGTATATATATTAATTAAGCCTATGCTGACTCTAGCTAATTGATGCATTAATTGTTTTGGTATGTACATATATTAATTAACTCTTCTGTCTTCTATTATAGGCCTCCGGATCAAGCCAAACTTTGGTAATGAGACGAGGCCCGAAGAAGAGGTTACGCAAGGAAGCAAAGTTCATGATCACAGCACTCACGGACGATGGCCATCCGATTGAACCCAAGCGGACCAAGAATGCATTTTCTGCTCAGTGGGGAGCTATTGTTAGGGACAATACCGCGATCAGCATCAAGCAATGGAATAAGCCTAAGGACGGCGCCCCTGATGCTGAATATGTCACAGATAGACAAAAAGAAGATCTTTGGACCACGCTGAAGGCAAATTTCACCGTACCGCCAGACGAGGACCCGAATAAGCCATTTATAGAGCCACGGGTCAAGGCGTGTGCTCTTAAGAAGATGGTAGATCTATTCAGGAGGTGGAAGAATGAGTTGAAATCAAATTTTGTCGACAAAGGGAAGACTCCAGCATTCGTCGGCCGATATGAGAAGATAGGAGATTACTGGCCCGCATTTGTGGCCTAAAAGACATCGGAGAAGAGTAAGAAGATGTCAGAGACAAACAAGAACCATATTGCAAAGAAGCAGTTTCACCATGACACGGGGTCAGGTGGCTACCTTAAAGCCCGGCCATTGTGGGACAAAGTTGAGAATGACCTGATTGCTAAAGGGGTCGTACCACAGACATCAAACTGGCCAGATCGTTCAAGGACTTGGTTCTTTGGGGTTGGGGGAACTTTGGACCCTGAAACAGGGAAGTGCCATTGGCGGACGAGCAACTTGCAATACCCATGAACAAGCTTCAGAACTATATCACTGCAGCGCAGGAAGCGGCGTTCAGTCCCGACAGAGAGAAGGACGAGCTAACTGAGGCCCTAGGGAATGTTGAGCACCCTGGATGAACACGAGGCACAGGAGGCTCTATTTCGTGGAAGGTTGGGTTTCCCGACGCAGACGGTTAAAAAAGCCGGGAGAGAAAGAAGAAAGCGGAGCTGAGTGAAATTCACAAGCTCAATGAAAGACTACAAAAGCTAGAGGAAGCTGAGAGCCAGCGAGCTGCCGGCCAACTATCTCAGCGGCACGAAGCTACCCCAGAAGCTACTACCCCGCCATCTCAGCGGAGAAGCAGCATCGCTTCCACGGAGCCCGTTCAGCCCGACTTCACGTCTCCTAGCTACCCCGTGGATACTATCACAAAGGCTCAACATTGCAAGCTTATGACGAAATGCCGGAACCTCACTTTCAAGGCGGCTATCAGCTCTGTTGCATCTCCTCAACCCAACGGAACTTTTCACTGCCGTCCGATTCCACATGGCTATGCTGTTGTGATGGTGGATGAAGTAATGCTAGAATTTGAGGAGCTCGAGCTTGACCACTATACAGGTGAAGGAGAGAATATGCTAGTTCGTGCCCTGAGGAGTACATGTCTATGGCAGAAGGAGTACATCAAGCTTCCAAAGTGGACGCCTCCGCCTCCTCCTTCTCCTCAGGTGAATCAGGGCACACCGCCTCCTTCTCCGGCTCCTCAGGCGAATCAGGGCACACCGCCTCCTTCTCCGGCTCCTCCGGTGCGTGGGGGCACTCCGCCTCCTCCTTCGCCAACTCCGGCACGTCGGAGCAGTACACCTCCTCCTCAGCCTCATCGGCAACGGCCAAAGACAGACGCCGCTGCTGTGGATCCTCCGGCGCCTAGTAAGCAACGACGGAAGGGAGCCGCCGCTGCTCCGGCGGCTAGCAGTACAAGCATAGGCAGCAGGGGATACACATACGGTCCATCTCTCAAGCTTGTGGAAAAGTTATCATATGAGAGGACCGAGTCTAAAAACAAGGAGATAAGTCAGGCCGAAGTAAGGGACCATTTTGCAAAGAAACCTCCTGTTCGGAAGGAGAAGATAGATCCGGTGAAAGCGATGCGCACTATCGATGCCCTGAAGCGACCACCACCGCCTCTGCCGGATTCCAACTATGAACGCTGTATTAAAAAGGCATATCAAGATGCGCGGCGGTCGAGAAGTACTTCCAGTGATGCAAAGTTAGCAAAACGAAGAAGTGGGGGAAAATTCCACAGCTCGGCGAACAGGCGAACCAATCGTGCCCCCCGCTCAAGGTTTCTAGCGATAAAGTCGCTAATCATCCAGGGATGGTCCCTGGTACCAAACGTCATGATTACCTGAGCGATGATGTACTATTTGAGAAGTTGGAGGTGGACGAATTCAAATACCGATACGGGCGTCCTCTCGTCAAACCCGATCATCCTCCTGTAACAACGATGATGCGAAGATTCCATGAATGGTACATGGAAAGCTGCCGCGAGTCTGGGATGGATTCTTTGGTACTGTTAGTTAAAGAGGAGCACGACCTCGTTGGAATTGATATGTTGAATATTGAATATGAGGAGATATGGAAGTTATACAATCAGAAGGCCATCGACAAAACAATGGTGACTTGCTACTGTTTTTAAGTACTACTTTTGTAATTAAGTCTCTCTATGTATATAGCTCAGCTCTTTCATTGCATGTATATATAATTATCCTCACTACTATATTTTGCAGATTGAAGATCGTCGAATGCAGAAAATCACAAATCTATGACATTGGGTTCATTAACCTAAATGTCATACATGAGCATAATATAAAACATTGGCCCACGGAAACCGAGGAGAACTTGCTACAATCGTTGCTTAAAAATCAAAACAAAGGGACAATACTCTTTCCTTACAACTTCAAGTGAGTGTTACTGTCTTGTGCATATTCGGTTTCCCTTATTACTCGAGGTTTATTGTAATGTAATTGATGAGTTATGCATGCGTGCGCGGTTTCCACTTTATTCTGATAGAGATTCATCTTGAGCGGGGAGTAGTAATCGTCTTAGACTCGAAATGAAAAGATCCCCAGATTTATGCAGACATGACTAAAATTCTCCAGAAGTAAGTTCAATTGATCATTATCGCATCATATCGGCAACTTTAATTTGTTCATTTCCTGATATCAAGTAATTATTTTCTTTTTCTGGCAGGGTTTGGAAAGATTTCACAACAATTGTTCCGGCACTGCCGAAGGAGCTCTGATTTACACACCCAAAAGTAAGTACTACTAGCTAGTTCCGCGCAACTCCCATTGATTCTAGTTTCATCAATACCATTTATCATGCTTGATTATCAGTTTGATTGAACTCTATTTCTCGTAAAGTGCGTGTGGCAGGAAGACGGGACTGATTTATGTGGATACTACGTTTGCGACTTCAGCTATTCTACAAAACAATTTGAAGTGCGTAAGCAATAATATTCACAATTTTATTTTATTACCATATATATGTATTGACCCCCTTCTTCAAATTACATGTGGCAGATGCGGAATGAACTCCTACCACATGATCGCATACGAGCAATTCAAGAAGAATTGGCGAGATTCTTTCTTGACCACGTCATAAATAAAACCGGAGAATACCATCTGGAAGTGGACATTAGATGTTAGGGATTGTAAGAGATCTTATATTGTATATATGTAGCTAGTAGTGTCGGATATATATACGAAAACTTGTTATACGACCAATCTCTTGGAGAAACAGAGGTCGATCACTTCTATCTCTATATGTTCATGACGATCTTCTGTACTTAATGGTTCCTTCATTTGCTTACTAGCTAGCGTGTCGAGTTCTCTCTATAGTAGTTAGCGTCGACCAAGCACGAAGAAAGAGAGGACACTTCTCTCTATCAATTAGCTAGCTATAACAATATAAAACCCCTAAATTAACTCTCTAAAACCCCCTAAACCCCCCTCCCTTTCAAAATAAAAAAAGCAACTGCCAGATGCTGACGCGTGGATGCCTGTTGGTGCCGGTTGGTGTTACCAACCGGGACTAAAGGTCGTCCTGCCTGGGCTCCCTGCAGAGGCCACGTGGAGCCCCTTCTGTCCCGGTTTGTAAGAGAACCGGGACTAAATGTTTTGGGCTTTAGTCCCGACACTTTAGTCCCGGTTCCGGAACCGGGACAAATGGGCCTTACGAAACAGGACAAATGGGCCTTTTTCTACTAGTGGCGACAACCCCGATGGCGACACGTTGATGGAGATCAAGATGATGGAGATCATGGTGTCGTGCCGGTGACGATAGAGATCATGCCGGTGCTTTCTAGATGGAGATCAAAAGCACAAGTTTATGGCTATATCATGTCACTTATGAATTGCATGTGATGTTAATCCTTTTATGTGCCTTGTTTTACTTAGGACGATGGTAGCGTTATAAGGTGATCCCTCACTTAAATTTCAAGATGAATTGTGTTCTCCCTGAGTGTGCACCGTTGTGAAAGTTCGTCGTGTCGAGACACCACGTGATGATCGGGTGTGATAGACTCTACGTTCACATACAACGGGTGCAAGCCAGTGTTGCACGTGCAGAACACTCGGGTTAAACTTGACGAGCCTAGCATGTACAGACATGGCCTCGGAACACAAGAGATCGAAAGGTCGAACATGAGTCATATAGTAGATATGATCAACATGATGATGTTCACCATTGAAGCCACCTCAACTCACGTGATGATCGGACTTGAGTTGGTGAATTTGGATCATGCGACACTCAGGTGACCTAAGGGATGTCAATTTGAGTGGGAGCTTTAGTAATTTGATTAACTAAACTCATTATCTTGAACAATAGTCTAAGTAAAACATTGCAAATTTATGTTGTAGATAATTGCCTCGCGCAGTAGCACCCCTGAATTTTAATGCGTTCCTAGAGAAAGCTAAGCTGAAAGATGATGGAAGTAACTTTATTGACTAGGCCCGTAATCTGAGGTTTATCCTCACGGCTTCCTAGAAATCATATGTCCTTGATGCACCGCTTGGTGACCAACCAGCAGAAATGACCTCCGAAGACGTTAAGAACGCTTGGGTGGCACGTACTGGAGATTACTCAATAGTTCAGTGTGCAATATTGTATGGCTTAGAACCGGGACTTCAAACACGTTTTGAACGTCATGGAACATATGAGATGTTGCAGGAGTTGAAGTTTATCTTTCAGAAGAATGCTCGGATCGAGAGGTATGAGACCTCCGATAAGTTCTATGCTTGCAAGATGGAGGAGAACGGGTCTATCAGTGAACATATACTCAGAATGTCTGGGTATTCAACTCGTCTAGCGGAGTTGGGAATTTCCCTTCTGCCAGAAGCGATCACTGACAAAGTTCTTCAATCACTGCCACCTAGTTACAAGAGCTTCGTGATGAACTATTACATGCATGGGATGAACAAGTCAGTCGCCGAGCTGTTTGTGATGCTAAAAGTCGCTGAGTCTGAAATCCAGAAAGAACATCAAGTGTTGATGGTCAATAAAACCACTAGTTTCAAGAAGAATGGCAAGGGTAAGGGTAAGAAGGGTCAAACCAAGAAGGATGGCAAAGAAGTTGCTACTCCTATAAAGAAGCCCAAGCATGGATCTAAGCCAAAAACTGAGTGCTTTCATTGCAAGGGAACTGGTCACTGGAAGCAAAACTGCCCCAAGTACCTGGCTGACAAGAAGGCGGCCAACGACAAACAAGGTATATATGATATATATGTTATTGATGTTTACCTTACTAGCTCTCGTTGTAGTGCCTGGGTATTTGATACCAGTTCGATTGCTCACATTTGCAACTCAAAACAGGAACTACGGAATAGACGAAGGTTGGCAAAGGATGAAGTGACGATGTGCGTGGGAAATGGTTCCAGGGTTGATGTTATCGCCGTAGGCATGCTCTCTCTTCGATTACCATCGGGATTAGTGATGAACCTGAATAATTGTTATTTAGTGCCTGCATTAAGCATGGATATTATATCTGGGTCTTGTTTATTGCGAGACGGTTACTCATTTGAATCAGAGAATAAAGGTTGTTCTATTTATATGAGTAATATCTTTTATGGTCATGCACCCAATGTGAGGGGTTTATTCATATTGAATCTTGATAGTGATGACACACATGTTCATAACATTGAAGCCAAAAGATGTAGAGTTGATAATGATAGTACCACTTTCTTGTGGCACTGTCGTTTAGGTCATATTGGTGTAAAACGCATGAGGAAGCTCCATGCTGATGGACTTTTGGAGTCACTTGATTTTGAATCACTTGACACATGTGAACCATGCCTCATGGGCAAGATGACTAAAACGCCGTTCTCTGGAACAATGGAACGGGCGAGTGACTTATTGGAAATCATACATACTGATGTGTGCAATCCAATGAATGTTACAGCACGTGGTGGATATCATTATTTTCTCACCTTCACTGATGACTTAAGTATATATGGGTATATTTACTTAATAAAACACAAGTCTGAAACGTTTGAAAAGTTCAAGCAATTTTAGAGTGAAGTTGAGAATCATCGTAACAAGAAGATTAAATTCCTGCGATCTGATCGAGGAGCTGAATATCTGAGTTATGAGTTTGGCGGTCACTTAAGACAGTGTGGAATTGTTTCACAGTTGACACCGCCTGGAATACCACAGCGTAGTGGTGTGTCCGAACATCGTAATCGAACCTTATTAGATATGGTGCGTTTTATGATGTCTCTTGCTGATTTGCGACTATCATTTTGGGGTTATGCATTAGAGACAACTGCATTCACTTCAAATAGGGCACCATCGAAATCCATTGAGACGAGGCCATACGAGCTATGGTTTGGCAAGAGGTCAAAATTGTCGTTTCTTAAAGTTTGGGGATGTGATGCTTATGTCAAAAAGCTTCAGCCTGAAAAGCTCGAACCCAAAGCGGAGAAATGCGTCTTCATAGGATACCCGAAAGAGACAGTCGGGTATACCTTCTATCTCAGATCCGAAGGCAAAGTGTTTGTCGCTAAGAACGAAACATTTCTTGAGAAATAGTTTCTCTCGAAAGAATTGAGTGGGAGGAAAATAGAGCTTGATGAAGTTGTTGAACCTTTACTTCAACCAGAAAGTAGCGCAGCGCAGAAAGATGTTTCTGTGAAACCTACGACGGTACAAGAGGAAGTTAATGATGATGATCATGAAGCTTCGGATCAAGCTACTATTGAACCTCGTAAGTCGACAAGGGCGTATACAACTCCTGAGTGGTACGGCAACCCTGTCTTGGAGGTCATGTTGTTTGACAACAATGAACCTACGAGCTATGGAGGAGCAGTGATGGGCCCGGATTCCGAGAAGTGGTTAGAGGCCATGAAATCCGAGATGGGATCCATGTATGAAAACAAAGTATAGACTTTGGAAGTATTACCTGAAGGGCAAAAGGCCATTCAGAACAAATGGATCTTTAAGAAGAAGACAGACGCGGACGGTAATGTCACCATCTATAAAGCTCGACTTGTGGCAAAGGTTTTTTCACAAGTTCGAGTAGTTGACTACGATGAGACATTCTCACCCGTAGCGATGCTTAAGTCTGTCAGAATCATGTTGGCAATAGCTGCTTATTTCGATTATGAAATTTGGCAGATAGATGTCAAAACGGCGTTCCTCAACGGTTTCCTTGAGGAAGAGTTGTATATGATGCAACCAGAAGGTTTTGTCGATCCAGAGAATGCTGACAAAGTTTGCAAACTCCAGCGATCCATTTATGGGCTAGTGCAAGCATCTCGGAGTTGGAATAAGCGCTTTGATGAGGTGATCAAAGCGTTTGAGTTTATACAAGTTTATGGAGAAGCTTGTATTTACAAGAAAGTGAGTGGGAGCTCTATAGAGTTTCTAATATTATATGTGGATGACATATTGATGATTGGAAACAATATAGAAATGCTGGAAAGCGTGAAAGAATATTTGAACAAGAGTTTTTCAATGAAGGACCTAGGAGAAGCTGCTTTCATATTAGGCATTAAGATCTATAGAGATAGATCGAGACGCTTAATAGCACTTTCACAAAGCACATACCTTGATAAAGTTTTGAAGAAGTTCAAAATGGATCAGTCCAAGAAGGGGTTCTTGCCTGTGTTACAAGGTGTGAAGTTGAGTGAGACTCAATGCCCAGTGACTACAGAAGATAGAGAAAAGATGAGTGTCATCCCCTATGCTTCAGCCATAGGCTCTATCATGTATGCAATGTTGCGCACAAGACCAGATTTCAGCCTTGCCATAAGTATGGCCGGAAGGTTGCAAAGTGATCCTAGAATGGAACACTGGGCAGCGGTCAAGAATATCCTTAAGTACCTAAAAAGGACTAAGGAAATGTTTCTCGTTTATGGAGGTGATGAAGAGCTCGTCGTAAAGGGTTACGTCGATGCAAGATTTGACACTGATCCAGATGACTCTAAGTCATAGACCGGATACATATTTATTCTCAATGGGGGAGCGGTAAGCTGGTGCAGTTCCAAGCAAAGCGTGGTAGCCGATTCTACATGTGAAGCGGAGTACATCACAGCCTCGGAGGCGGCGAAGGAAGGTGTCTCGATGAAGCAGTTCATGACAGATCTTGGAGTAGTGCCCAGTGCACTGAATCCAATGAACCTGATATGTGACAACACTGGTGCCATTTCTCTCGCCAAGGAACCAAGGTTTCACAAGAGGACCAGACACATAAAGTGACGCTTCAACTCCATCCGCGATTACATCGAGGAGAAGGACATACATATTTGCAAAGTGCACACGGATCTAAATGTTGCAGACCCGTTGACTAAACCTCTTCCAAGGGATAAACATGATCAACACCAGAACTGCATGGGTGTTCGATTCATTACAATGTAAATCACATAGTGATGTGAACTAGATTATTGACTCTAGTGCAAGTGGGAGAATGTTGGAAATATGCCCTAGAGGCAAAAAATAAAGTGTTTATTGTTATATTTCCTTGTTCATGATAATCGTTTACTATCCATGCTATAATTGTATTGTTTGGAAACACATTACATGTGTGGGTAAATAGACAACACTATGTCCCTATTATACCTCTAGTGAACTAGCTCGTTGATCATAGATGGTTAAGGTTTCCTAGCCATTGACATGTGATGTCATTTGATAACGGGATCACATCATTCGGAGAATGATGTGATGGACAAGACCCAAACAATAAACGTAGCATATGATCATGTCAGTTTATTGCTACTGTTTTCTTCATGTCAAATATATGTTCCTATGATCATGAGATCATGCAACTCACGGATACCGGAGGAGTGCCTTGTGTGTATCAAACGTCGCAACGTAACTGGGTGACTATAAAGGTGCTCTACAGGTATCTCCGAGGGTGTCTGTTGAGTTGGCATGGATCAAGACTGGGATTTGTTACTCCGTATGACGGAGAGGTATCTCAGGGCCCACTCGGTAATACAACATCACAATAATACTTGCAAGCAGTGTGACTAAGTTTTAGTCACGGGATCTTGTATTACGGAACGAGTAAAGAGACTTGCCGGTAATGAGGTTGAACTAGGTATGGAGATACCGATGATCGAATCTTGGGCAAGTAACATACCGAAGAACAAAGGGAACATCATACGGGATTAACTGAATCCTTGACATAGAGGTTCGACCGATAAAGATCTTTGTAGAATATGTAGGAACCAATATGGGCATCCAGGTCCCGCTATTGGTTATTGACCGTAGAGGTGTCTCGGTCATGTCTACATAGTTCTCGAACCCACAGGGTCTGCACACTTAAGGTTCGGTGACGTTTCGGTAGTATAGAGTTATGTATGGAGGTGTCCGAAGGTTCTTCGGAGTCCCGGATGAGATCCCGGACGTCACGAGGAGCTCCGGAATGGTTTGGAGGTAAATATTGATATATATAGGAAGTCCTGTTTTGGTCTCCGAAAAAGTTTCGGGCTAATCGGTAATGTATCGGGAGTGCCGGTAGTGTACCGGGAGACCATCGGGAGGGGTATTTCGACCCAAGAGGCTTCATGGGCTCTAGGAGAATAATTACCAGCCTTTTATGGGCTGGTGGAAGTCCCACACAAGGCCCATGTGGCTGGGAAGAAAAACCCAAAGGGAAAAAGGTGGAAAAAAGGCCAAAAAGGAGGAATCCTAGTCCTACTAGGATTGGAGGAGGAGTCCTCCGCTCCTCCCCACTTCGGCCGAACCAAAGGAGGCTTGGCCCTTGCACCAAGCCTCTCCTCCCTTCATGCTATATATACTAGTGGGTTTTAGGGTTTTTGCACAGAATTTTTAGCCACGTGCTGCCCGTTCCTCCAGTGCATAGTTTCTCCTCTAGATCGGATTTCTGCAGTGCTTAGGCGAAGCCCTGCCAGAATAGCTCCACCACCATCGCCGGAGCTTCATCACGCTGCTGGAGAACTCTTCTTCCTCTTCGCTCCCTCTTGCTGGATCAAGACGGCGGAGATCGTCATCAAGCCGTACGTGTGCTGAACGCGGAGGTGTCGTCCGTTCGGCGGTAGATTGGAAGGACCGTGATCAAGTTCGCGGGACATATCGTGATCAAGTTCGTGGGACGGATCGTGATTGGATCACGGGACGGATCGTGATTGGATCGCGGGACGCTCGGCGATTTGGATCGCGAAGACGTTCGACTACACCAACCGCGTTTCTTAATGCTTCCCGCTTAGCGATCTACAAGGGTACGTAGATCCACTCTCCCTCTCGTAGATGCTCATCACCATGGATAAGTCTTGCTTGAACATAGGAAAATTTTTTTCCCATGCAATGTTCCCCAACAGCCATCACCGCCGCCACCCTTCGCCTCCTATTTTTTTCGTCCGCCTCCTCGCTTTCCTGCCCAACCACCGTAAAACCACGGTCAAGCCATGCCATAGTTGCCCCATGCCCGCACTTCATAGGATTTTCTTTGCCGGCATTGGTGGTTGTTTGTTGCCGCATCCGGTGCGAGAGAAGCTACTGTCGCCGAATTTACCCATCGATCTCAACACCTTCCAGCATGCGCTGCATAGCTGCAGGGCGCCGAGCACCAACGCCAAACCTTCTGGCAGGAACTCGAGGTGCTCTTCGCGATCGCGTCTCCACGACGACCGCAAGGTGTTCGACACATTACTCATAAGGAATCATGGATAGTAGGGATGAATATTTTTTCCACAACTTCATTTTTTCACCGAATGATTCGTGCTCAGATGACGAAGAGATTGTGATGGATGTATTGGTCGTAAATGACCACATTGGTAGGTAGCAGCCTTGGTTTGGGGGATCAATCCTTGTCATGCCCCGGCCTGGAACCGCAATAGGGAGAGTGGCCACACACTGCTCTATCATGATTACTTTGAGAATAGCCCGCTCTACAAACCGCATCAATTATGTCGCCACTCTCGTATGGCGAGACATGTTTTCAATCATATTCAGGAGGGTGTGGTAGCATACGACCCATACTTTAAGTGCAAAGAGGGTGCCATTGGCAAGCTTGGTTTCTCCTCTTATCAAAAATGCATTGCGGCTATTCATATGCTTGCATATGTAATTTCGGGCGATCTTGTGGATGAGTACATACGTATGAGTGAGTCCACATGCCTCCTATCAATGTATAATTTCTGCAAGCGTATGGTGGCAGTGTTTGGCTCTAGGTACCTGAGAGAGCCAACTATCACTGATACACACAGGTTGTTGGCGATCAATGATGATAGGGGCTTTTCGGGCATGCTTGGTAGTATAAATTGTATGCATTGAAAGTGAAAAAACTGTCCATTTGTTTGGCACATGCAGTACAGGGGCACGTGAAAGGTGTCATTATCATATTAGAAGGGGTGGCTTCACAAGATTCACGGATCTTTCTTTGACATGGCTGATTCTCATAATGATGTCAACGTGCTTAACCGTTCTTCAGTGTTCGCAAGGCCTGCAGAGGACCACTCCCTAGACGTCAACTTTGAGATCAGTGTCCACCATTACAACAAGGTCAATTCTTGTGAAGACAATACCCAATCCGCAAGGAAAGAAGATACAAGGATTTACCCAAATACAAGAGAGTGCTAGAAATGATGAGGAGCGTGCTTTTGATATGCTTCAATCTTGATGGGGTATCATTCGAAACCTTACACTCACATAGATCACCAAGAAGCTTTGGAAGTGATGAATGTTTGTGTGATCATGAACAACATGACCGTGGAGGATAAGCGTGATGACAACATCTACGACCAAGAGTTTGATTTTCAGAGTGAAAATGTTGAGACCGGGCGCCAAGAACTGGCAACATTTGAAAAGTTTGTGTAATTTCATCGTGAAATGCGTGATTGACATACTCATATGTAGCTCCATGACGACTTGATTGAGCACATGTAGTGCATGTAATCAAACGTCCTTAATTAAGTTTGCATCCAACATGATGCAGTGCTAGCGTCATGGGTGCCTCATTAATCACATCAAAATATGTTAATATTTTTGTATATACAAAGTATATACGGTTGTCCAACATAACGGCCTCAATCATGGATGACACTAGTTTTAACTAATCAATGCAATATTTCTTACATATTCAATTTTCGAGGCAATAAATGTAGCATCCTCATTCTCATTGAACTTTCATGGTACATATAGAAAAAGATGCATGCATGGCCACTAATTTCCTTTCTCTTATCTCTATAAATTAAATATGACGTGAGACTCAAAGCACTTTAACTCAATTAAACTCGAAATGAGCCTTATATAATGGAAATCTGAAATTTTTGAGATGAGCCCTATAAACCAAAAAGAATGAACTATGTATATAACGTATATACGTTACGCACATGCACATCGTTCGTTCATCACTACTCCCTTTGTACCTAGATACTCATAGTTGGAAAAAACTAGACTAGTTTTTTCCAACTACAAGTATTTAGATACATCAGGAGTAGATATGTACGTACTCTACATATTCTTAAATAGTGAAAGATTTGTTTGTACTTTTAATTTCTGAACTTAGACGACAGGGCCTGTTTGGTGCGGAGATCGATCGATGGGGTTATGACCCTTCGTCGTGCGCCCTGGCTCTAGGGTCAAAGGCTCCACATGGATGTATCATTCATAAGTGGCGCAAAAATGCATTCATGCGTGCATGGACACGTCTGATCAATCGATCTGAATGATGGATCTGCATGGTGTGTTATTATTTGCAGTTTCAACACCCGGGCTGGCACGTCGCACCCGTGAACTGTGAACAGTTTGCTAATTTGCCTTTTGCGTCACAGGTGCAAGTGGCCCGATACCGACTAACTAATTTGTCCTTGATTACAAATTAACTCCTCTTGTGCTTGCATGACTTGTGAGGAAAACAAGGGATGTGAAATATAGATGGTTCATGCATTTCACCAACACATACTTCTATTTTTTGTTTTTGTTCCAACTCTAAAAAAAATACCCATTTCAAAATGTAGAATAGATGAATGTCACTTATTCCATTTATAAATGAATTTGTCGAGAAAAGATAGATCATGTAAGTAAGCTGGACAGCGCTATTGATATAGCTAATAATCACTTGTGTGTTATTGTCTGCTTTTGCAATCATGTTTGTAAGAGTTAGATAATTATTATATATGACCTTGATCTTTTTGGGAAGGAAAAAAAAAACAAAGCGTTTGATCAATTAAACAGAAGAAAAAGCCAAGCGTTTGATCTCAAGAGGATTGCATAAATATTTCCGTCAGTGTATCCAGACATGCATGCAAAAGCAAAGTGAAAGGAGAAAGAAAGCAGTGGATATATTCTCTTTTTCCGGGGTCTCATCTCCCATGCATGCATGCATGAACGGTAGCTGTCGATTCGCGTGGAGTGGGCAGGCTAGGAAACCTGATCCTTGTCATGTCGAATTGCCAATTGACCTACTCGCAAATTAGTGCATTCAAATTAGCAGCAAAAATGAATGAAACTACTGTAACTTTTTTCTTTTACGGGGTGAAACTGCCGTAACTTGAAACTGGTGTGTATTATTTGGAAAAATAAAAGTGAAAATGGATATTGTTTGTTTGTCAGTTTGTTTGGTGTTGGTTATGGGCTAGCTGTGTTTGAGAGATTGACCAGCAGGAAGAGAATCCATAAAAGTTACTACTATTACAGCTACTAGCCTACTACTACTATTCTTACAGGACTCATACAGACGGTCAGTAGTAGTGTGGAACTTACTACTTCTGTGTGGTCTTTGCTTTTCGTTCGATCATGAAAAGCACGCCAACGACCCATCTCTTTTGGTCATTCTCGTCGACTTGAATGTTTTTTTTCTTCTTCATATTGATAGACCGAACAATGGATGCGGACGCCACGGCAAAATTTTGAAGTGCAGTTGAAGAATTAGGCAGCATTCAGAATGCACACTGGGAATTGTATGCAAGTTGCCTAGCTAGAACTGCCCGGTCGGAAATTGGAAGTCGCTCAGTTTAGTTCTTGAGTTTCAGACGCAGTAATGTGTTGGTACGTGTACGAAGGTGTGGCCAATTCACCGGAGAAATAACACAAGGTAGCGAGAAACACTCTGATGCATTCGTACGTGGAGGTCAAAGTATTATAAATCACGAACTCGCACGGTAAATTATTACTCATGGCTCTCTTCTTTTGAGATGATACTACCACCTCCTGAATCCCAAGTTCCCAATGTCTTTGCTTTTTGTTCGATCATGAAAAGCACGCGAGATGGAGGATCTTGTGATGATACTACTACCCCCTCAATCCCAATCCCAACCCCGGTGGTCTCGCCAACTTTGCCAAACAGTGCCATTATTATTGGTCAAAACATATGCTAATCGTGAGTAACCACTGTAATTCTGTAAGGACACGCGGGCCATAGATTAACCGGAGACTGTCAGCGTCGGCGAGATGGATTCGATTCAGCTGAGACGGAAGTGTGAAAAGACGCAGGATAAGAGCATCTACAACCATCGTCGGCGTGGGAACACCCTCGAGGTTGCTGGGGTGCCGGTCGTGGACCATGCGGGGAAGGCCGCCGCGCTGTTGGCCTTCTACTCCGAGCTGCTGGGGCGTGCGTCCAGCCCGGTCTGGAACTTCGACTGGGGACTCTATACGCCTCCTCCTCGCATGTGGAGGCGGCCCCCTGGTGGCACGTTCGACCCAGCTGAGGTCAAGGCGGCCGTTTGAGGCGCTTGACCGCACCAGCGCCCCTGTTCCTGATGGGATCAGGCCGGCTTTCTACCAGGCCGCCTGGGACATGGTTGGCGCGGATCTCCAACGCCTCTTCGACGAGCTGCATGCGGGCTTCGCACTGTTTGACGGGATCAACCGCTCCTACATCGCCTTGCTACCGAAAGGGGCTGGGGTTTTGACCCCGCCGCTTTCCGTCCGGTCTCCCTGCAGAACGGAGACGTCAAAATCCTCTGTAGGGGGTTGACGGCGAGACTTCACCGACAGATCCCTCGTTTGATCGACGAGGATCAATCGGGCTTCGTGAGTGGTAGGAGCATCTCGGAGAACTTCGTCTATGCCACCGAGCTCGTCCAGTGCTGCCACAGCCGTGGCGCCCCTGCCTTGGTGTTGAAGCTTGACTTTGCAAAAGCTTTCGACTCCATCAACTGAAGGAGCTTGCGCACGATCATGGAGGTGCGCAGGTTCCCCCCCGCAATGGTGCGACTGGATCGAACACATCCTGTCATCCTTCCGCTCCGCTGTCCTGCTCAACGGGGTGCCGGGGAGGTGGTTTCACGTCAAACGTGGGCTTCGCCAGGGGAACCCAAGCTCCCCTACCTCTTCCTCATCATCGCCGACATGCTTCAACAGCTCATCCGTCAGGACGGGGTAATGCGACATCCCGTTTTGCCGGATGCCCCGGCTGTGGTGCTCCGATACGCGGATGACACATCGATTGTCATGTGGGCGTGTGCGGAGGGTGCAGCTCGTCTCCGCCAAATACTGGATCACTTCGCGGTTGCCACGGGACTGGTGATCAACTTTACCAAAAGCACCCTCGTCCCCGTCCATGTCGAGGATGCGGTTCGGGGGGGGGGGGGGGTGTCGGCGCTGGGGTGCGCCGAGGGGGTCTTCCCGCAGACCTACCTCGGCCTGCCCTTGTCATGGGAGAAGCTCCGCTTCGCGGATTTCTTGCCCATCATTGCAAAGGTGGATAAATACTTGGCCGGTTGGGCGGCGCATCTCTTGTCGCCGGAAGGGCGCTTGGTCCTCATCAATGCCGTGCTTGACGCCCTCCCCACGTATGCCATGGGCGCCCTGCTGCTGCCGCCGGAGGTCCTCACCGCTCTTGACGGCTTGCGACGTTCCTTCCTGTGGAACGTGGCGGAGCGTGCCTCCAGGGCGCAATGCCTCGTGGCGTGGGAGAGGATGTGCCGGTCCAAAGCTGAGGGCGGCCTCGGAGTCTGCGACCTCGCTACGCAAAACAAATGTCTGCTGCTAAAGATAGTGCATCAATTGCATCGGGTCCCCCGCTCTAGATGGGCGGCCTGGGTCTGGGAGTGTGCCGGCGAGGGCTCGATCATCGCCCGCGCCGCGACGGTTGATGGGGGTGCATCGGCACGCCTTGGGGGGGCTACTCCCGCTATACCGTAGTCTCTCCAAGGTGGACATCGGGGACGGTCGGTCCTGCTCCTTCTGGCACGACAACTGACTCCCGTGTGGCGCTCTGGCGGCAGCTTTTCCCGCCCTATACTCGCATGCCGTGGACGGGGGCGCCATGGTGTATGGGGTGCGCGTCAGGGGGCTCGCCCGCTCTCTCATGCCCCAACTCACGCCCGTGGGGGCGCGTGAGTTTGCCGTCGTCTCCGGCCTCTGGGAGTCGCTCCCGGTGCGGGGCGGCCTCGACGTCCGTCGCCTTTGTCGGGCTGCTGCCCCTCGGGGCGCCTTATCCTCGAGCTTGGCATATCGGATGTTGCGTTTCGAAGGTGTCGAGGTGAGTTTTTCTGCTTTGGCTTGGGGCTCATGCTCCGTCGAGGGTGAAGTTCTTCTGTTGGCTCCTGGTTCAATGCCGCATCCACACGCGGGACGTGCTCGTGCGCAAATGCATCGTGGCCGCCGCTGAGGCCGGCTGCCTGATGTGTCCTGCTTCTTTGGAGACGGCGAACCATCTAATGTTCGGGTGCCCCTTTGCGTGCCGCTTTTGGAGGAGTGTGCACATTGACGTGGAGGGGCGCTCGGTCGAGGGGCTGGCCTTATTGGAAAATGCTGTTGCTCTGGTGGTCGACTCCGGCGTCGAGTTTGTGCTCATGTGTTGCTGGCATCTGTGGAAACACAGGAACATCGTTGTGTTCCAACGCCAGGAGCCTTCCCTCAGCCGGGTGCGTAGCGGATGTAGGGAAGATGTGGTGTTATGGCGAGAGCGCTTGCCGGCTGAGCGTCATCACCACCCCGCCACCTGGTTGTGTGTCCTTTCGGAGTAGCCCCCCTCCTCCTCTCTCTCTCTCTCTCTCTCTCGCTCGCTCGCTCGCTCTCGCTCTCTCTCTCCCTCTCTCTCTCCCCCCTCCAGGGGCTGTAACTCGGTGTCCAAATATCTAGGATTTTAGCCCACTTTGATCAATATATTTAGGTGGCGGAAACTCTCTTCCCCCGGTGAAACTTCAAAAAAAAAGAAGAGCATCTACAACCGGACTTGTAAATCCGGCCCCTTAAACGCCCGTAGGCGCATCCGGACGGGTCCTCATATTTCGTTCCGTGCATCCACATATCTTAAATTCAGACTATCAAATCCATGCAAATACATGCACGTCGATCATGGCGCACGTAAAATAAGTAGTGTTGGTATCAAGCGTACATAGCGTTTACATAAAATTTATTTGAAGTGCCAAACTCAAGCATTGCCTTCTTGGTTGCCATTGTGGATCCATATGTGCTTCACAAGATCATTGAGTAGCTGCGTGTGCACCTGCTGATTTTAAAGATTTTGATGCATCTGCAGAAAATGCTGAAGCTAGGACGCATTTTGATCCTTCGGGATTTCAACTTGTTCTTCAGGAGCTTCGAAAGTATTGCTTTGGGATACACCTTCACCCTCATCCTCGACAATCATATTGTGCAGAATAATACAACATGTCATCAGTTGTCGTCGCCCTTCTGCTTGGGCGAGAAAGAGAGTTACCCACAACAATCCCTCTTCAGGTTGAAGTACTCGTCGTGTGACCCTACTCCGTCCACAATGCGCAAAAACAATGGTTTTCGTATGCGAAAAAAGCGGCAAAACCATGGATCATCCGAGAAAGTAGGTGTGGGAGCAAAGTAGTCCTTATGCAGTAGCTTTGCTCCGGACACCCTGTCCCGGTTGATCACTCTTCTCCCTTTGATTGAGCCCTTGAAGTTGAGAATCTGCTCCACTTCCTGGTCCATTTCCTCTTGCATGCTCATGAGCATGAGCATTCCACTTCTTTGTCCGAATTCGAGGAATGGAAGAACTCATCTTCAATCGTTTGGTCAAGCTCAGTCGGTCCATACTCCTCGTCCGACGAAGCATCCGAATCCATCGTTTATCTAACAAAATCACAATAATTCCGATCCGTCAATGTATCGAACACATCAAACGCAAGGCGGAGGCGGAGTTTTGACGAACGTACCACGGTGGCGTCCGGGCCGGCGGCGACGTCCCTTGCGGCGAGGATGGGCGTGCTCTTCCAGAGCTGGCGACGGAAAGACTGCGAACGGGTGAGCTCGAGACGGACGGCTCGGCGGCAGAGCGCGAGACGGATGGCGAGACGGATGGCGAGACGGATGGCGAGGAGAAGGAAGAAGAAAAAAGATAGCAAACGGATCCGTCTGCTCTTCGGGCAGTGGGGGGATTTGGTGCAATTTGGGGTTGAGACGGGCTGTCAGGTCCGACATGACGGACATGTCCGGGCGCGACCGGGCGCCCCATATCCACCTCATATTTGGGCTGAGTATGGGGTGCCGATGAGTCCGGACGTTTAAGGACCGTTTGAGGGATCAGTCCAGGTAAAAAAAAGTAACCGGAGGGTCTGTCCAAACGCAAAAAACGGATTTGAAAAAAGGATCGGGCTCGCGATCCCGCGGCAGGTATCATGTGCAGCGCAACAAGTGCCATGCTGCCATGGCATGGCATGAATCAAGTCGGGAAGCTAGCGTAGCAGCGAGCCCAAGAAAGAAGAAATAAAGGGGAAGAAGGTGTGGAAGCCTTCTCTTCCCCCAAACCAATGGACGGGACGACGATTTGAAGAAAGGGAGCACGCTGGAGGAGCTGCATGGATGCCATCTGCCGTACCAGAACAGTTGCTACCCCTTCATTTCGTGGCTCCCTATAGATTCTCCGCGGAAGAGACGATGGAGGAGCTGCATGAGGGTTCGTCGATGGACGAACCGCAGGCGGATCAAATCAAAGAAAGAAACGAATTGAAGGCGCTTTTGCATGGGAAGAAGACGCTGCCGCAACATTTATGCTGCCTGCAATCGAGGTTGATGCAGCCTTAAGCTTGCTGATGCTGCTAGAGTGGTAGTACATTCTTCTTCTTGGATGGGCGTCCGGCTCCGGCAACGGCCGAGGTCTTCAAAACTGTTGCGTGGCATGCCTGCATCAGCATGCATGGTGGTGGTGTCCGCGCAGTGAACCCACAAATATCACTAGGGCACCGCCCAGCTAGCACTCTGCCGTGTCTGCAACTCTGCATGCATACATAGTTGGGGTCACTCCAACTTACAAATGGATGGAACCAAATTCAAACGAGATCGAGCAGCAGTTTGTTTGTTTATCTGCGGTCTCCTGATCCAGATGGTGATCACGTATTGCACGCCATCCTCCAAACGAACGGGCGAGATAGTGCACAGTGTCACACTGCTTCATTTTTTCTCCCTTTTACGGAGAACACTGTTGCATATTTAGGGGCACTGACGAACGTATGCGTACTGAATTTCCGAGATTCCTCGCCGCAAATGGCCAAATGTCCAGATGAATCAAATAAAAGTGAAGATCACACTCCAGCAGACGAACCTACGAACAAGCGACATCCGAGACGAGAGCAAATAGCAGACGACGCCGTCATACATACATGCCATGGCTGATTTGCTCCCAAATTCTGCTACCGGTTTATTGTCGAATCATCAACCGGCCTTATTACGTGGACCAGCGTAATCAGTCCGAAGCTTTTTTGCATTCAAAAGCTAAGCAGCAGTGAGGCAAACTCAAACGCACGATCCCAAATCGTCGCCTCCGTCCGTTTGAAGTTTGAAGGTAAACGGACACAAATCACGGCTCAACGCGCGGAAGCAAACGGACAAATGTCAGTTTTCGGCCCGCTTTGGACCCGTTTCCGGCCAAAGTTTGGGCCGCGTTTGCGGCCAAACGGACACGCTATGACGGGCGCGACGCGTGCCCTTGTCCTCCCATGGCCCGTCTGTCGGTGACACATCCGCCCTTTTTTTTTATTCCCCGCCCCCTAACTCCGGCCGTATACCCCGCCCCACTGCCCTCTCGGCCCTCCCCACCCCTACCGCCATATCTGGGTCGTGTAGCTGCCAAGCACGACCGTGTGCTCGATCACGTTTTCTCCACGCCACAAGTTGTCCACCCCCCGCCCGCCTTGGAACGGTTCTCATCGGATTTGGAGTGGATCTCGTCGGATTTGAGCACCGCGGGCGATGACCTAAATAAACCCATACGGTTTCTAGAAAGTTGGCATGTTGGATCGGTGAGCAATCACACACGAATTCTGGTCGACAACTGTGTGCGTTAGGACACCAAATCACAAATGTTTTCACATAGCTACTGTGTGTGATGGGCAGGCCAATGCCAAACAGTTTTTTCTAGACACCGTGAGTGATGTTTTGAGCAACGCAAATGACAGAATTATAACTATCGTGTGTGATGACCACCCCTATCACAAACGATATTATGCAAAAAAATGTGTGTGATTTGCAATACGAACGGAAACGTACCCTTGGGATTCCCTGTGTGGGATGCTAAGCTCATCTCACACGTCTTCCCTAATATGTCTGTTTATGATGGCTCTTCCAATCGCAAACGATATATTTTTTCCCATCGTGTGTGACTAGGTGCAGGCATCGCCGACTGGTTTTCCCTGTCGTGTGGGATAGGTCCCCCTATCGCCCACACATGCAAGGCGACGTTTAAGACTACGTTACGGAAAGGGGTTAAAATCCGTTTGGATAGCACGCGGCTGCAGTAGTGAACACTCTATCATTATCATCGACCACATGATACATGTCCGGGTTCCTATGTGCAATCGCTCCCAACAACCTCGGGAGCTTCTTGTATGCTTCTTCGTAACCACCATACAACATCCTAATAGCTTTTGTCTTGGCCCTCCATGCCTTCCCACACTTGACTTGATAACCAAATTATTTTTTCACCATTCGCATGAGAAACCTCACTTTGATAGTGGGATCAACGGCTATGTCTTTCATATATTTGTATCCGAGGTACTCAGACGTGAGCTGGTGGTGTGTCGTACGAAGTTCTTTCGTTGGCGGTTTGCACCTATGAGTGGCAACACAACTTCTTAACACACATTCTCCGATTTCTTCAATCTGTCTTGCACGAACCTAACACGGGCATCCTTCTCCTGCTTACTCACACTTCACGGTCTAACGCAAATTTATGTCGGAGTGCTCAACCAAATATGGCATGTGGTTCCGAATGGCATAGTCAGACAACCAAACCTTCATCCCAGCCAATGTAGCGACCCAACTCAAAACGAGTCAAGCCTCTGTGTTTTCTGTGCCATCCCTGGATCAGTATGCTGGCACACACAGTACATCAATGTATATATCAAAGTGCAATCACATGGAATTAACGTAAAACTGATATATACCTTAAAATAGCAGCGGATACAGTCAACGGGAGTGGAGTCCCAATAACACCAACGGCAAGTTGAGTGCGGACCTTAACCCTGAATCGTACTCTTACCCGTCGTAGAAGAGTATCTGCAACATAAGACGTTGCAGCCGTGTAGGTAAGCATTTTGAATATGCTCGCAAGATCACCATAGAAGAACAGAAGAATAAAGACTATTCTATATGCAAAGGCTTTGTGGCTCTGTGTCTAAGTTTTTGCTTAAAAGCTGATTTTATTTTCCCTACAACAAAGGAATATCAGGAAATTCACTATGGAGTTACCTATCATGACATGGTTCCGCCAACCAATGTCTCAATGCTCACAAGTATCTTAAGTTGCCCACAATTAGTTATCAGTCCAGTGTTGAGAGTTCAGAGATAGATCCAAGTCTAGAAGCTCAAATTGTCCGTAACCGAGGACACGGCTAATCGATTAGGTTTAACTCTACAAAGTGTTGTGTACTTTACCCACAAGATTCTTTCCCTCCTGGTAAGTCCTCGCACTGCCTGGTGTTTGAGAACAGGATGAAAGAAACATGGTCTTTCAGAGTGTTTCCCTGACTGTCCGACAGTGCCCATCCAATCCTAATGTCGACTACATCTCGTAGCACTGCCCAGCAGAGTCACAACAAAGATCAACCAAGCCAGAGCCCATAATGACTTGTGGCTACACAGGTAAGCTTCCGGGCATGAAGTATTGATCCTTCTCTTTGAGTCTGGGTGAAGCTTTCCGCAAGATGTCATGGCGCTTCTCCATGCATCCCGGCCATCCACTGGTTTCTCCAGGGATGCCCAATCAACCATCCTTCACCCAGTAGTGTGTATTGAAAACTTGTCTTCTCAAGTCTTGAAGTCTTGAGGTCTTGAAGATGCAGGACTTGAAGATGTCTTCATGATGTTGTCGCCTTGACGTAGAGTCCTTCTTCACACCACTCACGAACACTCATACCAAACCCCGTCTACTATAGCATAGCATAAAAGTAACTAACGTTCCCGGGGCTTTAGTAACCAGGTGGTGGGTTCCTACCTCATGCATTCTACTCAACTACAAGAATTTCAATAACACTACGGGAGGGATGTGCTGAATGATGTCACTACATGCAATAAAAACATAGGTATGAAATAGATGGTCAAGGTGAACTTGCCTGTACTGTTGATGAAGAGAAAGATCGCTCTAAGAAATAACTTGATAGACTATTCGTCACTCTCCGATGAGAAATCTATATAACAACCATTGCATTCACATAAGCAAACACTTCTAGCAATCAAACTAACAATCACAAGATAACACAAGAAACAAAAACAACAAGGTTGATGAAGGAAATACTTAAGACAAGTTAAAATTAAGAAAACTACATCAACACAACTAAGGTGATGATGAAGGAAATACTTAAGACAAAATCAACAAAGTTTTTCATAAAAGCAACTACGGTAATTTCCCACTACAAGCAACTATTTTCAACAACACTAAACCAGAAACAAAGTAAAATATAACAAAAAGGATTTTAGTAAATATTTTACTAGCAAAAAGAATTACTTTTGAAGAATAAGTAAAACTATGAAAACAACATTCTAACAACATGAGTGTGAACTTAACTACAAGCACAACCATAAACTAAAAGAAAAACAAATACGAAACAACTAAGTTAACAGAAAATAAACAATGAAAAATCTTTATTATAAAACAGAATTAAATCATCTAATTTTTTTTGTGAAAAGAGAGTTTCTATGAAAAAGTAAATTGTTTTATAACATGTTACCTAATGAAAAAAAAATCTAGTTTCCTATCATAATAGAGCAAAATTAAATTATTTTTATTAACAAAATATTTCTTAACAGAAAAGAATTAATACAAATTTTATTTGAAAACAGAATCTAATTACTTAAAACTTTAGTTAAAAGAATTGTTACTAACAAATTTGCTTTTAAAACAACTATACCTATTTGAAAGAGGGTATAGATCCCTACAACAAAATTTATAAACTAAACAAATTAACTTTTGTTAACAGCAAGTAAATTACTAAGGTTTGAAACAACAAAACTAAATGAAATCTGAGACTTAATATAAATCGTATTCAGATTTTCAAAAACAAAGTAAATCAATATAAGTAAACTAATATGAAACTAAACAGATTCTGTTTTTAGTTGAAAACACTATTTTAAATTATTCTAAAAATTCTTAAACTCTACCTAATGATAGATATGGTCACTAGTGACAAGTAGGAAAAAGAATCATTCAAAAATTCATTTCAGAACTCAAGACATTCAGAAAACAAAATTTAAATCAAATCTGTTCAAATTCAAAATTAAATGTTCAAACATAGTCAAATTTGGTATTCACAGAAACTAGATGAAATTTTTGATCTAATGCAAAAGAAATCAATTAATAACATTAAGTAGTTTAAAAGATATAAAGAAAATAAAATCAGAACTTTCTCTGTTTTCTAAAACAAAACAGAAAAATAGAAAACTAACTAACGGTGAGGGGGTGACGTGGCGTTCTCTGGTTGGTCTAGGTGTGTGCGTGCGGAGTGTTACGGGCCGTCGACCGAACTATAATGCGTATTGGTTCGGTTTTAAGTTGGATCTAATCCTACGCGTAGATCTACGATCGGAAGGTCCAGGGAGAGGAGGAGCTCACAGTGGGGATGGGGTCGCCGGCGAGGGCTTCTCCGGCGAGGCCGAGACGACGTGGTTGACGTGGCCGGCGCTCTGGTGGACCTCCAGGGACAGCGAGGGCACTAATCGAAGGCGGCGAGTACGGCGAGAACGTTGGTGGCGTCAGTGAGGCTCGGGGGCGTCGGAGTCGACGGACAGGAGCTCCGGGGCGGCGGTGGTGTTTTGGGTGTCGACGGAGAAGGGGTTTTGATGGGTCTCCGGCGAGTCAGAGGGGATGGGGAGGTGCGGCCGAGTGAGAGAGGAAGGTTGGTGGGCTCTGGGAGGGTGCGGGGAAGGCAGGGGAAGCAACACGTCGAAAATGGCGCGGTGGCTACCGGTTGTCTCCGGCGAGCTATTCCGGCGAGGAGAGGGGCTCGGACGAGAGGGAAACTAGGGGAATGAGTAGAGGAGAGGCATGGGTACTTATAGGGGCTCGTGGGTGGTCGGGGAATAAAGGAGGGAGGGGGTCCGCGGCGAGGGGATCCGGCGACGGCGTCGGGCGCATGGGAGGAGGGTGATGACCGGCGACGGTTTCGGTCGGGCGCGTGGGGCCAGGGTGTCAGCGAGAGAGAGAGGGCGAGCATAGTCAGCGGGCGACCGACCGGTAACGGTCTCGGCATTTAATGTCGTTGGGCCGGCCGGTTTTATTATAAAAAACCGTTACCGTTTTCTATTTATGATTTTACCAGAGCCATGAAACTTGTTCAATGCATTCGAATAAATTCCAAATATAGTCAAATTTTATATCAAAATTAACAGAATAAGAAATGCCATTTAATGGACATTTTTATTCTGGCATTTGAATACTTTGGGAAAAATATTATTTTCATAAATTGCCCTTTTGCTTTTAAATCCCTTTGCAAATATTTTTCAGAATAACCCCTGGTTTTTATTATTCAAATAAATCACCAAGAAGTCCCTGGTGTGGAGTGTCATGTTACTCCTCTCAAATTTTTGTCAGGGGTTTGAATACTTTGAAAATTGGAATAGGAACCAAATATGAAATGATTCCAAAAGAAAATCCAGAGATTTTCACATTCACTATTCAAAGATTTATTTTAAACTTCCAACTCATATTTCATATAATTTGAAGAAGTCATTTTATCTTCTCTCATGAAAATCATTGAGTTGCTTAAAGTTTTCTGAATTTGAAATATTTTCAAAATGGAAATTCAAATCATTTTCAAATCCCTTTTCATTTCTTTAAATGGAAGAAGTCATGTCATCTTCACTCTAGGGTTTTGTGATGAAATGAATTTGAATTCCTGGTGATCAAAATGGAGATTGAAAGTTTTGGGAAGGTCGTTTCATTCCCTCTCATCAAACTTTCAAAAAGTTTCAAATTTCACTCACTTTCAATCAGTCAAGCAAACAATCAATCATTCTATTAATTATTATAACATTCCAAAGTTTGGGATGTTACAAACCTACCACACTTAAAATGAATCTCGTCCTCGAGATTCGAAAGGGCTACAAAGAAAAGGTTAGGGTTTGGGGGTCTTCTAACAAAACTCCATTGACCTGGAAATGTGGGTCTACCACACTTAAAATGAGAGTTATTGGTCCTTCAGAAATCATGACAGTCCTGTGGGTGCACTTGTCTGTTCACCTTCTTCATGATAGCTTCTTCGGTGATGCTCTTCCGTTATATCAAAGTCTTGTGTCCTCATAACAACATGTATTTCCTCCGATACTGGGTCTTCTTAACTGACAGGTCTCGTGATCATTCTAAATAACTTATCGACGATCTCATGGTGGTCTACCATTAGTGGTTATCCTGCAGTGAAAATGGGTCTTGGCTTCATTCCTCGCCGTAAAAATTCCTACGTGTGACAGCAACTGTCATGTACAAGGGGTTTTTCATCATACTGTTCTAAGGCTTCAACAAAAGCTTCAAAGAACGTCGTCTCTTTACTATGGGTAAGTCACTCAGATTTACCATTCCGAATAGCAAGAGAATGATTAGAGTAAGTCGTCATGGTGGCCAAACCATGTCGCACTGAAATCATTACCTTGTATAAGGTTCAGTGAATCTCGTATTCTAACACTTGGTCTTCCTCACAAGCATTGCAGAAATTTCTCTTGTCAACGAACGAGGTTCGGATAAATCCTTTTTTTTTCTGCAAGTCGAACAAAACATCTATCGTTTCTTCACATCTCTCAGGTTATCGTATCTTCCTAAGAAAAACGTTTGCTAACCAGTCGTAGCTTCTTCCAAGTTTCTTCCTTCACAAAGGTGGAGCTTGATCCTTATCAATCCTGAGGTCAGTGAGTTGTGGGTTCACTTGAATACTTGAACAACTTTAACTCACTCCTGGGGTTACTAATAACCGTTCCATATTACAATATTACCTTCAGTTCACTACACCATACCCTTGAGGTAACAATTCACAGACTTATTATTGTCTAGATTCCACTCTGTGGAATTCATTTTCCTTTCCATTGGTATGTTTAACCTTGGGTATGGTTTTATCAAAATCATTCCTTTTCTCAGCATTCCAGCTTCAAAAACTCTTTGTCTCAAAGGTTATTATCCGGATAGTTTGCGGTGGTTCCTCATTCTCTTCATCCGTATTCACTTATCCAAATTCCTTAACCGGGAGGTACCTGTGGTGACTGCCACACTTAAAATGAAATGCACTCATGTATGCATAGACCATATTTTCTCATATCCTCGAAAATGGTAAGAGATCTTTGTTCATAGAGTAACAACTCACATATTTCAACATAAGATAAATCATGACAGCATAATTTCCATTGACTCGTGAATTTATTACAAACTCTGAGACTTCCGTTACATAACTTCAAAATGGTAAGAGTGCTACCTATTACATTTATTTCATCCAGAATCCAAAACTCAGACTACTCATGCTTAGCCATTCTTCTCTGGACAGGTATAGGAGTAGTGTCCTGTCTTCTTGCACTGAAAACAAATGATTTTTGACATATCTCGGGTCTTCTTGATGTTGGTTTTTGCTCTTGGGAGTTCTGGTTCCTTTCTTGGACACTTATCGGCATAGTGGCCTAAATTCTTGCACCTGAAACACATGATCTGACTCAGATCCTTCTTCGTAGAAATTGGGTTGTTCAGAGGACGTCTTTGGTTTCTCTTCTTGGGTTCCTTTGTTCCGATCAAAAGTTCAATTTCCTGTGGATCAAACTCCACTTCTTCTACCGGGAAGTTTCCCAGATAATCTTTTCTTTCCTTCGTACAGTCCTGTGAGTAATGTCCTTCTTCCCCACATGAATAGCAGACATTGGAGTAAAATCTGGTTAGGCCTTCTCCATTAGGGTCTTCAACATCTTCCTTCGTCAAAAGTTCTCCTAAGTTTTCTTCGAAGGCTTCCTTCATGGCTTCCTTCTGCTGCTTGATGACTTCTTGTACCTTGGGGTACACCTGGCATTGAGCAGGGTAATGTGTAGTTCCTTCACACAAGAAACATGTCACTTGCCCAGTTGGGCAGTCCTCAGCAGGGTGATTCTCTTCACAGTAAGGGCATCCATCCTTGTGTTCTTCCTGGGTGTGTCCTATCTCTCCACATATCTTGCATGCACAACCGTTCTTCACATCTTTGCCACGGGGCTTCCGGGTGTTGGTAACAACATGAGATCCTTGCAGAGTTATCTTGTATTCTTCCCAAGTGTTTGATACTTGCCTATCATGGATATATTCATGCATCTTCCACCAATTTGCAGCACCTTCTGCAAAGTACCGAAGAGCATATTGGACCATCTCGTTCCTTGTAACAAGGTTACTCCTTAGGTGATCCTCCATGTTCTGAATCCATTCTTCTGTCTCTAACCAAGTCATTGATCCAGAATACACAAGTCCATCTTCATTCATCATCTATTGGGGTCAAGGTTTTGGGATGAGAAGCAAGAGAGAAAAAAGGAGGGGATACACACAATACAAACAATGGTTTTGAAAATAGATTTTTTTGTTGTGGCTATCGAAAATTACACACAAATGACAGCTCACAAAATCATCGTATCTAACGTAAGTATACAACAGGGGTTTGGTCTTCTAGGGCATAATGTCTTGGAAATTCTTCATGGTCTTCAATTTCTTCGGGTCTTCACAGTCTTCAACACGTGTAGCTTCAACTCTTCTAATGCATGGTGAAATCTTCTTTACTTTGAAGTGACCATCAGTTGTTTCGATATCTTGTCCTTCTCGAAGTGGTCTTAGTTGATCCTTAGTGTGGTCAAGGGGAAAGGGTATTTTCTAACTTTTTGATAAAACTCAGAAGAGAGGAGAAGTAAAAGATTCTTTGAAAACAAAGTTTTTCAAGAAATCATTTCCTAAGGGCTTTCCAGTTTGTAGGGTCACGTCCTACAGTCAACATGTGCTCTGATACCATTTCTGTAGCGACCCGACTCAAAACGAGTCGAGCCTCTGTGTTTTCTGTGCCATCCCTGGATCAGTATGCTGGCACACACAGTACATCAATGTATATATCAAAGTGCAATCACATGTAATTAACGTAAAACTGATATATACCTTAAAATAGTAGCGGATACAGTCAACGGGAGTGGAGTCCCAATAACACCAATGGCAAGTTGAGTGCGGACCGTAACCCTGAATCGTACTCTTACCCGTCGTAGAAGAGTATGTGCAACATAAGACGTTGCAGCCGTGTAGGTCAGCATTTTGAATATGCTGGCAAGATCACCATAGAAGAACAGAAGAATAAAGACTATTCTATATGCAAAGGCTTTGTGGCTCTGTGTCTAAGTTTTTGTGTAAAAGCTGATTTTATTTTCCCTACAACAAAGGAATATCAGGAAATTCACTATGGAGTTACCTATCATGACATGGTTCCGCCAACCAATGTCTCAATGCTCACAAGTATCTTAAGTTGCCCACAATTAGTTATCAGTCCAGTGTTGAGAGTTTAGAGATAGATCCAATTCTAGAAGCTCAAATTGTCCGTAACTGGGGACACGGCTAATAGATTAGGTTTAACTCTGCAGAGTGTTGTGTACTTTACCCAAAAGATTCTTTCCCTCCTGGTAAGTCCTCGCACTGCCTAGTGTTTGAGAACAGGATGAAAGAAACATGGTCTTTCAGAGTGTTTCCCTGACTATCCGACAGTGCCCATCCAATCCTAACGTCGACTACATCTCGTAGCACTGCCCAGCAGAGTCACAACAAAGATCAACCAAGCCAGAGCCCATAATGAATTGTGGCTACACAGGTAAACTTCCGGGCATGAAGTATTGATCCTTCTCTTTGAGTCTGGGTGAAGCTTTCCGCAAGATGTCATGGCGCTTCTCCATGCATCCCGGCCATCCACTGGTTTCTCCAGGGATGCCCAATCAACCATCCTTCACCCAGTAGTGTGTATTGAAAACTTGTCTTCTCAAGTCTTGAAGTCTTGAGGTCTTGAAGATGCAGGACTTGAAGATGTCTTCATGAAGTTGTCGCCTTGACGTAGAGTCCTTCTTCACACCACTCACGAACACTCATACCAAACCCCGTCTACTATAGCATAGCATAAAAGTAACTAACATTCCCGGGGCTTTAGTAACCAGGTGGTGGGTTCCTACCTCATGCATTCTACTCAACTACAAGAATTTCAATAACACTACGGGAGGGATGTGCTGAATGATGTCACTACATGCAATAAAAACATAGGTATGAAATAGATGGTCAAGGTGAACTTTCCTGTACTGTTGATGAAGAGAAAGATCGCTCTCAGAAATAACTTGATAGACTATTCGTCACTCTCCGATGAGAAATCTATATAACAACCATTGCATTCACATAAGCAAACACTTCTAGCAATCAAGCTAACAATCACAAGATAACACAAGAAACAAAAACAACAAGGTTGATGAAGGAAATACGTAAGACAAAAGTTAAAATTAAGAAAACTACATCAACACAACTAAGGTGATGATGAAGGAAATACTTAAGACAAAATCAACAAAGTTTTTCATAAAAGCAACTAAGGAAATTTCCCACTACAAGCAACTATTTTCAACAACACTAAACCAGAAACAAAGTAAAATATAACAAAAAGGATTTTAGTAAATATTTTACTAGCAAAAAGAATTACTTTTGAAGAATAAGTAAAACTATGAAAACAACATTCTAACAACATGAATGTGAACTTAACTACAAGCACAACCATAAACTAAAAGAAAAACAAATATGAAACAACTAAGTTAACAGAAAATAAACAATGAAAAATCTTTATTATAAAACATAATTAAATCATCTAAATTTTTTTTTTGAAAAGAGAGTTTCTATGAAAAAGTAAATTGTTTTATAACATGTTACCTAATGAAAAAAAATCTAGTTTCCTATCATAATAGAGAAAAATTAAACTATTTTTATTAACAAAATATTTCTTAACAGAAAAGAATTAATACAAATTTTATTTGAAAACAGAATCTAATTACTTAAAACTTTAGTTAAAAGAATTGTTACTAACAAATTTGCTTTTAAAACAACTATACCTATTTGAAAGAGGGTATAGATCCCTACAACAAAATTTATAAACTAAACAAATTAACTTTTGTTAACAGCAAGTAAATTACTAAGGTTTGAAACAACAAAACTAAATGAAATCTGAGACTTAATATAAAGCATATTCAGATTTTCAAAAACAAAGTAAATCAATATAAATAAACTAATACGAAACTAAACAGATTCTGTTTTTAGTTGAAAACACTATTTTAAGTTATTCTAAAAATTCTCAAACTCTACCTAATGATAGCTATGGTCACTAGTGACAAGTAGGAAAAAGAATCATTCAAAAATTCATTTTAGAACTCAAGACATTCAGAAAACAAAATTTAAATCAAATTTGTTCAAATTCAAAATTAAATATTCAAACATAGTCAAATTTGGTATTCACAGAAACTAGATGAAATTTTTGATCTAATGCAAAATAAATCAATTAAGAACATTAAGTAGTTTAAAAGATATAAAGAAAATAAAATCAGAACTTTCTCTGTTTTCTAAAACAAAACAGAAAAAGAGAAAACTAACTAACGGTCAGGGGGTGACGTGGCGTTCTCTGGTTGGTCTAGGTGTGTGCGTGCGGAGTGTTACGGGCGGTCGACCGAACCATAACGCGTACCGGTTCGGTTTTAAGTTGGATCTAATCCTACGCGTAGATCTACGATCGGACAGTCCAGGGAGAGGAGGAGCTCACCGTGGGGATGGGGTCGCCGGCGAGGGCTTCTCCAGCGAGGCCGAGACGACGTGGTTGACGTGGGCGGCGCTCTGGTGGTCCTCCGGGGACGTCGAGGGTACTAATCGACGGCGGCGAGTACGACGAGAACGTTGGTGGCATCAGTGAGGCTCGGGGGCGTCGGAGTCGACGGACAGGAGCTCCGGGGCGGCGGTGGTGTTTCGGGTGTCGACGGAGAAGGGGTTCTGATGGGTCTCCGGCGAGGCATAGGGGATGGGGAGGTGCGGGCCAGTGAGAGAGGAAGGTTGGTGGGCTGTGGGAGGGTGCGGGGAAGGCAGGGGAAGCAGCATGTCGAAAATGGCACGGTGGCTACCGGTTGTCTCCGACGAGCTATTCCGGCGAGGAGAGGGGCTCGGACGAGAGGGAAACTAGGGGAATGAGTAGAGGAGAGGCAGGGGTACTTATAGGGGCTCGCGGGTGGTCGGGGAATAAAGGAGGGAGGGGGTCCGCGGCGAGGGGATCCGGCGACGGCGTCGGGCGCATGGGAGGAGGGTGATGACCGGCGACGGTTTCTGTAGCGACCCGACTCAAAACGAGTCGAGCCTCTGTGTTTTCTGTGCCATCCCTGGATCAGTATGCTGGCACACACAGTACATCAATGTATATATCAAAGTGCAATCACATGTAATTAACGTAAAACTGATATATACCTTAAAATAGTAGCGGATACAGTCAACGGGAGTGGAGTCCCAATAACACCAACGGCAAGTTGAGTGCGGACCGTAACCCTGAATCGTACTCTTACCCGTCGTAGAAGAGTATGTGCAACATAAGACGTTGCAGCCGTGTAGGTCAGCATTTTGAATATGCTGGCAAGATCACCATAGAAGAACAGAAGAATAAAGACTATTCTATATGCAAAGGCTTTGTGGCTCTGTGTCTAAGTTTTTGTGTAAAAGCTGATTTTATTTTCCCTACAACAAAGGAATATCAGGAAATTCACTATGGAGTTACCTATCATGACATGGTTCCGCCAACCAATGTCTCAATGCTCACAAGTATCTTAAGTTGCCCACAATTAGTTATCAGTCCAGTGTTGAGAGTTTAGAGATAGATCCAATTCTAGAAGCTCAAATTGTCCGTAACTGGGGACACGGCTAATAGATTAGGTTTAACTCTGCAGAGTGTTGTGTACTTTACCCAAAAGATTCTTTCCCTCCTGGTAAGTCCTCGCACTGCCTAGTGTTTGAGAACAGGATGAAAGAAACATGGTCTTTCAGAGTGTTTCCCTGACTATCCGACAGTGCCCATCCAATCCTAACGTCGACTACATCTCGTAGCACTGCCCAGCAGAGTCACAACAAAGATCAACCAAGCCAGAGCCCATAATGACTTGTGGCTACACAGGTAAACTTCCGGGCATGAAGTATTGATCCTTCTCTTTGAGTCTGGGTGAAGCTTTCCGCAAGATGTCATGGCGCTTCTCCATGCATCCCGGCCATCCACTGGTTTCTCCAGGGATGCCCAATCAACCATCCTTCACCCAGTAGTGTGTATTGAAAACTTGTCTTCTCAAGTCTTGATGTCTTGAGGTCTTGAAGATGCAGGACTTGAAGATGTCTTCATGAAGTTGTCGCCTTGACGTAGAGTCCTTCTTCACACCACTCACGAACACTCATACCAAACCCCGTCTACTATAGCATAGCATAAAAGTAACTAACATTCCCGGGGCTTTAGTAACCAGGTGGTGGGTTCCTACCTCATGCATTCTACTCAACTACAAGAATTTCAATAACACTACGGGAGGGATGTGCTGAATGATGTCACTACATGCAATAAAAACATAGGTATGAAATAGATGGTCAAGGTGAACTTTCCTGTACTGTTGATGAAGAGAAAGATCGCTCTCAGAAATAACTTGATAGACTATTCGTCACTCTCCGATGAGAAATCTATATAACAACCATTGCATTCACATAAGCAAACACTTCTAGCAATCAAGCTAACAATCACAAGATAACACAAGAAACAAAAACAACAAGGTTGATGAAGGAAATACGTAAGACAAAAGTTAAAATTAAGAAAACTAGATCAACACAACTAAGGTGATGATGAAGGAAATACTTAAGACAAAATCAACAAAGTTTTTCATAAAAGCAACTAAGGAAATTTCCCACTACAAGCAACTATTTTCAACAACACTAAACCAGAAACAAAGTAAAATATAACAAAAAGGATTTTAGTAAATATTTTACTAGCAAAAAGAATTACTTTTGAAGAATAAGTAAAACTATGAAAACAACATTCTAACAACATGAATGTGAACTTAACTACAAGCACAACCATAAACTAAAAGAAAAACAAATATGAAACAACTAAGTTAACAGAAAATAAACAATGAAAAATCTTTATTATAAAACATAATTAAATCATCTAAATTTTTTTTTTGAAAAGAGAGTTTCTATGAAAAAGTAAATTGTTTTATAACATGTTACCTAATGAAAAAAAATCTAGTTTCCTATCATAATAGAGAAAAATTAAACTATTTTTATTAACAAAATATTTCTTAACAGAAAAGAATTAATACAAATTTTATTTGAAAACAGAATCTAATTACTTAAAACTTTAGTTAAAAGAATTGTTACTAACAAATTTGCTTTTAAAACAACTATACCTATTTGAAAGAGGGTATAGATCCCTACAACAAAATTTATAAACTAAACAAATTAACTTTTGTTAACAGCAAGTAAATTACTAAGGTTTGAAAAAACAAAACTAAATGAAATCTGAGACTTAATATAAATCATATTCAGATTTTCAAAAACAAAGTAAATCAATATAAATAAACTAATACGAAACTAAACAGATTCTGTTTTTAGTTGAAAACACTATTTTAAGTTATTCTAAAAATTCTCAAACTCTACCTAATGATAGCTATGGTCACTAGTGACAAGTAGGAAAAAGAATCATTCAAAAATTCATTTTAGAACTCAAGACATTCAGAAAACAAAATTTAAATCAAATTTGTTCAAATTCAAAATTAAATGTTCAAACATAGTCAAATTTGGTATTCACAGAAACTAGATGAAATTTTTGATCTAATGCAAAATAAATCAATTAAGAACATTAAGTAGTTTAAAAGATATAAAGAAAATAAAATCAGAACTTTCTCTGTTTTCTAAAACAAAACAGAAAAAGAGAAAACTAACTAACGGTCAGGGGGTGACGTGGCGTTCTCTGGTTGGTCTAGGTGTGTGCGTGCGGAGTGTTACGGGCGGTCGACCGAACCATAACGCGTACCGGTTCGGTTTTAAGTTGGATCTAATCCTACGCGTAGATCTACGATCGGACAGTCCAGGGAGAGGAGGAGCTCACAGTGGGGATGGGGTCGCCGGCGAGGGCTTCTCCAGCGAGGCCGAGACGACGTGGTTGACGTGGGCGGCGCTCTGGTGGTCCTCCGGGGACGTCGAGGGTACTAATCGACGGCGGCGAGTACGACGAGAACGTTGGTGGCATCAGTGAGGCTCGGGGGCGTCGGAGTCGACGGACAGGAGCTCCGGGGCGGCGGTGGTGTTTCGGGTGTCGACGGAGAAGGGGTTCTGATGGGTCTTCGGCGAGGCATAGGGGATGGGGAGGTGCGGGCCAGTGAGAGAGGAAGGTTGGTGGGCTGTGGGAGGGTGCGGGGAAGGCAGGGGAAGCAGCATGTCGAAAATGGCACGGTGGCTACCGGTTGTCTCCGACGAGCTATTCCGGCGAGGAGAGGGGCTCGGACGAGAGGGAAACTAGGGGAATGAGTAGAGGAGAGGCAGGGGTACTTATAGGGGCTCGCGGGTGGTCGGGGAATAAAGGAGGGAGGGGGTCCGCGGCGAGGGGATCCGGCGACGGCGTCGGGCGCATGGGAGGAGGGTGATGACCGGCGACGGTTTCGGTCGGGCGCGTGGGGCCAGGGTGTCAGTGAGAGAGAGAGAGGGCAAGCGTAGTCAGCGGGCGACCGACCGGTAACGGTCTCGGCATTTAATATCGTTGGGCCGGCCGGTTTTATTATAAACCGTTACCGTTTTCTATTTATGATTTTACCAGAGCCATAAAACTTGTTCAGTGCATTCGAATAAATTCCAAATATAGTCAGATTTTATATCAAAATTAACAGAATAATAAATGCCATTTAATGGACATTTTTATTCTGGCATTTGAATACTTTGGGAAAAATATTATTTTCAGAAATTGCCCTTTTGCTTTTAAATCCCTTTGCAAATATTTTTCATAATAACCCCTGGTTTTTATTATTCAAATAAATCACCAAGAAGTCCCTGGTGTGGAGTGTCATGTTACTCCTCTCAAATTTTTGTCAGGGGTTTGAATACTTTGAAAATTGGAATAGGAACCAAATATGAAATGATTCCAAAGGAAAATCCAGAGATTTTCACATTCACTATTCAAAGATTTATTTTAAACTTCCAACTCATATTTCATATAATTTGAAGAAGTAATTTTATCTTCTCTCATGAAAATCATTGAGTTGCTTAAAGTTTTCTGAATTTGAAATATTTTCAAAATGGAAATTCAAATCATTTTCAAATCCCTTTTCATTTCTTTAAATGGAAGAAGTCATGTCATCTTCACTCTAGGGTTTTGTGATGAAATGAATTTGAATTCCTGGTGATCAAAATGCAGATTGAAAGTTTTGGGAAGGTCATTTCATTCCCTCTCATCAAACTTTCAAAAAGTTCCAAATTTCACTCACTTTCAATCACTCAAGCAAACAATCAATCATTTTAATAATTATTATAACATTCCAAAGTTTGGGATGTTACAGCCAAACTTATGAACTTCACTCCTTTCTACAAATAAGCATTCTCATCCTCACTCTCCTCCTTGGGCTCGCGTGGATTAGGGCAAGGTGTTGGATCACTCCCCATCATTCTCAGGCCGCCATCAACTACGGCTTTATGGGCCAGGCTGGCATCTCGAAACAGGTGAGTTGTTTTTTCAAGCCGGTCAACTCAAAGTGGATTTGGTCTTCCTCTTTAGTGTATCCATCCTCGTCCAATTGTTCCTCCGGACCTTCATCATTCTACTCATACCCATATATACCCCTAAAAGGTAACTGACGATCCATTTCCTTTTGTGCTATGTAGGCATCCAAGTCACCAACATCATTACCATGAAACCATTATTCTAGCCCATACTCATCACCATGAGCATCACCATCACCATATTTTTGAATTACTTTGTCACTAGTAATCACCTCAACTTCATTTGCTTGGCTAGTTGGTGGTTGGCTAGAAGCATTAGGGGCACACAACTCAACCTCATTTGCTTGGCTGGTTGGTTGTTGAGGACGTGGTTTGCGATAAGAATTGGAGGCATCAACCACAACCCTATGCTCAAAAAGAGAAAAACTTGTCCTCTCGGTGGAGAAGAGACATGACTGTTCAGGTCAATTGCAAACCGAGGAGGTTCAACCTTGGTGGCAAACAATTCAAGTGACCTATCTTCCGATTGAGCAAATTTTTCCTTGTACACATTCCAATGCAAATCCGAGGTGATAGGCATGCTTTTTAAGCGATATTTGGCTCCAACTCCAACATCATGCCTTCCTATTAACTTAAATCATCATTTGGGTCCATCCACTTCAAAACATGTCTCACTTTTGCAACAACCTCCTCATAGCTAGGGATTGGATCAAAAACCATTGTTTCCTCACCCCCGTCGGCGTTGTTACTAAAAAATGCCTCCTTGTTCATATAATGAACATGAACAAGTCTCTCCATCTAAAAGCAACTCGAATGAATTTAACGCATCAATGACAATTGTTGGTTATCTAAAACAGAAATTATACCCAAATCATATCAACATTGCATTATTAATGATGTCCAAAAATGTGTCATTAATTAAGATACACGTAGCAAAGTTTACCCTAAAACACTAACTAACCCTAACCCGCAATCTTTCTACTCATAAACGAAATATTCTTCCTATACCGAGCATATCCCTATTACCAAAGATAAACAAGATATTCAAACACACTAAAATTGGGGGTTCTCATGAACTAGGGTTCCTCCAAGATGCAAAAAGAATATAGACACATAACAAGATTTAACCAAAAAATGGATGATTTGGGAAATATTACCACGAGCAACAAGGTGATGGAAAGATGCACCTAAGGAGAGCACCTTTTGGAGAGGATTTGATGGAGGATTCAGAGGTGGGAGAGGGGGGGGAGCAAGAATGTTGTAGCAAGCTCGGGCTGGATTGGGGAGACTAAGTAGGGTGGGTCCCACCCACTCTCCCGTGGGGTTAGTTCACTTACTACGACCACACGTCACGGTTGGCGTCTAGGTCCAAGGGACGAGACGCCCAGTTCCCTAGCGTTTGGACCTTTGCCACGTCGGCTAGTTAACGGGCAAGCCGGTCGTACAGGCCAGGGACCAGACGCCATCGACCGTGGCGCCTATCGTGCAACCCTGATGCCATGGATCGTGGAGTCTATTGTCAAAATAGGTCAAATTCAAAAATTAAATAAAAACAAGGTCAATTTCGGAATTTGTTAGCACAAAAGGTTAGAACGAAAATTTGTTCTCGAGGAACAGTTTGTTTGTCTGGCCGCCCACTGTCTCCTAATCCAAGATGGTGACAATGCATGCACGCGGTCGTCCAAACAAACGGGCGAGATGGGGACAAATTCACTGTTTTGACCCTTGCCGTTAGTTTAGCATGATTTGACCCTATATGTAAAAGGTTTTTGGATCTAACCTTTTTCCTACCGCGTTGTCTATGGTGGTAGGGTAACACAACCTACCGCCACGACCTATGGCGGTAGGACTTTGCGATACCATCACGTCCATTTCGTGCGAAAAGACCCTACCTCCATAGTCTCTGGCGGTAGGATGTGTAACCCTACCTCCATCGTCTATGGCGATAGGGACCTGCATGTAATTTTTATTTTATTATAATTGCATGCAGGTCCCTACCGCCATAGATCACTAGTAGAAAATAGGGCTTTGGTCCAGGCCGGGCAAGCCCATTAGTCCCGGTTCACTCACGAACCGGGACCCATGGGTCAACGGTCCCGGTTCGTGAGGCCAGGGGGCGGCAGGCCACGTGGGACGTTGGTCCCGGTTTGTAGGACCCCTTTCGTCCCAGTTCCAGACACCAATCGGGACCAATGGGCCTCGCTCCTGGCCCATAAACATTGGTACCGGTTTGTGGATGGAACCGGGACCAATTGGGGTCGTTTAGTACCGGTTCCATCCACGAACTGGGACCAATGAGATGCCTATATATACCCCTTCACTAGCGAGCAGCGCACTCCACATTGTTCTGTTTTTCTGGTCGACGAGGGGAGAGCTTTGTGGTGCTCTAGCTCACCTCCTATGCACATGAGGTGTTTGATGAAATGCCCAAGTCACACTTAAGCTTTCTCCTCTCGAAGCTCCTTGTCCAAGCTCCATTTTCCTCAAGATTTGTCTAGGTTTGGCGGTCCGTCGTGTCCCGTCCCCATCCTCACCGCCATCGATTACCCGCACCCATCTCGGTGCGGGCACCACCGTGGTTAGCATCTTCTTCTTATCTTATTTCTAAATGGAAAAAAGGTTTTACTTGTATGATTTAGATAGATACTTGTGTAATTTTCTTACTTTTATTATTGTTTGTTTTTATATAGTGCGATGGTTTTTCGTATCCGCCTCCGTTGGCCCTCGTCCTGTCTATGATTCGGATGTGGTATATATTATCTTTTATAACTATTTGTTTTATTTAGTGTTTATGACAATTATGCCGACCAACGTGACATAGATTTTTTAATCTAGGAAGAGGTAGTTGAACCGGAAATTCGAACCCACATAGCAACTCTTGTCGAGAAGTTAAATTTGGTTGAAAAAGAAAACAATGGCTTGAAAGAAAAATTACAACGAGTTGAAGAGGAGAAGATGAAGTTGGAGTTGCATGTTTCCGATGTCGTCGACGATCACTAGACCAAGATGGATGTAATGCGCTTGAATATTAGAAAGATTAGAAAATATGCCATTCATACTGAGGCTTAGTGTCATTATGCCGTTGGATCAATTGGTACCTTAGTAGCGGTTATGATCGCATTTGTTGTTGCATTTAAATTTTTTACATAGTTTTGATGCATGTTTTAATTAGATGCTCTAGAGATATATATGTTGTTCAATAATGAGAACTATGTATGAACTGTATGTATTTATATTGGTCCTATTGTACTTTGGCTTTAATGTGATGATGAATTTCTATTAATTTGGTCACTTATCTATTCATGATATGTTGTAATGTTTTTTAATAAACTTTAGTATATAACATGTTATGTGGGTGAAATGATGATACCATGCCAACTTTCAACCTTTTCAGAGTTCATTTGAAGTGTTTTTCAATTTCAGGGTTATTTAGCTCAAAAAATCAGTAAGTGCATGAAAAATACCAAATGAAGTCAAAAGGGTTGAAAATTGCTCATGCGGCTTTGAATGGTGCATTTTGAACGCACAAAAAGTATGGAGTTCAAATAAGTTCAAAAAAATGAAATCCCTTTGTAACAGATGAGTTTTCGTTCAAAACCGTGATACTTTGAAAGAGATTGTCCATTTTGTACATGAAGTGCATCCAGTTTTTGCCGTAACCCTCTCAACTTTTTATAGCATGTTATGTGGGTGAAATGATGATATCATGCCAACTTTCAACCTTTTCAGAGTTCATTTGAAATACTTTTCAATTTTAGGGCGTTTTAGCTCAAAAAATTAGTAAGTGCATGAAAAATACCAAATAAAGTCTGAAAGGGTTGAAAATTGATGATGTGGCTTTGAATGGTGCATTTTGAACACACAAAATGTATGGAGTTCAAATAAGTTCAAAAAATGAAATCCCTTTATAACAGATGAGTTTTCGTTCGAAACCGTGATAGTTCGTAAGAGATTGTCCATTTTGTACACAAAGTGCATCCAGTTTTTCCCGTAACCCTCTCAACTTTTTATAACATGCTACTCCCTCCGTTCCTCTATATAAGGTGTATTTGTTTTTTGATAAAATTTCCGAATGTAAGGTGCATTTCTTTTGATTCTCCATAATTCCCTTGTTAGCCCTTCGAAAAAAAAGGAAAGAATCTATTTTCTGATTGTCTGTATCTATTTTTATAGAAAAAGAAGGAAACTATCTCCTTTTCCGATTTCATGTATCCTGGACCAATTGATTCACTTTCCACTAAACAACAAGTTTGCCAAGGGTAATTTAGTCTTTACATGTCTATAATAATGCGCCTTGGTCACCGTGCTAAACATAATACACCATAAATAAAGGAACGGAGGCAGTATGTGGGTGAAATGATGATACCATGCCAACTTTCAACCTTTTCAGAGTTCATTTGAAGTGCTTTTCAATTTTAGGGTTATTTAGCTCAAAAAAATCAGTAAGTGCATGAAAAATACCAAATGAAGTCAGAAAGGGTTGAAAATTGATGATGTGGCTTTGAATGGTGCATTTTGAACACACAAAAAGTATGGAGTTCAAATAAGTTCAAAAAATGAAATCCCTTTATAACAGATGACTTTTCATTCGAAACCGAGATACTTCGAAAGAGATTGTCCATTTTGTACACGAAGTGCACCCAGTTTTTCCCGTAACCCTATCAACTTTTTATAACATCCTATGTGGGTGAAATGATGATACCATGCCAAGTTTTAACCTTTTCAGAGTTCATTTGAAGTGCTTTTCAATTTCAGGGTTATTTAGCTCAAAAAATCAGTAAGTGCATGAAAAATACCAAATGAAGTCAGAAAGGGTTGAGAATTGATAATGTGGCTTTGGGAAGTGCATTTTGAACACACAAAAAGTATGGAGTTCAAATAAGTTCAAAAACATGAAATCCGTTTATAACAAATGAGGTTTCGTCCGAAACCGTGATACTTCGAAAGAGATTGTCCATTTTATACACGAACTGCATCTAGTTTTTGCCGTAACCCTCTCAACTTTTTAGCTCATGCTATGTGGGTGAAATGATGATACCATGCCAACTTTCAACCTTTTCAGAGTTCATTTGAAGTTGTTTTTAATTTCTTTTAAAACATCGTGGGAGTGGAGTTCAAAAAATAATCAGCTAAAAAGCTTTTATAAACCTCTAGTATTTTTGAAACTATAATTATATAAAAAATATAAAACTAAAATTATCAAAGTATTTTTTGTTCAAAACATTAATAGAAAAAAGTATATAATGATAAAACACACTAGAAATAAATAAAGCAAAAACAAAACAAAAAAATGGAAATTATGCAACTAAAATTATCAAAGTATTTTTTGTTAAAAATATTCATAGGAAAAAGAATATAATGATAAAACATACTGGAAATAAATAAAGCAAAAAATAAAACAAAAATAAATAAAGCAAGAAAAAATGGAATTTATGCAACTAAAATTATCAAAGTATTTTTTGTTCAAAATATTAATAGAAAAAAGAATATAATGATAAAGCACATTGGAAATAAATAAATAAAAAATAAAACAAAAATAATGGAAATTATGCAACTAAAATTATCAAAGTATTTTTTGTTCAAAACATTAATAGCAAAAAGAATATAATGATAAAACACACTAAGGCACCATAAAGTATTTTTTTGTTAAGAACTTTTAATATGCAAAAAATAACATAAAAAATGACCACCTACTAAGCCACCATGGCCTGCATACGACTAGTAACCCAATATACATGGGCCAGGACGCCGGCCCACGGGCAAGTAGGACCAACAAGGCAAACATAGTTAGGCATGCAATGTCTGCGGTACAAAGGAGCTCGAGACGGTACGTGCAACCGCGCTTATAAACTAGTACGACCGCTCCTCACTCGGCGAGGTGGGACTAAACTCCCATCGTGCCAGGAACAGGGCTTTAGTCCCGGTTGGTGCCACTGACCGGGACCAATGCCACCCTTTCGTCCAGGTTGGTGCCACCAACCAGGACTAAAGGTCCTTGTTTCCCGCCCTTTGGGCTGACGAAAAGGGACCTTTGGTCCCGGTTGGTGGCACCAACCGGGACGAATACCCACCTTTAGTCCCGGTTGCTGCCACCAACCGGGACCAAAGGTCTCTTTTCATCGGCCCAAAGGGCGGGAGGCAGAGACCTTTGGTCCCGGTTGGTGGCACCAACCAGGACTAAAGGTGGGCATTGGTCCCGGTTGGCGCCACCAACAGGGACCAATGCTTCTTCTATATAAGCAAACACTTAGAAATTTCAATTTTCATCGCCACTTTGCCAAGCCCGCCGTCCTCGTCCGCATGGCCGTGTGTCGCCCCGAGCCCGCCGTCGTCGTCCCCATCCCTGTCACCGCCCGCGGTGCCGCCACGAGCCCACCGTGGTCGTCCCCGTCCCTATCACCGCCCGCGGCGCCACCCCGAGCCCACCGTGGTCGTCCCCATCCCCGTCCCCGTCACCGCCCCGTCCCCGTCGCCTCCCCATCGCCGCCCCGCCCCCGCCCCGTCGCCACCTTGTCGTCGCCCCATCGCCTTCCCGTCGTCGCCTCGTTGTCGCCCCATCGCCTCCCCATCATCGCCCCGTTGCCTTCCCGTGGCCGCCTCATTGCCGCCCCCCAGTGAGTCCCCCTTTCCCATGGTCCCCTACTCGGATACGGCAACACGGACACGGCGACACGCATACGGGGACATGGGTTACGGCATTTTACAAAAACAACCCATCGGGGACACGACAAGTATATTTAAAGATAAATGAAAATATGTTATGAGTTAAAGAAAGAAAAATAACGAGAAAGGAAAAAAATTCCTTGAGGGGGGGTCGATATACATTTTTTCCATGTATGTATGTCGTTGTCGTTGAGTTAAAGAAAGAAAAATAATGAAAATAAGTCATGAGTTAATGAAAATATATAATATATGTATGTGGCTATGTATGTATAGATGCATAGCATTTTTTTCATGTATGTATGTCGTTGTCAATATACCCCCTCCTCGATAACTTTGACATGGGGGGGGGATCGATATACCCCCTCTTCGATAACTTCGACATGAGGGGGGTCGATATACCCACCTCCCCGATAGCTTCGACATGAGGGGGGGTTGATATACCCCCTCCCCGATAACATTTTTTCTAAGTTACTAAGGTAAAATGTTCATATAGACAACTCCGATAATATATATTTATCAAGAATGCCCCCATTATGGATGTGCACAAGTTGATCCAATTTTTTTCTGATCCCATATATATATATGTGTGTATATATATATATGTATATGTATATGTGTATATATATATGTGTGTGTGTGTGTATATATATTCTTCTATATGTCATGTTGTGTGTCAAAGTATTGAAGAAATCCATGGCTTCATCATCATCCGGAAGTAACCGGCGTATGATGTTACGAAGCTCTTCAAAGTTGTTTTGGAACAGAGTTCCGGATAGAATAATCCGCTTTTTGGTATGAATTTCAGCAACGTCCTTCCAAATAGTGATATTCGGAACACTCTTGCTGAACTTCATACCAAAAAGCTAATTATCCTATCCGGGACTCCGTTCAAAAACAATTTTGGAGAGCTTCGTACCATTATGTGCCTGTTACTTCCGGATAATGACGAAGCCATGATTTTCTTGAATCCTTTGACACTAGACAACATGACATATTGAAGGGTAGATGAGATCAGGAAAAATATGGACCATTTTCTGCACATCCAGAATGGTGCCATTTTGTTAAATCCCTAAAAGGTTAAGAGAGTCGTGGCCCTCTCGCCCGACCAAACCCTAGAAGTGTCGAGGGCCACCCCTAACCCTGGAAGCGTTGTCGAGGCCACCCCAAATCGTAGAGAAGTATATTAATTGCCATGTTTTAATATTTGCAGAAACTATGGATCAAAGAGACTTGGAACAAGAACAGTTTTGGGGGACATAATCTGAGGCAATCCTGATGCTTTCTTGTCGTATCTCAACGACACCGATGGTCTTGAAGGAGAGGAAGGACATGATCATGATGGCTCCAGTGACCGAATGTCAAAGGAAGAAGGAGACCATGGTGACGGCTCCGGTGACCGAATGGAGGAGGGAGATGTTGCAAAGTCCGGCGAGGTATATATATTAATTAAGCATGTGCTGACTAGCTAATTGATGCATTAATTGTTTTGGTATGTACATATATTAACTCTTATTTCTTCTTTTATATAGCCCTGTGGATCGAGCCAAACTTTGGTAACGAAACAAGGCCTGAAGAGAAGGTTGAAAAAGGAAGAAAGGTTCATGAGCACAGCACTCGCAGACGATGGCCTACCGATTGAACCAAAGCGGACCAAGGACGCATTTGCTGCTCAGTGCAGAGCTATTGTTAGGGACAACATCCCGATTAGCATCAAGCAATGGAATAAGCCTAAGGACAATGCCCATGAAGGTTATTATGTCACCTCTAGACAGAAAGATGATCTTTGGACCGCGCTGAAGCTAATTTCACCCTACCGCCAGAGGAGGATCCGAATAAGCTAGTTATAGAGCCACTGGTCAAGGCGTGTGCTCTTAAGAAGATGACAGATCTATTCAGGAGGTGGAGGAATGAGTTGAAATCAAAGTTTGTCGACAAAAGGGAAGACTCCAGAATTCATCGGCCGATTTGAGAAAATAAGAGATCACTGGCCCACATTTGTGGCCTACAAGATATCGGAGAAGAGTAAGAAAATGTCTGAGACAAACAAGATCAATGCTCCAAAGAAGGAATATCACCATCACAGGGGGTCAGGTGGCTACCTCAAAGCCCAGTCATTGTGGGACAAAGCTGAGAATGACCTGCTTGCTAAAGGGGTCCAACCACAGACATATAACTGGCCAGACCGTTCAAAGACTTGGTTCTTCGGGGTTGGGCGAACTTTGGACCCTGAAACAAGGAAGTGCCGTTTTACGAACGAGCAACCTGCAATACCCATCACGAAGCTTCAAAGGTATATTACCGCAGTGTAGTAAGGGACGTTCATTCCCGATAGAGAGAAGGACAAGCTAACTAAGGCCCTAGGGAATGCTGAGCACCCTGGACGAACACGAGGCACACCATGCTCCATTCCGTGGAAGGTTGGCTTTCCCGACGCAGGCGGTTACAGAAGCCGGCAGAGAAAGAGGAAAGCGGAGCTGAGCGAAATGCATAAGCTCAATGCAAGACTACAAAAAGCTAGAGGAAGCTGAGAGCCAGTGAGCTGCCGGCCAACCATCTCAGCGGCACGAAGCTACCCCAGAAGCTACCCCGCCATCTCAGCGGAGAAGCAGCGTGGCTTCCACAGAGCTCGTTCAGCCTGACTTCACGGCTCCTAGCTACCCCGTCGATACTATCACGGTGGTTCAAAATTGCAAGATTTCGATGAAATTCTGGAACCTCGCTTTCAAGGCGGCTTTTGGATCTATTGCACCTCGTCAACCCAATGGAACTTTACACTGCCGAACGATTCCACATGGCTATGCTATTGTGATGGTGGATGAATTAATGGAGGGATTTGATGATCTCGAGCTTGACCACCTTCCTGGTGAAGGGGAGAAGAAGCTGGTTAATGCTCTGAGGAGTACATGTCTATGGCCGAAGGAGTACATCAAGCTTCCAAACTGGACGCCCCCGTCTCCTCCTCCTCCTCTGGCGCGTCAGGGCACTCCGCCTCCTCCTCCTCCTCCTCCGGTGAGTGATCAGGGCACTCCTCCTCCTTCTTCGGATCCTCCGACGCGTGACGACACTTCGCCTCCTCCTTCGCCTACTCCAGCGCGTCGGAGCAGTCCGCCTCCTTTGGCGCGTGAGGCCACTCCGCCTCCTCCTCCTCCTCCAGCACGTGACGCCACTCCACCTCCTCCTCATCATCATCATCATCCTTCGGGGCGTCAGGCCACTCCTCCTCCTCCTCCTCCTCCTCCTCCAGCTCGTCAGGCCAGTCAGCCTCCTCCTCTGGCGCGTCAGGCCACTCAGCCACGACGGAAGAGAGACGCCACCGCCGCTCTAGCGGCTAGCAGTACAATAGGCGGGAAAAAATACAAATGTGGTCCAAGCCTCAAGTTTGTTACAAAGTTACCATACGAGAGGACTGACGAAGAAAACACTAAGATCAGTAATGCCGAAGTGAAGGCCCATTTTGCACGGAAACAGCCACCTCAGAAGGAAATGATAGATCCGATGAAAGTGAAGCGCACTCTGGATGCCCTGAAGCGACCATCACCGCCTCCGCTGCCATCAAACTATGACCACTGTATTATAAAGACATATAATGAAGCGCAGCGGTCGGGAAGTACCTTTAGTGCTGCCCGAGTCAAAGAACAAAAAAGAGGGAAAACAATTCCCCAGCTTGGCGAACAGGAGAAGCAATCGTGCCCTCCGCTCAAGGTGTCTAACGACATTGCTAATGATCCGGTGATACTGCCCGGTACCAAACTTGGTGATTACTTGGGGGATGTACTTTTTGAAATTGCTGAGGTAAACAAAGAAAACACAAATACGTGCACGCGAAGCCTCTCGTCAAACCTGGTCATCCTCCAGTAACAATGATGATGTACAAATTGGATGAGTGGTACATGAAAACCTGCAGGGAGTCTGGGAGAGACACTATGTATGTGGCAGTGAAACCAGAGCACGAATTCATTGGACTTCCCGTGATGCCTATTTAATTTGTGGAGTTATTTCAGTTATACAATCAACGGGCCCTCGACAAACAACTCATGACTGCCCACTGTCTGTAAGTATTACTTTTATAGTTAATTCTCTAGCTCAGCTCGTTCATTGCATGTATATATATAATCACTATATTATGAAGATTGAAGATCGTCGAATGCAAAAAAGCAGGAATCTTCGACGTCGGGTTCATTAGCCTAGATGCCATAAATGAATGGTCGATACGAAAAGAACCCGCAGCGACCAAGGAGAACTTGCTAAAGTCGTTCATTGCACATCAAAACAAAAGGAAAATACTTTTTTCTTACAACTTCAAGTGAGTGTTGTTGTCTTCTATGTATACTCGTTTTCGCTTACTCGAGGTTAAGTAATGTAATTGATGAGTTATATATGCATGCGCAGTTACCACTTTATTCTGCTATCCATTAAGCTTGACGGGGCATTAGTAAGCGTTTTAGACTCAAGACATAAATATCCCGAGAATTATGCGGACATGACTTCAATGCTCAAGAAGTAAGTTCAGTCAATACTAGGACCATATCAAAATGCAACTTTCGTTAATTTCCTGATATCAAGTAATCATTTTATTTGCCTGACAGGGTTTGGAAGAAGTTCACCCGAAAGGTTCCCGGTCTAAACAAAGAGTTGTGATTTACGCACCCCAAAGTAAGTAGTATTAGCTAGTTCCGCACATCTCTAATTGATTCAAAATTTCATCAATATATCATTACCATGCTAGCTTGCTTACCAGTTTGATTGAACTCTATTCTCGTAAAGTGCTTGTACCAGAAAGAAGGTACTGTTTTATGTGAATACTACGTATGCGAGCTCATTCGCCAATCGACCTTTGAGCTGGGCTTCTCTGACAAACAATTTGAAGTACATAAATAATATTCACAATTTTATTTTATATATTACCATCAATTGTGTTGATTTTTATTCATATATATACATGTATTGAACCCCATCTTCAAATTAGATGTGGCAGATGCGAGATGGACTCCTACCACATGATCGCATACGAGCAATTCAAGAGGATTTGGCGGGATTCTTTATTGACCACATCATACCTAAAGACGGAGAATACTATGTGAATTTGTGATTGAATCTTAAGAATTGTAAGAGATCTTATATTGTATATCATTAGTGCAGAAATGGCCTATTGTCGCGGTTGGTAAGGGCCTTTAGTGCCGGTTCTCGAAGCGACACTAAAGGGTGCAGACTAAAGCCTACCCCCTTTAGTCCCGGTTCAACACGGCCCGGCACCAAAGGCCCTCCACGTGGCATTCGCCGACGCCGTGGGCTGGGGGACCTTTAGTCACGGTGGGTAACACCAACCGGGACTACAAGTAATTAGTTTTTTAATTTTTTTTATTTTTCCTTTTAATTTTTTAGGGGTTTATGAATTAATTATGGTTTAATTTTCCTTTTAATTTTGTGTTTTTCATTTAATTAATTTTCATTTCAAACATATATTGCGCTACTACATATAGTGTACACACATTGTGCATATATATATATATATATATATATATATAAATAGAATATCTCGTAGAACCGACCACATATATATATATATATATATATATATATATATATATCATCGAATTGCTCGTACAACGAAAATTCACATATATATATATGCAAGCAATAACTATTCTTGATCTTGTAATGATATTTTTCTTTGGTATCTATGACTTGGTCGATCAGATATCGAGCTAATTCCTCTTAAATTGCTCATACCCGAGCCTCTGGTATGAGCTGGCCCGCGTCTCCGTCAGCTACAAGATGGAGATCAAGATGAATATATTAGTTGTGTGTATATATATTATCTAGATCATGATATAAAATTTATGGATAGTGTTTTGACAAATGTACCCAAAGATTTCTTTTGTTTTTGCTCCTTTCGTACGTGATCATGCGAATATTCTCGCAAACGTAGTATGCGTATAAACTAGTCGGCTGCTCCTGCCTCATGCACTTTACGAGAATAAAATCCAATCAGGTAATAATTAATCAAGCATGATAATGGTATTGAAACTATAATTAAAGAGATGCACGGACATAGCTAGCTAGCTAGTAGTTCTTAATTACCTTGGGTCGCACACATTTCAGTTGTTGTGCCCAGTCGCCTGGAACATGTTTGGTGAACTTGTCCCAAGCCATGCCACCGGCAAAAAAATGAGTTATTAACTATAGTTGATATCTGGAAATGAAGTAATTAAAGAGGCTGACATAGTATGATAATGATTGAAATTACCTATCAAACAACCCCCACACGATTGCGTATTCGGTTGGATCCTTAAATAGCGAGTCGAGTACTTCAACTTTTTCCTTGTCAACTTCAATGATTAGATATATATAGTAAGCACAAAATTGAATTTGTAGTACAAGATATATATAGTAACACTCACTCGAAGTTGTAAGGAAGTAGTATTTATGGTTGGGTGTTTAGATGTTTCAAAAAATCTAGCATGACTTTCTCTGTGTCTTTTCTCAAATATGCAGTTTCCCATATCTTTTGATTAATCGTATTTGGGTTAATGAACCCAATGCCATAGCGTCCAGCTTGTTTCATTTCATACATCTTCATTCTGCATAATACCATAGAAACGAATATAGTAGAGATAATTACAGGTAATGAACGAGAGCACAACTAGCTAGAGACTTAAATTATAGAAAGAAATCACTTAAAGACAATAACAACTGACTAAAGATTTGTCGAGTGTGTCTTGATTGAATAACTGAAACAACTCTGAATAATGAATCCACAGATCTTTTTTATGGAAGTAATGCCTCCCTTTGAGTCTCACCATGAGGGACCCTTGATTGGTATTTGCTGTTATTTGCATGTACCACGTGTGCAAATCGTACATTCTCGTTGGTAGAAGCTCGACATCTTCAGGCTTGACCAGAGGTTTGCCGTGGGCATATTGATATTTTACTTCTGACTCTTTAAGCCCGGAGATTTTCTCAAGGCCTAGGAGTTGTTCAACACTGACACCGGCCTCTTTAGCCATCCTAATATGTTCTTCGTTACTTCTGGACGACCGGCGGTACTCACAGGTGTTTGTACAATGAGCGGGGAGGGTCGATTGCACTGCCTGTTCTGCCAGCTGGGGGATAGTTTTCCCGCTTTTTTTTGCCAACTCCTTGGCTCGAGCTCGAGCTCGACTCCTTTTGTCCTGCAAGATATGATTTCTTGATAGACCGCACATAGTCGTTGTCCTTCTGAGCCGGTGGAACCATATCAATGAAGTGTTGTGAGACATGCTTAGGTACTTTCTCCTTTGGCGGCTGGGGCAGTTTCGGTCCAAAATGGGCCTTCAATTTGGCATACACTCCGCTGTCGAGTTCCTCCTCGGTCAGGTGGTAAGGCAACTTCGGAAGAGGCTGGAGGCTTGGACCATATTTGTATTTCTTGTCTGTTGTACCGCTAATCATCATAGTTGCGGCCTTTCTCTTCCGTTGTTGCTTAGGCGACGGAGCACACTGAGTCGACGGAGCACGCTGACGTCGTGCCGGTCTTGGAGGAGGAGTCGGCTGACATGGGGCCGGACTTGGAGGAGGAGGAGTTGGCTGACGTTGTCCCGGACTTGGAGGAGGAGTCGGCTGACGCCGTGCCGAACTTGGAGGAGGAGGAGGAGTCGACTGATGCGGCGGCGGACTTGGAGGAGGAGTCGGTGGCCTTGGAAAGACGATGCAATCTTTTTTCCATAGAATGATACATATGTATGGCCTCTCCCAGTGTCTTCTCCACGTCACCTCCAGGAATGTCAAGTTGTAGCTCGTGATATGTTGACATCACTTCATCAACCCCGACACGTGCATAGCCAGCTAGAATGGGATTGCAATGGAAGGCTGCTTCTGGGGGATTTGCTAAAGCATAGCCATCCGCCACCTTCATGGATAAGTTCTTCACTTTCATATGTAACTCACAGTTAGTCATGTCTTTGATATCATCCATAGGGTAGCTAGCTAGCAGTGCATCGTCATCGATATTGGCTAGGGCAGAACCCACGCTACTTCTCGGCATAGATGGGAAGGTGGTATCCAATGCTGGATCGATCTGCTCATGCTGGCGCTGAGACGCCCTTTCCTGGATGAGTGAGTTGATCTGCTCCTACTGCCGTCTGACTCTGGATTCCAACTCCAGGTGCTTTGATTCGAGGCCTTCAAGGCAGAGTGCTTCCTCCTTCTTCTTCCGCTCCTCCCGCATATTCTTTCTCGCACGGCTTCTTTAGTCGCCGTGCCAACCAGCAAACCCCTCAAACCACGGAACAACGCCTTTCCCTCGTGTTCTTCCAGGGTGTTCAGGATTCTTCAGGGCGCGTGTAAACTCGTCGTCCTCTCTGCTGGGCATGAACACCCCCATTCAAGCTTCTTCGATTTTCATCAAAATTTCGTCTCTCACTTTTTCTAACACTTTCCTTCACCATAATAGCCCCTGTCTTTGGGTCCAACTTCCCCCCATGCGCATAAAATCATGTCCTGCACCCCGAGGCCAGGTCACTGTAAATGGAGTGACCCCTGCACTAATCATATCTTTTTCAGATTGATCCCACTTAGGCAGGGCCGTCTGGTAGCCACCTGGCCCAAGAGTATGGTGCCACTGCTTTTTCGCAGCATTAATCTTGTTCTTTCTCGACCGTTCCTTAGCTAGTTCCGATTCCCTGAACTTCATGAAATCATCCCAGTGATCTTTTTCCTTCACCAGTGCTCCCTCAAATTTTGAAGTCATCTTGATTGCTTTGACGTACGCAGCCTGTGCATTTTTCTTGAAGGTGTTCAATGCGATCGCCATCTTTTTAAGAGCATAGTCTCTTACTTTCTTCAGATCTGCATCTGTCAGGTTATCTGGTAGTGTGAAATGTGACATCAGCTCGGTCCAAAGCACATCTTTTGCTCTTTCATCAACAAAAGTAACTCCTTCTCGATCTCCCTTTGCTGGCTTTTTCCATTCTTGTGAGGAGATCGGGATTTGGTCCCTGACAATAACTCCGTATTGATTCTTGAACTTGGTCACATTTTTCTCAGGTTCAAGCGGTTCGCCAGTTGATGTATTGATGGAATCGATGCTGAACTTTATGCCAGGGTCCAACTTTTTGGCCGGGCCTCGAACTACCCTGTCGCTTGTAGAAGATTTGCTTGATCTGGAGGCCTAATTGATTCGTTAATACATATACAACTCAATTAAGACATGTAATGATCACCGAATGGCTTATATAATAAATATACCTCGTCGGTATTTGTTATTTGAAGAACATTTTCTTTGTCAACATCATTGTCGAATTCATCTATTCTTTCGTCTTCATCAAACATACAACCCTCAGTGGAATTGTTCAGATATTGCGAGCCATCATCATCTGCATGTTCATGCTCTGGGCTCCTGGAGCGTATGATGTTGAATAGAGCCTCTTATCCTTCTATGTCGGTATTGTCCATAGCTTTTATTTAACTAACCCAGAAGAAAGATAAAACAATTTTACTATTCAAATTAGAATGCATTCAATCAATAAGGAAAAGTGAATCATAGTACATAATATGCATCATCGAATATAATCTCGAATAAATCTTGTCGAATGTTATCGAATATAATCGCGAATACATCTCGAATATTATTACTAATACATCTCAAATATTATTGATTATGTAATATCACTACTGAAGATCCAGAAGACGTCTCGCGCGGTAGGCGGTGGACACCCAAAGAGAAGGAACTATGACAGGATCATAGCTCCGGTGAGATCCCTGAAGAACCTGCCAGGTATTGGAGAACCTAACGTCCAATGCATTCCGGCTGCCTCCGCACCAAAAGTGTCCCACACGAACGCCACCAAAGAAGCTTCGGGTCGACGACGGGACCCAGGTTCCTCACCAAGCTGCGCGCCCCTGAAGGTAGCACCTACCAGTTCCAGCCCGGCGGAGCCCAGTCCCGAATGTTGCCCCTCTGAAGCAGGACGTCATCACGAACGAGTCGACGAGGAGGATGGGGGCCAGGCATCGTTGACTCCGAGAAAAAATTTCTTATGAAAAAAAATCCTAGGTTATAACTACCCTAATAATTTTCCTAATCAAATTCCTAGGTTATAACTACACTAATTATAGAAAAATAATATTATATAAAATAATCAAAATTCATCTAATTAACATTCATCTATCTAAAATTCATCTAACATTTCTATACATCTAATTAACATCTAAAAATTCAAAATTCATCTAACTAACATTCATATATCTAAAATTAACATCTAAAAATAACATTATATATTTATATACATCTAATTAACATCTAAAAACAACATCTAAAATTAACATCAAAATTCATCTAAAATTAACATCAAAATTCATCGAAAAATAACATTATATATTTCTATACATCTAATTAACATCTAAAAACAACATCTAAAATTAACATCAAAATTCATCTAAAATTAAAATTCATCTAAAAGAACATCTAAAAAAATCCATGGCGGCAGGGGCTCACAGCGAGGCGACGGCTGGCGAGGCGATGCGAGTCGTCGGCGACGGCGACGGCATGCGAGTTGGAGGAGGGGGCGGCGCGCGACGGGGAAGGCGACGGGGGTGGCACGTCGGGGGTGGCAATGGCGTGGGCGGCGCGTCGGGGTAAGCGACGACGTGGGTGGCGCGTTGGGGGCATCGATGGCGTGGGCAGGCGGTGCGTCGGGGGCGTGCGGCGGTGATCTCTGTAAAGTGGTCGAGGAGGCGAAGAAGCAGAGGGAAAATGAAAAAAAATTCAACTCCTGCTTATATAGGAGGACCGGTTGGAGCCACCAACTGCGACTAAAGGGTTTCGCTTCCTGCCGCTTTGGCTGGTGAAGTTCATCTTTAGTCGCGGTTGGTGGCTCCAACCGCGACTAAAGGGGGTGCTCGCGCAGGTGCGGTGCAGGGAAAGTTTAGTCCCACCTTGCCAAGCGAGGGGCAGACGCACTGGTTTATAAGCCTCGCTGCGGCTGCTCCCTCGAGCTCCTCTCTAAGCAGGCCTATGTGGGCCTATTGAACCTGTACGGCCCTATTGGGCCTACTAAGCCTTGCGGGCCTGCATCCTGGCCCAGGTTGGGTTTCTAGTCGTATGCAGGCCGTGGCGGCCCAGTAGGCGGCTTATTTTTTTATTTATTTTTCATTTTTTTGCTTTATTTATTTTCTGAGTTTTTTTGTGCTTCACTGAGAGTTAGTGAGTGAATCTTTTTGCGTTAGGTCAAAAAAATTGTAAAGTTTCTGTTAGTGGTAGTAGTTTTCAAATTCGAATAGTTTAAATTTGAATTGTTTGAAATTTGTGTGAATCACTAGTTTTGGAATAACTTTACTTTAAAAATAGTTTTTCCAGTGATTCTTTTTTCTATTGTTTAATATTATCGTGTTTTATCATTATATCCAATTTGGTAATTCTTAGGTTATTGAAAAATATGAAATGCCTTTCTAACAGACGAGTTTTCGTCTGAAACCCTCATACTTCAAAAGAGATTGTCCATTTTGTACACGAAGTGCATCAAGTTTTTGTCGTAACCCTCTCAACTTTTTAGCACATGCTATGTGAGTGAAATGATGATACCACGCCAGTTTCAACCTTTTCAGAGTTCATTTGTAGTGCTTATCAATTTCAGGGTCATTGAGCTCAAAAAAAATTAGCAAATGCATGAAAAATAGAAAATGAAGTCAGAAATGGTTGAAAATTGATGGGCTCGCTACAAATGGTGCACACTGAACGCACAAAAAGTCTGGAGTTGAAATAAGTTAAAAAATGAAATGCCTTTGTAACAGGCGAGTTTTCGTCTAAAACCATGATACTTCGAAAGAGATTGTCCATTTCATACACAAAGTGCATCCAGGTTTTGCCGTAACCCTCTCAACTTTTTAGCACATGCTATGTTGGTGAAATGATGATACCATGCCAACTTTCAACCTTTTCAGACTTCATTTCTAGTGCTTATCAATTTTAGGGTCATTTAGCTCAAAAAACAATAAATGCGTGAAAAATAGCAAATGAAGTGAGAAAGGGTTGAAAATTGATGGCCTACCTTTGAATGGTGCATACTGAATGCACAAAAAGTCTGGAGTTGAAATAAGTTAAAAAATGAAATGCCTTTGTAACACGCGAGTTTTCGTGTGAAACCTTCATACTTTGAAAGAGATTGTCCATTTTGTACACGAAGTGCATCCAGTTTTTGCCGTTACCCTCTCAAGTTTTTAGCACATGCTATGTGGGTGAAATGATGATACCATGCCAACTTTCAACCTTTTCAGAGTTGATTTGTAGTGCTTATCAATTTCAGGGTCATTTAGCTCAAAAAATCAGTAAATGCATGAAAAATAGCAAATGAAGTCAGAAAGTGTTGAAAATTGATGGCCTCCCTTCGAATGGTGCATACTGAATGCACAAAAAGTCTGGAGTTGAAATAAGTTAAAAATGAAAGGCCTTTGTAACAGGCGAGTTTTCATTTGAAACCGTGATACGTCGAAAGAGTTTGTCCATTTTATACACGAAGTGCATCCATTTTTTGCCGTAACCCTCTCAACATTTTAGCACATGCTATGTGGGTGAAATGATGATACCATGCCAACTTTCAACCTTTTCAGAGTTCATTTGTAGTTCTTATCAATTTCAGGGTCATTTAGCTCAAAAATCAGTAAATGCATGAAAAATAGCAAATGAAGTGAGAAAGGGTTCAAACTTGATGGCCTCCCTTCGAATGGTGCATACTGAACACACAAAACACATAAGTACACTACTATTACAAAGATTCTCTTCGATTTGTCCGAAGTTGGACTTTCTAGATATATATGTCCGAAAACTAACTAGAGAAGCTGGTCACATCCGAGAGTGGGATCTTTGCGTGTAAAACTTTTTCTTTGCGAGTGTCCCTTTGCGTTGTAACCATGGACAATCTTCATCGTTTAACTTGATACTCGGGTCAACATTCACTGTGAAGGGAGAAATTTCATGAAACTTTTCATAATCTTCTGACATGCCTGTCTTGTCCTCCACTCCCATGATGTTTCTTTTCCCTGAAAGAACTATGTGGCGCTTTGGATCATCGCATGATGTATTTACTTCCTTATCTTTTCTTTTTCTCGGCTTGGTAGAGATTTCCTTCACATAGAAAACCTGCGCCACATCATTGGCTAGGACGAATGGTTCGTCTGCGTACCCAAGACTGTTGAGATCCACTGCTGTCATTCCAGACTGCGGGTCTTCCTTTACCCCGCCTCCTGTCAGATTGACACATTTGCACCTAAACAAAGGGATCTTCAAATCAAGTCCATATTTAAGTTCCGATATCTCCTCTATGTAACCATAGTATGTGTCCTTTGGCCCATTGTTGCTTGCTGCATCAAAGCAGACACCACTATTTTGGTTGGCCCTCTTTTTATCTTGGGCGATCATGTAAAATGTATTCCCATTTATCTCGTACCATTTGAAAGTCAATATAGTCGAAGATGGTAACTTGGACAACAAGTACAAGTCATCTTCAACAGTATCGTCATGCATGAGACGTCTCTGCAACCAACCGGCAAAAGTCACTGTTTGTTCATGTGTAATCGAGTCGTTAGACATCTCCGGGTGTTTGGAGCGTAGAATATTCTTGTGTTGCTCGATATACGGAGCGACCAAGGCGGAACTTTGTAGAACTATGTAGTGTGCTTGTGCCAAAGAATGCCTGTCCCGGCATATTAGTGAATTCTTTCCTAGCGTGCCATTTCCACCCAGTCTGCCCTCATGCCGCGATTCAGGAATACCTATCGGCTTAATGTCAGGAATAAAGTCAACACAAAACTCAATGACCTCCTCTGTTTCATGGCTCTTGGATATGCTTCCTTCTGGCCTAGCAAGATTATGAACATATTTCTTTAAGACTCCCATGAACCTCTCAAAGGGGAACATATTGTGTAGAAATACGGGACCCAGAATGGCAATCTCCCCGACTAGGTGAACTAGGACATGCGTCATGATATTGAAGAAGGATGGTGGGAACACCAACTTGAAACTGACAAGACATTGCACCAAATCATTCTCTAACCTTGGTAGGATTTCTGGATCGATTATCTTCTGAGAGATTGCATTCAGGAATGCACATAGCTTCACAATGGCTAATCGAATGTTTTTCGGTAGAAGCCCCCTCAATGCAACCAGAAGCAGTTGCGTCATGATCACGTGGTAGTTAGGAGACTTTAGGTTCTAGAACTTTTTCTCTGCCATATTTATTATTCCCTTTATATTCGACGAGAAGCCAGATGGGACCTTCATACTAAGCAGGCATTCGAAGAAGATTTCCTTCTCTTCTTTGGTAAGAGGCTGGCATGACCCTAAAACTACTTTGGATCCATGCCGTCTTCTCTGACATTGCTGGTCCTCCCGTGCCTTCGGTGTATCTTTTGTCTTCCCATACACGCCCAAGAAGCCTAGTAGGTTCAGGCAAAGATTCTTCATCACGTGCATCACATCAATTGCAGAGCGGACCTCGAGGTATCTCCAATACGGTAGGTCCCAAAATATAGATTTCTTCTTCCACATGGGTGCGCGTTTGTCAGCGTCATTCGGAACAGATTATACACCAGGACCCTTGCCAAATATTACTTTTAAATCCTTGACCATATCAAGTATGTCATCACCGGTACGGTGGCGAGGCTTCTTCCGATGATCCGCCTCACCTTTGAAATGCTTGCCTTTCTTTCTTACGGGATGCCTACTCTGAAGAAATCAACGATGCCCGTGATACCATTCTTCTTACATTTATCCAAATATATATTGTCGGTATCATCTAAATAGTGCGTGCATGCGTGGTATCCCTTGTTTGTCTGTCATGAAAGGTTACTAAGAGCAGGTCAATCATTGATGGTTACAAACAGCAACGCATGTAGGTCAAATTCCTCCCGATCTTTCGCATCCCACGCACATACCTTTTCCATTCCACAACTATAAAAGTTCTTCAACCAATGGCCTTAGGTACACATCAATGTCGTTTCCGGGTTGCTTGGGGCCTTGTATGAGCACTGGCATTATAATGAACTTCTGCTTCATGCACAACCAAGGAGGAAGGTCAGAGATACATAAAGTCATAGGCCATGTGCTATGATTGCCGTTCTGCTCCCCAATAGGATTGATGTCATCTGCACTTAAACCAAACCATACGTTCCTTGCATCCTTTGCAAAGTCCTTCCACTTTCTCTCGATTTTTCTCCACTGCGACCCGTCAGCGGGCACTCTCAACTTCCTGTCTTTCTTACGGTCTTCGTTGTGCCATCACATCAACTTGGCATGCTCTTTGTTTTGGAACAAATGTTTCAACCGTGGTATTATAGGAGCATATCACATCACCTTGGCAGGAATCTTCTTCCTGGGGCGCTCTCCCTCAACATCACCAGGGTTATAGTGGCCGATCTTACAGCGCAATGCATGCATAACGGGCATGCATTCAAATCCTCGTACTCACCGCGGTAGAGGATGCAGTCATTAGGGCATGCATGTATCTTCTCGACCTCTAATCCTCAAGGGCAGACAACCTTCTTTGCTTCGTACGTACTCTCTGGCAATTCGTTGTCCTTTGGTAGCTTCTTCTTTAACATTATCAGCAACTTTTGAAATGCCTTGTCAGATACACCATTCTCTGTCTTCCATTGCAGCAATTCCAGTGTGGTACCCAGCTTTTTATTGTCATCTTCGCAACTTGGGTACAACCCTTTTTTGTGATCCTCTAACATGCGCTGCAACTTCAGCTTGTCCTTTTCACTTGCGCAGTTTCTCTTTGCATCGGCAATGGCCCGACCAAGATCATCAGCGGGATCATCTGATGCCTCTTCTTCAGCTCCTTCCCGCATTGTCGGCTCAGCTTCTTCCCTCATTGTTGTACCATCATATTCATGGAACCCATGGCCAGGATAGCTATCGTCATCCTCTTCTTCTACATTCTCTTCCATTAGGACCCCTCTTTCTCCGTGCTTGGTCCAACAGTTATAGCCGAACATGAAACCGGACTCAAACAGGTGGACACGAATGGTTCTTGAGCTAGAGTAATTTCGATCATTTTTACAGGCAGCACATGGACAATACATAAAACCATCCGGTCACTTGTTTGCCTTAGCCGCAACCAGAAAAGTATGCACGCCATTAATGAACTGGGGAGAGCATTGGTCGTCGTACATCCATTGCCGGCTCATCTTCATTACACAACACCAAAAAGACCAAATTAATACAAATTCGTACATAAAGTTCATACACACTTGTTCTCATAAAACAACATACAAACTCTCTAGCTAAAGCATTTAAATGCAACAACAAATGCGATCAACATCGCAACTAAGGTAACAATTGATCCAACAGCATAGTGATACGAAGCCTCACTATCAATAGCATATCTTTTAAATTTTCTAATCTTCAAGCGCATTGCACCCATCTTGATCTTGTGATCATCGACGACATCGGCAACATACAACTCCAGTTTCATCTTATCTTCTTCAACTCTTTTCAATTTTTCGTTGAAATACTCGTTTTCTTTTTCAACTAAATTTAACTTCTTGACAAGAATATCTATGTCGGTTGGAATCTCCGGTTCACATATCTCCTAGATAAAAGTATCTATGTCAACTTGATTGGCATAATTGTCATAAACACGAAATGCAACAAAGAGTTATAAAAGAGAGTATATATATACCACATCCGCATCATAAACCAGACGAGGGCTGACGGGGACGGATTTCAAAACCATGCCACTATGTATAATGAACAACCATATAGGTAAGAAAACTATACAAGTAACTAACTAAATCTTACAAACATTGTTTTTTATTATAAAAAGGATAAGAACAAGAGGCTCACCAAGGTGGTGCCGGTGACGGGACGATGTGGGCGATTGACGGTGGTTAGGACGGGGACGGAAAGGCACTAAGTAAACCACACTTACAAATGCAAAGTAAGAATTTAATTTGAGCTCAAATTGCATAAATCAAATAAACTACCACATACAAACTAAAACCCACAAATTACTATACTTATAGAGCATTGCAAGAGCTAATCTAGCAATGAGAGATGAAAGGACAAAGTTGCTAACCTTTGTGAACACTTGGATGGATGGGATGCCTCTAAATCTTGACAAATTTTGGAAAAAATGGAGGATGAGCTTGAGGAAGAGAGGAAGAACACAAAGGAGAAGAAAGGGGAAGAATAGAGAGGACTCTGCACGGGCTGGCGCCGAAGGGTTTCAATATAGGGGAACCTTTAGTCCCGGTTGGAGCCACCAACCGGGACTAAAGGTTCCTGTAGGGGCCCAGGCTGACGCCATCCTGCCACCACACCTTTAGTGCCGGTTCGTGGCATGAACCGGGACTAAAGGTCCGGAACGAACCGACACTAATGATGCCCGTCACGAACCGGGACTAATGGACACATTAGTGGCGCTTCAAAACCCAACAGGGACTAATGATGTGGACGAAAGGTCTTCTTTCTAGTAGTACATATGTAGCTAGTAGCGTCGGATAGATATACGAAAACTTGTTGTTCGACCAATCTCTCAGAGAAAGAGAGGTCGACCACTTCTCTCTGTATATGTTCATGACGATCTTGTGTACTTAATGGTTCCTTCATTTGCTTACTAGCTAACGTGTCGAGTTCTCTCTATAGTAGCTAGCGTCGACCAAGCACGGAGAAAGAGAGGACACTTCTCTCCATTAATTAGCTAGCTAACACAATATGAAATCCCTAAATTAACCCTCCAAAAACCCCTAACCCCCTCCCTTTTAAAAAAACAAAAAACCCAGCAACTGCGAGATGCTGACGCGTGGATGCCTTGGTCCCGGTTGGTACTAATGGTCCTCCTGCCTGGGCTCCCCACAGAGGCCACGTGGATCCCCTTCTATCCTGGTTTGTAATCAAACCGGGACTAAAGGTTTTGGGCTTTAGTCCTGACCCTTTAGTTTCGGTTCTAGAACCGGGACTAATGGGCCTCTGGAAGAGGAACAAATGAGCCGTTTTCTACTAGTGAATGGTAACGGTAGGCTCATTTTTTGTGCTGAACGGACGTAACGGTGCAAGTAAGTCCTACCGCCAAAGACCTTGGCGGTAGGATATGTTACCCTACCGCCAAAAACAATGACGGTAGAAAAAAAATCAGATCAAAAAAAATTACACATGAGGTCAAATCACGGTAAACTAACGGCAAAAGGTCAAAACAGGGAATTTGTCCGGAAGGTGGCGCACCACATAGTAAAAACTGCTGCATATTCAGGGAGACAGGGTCACTGACGTATGTATGAGCACTGGAAACTCAGAGATTCCTCGTGCGACCGCAAAGGAACAAAATCACACTGCTCATGCAGGCAACCTACTCCGCGTGCAAGACGTGATAAGGGCATGAGCAATGGAAGCATCACCTTGATGCTTCCCCATGCATTTGTTTATTCCTAAAATATTAAAACTACAATTTACACTTTTCTTCACCCAATGGAGGCAACCATAGGTAGATGCCATCATAGTGGACTCATCTCAATTCTTTTCCCTCTCATCTATTTCTTTCTCCTTCGTTCTCCACCTTCTCTCTCCTCCTTTTTCCTCTTTTCTCTATCTTTCCTCATGGAGCAGTTACCTCCTGTGTAGGACACCGTTTTCTGCTCAAAGCATCACCCGAACCTGATTTACAAGCTCCAAGCTGAACTGGACCTGCGGGGCAGCACCATGAGGCAGCCCGTTGGCCATGCCTTAAGCATGCTAGCTATAGCAAGCCAAAGTGGCATGTCATCACAAGGTCAGCCATCACTCTCCCCATAAATAAAGGACAAAGCGAAATCTCAAAAACAAAATAAAGGAACAATATCAAGAAAAGGAGAAGGGAAAAAAAACAAAAGGATCATGTCAGCTGCTCTACTTAATTGGGCAATCATAGTAGCAATACGAATTAACTATAGAGAGGTGTGGTTAGTGAAAGGAAAACATGAGGACCGCATGTGACTGGCCATACACTTATGAACATTTTCTTCTTCTTTTTTTGCGGGTAAACACACTAACGAACCTGCATAGTACGTGACAAAACTAAAGCAAGATCTCATGCTGTCATGCAACACAGCAACCGGAATATATATTTCGATGGAGTGGTGTATCAGCATCCAGGCATCCAGCAACGAACACGATCCTTCCTGCGTGCTGGGCTAAAAGAGGAGAATATCCTGTGTGCAGGATGCTCTACCGGATGCATCGTCAACACGGCAGAGCTTTCATGGTGGCCTTGCCCGTATGCCATGGAAATGGAACGATCATTGGCAGCTTCTCTCGTCCATGGTCCACCATCAAGACGGAGAGATAGAGGGAGAGAGAAAGTACTCCTACGTAACAGTGGACAGTGAGTCGGTCACATGCTTTGTTTTGTTTTGTTTCTGGACGACGTGATGGAGAAGGTCACAAGCAAGGGAGGGAGACAGCGTCGCTGTCGCGGTCGTTGTCCTAACAACGAGACGGCCCATGCAGGCCGTAGAGTAACATGTGTGTGTCTGCATGTGCATGGGAGTACAGTACGTGCCAAGTGGAGAGTCGAATCATTCCTCGATCGATGTGGCCCCCCACGTGCATCCCTTGTACGGCCAGGATGCGGATAGGCCAGTGGATGAGATCAGGCTTCCTTCACCGGATCTTAATCGGACGGCTCCAATTTAATTCATGACTTCCACAAGATAGGTTATGTATCTTCCTTCTTTCTCTTTCATCGAGAGATCTGGCTGGACGTCGGAATAGATTATAGGATAAGCGTAAGCCTCCATTCATCTATTTCCAAATAAGCAAGATTCCCTTCAATCCCAGTTCTACGGCAAAAGAACACATTAATTTGCAATCTTTTTTTTAGAATTTCTGTGTGGTATTCTTGAAAAACAAGAATTCATGCGAGACTCGGTCTCATTAGTGCAGAATAGGCCTATAATCGTGGGTCGTAAGGGCCTTTAGTGCCGGTTCTCAAACCGGCACTAAAGGGTGGGGACTAAAGCCTGCCCCCTTTAGTGCCGGTTCAACACGGCACGGCAAAAAAGGCCCTCCACATGGCATCCAATGGCGTAGTGGGCTGGGAGACCTTTAGTATCGGTTGGTAACACCAACAGGGACTAAAAGTATTTAGTTTATTTAGTTTTGTTTTATTTTTCCTTTTAATTCTTTAGGGATTTATGAATTAATTATGGTTTAATTTTCCTTTTAATTTTGTGTTTTCTATTTAATTAATTTTTATTTTAAACATATATTACGCTACTACGTACATAATGTATACACGTTGTGCATGTCCATATATATAAACATAAATAAAATTTCTCGTAGAACCGTATATATATATCATCAAATTGGTAGTACGACGACCATTCACACACACACACAGATATATATATATATATATATATATATATATATATATATATAATTTTCTACAATTTAAGGATCATTACATATATATATACAGGCTTCGCAGAAATCCAACTAATTCCTGGAGATCTTGTAATGGTATTCTCCTTTGGGATCTATGACTTGGTCGAACAGAAATCTAGCTAATTCCTCTTGAATTGCTCGTACCCGAGCCTCTGGTATGAGCTGGTCCCGCATCTCCGTCAGCTATAAGATGGAGATCAAGACGAATATATTAGTTGTGTGTATATATATTAGCTAGATCATGATAAAAAAAATATGGATAGTGTTCTGGCAAACATACCCAAAGATTTCTTTCGTTTCTGCTCCTTTCAGACGTGATCATGCGAGTGTTCACGCAAAATTAGTATCCGCATAAAACCATTCCTCTGCTCCTGCACCATGCACTTTTGAGAATAAAATTCAATCAGGTAATAATTAATCAAGCATGATAATGATATTGAAACTAGAATTAAAGAGATGCACGGACGTAGCTAGCTAGCTAGTAGTACTTAATTACCTTGGATCGCACCCATTTCAATTGTTGTGTCCAGTCGCCTGGGACCTGTTTGATGAACTTGGCTAAGCCCTGCCCGCCGGCAAAGAAAATGAATAAATGAGTTATTAACTAGTTGATATCAGGAAATGAAGTAATTAAAGAGGCCGACATGGTGCGATAATGATTGAAATTACCTGTCAAGCAGCCCCTCACGATTGCGTATTCGGATGGATCCTTTAATAGCGAGTCGAGTACTTCAACTTTTTCCTTGTCAACTTCAATGATTAACAAGATCCAGTGATAACTGCATAACTCATCAACAACACTTATTAACATCTAGTAAGCAAAAAAATAGAATTTATAGTACAAGATATATATATATATATATATATATATATATATATATATATATATAGTAACACTCACCTGAAGTTACAAGGAAGTAGTATCTCTGGTTGGGTGTTTAGATGGATAAAAAATTCTAGCATTTTTTTCTCTATGTCTTTTCTTAAATATGAAGTTTCTCATATCTTTTGATTAATCGTAGTTGGGTCAATGAACCCAATGCCATAGCGTCCAGCTTGTTTCATTGCATGCATCTTCATTCTGCACAATACCATAGAAACGAATATAATGAGGATAATTCCAGGTAATGAACGAGAGCACAACTAGCTAGAGACTTAAATTATAGAAAGAAATCACTTAGAGACAATAGCAACTGACTAAAGATTTGTCGAGTGCGTCTTGATTGAATAACTGAAACAACTCTGCGTAATGAATCCACACGTCGTTTTTATGGAAGTAATGCGTCTCTTGGGCTCTCATCATGAGGGACTCTTCATTGGTATTTGCTGTTATTTGCATGTACCACGTATGCAATTCATACATTCTCGTTGGTAGAAGCTTGACATCTTTAGGTTTGACCAGAGGTTTGCCGCGGGCATATTGATATTTTACTTCTGACTCTTTAAGCACGGGCATTTCCTCAAGGCCTAGGAGTTATTCAACAGTGACACCGGCCTCTTTAGTCATCCTAATATGTTCTTTGGTTACTTTTGGCCGACCGGCGGTACTCACAGGTGTTTGTACAATGAGCGGGGGATCGATTGCACTGCCTGTTCTCCCAGCTGGGGGATAGTTTTCCCGCTTTTTTTGCCAACTCCTTGGCTCGAGCTCGAGCTCGACTACTTTTGTCCTGCAAGATATGACTTCTTGATAGACTGTACATAGTCGTTGGCCTCTTTAGCCATCCTAATATGTTCTTCGGTTACTTCTGGCCGACCGGCAGTACTCACAGGTGTTTGTACAATGAGCGGGGGGATTGATTGCACTGCCTGTTCTCCCAGCTGGGGGATAGTTTTCCTGCTTTTTTTGCCAACTCTTTGGCTCAAGCTCGAGCTCGACTACTTTTGTCCTGCAAGATATGACTTCTTGATAGACCGCACATAGTCGATGTCCTTCTGAGCCGGTCGAGCCATATCAATGAAGTGTTGTGAGACATGCTCAGGTACTTTCTCCGTTGGCGGCTGGGGCGGTTACGGTCCAAAATGGGCCTTCAAATTGGCATCCATTGCGCTGTCGAGTTCCTCGTGGGTCAGGTGGTAAGGCAACTTTGGAAGAGGCTTGAGTCTTGGAACATATCTGAATTTCTTGCCTGTTGTACCACTAGTCGTCATAGCTGCGGCCTCTCTCTTCAGTTGTTGCTTAGGCGACAGAGCATGCTGAGTCGACGGAGCACACTGACGTCGTGCCGGACTTGGAGGAGGAGTCGGCTGACGCGGTGCAGGACTTGGAGGAGGAGTTGGCTGATGTCATGCCGAACTTGGAGGAGGAGTCGGCTGACGCGATGCCGGACTTGGAGGAGGAGGACTTGACTGAAGTGGCGGCCGACTTGGAGGAGGGGGAGTCGGTGGCCTTGGAAAGACGATGCAATCCTTTTTGGCAGCATTAATCTTGTTCTTTGTCGACCGTTCCTTAGCTACTTCCGATTCCTTGAACTTCACGAAATCGTCCCAGTGATCTTTTGCCTTCACCAGTGCTCCCTCGAATTTTCGAGTCGTCTTGTTTGCTTTGACGTACGCAGCCCATGCATTTTTATTGAAGGTGTTGAATGCAATTGCCATCTTCTTAAGAGCATAGTTTCTGACTTTATTTAGATCTGCATCTGTCGAGTTCTCTGGTAGTATGAAATGTGACATCAGCTCGGTCCAAAGCATATATTTTGCTCTTTCATCGACAAAAGTAACTCCTTCTCGATCTCCCTTTGCTGCCTTTTTCCATTCTTGTGTGGAGATCGGGATTTGGTCCCTCGCAATAACTCCGCATTGATTCTTGAACTTGGTCGCATTTTTCTTAGGTTCAAGCGGTTCGCCAGTTGATGTATTGATGGAATCGATGTTGAACTTTATGCCAGGGTCCAACTTTTTAGATGGACCTCGCTTTACCCTGTCGCTTGTAGAAGATTTTCTCGATCCGGAGGCCTATAAGAAGAAAGATCGATTCGTTAATACATATACAACTCAATTAAGACATGTAATGATCACCGAATGGCTTATATAATAAATATACCTCGCCGATCTTTGTTATATGAAGAATATTTTCTTCGTCAACATCGTTGTCGAATTCATCTATTATTTCGTCTTCATCAAACATACAACCATCACCGGAATTGTTCAGATATTGTGAGCCGTCATCATCTTCATGTTCATGCTCTGGGCTCGTGGAGCGTATGATGTCGAACAGAGCCTCTTCTCCTTCTCTGCCGGTATTGTCCATAGCTTATATTTAACTAACCCGGAAGAAAGATAAAACAATTTAGTATTCAAATTAGAATGCATGCAATCAATAAGGAAACTGAATCATAGTACATAATATGCATCATCGAATATAATCTTGAATAAATTGTCTCGAATATTATCGAATATAATTTAGAATACATCTCGAATATTATTACTAATACATCTCGAATATTATTGATTATATAATATCACTACTACAGATCCAGTTGACGTCTCGCGCGGCAAGCGATGGACACCCAAAGAGAAGGAATTATGACGGGATCATAGCTCGGGTGAGATCCCTAAAGAACCTGCCACGTATTGGAGAACCTGACGTCCAACGCATCCATGTACATACGGAAGTGCTCGTACTCCTCCCTGACACGGCGATGTACCACCTCCGGCGGGGTCGGCTGCCTCCGCACCGAAAGTGGCCTACGCGAACGCCATCAAAGAAGCTCCGGGTCGACGACGGGACCTGGGTTCCTCAACAAGTTGCGTGCCCCTGAAGGTAGCATCTCCAAGTGCGAGCCTGGCAGGGCCCATTCTCAAACGTTACCCCTCTGAAGCAGGACGTCGTCGCGAACGAGTCGACGACGAGGATGGGGGCCAGGCATAGTTGACTCCGAGAAAAAAATTCTTATGAAAAAAAATTCCTCTAACATTTAATTAACATTCAAAATTCATCTAATTAACATTTAATTAAAATTCATCTAACATCTAATTAACATTCAAAATTCATCTAATATACATCTAAATAACATTCAAAATTCATCTAATATACATCTAATTAACATCTAATATACATCTAAAATCTAATATAAATCTAATTAATTAACATCTAATTAACATTCAAAAATCAACTAATATAAATCTAATTAACATCTAATATACATTTAACATCTAATTCATCTAACATCTAATTAACATCTAATTCATCTAACTTCTAATTAACATCTAATTAACATTCAAAATTCATCTAATATACATCTAATTAACAACTAATATATATCTAATTAACATCTAATATATCTAAAATTTGTCTAATTATTAAGAAAAAATCCAAAGGCGAGTCATGCGCTCACAGCGGGGCGACGGCCGGCGGGGCGACGGCCGGCGGGGCGACGGCGACGGCGACGGGGGGCGGCGCGTCTGGGGAGGCGACGGCCTGGGCGGCGCGTCGGGAGCGGCGTGTCGGGGGCGGCGAGGGAGTCGGGGCAGGCCGTGCGTCGGGGGCACGCGGGCAGCGATCTCCTTTGTGGTCGAAGAGACAAAGTAAGCAGAGGAAAAATAAAAAAAGTTTAAGTGCTGCTTATATAGGAGGACCTTTAGTCGTGGTTGGTGGCTCCAACCGCGACTAAAGATCCCCCTTTAGTCGCGGTTGGAGCCGCCAACCGCGAGTAAAGGTGAATTTCAGCGGGCGCGGGTGGCAGGAAGCACACACCTTTAGTCGCGGTTGGTGGCTCCAACCGCAACTAAAGGAGGGTCTTTAGTCGCGGTTGGAGCCACCAACCGTGACTAAAGGTTTGTTCCTGGCACGGCGCAAAGTGGGGAAGTTTAGTCCCACCTCGCTAGTCGAGGGGCGCCTCGACCAATTTATAAGCCCCAGCGCGAGCACTGCATTGAGCTCCCCTCTAATGCAGGCCTTCTAGGCCTACCTATGTTGCGATTCCTTATGGGCCTACTGGGCCTTGCGGACCTGCATCCTGACCCAGGTTGGGTTTCTAGTCGTCTGCAGGCCATGGCCGTCTAGTAGGCGGGATTTTTTAATTTATTTTCATTTTTTGTTTTTGCTTTATTTATTTTCTTTTGTTTCTTAGTTTATTTGTGCTTTATTGAGAGTTAATGAGTGAATCTTTTTGCGTTAGGTCAAAAAAATTATAAACTTTCTATTAGTGCCAGTAGTTTTCAAATTCGAATAGTTTAAATTTGAATTATTTAACAGGCGAGTTTTCGTCAGAAACCCTGATACTTCGAAAGATATTGTCCATTTTATACACGATGTGTATCCAGTTTTTGCCGTAACCCTCTCAAATTTTTAGCACATGCTATGTGGGTGAAATGATGATAACATGCCAACTTTCAACCTTTTTAGAGATCATTTGAAGTGCTTTTCAACTTCAGAGTTATTTTGCTGAAAAAATCAGTAAGTGCATTAAATAGAAAATGTAGTTAGAAAGGGTTGAATATTGATGATGTGGCTTTGAATGGTGCATTTTGAACACACAAAAAGTATGGAGTTCAAATAAGTTAAAAAATGAAATGACTTTGTAACAGGCAAGTTTTCGTTCGAAACCCTGATATTTTGAAAGAGATTATCCATTGTGTACACGAAGTGCATCTAGTTTTTGACGTAACCCTCTCAACATTTTAGCACATGCTATGTGGGTGAAATGATGATACCATGCCAACTTTCAACCTTTTCATAGTTCATTTTGAAGTGGTTTTCAATTTTAGGGTTTTTTTCCTGAAAATATGTTTAAAAATTGAAATCCTTTTGTAACTGATGAGTTTTCGTCCAAAACCCTCACACTTCGAAAGAGATTGTTCATTTTGTACACGAAATGCATCCAGTTTTTGCCATAACCCTCTCAACTTTTTAGCACATGCTATGTGAGTGAAATGATGATACCATGCCAACTTTCAACCATTTTAGAGTTCATTTGCAGTGCTTTTCAATCGAGGGTCATTTTAGCTCAAAATATGTCATGAAATGCATGAAAAATAGTAAATGAGGTCAGAAAGGGTTGAAAACTGATGATATGGCTTTGAATGGTACATATTAAATGCAGAAAAAGTCTTGAGTTAAAATATGTTTAAAAATGGAAATAACATAAAAATAGCAAAAATGAACATAGATGCGCTTATATATGGAAAATTCGACCTGAAATGAGACTGAAATTCAGTTTGATTTGAGGTCAAATTTCCCATATAAGGGCATCTATTTTCAATTTGAGAGGAACTCAACAAGGTAGAGAGGGGTGGGCTTATAAACCGGTGCGAGCGCCCCTCGCTTGGCGAGGTGGTACTAAACTCCCACCATAGCCAGGACCAACCCTTTAGTCCTGGTTGGTGGCTCCAACCGCGACTATAGGCTCCGGTGGGGCCCCAGGTTGAAGCCAGCCTGCCACCACACCTTTAGTACCGGTTCATGGCACGAACCGGGACTAAAGGTCTGTAATGAACCAGCACTAATGATCCTCGTCACAAACCGGCACTAATAATCACATTAGTGCCGGTTCAAAAGCCAACCACGACTAATGAGGCGGACGAAAGGTCTGTTTTCTACTAGTGTCTGTAGCACTTCTTTGACTTCAAGTATTTTCACGGAAATTTTGTAGTATTTAATACATAAGAATCATGTGGTTTGATTGTTTTATTCATAGGATTGAATTAAAATTTCTTTGTGTCGCATCGCATAGGAAATTTCTTTGTTTTATTCATAAGTATTTATGATGGAATCAAAGAAACCAAAATCAATGTAATTTTTAGACAAAAAGCATATGTCGGAATATGCAAGGATTGAAAAAAGGCCATATAAAAAGTGAATTCTTATGTCTCAGATAAACTTCATAAAAATAACTTCAGGAAGACATAGCTAAGAGCATCTACAACCGGACCCTTCAAACCCGTCTCAAACGCCCGGGCGGACCGACCGGTCACTGCCCGGTCATGAAAATGAGATCTAAACAGGCCTCTCAAACGGGCTCAAACGCCCGGGTTGACTGACACCCCTCATTTCCAGCCCAAATATGAGGCCGATATGAGGGAGCCCGAGCCCACCCGAGTAGGGATGGCAATGGGGCCCCATACCCGTCAAACCCATGGGGATTTCATCTATTAGGGGGTGGGGATGGGCGAAAAACTTCCCCATGGGGATATTTACCGAACCAATTTATTCCCCATAGGGTACAACGGGGATGGGGATGAGATCCTATTCCCCAGACCCAATACCCATCAGGGGCCAACTTTTTAACTATGACATTGTGGTCAAGCTTCAAATATTTACAAACAAACTTGCGAAAACAAAAAAATGAGGAAAACCTTAAACTTACCTCACATCCTCACCTCAACCGCCACCATGACCAAGAAGTTAGTACGACCAAGATCGGTATTAGTAGAACAAGGACAACACCATGTATATATCTTGATTATATTCTATCATATTATGTATATGATCATTTCTTCATGGTGATGGGGACCCTAATGGGGCCTCGTTCCCTCGTGGGGCATGGGTATGGGGAAATTTCATCCCCGGTAATGTAAACGGGGATGGGGATGGGGGTATGGGGAATAGATGGAGATGGGGAGGTTCTAGGTATCCCCATAGGGGATTATCCCCATTGCCATCCCTACACCCGAGAACACCCGCCACGTCGGACCTACAGTCCGACCTCACTGCCAATTACCCCAAAGTTTCCAAACCCTTCTTCCCCCTCCTCCCGCCGTCTTCCAACATTTCCCACGCCAGACCCCTCTCATCGGACGGTACCCTTGCTCTCCATCCTCACCACCTGTCCCGATCCACCACCGCGATGTCTTCCCACCCCACCCCAACTGCCGCGATGGAGACGCAGTCCGCCTTGTCCGTCGGCGTCCCTTCGTCCGCTTCGTCTTACAAGCCGGAGAAAGTGGCCCGTAAGATGCGCCGTCCCTGGCAACGAGAGAGGGAGACGGAGTTGGCGGCGTAGGTAGGTGTGGGCATCATCGGCGAGATGTCTTCCCCGACACGGCGGGCTCCCCGCACCCCACCCATCCAAGCGCCGACGTGGATTGTGTCGTCTGGCACCCTTGGGATGGAGGAGGATGGACGGACGGGTGGCCCATTCTGGGCAGCTTTCCGATGATGCAGAAGCCCAGTCGATGAGTGTGAGTCACCACAGCTCGTTCGGGAGCGGGTGAGCATGGGAACCCCAACCGCCCGGGCTGCACTTGACATGTTTGACGGAATGTCTGAACAAGACCCGGTACATTTGCTCCTGTCCGATCAAATGTTCAATGTTTTGTATAGATCACTAGTTCGCACGTGATGAATGCTTGCAAACCATGATCGTATAGGAGACGTACTTGGCAAGCATGATCAATGAGAACGAAGATCCTACCCATGTGGAATATGAAATGGAGGAGACGGCCGCATTTGTACTTGGAAAAACATCTGATCCCAATCCTACCAAAAGAAGAAGAAGGGCAAGACGAGGAAGGAAGGAGGTCTTGCTTTCTCAAGATTTGAGGACATCTTGTTGGTCAAATCTTGGTTGAACACAACATTGGATCCAATAAGCGGCATCGAGCAAAAGAGGACCATGTATTGGAAGAAGATTTGGAAGGACTATCATGAACGAAAGGAGTATGTGGAGCCGCATCCTATCGTGACCACTCGAAATGTGGCATCTCTCCAACATCGATGGGGGGTCATTCAAGGATAAGTGAACAAGTACGTTGGTTACTACTCACAAGTGACCAAACGGCCTCAAAGTGGGATGGGAGTGGCAACTCATGTAAGCTCGATTGCCTCATCTTATTGCCATTTCAATATGTTTGTGTGTTTTTCATTCTTGTGCTCATACGTATGTTGTATGCTAGACGGCGGTGGCAGTCACTTTATATCACGAGGCCAAGAAGAAGCCATTTGCTTTTAGCCATTGTTGGCTCTTCCTTAATGGCAAGCCAAAGTGGCAACAAGTTGTGGCCGATCTCAAGGCCGGCAAGAAGAGGAATGATGGCTCAAGCTCCCACCAATCCATTGGGTTGGACGATGAGGATGGCAACATTGTCGTCACCAATGGAAAAGCTATCGTGCCAAAGGATAACCGACAAGTCATGGGAAACAAGTGGGAGAAGGCAAGGATATCTCGTGACTCCGCTGCTACAAAAATGTCGTCCACATGGACGAGTATTTTTTTGGCAAGGGAGAAAAAGAAAGAGGAGTGGTACAAGCTAATGTTCGATGCGCAAAAGTATAGGATGGAGTTGGATCGGACGAGGGCAGAGAGGAGACTTGAAATTGAGAGGAAGGAGATCGAGTTGGAGAAGTAAGAGGCAGCGATCAAGTGAGAACTCCAAAAGGCCAAGACATTTGAAGAGATTGAGCTCGAGAAGGAGAAGTTGCAACTCGCACGGGACGCGGAGGATGCGAAGATCATGTTGGCGGATGAATCCCCCTTGGATGAGCATGCCAAGAAATAACTTGTGGATAGGAAGAAGAAGATCAATGATCGTAGAGCGTTGGAGGCGGCGAGGGCGGCTACGACTGCGGCAACGGAGCAGGCTTCCAGGATGCAGGTGCAGGAGGCAGCTTGGATGCAGTCGAAGATGGTTGCCCGGATGCAGGCAGAGATGGATGCCTAGGCGGAGCAAGACCCATGGACGAACTCGTCTGGCCAGTGATCCGACCAGCACCAGTCGGTCGGGCACTGGTTTCATTTTTGCATGTCTGGTTTTTTAAACTATAATTTTATTTGCTTTTGTTTTGAACTTTTGAATTCGGACAATTTGTATCAAATGATCGATGTGCATAGATTGCATTGATTTTAAATCCGGATATGAGATATATGGATGCACAGAGCGAAACATGAGGGGGCCGTATGCATCGTGCTGATGCAGAGGCCGGAGGCTTTCCTCCTTTTCTAAAAAACCCGGAGTGAAACATGAGGGTCGTCCGGATTTGTCCGCGTGCGTGGCTGGGTGCATCCGCGAATGTATATGGAACGGATTTGCATAGTCCAACTATAGATGTTTTAAGGTCTTAAGTGTCATTCAAGAAAACAATTTTTTGAACAATGATTCGAGCTTAATATCGTGCATAACATGATGCAATGCTAGCGTCATAAGCACCTCATGAATGAATCATATAAAAAGACGCTACTGCTACATACTACGGCCTCAATCATACGATTTGTACGTATACTGCTGTCTCTCTCTCTCTGGTGAAGAAGCATGTACGTATGTATACACGTTTACGTACTCACACGGGCATCGTCTGCTCACCAGTAGATACGCAGACATGTACATGCTCTGGATTTCTGAATACGGCCGGGTCTGTTCGTTGCTGAGATCGATCGATGTGTTGTGACCCTTTGTCGTGCGGCCTGACTCTGCTCAAGGGTCAAAGACGACACATGGATGCATCATTCATCAGTGACGCCAATACACATTCATGCATGCATGGACCACGTTCAGTCGATCCATCTGAATGATGGATCTGCTTGTGCAGGTTTTACACCCGTGAATCGTGAATAGCTGCCCATTTGGCGTCACCTGGGTCCGATTCCGACTAATTTCATGCCACGTAAATAAGTAGCCGTTGTGTAGGTCTACTTTGCCCTTAATCAATGCAATAATTTTCTGCTGATTAACTCCTCTTATGCTTGCGTGATTCGGATTATAGGCATTTTGCCAACACCCACTTCCAGTTCTTGCTATGCTCCAGCTCGAAATTACACGTCCATGTCGAATGGAAAAGAAGATGGCCGTCGGTATATAAATAAAACAGATGCAATTTCCCCTCAATGGATGGGTGTTTGATCTCAAGAGAAATTGCATATGTACTTCCAGTGCAACTGTCTGTCGGTCTATCTGGATACGCATGCGAAAGCAAAGTAAAGGAGAAAGAAAGCGGTGGATATATTCTGTTCTTCTAGGGTTCCCTTGCATGCATGCATGCATGAATCTTAGCTGTCCATCTACGTCGAGTGGGCAGCCTAGGAAAAGATGACGCTTGTCATGTCAAATCGCCGATCGCCCCGCTCCTAAACCAGTGTATCCGATAGCACGTTGCCACAAATTAATGGTTTTGGTCCAAACAAAAAAGCACACATGAATGGAACTGCTAACCGGAAACTGTTGTGTTTTTAAAAAGAGGTAATAGAACCGTAGGTCCTATAACTTACACGGTACGTGATTATTTGGTCCTATAACTGGTAAAAATGAACTAACTAATCCTACAACTTGTTTTGAAGGTGTAAGTTTAGTGCCGAGCCACTCACACGCAGTCATGTGACGCCAGCTTGCCGGAGGCGGCCAGCTCTGTCATTTTGCACATACCCCCCTACCGTTTGTCTTAATCAACCCGTGGTACACACCACTTGACTTAATTTCTCTGTTGTAAAGTTGGATTACGTGTTGTATACTGATGTTTTGGGAGTTTCTGAATAATGATGCCGTGCCCCCGATTGGAATACGTGTTGTATACTGATGTTTTACGGTTGCCCCTGATTTATTTCCTGTGATTAGCTGAGTTCATCTTTTCTCAGTACTGAGTTGTCGTCCTAGTTCCGGTTCCTCGGAGAGCTGGATCCCTCCTCTTTAGCCGCCCTGCGTTTTCCTAAATAATAGTGACTGGGGAATTGATTTGGATCTGGAGTTAAATAATAGTGACTGGAGAATTAATTCGGACCTGTGATACAGTGATAGTGTAGTCTGTGGAGTGTGGACTGAAGATTGGAGCCCTATAATTTGTCTTCTGTGATGAGACTAGTAGTGTTTACTGCCACCACAGCTTGTTGTTCGTCTGAACAAATTATATAACCCTTGCTCAGTTTTGTGAGAGATAATGGTATACAGAGTCTACAGAACTATTGTGACCGTGCAGCAGCTTGTCATATATATAGTCTTGTAGCCATGCCCAACTACAGATTATTTGAATGATTGCTTGAACACTGTTCTGAAATATGCCAAGACACTCGTTGTGTCATTCGCTCTGGGTGGTTCCCCATTGAATGAGTGAGTGGGGATACAATTATATTGGTAGCATGCCGAATTTCTTTTTGACCATCTAATTTGATTTCTGAAAATAAGATAAGGAAGTCATTTGTCTGTCATATTTTTATTTCTCGTGTAAAAATGCTTAGAATAGTAGTAAGGTATTGTAAATTGGAGTGTTACTTAACTAATGTTCATGTGGAATTGGAAAATTCTTCTTGATTTTCTACCATAATATGCATAAGCTCAAGTGTATAATTTTGTTTAGTAGGATCAAAGAATCACAAAGAAAGTTTTTCGACGCTGCGAGCAAGGACGGCATATTAAGTTATTAACAAAAGAACAAGAGGGCTGATAGTTAACCTTTTGCCTAAGTAAGACCCAAACAAGATAGCTATATCTCCCTGGAGCAACGATCTACTGCACCGCTCAAATCAGCCTCCAGAGTTTGCACTCTTTGATTATGTATCCAGTACAGCCGCAAATTAGGGTGAGCAGGACCACAACAGCGATCCCCTGAAATCTGCTAGTCAATGCATTAAGCCCAATGAAAGACGTAAAAAGAACCAGCACTGGTTCTTATAATCTGATTATACTGAATTACCCTTCATTGCTTCTTCATTTCCAGACGAGCTTTACTAGTGTCAATGAACCAATTGTGTTGGCACTCAACTGGTTCCAAATATGAGGGTATACGTGAATTGGCCTGGACACTGAGAGATCCCAAAACATCAGCATCCCGTCCATTATTTAGAGCCTCCTGAACAATGCTCCTGTTCTTGACTTAATGACTTTAATTCCAACTTTACAACAGAGAAATTAAGTCAAGTGTTATATACCATGGGTTGATTAAGACAAACGGTAGGGGGGTATGTGCAAAAAGGCAGTGCTGATCGTTTTCGCCACGCTGGCGCCACATGGCTGCGTGTGAGTGGTTGAGGACTAAACTTGCACCTTCAGAACAAGTTGCACGACTAGTTAGTTCACTTTTGCAAGTTGTAGGACCAAACCATCACATGACATGCAAATAGTAGGACCTGCGGTGCTATTAGCTCTTTCGAAAAAATAAGAGAAAAGTGAAGTTCGTTTGTGTGTTTGTTTGGTGCTGGTCATGAGCTAGCAAGGCTAGCTAGGGCAGTCAAGATGAGTGTTCACAGGAGAGGACTGTCAGCTGGATGAGATTCCTTAAAAGTTACTACTACGGTCCCATAGATGATCACCAGTGGTGTGCAACTTACTGCTTTGGTGTGGTCTTTGCTTTTCGTTCGATCATGAAAAAGCACTCGATCGATCCACCTCTTTTGGTCATTCCCGGCGACTTGATTGCTTTACTTTTCTTTTCCTTTCATCTGTTGCGAGACAGTGAAGTTCGGATGCAGATGACACGGCGAAACTTGAACTGCACTTGTTGCAGAATTAAGCAGCGTTCACCACACTGTGCGCCTGGGAGTGAATTTCTGTAAGCAACTTGCCTAGAAAAAAAACTGTCTCGTTGGAAGCTGATTAAGCTACAGACATAAACATGGAAGCTAGCCAACTAGAAACACTCGTGCATCCGTAGGAAATCACAATCTCGCACAGTAAATTACTTAGTATATAACCGTGTCTCTCTTCTTTCTAGACAGATCCTGTGATGATTACTATCCCCTCAGTCACAGCCCCAGTGATTTCCTTTCATCAACTTTGCCAAACAGTGTCATTATTATGGGTCAAACCATATGCTAATCGTGGGTAACCACTGTAATTCTGAAAAGACACGCGGGCCATCGATTAACCGGAGACTGTCAGCGTCGCCGAGATGGATTCGATTCAGCTGAGACGGAGGTGAGAAATGACGCATGATAACAAGAAAGAAGAAATAAAGGGGAGCAAGGCGGTGTGGAAGGGAAGCCTTCTCTTCTCCCAACCCAGTGCAGGGTACGAACTGAAGGAGCACCATGGAGGAGCTGCATGCATGCCATCTGCATAATGGATACAGTTGGAGTACGATCCATTCATTTCATGGCTCCCTAGAGATTCTCCGGGGAAGGAAGAGACAAATGCATACTCCGGCGAGCATGAGGGTATATGGGGGTTCGTGGTCGGAAGGGGTGCACTCAGGCGGATCAAAGGATGGTAGCAACAGAATCGAGGGCGCGCATTTGCACGGGAGATGACCCTGCAGCAACATTTCTGCCGCCTGAATCGAGGTTGATGCAGCCTTAAGCTACTGATGCCGGCCGGAGTAGTACCTTCTTGGATGGGCGTCCGACTCCGGCGATGGCCGAGGAGGACTTGTGAACTGTTGTGTCATTGTGTGGCATGCATGCGTGCATGGTGGTCTTTCCAGTGCAGTGAACCCACAAATATCAGTAGGCCACCGCCCAGCTAGCTCTCTGCCGTGTCTGCAGCACTGCATGCATAGCTGTTATACTCTTACATGGTACAAATAGATGGAACAAATTCAAACGGGATAGAGCAGCAGTTTGCTCGTCCGTCTGATGTCTCCTGATCCAGACGGTGACCACGCATTGCACGCGATCCTCCAAACAAACAGGCCAGTGGTGCACACTGTCACACTGCTGCGGTTTTTAATATTTTGCGGGGAACGCTGTTGCATATTCAGGGTCAGTACTGACCGAGCGTATGGGCACTGAATTCAGAGGTTCCTCGCGACCGCAAGTCACCAGACGGATCAAACAAACCGACGAACAAGCGACACCGGACAGGAGCAAATAGCAGACGACGCCGTGCACGCCATGACTATTTTGCTCCCAAATTCTGTTACCGATTTACCGTCCAATTACCTGCCGACCTTGTTACTTCGACCAGCGTAATGAATCCACAGCATTATTTGTATATATGCATCCAAAAGCTAGGCAGATTCAGTGGAAATTTCTGCTCGTCCGTCTCTGAATCTCTTTCTCTCTCGCTCGTAGTCGGGGGCAAATCATATCTCCGATACGTGCTCATCATGGTACGTTTGCTTTCCGAAAGCCGCTGCTAGCTGAGGCTCTGCTGTCCCCGACGGTTTGAGCAAATTAAAGCTGGTTGGTTGTTTGGGATGGATGGGGCGGAAGGGAAACAAAAAACGCTGAATCCCACGCGGTGAATTCCTGTCCGGCTCATTTCCTGACCTGCCTCGGGCATGATTTGCAGTACTGGAGCCACGAGTAAGGCAATGGAGCTAAGAGCATCTCCAGCGAGTCGCCCCTCCACGCGTTTGAAATAACACCGTTTGAGGGTCAACCGGCACTAAAATCGGTCTGGGGGCTCGGGTTCCTAGCCGCCGCCCACAGTCGTCCCCAACCGGCGATTTCAATCTAGTATGGGCGCAGATTCGGCTCAGATTCGATCCAGATTTGACGCTATTTCGACATAACTTAACAAATTCGATGCTCATTCGCCATAAATTCAACAAAAAATTAAATATTTCGTATCAAAGTTCATCATATAAATTAATACAAAATCAAATAGTTCAATGAACCAAGTTCCAACATAAATTAAAACAAATCAAACTAGGCATTGCCCTTAGCCTCCATAGGTGCTCCACCAGATCGTGCTGCAGTTCTTGATGCACTTGTGGGTCTCGGATCTCCTGGCGCATATTGAGGTAGGCAGACCATGTTGCTGGTACCTGGTGATCAACAACCGCAAGTGGTCCATCCTGTAATATGGTTCAGTGTCAAACACTGGCCCTTCCTACTCGCTCTCAATGATCATGTTGTGCAAGCAGACACAACAATTCATGATCTCCCACATCTGCGATTTCGACCAGGTCAGAGCGGGGTACCAGACAACAACAAATCGAGATTGGAGCACACCAAATGCTCGCTCGACATCTTTCCTGCAAGCTTCCTGACAATTAGCAAAGTGTGCCTTCTTTGACGCCACAGGTTTTGAGATAGTCTTCACAAATGTGGACCATCTCGGATAGATACCATCTGTTAGATAGTATCCCTTGTTGTAGTGGCATCCATTGACCTCAAAGTTCACCAGAGGAGCATGACCTTCAACAAGCTTGGCAGTGCAAGACGTTGATGTCATTGTGAGTTCCTGGCATACCAAAGAAGGAGTGTCAAATCCATAGGTCATGTGTGGCTACTGCCTCAAGTACCACACTACAACCTCCTTGGGCGCCTTTGTACATCCCCTGCCAAGCAAATGGATAGTTTTTCCATGACCAATGCATGCAGTCGATGCTTCCAAGCATCCCAGGAAATCCTCTTGCGGCATTCTGTGCTAGGATCCGAGTAGTGTCTTCATCATTGGGTGATCACAAATATTATGGTCCAAACACTGCCACCACTGCCCTGCAGAACTTGTATAGACACTCAATAGTGTTAGACTCGACCATTCGTCCATAGTCTTCTTGTATGTCAGCGGGAGCCCCGTATGCAAGCATCCTCATAGTTTGGGTGCATTTATGGAATGAGGAGAATCCAACTGTGCTGGTGCAATCTTTCTTGCAATTGAAATAGCTATTGAACTCCCGGACGGAATTAACAATCCTAAGGAAGAGCTTCCGGTTCATCCGGTAACGACGCCGAAATACTTTCTCACCGTGCAATGGAGAGTCGACGAAGTAGTCAGCGTAGAGCATGCAATACCCCTCCATTCAATGCCTCTGCTTGCTCTTGCGTCAGCCCGGCGCCGAGCCACCTCGCCAGGGCTTGTCATTGTTCACGAACAGGCCAGCCAGCGAGGCGAGTATCATGTGGTCCTCCTCGTCGGCAGTGTCGGCCTCGGCTTCTTCCTCCAACAGGGCCGCGAATGCCTCTTCGTCGTCCAAGTCCATGGTCGAACAGGAAAAATGATGAACACCTTGTCGGCGTGATGCGCGAGCAGCCGCCGGTGTCCTGGCGGCATGCTAGCGGCCAGAGGACGTCGATGGGCGAGGGTCGGGGAAGCGAAATCCGGCGAGGGGAATGGAAGGGCAGTGAAAAGAGGCCTTCTAGCGGCAGCGCAGCGGCCGTGAACAGGCGAGAGGCGCCGGAGTCGGCATGGGGGAGAGCGTGAGGGAGTGGCTCGGGTGAGGAAAAGGACGAGATTCGCCTGATAGTGATGTCCAACATGCCGATTTCTTTTCGCCGGAGCCCCCCAAGTGCCCCCTAGCGTGCTGGGTTCGGCCTGGGTTCGCCGACCCAAAAAGGCTCTAACCAACGAAAAACAGGGTCATGGGGGCGCGACTGGGCTAATTTTCCAGCGTCGGCGGTAAAAAAGTCGCCCCCTGGGGGGGCTGTTGGGGGCGCGGTTGGAAATGCTCTAAGATTAGGGAGCTATGTCTCAGCTATGCTTCTTTTTTGTCACTGAAACACATTGAGGTGGACTCACTAGTGACCTCGTGTGTGAAAGATGATTCATTTATGTCATGTGAGGATTCATAGGCATCTTTTGAGTCCTTCGGGTCGGAGGTGCATGTGGTTCAGGATATTGATGTGGCCGGTGTGTGTGTTAATGGGAATGCGTCTGCTGTTTCATGAGGGTTGATGCTCAGTTTCTTGTGTTGTCGACGTGGCTTTGATTGTTCGAGTCATCATTATTGGTGTTCTCGTTAGGGCTTTGTTGTGTTGTACAGGTGTGGTGGGCTACGATTATTGTGAGTTAGGAGTTGTGTGGTCACAATGCTTCGTGCTTCATGAGTAGCCTGCTTTTGGTTTGTTTGTAACGGTTGTCATCCGGTTTTCCAAAAATTAACCGAGAAATTATCTTCTTCTTAATTAATCAAAGAGGCAAATATTCTGCCTTTGTTTCGGAAAAAAATCCTGACCTGCCATAGCAAGCTCACGTTGGAGCAGCATAGCACACTTCAGTACTGCACATCGATGCGGGAGAGAACGAAGACAAAAAAAGTTCAGAAAAATCAACTCCCTCTCTCTCTATTCATTGCAACCTATAAACAGGAACTACCTAAAAGAACAAAATACAGTTTGTTTTAAATTTGCTGGTGGCGCTAAAACAGTGATTTTTCTTGCTCCGGTGGTGCCAAGGTGATGGTGGAGCACACGCATGTCGCACGTAGAGCGAGGCAGCGGAACATCATAGGTAGTATGGAAGCTCGTATTTGGGTCAACCAGGCCCTCACATGATAAAAATGCGTTGTTTGGTTTCCTAGGTTTCATCCATGTCTTAGTCCGCACGAAATTTAAAATAGTCCTCGGCTAAACCCGTGAGCTATTACCGAATCAACGGTTTCTCCGCAGCCAGGCTACCGTGGCCACGCGTGGCTCTTCGCTGCACGCCTCGAGGAGTGTGGGAGACGGACGGGACGGCTCATAACTCATCCTCTCTCTCTCGTGTCACTATCCAGTATCCTTTCACACCACTACCCTCAGCGCCAATTCTTCTCTTTCCCACTCCTCTCATCTTCTCTTTGTCTCCAATGAGCCACACGCCGTTGCGCCCTCAACACTGGCAACTACCGCATCCATGAGCGATGGGTTCCTGGCTTGGCGAACTCGGGGGTCGATCTCTTGCGTGCTTTGAGGGTGCCATCTCCTCTCGGCACGAGACCACCTTGTTAGACTATTGAGTCAGTCCACTGCAGGCCCGTTGAACTGGTCAGGCGCAGCCTCAGCTACTGCCCTTGCATGGCGCATGCATGCTAACTCGTCTCTATCCATCACGTAGAAATATGTGTTGGGGAACGTTGCATGGGAAACAAAAAAAATCTATGCACACGCAAGATCTATCCATGGTGATGAGCATCTATGAGAGGGAGAGTGGATCTACGTACCCCTGTAGATCGCTAAGCGAGAAGCGTTAAGAAACACGGTTGATGTAGTCGAACGTCTTCACGATCCAAATCGCCGAGCGTCCCACGATCCCATCACGATCCGTCCCATGATCCAATCACGATCCTTCCCGCGATCCAATCACGAATCGTCTCGCGATCTTGATCACGGTCCTTCCAATCTAGCACCGAACGGACGACACCTCCGCGTTCAGCACACATACAACTCGATGACGATCTCCGCCTTCTTGATCTAGCAAGAGGGAGCGGAGAGGTAGGTGAGTTCTCCGGCAGCGCGACAGCGTTACGACGATGGTGGTGGAGTAATTCTAGTAGGGCTTCGCCTAAGCACCGCTGAAATCTGATCTAGAGGAGAAAACGATCTAGTGGAAGAAGAGCGCAACACGTGGCAATTAGGGTTAGCTCTTCCCTCTAAATCCTCTAGTATATATAGGAGGGAGGAGGGAGGGGAGAAGGCAGCCTCAAACCCTCAAGGTTTGGTCGAAATTGGAGGTGGAGGAGTCCTACTCCAATCCCATTAGGAGTAGGATTCCTCCTTTCCACTTGAAAACTCTTTCCACCTCTCCACCTTTGGATTTTTTCCCTTCTCAAACCACTCCAGCCGCATGGGCCCTTAGAGGAGGCTTCAGCCAGCCCACCAGGGGATGGTTTACCTCCTCCCACAGCCCATGTAGCCTCTTGGGTCGAGACACCCCTCCCGATGGTCCCCCGGTACCCTCCCGGCACTCCCGGTACACTATCGATGAGCCCGAAATTTTCCGACGACCAAAACAGGACTTCCTATATATCAACCTTTACCTCCGGACCATTTCGGAGCTCCTCTTGATGTCCGGGATCTCATACGGGACTCCGAACAACCTTAGATCACCACCATACATAACTCTATACTACCGAAACGTCACTGAACCTTAAGTGTGCAGACCCTACGGGTTCGAGAACTATGTAGACATGACCGAGACACCTCTACAGTCAATAACCAATAGTGGGACCTGGATGCCCATATTGGTTCCTCCATATTCTATGAAGATCTTTATCGGTCGAACCTCTATGTGAAGGATTCAGTTAATCCCGTATGATGTTCCCTTTGTTCTTTGGTATGTTACTTGCCCAAGATTCGATCATCGGTATCTCCATACCTAGTTCAACCTCGTTCCCGGCAAGTCTCTTTACTCGTTCTGTAATACAAGACCCTGTGGCTAACACTTAGTCACATTGCTTGGAAGGCTTATTGTGACGTTGTATTATCGAGTGGGCCCTGAAATACCTCTCCATCACACGGAGTAACAAATCCCAGTGTTGATCCATGCCAACTCAACAGACACCCTCAGAGATACCTGTAGAGTACCTTTATAGTCACCCAGTTACGTTGCGACGTTTGATACACACAAGGCATTCCTCCGGTGTCCGTGAGTTGCATGATCTCATGGTCATAGGAACATATACTTGATACGCTAAAAACTGTAGCAATAAACTGACACGATCATATGCTACGTTTGTAGTTGGGTCTTGTCCATCACATCATTCTCCTAATGATGTTATCCCGTTATCAAATGACATCTCATTTCCATGGCTTGGAAACCTTAACCATCTTTGATCAATGAGCTAGTCTATTAGAGGCATACCAGGGACATGGTGTTGTCTATGTATCCACACATGTATCTGAGTTTCCGATCAATACAATTCTAGCATGGATAATAAACGATTATCATGAACAATGAAATATAATAATAAACACTTTATTTATTGCCTCTAGGGCATATTTCCAACAGTCTCCCACTTGCACTAGAGTCAATAATCCAGTTCACATCACTATGTGATTTACATTGTAATGAATCGAACACCCATACAGTTCTGGTGTTGATCATGTTTAGCCCTTGGAAGAGGTTTAGTCAACGGGTCTGCAACATTCATATCCGTGTGCACTTTGCAAATATTTATGTCCTTCTCCTCGATGTAATCGCGGATGGAATTAAAGCGTCACTTTATGTGTCCGGTCCTCTTGTGAAACCTTGGTTCCATGGCTAGAGCAATGGCACCAGTGTTGTCACAGAATAGAGTCATTGGATTCAGTGCACTGGGCACTACTCCAAGATCTGTCATGAACTGCTTCATCCAGACACCTACCTTTGCCGCCTCTGAGGCTGCGATGTACTCCGCTTCGCATGTAGAATCGGCTACCATGCTTTGCTTGGAACTGCACCAGCTTACCGCTCCCCCGTTGAGAATAAATACGTATCCGGTTTGCAACTTAGAGTCATCCGGATCAGTGTCAAAGCTTGCATCGACGTAACCCTTTACGACGAGCTCTTCATCACCTCCATAAATGAGAAACATTTCCTTAGTCCTTTTCAGGTACTTAAGGATATTCTTGACCGCCGTCCGGTGCTCCATTCCAGGATCACTTTGAAACCTTCCGTCCATACTTATGGCAAGGCTGACATCGGGTCTTGTGCACACCATTGCATACATGATAGAGCCTATGGCTGAAGCATAGGGGATGACGCTCATCTTCTCTCTATCTTTTGCAGTCACTAGGCATTGAGTCTTACTCAACTTCACATCTTGCAACACAGGCAAGAACCCCTTCTTGGACTGATCCATTTTGAACTTCTTCAAAACTATATCAAGGTATGTGCTTTGTGAAAGTGCTATTAAGCGTCTCGATCTATCTCTATAGATCTTAATGCCTAATATGAAAGCAGCTTCTCCTAGGTCCTTGATTGAAAAACTCTTGTTCAAATATTCCTTCACGCTTTCCAGCATTTCTATATTGTTTCCAATCAGCAATATGTTATCTACATATAATATTAGAAACGCTATAGAGCTCCCACTCACTTTGTTGTAAATACAAGCTTCTCCATAAACTTCTATAAACCCAAACGCTTTGATCACCTCATCAAAGCGCTTATTCCAACTCGGAGACGCTTGCACCAGTCCATAAATGGATCGCTAGAGTTTGCAAACTTTGTCAGCATTCTCTGGATCGACAAAACCTTCCGGTTGGATCATATACAACTCTTCCTCAAGGAAACCATTGAGGAACGCTTTTTTGACATCCATCTGCCAAATTTCATAGTCAAAATATGTAGCTATTACTAACATGATTCTGACGGACTTAAGCATCGCTACGTGTTGGGGATATAACCCCACGATATGACCCGCCCTAGAGGCTTCGGGTCATGTTGCTGGCTCGTGAGCCGGCCCAAGGGTGAGCCGTAAGACCGGTGTCCTAGGAAGATAGCCGGTTCAAGGTGTGGGCCGTATGACGGCCCGGACCGAGAAGACCCGGGCGTGTAAGCCGTCTCAAAGACAGCTTGGACAAGAAGATATAGAGAGAGACTCGGACATACAGTAAGACTCGGTTAGCAATTGTAACGACCCGGTGGTCCTGACCTCTTATATAAAGGCAGACCCGGGGCGACTTAGAGGGCAAGTGATCGAGAACTAGGTCAAGCTTCTAGCTCCTTGTAATCGATACACAAGCAATACAAACACAAGAAGGATGTAGGCTGTTACCTTGACTTGAGGGGCCGAACCTGGGTAAATCCGTGTCTTTCGTCCCGATTAACCCCTTTGAGTCCACCCCGTTAGCGATGGCCTCGAATCCAAGTCCGTTCACCCGGACATCTGCCGTGATAAACCCATGACAGTTGGCGCCCACTGTGGGGCTAGCGCTTGGTGGTGTTGAGTTCTCAAAGGGCTCTCTCCCAGGGCTCGAGGGATACGTGATTGGAAGGATGAGCAAGAGTCGCCGCGGCCGGCTCTACATCGACGACGCCGGCTGGGGGCTTGATGCTGATTCTGTGGAGTATGGATTCCGGGTTCCGTTTGGCTGGATCCAGGTTTTCATCGAAAAGGTTGATGGATCTACACCCGGGCCGGACATCTGCGCCAACATCGTCAAGCCAGCTCGGCGTCTCCAATCTGCGAGTGGTGTGCGGCCTGCCCGTGCCCATCCAGGTCAAAGGCATGTTCTCGTGGGCTTTACTCAAGGTATGGACCTGGAAGCATCCGGGTCATAGGGAACTCTTGTTTGCTCGGAAGATGAGTCCTCCAGTGGGGAGACAGAGTCAGTTTATCGGCTCAGTAACGGTGGCCTTGGGGGCTACTACAACACCTGTTCTGAGGTAGAAGGCTTTGAGTCGGATGCTCCAAGACCCCTGGTTCATGCGGCGGTGTTCATGGCGGGATCGGCTCCAGCCGCCGGTGACACAGCTGCGAGAGCCGCCGCAGCGGGTGATAGTCCGCTACCGCCGGCTTAGGTTCTAGTGGAATTGATGGACGAGCTTACAGCTCTCATGGCCACGGAGGTAACACCGGACAATCAAGCAGCCCGGAATTTAGAGGTGGCACGAATCAAGGACCGGATGGTAGAGGAACGACAAAGGATGGCTGAGCTGAAGATCCGGATGGAGGAAGAGGCGGAGCGTATCAAGGCAGATGCTTTCCATCTAGAGATGGAACAAAGGTCAGCAGTCGCGGTGCACCGGAGGAGGCATCAATCCCGTCTGCCAGAACATTATGAAGTGAGGAACCTGTTTAATACCCCTGGTACGGGGCGGGTTACGGGCGCGCCGGAAAGCCGCCCGATGGAACGCCCGGCAACTCATCCACCCTAGCATAACCAAATCTCACCTAGAGCTTTTCCAACATCGACGGGTCATTACTCTAACCCGACCGAGAACATGGTGGCAGCGGCCGCCCGGCTTGAGACGATTCCCATTCCATATGAAGCACCCTTTGCGGAGGACGTGCAAAACGCCATTGGATATTTACAGACAGCCATGGCCCAGCAAGAGAGATATGCTCACAGCCGGAGCCGGGTTCACTCTACCCCCCTCCCCAGTCGAAGTTTCAGCCGGCGCTACGAGTTGCCGGCGTGTTCCAGCAGTCATCCACGTCGTGGACCACCGGAGGACGAGCGAGCGGCTCCAGATGCACAAGCCCTCGCGGAACAGGCGAGGAACAGGCGAGAGGCGGAGATAGCGGCAACCCGTCCAGAGCTAGCGTTTTCCATCTCAATGGGAGTAGTTAGTACCCGAGCCGTAGGGGTGCCATGTTTAACTCCGGCTCTGAGAAGTGAACGACTACCGAAAGATTTCAAGGGGCCTCGAAAGGTTCCAAATTACACAGCTGATCTACCCCCTGAGGCGTGGGTTGAGAGTTATGAACTAGCCATGGAGATGTTGGATGTCAGTGAGGCAGTATGTGCAAAATATTTCATCATGATGCTTGAGGGTCCGGCTCGCACATGGCTGAAAGGTCTGCTGCCTAACACGATAAGTTCATGGGCGGAGCTGAGAGCGAAGTTTATTAAGAATTTTCAGGGGACCTATAAGCAGCCTATGACCATTGTAGACTTGGAACATTGTGTTCAACAGGAGAATGAGTCAGCCCATCATTGGGTCCGGCGGGTGTCGACTATTATTCATTCTTCGGAGCAGATCACGGCGGCTCAAGCGGTGCTTATTCTGTAAAAGAACTGTCATTTTGTTCCATTGAAACAGAAGCTCAGCCGGCTCAAGCGCACAGGTCAGGATATGGGAGAACTCATGACGGCCCTGACAAAGTATGCCGACTCAGATAACACCAAGGATCCAGGCTCGGATAATGAGAAAGCCAATCAAGGGAAGAAGAACAATCAAGGAAAGGGCTTTGTGAACAATGGGAATCAGAATAAGCGGAAGAGCGCTGATGGCAGGTCAGAGCTAGTGGCAAACATCAACACAGGACAGAACCATCCCAAGGGGAACGGAAAATTCAGGCCGTTTCACCAAAGGAACAGAGGCCCTTTCAATTTAGAAGAAGTGCTTAGGAAGCCTTGTCCGGAGCACAGCACGCCTGACAAGCCGGCGTTACATGCGTGGGGTGATTGCTTTATCATGCAGAGATTTAAAAACCAGCATTCCCAACCGCATAATAACCAGGGCGGTGGCCCGCCTGGCGGCTCAGGGCACGGCGGGTCAGGCGCTGGATTCGGCGCCGGCGGTTCAGGAACCGGGCATCCGGGTCAGAATAACCAAGGGGGGCACCAACAGCATCCTGGCAACAACAACAATAACAACAATCAGTAGCAGTGCAATCAGTCCGGGTTTCAGAGTAACCCGAAGCGGCTCAGTTCTGGACAGTATCACGTATTCACGACCGGTCACAATAAACGAGACGAGAAGTTGGGGAGGCGAGCGGTTAATGCGGTTGCTCCGGCTCTCCTGCGGTACTTACCGTGGTCTGAGTATGACATAATGTGGAGCCGGGAGGATCACCCGCCGCGGGTAGATGACCCGGGTCGACTGGCTCTAGTTGTGGCCCCTCAGGTGAATGGCTATATGGTGAATAAAGTGCTCATGGACGGAGGTAGCAGCATCAACATCCTTTATTATGACACTTTCTGGCGGATGAAGTTGCTTGACAAAGACCTTAAACCTTCCTCCACTATCTTTCATGGTGTGGTTCCGGGTAAGTCGGCATACCCGGTGGGCCAGATTTCATTGGAAGTGGCTTTTGGCAATGAGTATAATTACAGGGTGGAGTCCTTGTGGTTCGAGGTGGTTAAAATCAAAAGTCCCTATAATGCGCTGTTTGGGAGGCCGGCTTATGCCAAATTTATGGCTAGGCCTTGCTATGTTTATTTACAACTCAAAATGCCCGGCTTAAATGGTACAATTACCGTTCACGGTAATCAGAAAATGGCTCTTGAGTGTGAGGAAGGAGATGTGGCGTATGCAGAGTCTAGTTGTGCCCAGGAGGAGCTGAAGTTCTACAAGGAGAACGTTGACCCGAAGGATATGACCCCACTGAAGAAGGCTACTACAGAAGTTGAGCCGCCACTCAAGTTTTCAGCGGATGATACCAAGGCAGGAGATTTCAATCCGGGTGACTCATCCAAGTAGTTCATCATTGGGGCTCACATGGATCCCAAATAGGAAAGCGCGCTCATCGAATTCATCTGTGAGAATCGGGACATCTTTGCATGGAAGCCTTCTGACATGCCGGGTGTACCGAGAGAGTTCGCTAAGCACAACCTTAATGTGGATCCAAAGTTTAAGCCGATCAAATAGTTTCTACGACGGTTCAACGAAGAGAGACGTAAAGCTATTGGGGAGGAAGTTGCCCGGCTCTTGGCTGCAGGCTTTATAGTGGAAGTTTTTCACCCGGAATGGTTGGCTAACCCGGTGCTAGTGCTCAAAAAGAACGGCACCTGGCGGATGTGTATAGATTACACGTACCTTAACAAGGCTTGCCCGACTGACCCTTTTGCACTCCCTCGCATCGATCAGATTATTGATTCTACAACCGGTTGTGAAAGTTTATGCTTCCTGGATGCATATTCAGGCTATCATCAGATCAAGATGGCAGTGAAAGATCAGGAGAAGATGGCATTTATTACACCCTTCGGGGCATTCTGCTATGTCTCCATGCCTTTCAGGCTTAAGAGTGCCCAGGCGACTTACCAACGATGTGTGCAGAACTGCCTTCACAGTCAGATTGGCCGAAATGTTCATGCTTACGTAGACGACATCGTGGTTAAATCCAGAAAGAAAGAACTCTCCTAGAGGATCTGGAGGAAACTTTTGACAATCTCCGGGTCTACAAGAGGATGCTTAACCCGACGAAGTGTGTTTTTGGTGTGCCAGCAGGAAAGCTTTTGGGTTTCTTGGTCTCTGAGCAGGGCATTGAGGCTAACCCAGATAAAATTAAAGCTATCACTTCTTTAGGAGAGTCGACGTGCATTAATGACGTTCAGCGCCTTGCAGGACAGATTGCTGCATTGATCCGGTTCATAAGCCGACTTGGGGAGAAAGCCATTCCCTTATACAAGATGATGAAAAAGACAGACAAGTTTAAGTGGAGCAAAGCACTGGCTGAAGCACTTGAAGCTCTTAAAAAACAGTTGACTGAGCCGCCAGTGTTAGCCGCTCCGGTTGAGAAAGAGCCGTTGCTCCTTTATGTGGCGGCTAACAACAGAGCGGTCAGTGTAGCAATTGTGGTTGAGCGCAAGGAGGCAGGGAAGGAGTATCCTATGCAAAGGCCGATTTATTACATCAGTGAAGTTTTGGCAGAGTCTAAGCAGAGGTATCCGCATTGGCAGAAGTTGGTATATGGAGTTTTCATGGCTAACCGCAAGTTAAAACACTACTTTTTGGGGCACCAGATAACAATGGTCAGTTCTTCCCCGTTGGGAGATATCATTCAAAATAGAGAAGCTACAGGGAGGATTGCCAAGTGGGCCTTAGAGCTGGGTCCTCTTAACATCAAATATGTTCCTCGTACAACAATAAAGTCTCAAGCTTTGGTGGATTTCATAAATGATTGGACAGAATGTCAAGCTCCCGAAGAGAAGCCGGATAACACGTATTGGACTATACACTTTGATGGGTCCAAGCAGCTAGAGGGGTCCGGTGCAGGAGTTGTTCTCACCTCCCCCAAGGGTGACAAGTTTTGTTATGTGCTCCGGTTAATGTTTCCTTGTACTAATAATGCGGCTGAGTATGAGGCACTGCTCGATGGTCTTAGAGTTTCTAAAGAGATGAACTTAAGCTGGGTCAGATGTTTAGGCGACTCAGATCTTGTGGCTCAGCAAGTTTCAGGTACTTGGGACTCCAAGGATCTGCGGATGGCGGCTTATCGACAGGCGGTTGATATCATTGCCGGTCACTTCAAGGGGTACCAGGTGGATCATATTGATTGTCGCAGGAATGAGGCAGCTGATGCCTTATCACGGTTAGGTTCTCAACAAAAGCCGGTACCACCTAATGTGTTTCTAGACGTATTGCATCATCCGACTGTCAAGATACCCTCTGAGGAGGATCTGGCTATTCCTGACCCAGAAGCGGAATTGGTGGCGGCTCTACATGCCATCCTAGACCGGACTATTCCTTATTTGGCGTATCTAACACGCGACGAGTTGCCTCAGCAGGAGGATCTGGCTAGGAAGATCACCCGGCATTCTAAGTCTATGATGATTATCAATGGTGAGTTACATAAGTGTAGTGCGACAGGTGTCTTTCAGCGCTGTGTCTCACCAGAAGGCTTTTCGACATGGATTTTTCTGGTTGACGGCTCACAAGGATGCAGAAGACTTAGTTCGTAAGTGTGATAGCTGTCAGAAGTTTGGCCGGCGTGCTCACGTTCCGGCTCAAGAGTTGAGGATGATACCAATCACTTGGCCGTTTGCGGTCTGGGGGCTTGATATAGTAGGACCTTTCAAGAGATCCAAGGATAAGAAAACACACCTTCTGGTGGCAATTGATAAATTTACTAAGTGGGTAGAGGCAGAGCCGGTCAGTAAATGTGACGCGGCTATAGAGGTTCAATTTATTAAGAAGCTGATCTATCGCTTTGGTTACCCACACAGTATCATTACGAACAATGGAACAAATCTATCCAAAGGAGCTATGAAAGCGTTCTGTGAGAAGGACCGTATCCGTCTTGATGTTTCAGCCATGGCACATCCACAGTCTAATGGTCAGGCAGAGCGAGCCAATCAGGAAATTTTAAGAGGAGTCAAACCACGGCTCATGGTTCCTTTGAAGCGAACACCCGGGTGTTGGGTTGAGGAGTTGCCTTCCATCTTATGGAGCATCAGAACTACCCCTAACAGGTCTGCAGGTTTCACGCCTTTCTTCATGGTGTATGGTGCTGAGGCGGTTTTACCCATCGATATCCGGCACGACTCACCAAGGGTGGCGGCTTATGTTGAGACGGACAATGAGGTAGCACGCCAAGATGCGTTGGACGCCTTGGATGAAGCACGAGAGTTAGCAGCAGCGAGGTCAACAATGTATCAACAAAACCTGCGACGCTATCATAGCTGCAGGGTGAAGACCCGGACATTCCAGGAGGGTGACGTGGTGCTCTGGCTGATTCAAGGCCAATCTAGAATGCATAAGTTATCTCCACCATTGGAGGGGCCTTTTGTGATCAGCAGAAACCTTAACAATGGGTCATATTACCTCATTGATATCCGAGATGAGTTGGAAACCGCGGGTCAAGAGACATTGCGGCCATGGAATATTGCACAATTGCGACCATACTTTACTTAGCAGATGTTGAAAGCCGTTATCATTGTATATATCATGCTTACATGAGTAAAAGCTAGCATCCCCGCAAAGACTGGGGCCTCTACTCTTATGTATACCTTTGTGCAATCAAGATGAAATTTTTCCGGCTCAAAAATTTGAGTTGAAGTGGTTTGTTCACCGTCAAAACGGCTAATCCGGCTTTATGCCCTATCAAGCGTTGTTGCAGAGAGGCTTCTTGCCTTCGGGTATAGCTCATATCTCCCCTGCACAGTCTGCTTTTACGCTATTGCAAGGAGGCTTCTTGCCTTCAGGTATAGCTTACATCTCCCTTGCATAGCCGGCGTTATGCCCAATTAAGCACTGTTGCAAAGAGGCTTCTTGCCTTCGGGTATAGCTTACATGTCCTTTGCACAGCCAGCTGTTATTAAACTGTTGCAAGGAGGCTTCTTGCCTTCGGGTATAGCTTACATCTCCCTTGCACAGTTGGCTTTATGCCTAGTTTGGTTACATTAAGCGCTGTTGTTGATGGAGGCTTCTTACCTTTTGTATAGCTTACATGACCCTAAGACAACAGCGTGTACACCAAATTCCAGTTGCTTATCAACTGCGGCCATCGAAGGGGGCTTCTTACCGACGGGTATCGCATATCTCACCCTAATGGCTGGCTTTATGCCACTTCCGGTTACTTATTAACCGCGGTTGTCGAAGGGGGCTTCTTACAGACGGGTTCGCTTATCTCACCCTGACAACCGGCGTTTACGCCAAACCTCAGTTGCTTATCAACTGTAGTTGTTGAAAGAGGCTTCTTGCCTTCAGGTATAGCTTACATCTTCTTTCAAACAGCCGGCTTTATGCCGTCTCAGGCTGATTATTAGCCGCGGCTGTCGATGGAGGCTTCTTGCCTTAGGGTATAGCTTACATCTCCCATCAACATCCGATGTTCGCACATGTAACATTTGCTGTTAAAAGGAGGCTTCTTACCGTCAGGTATAGCTTACATTACCCTTCATACAGTCGGCTTTAAACCGCATCCGGTTCATCCATAGCCGTAGTTGTTGATAGAGGCTTCTTACCATCAGGTATAGCTTACATTATCCTAAGACAACCGGCTCCTTAATGGATTCATCCGACAAGAGCTGGAGCCATTTTGCTCCGGTTGACAAAATTTGAGTTTTCAAAGATATTATCCGTCTCTAATCTTCTGGAGAAGGAATGACGTCTTCGAAGACAAACACCCCTCATCAGAAAAGCTCAAGGTATATTTATGCAAAGGAACGAGCAATCAATGGAGAGCCGGCAACACATCAAATTGAAACATGGAGAGAAGGAAAAGTGCACACAGAGAGATGAAAATATATACAGCCGGCAACGGCAGGGCCATCCTTACTCTGTTGCAAAAACTACTCTCAAAAGGCATTGCCAAAGTTTCAACCGCTCACGACGGGTCATTGCATGGGTCAGTACATGAGTCTATGCTAAGAAAGGTTAAAAGAACAAATTTCAGTTATTGGCTGGCTCATCCCGCTCCGGTTCTTCCGCTGGCTTTATCTGGAGATTTCCCAATTCCCAATTATAGTCAGCTAGAGCAGCGAAAGACCCTTCAAGGAAAGGGGACGCGTCAAGCTCACAAGGGAAGAGATCCTTACTGTGGGCGGGTGTCAGATCCTTCCACTCGTAGAGAGGCCCGCGGATCCTCTTCTCCTCTCCATCGTAAGCCGCCTGATAAGTGCTCAAATCAGCTTCATCCGCTAGCACAGAGGCCAGATAACGCGACTCTTTGACACACCGGATGTAATCTTCTTCAGTGAACTTTCATCCGTCATGTTTTTTGGACGGGTAACCATCCATCATTTCAGTCGGCGTTAGCTCGGGGGCGAAGGCCAGAGCCCGGCTCAATCCAGCGACGGCTCCTTGGCGGAAGGCGGACTTCTTGAGCTCCTCTATTTGCTTGGGCATTGTGGAGAAGAGTTCCAAGACACCTCTCAGAGCGGTGGGGATTTTCTCCTTGTATTGAACTGATTTAATCGTGAAAATAGCGCCGCAATAAAGTTGTTCTACAAAGGTGTAAATAGCCTTCAGGGGTAAAAGGCTATCTGAAACCAATTGCCGGCTTCTGGGGCCTGTATAGGTCAAACAAAGCAAGATGAGTCGCCATCACAACAGAGGAATGAGACATGCTGGAAACATGAAATGAGTAAGAACTTACCAAAGAGAGCGGCTGCCATCTTGGTTATATGACACTTTAGGCCTTGACGCTCATCCGCCACGGCTATCAACCGCTGGTCGGCGTCATCCGCTTGCTTAGTCAACGCAGCTTTCTGCAACTCAGTAGATTCCTTTAGAGAAGCAAGCTCCACCTTAATATGGACCAGCTCTTCAGACAGAAGCCGGCACTTTTCGTCAGAGACGTTGCGGGCCTCTTGTTGAGCCTCTAGCATGCAACGCAGTTCTGGCTCATCTTCTTCGAAGTTAAACCGGAACTTGGGGGCTCCACTATGGCTCTTCAATTTACTTCTAATAGAAGATCCGACTCAACTTCCTCAAGCTTGAGCCGGCCCTTGGGGGCTACGACTGGCGGTTTAAGTTTTCTAAAGGAAGATCCGACTTAATTTTGGCAAATTAAGCCGACTCTAGAGAACAATGGCTTTGAATTTTTTCAGAAAGTTAAACAAAGACCCGGTTCAACGGTTGAGTACATTGAACCGGCCCTTGGGGGCTAAGCAAGGGTATGGCAACAGAAAGATTACCTCGTATTTTTTCTTCACTAAAGAGACCAGCCGAAGTTCCAGATCCCGGCTGGTGGTAACCCCGTTTATATACCTGGCGTGGAGCTCCTCGGCTGTCATCTTTTCGTACGAAGAGTCAAAGTTCAGCTTCTTTGAGGCCTCGGCCGGCTCTGTATGCTTGGTCAGCACATGAGCCAGAGGAGTTTGATGACCAGACCCAGTGATAACAACATCTGGAGTTTCAGGGGTCTTGGCAGGAGTCGCTGGTTTTGAAGGAGCCCTTGGAGGGCTCTCCATAATGACATCGATAGCAGCCGCTTCCGTGGAGGCAGCTGGTGGATTTTCTTCTGCTTCAGCCTCCTCCGGTTGTTCGAGCTCCGGCTCTTGGATAACAGGGCCGGGGGAGGGCTTGTTGGTCCTGCGACGCTTGGCTTGAGCACAGCAAAATAGAAGGATTAGCAGTCAAAGATGTTGCTATCATATTAAGAGCCGGATGTCCGGATCTCATAGTAAGGAATGCTTACATCGGATTGATCTTGGGCGGTGGTAGAACTGACGCCGAAGAGTCACCGGAGGAAGGGGATTTCTAAGAAGAATAAAACAGAAAGATGAGAAAGTGTCAAGTTTACAAAGGAAAGTCAAAGGAAAAGTAGAGACATAAACCTCTGCGGGGCGTTTCTTTGGAGCCGGACAATTTGCTAACCCGGACACGAGCTCAGTAGAGCCGGCACTTCGAGTCTGTCGACGCTCGGCCTGCTGTTGCTTTTTCAAGAGAAAATCAGGAGCCAGGTGAGCAAGAGGGTGAGAAAGAGGAACTTTTCTGATAACCTGTCACGGCTTTCGGGGGACGAAACATTCTGAGCCAGAAGAAACATAATTTACCTCAGGAGCATTGGCGCAGGTGGTTTCCACTTCATCCTGCGAGTAAAACAAGCATTACTAAAGCAGGAAGGTAAAAGATCAAACAAAGAAATTAAAGTATTACCTCTGAGCTGGATGATGGTGGCGGGTCACACAAATTCTCTTGCAGGGCATATTTTTTAGCTCTCTTGGTCGCGACCTTCTTCCTGGATTTCTTTGGAGGGGCAACATAGTTTGAGTCGGCCTACAGGAATGACCCGGAGAATGAATAGCAAATCAACAAAGTACAAGCAACATCTAAGAGACGGATGGGAAGAGATTAACTTACACCAGGAGCCGGATTATTGACATAGAAAGGCGCCAGGCCGATGGCGCTGCATGAGCTGGAGTCTTCATGGACAAGGCTCCGGATGCTAGTGGTAATATCATCCTCTGTTAGTGTTGACTCGCTGAAGCACAACGAGCTGTCATATTTGCCTTCATACTCGCACATAAGCCGACCTCTGAGGCTTAAAGGCATGATCCGCCAGGAAATCCAGCAGCGGATCAAATCCAATCCTATTAAACCGTTGGCCAGGAGCGCTTTGATCTTGGCGTGGAACGAATCATATCTGGCACGCTCAGAAGCCGAGAGCCGGCCGGGAAGCTCTGTGTCTGTCCTAAGCCGGGAGGGGCGGTAACCCGCCAACGAGTGCTCTTTCTCAGGAGAGGTCTCTGGGCAATAGAACCACGTTTTGTTCCAATCTTTTGGGTGACTCGGCATTGGAGTAGCAGGAAAGATGATGTCTCGGCGGCGTTGAATAGAAATGCCGCCCAGCTCCAGACTCGGACCACCCTTCATTTCAGTTTGGCGGTTGGCATAGAAGAATTCTCAAAACAACCCCACAGACGGCTTAGTTTGCAGATAAGCTTCGCAGAGAACTTGGAAGTTGCAGATGTTTGAGATGGAGTTGGGTGCCAAATCTTGAGGATGCAACTTGTAAAAATGAAGGACATCCCGGAAAAACATAGAGCCGGGCGGCACGAACCCTCGCTCGATGTGATCAGTGAAGACTACTATCTCTCCTTTTTGGGGAGAAGGCCGAGTCTCTTTACCCGGAACCCGCTAGTTGAGGACCTCTTTGGGAGGGAGAGTACCCGCTTCAACATAACCTGCTAAGTACTCCTCCGTAACGCAAGAACCAACCTAGTTGCATGAGTTGGACACACGAGACATATTGGCGGCTTAAATACTATGAAAGGTAAAAGGCGTGATGAGTCAAGCGCAAGAAAATATTTACGAAGGCTTACAGGTTTAAGGGTTCTACGGATAATGTGGAAAGACCCGGTTGATGAGAGGCGGAGAAGCTTAGCAACTCAACAGAGGAAAGGAAGATTAAAAATCGGGTAAGTCCTAAAAAACAGATTCCACAGACTACTACTATGGCTATGGATCTACAAAAGCGGAGAAAAAGGATTTTAATCCTGACCTAGCGATGAACAACAGAAGGAAAGAAAATGGAGCGGAGCCATCGCGGTCCGTGCATTACGCGCGGCCGGCCCGCGCGTGGCGGCGAGGTGAGAGTGCAATCTAAAGGTGATAGCAGCGTCAAGATATACTCGCGGTGGCGGTGCCGGAGCCCAAGCGGCGGCGGCAGAGCCCCGGTGAAAACCCTACTACAGTGGTGGGTGATCTAAGAAGAAGAAGAACACACCGGAGATGTAGCGGCGGCGGCGGAAGGTTTCTGGTGCGAATCAGGATGATGCAGCGGCCCGGTCGGTGTAGCTGCGAAGACGACACCGGACGACGAGGACGCTGGAGCGGCGATGAAAGGAATAAGAAGAAGAGGCACGAGCGGGAGGAGGAAAAGCTTCGACCCGCACGGTTCGTATTTAAAAAGGGAATAAGGAAGGCGCAAAAATCCAGGCGACAACACCGTTTGACCGAGGCCGACGCCTCGATTCTTGGGATGACAGTTAATGAAAGATTCAATGATACATCAGCAGATCTCATGACGTCACGCCAGGTCATTTCTGGGCGACTCGCCAAAAACAGAAGAGAAGGATGAAGTGAGCAAGCTCAATTCAACCTGGGGCCTAATATTGGGGATATACCCCCACGATATGACCCGCCCTGGAGGCTCCGGGTCATGTTGCTGGCTCGTGAGCTGGCCCAAGGGTGAGCTGTAAGACAGGTGGCACAGGAAGATAGGCGGTTCAAGGTGTGGGCCGTATGACGGCCCGGACCGAGAAGACCCGGGCGTGTAAGCCTTCTCAAAGACAGCTTGGACAAGAAGATATAGAGAGAGACTCGGACATACAGTAAGACTCGGTTAGCAATTGTAACGACCCGGTGGTCCTGACCTCTTATATAAAGGCAGACCCGGGGCGACTTAGAGGGCAAGTGATCGAGAACTAGGTCAAGATTCTAGCTCCTTGTAATCGATACACAAGTAATACAAACACAAGCAGGACATAGGCTGTTACCTCGACTTGAGGGGCCGAACCTGGGTAAATCCGTGTCTTTTGTCCCGATTAACCCCTTTGAGTCCACCCCGTTAGCGATGGCCTCGAATCCAAGTCCTTTCACCTGGACATCTGCCGTGATAAACCCATGACACTACGGGTGAGAAGGTCTCATCGTAGTCAACTCCTTGAACTTGTGAAAAACCCTTTGCCACAAGTCGAGCTATATGGATGGTGACATTACCGTCCGCGTCCGTCTTCTTATTAAAGATCCATTTGTTCTGAATAGCCTTTCGCCCTTTAGGTAATACTCCAAAGTCCATACTTTGTTTTCATACATGGATCCCATCTCGGATTTCATGGCCTCTAACCATTTTTTGGAATCCGGGCCCATCACCGCTCCTCCATAGCTCATAGGTTCATTGTTGTACCACTAAGACAGGGTTGCCGTACCACTCAGGAGCAACACGTGCCCTTGACGACCTACGAGGTTCAATAGTGACTTGATCTGAAGCTTCATGATCATCATCATTAACTTCCTTTTCAACTGTTGTAGGATCCACAGAAACATCTTTCTATGTTGCGCTACTCTCTGGTTGAAGTAAAGGTTCAATAACCTCATCAAGCTCTATTTTCCTCCCACTCAATTCTTTCGAGAGAAACTCTTTCTATAGAAATGTTCCATTCTTAGCGACAAACACTTTGCCTTCGGATCTGAGATAGAAGGTATACCCAACTGTCTCTTTCGGGTATTCTATGAAGACGCATTTCTCCACTTTGGGTTCCAGCTTTTCATGCTGAAGCTTTTTGACTTAAGCATCACATCCCCAAACTTTAAAAAACGACAACTTTGGCCTCTTGCCAAACCACAGTTCATTTGGCGTCGTCTCAACGGATATCGATGGTGCCCTATTTAAAGTGAATGCAGCTGTCTCTAATGCATAACCCAAAATGATAGTGGCAAATTGGCAAGAGACATCATAGAACGCACCATATCTAATAAGACTCGATTACGACGTTCGGACACACCATTACGTTGTGGTGTTCCGGGCGGTGTCAACTGTGAAACAATTCTACACTATCTTAAGTGATTGCCAAACTCATAACTCACATATTCACCTCCTCGATCAGATCGCAGGAATTTAATCTTCTTGTTACGATGATTCTCAACTTCACTCAGAAATTGCTTAAACTTTTCAAAAGTTTCAGACTTGTGTTTCATTAAGTAAATATATCCATATCTAATTAAGTCATTAATGAAAGTGAGAAAATAACGATATCCACCGCGCACTGCAACATTCATTGGGCCACACACATCAGTATGTAAGATTTCTAGCAAGTCACTTGCCCATTCCATTATTCCAGAGAACGGCATTTTAGTCGTCTTGCCCATGAGGCATGGGTCAGATGTGTCAAGTGATTCAAAATCAAGTGACTCCAAAAGTCCATCAGCATGGAGCTTCCTCATGCGTTTTACACCAATATGACCCAAACTGCAGTGCCACAAGAAAGTGGTACTTTCATTATCACCTCTACATCTTTTGGCATCAATGTTATGAACATGTGTATCATCACTATCAAGATTCAATATGAATAAACCCCTCACATTTGGTGCATGACAATAAAAGATATTACTCATATAAATACAACAACCATTATTTTGTGATTCAAATGAGTAACCGTCTCGCAACAAACAAGATCCAGATATAATGTTCATGCTTAACGCATGCACTAAATAACAATTATTCAAGTTCATCACTAATCCCGATGGTAATCGAAGAGAGAGCGTGCCGATGGCGATCACATCAACCTTGGAACCATTTCCCATGCGCCTAGTCACTTCGTCCTTCGCCACATTTCGTCTATTTCGTAGTTCCTGTTTCGAGTTGCAAATGTGAGCAACCGAACCGGTATCAAATACCTAGGCACTACAATGAGAGCTAGTAAGGTACACATCAATAACATGTATATCATATATGCCTTATTTGTTGTTGGTTGCCTTCTTGTCAGCCAGGTACTTGGGATAGTTCCCCTTCCAGTGACTAGTTCCCTTGCAATGAAAGCACTCAGTTTCTGGCTTAGGTCTAGCCTTGGGCTTCTTTACAGGAGTAGCAACTGCTTTGCCATCCTTCTTGGATTTACCCTTCTTGCCCTTGCCCTTGCCATTCTTCTTGAACTAGTGGTCTTATTGACCATCAACACTTGATGTTCTTTCTGGATTTCAGACTTAGCGACTTTCAACATCGCAAACAGCTTGGCGAATGGTTGTTCATCCCGTGCATGTTATAGTTCATCACAAAGCTCTTGTAGCTAGGTGACAGTGATTGAAGAACTCTGTCAGTGATCGCCTCTGCCGGAAGGGGCATTCCCAACTCCTCTAGACGAGTCGAATACCCAAACATTCTGAGTATATGTTCACTGATAGACCCGTTCTCCACCATTTTGCAAGCATAGAACTTATTGGAGGACTCATACCTCTCGATCCGGGCATTCTTTGAAAGATAAACTACAACTCCTGGAACATCCCATATGCTCCATGACATTCAAAACATCTTTGAAGTCCCGGTTCTAAGCCATACAACATTGCACACTGAACTATTGAGTAATCCCCAGAACATGCCTCCCAAGCGTTCTTAACGTCTTCGGATGACATGTCTTCGGGTTGTTCACCAAGCGGTGCATCAAGGACATATGATTTCTGAAAGCCGTGAGGATAATCCTTAGATTACGAGCCCAGTAAACAAAGTTACTTCCATCATCTTTCAACTTAGCTTTCTCTAGGAACGCATTAAAATTCAGGGGTGCTACTGCGCGAGCCATTGATCTACAACATAAATATGCAAAGGTTACTTAGACTATTGTTCAAGATAATGAGTTTAGTTAATCAAATTACTAAAGTTCCCACTCAAATTGACATCCCTCAGGTCATGTAAGTGTCACATGATCCAAATTCACCAACTCAAGTCCGATCATCACGTGAGTTGAGGTGGTTTCAAAGGTGAACATCATCATGTTGATCATATCTACTATATGACTCATGTTCGACCTTTCGGTCTCTTGTGTTCTGAGGCCATGTTTGTACATGCTAGGATCATCAAGTTTAACCCGAGTGTTCTGCATGTGCAACACTGGCTTGCACCCGTTGTATGTGAACGTAGAGTCTATCACACCCGATCATCACGTGGTGTCTCGACATGACGAACTTTCGCAACGGTGCACACTCGGGGAGAACACAATTCATCTTGAAATTTAAGTGAGGGATCACCTTATAATGCTACCATCATCCTAATCAAAACAAGGTGCATAAAAGGATTAACATCACATGCAAATAATAAGTGACATGATATGGCCATGAACTTGTGCTTTTGATCTCCATCTTGAAAGCACCAACATGATCTCCATCGTCACCGGCATGACACCATGATCTCCATCATCTTGATCTCCATCAACATGTCGCCATCGTGGTTGTCGCGCCCACCATGCTTCTACTACTATTGCTACTGTTTAGCGATAAAGTAAAGCATTACATAGTGCTTAATGATTGACACGCATGTCATACAATAATTAAAGACAACTCTATGGCTCCTGCCGGTTGCCGTACCCATCGACATGCAAGTCGTGATATTGTATACAACACATGACCATCTCATACATCAAATATATATCATCATATAATTGTCCATATAACATCACAACATACCCTGCAAAAATAAGTTAGACGTCCTCTAATTGTTGTTGCATGTTTTAGGTGGCTGCTACGGGTATCTAGCAAGAACAATTCTCACCTACACATAAACCACAAGGTGATACATAAGTTGCTTTTCAACCTTCTCAAGGACCGCCTTAGTCGAATCCGATCCAACTAAAGTAGGAGAAACAGACACCGTCTAGCCATCTTTGTGCAATGAAGTTACACGTTAGTCGATGGAACCGGTCTCTCGTAAGCGTACGAGTAAGGTTGGTCCGGGCCGCTTCATCCCACAATACCGCTGAACCAAAACACGACCAAGGGAGGAAGCAATCTAAGCATCAATGCCCACAAACTCTTTGTGTTCTACTCGAGATCTCATCTACACATAAACCTGGCTCTTATACCACTGTTGGGGAATGTTGCATGGGAAACATAAATTTTCCTATGCACACGCAAGATCTATCCATGGTGATCAGCATCTACGAGAGGGAGAGTGGATCTACGTACCCTTGTAGATCGCTAAGCGGGAGCGTTAAGAAACGCGGTTGATGTAGTCGAACGTCTTTGCAATCCAAATTGCCAAGCGTCCCGCGATCCAATCACGATCTGTCCCGATCAAGCACCGAACGGACGGCACCTCCGCGTTCAACACACGTATAGCTTGATGACGATCTCCACCTTATTTATCCAGCAAGAGGGAGTGGAGAGGTAGACGAGTTTTCCGGCAGCGTGACGGCCCCGCGGCGATGGTGGTGGAGTAATCTCAGCAGGGTTTCGCCTAAGCACAGCTGAAACCGATCTAGAGGAGAAACTACGAACTAGAGGGTAGGGTTGCACGTGGCTGAAAATCTTGTACCAAAACCCTAAAACCCTATAGTATATGTAGGAGGGGAGGAGGAGGAGGATTGGACCAAGGGCCAGACCCTCTAGGCTTTGGCCAAAGTGGAGAGGAGGACTCCTCCTCCTCCACTTCTAGTAGGATTCGGACTCCTTCCTTATTTCTACCCTTTTTGCCTTTTTTCACCTTTTCCACTTAGGAATCTCTTCCCAGCCACATGGGCCTTGTGTGGGACTTTGGCCAGCCCACTAAGGGCTGGTATTAGTACTCCCACAGCCCATGTAGCCTCTTGGGTCGAAATACCTCTCCCGATGGTCCCCCGGTACACTACCGGCACTCCCGGTACACTACCGATGAGCCCGAAACTTTTCCGGCGACCAAAATAGGACTTCCTATATATCAATCTTTACCTCTGGACCATTCCGGAGCTCCTCGTGATGTCCGGGATCTCATCCGGGACTCCGAACAACCTTCGGTCAGCACCATGCATAACTCTATACTACCGAAACGTCACCGAACCTTAAGTGTGCAGACCCTACGGGTTCGAGAACTATGTAGACATGACCGAGACACCTCTACAATCAATAAACAATAGCGGGACCTGGATGCCCATATAGGTTCCTACATATTCTATGAATATCTTTATCGGTCGAACCTCTGTGTCAAGGATTCAGTTAATCCCGTATGATGTTCCCTTTGTTCTTTGGTATGTTACTTTGCCCGAGATTCGATCGTCGATATCTTCATACCTAGTTCAACATCGTTACTGGAAAGTCTCTTTACTCATTCCGTAATACAAGATCCCATGACTAACACTTAGTCACATTGCTTGCAAGGCTTGGTGTGATGTTGTATTACCGAGTGGGCCCTGAGATATCTCTCCGTCACACGGAGTAACAAATCCCAATCTTGATCCATGCCAACCCAACAGACACCCTCGGAGATACCCGTAGAGCACCTTTATAGTCACCCAGTTACATTGTGACGTTTGATACACACAAGGCATGCCTCCGGTGTCCATGAGTTGCATGATCTCATCGTCATATGAACATATACTTGACATGCAGAAAACTATAGCAATAAACTAATACGATCATATGCTACGTTTATAGTTTGGGTCTCGTCCATCCCATCATTATCCTCATGATACGATACCCTTATCAAATGACATCACATGTCAATGGCTAGGAAACCTTGACCATCTTTGATCAACGAGTTAGTTCAGTAGAGGCATACTAGGGACATAATGTTGTCTATTCATCCACACATGCAATGTATTTCCAATCAATACAATTATAGCATGGATAATAAACAATTATCATGAATAAGGAAATATAATAATAAACACTTTATTTATTGCCTCTAGGGCATATTTCCAACAGTTAGGTGGTTACCGCATGCGTGCGTATGTATCTCTTCCTCCCCGTGTGTTGTACTTCTATATATCTATGTACTGCCCCAAGTGGAGGACTACAAGTCATGTGTTGAGCTCAGTTCTTAAATATAACATGGTTCTTAAATCTCCGCTCCGGCTACCACGGCAAGCCCCACCTCCCCACTGCCAAGCTCCACCCCTCCTCCACGCGACGTCTCCACGCCGCTCCCTCTTCAAGTAGCGCCGCCGGCTGCCGCCGTTTTTATCCCGCCGTCCTATGTCCACGCCATGCGCGTCGAGGGTGCCGTCAACAACCTCAGCGTCCGGCTGGCCATGAACGGGTCGAACTACACCCTCTGGTGCCGCTTGATGCTCGAGGTCATCGACCAATATAACTTCGCCGCCTGGATCTCGCCGGACTTTGCCGACCATAGCGGCGACACTGGGTGGAGCATCATCAACATGGTGGTCAAACGGTGGTTCTTGGGCAACATGGTCATGGAACTCGCGGCCTTCATGCTCGACCGATGGGCGTCCGCCGCCGAGACTTGATCCACTGTCGAGGCTCTCTTCGTCTACAATCGTCGGGCGCGACAGTTCCAGCTCAAGACGGAGCTCTACGCCATCCGCCAGGGAGACTTCCCGGTCTCCTAGTTCTGTGCCTGGCTCAAGTCCATGTTTGACGCCGTCCGCAATACCGGCAAGGTGTTCGAAGACGACGAGCTCGTCATCCAGCTCCTTCGCGGCGTCAACAAGGACCGTCACCAAACCATGGAGAAAACTATCGAGAAATCACCCAACCCTGTTTCGTTTGATGTCGTTGTAGGCATGCTATTGCAAGATGAAATCGGTGCTGACTACTTCGGCTCCACTCCTCGCATCGTCCTTGATGTCTAGAACAAACCTCTGCCGTCCCCGGCCGGTGCCTCGGGTATCCCGGCTAGCCGCCGTGGACTCCGGGCTCTGGCGACAAGCCTGGCTCTCCTTCGCCAAACCAAGGGCACAACAACCAGCATTGGTACACCAACAACATCGGCTACCAGGGCACCACCACTGCATCACCACCATGGACGGGGCAGGTCTATGCATATCCCATGGCCCTGCCTCCTCTGCCTCGTCCGACGTCCGACTTCCTCAGGCGCGCACCCCCGCATGCCTACACAACTTTTGGTGGTCATCTTCAGTAGCCGCAGATGCAACCGTACTAGATGTAACACCATCCTACGACTCTCTAGCAGCAGCAACCGTTCTTCACTGCTCCTGCCCAGCACCAGCAGCAGCATGTCCCTCCACCATTGGGCGTTGAAGCCCATGTTGTCGATCATGCAGCCCCGATGAATGCCCTCCACAACCTCTCGTTGCGGTCGCCCAGCGGCGGGTGGGTCGCCGACTCCTGTGTTTCTACTTACCTCGTCAACAATCCCGATATGTTGTCCTATGTCGTCCATGTATCTAATTATCTCCCAGTGTATGTAGGCAACGTTAGCTCTTTGCATATTAGTCACGTCGGGTCAACTTCTCTCCCTAACCCCGACCGGCCCTTTATCTTAATAATGTTTTGGTTGCTCCCAATCTCATCAAGAATCTTCTTTCTATACGTTGCTTAAACACTGATAATAACACTTTTGTTGAATTTGACCCTCATGGCCTCTCTGTGAAGGACTACCCAACCAAGGTGGAACTTCTTTGATGTAACAGTGAAGGCGATCTGTATGATGTCTTTCCTCCAACAGCTCCCGTCGCCCATGCCGCCATCGTCTCACGCCTCACCGACCTTTGGCATCGCCGCTTGGGTCATCCCGGAGACATTCCTTTCCTCCACAATAATTTCTTTGCTCATTGTAATAAGCCTGTAACGGATGGATGTTTGTGCCATGTCTGTCAAATTGGCAAAAATGTGCGGCTGTCAAATTGGCAAAAATGTGCGGCTGCCATTTTCCTCTTCTACTAGTTTTACCACTACACCTTTTGATTTCCTCCATTGTGACTTATGGACTGCTCCCTTATCTAGTGTCTCGGGTAACAAATACTATCTATTAATAATTGATGATTTTTCGCGTTATCGCTTGACTTTTCCTCTTAAACTTAAATCTGACGTCCCCGTCGTGTTTCATCTCTTTCATGCTTATGTTCATATGCACTTCGGTCGGACTATTCAGACTCTCAAGTGTGACAACGGCCGTGAGTTTGACAACGCGCAAAATCATGACTTCCTCCTTCCCCTCGGAACGGTGATGCATTTCTATTGCCCTTACACGTCATCGCAAAACGGGAAAGCGGAACGTGCAATCCATTCCACCAATAATGTTGTTTGAACGCTTTTGCTACAAGCATCTATGTTGCCATGCTACTGGGCCGATGCTCTCACCATGGCTACTTTACTCCTTAATCTTCGTCCGACTAAAACCATAGCCCTCGCCACACCACATGAGACTCTACAAAAGCCCTCCCACCTACTCCCGGCTTCGCGTTTTCGGCTTCCTCTGCTACCGTAACACAGAGGCTACCGTGCCATACAAACTCGCAGCTCGTTTGGTTTCATGCGTGTTCATCGGTTACCCTCCGGACCACAAAGGGTACCGTTGTCTCGACGTCACAACCAACGGTGTCTACACTTCACGAGATATCGTGTTTGATAAGTTTGTCTTCCTCTTCTCCAAAATTCCGGTGGCCTCACTCACGCCTGATCCAGCTCTGTTAGATGAACCCGTGCTAACCCGCGCTCCGGCTCCCTTGACGTTCTCTCCGGATGACGTTGCCACCTACACGCAACCTATTCCACCAGGCGGCAATATTGCCCCAGTGGGTGTTCCATCCAGCGACTATGATGCCCCCGCAGATGTTCCATCTAGCGACCATGCTGCCCCGGTACCCCTTTCACCATGTCGTGCCACTTCAACACCAGCCTTTCCATCACGCATGCATGCTGACACATCCATCGCTTCGCCGGGTCACTCTGGTGCTCGTGCATCTACACCTGCTAGAGCATCCCTGTCTTGCACACCTTGTGCTAGCTTTGCATCTTCCTCCCTCGGTAGCCCCTTGACACCTTGGCCTCTTCCTCCTCATGCCGTCGTCGTCGCCCCTCCCGCTAACCCCCGCACCATACGCACCCGGGCCAACTCGGGTTTCCACTTGCCATCGCATCGCCTCAACTTCCTAGCTGCTCTTCATGGTGTCTCTCCTCTCCCCCACAACTATCGCGGTGCTCATGCTGATCAATGTTGGGCTAGCGCCATGAGCAAAGAGTACCAGGCTCTCCTCCAAAATGAGACTTGGACACTCGTTCCTCGGCCCTCCAAAGCTCCCTTCATTAGTGGTAAGTGGGTTTTTCGCCACAAACATAACTCCGACGACACTCTCGCCCGGTCCAAGGTTCGTTGTGTCATTTGTGGTTTCTCCCAAACCGAAGGCATCAATTACGATGAGAATTTATCTCCGATCGTCAAACCTAGCACTATTCAGATCGTTCTCTCTCTCGCCACTTCCCACTCATGGCCTATCCATCAACTCGGTATCAAAACTACATTCCTCCACGGTCATCTTAGCGAGTCTATTTACTGTCAGCAACCGCTCGGTTTCGAAGACCCCGTTGCTCCATCCCATTTATGTCTTCTTAAGAAATCCCTCCACGGTCTTAACAAGACCTGCATGCGTGGTTCACTCGTTTTCTGCCTTTGCTTCTTTCATTGGATTCGTTGCTTCTAAATGCGAGACCTCTCTTTTCATTTACAAGTCAATGAACCACACTGCCTACTTTCTTCTCTTTGTTGACGATATTACTCTTACAGCGTCGTCCAATTCTTTCCTAACTTATATCTCCCTTCTTAGTGACGAATTTTCTATGACCGATTTGGGAACCCTATCTCATTTCCTTGGCATCATCGTCACCCGTTCACCCTTGGGTCTCCACCTTTCTAAGTGGCAATATGCCTTGGATATTATTGAGCGCGCTAGTATTTCCGATTGTCATCTTGTTCGCACCCCTATCGACTCCGGCGCTCAGATTTCCATCTCCGATGGTGATCTCCTCGATAACCCTACTCTCTACCGTAGCATGACCGACGCTCTCTAGTACATCACCATCACCTGCCCTGACTTGTCCTATGTTGTCCAGCAAGCCTGTCTCTTCATGCACGCTCCGTGCTCCTCCAACTATAACCTTGTCAAACGCATCATTCTCTATCTCAAAGGTACTCTAGACTTCGGCCTCCATATATACCCATCCTCTCCTTCCAATCTCGTATCATATTCTGACATCGATTGGGCCAGTTGCCCCGACACTCACCGCTCAACCTCTGGTTTTTGCGTTTTTCTTGGGAATAATTTGATATCTTGGTCGTCGAAGCGACAACTTACTGTTTCCATGTCGAGCGCTGAGGCGGAGTACCAGGTCGTTGCCCACGTCGTGGCCGAGACGGCTTTGTTGCGCCAGTTCTTATAGGAGCTCCATCAGCCAATTGCCAACTCTACGGTGATGTATTGTGACAATGTTTTTGTTGTGTATATGTCCTCTAACCCTGGACAGCGGGGGTTTGCTTCATGTTCCTACAATATCTCAGTATTGAGATCGAAATTCATTTTGTACGCGGCAAGGTCTCTTTGGGAGAAGGTGTGTGTGCTTCATGTTCCTACAACCTCTCAATATGCGGACATCTTCACGAAGGGTTGGCCCATTGCTACGTTCACTCAGTTCCAGTCCGGTCTCAGTGTTCGCCAAGCCCACGCTGAGACTGCGTGGCCTGTTAGACTATTGAGTCAATCCACCGTAGGCCCGTTGAGCTGGTCAGGCGCAGCCTCAGCTGTCGCCCTCTCATGGCGCATGCATGCTAGCTCATCTCTATCCATCACGTAGAAATATGATCTGCAGTTAGGTGGGTAACTCATGTGTGCGTATGTATCTCTTCCTCCCCTTGTGTGTTGTACTTCTATATATCTATGTAGTGCCCCAAGTGGAGGAACACAACTCATGTGTTGAGCCCAGTCCTTAAATCTAACATGCCTCATCCGACCAATGCGGTGTCGACCACTCCAGCTCTGCTATCGTATCTGAACCTTGTGGTCCTGGGTTCGGTGGCGCCACCGGAGGGGGTGGCCACCGCGCCGCTGGTCGAAACCCTTCTGGGTGGTTTTTTTACCCCCATCCGAGGGTTTGCTCCGGGCAGCGCGGCATGCCCATGGACGTCGGCTCCCTCCTCCTCGATCGCGTGCATGGCCACGAGCGTCGGGCCAATGCTAACGACCATCAACATTGGCGGCTCTTCCCCTCCTCTTCATCGATCATATCCTTCCCATCGGGGTTTTCTCCCCAGCCGGTGTACGCTCTAGCCGCTCCGGTAAGAACGAAATCTACCCTCCGCTCGTGGATGTGTAGATTAGGGTTTTCATGATTAGCATGTGTTGGATTTGATTCGATTCCAATCCAATTGAATCGATTGAATTCTCTCCCTTCTTATAAGGTAATGTTCATAGGCAGCTTAGTAGTGTTCATGCTTGCTAGGTATTTGATGTGCATGCTTACTAGCGTTCATGCTTGTTAGTTGTTTGATGTGCATGCTTAGTAGTGTTCATAGGCATGCACGATTGTTGTCTCTTTCATGTTCATGCGTAGTGCTTAGTGGTTAGTCCTCATGACGTAGACTATGTTCATGCGTAGTGCTTAGTGGTTAGTCCTCATGACGTAGACTATGTTCATGCGTGCTAGTTAGCTAGATAGGTGTTTTTTTATGTTCATGCTTAGGATTCATGTGCAACAATGTGTTCATGATTCTACTTAGCTGGATAGTTGCTATTTTTTATGTTCATTCTTAGGGTTCATGACGCGAGTTGGCTAGATAGATCATGTGTTTGATGTTCATGCCTATGATTCATGTGCATGCAAGCTATATTTGTGCTGTCTCTGATATTCCTAGTTAGTGTACATGATGCTAGTTAGCTGGATAGGTGCATGGTTTCATTACGTGCATGATTTTCATGACAGGTAGGAGTTGTAGGACTAATGTGTTTTCTATTGTAGGCACTAGTGCAAATGTAGAATGATGCCAATGCCTGATACTCGTGATCCGTGTTGTGTTTTCCGTGAAGAGGAGCGGGTTATCGTAGTACAAAGTGGGTAAATATTTCCCTCAGCAATGAAACCAAGGTTTATTGAACCAATAGGAATACCAATCCTCAACCATCTTCAGCGACTGCACACAAAAGAACAAACAACTTGCACCCAACATCAGCAAGAGGGTTGTCAATTCCTTTGATGTTGTTATTTGCAAGCAAGTGTGTTGTGTAGTGAAAAATAAAATAAAAGCAAATAAATAACATCAAAGTAATGATAGTGTTTATGAATATATAAGTGATAGACCCGGGGGCCATAGAGTTTTCTAGTGGCATCTCTCATAAGCAAAGCGTACGGTGGGTAAACAAATTACTGTTGGGCAACTCATAGAAAAGCGAGAAGTTATGCGATTTTCACGGCAATGATCATGTGTATATAGGCATAACGTCCATAAGGAAATAGGCCGACTCTTGCCTGCACCTATTAATGTTACTCCACCCATCGAACACTATCCATCATGCATCTAGAGTATTAAGTAAAGCAGAGTAATGCTTAGAGAAGGTTGACATGATGTAGACAAAGTAACCTCAATCCATATGAATAAATCCCATCATTTTATCCTTAGTAGCAGCAACACAAAGACACAACTTGTCCCCTTCTATCACTAGGATATAGAAACTCGCCAAGTTAAACCTACTACAACGTACTGCTCCCACGGAAGAAATATCAATCTAGTTGGCCAAACTAGGTCAATAGATCAGAAAGCATTACGAAGCTATGATGGTCATGAAAATAAGAATCATAGTATTCATATTTTACTCAAATACTTTTCATGAATAATCTTAACATAAACTCACAATTCATCGGATCCCAACAGAGACACCATAAAAAGGGATTACATCGGATAGATCAAGACAAAGATGCGATGAACATTGTATTGTAGAGAGAGAGAGAGATCTAGGTACTACCTACGGACCCGTAGGTCTATGGTGAACTACTCACACATCAAGGTGGGGGCAACAAGGTTGTGGAAGAAGCCCTCCATGATCAATCTCCCCTCCGGCAGGGCATCGGAACAGAGGTGTAGATGGCCTCCCGTCGGAATAGAGACTTGCGGTGGTGGAAAAAGTGTTTCGGGCACTCCAGGAGTTTTTAGGGTAGTTGTGGATATATAGGCCAGAGAAAGACATTGGGAGAGGAGCCAGGGGGGCACCACATATCAGGGCGCGCCCCCTGGTGGCGCGCCCTGTTGTGTGGTGGGGCCCGGGTGCAGCTCCCGGCCTTCCTCCGAAACTTCTAGGTCTTGTCTTTGTCCAAGAAAAATCATCAAAAAAATTCGTGGCAATTGGACTTCATTTGGTGTTGTAACTCTGAAAAGGCAAAAACACGGAGAAAACATCAATTGGCACTAGGCATTGGGTCAATAGGTTAGTGCTCAAAAATATTATAAATTGGTAAATAAATAACCAAAAATTATCCTAGAATGGTAATGTATTAGCATGGAACAATACAAAATTATAGATACGTTGTAGACATATCAGCATCTCCAAGCTTAATTCCTGCTCGTCCTCGAGTAGGTAAATGATAAAAACAGAATTTTTGATTTGACATGCTACCCATTATGTAATCTTTGGTATGTATGCTCATTGAGAAATGATGAATTAACAAACATCAACATAGTAATATATATAAGCATAGGGAACAAAATCATTGGTTTTTCAAAGTATACAATCCTAAAAGAATGTTTACCCCTACTCATCTTATCATATTAGCAAGGCATGACTCCGTCTTCACCACATAGATACAAATGTTAAGCATCACGGTGTCCAAGTCAGGGAATTGGATCGTACTTTTTCAATGTGTATTAACTTTTTATTCTTCACGCAATACATGAATGTGAACCATTGGACATAACACATACATGGAATAGAATATTGTGCTAGATATCAAAGGGGTAAAAAGTGGAGAAGATAGTCTCACATCAAATAGACGTACCAACGAGATATGGAGATGCTCAGCAACAGATGTCAATGCAAGGAGTAGGGATTACCTTTCAAATGATGCACTAGAGCTATAAGTGTATGAAAGCTCAACTGAAGCTAAGTGGGCTGTGCATCCAACTTGCTTGTTTAAGAAGACATCTGGCATTTGAGGAAGCCCATCATCGGAATATACAAGCCAAGTTTATTATATGAAATGGTAATTCCCACTAGCATATGGAAGTGTCAACATAGGAGACTCTATATATGAAGAACATAGTGCCACTTTGAGGCACAAGTGTTGTAAAGGATAGTAGCAAAGTCCCTTCTCTATTTTCTCTCATTTTTTTTATTTTTTATGGTGGGATTTTCCCTTTCTTATTTTTTGCCTCTCCCATTCATTTTTTTATATGGTAGGCTCATTTGGCCTCCCCCATTGCCGGTGCCAAAACCGGCGGATCTCGGGTAGGCGTTATCGAGCTGTGAGTCTAGGGTTGATGGTAACTAGTGACGAAGGAGACAATGTTTACCCAGGTTCGGGCCCTCCTATGGAGGTAAAACCCTACGTCCTGATCGACTATATTGATGTGTATGAAGGTTATAGGGTTGATATACCATGAGATCGTATAGCTAAAACCCTAGATGAGTTTCTCTGCCCTACAATCTACCCCCGGTTTATATAGACACCGGGGGGTACCTAGGGTTTACACATGATAGGTCTCCTGCTGGGGATGGAGATGCAGATTTCCTCATCTTGACTTGGAGTGCACGACACGCCTTCGAGACTTCCTTCCAGAACGAGGGGTCGTGGCGTATCTGGACCTCATGCGATAGTCAGAGAGTGGCCTACCAAGCCGGCCTATTGGGAGATAGGCCAGCGGCCCGAGGACCCCTTAGTCCAGGACTCCCTCAGTAGCCCCCGAACTAGCCCCCAATGCCAAGGGTCATAGCACTGGCAACTCCACGTGATCGGAGTCTTTAGTTTGTGGGGCGAGTTCTTCTTTCCATTAATGATCGGTTGAGACTAGTCCGACTTTTGATGACGTTTAATTTTTCCGATCAAACGATCATACGGACGCCATGACTTGTGTAGCCCCAAAGGCCAAACATCAAAGTGTAAACAATGTTTTCTGATATCCTTTTTGACGAAGGGTTGTGGACTATCACAACCTCTAAACCAGTTATGAAAACTTTATTCGCAGTTCGAGGCTGTTTTTACATTGGCATGACTCATCAGTGTATAGATCGTGCTCCTTTTCACATGGGATATGATTAATGCCCTAGGTTTTCTCATGCGTGCGTAATGGCACAAATATTTTAGGAAGTGGCAAAGCTTGCGGCACAGTAAAAGGGAGGCTATTGGTATTACAACACCATAAAAGGGGTAGAAAACTCTCAAGGCCTATTCACACTCCCGATTCACATCCCTTGATTCCTTAAGCTTACCAAGCTTCGGGAGCCCAGATCCAGTTCTTCCTCAATTTCTCCTTTGAGCTTAGCCATGGCGGGTTCAAGCTCTATGGGAAAGTGGTAGGACTCCATGGTCACTAACAAGGACATCTGTGACCTCAATCTCGCCGGCTACATCCCCGCCAACGTCTTCCACCGCGCTCTAGAAGCGAAACAGGTGATCCCCACCCCGAAGCAGGGTGAGAGGGAGGTATTCGTCCCCCACTTCCTTTGGGGACTCAGGTTTCCGCTCCACCCCTTTGTTATGAGCCTTATGTTCTTCTACGGGTTAGACTTCCATGATCTTCCCTCAAACTCTTTTATGCATATTTCGGCATTCAATATCGTCTGTGAAGCCTTCCTACATGTCGAGCCACACTTCGACCTGTGGCTCAAAATATTCAGTATCGAGCCGAAGATAGTCGTGGGCGAGCAAGCAGCCTGCGGAGGGGCGATAATTAGTAAGCTCCCCCGCGTCGAGTGGCCGACCAATATCTTCATCAATACAATCAAGATCTGGCAGAACGAATGGTTCTATATCACCGAACCAAGGGACGAGGGCTGGGTGGCACCTGCCGAGTTTAGATATGGACCTCCTACGACGTTAACCTAGTGTCTCAAGAAGGAAATTGACCGGGGGCCGGACGCAGAGGTAAAATCACTATAGAAGCGCATTTCCTCGATGATCGCGGCCAAGATCGAGCTGGTCAATGTGGTCCAGGTTGTGCTCCACCGCTGTCTTCTTCCTTGCCAGCGCTGGGCCTCCCCAATATGGGCCTATCAGCTTGAGGACCAGCCTATGGTGTAAAGATTCTTCCGCACTACCCAGCAGAAGTTGTGGAAGGCATTATTCAAGCCCCATAAGAGCTGGCCAGCTGAGGAGGAGGACTTGGGCCTAAGTGCCGATAACCCTCCTACCCAGGTATGATATAAGTTTAATACTCCGGCCCTGTTGTTTGATAAAGAGCTGAACAACCTCCCTCTTATCTTTAAAGACGTGGCTAAGCATGGACGTCAAAATGGACTGCCCAACCCCACAGCCCGAAGGCCCCAGGTCGGATCTGCTGACGTTGATGCTCGTCATTGTGCCGTACACAACGCCGGAGAAGAAGGAAAAGAAGAAAAACAGAGAAGGCCTCCGCATAAGGGACCTGCCAGACACTATGTCCGAGGAAACCCATGCCTCCTCTACTCATGAGGAAGAGCACGAGGACGGGGGGGCGGGGGGGAAGGCGATTCCCCCCTCACAAGAAAGAGGGTGGCGTCACCGGACGCCGTGGAGGATCTACCTCCTCTGACCCCAAAGAGGGTGAGTTGGCCAAGGTTAATCCTGGCTGACGACAACTCGGACTCTGATGCTGAGTCCGAAGACTTTGAGAGGGTTCCCCGAAGGAACGTAAGGGTCAAGCCCCTAGCCCAAATGTACAAATCCGAAGACCCTATGGGTCATTTATGTGAAGTTTTTTATGTTTTAAATGGACGAATGCCTTTTAATCTATAGCCCACCACACGTACTCCCCACTGACCAAATATCGGATGGGGAGTCTCCACCCGCCGGCTGGCGGAGAGTGTGACTGCATCACACCCCATACCTCAGTAATAGGAGAAAGCCTATTCACAGGATTTTAGTAGTAGCGATGGATCTAGGAAAAGCGCTATTATGAGGTTGTAATAGCGCTGGAAACCAACCATCGCTACAAGCAGAACCGTCACAACAACGCGGGCTACCAAACCAGCACTACTGCTAATTGGTCCCGTTGCCATTGCCAGTGGCTACCTATAGTTGTAGCAGCTGTTCAAAACCAGCGCTACTATGATAGCGTAGCAGTAGCCCTTGTCAGTGGACCACCACTATTGCTATGGGCTCCTAATGAGCAGCAGTGCCTGGGCTCCGACCAGCGCTACTGCTATGATACTTAATAGTAGCATGATACACCTCCAACGTATCTATAATTTTTGAATGTTCCATGCTATTATATTATCTATTTTGGATGCTTTTTATGCATTAATATGCTATTTTATATTATTTTTGGGACTAACCTATTAATCTAGAGCCTACTGCAAGTTTTTTTCCTTGTTTTTGAGTTTCATAGATAAAGAATATTAAACGAAGTCCAAACAAAATAAAACCTCTAGAATGATTTTTTTTGGAAAATATGGAAGCCACGAGACTTGAGAACCAAGGCAGAGGAGCTGCCACGGGGCCACAAGCCCTCTTGCCGTAGCCAGGGGGGCCACCCGCGCCGGGCAAGCTTGTGGGCCCCTGGCAACTCCCCTAACCCTAATCTTTGGCCTATAAATACCCAAATATTCCATCATTATCAGAACGAGCCACAAAAAAACTTTTCCGCCGCCAGAAGCCTCCGTTCCCGAGAGATCCAATCTTGGAGCCTTTTCCGGTAATCTGTCGGAGGGGGATTCGATAATGGAGGGCATCTACATCAACTCCATTGCCCCTCCGATGATGTGTGAGTAGTTCACCACAGACCTACGGGTACATAGCTAGTAGATATATGGCTTCTTCTCTCTCTCTCTCTCTTTGCTTCTCAATACCATGTTCTTCATGATCTTCATGGAGATCTATCCGATGTAATACTCTTTTGCGGTGTGTTTGTCGAGATCCGATGAATTGTGGGTTTATGTTCAGATTATCCATGAATATTATTTGAGTCTTTCCTGAATTCTTATATGCATGATTTCATATCTTTGCAAGTCTCTTCGAGTTATAGGTTCAGTTTGGCCAACTAGATTGGTAATTCTTGCAATAGGAGAAGTGCTTAGTTTTGGGTTCAATCTTGCGGTGTCCTCACCTAGTGACAAAGTAGGTGTAGCGAGGCACGTCTTGTATTGTTGCCATCAAGGGTAAAAATATGGGGGTTTCATCATATTGCTTGAGTTTATCCCTCTACATCATGCCATCTTACTTAATGCGTTACTCTGTTCTTCATGAACTTAATACTCTAGATGCAGGCAAGAGTCGATCGATGTGTGGAGTAATAGTAGTAGATGCAGAATCGTTTTGGTCTAGTTGTCACAGACGTGATGCCTATATGCATAATCATTGCCTTGGATATCTTCATAATTATTCACTTTTCTATTAATTGCTCGACAGTAATTTCTTCACCCACCGTAATACTTGCCATCATGAGAGAAGCCATCTAGTGAAACCTATGGCCCCCGGGTCTATTTTCCATATTATATTTTCAGATCTAAAACCAGAAACACCAAAAATACTTGCTTCCATCTTTTTTACTTTTAGTTTTACTTTACGTTCAAGCACCCTATTATATCTATCTCTGCTAGATCTCATCCTTGCAAATAACCGTAAAGGGACTGAGAACCCCTTTATAGCGTTGGGTGCAAGAGTTTGATTCCTTGTGCAGGTATATCTATTGGTGGCTCGCTTGTATCTCCTAATGGATCGATACCTTGGTTCTCAAAAACTGAGGGAAATACTTATCTATTTTGATGCATCAAACCGTTCCTCTTCACGGGAAACCAACGCATGCTCGAGAAGTAGCAAGAAGGATTTCTGGAGCCGTTGCCAGGGAGATCTAGATCAAGCCTACCAAGTACCCATCACAAACTCATCTCTTGCATTTACATTATTTACCTTTTTCCTCTCGTTTTCCTCTCCCCCACTTCTAAAATGATTTTCAGAAAATACCACAAAGATTTGCCTTTTTATTCGCCCTTCTTCCGTTCGCCTTTTCGTTGCTATGTTTGCTTGTGTTGCCATGTGCCTTCTATTTTCTTGCATCTTCGCTTGCAAAAAAACTATTGATATGGATCGTCATCCACTTGTTAATCTTTTCAAAAGACCAAATTATGATGAACCAATTGCTAGTGAGTTGAGTGCACTTGATTATCTCTATGAAATTTTGCTTGATATTCATGAATCTGAAAATTGTGATGAAGTGATTCACGATGTTTCCTTGAATGAAAAGCATGATTGCAATGATATTGTTATAAATTTTATTAATGTCAATTATGTTAATGATATGCAAAACTACAAGGTTGGGGATGCTATATTTGATGAGTTTGCCATGACCACTACTTATTGCGATCATCATGATTGGGGTGATAATGCTTCTTATGATCTTGATAATTTATTTAATACTCATGATGAATATGATAACAATGTGTTTGGAGAGGTCATGACTTTAGTTAATGATAATCCCACTATTTTGGAAGAGTATCAACTTTCCATGCATATGGATCATGAAGAGAAAATTTTATATGATAGTTATATTGTTGAATTCCTTCATGATTGTACTGAAATTTATTATGAGGGAGGAACATATGCTTATAGGAATTGCAATAATATCAAGTTTCCTCTCTATGGGTTCAAAGTTTTGAAGTTATGCGTGTTTTGCCTTCCTATGCTAGTTAATTCTTGTTCCCATAAATTGTTTGCTCACAAAATCCCTATGCATAGGAAGTGGGTTAGAGTTAAACGTGTTTTTAATGCTATTCATGATGCTCCTTTGCATATCTCAACTACTTCGTTTTATGTGACCATCCTTGAAATCGTTATGCCTAGCTAGGGGCGTTAAACAATAGCGCTTGTTGGGAGGCAACCCAATTTTATTTTACTTACTTATTTTTGCTTCTGTTTTGGTGTGTTTCGCACATTATTACTTCTGTAGTAATTGTGTTTTTGTGTTTAAATTAGTGTTTGAGCCAAGTAAAACCTTTGAGGTGATCTATGGTAGTTGTTGATTTTATCTTGCTGGAAAACAGAAACTTTTGCGCTCAGTCCAGAATTTTATGAATTTTTCAGAGCGTCAAATTGATTTGAAAGTTTTACAAAGGATTTATATACAAATTTCCCTGATTTTACTAATTGTTCAGAATTTTTAGGGTTCAAGATGTATTTGAAGTTTACAGATTGCTACAGACTGTTCTATTTTTGACAGATTCTGTTTTCTTTGTGTTGTTTGCTTATTTCGATGGTCGTATCGGGGGGGGGGGGGGGGGGGTATGAGTCATGGAAAAGTTAGAATACAGTAGGCATTGCACATATATAAATAAAGAATGAGTTCACAATAGTACCTAAAGTGGTGATTTATTTTCCTTATACTAACGGATCTCTTGAGTTTTTTGTCATGTTTTGTGTTGTGAACTTTTCAAGTTTTGGGTGAAGATTTGATGGAATATGGAATAAAGAGTGGAAAGATCCTAAGCTTGGGGATTACCATGGCACCCCAAGTCATATTCAAGGATACCAAAAAGCCTAAGCTTGGGGATGCCACGGAAGGCATCCCCTCTTTCGTCTTCAATCCATCGGTAAATTTACTTGAGGCTATATTTTGATTTATCACATGATATGTGTTTTGCTTGGAGCATCTTGTATGATATGAGTCTTTTCTTGTTAGTTTCCCACAATCATCCTTTCTGCACACATCTTTAGAGAGAGATATGCTGAATCGTGAATTTGTTACAATACTCTATATGCTTCACTTATATCTTTTGAGCTAGGCAATGTTGCTCTAGTGCTTCACTTATATCTTTTTAGAGCATGGTGGTGTTATATTTTATAGAAATTATTGAACTCTTTTTACTCACTTATATTATTTTGAGAGTTTCTTAAAACAGCATAGTAATTTGTTTAGGTTATGAATTTAGTCCTAATATAATGGCATCCAAGAGGGATATAATAAAAACGTTCATATTAAGTGCATTAACAACTATGAGAAGTTGGATTCCTTGCATATAGTTTTGAGATAATAGAGATGGTAATGTGAGAGTCATGCTAGTGAGTAGTTGTGAATTGAATAGATACGTGTGTTAAAGCTTGTGATTCCCATAGCATGCACGTATGGTGAACCGCTATGTAACGAAGTCGGAGCATGACTTGTCTAATGATTGTCGACCTTTGTGTGAGGGTCGGCAGCGCGCGATGGTTAACTCCTACCAACCTCTCCCCTAGGACCATGTGTCTAATGCTTTTTTTGATGACTAATAGACTTTTGCAATAATTATGTGAGTTCTTTATGACTAATGTGAGTCCATGGATTATACACACTCTCACCCTTCCATCTTTGCTAGCCTCTCTAGTACCGCGCAACTTTCCCCGTTACATCAAACCCTCCTTCCTCACAACATCCACCATATATTCCTCAAAAAAGCCACCATACCTACCTATTATGGCATTTCCATAGCCATTCCGAGATATATTGCCATGCAACTTCCACCATGTAGTTTTTCTATGACTTACATCATCACTTCATATTGCATATATAGTTATATCTTGTCATAGGAATCAAGTTGTAATTTCTTTTTCTTTGAGTTAAAAGGAAATAAAAGTGTGATTATTTTTCATTAATAGAGCATTGTCCCATGAGAGAAAAGGATGATGGAGGCTATGACCCCCTCACAAGTTGGGACGAGTCACTAGTGCAGAACCGGCCTATAGTCGCGGGTCATAAGGGCCTTTAGTGTCGGTTCTCGAACCGGCACTAAAGGGTGGGGACTAAAGCCTACCCCCCTTTAGTCCTGGTTCAACACGGCCCGGCATGAAAGGCCCTTCGCAAGGCATCGGACGACGCCGTGGCTGGGGGACCTTTAGTCCCGGTTGGTAACACCAACCGGGACTAAAAGTATTTAGTTTTTTAAATTTGTTTTATTTTTAATTTTAATTCTTTAGGGGTTTATGAATTAATTAGGGCTTAATTTTCCTTTTAATTTTGTGTTTTCCATTTAATTAATTTTCATTTCAAACATATATTACGCTACTACATATTATACACATGTTCTGCATATATATAAATATTAATAGAATTTCTCGTAGAACCGATCATATATATATATATATATATATATCATTGAATTGCTAGTACAACGACCATTCACATACATATATATATATACAATTTCTCCTACAATTTGAGGATCATTACATATATATGGAAGCATTACTGCATCTTGTTCTTGATCTTGTAATGGTATTCTCCTTTGGGATCTATGACCCGATCGACCAAAAATCCAGCTAATTCCCCTTGAATTGCTCGTACCCGAGCCTTTGGTATGAGCTGACCCCACATCTCCGTCAGCTACAAGATGGAGATCAAAATGAATATATTAGTTGTGTGTATATATATTAGCTAGATCATGATAAAAAAATTATGGTTAGTGTTCTGGCAAACATACCCAAAGATTTCTTTCATTTCTGCTCCTTTCAGGCATGATCATGCAAATGTTCTCACAAACATAGTATGCACATAAACTAGTCCCTTGCTCCTGCCTCATGCACTTTTACGAGAATAAAATCCAATTAGGTAATAATTAATAAAGCATGATAATGGTATTGAAACTAGAATTAAAGAGATGCACGGACGTAGCTAGCTAGCTAGTAGTACTTAATTACCTTGGGTCGCACCGATTTCAGTTGTTGTGCCTGGTCGCTTGGGACCTGTTTGATGAACTTGGCCCAAGCCCTGCCCGCCGGCAAAGAAAATGAATAAATGAGTTATTAAGTAGTTGATATCAGGAAATGAAGTAATTAAAGAGGCCAACATAGTGCGATAATGATTGAAATTACCTGTCAAGAAGCCCCCTCACGATTGCGTATTTGGATGGATCCTTTAATAGCGAGTCGAGTACTTCAACTTTTCCCTTGTCAACTTCAATGATTAACAAGATCCAGTGATTACTACATAACTCATCAAGAACACTTATTAACATCTAGTGAGCAAAAAATTGAATTTGTAGTACAAGATATATATATATATATATATATATATATATATATATATATATAGTAACACTGGCCCGAAGTTGTAAGGAAGTAGTATTTCTGGTTGGGTGTTTAGATGCTTCAAAAAATCTAGCATGGCTTTCTCTGTGTCTTTTATCGAATATGGAGTTTCCCATATCTTTTGATTAATCGTGTTTGGGTCAATGAACCCAATCCCATAGCGTCCAACTTGTTTCATTTCATACATCTTCGTTCTGCATAATACTATAGCTTCATAGAGACTTAAATTATAGAAAGAAATCACTTATAGACAATAGCAACTCACTAAAGATTTGTCGAGTGCATCTTGATTGAATAACTGAAACAACTCTGCATAATGAATCTACACATCTTTTTTATGGAAGAAATGCCTCTCTTTGACTCTCACCATGAGGGACTCTTCATTGGTATTTGTTGTTACTTGTATGTACCACGTATGCAAATCATACATTCTCATTGGTAGAAGCTTGACATCTTCAGGCTTGACCAGAGGTTTGCCGAGGGCATATTGATATTTTACTTCTGACTCTGTAAGCAAGGGGATTTCCTCAAGGCCTGGGAGTTGTTCAACACTGACACCGACCTCTTTAGCCATCCTAAAATGTTCTTCGGTTACTTATGGACGATCGGAAGTACTGACATGTGTTTGTACAATGAGCGAGGGGATCGATTGCATAGCCTGTTCACCCAGGTGGGGGATAGTTTTCCCGCTTTTTTGCCAACTCCTTGGCTCGAGCTCAAGCTCGACTCCCTTTGTCCTGCAAGATATGACTTCTTGATAGACCGCACATAGTCTCTGTCCTTTTGATCTGGTCGAGCCATATCAATAAAGTGTTGTGAGACATGCTCAGGTACTTTCTCCTTTGGCGGCTGGGGCGGTTTCGGTCCAAAATAGGCCTTCAAATTGGCATCCACTGCGCTGTCGAGTTCCTCGTCGGTGAGATGGTAAGGCAACTTCGGAAGAGGCTTGAGGCTTGGACCATATTTGTATTTCTTGCCTGTTGTACCGCTAGTCGTCATAGCTGCAGCCTCTCTCTTCCGTTGTTGCTTAGGCGATAGAGCAAGCTGAGTCGACGGATCATGCTAACGTCGTGCCGGACCTGGAGGAGGAGTCGGCTGACGCGGTGCTGGACTTGGAGAAGGAGGAGTTGGCTGACGTCGTGTCAGACATGGAGAAGGAGTCAGCTTACGCAGTGTCGGGGAGGAGGAGGAGTCGACTGACGCGGCGGTGGACTTGGAGGAGGAGGAGTCAGTGGCCTTGGAAAGACGATGCAATTCTTTTTCCATAGAATGATACAATGTATGGCCTCTCCCAGTGTTCTCTCCTCGTCACCTCCAGGAATGTCAAGTTGTAGCTCGTGATATGCTGACATCACTTCATCAACCCAGACACGAGCATAGCCAGCTGGAATGGGATTGCAATGGAAGGTTGCTTCTGGGGGATTTGCTAAAGCATAGCCGTCCGCCACCTTCATGGATAAGTTCTTCACTTTCATGTGTAGCTCATAGTTAGTCCTGTCTTTGATATCATCCATGGGATAGCTAGCTAGCAGTGCATCGTCATTGATATCAGCCGGGGCAGAACCCACGCTGCTTCTCCGCATAGATGGGACGGTGGTATCCAATGCTAGATCGATCTGCTCATGTTGCCGCTGAGATGCCCTTTCCTGGTTGAGTGAGTCGATCTGCTACTGCTGCCACCTGACTCTGGATTCCAACTCCAGGTGCTTTGATTTGAGGCATTCAAGGCAGAGTGCTTCCTCCTTCTTCTCCTGCTCCTCCTGCATCTTCTTTCTCGCATGACTTCTGTAGTCGTCGTTCCAACCAGCAATCCCCTCAAACCACGGAACAACGCCTTTCCCTCGTGTTCTTCCCGGGTATTCAGGATTCTTCAGGGTGCGCGTAAGCTCATCGTCCTCTCTGTTGGGCGTGAACACCCCTGTTCAAGCTTCTTCGATTTTCATCAGAATTTCATCTGTCACTTTTTTAAGACTTGCCTTCACCATAATAGCCCCTGTCTTTGGGTCCAACTTCCCCCCCCCCATGCGCATAAACCCATGTCCTACACCTCGAGGGCCAGGTCACTGTAACTGGAGTGACCCTTGCACTAATCATATCTTTTTCGGATTCATCCCACGTAGGTAGGGCCGTCTGGTAGCTACCTGGCCCCAGAGTATGGTGCCACTGCTTTTTTGCAGCATTAATATTGTTCTTTCTCGACCGTTCCTTAGCTAGTTCCGATTCCTTGAACTTCACAAAACCGCCCCAATGATCTTTTGTCGAAAATATGCCCTAGAGGCAATAATAAATTAGTTATTATCATATTTCCTTGTTCATGATATTCGTTTATTATCCACGATATAATTGTATTGATCGAAAACTCAGATACATGTGTGGATACATATACAACACCATGTCCCTAGTATGCCTCTAATGGACTAGCTCGTTGATCAAAGATGGCATAGGTTTCCTAGCCATTGACATGATATGTCATTTGATAACGGGATCACATCATTAGGAGAATGATGGGATGGACAAGACCCAAACTACAAACGTAGCATATGATCGTGTCAGTTTATTGCTATTGTTTTCTGCATGTCAAGTATATGTTCCTATGACCATGAGATCATGCAACTCACTGACACCGGACGAGTGCTTTGTGTGTATCAAACGTCGCAATGTAATTGGGTGACTATAAAGGTACTCTACAGGTATCTCCGAGGGTGTTTGTTTGGTTTGGCATGGATCAAGACTGGGATTTTTTTACTCCGTGTGACGGAGAGGTATCTCAGGGCCCACCCGATAATACAACATCACAACAAGCCTTGCAAGCAATGTGACTAAGTGTTAGTCACGGGATCTTGTATTATGGAATGAGCAAAGATACTTCCTGGTAACGAGGTTGAACTAGATATGGAGATACCAAGGATCGAATCTCGGGCAAGTAACATACCGAAGAACAAAAGGAACATCATATGGGATTAACTGAATCCTTGACATAGAGGTTCGACCGATAAAGATCTTCGTAGAATATGTAGGAACCAATATGGGCATCCATGTCCCGCTATTGGTTATTGACCATAGAGGTGTCTCGGTCATGTCTACATAGTTCTCGAACCCGCAGGGTCTACACACTTAAGGTTCGGTGACGTTTCGGTAGTATAGAGTTATGTGTGGTGGTTACTGAAGGTTGTTCGGAGTCCCGGATGAGATCCCGGATGTCATGTGGAGCTCCATAATGGTCCGGAGGTAAAGATTGATATATAGGAAGTCCTATTTTGGTCGACGGAAAAGTTTCGGGCTCATCGGTAGTGTACCGGGAGTGCTGGTAGTGTACTGGGAGACCATTGGGAGGGGTATTTCGACCCAAGAGGCTACATGGTCTGTGGAAGAGTGAATACCAGCCCTTAGTTGGCTGGTGGAAGTTCCACACAAGGCCCATGCGGCTGGGAGAGAAAAGCCCGAAGAGAAAAGGTGGGAAAGGGCAAAAAGAGGCAAAAAAGGAAGGAGTCCTAGTCCTACTAGGATTGGAGGAGGATTCCGCCTCTCCTCCTTGGTTCGGCCGAAGCCTAGGGCTGTCCCCTTGAGGGCCAAGCCTCCTCCCCTCTTCCTCTTATATATACTAGAGGTTTTAGGGTTTTTGCACTAGATTTTGTGCCACGTGCTGCCCTCTCCTCTAGTGCATAGTTTCTCCACTAGATCGGTTTTCTGCAGTGCTTCGGCGAAGCCCTGCCGGAATAGCTCCACCACCATCACCGCAGCACCGTCGTGCTCCTGGAGAACTCTTCTACCTCTCCACTCCCTCTTGCTGGATCAAGAAGGCGGAGATCATCATCGAGCTGTACATGTGCTGAATGCGGAGGTGCCATCCGTTCGGCGCTAGATCGTAAGGACCGTGATCAAGATCGCGAGACGGATCATGATGAGATCGCGGGACGGACCGTGATGAGCTTGTGGGATGGCTCATGATTGGATCACGGGACGGATCGTGATGAGATTGTGGGATGCTCGGCGATTTGAGTCACGAAGACATTCAACTACACCAACCGCGTTTCTTAACGCTTCCCGCTTAGCGATCTACAAGGGTATGTAGATCCACTCTCCCTCTCGTAGATGCTCATCACCATGGATAGATCTTGCATGTGCATAGGAAAATTTTACGCAACGTTCCCCAACAGTGGAATCATGAGCTAGGTCTATATGTAGATGAGATCTCGAGTAGAACACAAAGAGCTTGTGGGCTATGATGCTTAGATGGCTTCCTCCCTTGGTCGTGTTTTGGTTCAGCGGTATTATGGGATGAACCGGCCTGGACCAACCTTACTCGTACGCTTATGAGAGACCGGTCCCATCAACTGATGTGTAACCTCGTTGCACAAAGATGGCTGGCGAGTGTCTGTTTCTGTTACTTTAGTTGGATTGGATTCGACAAAGGCGGTCCTTGAGAAGGTTGAAAAGCAACTTATGTATCACCGTTGTGGTTTATGCGTAGGTGAGAATAGTTCTTGCTAGATACCCGTAGCAGCCACGTAAAACATGCAACCACAATTAGAGGACACCTAACTTGTTTTTGCAGGGTATGTTGTGATGTGATATAGCCAATTACATGATGTGATATATGTGATGTATGAGATGATCATGTGTTGTGTAGAATATCACGACTTGCATCTCGATGAGTACGGCAACAGGCAGGACCCATAGGGTTGTCTTTAATTATTATATGACCTGCGTGTCAATCATTAAGTGCTATGTAATGCTTTACTTTATCGCTAAACGGTAGCAATAGTAGTATAAGCATGATGGGCGCGACAACCCCAATGGCAACATGTTGATGGAGATCGAGATGATGGAGATCATGATGTCGTCCCGGTGACGATGGAGATCATGCCAGTGCTTTCAAGATGGAGATCAAAAGCACAAGTTCATGGCCATATCATGTCACTATGATTTGCATGTGATGTTAATCCTTTTATGCACCTTGTTTTGCTTAGGATGACGGTAGCATTATAAGGTGACCCCTCACTTAATTTCAAGATAAATTGTGTTCTCCCCGAGTGTGCATCGTTGCGAAAGTTCGTCGTGTCGAGACACCACGTGATGATCGGGTGTGATAGACTCTATGTTCACATACAACGGGTGCAAGCCAGTGTTGCATATGCAGAACACTCGGGTTAAACTTGACGAGCCTAGCATGTACAGACATGGCCTCAGAACACAAGAGACCAAAAGGTCGAACATGAGTCATATAGAAGATATGATCAACATGATGATGTTCACCATTGAAACCACCTCAACTCACGTGATGATCGGACTTGAGATGGTGAATTTGGATCATGTACCACTCGAATGACCGAAGGGATGTCAATTTGAGTGGGAGTTCTTTAGTAATATGATTAATTGAACTCATTATCATGAACGCAGTCAGTAGTGTCTTTGCAAATTATGTTGTAGATTACTTGCTCGCGCTGTAGCTCCCTTGAATTTTTTTGTTCCTAGAGAAATAGAGTTGAAAGATGATGGTTGCAATATTGCGGATTGGGTCCGTGATCTTAGAATTGTCCTCATTGCTGCATAGAAGGCTTATGTCCTTAATGCACCGCTCGGTGCGCCAACTCCTCTAGAGTCGTCTGTAGATGTTGTGAACATCTGACAGACACGTTCTGATGACTACTTGATAGTTTAGTGCGTCATGCATTACGGCTTAGAATTGAGGCTTCGAAATGTTTTGAACGTCACGGAATATATGAGATGTTCTAAGAGCTAAAATTAGGATCTCAGGCTCATGCCCGTGTTGCGAGATATGAGATCTCCAACAAGATTCTTTGCCTACAAGATAAAAGAGAATAGCTCAATCAGTGAGCATGTGCTCATATTGTCTGGGTGCTACAATCGCTTGAATCGAGTGGGAGTTGATCTTCCGGATAAGATAGTGATTGATAGTCATTGTCGCTAAGATACTAGAACTTGCTGATGAACTATAAAATGCCAGGGATAGAAATAATTATCCCTGAGCTGTTTGCGAGGTTCGACACCGCGAAGGTAGAAATCAAGAAGGAGCGTCAACTGTTGATTATTAGTAAAATCACTAGTTTCAAGAAGGGCAAGGGCAAGGACGGAAACTTCATGGATGGCAAGTCAGTTGCTGCTCCAGTAAAGCAACCCAAAAGTGAACCCAAACCCGAGACTAAATGCTTCGATTATGAGCGCACGCTGAAGCGGAACAACCCTAGATACTTGGTAGATAAGAAGGCTGGCAACGTCGACAGAAGTATATTTGATATACGTGTTATTGATATGTACCTGGCTAGTACTCCTAGTAGCACCTGGGTATTGGATACCAGTTCGGTTGCTAAATGTTAGTAACTCTAAATAAAAGCTACAGAATAAATGGAGAACTAGCTAAGGGTGAGGTGACGATGTGTGTTGGAATTTTTTTCAAGGTTGATATGATCAACATTGCACGCTCTCTCTACCTTCGGGATTACTGACGAACCTAAATAAATGTTATTTGGTGTTTTGCGTTGAGCATGAACGTGATTAGATCGTGTTTCTTGCAACACGGTTATTCATTTAAGTTAGAGAATAATGGTTATTCTGTTTACATGAATAATACCTTCAATGGTCATGCACCCAGTGAGAATGGTTTGTTGAATCTTGATCGTAGTAATACACATGTTCATAACATTGATGCCAAAAGATACAAAGTTAGTAATGATAGTACCACATACTTGTGGCACTGGCGCTAAATGTCATATTAGTATAAAGTGCATGAAGAAACTCCATGTTGATGGATCTTTGGACTCATTCAATTTCGAATCGGTTGAGACATGCGAAACATGCCTCTTAGGCAAGATGAGTAAGGACCCCGTTTTCCGGATTGATGGAGCGGGCAAGTGATTTATTGCAAATGATACGTGTTGATGTATGCAATCCAATGAGTCTTGTAGCGTGCGGTGGATATCATTATTTTCTTACCTTCACTGATGATTTGAGTAGATATATTGTATATTTACTTAATGAAACACAAGTCTGAATTGTTTGAAAGGTTCAAGCAAATTCAGAGTGAAGTTTAAAGATCATCATGTCAAGAAGATAAAAATGTCTACGATATGATCGTGGAGGTGAATATCTGAGTTACGAGTTTGGCATACAACTTTAGACTATGTGAAAGTTGTTTCACAACTCATGCCACCTGGAACACCATAGTGTGATGGTGTGTCCGAACGTCATAGTCGTGCTCTATTGGATATGGTGCGTGCTATGATGTCTCTTATCATTTTGCTACTATAATTTTGGGGTTATGCATTAGAGAAAACTACATTCACTTTAAATAGGGCACCATCTAAATCCGTTGAGATGACACCATATGGTTTGATAGAAACCTAAGCTGTCATTTCTTAATGTTTGGGGCTGCAACACTTATGTGAAAAAGGTTTTCACCTAATGAGCTCGAACCTAAAGCGGACAAATGCATCTTCATAGAATACCCTAAGAAAAGTTGGGTAAACCTTCTATCTCGGATCCAAGCATAAAGTGTTTGTTGCTAAAACTGGTTCCTTTCTCGAGAAAGAGTTTCTCTCTAAAGAACTGAGTGAGAGGAAGATAGAACTTGATGAGGTTGTTGAACCTTTGTTTCAACGAGAGAGTAGCGCAGCGCAGGAAGATGTTTATGTGAAGCCTAAGTTAGTTAAGAGGAAGTTAATGATGATGATCATGAAGCTTCAGATCAAGTTACTATCAAACCTCGTAGGTCGACAAGGACGTGTACTGCTCCTGAGTGGTATGGCAACCCTGCCTTAGAGGTCATGTTGTTGGACAATGATGAACCTACGAACTATGGAGAAGCGATGATGGGCTCGGATTCCGACAAATGGTTAGAGGCCATGAAATCCGAGATAGGATCCATGTATGAAAACCAAGTATACACTTTGGTAGACTTGCTCGTTGGACGGCAGGTCCGAGTACAAATGGACCTTTGAGATGAAGACAGACGTTGATGGTAAATGTTACCATTTAAAGGCCGACTTGTCACAAAGAAGTTTCCGACAAGTTCACTGCGATGAGACTTTCTCACTCGTAGCAATGCTAAAGTCTGTTGGAATTATGTTAGTAGTTGATGCATTTTTCACTTATGAAATCTGGCAGATGGATGACAAAACATTGTTTCCTTAACAGTTTACTTGAGGAAAGGTTGTATGTGATACAACTAGAAGGTTTTGTCAGTCCTATGGATGCTAAAAGGTGTGCGAGCTCCAGCAATCCATCTAAGGGCTGGAGCAAACATCTCGGAGTTGGAATACACAATTTGATGAGGTGATCAAAGTTTTGTAGTTTATACAAAGTTTACGAGAAACTTGTATTTACAATAAATTGAGTGGGAACACTATAGAATTTCTGATAAGTATATGTGGATGACATATTATTGATCGGAAATAATGTAGAATTTCTGGAAAGCATGAACGGTTGTTTGAAAAGTGATTTTCAAAGGAAGACCTAGATAAAGCTACCTAATTGTTGAGCATCAAGATCTATAGAGATAGATCAAAATGCTTGATGAGACTTTCAATGAGTACATACCTTGACAAGATTTTGAAAGAGTTCAAAATGGATCAGTCAGAGAAAGAGTTCTCGCCTGATTTGTAAGGTGTGAAGTTGAGTGAGACTAAAAGCTCGACAACGGCAGAAGAAAGAGAAAGGACGAATGGCGTCCCCTATGCCTTAGCCATAGGCTCTGTATAGTTTGCCATGCTATGTACCGCACCTCTGTGTGCCTTGCCATGAGTCCGTCAAGGGGTACAAGAGTGATTCCAGGAGTGGATCATTGGACAGCGGTCAATATTATCCTTAGTGACTAAAAGACTAAGGAAATGTTTCTCGATTATGGAGGTGATAAAGGGTTAGTCGTAAAGAGTTACGTCGATGCAAGCTTTAACACTAAAATGGATGACTCTTAGTAGCAATCCGGATACGTATAGTGGAGCAGCCATTTGGAATAGTACCAAGTGGAGTGTGGTAGCAGTGTTTATAGTTTGACATAGAGATTTCCAAAGTACACACGGATCGGAATGTGACAGACCCGTTGACTATAAGACCTCTCTCACATGCAAAGCATGATCGAGCCCCAGAACTCATTGGGTGTTAGATTCATAACAATGCGAATCACATTGTGATGTGAAGTAGATTATTGACTCTAGTGCAAGTGGGAGACTATTGGAAATATGCCCTAGAGGCAATAATAAATTAGTTATTATCATATTTCCTTGTTCATGATAATCGTTTATTATCCATGCTATAATTGTATTGATCAGAAACTCAGATACATGTGTGGATACATAGACAACACCATGTCCCTAGTATGCCTCTAGTGAACTAGCTCGTTGATCAAAAGATGGCTAAGGTTTCCTAGACATTGACATGTGATGCGATGGGATCACATCATTAGGAGAATGATGGGATGGACAAGACCCAAACTACAAACGTAATATATGATCGTGTCAGTTTATTGCTACTGTTTTTTGCATGTCAAGTATATGTTCCTATGAACATATTGTGTAGAAATACATGACCCAGAATGGCAATCTCCTCGACTAGGTGAACTAGGATGTGCGTGATGATATTGAAGAAGGATGGTGGGAACACCAACTCGAAACTGACAAGACATTGCACCAAATCATTCTCTAACCTTGGTAGGATTTTTGGATCGATTACCTTCTGAGAGATTGCATTTAGGAATGCACATAGCCTCACAATGGCTAATCGAACATTTTCCGGTAGAAGACCCCTCAATGCAACCTGAAGTAGTTGCGAATAATGACGTGGCAGTCATGAGACATTAGGTTCTAGAACTTTTTCTTTGCCATATTTATTATTCCCTTTATATTCGATGACAAGCCAGACGGGACCTTCATACCGAGCAGGCATTCAAAGAAGATTTCCTTCTCTTCATTGGTAAGAGCATAGTTGGCATGACCCTTAAACTGCTTTGGATCCATGGCGTTTTCTCCATGCATACGTTGCCGGCCCTCCCGTGCCTTCGGCGTATCTTTGGTCTTCCCATACACGCCCAAGAAGCGTAGCAGGTTCACGCAAAGATTCTTCATCATGTGTATCACGTCGATTGCAGAGCGGACCTCGATGTTGGAAATATGCCCTAGGGGCAATAATAAATTAGTTATTATCATATTTCCTTGTTCATGATAATTGTTTATTATCCATGCTATAATTGTATTGAATGGAAACACATTACATGTGTGGGTAAATAGACAACACTCTGTCCCTAGTATGCTTCTAGTGAACTAGCTCGTTGATCAAAGATGGCTAAGGTTTCCTAGACATTGACATGTGATGTGATGGGATCACATCATTAGGAGAATGATGGGATGGACAAGACCCAAACTACAAACGTAATATATGATCGTGTCAGTTTATTGCACTGTTTTTTGCATGTCAAGTATATGTTCCTATGACCATGAGATCATTCAACTCACTGACACCGGAGGAGTGGTTTGTGTGTATCAAACGTCGCAACGTAACTGGGTGTCTATAAAGTTACTCTACAGGTATCTCCGAGGGTGTTTGTTGGGTTTGGCATGGATCAAGACTGGGATTTGTTACTCCGTGTGACGGAGAGGTATCTCAGGGCCCACCCGGTAATACAACATCACACCAAGCCTTGCAAGCAATGTGACTAAGTGTTAGTCACGGGATCTTGTATTATGGAACGAGTAAAGATACTTCCCGGTAACAAGGTTGAACTAGATATGGAGATACCAAGGATCGAACCTCGGGCAAGTAACATACCGAAGAACAAAAGGAACATCATACGAGATTAACTGAATCCTTGACATAGAGGTTCGACCGATAAAGATCTTCGTAGAATATGTAGGAACCAATATGGGCATCCAGGTCCCACTATTGGTTATTGACCATAGAGGTGTCTCGGTCATGTCTACATAGTTCTCGAACCCGCAGGGTCTACACACTTAAGGTTCGGTGACGTTTCGGTAGTATAGAGTTATGTGTTGTGGTTACCGAAGGTTGTTCGGAGTCCCGGATGAGATCCCGGATGTCACGAGGAGCTCCGTAATGGTCTGGAGGTAAATATTGATATATAGGAAGTCCTATTTTGGTCGCCGGAAAAGTTTCGGGCTCATCGGTAGTGTACCGGGAGTGCCGGTAGTGTACTGGGAGACCATCGGGAGGGGTATTCGACCCAAGAGGCTACATGGTCTGTGGTAGAGTGAATACCAGCCCTTAGTTGGATGGTGGAAGTCCCACACAAGGCCCATGCGGCTGGGAGAGAAAAGCCCAAAGAGAAAAGGTGGTAAAAGGCAAAAAAAGGCAAAAAAGGAAGGAGTCCTAGTCCTACTAGGATTGGAGGAGGATTCCTCCTCTCCTCCTTGGTTCGGCCGAAGCGTAGGGATGGACCCTTGAGGGACAAGCCTCCTCCTCTCTTCCTATTATATATATACTAGAGGTTTTAGGGGGTTTGCACTAGATTTTCTGCCACGTGCTACCCTCTCCCCTAGTGCATAGTTTCTCCTCTAGATCGGTTTTCGGTAGTGCTTAGGCGAAGCCCTGCCGGAATAGCTCCACCACCATCGCCGCAGTGCCATCGTGCTGCCGGAGAACTCTTCTACCTCTCCGGTCCCTCTTGCTAGATCAAGAAGGCAGAGATCGTTATCGAGTTGTACGTGTGCTGAACGCGGAGGTGCCGTCCGTTCGGCGCTAGATCGGAAGGACTGTGATCAAGATCGTGAGACGGATCTAGATGAGATCGCGGGATGGATTGTGATGAGTTCACAAGATGGATTGTTATTGGATAGAGGGACGGATTGTGATGAGATCATGGGATGCTCGGCGATTTGGATCATGAAGACGTTCAACTACACCAACCGCGTTTCTTAACGCTTCCCGCTTAGCGATCTACAAGGGTATGTAGATCCACTCTCCCTCTCGTAGATGCTCATCGCCATTGATAGATCTTGCGTGTGCATAGGAAAATTTGGGTTTCCCATGCAATGTTCCCCAACATCATTTGCCTTCACCAGTGCTCCCTGGAATTTCCGAGTCGTCCTGTTTGCTTTCACATACGCAACCCATGCATTTTTCTTGAAGGTGTTGAATGCGATCGCCATGTTTTTAAGAGCATAGTTTCTAACTTTCTACAGATCTGCATCTATCAAGTTATCTGGTAGTGTGAAATGTGACATTAGCTCGGTCCAAAGCACATCTTTTTCTCTTTCATCGACAAAAGTAACTCCTTCTTTATCTCCCTTTACTGGCTTTTTCCATTATTGTGTGGAGATCGGGATTTGGTCCCTGACAATAACTCCACATTGATTCTTGAACTTGGTCGCATTTTTCTTAGGTCCAAGCGGTTGGCCAGTTGACGTATTGATGGAATCGATGCTAAACTTTACACCAGGGTCCAACTTTTTGGCCGGGCCTTGAACTACCCTATCGCTTGTACAAGATTTGCTCGATCCGGAGGCCTAAAAGAGGAAAGATTGATTCATTAATACATATAAAACTCAATTAAGACATGTAATGATCACCGGATGGCTTATATAATAAATCTACCTCGCTGGTCTTTGTTATTTGAAGAACATTTTCTTCGTCAACATCGTTGTCGAATTCATCTATTCTCTCGTCTTCATCAAACATACAACCCTCACCGGAATTGTTCAGATATTGCGAGCCGTCCTCATCTTCATGTTCATGCTCTGGGCTTGTGGAGCATACGATGTTGAACATAGCCTCTTCTCCTTCTCTGTCGGTATTGTCCATAGCTTTTATTTAACTAAACCAGAAGAAAGTTAAAACAATTTAGTATTCAAATTAGAATGCATGCAATCAATAAGGAAAAGTGAATCATAGTACATAATATGCATCATCGAATATAATCTCGAATAAATCATCTTGAATATTATCGAATATAATCTTGAATGCATCTTGAATACCTCTCAAATATTATGACTAATACATCTCGAATATTATTAATTCTATAATATCACTACTACAGATCCAGTTGACGTCTCGCGCGGCAGGCGGTGGACACCCAAAGAGAAGGAATTATGACAGGATCATAGCTCGAGTGAGATCCCTGAAGAACCTGCCACGTATTCGAGAACCTAACCTCCAACGCATCCATGTACCGACGGACATGCTTGTCCTCCTCCGACACGGCGGCGTACCACCTCCTGTAGGGCCAACTGCCTTCGCACCAAAAGTGTCCCACGCGAACGCCACCAAAGAAGATACGGGTCGACGACGGGACTCGGGTTCCTCACCAAGTTGCGCAGCCCTGAAGGTAGCACCTCCCAGTGCCAGCCCATCAGGGCCCAGTCCTAAACATTGCCCCTCTAAAGCAGGACGTCGTCGTGAACGAGTCGACGACGAGGATGAGGGCCAGGCATCATTAACTTCGAGAACAAATTATATGAAAATTAAACACTTTATAAATGCTTGATTGTTTTTCTTATATACGAGGAACCTTCAGAGTCCTAACGGAATCTCTTAACCTTAAGACCCATGACTTTTGCAAATACATAACAAATACTACTTGCAAATTAATACATATATAACAAACTTTTGCAAATTCAACATTAAAATATGCAACTTTTGCAAATACTAATTGCTATACATTGGATCAAATGTCAAAATTCATGAACTTTTTTCTATACATATATTGGATCAAAATGTAAAAATTCCTCAAATGTCAAAATTCCTTGACTTTTTTGTATACATCTAACTAATCATCTAGTGAAAGAAGTCAAAATTCCTGCATCTATGTCAAAATTCGTCAAATGTCAAAATTCCTTAACTTTTTTCTATATATCAAAATTCTTGCATCTAATCATCTATACATCTAAGGATCATCTAATTATAAAAATTGTGTGTGTGTGTTCATCAAAATTGGGGGGGATTCGGGCCGGGGAGGGGCAGGCGGCCGCCATGGCGACACAGGGGCCGAGGGAGAGGGGGGAGAGGGGGAGCTCACAGCGGGGTGACGGGGCGACGATGAGGAGCTCGGGGCCGGAGGAGCGGGCGCGGGTGGCGTCTCGGGCGGCGTCAGGCCGGGCTCGGGGAGGAACGGGCGTGGGCGGCATCGAAGATCGGCGCGAGGAGGCACGGGTGGCCAGCGTCGGGGGCGCCGATGAGCTCCGGTGTCGGGGAGGCGAGACGGCGAGAGCGCAGCTATGTCGTGAAGAGGAGAAGAATGCAGAGTAACTGAATTTTTTTTGAAGTGTTGTTTATATAAGGAGGTCTTTAGTCGCGGTTGGTCGCTCCAACCACGACTAAAGACCCCCCTTTTGTCGCAGTTGGAGCCACCAACCGCGACTAAAGGTGAATTTCAGTGGGCGCGGACGACGGGAAGCGAAACCCTTTAGTCGCGATTGGGGGCTCCAACCGTGACTAAAGGGGGGGGTCTTTAGTCGCGGTTGGAGCCACCAACCGTGACTACAGGGGTGTTCCTGGCGTGGCGCACTGCGGTGGAAGTTTAGTCCCACCTCGCTAGTCGAGGGGCACCTCGACCAGTTTATAAGCACCGACGCGGGCACTACATTGAGCTCCTCTCTAATGCAGGCATTCTAGGCCTACCTCTCCTGCGATTCCCTATGGGCCTACTAGGCCTTGCGGGCCTGCATCCTGGCCCAGGTCGGGGTTCTAGTCATATGCAGGCAATGGCGGCCCAGTAGGCGGGATTTTTTAATTTATTTTTTAGTTTTTTATTTTTTGCTTTATTTATTTTGTTTTGTTTCTGAGTTTTTTTGTGCTTTATTGAGAGTTAAGGAGTGAATCTTTTTGCGTTAGGTAAAAAAAATTATAAAATTTCTGTTAGTGGCTGCAGTTTTCAAATTCGAATAGTTTAAATTTAAATTATTTGAAATTTGTGTGAATCACTAGTTTGTGAATAACTTTACTTTAAAAATAGATTTTCCAGTCATTCTTTTTTCTAATGTTTAATATTATCGTGTTTTATCATTATATCCAATTTGGTAATTCTTAGGTTATTTAAAAAATGAAATGCCTTTGTAACAGGCGAGTTTTCGTCTGAAACCCTGATACTTCGAAAGAGATTGTCCATTTTGTACACGAAGTGCATCCAGTTTTTGTCGTAACCCTCTCAACTTTTTGGCACATGCTATGTGGGTGAAATGATGATACCATGACAACTTTCAACCTTTTCAGAGTTTATTTCTAGTGCTTATCAATTTCAAGGTCATTTAGCTCAAAAAAAATCAGTAAATGCATGAAAAAAAGCAAATGAAGTCAGAAAGGGTTGAAAATTGATGGCCTCCCTTCGAGTGGTGCATACTGAATGCACAAAAAGTCTAGAGTTGAAATAAGATAAAAAATGAAATGCCTTTGTAACAGGCGAGTTTTCGTATGAAACCTTGATACTTCGAAAGAGATTGTTCATTTGGTACACGAAGTGCATCCAGTTTTTGCTGTAACCCTCTCAACTTTTTAGCACATGCTACGTGGGTGGAATGATGATACCATGCCAACTTTCAACCTTTTCAAAGTTCATTTGTAGTGCTTATCAATTTTAGGGTCAAAAAATCAGTAAATGCATGAAAATAGCAAATGAAGTTGGAGAGGGTTGAAAATTGATGGCTTCCCTTCGAATGGTGCCTGCTGAATGCACAAAACACATAAGTACACTACTATTACAAAGATTCCCTTTGGTTTGTCCGAAGTGGGACTTTCTAGATATATAAGTACGGAAACTAACTAGAGAAGCCGGTCACATCCCAGAGTGGGATCTTTGGGTGTAAAACTTTTTCTTCACGTGTGTCCCTTTGCGTCGTAACCATGGAAAATCTTCATCGTTTAACTTGATGCTCATGTCAACATTCACTATGAAGGGAGCAATTTCATGAAACTTTTCATAATCTTCTGACATGTCTGTCTTGTCCTCCACTCCCACGATGTTTATTTTCCCTAAAAGAACTATGTGGCGCTTTGGCTCATCGCATGATGTATTTGCTTCCTTATCTTTTCTTTTTCTCGGCTTGGTAGACTTGTCCTTCACATATAAAACCTGCGCCACATCATTGGCTATAACGAATGGTTTGTCTGCATACCCAAGATTGTTGAGATCCATTCTTGTCATTCCGTACTGCGGGTCTTCCTTTACCCCGCCTCCTGTCAGATTGACCCATCTGCACCTAAACAAAGGGACCTTAAAATAAAGTCCATAGTCAAGTTCCCATATCTCCACTATGTAACCATAGTATGTGTCCTTTGGCCCATTGTTGTTTGCTGCATCAAAGCGGACACCACTGTTTTGGTTGGCGCTCTTTTTATCTTGGGCGATCATGTAAAATGTATTCCCATTTATCTTGTACCCTTTGAAAGTCAATATAGTCGAAGATGGTAACTTGGACAGCAAGTAGAGGTCATCTTCAACAGTGTCGTCATGCATGAGACGTGTCTGCAACCAACCGGCGAAAGTCACCGTTTGTTCATGTGTAATCCAGTCATCAGACTTCTCCGGGTGTTTGGAGCATAGAATATTCTTGTGCTACTCGATATATGGAGCCACCAAGGCGGAACTTTGTAGAACTGTGTAGTGTGCTTGCGCCAAAGAAAACCCGGCCCGGCATATTACTGAATTCTTTCCTAGCGTGCCTTTTCCACCCAGTCTGCCCTCGTGCCGCGATTTAGGAACACCTATCGGCTTAATGTCAGGAATAAAGTCAACACAAAACTCAATGACCTCCTCTGTTTCATGGCCCTTGGAGATGCTTCCTTCTGGCCTAGCACGATTATGAACATATTTCTTTAAGACTCCCATGAACCTCTCAAAGGGGAACATATTGTGTAGGAATACAGGACCCGGAATGGAAATCTCCTCGACTAGGTGAACTAGGACATGCATCATGATATTGAAAAAGGATGGTGGCAACACCAACTCGAAACTGACAAGACATTGCACCAAATCATTCTCTAACCTTGGTAGGATTTCTGGATTGATTACCTTCTGAGAGATTGCATGCAGGAATGACATAGCTTCACAATGGCTAATCGAACATTTTCCGGTAGAAGCCCCCTCAATGCAACCGGAAGCAGTTGCATCAAAATCACGTGGCAGTCATGAGACTTTAGGTTCTAGAACTTTTTCTCTGCCATATTTATTATTCCCTTTATATTCGACGAGAAGCCGGACTGGACCTTCATACTAAGCAGGCATTCGAAGAAGATTTCCATCTATTCTTTGGTAAGAGCATAGAGGGCATGATCTTGAAACTGCTTTGGAACCGTGCCGTATTTTCCGTGCATACGTTGCTGGTCTCCCATGCCTCCGGCGTATCTTTTGACTTCCCATACACGCCCAAGAAGCCTAGAAGGTTGACGCAAAGGTTCTTCTTCATGTGCATCACATCGATTGTAGAGCGGACCTCGAGGTCTATCCAATACGGTAGGTCCCAAAATATAGATTTCTTCTTCGACATGGGTGAACGTTTGTCAGCGTCATTTGGAACAGATTGTGCACCAGGACCCTTGCCAAAGATTACTTTTAAATCCTTGACAATATCAAGTATTTCATCACCCGTACGGTGGCGAGGCTTCTTCTAGTGATCTTCCTCACCTTTGAAATTCTTGCCTTTCTTTCTTACGGGATGCCTGCACTGGAGCAATCGACGATGCCCCAGACACACATTCTTCTTACATTTATCCAAATATATACTATCGGTATAATCTAAATAGTGTGTGCATGCATGGTATCTCTTGTTTGTCTGTCCTAAAAGGTTACTGAGAGCAGGCCAATCATTGATGGTTACAAACAACAACTCATGTAGGTAAATTTGCTCCTGATCTTTCACATCCCATGCACGTACACCTTTTCAATTCGACAACTGTAAAAATTCTTCAACCAATGGCCTTAGGTACACATCAATGTCGTTGCCGGGTTGCTTTGGGCCTTGTATGAGCACTGGCATCATAATGAACTTCCGCTTCATGCACAACCAAGGATGAAGGTTATATATACATAGAGTCACATGCCATGTGCTATGATTGCCTTTCTGCTCCCCAAAAGGATTAATGCCATCTGCACTTAAACCAAAGCATACGTTCCTTGCATCCTTTGCAAAGTCCTTCCACTTGCTCTCGATTTTTCTCCACTTCGACCCGTCATCGGGCACTCTCAACTTCCCGCCTTTCTTACGGTCTTCGTTCTGCCATCGCATCAACTTGGCATGCTCTTTGTTTTGGAACAAATGTTTCAACCGTGGTGTTATAGGATCATAACACATCACCTTGGTAGGAATCTTCTTCCTGGGGCGCTCTCCCTCAACATCACCAGGGTCATCGTGGCCGATCTTATAGCGCAATGCACAACATATCGGGCATGCATTCAAATTCTCGTACTCACCGCGGTAGAGGATGCAGTCATTAGGGCATGCATGTATCTTCTCGACCTCTAATCCTAGAGGGCAGACAACCTTCTTTGCATTGTATGTACTCTTTGGCAATTCGTAGTCCTTTGGTAGCTTCTTCTTTAACATTATCAACTTTTCAAATGCCTTGTCAGATACACCATTATGTGCCTTCCATTGAAGCAATTCCAGTGTGGACCCAGCTTTTTATTGTCATCTTCGGAATTTGGGTACAACCCTTTTTTGTGATCCTCTAACATGCGCTGCAAGTTCAGCTTCTCCTTTTCACTTGCGCAGTTTCTCTTTGCATCAGCAATGGCCCGACCAAGATCATCAGCGTGCTCATCTGATGCCTCTTCTTCAGCTCCTTCCCGCATTATCGACTCAGCTTCTTCCCCCATTGTTGTACCATCGTATTCATGGAACCCATGGCCAGGATAGCTGTCGTCATCCTCTTATTCTTCATTCTCTTCCATTAGGACCCCTCTTTCTCCGTGCTTGGTCCAACAGTTATAGCCGGACATGAAACCGGACTCAAACAGGTGGACGTGAATGGTTCTTGAGTTAGAGTAATTTCGATCATTCTTACAGCCAGCACATGGACAATACATAAAACCATCCGGATGCTTGTTTGCCTCAGCCGCAACCAGAAAAGTATGCATGCCATTAATGAATTGGGGAGAGCATCGGTCGTCGTACATCCATTGCCGGCTCATCTTCATTACACAACACCAAAAAGACCAAATTAATACAAGTTCGTACATAAAGTTCATACACACTTGTTCTCATAAAACAACATACAAACTCTCTAGCTAAAGCATTTAAATGCAACAACAAATGCGATCAACATCGCAACTAAGGTAACAATTGATCCAACAGCATAGTGATACCAAGCCTCACTATCAATGGCATATCTTTTAAATTTTCTAATCTTCAAGTGCATTGCACCCATCTTGATCTTGTGATCATCGACGACATCGGCAACATACAACTCTAGTTTCATCTTCTCTTCTTCACCTCTTTCAAATTTTTCTTTGAAATACTCATTTTCTTTTTCAACTAAATTTAACTTCTTCACAAGAATATCTATGTCGGTTGGAATCTCCGGTTCACATACCTCCTAGATAAAAACATCTATGTCAACTTGATTGGCATAATTTTCATGAACACGAAATGCAACAAATATTTATAAAAGAGAGTGTATATATACCACATCCGCATCATAAACCGGACGGGGGCCGACGGGGACGGATTTCAAAACCATGCCATATGTATAACAAAAAACCATATAGGTAAGAAAACTACACAAGTAACTAACTAAATCTTACAAACATTGTTTTTTTATAAAAATGATAAGAACAAGAGGCTCACCAAGGTGGTGCCGGCGATTCACGGTGGTTAGGACGGGGATGGGAAGGCACTAAGTAAACCACACCTACAAATGCAAAGTAAGAAGTTAATTTGATCTCAAATTGCGTAAATCAAATAAACTACCACATACAAAATAAAACCCACAAATTACTATACTTATAGAGCATTGCAAGAGCTAATCTAGCAATGAGAGATGAAAGGACAAAGTTGCTAACCTTTGTGAACAATTGGATGGATGGGATGCCTCCAAATCTTGACAAATTTTGGCAAAAATGGAGGATGAGCTCGAGGAAGAGAGGAAGAATAGAGAAGAGAGGAAAGGGGGAGAACAGAGAGCACTCTACTCAGGCTGGCACCGAAGGGATTCAATATAGGGGGACCTTTAGTCACGGTTGGTGGCTCCAACCGCGACTAAAGATTAGCCTATAGTCGCGGTTGGAGCCACCAACCTGGACTAAAGGTTCCCATGGGGCCCTAGGCTGACACCAGCCTGCCACCCCACCTTTAGTGCCGGATCGTGGCATGAGCCAGGACTAAAGGTCCAGAATGAACCGGCACTAATAAGCACATTAGTGCCAGTTCAAAGCCCAACCGCGACTAATGAGGCGGACGAAAGGTCTATTTCTACGAGTGAGTATCCGGACTTTACAAAAAATAAAAGAGGCCAGCGAAGCCGAAACAAAAAAAATAAAAGAGGCCAAAGAAGCCCACCAAAATAAAAATAAAAAATGAGAGAAAGAGAGAAGGGACAATTGGTACTATCTTTTTCCACACTTGTGCTTCAAAGTAGCACCATGATCTTCATGATAGAGAGTCTCCTATTGTGTCACTTTCATATAACTAGTGGATATTCATTATGCACGACCACTTAGTTTTATTTTTTGAGCTTTCATACACTTATAGCTCTGAGTGCATTTGTTGCATGGCAATCCCTGCTCACTCACATTCTATTGATGGGCATCTCTATAGCCCGTTGATACGCCTAGTTGATGTGAGACTATCTTCTCCTTTTTCCCTTGCACCCCACCATATTCTATTCCACCTATAATGCTATATCCATGGCTCACGCTCATGTATTGCATGAGAGTTGAAAAGGTTTGAGAACACCAAAAGTATGAAACAATTGCTTGACTTGTTCATCGGGGTTGTGCATGATATAGATACTTTGTGTGGGGAAGATGGAGCATAACCAGGTCATGTGATTCTGTAGGGATAACTTTATAAGGCCATGTTATTTCAAAAGGACACAACTACCTTGTTGGTGTGCTTGAAGTATTACTGTTTTTATGTCAATATTAGACTATTGTTTTGAATCTAACGGATCTGAATATTCATGCCACAATAAAGAATATTACATGGATAAATATGTTGGGTAGCATTCCACATCAAAAATTCTGTTTTTATCATTTACCTACTTGAGGACGAGCGGGAATTAAGCTTGGGAATGCTGATACGTCTCCAACGTATCTATAATTTTTGATTGTTCCATGCTATTATATTATTTGTTTTGGATGTTCTTTATGCATTAGTATGCTATTTGATATTATTTTTGGGACTAACCTATTAATCTAGAACCTAGTGCCAGTTTCTATTTTTTTCCTTGTTTTTGAGTTTCGCAGATAAGGAATATTAAACGAAGTCCAAATGGAATAAAACCTCCGGAATAATTTTCTCTAGAAAATATGGAAGACACGAGACTTGAGAACCAAGGAAGAGGAGCTGCCACGGGGCCACAACCCCGCTTGCCACGGCCAGGGGGCCACCCACGTTGGGCAGGCTTGTGGGCCCCTGGCAACTCCCCTTATCCCTAATCTTTGGCCTATAAATACCCAAATATTCCACCATTATCAAAACGAGCCACGAAAACACTTTTCCGCCACTAGAAGCCTCCGTTCCCGAGAGATCCAATCTTGGAGACTTTTCCGGTAATCTACCGGAGGGGGTTCGATCACGGAGGGCATCTACATCATCTCCATTGCCCCTCCGATGATGCATGAGTAGTTCACCACAAACCTATGGGTCCATAGCTAGTAGCTAGATGGCTTCTTCTCTCTCTTTGCTTCTCAATACCATGTTCTTCATGATGTTCACGGAGATCTATCCGATGTAATAATCTTTTGCGGTGTGTTTGTCAAGATCCGATGAATTGTGCGTTTACCTTCAGACTATCCATGAATATTATTTGAGTCTTTACTGAATTCTTATATGCATGATTTCATATCTTTGCAAGTCTCTTCAAGTTATTGGTTTGGTTTGGCCAACTAGATTGGTAATTCTTCCAATAGGAGAAGTGCTGAGTTTTGGGTTCAATCTTGCGGTGTCCTCACCCAGTGACAAAGTAGGAGTAGCTAGGCACGAATTATATTGTTGACATCAAGGGTAAAAATATGGGGTTTTCATCATATTGCTTGAGTTTATCCCTGTACATCATGTCATCTTACTTAATGCGTTAATCTGTTGTTCATGAACTTAATACTCTGGATGCAGGTAGGAGTCGGTCGATGTGTGGAGTAATAGTAGTAGATGCAAAATCGTTTCGGTCTACTTGTCACGGACGTGATGCCTATATGCATAATCATTTCCTTGGATATCTTCTTAATTAGTCGCTTTTCTATCAATTGCTCGACAGTAATTTGTTAACCCACCGTAATACTTGCCATCATGAGAGAAGCCATCTAGTGAAACCTATGGCCCCCGGGTCTATTTTACATATTATATTTTCAGATCTAAAAGCAAAAACACCAAAAATACTTGCTGCCATCTTTTTACTTTTAGTTTTACTTTCCGTTCAAGCACCGTATTGTATCTATCTCTACTAGATCTCATCCTTGCAAATAACCGTGAAGGGATTGACAACCCCTTTATAGCGTTGGGTGCAAGAGTTTGATTCCTTGTGCAGGTATATCTTTTGGTGGCTCGTTTGTATCTCCTACTGGATTGATACCTTGGTTCTCAAAACTGAGGGAAATACTTATCTACTTCGCTTCATCAAACCGTTCCTCTTCACGGGAAACCAACGCATGCTCAAGAAGTAGCATAGCGCGTTTCTGTTCCAACGCTACTACTACTCGACCCCCACAGTCTCCCCCTCTCCCCAAACGATCCCCACCGTCTCCCTCCCGATACGATCCCCTCTCCCTGTCATCGGTCCTCTCCCCTGACCGCCGTCGTTGCCATCGCCTCGACGCCACCATCGTCGCGCCCTGGATCTCACTCGCCGTCGCGCCCCCCTCCCTCGCTGTCACGCCCTCCCTCGTTGTTGTCCCCTCCCTCACCGTCCGACCCTCCCTCACCGTTTCCCCCTCGCTCACCGTAGTGCCCTCCCTCGTTGTCGCCCCTCCCTCCTCAAGTAGCCCCTAATCCCTCCTTCCTCCCTCTTCCCTCTCCCCTCACTCCCTTCACCTTCTCTCGCATCCGGCCATTTTGTAATATTACGAGGGTTAGGTTGATTCTAGGGTTAGGTTGATTAGGGGGGTTAGGTTGATTCTAGGGTTAGGTTTGTTAGGTTGATTCTAGGGTTAGGTTCATTAGGGGGGTTAGGTTGATGTAACAGCCCAAGTGCCCCCTTGCGATTTTGGTCATGTATCTCATGTGAACTCCAGCGCCCCGCATCGCTCGGGCTGTTTGCGTTTGGCTTACCGCCCAAGCCGCGCAGAAGCGGGGCGGTCGGTTACCCATGGGACCCGGCTAGACAAAAAAAGAGATGCATGCTTGCCTGTGTGCCTGCTTCGCCGCTCGGACGGCTAGACGCGACCTGGGCTGCCCACCCACTTCAACACCGGGCCGGCTGGAGAGCCCGTCCGACTGCTTGTCCGCCTCGATACCTGATCGGTCGGGTCTGACCGGCCGGGACCCCTTCGAGCACCCGGAGGCTCGAAGGCCAAATCCGGTAGCTGCACCGGTGCGCTCCGCGAGCGTCAAGCCGCGTCGGCTGTCGTCATCAACAACCACCTCATCAACGTTAAAAAAGAAATGAACCTCCTCGCCTGGAGGCTTGGAGGCTACTTCCAGCAGCGCCTCGGGCATATTAGCCAGCGAACCCCGCGTCCGCCCTCGGCGGCACCCCATCCTCATCAGCCTGCGGACCCCGCGTCCGCCCTCAGCAGCACCCCATGCTCATCAACTGGCAGACCCCGCGTCCGCCTTCGACAGCGCCCTCGTGCTCATCAGCCGACAGACCCCGCGTCCGCCCTCGACAACACCACATGCTCATTAGCCGGCGGACCCCACGTCCGCCTTCGGCAGCGCCCTCATGCTCATTAGCTGGTGGACCCCGCATCCGCCCTCGGCAGCACCCCGTGCTCATCAGCCGGCGGACCCAGCGTCCGCCCTCGACAGCGCCTCGTGCTCACCAGCCGGCGGACCCCGCGTTCGCCCTTGGCAACGCCTTGCGCTCACCAGCCGGTGGACCCCGCGTCGGCACCCGGCAGGACCTCGTGCCCATCAGCCGGCGGACCCCAAGTCAGCGCCCGGCAATGCCTCGCACGCATCAACAGGACCACGTTGGCTACAAACCACGTTGGCCAACATCGACAAAACCGCCTCACCGGCTCCCAAAAGCAATGTGAGATCTCCACGCGCATACCCATGCACCATACACGCAAAACAAATAATCCCTAGCAACCCTCGGGGGCCATCTCGGCATTTATTCTGCAACTTTACTACTCACCCCAGCGCAGGCTAGTCTTGGCCCAGGGCTGGCCGCTTGGCTCGATACGCCCGTTCCCACGGGACGGCTTAGTAGAGTGCACAGGACCGAAGGCCCACTCTTTGTCTTAGCTACAGACTGCACCACGGCTGTCCGGCTAGCGACAACAAAAGCTGGAGGTCACCACACGTGAAAGGTGTCTAGGGCGAAAATGGCTTGGGCGACCCGGTTGTTTCATTTATGAGTATCTGCTCGTTCGAGTCTGCTCCTAGAGTCCGAGTACTGTACGCTCCATTCCGCGGCCCACCCTTCGTCTCAGCTACAAACCGGTTCCCGGCTGTCTGGCTAGCAAGAGCAAAAGACAAAGAGCGGAAAGAACATGAAAAAGACTTAAGGAGACTCGAACGAAACTGAGTCGGCACCCTCTGCACCAACTTGCACTACCAAAATCAAATATTTGATATATCTGTCGCGACTTAACCTTGTCTTTTGCACGATCATTTCCATGAGGAACCTCCTCGCTCAGAGGCTCAGAGGCTACTCCTGGAAAGGCACCGCGCTCGACAGTCGGCAAACCCCGCGTCCGTCTGTGGCAGGGCTCCACGCCCATCAGTCGGCAGACCCTCCGTCCGTGCCCGGCAGCGCCTCGCGCTCGACAGCCCGCAGACCCCGTGTCCGCCTTTGGCAGGGCTCCACGCCCACAAGACGGCGGACCCTCTGTCAGCACCCGGCAGCGTCTCGCGCTCAACAACCGGTAGACCCCGCGTCCGTCTGCGGCAGGACTCCACGCCCACAAGACGGCGGACCCTCTGTCAGCACCCGGCAGCGTCTCGCGCTCAACAACCGGTAGACCCCGCGTCCGTCTGCGGCAAGACTCCACGCCCATCAGCCGGCGGACCCTCCGTCCACACCCGGCAGCGCCTCGCGCTTGACAGTCGGCGGACCCTGCATCCTCCTTTTGCAGGGCTCCACGCCCACAAGCCGGCGGACCCTCCGTCCACGCCCAGCAGCGCTTCGCGCTCGACAGCCAACAGACCCCGCATCCGTCTGCGGCAGGGCTCCATGACCATCAGCTGGCGGACCCTCCGTCCGCGTCCGGCAGCGCCTCACGCTTGACAGCCGGTGGGCCCCACGTCCACCTTCGGCAGGGCTCCACGCCCATCAGCCAGCGGACCCTCTCTCCACGCCCGGCAGCGCCTCGCGCTCGACAGCCGGCGGAACCCGCGTCTGCCTTCGGCAGGGCTCCATGCCCACAAGTCGGTGGACCCTCCATCTATGCCCAGTAGCGCCTCGCACTCTTCAGTCGGCGGACCCCGCATCTCCACCCGACATCCTCAACCCCACCGTCTACTTCAGCAACGGCAAAGACCCTCCGCCTTACTCGTCGAGTCGCTCGGAGGCTACACACAGCGGGTGTGCAGGCATGCCCCCGTTGGAAACCACTAGCCGGCGGAGTCCGTGTCCATGCCCAGCATCCTCGCCGCTACCGTCTACTTCAGCAATAGCAAAGACCATCCGCCCGACTCGTCGAGTCACCCGGAGGCTCAGAGGCTACACCCAGTGGGTGCACTGGCACACCCCCGCTGGAAGGAAGACGCGTTGTCCCCAACAGGCGATCAACCATCGTCGACAACTTCTGCAACAACAACTCCACCGGCATAAACCCTCCGCCCGACTCTCTAAGTCACCCGGAGGCTCGGAGGCTACTGTCGGGGGAATTGCCCCTGGGTAGGCTCAAGGAGACATCTCAACATTTTAAAACATCGGGGGACTCACCCCCGCTATGCGAAGCCCCGCGAATCAACAAGACGGATGAAGAAGTGAAGACAGAAGACAGGGCTGCGGACCAGCCTCCTCCTAGCTGGCTCGACAGCCTCCTCCCGGCTGGCTCGGCAGCCTCCTCTCGGCTAGCTCAGCAGCCTCCATCCGGCTGGCTCGCCAGCCTCCACCCGGCTGGCTCGTCAGCCTCCACCCGGCTGGCTTGCAAGCCTCCACCCGGCTGGCTCGCAAGCCTCCATCCGGCTGGCTCGGCAGCCTCCTCCCGGCCGGCTCAGTAGCCTCCACCCATCTGGCTCGGCAGCCTCCACCTAGTCCGGCTCGGCAGCCTCCTCTAATTCGGCTCCTCCTGTCCGGCTGTGGCCTGACGAAGTCAGCTCCCGACGTCCCATCGGATACATGCAGACCAGACGGCCGTATCTCATGGCGGCACGCTATTGGCGAGTAGGGGCACACTATACGCGCGTCATGTAGTACTCTCTACAGTGTAACCTGCCCCCTAGACACTGATTTATAAAGTGCGCCAGGGGACAGATATAGCTTAGTTTACAAGCTACACATGGCTTAACTTGTAAGCTACCCATGATAGCTTACACCTCAAGCTGCTTGGGATGTAAGATACCCACCTTGGCTTACATCCCAAGCTACCCATCCATGCCTATATATAGGACCCCTCTCACCCTCTCAAGGGGGCTAGCTTCCCTCACATCCTCTCATCCCCACTCTCACACTCATATATGAGGCAAGAAGCCTCATGGCTCTCCTCCCCAAATAGCTCCAGGAGCAACCATGTACAAAATGTACCACATATATACCGACATGCAGGATATTATATCTCCGGAGAGCCCCAAACTTGGGTAAACCACTGCATGATATTCGCATACCCGTCTCGGATCATCCACGACAGCCTTGCCCTCACCTCGATAAGCCACCCCATGGCATCTGCTGTCTCGCGTGACCCCCCGTGAGAAAACGACGACACTTCAGGTGCCTGGACTTCTCACGCATCTCCTCGATAAAGCTTGTTGGAATGTAATGGGCCCTCAAGTCACGACAGAAATCATCCCAGGTGACAACACGATCGCCCCTGGAGTCCTTGTATTGCTGCCACCAATCTGCTACCTGGCCCTTGAGCTAGAACGACGCGAACCAGACATAGTCCTCTGGTCTAACATTGTTGCACTCAAAATGCTTACTCATGTCATGGAGCCAATCATCTGCATCAGAAGGTTGCTCACAACAGGTGAAAGACTTGGGCTGGTTGGCAAGGAACTGGTTGAGTGTCACGAACTGAGGCTGATTCTGAAAATTCCCTTGAAAACATTGATGACTCTAATCTCTTTCTTGCAACAACCTGAGCAACATCTGAGTATTCACATTGGTTGCAGCCATCACAGCTTGCCAAGCTTCTAGAGGAGAAGGCGGTGGGGGGGTGGAGGATCAGACTGCCCCTCACCCCGACCCGGATTCCCGTGAGTTGGTGGAGCCATCCTGGATATGGACAAGAACATCAGCACATCATTGACAAAGATGATTGCAAAAAGCTGAATCAAATTTCTTGAAAGAAATTGAACAGAGAAACATAAACAGCCTTCCTACTGAAAAATTAGTAAGAATGCTTTCTTCGGGTTCTCGATAACATCATCAGATATTAGAAGCCACTTATAATAACACAAAAGTATTGAGCTAATGTTGCTCGGAACAAATGTATAAGCCCTCATACATCTGAAGAAGATGATCCTAGATAACTACATGAATTCCCACCTAAGAACTTCCGAAATATCTCTGGTTATGCAATCTGGTGTTGGGGATACAAGGAGGAAATATCTCACACAACTAACAAGTCCTACACCCCAACTGTATCCATCCTTCAACACATAACCAGAGGATTCGGAAATCCATCTATCTCGGATCCTCGAAAGCACAACTATACCAGACATGGCGGTACCCTGGACGCCTCCCCAGTACTAGGTGACTCCGACCTTATCTCACCACGACAAGTATTGAAGCAATTCCGAACACCCTTCGTCCTGAGATACTAAGGAAACTGAATGATAACGATGTGCCAAGAATTCCATGGAGCTCAACTCCTCGGAAGAAATCAAGTCAGACATGAGGCACCAAGACAAGACTCCGTCACATCAGCATCATATAGTTTCCAAAATACCCGCGTGATGCTAAAAAAATGAGCGAGAAGAGGAGTAGAATCAAAAATTCCTAAGTCGAATACCTCACCAGAGTATAGAAGAAGAGTAAAGGAAACCTACTCTCCGATATAACTAGACCAAAAATAGTTTTACTAGACTCGACTCGGCCAAATTCGATCAAGCAAAGGGCTCCTATGGTCATATGGCTCTGAATACCAACTTGTAACACCCTAGACACGCCCGTCGGTAGTTGTTACTCCTGGCGGGATCTAGACTGGCCTCATAGATCAATACTAGTCTTTTTTGCGCACTTTGTCCTCACTCATGAGCTCCCGAAAAAGAAGGAATTCCTTATTGATATGAGTAGTCTATCATCCCTAATATGCCAGGCTATCACAGTTGATTAGGGGGTTAGGTTGATTCTAGGGTTATGTTTGTTAGGTTAGTTCTAGGGTTAGGTTGATTCTAGGGTTGGTTTGTTAGCTAAATTAGTTTAGAGCCAAATTAGTTTAGGTGAATTTCAGGCGCTCGATATGTCCACTTTTTAGCAAACGTCAAGTCGAAATTTTGGCATGACTTGTGCTAGAAATATGGCATATCGAGTGTTGTGATTTGCTGGGAAGCGGCATTTCAGAAAACCGAGTCAAAATGAGTCTAAAATGAGTTTTAAAAATTAGTGATTAAACGATAAGAAAATGTTCTCATAAGAATTTGTCTCGACGTCGACGATGCCTGGCCCGCGTCCTTTTCGTCGCTGAGTCGGCGTCGACATCCTTGAGAGGCACAATGTCCGGGACTAGGCTTCGCTGGGCTGGCACTGGGAGGTGCTACCTTCCCGGGATCAGAGCTTGGTGAGGAATCCTGATCTCGCTCTCGACCCGGAGCTTCATTGGTGGCGGTTGCGTGGGCCACTTTCGGTTAAGAGGGAGCGGGGCCCCCTGGAGGTGGTACGTCGACGTGTTAGGAAGGAGGACGAGCACATTCGAGATACCTGGCAGGTTCTTCGGGGATCTCACCTGAGTTATGATTTGGTGATGGTTCCTTATCTTTGGGTGTCCACCGCCAGTGACTCAGAGACCGCTAGTGAACCGAGTTCACCGTCCTCCACTTTGGATTCGAGGATATTCGGTCTGTATTATTGATCTTATATGATAATATTCAAGATATATTAGTTAATATTTGACAATGCATTAACTGGATTATTTGAGATGATATTATATTCGAGTTCATTATAAATGTGTTAGTGTTATGATATTTGAGTTCATTATAAATGTATTAGTGATATTATATTCGAGTTCATTATAAATCTATAAGTGATATTATATTCGAGTTCATTATAAACGTATTACTGATACTTTATCGGTATAATGTGTGTGTCACTTTCGGTCTATCGTTGCTCCTTGTGTGACTTTCATGTGTGTTCTTGATGGAGGAATCCCGACTGTTGTCGTGGGGGTGCCTCCTCATCTTCTCTTCTTTGCGATATATTCATGCGTATAATCCGCAATGAGAGGAGAGGGAGGCGTCCATCACCGATGGTCGAACTATTACTATGAGAGAGTGTCCACCAACATATATACACCACCATATCAGTGTGAGAGAGTGCGCACCAACACTCCATGAGATATGAGAGTTATTTAAGGAAAGCCTCGACGGACCGAAAGTCACACACGCACTAGGATTCAAGCGTGCCATAATTTTTGAATCGGGAACAAAGGAAATGTCGTCGTCATCAGACAATGATAGGATCCAAGCATGTGAATTCTGCAGCGAAGATAAGGGTCTTTACGACCAGTCGGCGCTGCGGGATGACAGGTTCTTCACCATCAAGCTTGACGAGACGTTCGATGTTTCTACGGGACGCAACAATGATGAAAGTGTTTTTTAATTAAGCATGACTTCTGTTTCTTTGCTTCAACTTGTAATTTATGTTTTATACAATTCGACTAGTTCATCCCCTGTCATGCAAAATGGTATTTCTTTGAGAGGCTCGGTTTTGAAGAGCAAGAGAGTTTCGAGACGAGGACAGCCAACCTGAGGACTAAACATGGTCACACATTTCTGGTCAAAGTAATGAATGCACTTAACAACACAGGATTAGGGTGCTTAAATTGGGAAGCTCTTTGGAAGGCATATGGATTTCAGGAGGATATGGAAATAACCTTCAATCTTCGTCCTGAATATCATATTGAAGGTAACATCGACATTTGGGTGGATGTCGATATGCTTCCTGTTTTACCTCCATGTGAGTTTGTCAACCATGCGTATTTGTCAAGTAATTAGCATTCTATATTTAAAAATAGTTAGTGTTCATCCATAGTAAAAAAATTAATTTATAATTTACGGCTTATTTTGTTTCTTCAAGTGAAACAAAGAAAATAGTTGACAGGACACACTACACTTTTGGATCACATCTAACTTGGGAGGAGAAGGATGTTCTTATCAACTTTGTTATTGATGTCCTAGCTGGTAGGGAGATCTTCCCATATAATTTGGGAACTGACCTAAATTATACACTTTACATGCCACTAGTGCATAGGTTGAGGGCGGATGGCATTCACAGAAATGTCGTGGTTAGAATTATTAAGTACACTACTATTGCGTAAATGGTGTTGATTACATTGCTAACTAGGCTATTATTATGTTCTTGAACAGAAACTGCCAAATGAAGTTGTGCCTCCACTGATGCATGGCGAAGGTAATATGAAAATTAAAAGCCCTACGAGGCCCCAGATCTCTTTTGCATACTCGACTGAGCGCAAACCACCTAAGAGGCTCCAAATTGAAGCATGGGGAGAAATAAAGAAGGATCGCAAGCCACAAGTTGGAGACCGTTGGATTTCTTTGCTTCATCATGAAGACATAGGTGTTGTTTTTTTAATGTCATTTTACCTAGGAGGGAGGACTAGGTCCTATGAGAGAGAAGTTTAGATAACTTGTATGATTGATTAGGATGATTACTATTATGATGTTTTTCTGTTTTATGAGATTTTAACTTGGTATGATTAAGATGATGATGAGTTGTTAGATGAGTAATATGATGTTGAGTTATACAAAATATATTTTATTAAGGTGGATGGATGAAAGTGCTCATGTTGAGTTAGTGGAAAATATGACGTTGGGATTGGAAACATCATATTTTCTTCTAATTCAACATGATCACTTGCATCCATGCACTTTAATCCAAATGTAGATGTTGGCACAATAATTATTTATGTTGTCATATGATGAAACTACTGTATAGACCATGCACAAATACGTAGAGGGGGATGTAATCTTTGAAAGCAGGAATATTAGCAGTAGCGCTGGTTTATCAACAACGCTTGTTTTGTTCTAGCGCTATTGCTAACCTTACTTACCAGTAGCGCTAGTTTTCCAGCGCTACTGCTACAACTTAGTTGTAGTGCCTTAGCAGTAGTGCTGGCACTAGCGCTACTACTAAGGGTAATTCCAGTGCTACTACTAAGCTTTCTCCTAGTAGTGCCTCCAGGGGCTTCGAAAGAGGTCGCGGAGGTGTTATCGCGCCAGGCTCCTTCAGAGCTGAACATAGGTGGTGGGGGCGTTGATGTCATGGCCAAGGTCAATGCCTCAACCGCTGAAGACCACGGGAGGAAACTCTCCTGGCCGCTGAGGAGGGAGGACAGAGGAATGTCCAGTCCCCTCCGAGGACATCTCCGGAGTGCACTGCGCCTCCGGAACTACCGTCTCAATCTCCTGTCGGAGATCGGGTTGGCCGGTTGCCACCGGTGCCACCCATGACTGGGTGGCCGGTCATGATGTAGGAAGCTCTATCAAGCGCCTCCATCTCCGAGGATCACCGCACCCACAAGGGTGCGGTCTTGCAAGGAAATCAATCTGTTGATAGTGGACTGAAAGAGGCCTTCAATGGTCTCTTGACGGGCTTCAAGGTGAGCCACGTAATACTCTGAAAATTTTAAGTTTACTAAGTGTGTGCTATCTTTATATATGTAGTAGCCCCTAAGCCCTGGGTGGGTTTGAAAAAACCCACCCAAGGATCAAATACCCAGCAGTGACCAATGACGCATAAGGCACCATTTGTCCCGCCCTGTTCTAACAGCCCTTAAGAGGACCGAGCACAGGGTCATATTCTTGACAGTTCTGGGGTTTCAATGCACATAACCTGACATTCATTAATTTATTTTTTGTAGGCCTCATCGGCGGTGGCAGCTGTCAACGCCGTGGAGCTTGCCAAGCTAAATCGGAAGCTCAAGAGCTCTGATGAGGAGCTCGGTCGCCTAAATAAGAGGTTTGACGAGGCGCAAGGTAAGCTGGATTAAAATATCCAGGCTATCTATCGTTATTAATCTAGACTGTTAACCCATTGTAATTACTCATTTACTTCTACCAGAGCTTCGGCTACGGAGGTCGAGAACCTCAAGGCCGAGCTAAAAAGATGAAGAAAGCAGCCGCAGATGAGAAGGGAGTGGCCCAACAAGCAACAACCACTCTATCAGCGTTAAAAGTCGTGAGCGATAAGCATTAGGCCCGAGTTTAGGAGGTGCAGCTGGAGCTCAAGGATGCCAGCACAAAGTGCGAGGCCCTTGAGTAGAAAGGCGAAGAGCAGACCATCAAGTTGTCCACGCTGAAATCTGAGCTCCAAAAGGAGCAGGTGGACAGGCGGCTCTTTGAAGAAGAAGTCCGCCGAGTTAAGGTTGTTACGGATGGTAAGCCATATTTATTACAATGTGCCTTTGGTGGTAGGAGGTTTGTGTTGCTCACCCAGGTGTGTTGTTCCTTAGGCGCCTGTTCGGACCTCCGAAGGAGTGCAGCGGATGCGAACAAATTCTATGCTTCGCGGGTTGAGGACGATGAGGCTCGGCTATTCCGGGCATAGCTTGAAGCCCTCAAGCGCCCTCCTCTTTTGATCGAGCAGATGACACAACTGATGGAGCTGCACAGGATGGCTGAGCCGGCCTTTGCGGATCTCTGTATCCAGTTGTGGCCTATAGAGCCGCTTCCGGGCAGTTACTTCGGCTTGGTGCAGAAACTATGCGATGTTGCGCCTCGGATTGACATTTTAAAGCGTTCTACATGCATCGAGGGAGCTTGGGTGGCCTTTAAAAGGACCATGATACACTGGCCGAAGCTCAAGCCAACCGAGATGGCCACCGCACCTCCGCCCCCTGGAAAGGAGCATAGGCGCCCTGAGCAATACTTCTCCACAGTGATGTGTTGGAGATATGCCCTAGAGGCAATCATGTATGATGATATTTCCTATGTGTTCATGAATAAAGATAGTCCTTGGACATTATAATTGATGTGTATTAACAAGTATGTGACTTATTTGTGAGACTATGCATTGTATGATGACTGTCCTAAATGGTCCCTAGTTGAAAGGGTTGTGTGGACACGCAGCCAGTTAGACTAGCATATGACACGGTGGATGGTCCGGTCTCACTGACCATGTAGCATTGGATGCTAGCCGGATAATATGGACTCAGAAAGGTCTGGTCGGATTCGACATAGTCGGATCCGAGTCGAGATAAGGTCTGAGTTGGAGAGACCCATCTATGAGACGCGGTGATAGGTCATTTGTGAGTCTCTAGTACAACATACATTCTCTGTTCTAAGACCTGAGCTGGCGCAAGTACTCGGGATGGTGACAGACTTGCTTTGGGCCGACCAAACACTACTCCGTGACTGGGTAGTTACAAAGGTAGGTTATGGCCTTGTCCAGACCCATGCTGCAAGACATGGTCGAGCAAGATGGGATTTGCCCCTCCTACCAAGAGAGAGATACTCTGCCCCCTCGGGTAATTCGACCTGGATAAGCATGTCCATGCGATGAGGATTATGAGATAATCCGAAGTGTTGGTCGGATTCACCGGAATGAGAAAGAGGTTGTTCTACAACAAGGATGGCCATATCGCCCTGTGCACGACAACATGTATCATGTGGCAAAGGGAACAGAAGTGTGAAGTACAGGTTCGCCTAACTAGCTTCATCGGACACTTGGAGTCGGCATGTTTTGCTAGCGGCCGCTACCGACTGGTCGAGTCAGATGTGATCTGACTCGCAACCAATTGAACGAGAACCTAAGGGATCGCGTGCTTAAGGGAACGAACACGTGGGCTTTAGGATCCGTGCGAGGCCCAAGAGTTGAGCCCATGCCGGATGCCTATATATAGCGGAGGTGCGACACACCCATCCAGTTGATTGCTTTGGTTCCGTCATTAGGGCTTTGCATGAGTGGCAACTAGCCACCTCCACTTGCTGCCGCCGACCATATGATCGGACCCAGCAGTCCGCCGCACGGGTGTTCCTCCTGCATGCGTGTATACCGTTAGAGGCGGTGCACTTGCGCCGCTCCGGCGAACCTGTACGTGGGATCCGGCGACCGGCTGTTCGAGGGAGATCGGAACGGTTGTTCGAGGGAGATTGGACGAGGAGGAGAGGGACCACACGAATGCGCTGCCCCAACTCTATTTCTGCTGCACGGCACTGTGCGTCTAGTGGTAACAATCTGTGATCCATCTCCGTAGCATGTTCTTGGTTGTTCTGAGCGTAAGAAATTCTAACTCGCAAGTGATGCACCTATGGTAGAACCCTACAGTGGTATCAGAGCCTCTGTTATAGGATTTGGATTCAGATCGGATGCATATTTGATATGTGGAGGCGGCGGATGAGATCCGTCGTCATTCATGACATCAGCTATGTGCACGGTTGATGAGATCAACTGCACATCGGGATAGATCGAGGCTATGTTTTCTGTCAATCGGAATCGATGAGTCGTGACACAACCTACCCCTACCGGTCGGTATCCGCCATCGGGGTTAACCGTGAAACGTAAATCTGAATCGGGTTTGCGATGATCGATGAGATCAATCACATCAGAAAATTCGGCGTGATCGGAGTGCAGATGGGACCGTCGTGTGCATAGCGCCTTGTATTTCATACACGATCACACAAACCGGTAGAATGCGATTCTATGCATACTGTCATTATATTTGTATAACGACCTGCGTGTCGAATTGTGACTCTCTGTAAATTCATTACTAGTGGTAGTAGTTGTAGGACAAAGATCAAGTTCGAGTCTTTGGTGTCCTGGCGAGACAGACAAGATGGAATTCTGCCTTGGTCATCGGACTTGGAGCCGACCTGGAAGGATGTCCATGAAGGAGCCATACTATTTCACATATTTATGTTTATATGTGATTGATATTGCTTCTTGTTTCTATGCATGTTAGTATGGTAGAAAGATCCCTCATTAATATCAACCACATTGCCATTCCGGATGTTGCACCTTCACACGTCAAGTACGTCTAGTGGTGGGCTCATAAAATTGAGGTGCTACTAGGTGTCCTTGAACTGGAGTGTTCGTGTTGGATATGGGCATGCACTGCATCGGGTGAACTTGACAAGGCTATCAAAACGGTTTTCGGCCTTGTGGCAGAGAAGGTTGGGGGCCGGGGTATGAGATACCTACCCAACCGACAAGAGTCGTATAGAGATATGATTAGCAAGGAGTTGCTTACCAAATAGGCAAGTTGGCTAGCAGTGATGCTAAATCTCACTAGTCGCTCGCGCTAGACGGGTCCTGAATCACTGAGAGTTTACGGAGGGATGCTGACTTCAGCGGGAGCAGTTCTGTTTAAGGCTTGAATTACTCTGCATAAACACATTGCCTAGTGATTGCATATTTTCTGTTGTAGATCAATGGCACCACCTCCTCAACCCAACTTTGCATTGAAATCAATTCTGGAAAAGGATAAACTGAATGGAACAAACTTTACCACCTGGTATAGAAATTTGAGAATTGTTCTCAAGCAAGATAAAAAGGAACATGTTCTAGAGGATCCACTTCCAGAGGAACCTGCCGAGAATGCTAACGCCACAACCAAAAATGCCGACCAGAAACTCGTTGATGAATCAAACGAGATCAGCTGCCTCATGTTGGCTTGTATGGAGCCCAATTTGCAACAGCATTTCGAAAACATTCAGGCTTTCGATATGATCAAGAGTTTGAAGAGCATGTTTCAGGTGCAGGCTAGGACCGAAAGGTTCAACGTCTGGCAGTCATTGACGGATTGTAAGCTGAAGGAGGGTGATCCACTGAGCCCGCATGTGATCAAGATGATCGGGTACGAGCAAGCTCTGGATCGGTTAGGCTTCCCACTTGGGGACGAGCTGTCCACAGATGCAATTTTGGGTTCTATTCCACCTAGCTATGGGACGTTCGTCTCGAACTATCATATGCACGGCATGGATAAGAAGCTCACTGAATTGCATGAGATGCTCAAAGTGGTAGAGCAAGATATTAAGAAAGGCACGCATCAAGTGTTGATGGTACAGAACTCGACTAAGTTCAAGAAGAGTTGGTCCAAGAAAAAGGGTAAGGCAAAGGGCATGGAGAAGGCTTTCTCTGTTGCTGAGCCAAAGTCCAGACCGAACTCAAAGACCATTTGCTTTCATTGCACGGAAGCTGGTTAGTGGAAGAGGAACTGTAGCAAGTGGCTTGCTGAGCATGGCAAGAAGGCCAGAGATGCTTCTTCAGGCAAAGGTACACTTGTTACATATGTTATAGACATTTACCTTGTTGACATACCTAGTAGCTCTTGGGTATTTGATACCCGATCGGTTGTTCATATTTGCAACTCGATGCAGGGGCAGGTAAGAACTAGGCGTGTATCACAAGGGGAGATTGACATCAGGGTCGGCAGCAAAGCAAGAGTTGCTGCATTGGAGGTCGGCACGATGCAGCTCAAGCTTCCTTCTAGATTTATTTTGGAATTTAATAATTGTTATTACATTTCCGCACTTAATCAGAACATTATTTCTGCCTCATGCTTTATGAGTGAAGGTTATGAATTCGATATAAAGGACAATGGTTGTTCATTTTATTTGAATGGAATGTTTCATGGATATGCACCCATAGTAGATGGGATATTTATTTTAAATCTAGAAACGGAACTAGTTTATAGCGTGAATGTCAAGATGCATAAGCCTAATGAGATAAATCCGACATACTTCTGGCATTGCCGGCTTGGACACATTAGTCTGAAACGCATGAAGAAGCTCCATGATGATGGATTCCTAACTTCGTGCGACTTCGGGTCGTTCGAGACATGCGAGTCATGCTTGCTAGGCAAGATGACTAAGTCTCCTTTTGCAAAGAGTTGCGAGAGGGCGTCCGAGCTATTGGATCTTATACATAGTGATGTGTGTGGTCCAATGAGCACAACGGCCAGAGGTGGCTATCAGTACTTCGTGACTTTTACTGATGACTTGAGTATATACGAATATATCTATTTGATGAGCCACAAGTCGGAAACTTTTGAAAAGTTCAAATAGTTTTAGAACAAGCTTGAAAATCAGCTCGGCAAGACGATAAAACTTCTACGATCAGATCGTGGAGGTGAGTACATGATCCAGGAGTTTGATAATCATCTGAAAAGCCGAGGTATAGTACCTCAGCTCACACCTTCGGGTACACCGCAGAAAAACAGTGTGTCAGAACGGAGAAATCGAACCTTGTTAGACATGGTCTAGTCGATAATGAGCAAATCAGATTTACCCTTGTCATTCTGGGGATACGCTCTAGAAACCGCGGCTTTCACACTTAATAGGGTACCATCTAAATCCGTATACAAGACACCACATGAGATTTGGACTGGGAAGACTCCTAGTTTGTCTTTTCTAAAGATTTGGGGTTATAAAGCATTTGTCAAGCGACTCATGTCGGACGAGCTTACACCCAAGTTAGATAAATGCATATTCGTGGGATATCCGAGGGAAACTGGGGATATAACTTCTACAACCGAGAAGAGAACAAAGTGTTTGATGCTCAGAACGGGGTTTTCCTAGAGAAAGAGTTTGTCAGTCGGGAGGCCAATGGGAGAACGGTGTGACTCGAAGAAATTCGGGAGCCAGTCGGGGATAACTCGGTTGGTGATGAGATCACACCGGAGTCGGTCAAAGAACCCATAGTGGAGTCAGCACCAGAGCCATGGAGGTAAGAAAGATTGCGCAGAGTGCACGACATTTTTTTGCTTGAAAGCGACGAGCCGGCCACGTATGCGGAAGCAATGCTGAGCCTAGATTCCAAGGCATGGCTAGAGGCCATGAGATCCGAGTTAAAGTCCATGGATGAGAATCAAGTCTGGGACTTGGTTGATCCGCCACCTGGCTTAGTTGCCATTGGTTGCAAATGGGTCTTTAAGAACAAAATCGATGTGGATAGAAATGTTTAGATCCACAAAGCTCGGCTTGTCGCTAAAGGTTATGGACAAGTTCAAGGAATTGACTACAACGAGACCTACTCGCCGGTAGCGATGCTAAAGTCGGTGAGGATCATACTAGCTATAGCTGCATATTTCTATCATGAGATATGGTAGATGGTTATCAAAACGGCTTTCCTTCATGGAAATTTAAAAGAGGATGTATACATGATACAGCCCGAAGGTTTGGTCGATCCAACTAACGCTGGTAAAATATGCAAGCTCAAGAGATACATTTATGGATTGAGGCAAGCAGCTCGGAGTTGGAACATTTGTTTTGATGAAGTCATCATTTACCTTGGTTTCATCAAGAATGAAGAGGACTATTGTTTATACAAGAAGTCTAGTGGGAGCTCGGTAGTATTTTTTGATCTTGTATGTGGATGACATACTGCTGATCGGAAATGATGTTTCGATGCTGAACTCAGTCAAGGAATCTGTTGACACCTGATTTTAGCATGGTGCAAAATGCAATAAAGATGGACTCAAACGAAAAGGTTTTTTCTACGAGAAAGTTTATATTGCCGAGTGAAACAACCTTGATGTTTAGGCCATCACCATTCGACATCTTTTCAAGGGCCAATTCACACTTGGATTGTCATATAGATTTTCTGAGTGCTTTTTGGTCAATTACGCCTCCAAGACAACCTCGAATGAACGAATGTTCTACATGGATTGTCTTCATCTCGTCGAGCTGATAGGTTTTGATATATAAATCTGAGGTGGTATGTGACCTGGAGAGGCAAAACAAAATCAGCCTGGAGTTTCACTTGGGATTTCCGAGTGAAAGTTAGCCAACCAAGGGAAACGTTTGTCGTCCCATCGAGTGAAAAGTTTTCCGTATGGCCGAAGGAAATTGCCATCCGAGTGAAAATCGTTGGCCGAGTGAAATTGTCGTGCGAGTGAAATTCGCCATCCGAGTGGAAAGTACCGGTCGAGTGAAAGTACTAGCCGAGTGCAATTGCCATCCGAGTGAAAATCACCGTCCGAGTGAAAAATATCGGACGAGTGAAAGTTTAAAATGGACTCGTATGGAAAAGTGTTCAACATGAAATTTGTTCTAAACGTCGAAACGGTCAACTTTTCTTCCAAGATCATTATCATCTGAGATAGTGTACAGCCTGGAGAGACGCTACAACACTTGGACAGTCTAGTCTGCTACGTGATCGAGTCTGATTCAAGTTCAAGATGACCTCATGGAATATTCAAGATGGCTTTATTTGGGAAAGTGATCAACATACGGATTGTTGGCCTCATCGAGGCACACAAAGTTGATGTTTGGACTGTCTCCATTGGAGGTCATATGCAGATTCCACGGCCCACGCAAGAAGCAAGACAGAAGATTGGGCCAGATTTGGGCTGAATCCGAGTGGAACTAGAACTAGGACTCTAGGACATGAATTGATGTAATTTTCTTGTAAGAAAAGTCTAGATGAATCCTTTGCTTGAACGGGAAGTCCAGCCGCCTCTTATATATGTTGGGGGTGATGGCAGATTGAACAACACACAATCGAACAAATCAATCTATACTACTTTTTCATCTACGTTCTTCGTTTTTCTCTCGTTCTTCGTTGTTCTTCATTTGAGAGCTACGAATCTCGAGGCTCTAGGGGCGAGCGAATCGACCTAGGGGAGCCCATAGCCACCGCACTCCCTAACGGGGTCCCTCCCGGGCGTGCGGGGTTTTGGGTCTACAAAAGCATGTGCCGACTGTCTTGCGTATCACGCTGTCGGATGGACCTCCTTCGACGTGAGCTATGGTGCATCACCCCCGGAGTCGAGGGTACATAGTGACGTGTTCGTGTGTCAACAGAATCATTGAATGGCAAGTTTTTGATGAAAGACCTTGGAGAGGCCGTGTACATTTTAGGCATCAAGATCTATAGAGATAGATCGAGGAGGCTGCTCGGCTTAAGCCAGAGCACGTAGATAGACAAAGTGTTGAATAGGTTCAACATGAGTGAGGCCAAGAAAGGGTTGTTGCCTGTCTCACATGGTATAAGGCTAAGCAAGACTCAGAGTCCTATGACTTCTGATGAGCGAAACCGGATGAGTAGGATTCCATATGCCTCGGCAATTGGATCCATCATGTATGTCATGCTATGTACACGGCCTGATGTTGCTTATGCAATAAGCTTAACAAGCAGATACCAGGCCGACCCAGGTGAGAGTCATTAGGCAGCGGTGAAAACTATCTTGACATACCTGAAAAGGACTAAAGAGATGTTCCTAGTTTATGGAGGTGAGGAGGAGCTCTGCGTAAAGGGTTACGTTGATGCTAGTTGCCAAACCGACAGGGATTATTGTCGATCGCAAAATGGATTCGTGTATGTCATGAATGGAGGAGCAGTGAGCTGGACGAGTTCCAAGTAAGATATGATGGCTGACTCCACAACAGAGGCCGAATACGTTGCGTCTTGTGAAGCCGCAAAGGAAGCTGTTTGGATTTTGAAGTTCCTGGAAGATGTTGGTGTGTTCCCGAGCTGGTCAAAACCGTTGGACCTTTATTGCGATAATTCAGGTTCCATCGCACATGCCAAGGAGCCGATACAACACCACAAGACTAGGCACATAGACCGAAAATATCACTTGATACGAAAGCTCATAGAGAAAGGTGATGTCAATTTGTGCAAGATTCACACGGATGCAAATGTTGCAGATCTGTTGACTAAGCCGCTTCCACAACCTGAGCATGAGGGGCACGTTAGAGCTATGAGCATTCGATGTTTATTTGATTGACTCTAGTGCAAGTGGGAGATTGTTGGAGATATGCCCTAGAGGCAATCATGTATGATGATATTTCCTATGTGTTTATGAATAAAGATAGTCTTTGGACATTATCCTTGATGTGTATTAACAAGTATGTGACTTGTTTGTGAGACTATGCATTGTATGATGACTGTCCTAAATGGTCCCTAGTTGAAAGGGTTGTGTGGATGCGCAGCCAGTTAGACTAGCATATGACACAGTGGATGGTCCGGTCTCACTGACCATGTAGCATTGGATGCTAGCCGGATAATACGGACTCAGAAAGGTCTGGTCGAATTCGACATAGTCGGATCCGAGTCGAGATAAGGTCTGAGTTGGATAGACCCAAGTATGAGACACAGCGATAGGTCATATGTGAGTGTCTAGTACAACATACATTCTCTGTCCTAAGACCCGAGCTGGCGCATGTAAACGGGGTGGTGACAGACTTGCTTTGGGCCGACCAAACGCTACTCTGTGACTGGGTAGTTACAAAGGTAGGTTTCAGGCTTGTCCAGACCCATGCTGCGAGACATGGTCGAGCAAGATTTAGTTTGCCCCTCCTACCAGGAGAGATATACTCTGGGGCCCCTCGGGTGATCCGACCTAGATAAGCATGGCCATGCGATAAGGATTATGACATAATCCCAAGTGTTGGTCGGATTCACCGGAATTATAAAGAGGTCGTTCTGCAACAAGGATGGCCATATCGCCTTGTGCACGACAACATGTATTGTGTGGCAAAGGGAACAGAAGTGTGAAGTACATGTTCGCCTAACCAACTTCATCGGACACTTGGAGTCGGCACGTTTTGCTAGAGGCCACTACCGACTGGTCAAGTCGGATGTGATCTGACTCGCGACCAAGTGAACGAGAACCAAAGGGGTCGTGTGCTTAAGGGAAGGAACATGTGGGCTTTAGGATCCGTGCGAGGCCCAAGAGTTCAGCCCGCGTCAGATGCCTATATATAGTGGAAGTGCGGTACACCCATCCGGTTGATCGCTTCGGCACCATCATTAGGGCTTTGCATGAGTTGCAACTAGCCACCTCCACTTGCCGCTGCCGACCGTATGATCGGACCTAGCAGTCTACCGCACGGGTGTTAGAGGCGGTGCACTTGCGCCGCTCCAGCGAACCTATATGTGGGATTCGGTGACCGGTTGTTCGAGGGAGATTGGAACTGTTGTTCGAGGGAGATCGGACGAGGAGGAGACAAACCACATGAACGCGCTGCCCCAACTCTACTTCTGTTGTATGGCATTGCATGTCTAGTGGTAACAATCTGTGATCCATCTCCTTAGCATGTTCTTGGTTGTTCTGCACGAAGGAAATTTTAATTCGCATGCGATGCACCTACGGTAGAACCCTACATGATGGAGGTTGCTTGGGCGATAACGGCCCAATGCTCTAAGAATGTTTTTCATGAATGAGCGCATTGTAATATGTCCGAAGACTGTTAACACTTTATAATGAGGATGCATGGTTTATCGTGTCTTTTGAGTTTTGTATTTATTGTGAATCCCATGTGGCTGTTTTATCTAAAAGTTGCTAGTCATCGGCTTTAGCCTCCATGTAGATACTGCGCGAGGTGTCTCTGCCTCCACACTGTGACCCTTAGCCGAGGTATCGGTGCCCATAGGCGGTAGTGCGAACACACGATCCAAGACGCCGAACACATGATCAATTGTGTCAGGGTGATTCTTAGGGTGATATTTTAAATTCAGTCCCCCGGTCTATTAGCCGGTTGCATCATAATGTATATTGAACAGTTTTGCAAGAAGCATTGATGAGGGAAGAACAGAGTCTGTAGCATAAAATACAGCGAAGAAGCCATGTACAATGGTGTATTATTTGCTCATTAATTCTTATAACTCAAATTGACGAAGCCACTATTTATAGGTATTTGACGAGGAAATATAAAGTTTACAGAGGAGAGGTTGTACCAGGGGTCTTCGATGGGTGGCTTGACGTCCTCGATGTGCCCAGTCGCGCGTGTCTGCTCCTGTGCCCCCTAAGGAGTTGCATTCCTTTAAGGGTGATTGGTGTCGGTGAACGGACCTTGGGAAGAAGATCTTTAGAAGTCGCCGAAGTATGGATGAGCTTTACGCTTTAGCAGGTCCTTGATGGTACCTGCGGTTTGTCCAAGGACATGTACTGGCAGTAGTTCGGTCCAGCCGAACACTTTCCCTTTGATAGTTGTTCCCCACTACTGCCCATGGAATCTTGAGTGCAAAGTTGTGCTGTCTTGACACATGTTTGACGGGCGCTAGGGTTGTGCAATGGGGAGCGTGTCCCTATTTCTGGGGAGAAGAATATTTCGGGAGTTCGGATAGAGAGTTCGGACTGAGACTGAACGTGGCTTTATGGCAGATTTCGGTGTTGGCCGGTCGTCATCGTAAATTCGGCTGCCAATGCCAATTCATGTTCCTTAGTTCGGAGGGAACGCGCTATGTTGCTATTGATAGTAATGACCCCCTTGGTCCCGGGCATCTTGATCTTGAGGTATGCGTAGAGTGGGACGGCGTTAAAGCGAGCAAAAACCATGCGACCCAGTAGGGTGTGACAACCGCTGTGGAAAGGGACAATGTTGAAGATCAAGTCCTCGCTGTGCAAGTTGTCGGGCGAACCGAACACTACTTCCAGGCTCACAGAGCCCACGCACCGGGCTTCGACGCCTGGGATCACTCCTTTAAAGGTAGTGTTGCTAGGTTTGATCCTTGATGGATCTATACCCATCTTTTTCACCATGTCTGAGCAAATCAAATTGAGGCTACTTCCTCCGTCCATGAGGACTTTAGTGAGGTGATATCCATCTATAATGGGGTCTAGGATGAGGGCCGCCAAACCCCCATGACGGATACTGGTCGGATGGTCCCGTCGATCAAAGGTGATCGAGTACGCCGACCATGGGTTATACTTCGGGGCTACACGCTCTATGGTGTAGACCTCTCAAAGGGTGCGTTTCCTTTCCTTTTTGGGTATGTGAGCGGCGTATATCATGTTCACAGTTTTTCCTCTGGAGGGAACTCCTTCTGTCCACCATTGCTCGGACCATGGCGCTCGTCATCATCCTTGTTGTGATGGCCCTTGCCTTGCTCCTTGGCTGCGAGTTTGCCAGCTTGTTTGAACACCCAACAGTTACGGTTGGTGTGGGTGGCGGGCTTGTCTTGGGTGCCATGTATCTGGCAAGGCCTCTCCACGATTTTGTCCAGCGGGGTAGGTCCGTCACGATTGCCTTTAGAAGGCTTCTTCTGCTACCCGAATTGGGGGTTGCGGAAACCGGCGTTAACGGTCGTGTTGTCAGCATCACCGTTGTTGTGCCGGCATTTACTTTTGTTCTGTCATGGTTTCTCGTTTCCGTCCCAGACTTCAGAGGTGTCGGGGTCTTCGAGGTTGTGGCTTCATCTAGCTAGCCAGTTATCCTCGCCCACAAAAAAGCGGATCATGAGTGATGTAAGGGAGAACATGGTCCTAGGCTTGTGCTGACCGAGCTGGCGAGCCAGCCATTCGTCCCGAATATTGTGCTTGAAAGAGGCTATTGCCTCGGCATCTGGGCAGTTGACAATCTAGTTTTTCTTTGTCAAGAACCGATTCCAAAAATGTTGAGCTGACTCTCCTGCCCTCTGGACGACGTAGCTTAGGTCGGAGGAGTTCGGCGGCCTTACATAGGTGCCCTGGAAGTTAGATCGGAATGCATCCTCGAGATCAGCGGCCGATTGAATTCTCGGGGAGACTGTTTAGCCAGTGACGAGCTGGCCCTTTGAGTTTTAGGGGCAGATATTTGATGGCGTGGAGATCATCTCCTCGTGCCATGGGAATGTGGAGGAGAAAATCCTCGGTCCACACGGCTGGGTATGTCGTCCCGTCGTATTTCTCTATGTTCATGGTTTTAAACCCTTACGAGAACTGATGCTGCATCACCTCGTCTATGAAGCACAGTCGGTGGGCAGCACCTCTGACCTAGGCTATGTCCCGCCTGTGGTCGGCATGTGATTTGGCTAGGTATTGTTCCTGACTTCTGTTGATCTGGTCGAGCCTAGGCTCGTATCCATCTCCTCTATCGTGGGAGTACCCTCTAGATCCGTAGATGGATATCGTGTGGCCTCCTCTATAATCCAGGTTATATCGCATGTCTTACCTGTCCTTGGGCTCTACTTGCTATTTTCTCCTCCTCCGGGGTATCGCTGGCCTATAATTGGCTTCGCCAGCCGTCTTATCCCGTCCCTGAGGGGGGCGTTCCGGCAGGTCGTATGGAGTGTGCTTGGGAGATAGTGCGTTGGGGACCTCGTCATCGAACTGCGGCAGCAGCCGTCAGCGTGGACAGCTCTTGGGTCCGATAGACCGGCACCGTACCCTTCTTCGGCTGATAGGACCCTCGTCCATCGATCATTGAGGGTATCTTGTTTGTCTTTAAGCTGTCATTCTTTTGCCTTCAGGTTTCGGGCGGTGGCTATATGTTGTTGCCAAAACCATTCTTGATCCTCAAGGTTTTTGGGGACGGTGAAATCTTTGTCTTCCAAGCTATCCTCCTCCTTGAAAGGTGGGTAGTTTCCATCCTCAGAATCGCTTCGATCCTCAGGGTTGCGCTGATCTTCTGGCCTCTCCTAGTCCGCTAGTGGATGTTTGGGGATTTCAGGATCGCCGAGGTCTTCCGGGGTGTCGTTTTCCCCGATGCCAGCAATGGCTTCCCTTCCCTTTTTTGCCTTTGATCGTTTGCGTTGTTTCTGGTGCCTTGATGTCTCCTTGCCAGATTTATTGCCATTATTTTTGGGTGTGTGCTCGCCCTTATCGGTTGGAATGTCCACCATGTAGATGTCATAGGTGGAGGTGGTAGTGCATCGCCTGGTGTTAACAGGGGTAGGAGCGCCATCCTCTTCATCCATGCCTTCGGCCTCCTCGGAGGCGTAGTCCCACATATCGATTAAATCTTCGATAGTGGCTACATGGTGGATGGTGGGTGGGTAAAAAAATTCCCCTAATCCCGCCTTCCGACCGATCTGAGAATGGATCGGGGTTGGGTCTTCTCTACTTCCTATTGATAAGATCCGATCTAGAGCCTTGTTGAGAGTCAAGAGCTCGATTGGGTCAGTCTGCATGGAGTTTTAGGAGTTAACCTCCGACGCGTCCACAAAAAGAGTGTGTCCAGAAGGAGATGACCCCTGGCCCTTCAGTACTGTGACCGGATCCGGACTAAAAGCGAGATCATCGTCGGGGTTGGCCCCATGGGTGGAGTCGGGAGTGGAATCCGAAGATAAGGCCTGAGAGTCTTTGGGCGCGTCAGATGAGATCGCAAGCTCGGTGAGCAAAAGATCGCCTGGATAGTCTATGGATAACTCTAGGTTCCGAAATCTTACCTCTTGATCAGGGGCGAAATCCCCGACCCGGCCAAGATGGCCGGTCGGGTCGACGTGCGACATGGCACTACCGAAAGAGAAGATCTGTCTAGGGACAAAGGAGTCCATGTTGCGGACTTCCTCATTAATGACTAAGCAAGCCATTGATTCCTTTGGAGATCACAATGGAACTCTCAATGAAAGCACCAATGTCGGTGTCAAAACTAGCGGATCTTGGGTAATGGGTCCCGAGCTGTGAGTCTAGGATCCATGGTAATGGGGACGAAGGAGACGATGTTTACCCAGGTTCGGGCCCTCCTATGGATGTAAAACCCTATGTCCTGCTCGATTATATTGATGTGTATGAAGGTTACAGAGTTGATCTACAATGAAATCGGATAGCTAAAACCCTATATGAGTTTCTCTGCCCTACAATCTAACCCCCCCAGTTTATATAGACACCGGGGGGTACCTAGGGTTTACACATGATAGGTCCCCTGCCGGGGATGGAGATGCTGATTTCCTCATCTTGACTTGGAGTGCACCACACGCCTTTGAGACTTCCTTCTAGAAGACGGGGTCGTGGCGTATCCATCCATTCGTGCGATAGTCATAGGGTGGCCCACCAAGCCGTCCTATTAGGAGATAGGCCAGCGGCCCGAGGACCCCTTAGTCCAGAACTCCCTCGCCCATTTTTATTTCATTTATAGTCCGAAGTATCATCTCAACTTGTGGGGGAATCATATTCTCCATCATCCTTTCCAACTAGGACAATGTTGTAATAATGATGATCATCACACTTCTATTTACTTACAACTAATCATGAAAAATTGATAGGAAGATATGACTCTGTACGAATGCCTCTGGCAGTTTACCAGGATGTGCAATGATCTAGCATGACATGTATCAAAAACATGTTGAATGGTGGCTTTTCCACAAATACTATGTCATCACTACATGATCATGCAAAGCAATATGATGATGAACGAACTAGTCATGTGAAGTGACAACGGAATTTGCATGTCAATATATCTCGGAATGGCTATGGAAATGCCATAATAGGTAGGTATGTGGCTGTTTTGAGGAACATATAGCGAGGCTTGTTGCAACAAAGCGTATCATGTCACGTCTTTTGGATGCACTGGCGAATATTTGCACTGACCCTCGAGGTGAGAATGGGCTATGCACGGTATCAAAGAGGCTAGCAAATATAAGAAGGTGGAGATGTGTTTGTCCATGGTGTCACATTAGTCATAAAGAACTCACATACTTATTGCAAAGTTTTATTGGTTTTATCACAAAGCAAAGTACTCCTCGCATGCCCCGAGGTAGGAGGTTTGTAGGAGTTAACCATCAAGCGCCCCCGATTCGAACCAACACTAGGATTTCACCGAGGAATATAAATGCTCACATATCAGCACCATGCCCCTTTAATTTAACACCTCTTAATCTTGACACTTCTACGAATCAACAATTTTGGACTCACACCTTTCTAATATTACTACATCAATGTAATTAACCCACAACTTCTCTATATGTGCTACACGATGGTTTTGATTACCATTCATTGAATACCTAATATTGTTGGACTTGTCTTATGACCCATGAAAATTACCGCCACTATTTATTCAGCTCTCAAACAAGTATAAATGAAGAACAAGAGGTTATTATTTCTCTAAAATCTACACGCCACTGTGCTTAAAAAGATATAACTGAAGTACTAGAGCAATTGCCATGCTCAAAAGATATAAGTGAAGCACATAGAGTATTCTAGAAAATTATCATGAAGGTGTGTATCTCTCAAATAGGTGTGTCCAGCAAATGATGATTGTGAAAAACTTAAAGTAAAAGCAAATGAAAGCAAACCACGCTCCAAGCAAAACACATATCATGTGAGGAATAAAATTATAGGTCCAAATGACATGTCGATGGGTTGAGATGAAAGAGGATGCCTTCCGGGGCATCCCCAATGTTAGACGCTTGAGTCTCCCTAGAATTATACTTGGTGTGCCTTGGGCATCCCCAAGATTAGTATCTTTCTACTCCTTATTCTGTAGTCCTTCATGATCACACCCAAAACTTGAAAACTTAAATCACACAAAACTCAACAAAACTTCGTGGGATGCCCGCCCTAACCCTTGTGACTCCCTCATGGGTCCCCTTGGCCGCCTTTTCGTTCTATAACTCCCAAAATATCCTAAAAGGCCTAGGGGAGTATCCGAAACACAGTTTCCACCGCTACAAGTCTCTGTTCCATCGTGATCCCCTTTGAAGGTCTTTTTTGATACTTTGTTGGAGGGGGAATCCATCCTGGCGGCCATCTTCATCAACCTTGTTGCCTCCCACATGATGTATGAGTAGTTCCTACAGGAATTATGGGTCGATTGTTGTAGCTAGATGGCTCTCTCTCTATCTCTATCTTTCTCTCTTTTGATCTTCAATACAATGATCACTTTGGAGAAGTATTCAATATTAATTTTGCAATGTGTTTTTGGGATACGTTGAATTGTGAGTTTATGATTAGATTATAAATTGAAAATAATTGATCAAATCTAAGATTTATTATGTGATTTAATATAGCTATCTATGATTCCCGATCTTTAAATTTGGTTTGGCCAAGTAGATGAGTAGATCATCAAAGGGAGGGTGCATAGAACTAGGTTCAATCTTGTGATGTCCTCACCTCGTGAAAGAAGGGGTAGCAAGACACATATTTTTATTGTTGCTACAATGGATAAAACGATGGGGTCACAACATATTGCTTGTCTTACTTTCTCTACATTATGTCATCTTTCTTAAAGCATTACTGTGTTTGTCATAAAACTTAATACCCTAGATGTTGGCTGATAGTCGTCGATTGGTGAAGTAATAGTAGTAGAATCATAATCGCTTTGGTCTACTTGTCACGAACATTATGCCTAGATATAGATCATGCCATGAATGTCGCATAATTATTCATTTTTCTATCAAGTGCACAACAGTAAGTTTTGCACCCACCGCTACTATGCTCATGAGAGAGATGCCTCTAGTGAATGTCGTGACCCCTATATATAGATAGATAGATACATACATACATACATATATATATCATAAATATGCAAAAATATCGGTTGTTATTTTTAAATTACTTTTATTTAGTATTTATTTATCCAACTCTATCAAGATTTAATCCTTGAAATTAATGAGTACAAGGGGCTTGAAAACTCCCTCGCCCGCGTTGGGTGCAAGTATTTGCTCTTGTGTGTGAAGGAACTGTTGATCATGTGTTTACATTGCTTTCTATTGGTTCGATACAGTGTGGTTCTCAACTGAGGGAAATACCTACCCCTATTGTACTATTTCATCCCTTCCACTTCGGGGGAAAACCCAACACATCTACAAGTAGCATGCTCAGCCTCCATTTCCCACCGATGACGGAGTCTCGCCTGTGAATCTGACTTCGATTGGAAGGAATCGAGCATGTCTGTTGCTCCGCATGCAAATCCACGTCCCCATTGTCCTCCACATCCTCCTCCGGCTCCTCCTTCCTCCTCATCAACTTTCGCCTCGTCCTCGTCCTCCTCATCCTCCAAGTCCTCCTCTGGATGCACCGCATTCGGAGGTAGCCCCGCACAGATCCGGGCTTTGTGCCTTGCCTGAATCTACTCAAGGAGCTCCAATCGGCACTCTGGCGTCAGATATGCCCGACTACGCAGCGACATGGCTCCTACTAGTGGAGGACGACGAGTGGAAAGGGGTGGTGGCAGAGGATGAGAGGAGGAAATGTGGATGGTTAGGGTTATGGTGCTGGCGGTTGGCTCAAATAGCCGAGCTAGGCAATAGCCGGCCCTCCAGAGCATCGCCACACGAAGCCATCAGTCCGACGGAGGAGACGAGATTCAAACTATCTGGTTTTGGAGTGTTTTCCTATGGGACCATAGCATCAGTCTGACGTGGTGTACACAACCGGGCGCTGAGGGATTGGGAGACTAAGGGGTCCTCGGGTCGCCGTCTCATCTCCCACGGGATGACTGATTGGCTGCTCTATGGAAGGCCGAAGTATGGGGCGACCCCGTGTTCAGGAAGGAAAGCTCTGAAGATTGGCGTGTCCTCCAAGTCTTGAAGATAGGATCGGTGTATCTATCCCTGATTGGAGGCCGGTTATGTGTAACCCTAGGTACCCCTAGTGTCTATATAAACCAGAGGGTTCCATTTGTAGAGGCAGGTCGACTCATCTAGGGTTTAAGCTCATACAATTTCGAGGTGGATCAACTCTATAATTCTCATCCACATCAATATAATCAAGAAGGACATAGCGTTTTACCTCCTCAAGAGGGCCTGAACCTGGGTAAACACTCTCTCCTTCGTCCCCTGTTACCCATCGATCCAAGGTCCACAGCTCGGGACCCCGTACCCGAGATCCGCCGGTTCTGGCAGCGACATTGGTGCTTTCATTGAGAGTTCTATTGTGAGATTGCTAAAAGGGTCGATGGTTCGTCTAATCATCAACGATCAAGTCTACAACGGGGAGACCTTCATTCCTGGGTAGGTTTTCGCATTCGGCAACATCACGGTGCATGCTGATCCTACCAGCCGTCTAGGGCAGATCGAAAGTCTCGCCCCCGGTCAAGAGATCAGGTCCAAGGATCTGTAATTCTCCATCGACCCCCGAGGCGATCTGTCCTCCACTGGGCTCTTGTTATCATCCGAGGAGCTCGGAAAGCCCAAAGCCTTAACCTCACGTTTCTTGTGTTGGAAATATGCCCAAGAGGCAATAATAAATTGGTTACTATCATATTTCCTTGTTCATGATAATTGTTAATTATCCATGCTAGAATTTTATTGATCGGAAACTCAGATACATGTGTGGATACATAGACGACACCATGTCCCTGGTATGCCTCTAATAGACTAGCTCATTGATCAAAGATGGTTAAGGTTTCCTAGCCATGGACATGAGATGTCATTTTATAAAGGGATCACATCATTAGGAGAATGATGTGATGGACAAGACCCAAACTATAAACGTAGCATATGATCGTGTCAGTTTATTGCTACAGTTTTCTGCATGTCAAGTATCTGTTCCTATGACCATGAGATCATGCAACTCACTGACACCACATGAGTACCTTGTGTGTATCAAACGTCGCAATATAACTGAGTGACTATAAAGGTGCTCTAAAGGTATCTTCAAGGGTGTTTGTTGGATTGGCATGGATCAAGACTGGGATTTGTTACTCCATGTGACGGAGAGGTATCTCAGGGCCCACTCGATAATACAACATCAGTATTAGCCTTGCAAGCAATGTGACTAAATAGTTAGCCATGGGACCTTGTATTACGGAATGAGTAAAGAGACTTGCTGATAACGAGGTTGAACTAGGTAGATACCGACGATCAAATCTCGGGCAAGTAACATACGGAAGAACAAAGGGAACATCATACAGGATTAACTTAATCCTTGACACAGAGGTTCGACCGATAAAGATCTTCATAGAATATGTAGGAATCAATATGGGCATCCAGGTCCCGCTATTGGTTATTGACCATAGAGGTGTCTCGGTCATGTCTACATAGTTCTCGAACCCGCGGGGTCTGCACACTTAAGGTTCGGTGACGTTTTGGTAGTACAGAGTTATGTATGGTGGTGACCGAAGGTTGTTTGGAGTCCCATATGAGATCCTAGACATAATGAAGAGCTCCGGAATGGTCCGGAGGTAAAGATTGATATATAGGAAGTCCTGTTTTGGTCACGGGAAAAGTTTCGGGCTCATCGGTAGTGTATCAGGAGTGCCGAGAGGGTACCGGCGGACCATCGGGAGGGGTGTCTCGACCCAAGAGGATACATGGGCTGTGGGAGGAGGTAAACCAGCCCCGGGTTAGCTGGCCGAAGCCTCCTCTCTAAGGGCCCATGCGTCTAGGAGAGAGTGGGAAAGGAAAAAACCCAAAGAAGGGAAGGAAAATACAAATTAGGAAGGAGTCCTAATAGGATCCCACCTCCCTTGTGGGAGGTGGATTCCCCCCCTTGTTTGGTTTGGCCGAACCTACTTGGAGTAGGGGCCAAGGCTGCCTCCTCTCCCATTCCTCCTATATATATTGAGGGATTTTAAGGGAATCCACTAATCCAAATTGCCACGTCCTGCCCTCTCTCTCCCTCTAGATCTGTTCTCCACTAGATCTGTTCGGTATAGCTTAGCGAAGCTCTGCTGGATCAGGTCCAACACCACCGTCACCACACCGTCGTAATGTCGGAGAACTCATCTACCTCTCCAACCTCTCTTGCTGGATCAAGGAGGTGGAGATCGTCATCGAGCTATACGTGTGCTGAACGCGGAGGTGTCATCCGTTCGGCACTAGATCGGAAGGACCACGATGGGATCGCGGGACGGCTCGTATTGAGATCGTGGGACGTATCGTGATTTGATCGTGAAGACGTTCGACTACATCAACCGCGTTTCTTAATGCTTTCCGCATAGCGATCTACAAGGGTATGTAGATTCACTCTCCCTCAAGTAGATGCTCATCACCATGGATAGATCTTGCGTGTGCGTAGGAAAATTTTTGTTTCCTGTGCAACATTCCCCAACAGTGGCATCATGATCTAGGTCTATGTGTAGATGAGATCTCGAGCAGAACACAAAGGAGTTTGTGGGCGTTGAAGCTTATATTGCTTCCTCCCTTGGTCGTGTTTTGGTTCAGCGGTATTGTGGGATGAAGCGGCCCGGACCAACCTTGCTCATACGCTTACGAGATACCAGTTCCATCGACTGACGTGTCACTTTGTTGCACAAAAATGGCTGGCGGGTGTGTCTTTCTCCTAATTTAGTTGGATCGGATTTGACAAAGGCGGTCCTTGACAAGGTTGAAAAGCAACTTATGTATCACCGTTGTGGTTTTTGCGTAGGTGAGAATTGTTCTTGCTAGATACCCGTAGCAGCCACGTAAAACTTGCAACAACAATTAGAGGACGTCTAACTTGTTTTTGCAGGGTATGTTGTGATGTGATATGGCCAATTACATGATGAGATATATGTTATGTATGAGATGATCATGTATTGTATAGAATATCACGACTTGCATATCGATGAGTACGACAACCGGCAGGAGCCATAGGGTTGTTTTTAATTATTGTATGACCATCGTGGCAATCATTAAGCGCTATGTAATGCTTTACTTTATTGCTATGCGGTAGCAATAGTAGTAGAAGCATGGTGGGCGCGACAACCCCGATGGCGACATGTTGATGGAGATCATGGTGTCATGCCGGTGACGACGGAGATCATGTCGTTGCTTTATAGATGGAGATCAAAAGCACAAGTTCATGGCCATAACATGTCACTTATGATTTTCATGTGATGTTAATCCTTTTATGCACCTTGTTTTGCTTAGGACGACGGTAGCATTATAAGGTGATCCCACACTTAAATTTCAAGATCAATTGTCTTCTCCTCGAGTGTGCACCGTTGCAAAAGTTCATCGTGTCGAGACACCACGTGATGATCGGGTGTGATAGACTCTACGTTCACATACAACGCGTGCAAGCCAGTGTTGCACGTGCAAAATACTCGGGTTAAACTTGACGAGCCTAGCATGTATAGACATGGCCTCGGAACACAAGAGACTGAAAGGTCGAACATGAGTCATATAGTAGATATGATCAACATCATGATGTTCACCATTGAAACCACCTCTACTCACGTGATGATCGGACTTGAGTTGGTGAATTTGGATCATGTACCACTCGAATGACCGGAGGGATGTCAATTTGAGTGGGAGTTCTTAAGTAATATGATTAATTGAACTCGTTATCATAAAAATAGCCAGTAGTGTCTTTGCAAATTATGTTGTAGATTACTAGATCATGTTGTAGCACCCTTGAATTTTTATATGTTCCTAGAGAAATAGAGTTGAAAGATGATGGTAGCAATATTGCAGACTGGGTCCGTGATCTGAGGATTGTCCTCATTGCTGCACAAAAGGCTTACGTCCTTAATGCACCGCTCGATGCGCCACCCCCTCTAGCGTCGTTTGTAGATGTTGGGAACATTTGATAGGCACGTTCCAATTACTACTTTATATTTTAGTGTGTCATGCATTACAGCTTAGAATTGAGGCTCCAAAACGTTTTGAACGTCACAAAACATATGAGATGTTCTAAGAGCTGAAATTGGGATCTCAGGCTCGCACCTGTGTTGTGAGATATGAGATCTCCAACAATATTCTTTGCTTGTAAGATGAAGGAGAATAGCTCAATCGTTGAGCATGTGCTCAGATTGTCTGGGTGCTACAATTGCTTGAATCGAGTGGGAGTTGATCTTCCAGATAAGATAGTGATTGATATAGTTCTCCAAGTCACTGTCACTAAGCTACTAGAACTTCGTTATGAACTATAATATGCCAGGGATGGAAATGATGATCCCAGAGCCATTCACGATGTTTGACACTGCGAAGGTAGATATCAATAAGGAGCATCAAGTGTTGATGGTTAGCAAAACCACTAGTTTCGAAAAGGGAACGGGTAAGGAGGGAAACTTCATGGATGGCAAGTTAGTTGCTCCTCCAGTGAAGCAACCCAAAGTTGAACCCAAACCCGATACTAAGTGCTTCTATTATGAGGTGAGTGGTCGCTGAAGCGTAACAACCCTAGATACTTGGTAAGAATGCTGGCAACGTCGATAGAAGTATATTTGATATACGTGTTATTGATGTGTAACTTGCTAGTACTCCTAGTAGCACCTGGGTATTGGATACCGGATCGATTGCTAAATGTTAGTAACTCGAAATAAAAGCTACGGAATAAACACAGACTAGCTAAGGGTGAGGTGACAATGTGTGTTGGAAATGTCTCCAAGGTTGATATGATCATTATCGCACGCTCTCTCTACCTTCGAGATTAGTGACGAACCTAAATAAATGTTATTTGGTGTTGGCGTTAAGCATGAACATGATTATATTGTGGTTATTTCAATACGATTATTCATTTAACTGAGAGAATAATGGTTATTCTATTTACATGAATAATACATTCAATGGTCATGCACCCAATGAGAATGGTTTGTTGAATCTTGATCGTAGTAATACACATGTTCATAACATAGATGCCAAAAGATACAAATTTAATAATGATAGTACCACATACTTGTGGCACTACCGCTAAATGTCATATAGGTATAAATTGCATGAAGAAACTCCATGCTGATGGATCTTTGGACTCATTCAATTTTGGTTCGTTTGAGACATACGGACCATGCCTCATGGTAAAGATGACTAAAGGCCCTATTTTCGGTATGATGGAGAGGGCTAGTAGCTTATTCGAAATAATACATGTTGATGTATGCGATCCAATGAGTATTGTAGCGTGCACTGGATATCATTATTTTTCTTACCTTCACTGATGATTTGAGTATATATGAGTATATTTACTTAATGAAACATAAGTCTGAAACGTTTGAAAAGTTCAAACAAATTTAGAGTGAAGTTTAAGATCATTGTGACAAGAAGATAAAAATTTCTATGATATAATCGTGGAGGTGAATATCAAAGTTACGAGCTTGGCATATGACTTTAGACAGTGTGAAAGTTGTTTCACAACTGACGCCACCTGGAACACCATAGTGTAATGGTGTGTTCGAATGTCATAGTCGTGCTCTATTGGATATGGTGCGTACTATGATGTATCTTATCGTTTTGCCACTATCTTTTTGGGGTTATGCATTATACACAATTACATTCACTTTAAATAGGGCACCATCTAAATCCATTGGGATGACACCGTATGAATTATGGTTTGATAGAAACCCAGGCTGTCATTTCTTAGAGTTTGGGAATGCGACACCTATGTCTGATAAGCTCGAACCCAAAGCGGAAAATTGCATCTTCATAGAATACCCTAACAATAGTTGGGTATACCTTCTATCTCAGATCCGAGTACAAAGTGTTTGTTGCTAAAACTGGGTCCTTTCTCGAGAAAGAGTTTCTCTCGAATGAATCGAGTGGGAGGAAGATAGAACTTGATGAGGTTGTTGAACCTTTGTTTCAGCCATAGAGTAGCGTAGCACAGAAAGATGTTTCTGTGGATTCTACATCAATTGAAGAGGAAGTTAATGATGACGATCATGAAGCTTCGGATCAAGTTACTATCAAACCTCATAGGTCGACAAGGACGCGTACTACTCCTGAGTGGTACGACAACCCTGTCTTAGAGGTCATGTTGGTAGACAATCATGAACCTACGAACTATGGAGAAGCGATGATGGGCCCGAATTCTGACAAATGGTTAGAGGCCATGAAATCCGCGAAAGGATCCATGTATGAAAACCAAGTTAAGACTTTGGTACACTTGCTCGTTGGACGGCAGGTCGTTGAGTACAAATGGACCTTTAAGATGAAGACAGACGCTAATGGTGAATGTCACCATTTATAAAACTCGACTTGTCGCAAAGAGGTTTTTGCCAAGTTTAAGGAGTTGACTACAATGAGACTTGCTCACTCGTAGCGATGCTAAAGTCTGTTGGAATTATGTTAGGAGTTGCTGCATTTTTCAATTATGAAATCTGGCAGATGGATGTCAAAACATAGTTTCCTTAACGATTTCCGTGAGGAAAGGTTGTATGTGATACAACCGGAAGGTTTTGTCACTCCTAAGGATGCTAAGAAGTATGCAAGCTCTAGCAATCCATGTAAGGGCTGGAGCAAGCATCTCGGAGTTGGAACATACACTTTGATGAGGTGATCAAAGTTTTTGAGTTTATACGAAGTTTACGAGTACTTGTATTTACAATAAAGTGAGTGGGAGCACTATAGAATTTCTGATAAGTATATGTGGATGACATATTTTTGATCAGAAATAAAGTAGAATTTCTGGAAAGCATAAACTGTTGTTTGAAAAGTGATTTACAAAGGAAGACCTGGATAAAGCTACTTGAACATTGAGCATCGAGATCTACAGGGATAGATCAAGACGCCTGATGAGATTTTTCAATGAGTACATACCTTGACAAGATTTTGAAACAGATTAAAATGGATCAGACAAAGAAGGAGTTCTTGCCTGATTAGTAAGGTGTGGAGTTGAGTGAGACTCAAAGCTCGACCATGGCAGAAGAAAGAGAAAGGACGAATGTTATCCCCTATGCCTTAGCTATAGGCTCTATATAGTATGTCATGTCGTGTATTGCGCCTGTGTGTGCCTTGCCATAAGTCTGTCAAGGGGTACAAAAGTTATCCAGGAGTCGATTACTGGACAGCGGTCAAAATTATCCTTAGTAACCAGAGGACTAAGGAGATGTTTCTCGATTATGGAGGTGATCAAGAGTTCGTCGTAAAGAGTTACGTCGACGCAGGCTTTAACACTAATCCGGATAACTCTTAGTAGCAATCCGGATACGTATAGTGGAGTAGACACTTGGAATAGCTCCAAGTGGAGCGTGGTAGAAGTGTTTACAGTATGACATAGAGATTTGCAAAGTACACATGGATCTGAATGTCGTAGACCCGTTGACTAAAAATGAAAACACATTTGCTCCCTTGGTGGTTTTGGTAATTAATAACAACATATAATTCATTGAACTAACATTTCCACCAAGTATATTTCAGGACAAGTTCAATGATAGGGATGGCAAAAGGATTTTGGAATTACCCCAAGATTCAAGGAAATAGGTTGGCCAAGCTTCAAGCAAGAGGACTCTACATTTTACATTTGTGACAAATCACTTTGAGTCCATAGGAAAGCCAAGACTATTAAAAGGGGGTAAAGTTTTGATGGTGAACAATATGCTCGAACGTGCACAAGTGACAGTCACCAAAACATCCATAAACTATCCCACAAAAGTCTGTCCTAAGCCAAATATGCAAAATCGATGCAACCAACATTCCTATCCCGGTGCCACCGATTCTAAACCCTACATAGACTCAGCCAAACCCTAACACTTCGGTGCAGCTGACACTGCACTCAGTGCCACGGAGTTGGGTTGCCAAGATTCTGTTATGCAAGTTCTCATTTTCGGTCCGACCGATAATGGTGAATCGGCATCACCGAGATTGGTAAATCTGACCGTTGGTCACCTTGTCGATGAAACCGAGAATTGTATATCGGTCCCTCCGAGATTCAAAAGTTGCCACTTTTGGTCACTTTGGTACCAGTGAGATTTACACATCGGTGGCACCGAGTCTGACTTATTGTGTGTAACGGTTGGATTTTTGGGGATGCCTATATATACCCGTTCACCACCACCCACTCGAAATACAAGCACTCAGAACTATTCCATACCTATCCTACTCAGTTTTTTGAGAGAGAACCACCTACCCTTGTGTTGAGGTCAAGATCTTCCACTCCAACGATATGGATCTTGATTTCTAGCCTCCCCAAGTTGCTTTACACCAATCCCATCTCTTTTACCAATCCAAATCTATGAGAGAGTGATTGTGTGTTGAGGAGTCTATCATCTTGAAGCAAAAGAGCAAGGAGTTCATCATCATTAGCGAGCCTATTACGTTTTGGAGGGTGGTGCCTCCTATATTGGTTAGGTGTCACTTGGGAGCCTCCTACTTCGTGTTGTGGAGTGAACCAAGAAGTTTATAAGGGCAAGAAAATTGCCTACTTCATGAAGATCTACCCATAGTGAGGCTAGTCCTTCATGGACGGAAGCCGCATGGAATAGTCAAGGTTGCTTCTTCGTGGAACCCTCCGTGGGTAGAGCCCTCCATGGACTCTCGCGACCGTTACCCTCCGTGGGTTGAAGACAACATGAACGTGGACGTACGATAGCACCACCTATCCGAAACCACAGGAAAAATCATCATGTCATCACTTGTGTTTGCTTTCTAACCCTCTCTTTACTTACATGTGCAATGTCTTTACTTTCTGTTGTGACACTCTTAGACATGCATGTGTAGGGTGTTACTTGATATGCTATGAATGCTAAAACTTGCCAAGAACTAAAATTGGGAAAAAGGAAAAACTTTTATTTGGTCAAGTAGTCTAATCACCCCCCCCCCCTCTAGACCTACTTTCAATCCTACAAGTGGTATAAGAGCTTTGGTCTCCATTGCGTTGGTTTCACAACCTAGGAGAAGTATGGCATCTAGTGAGGGAAATTATCACCGTAGAGGTTCGTAGTTTGATGGCAATAATTTTGCTAGTTGGAAGCATAAAATGAAAACGCATTTGCTTGGTCATAATCCTGCCGTTTGGGTTGTTGTTCATGTTGGCTTGCAAGGTGGATTCTTTGCTGATGGAAAGTGATAGAGGCGAAGTTGTCCCTGTCTTTTGATGAGACAGTGGCTATCGTTTTTGGTGGAGTAGACTTCGACGATCCAAATACGAACGTGTGATGACATCGCGCCTTAGCAATCGCTAAACCAACTCTGAGAGGTTATTGACCACGCCGGAGCACGATCAACCTGACCACGAGGGTCTATTTCCTGCACGCAAATGAAGAACAAGCAATAAACTAATATTGCAATTAGGATATTGCAATTATAAGAGGAAAGCTTTATTGATGGAAGTGGGGTTTTGTGACGGCTTTGTCTGGTGGTGGAACACAAATGAAGAACGCGAAGTGTCATCTATGGAGAACTTGTAATCTAAACAAAACTCAACCCTAAAACAATGCCCTAAGGGTTGTATATATGGGGGAGTAGAGGGGAATTTCGTGGCCCCTTGGAGGAGTGGTCCAAAACCGACCCTAACTTAGTTTCCCCCATACATAGGGACTCTAAAAACAACCTATAATATGGTATTTCGAAATTACATGGGCCTGTCCCAAAAATAAGGTGGCACAGCACCTGTATTAGCCTAGGGACGAATTTTTAAAGTGGCATCATGCATATTTTGTCCAAGGCTTCTCGCTCCCATTATGGTGGCTTCAAAGTGCAAAAATCATCACTGGAAACTCCATTGTTCTTTCCCGCGCGCGCACCTTCTTCTCCATGCTGGATCCCGCTCCAATGGTCATCCTTCTTGTCCATGCTAGGTCCTTCATTTATAAGTAAAACAAAAGTATCTAATTTAGGCAGCATCATATGTTCATGAACATTAGAAGGATTTCCAAGAAACGAAAGTACCTGGTAATTCAATTGACGTACGTGAGCTCTAGTAATTGGTTCTGTATGTATAGCAGTCGATGTTGTGGGTGTAACATTAGTAGGGATGTCCTCATCATCCTCCCCTTCTTGAACTGAAGTCGTCCTCGATGGAAGCTCATCTTCCTCACCCAAATAAGGCTTCAAAGCTGCAATGTTAAAAGTGGGGCTAACCCCAAACTCTGCAGGCAGCTCAAGTTTATATGCATTATCATTTATTTTCTCTAACACTTTAAAAGGACCATCAGCACGTGGCATTAGCTTTGACTTGCGAAAATCAGGAAATCTATCCTTACGCAAATGTAACCAAACAAGATCTCCAGGTGCAAAAACGACATGTTTTTACCCTTATCTCCAACAAGTTTGTATTTAGCATTCATATGCTCAATGTTTTCCTTAGTTAACTCATGAATCTTTTGTTGGAAATATGCCCTAGAGGCAATAAATAAAGTGTTTATTATTATATTTCCTTGTTCATGATAATCGTTTATTATCCATGCTATAATTGTATTGATTGGAAACACATTACATGTGTGCGTAAATAGACAACACTTTGTCCCTAGTATGCCTCTAGTGAACTAGCTCGTTGATCAAAGATGGTCACGGTTTCCTAGCCATTGACATGTGATGTCATTTGATAATGGGATCACATCATTAGAAGAATGATGTGATGGACAAGACCCAAACTACAAACGTAGCATATGATCGTGTCAGTTTATTGCTACTGTTTTTTGCATGTCAAGTATATGTTCCTATGACCATGAGATCATGCAACTCACGGACACTGGAAGAGTTCCTTGTGTGTATCAAACGTCGCAATGTAACTGGGTGACTATAAAGGTGCTCTACAGGTATGTCTGAGGGTGTCTGTTAGGTTGGCATGGATCAAGACTCGGATTTGTTACTCTGTGTGACGGAGAGGTATCTCAGGGCCCACTTGGTAATACAATGTCACAATAAGACTTGCAAGCAATGTGACTAAGTGTTAGTCACGGGATCTTGTATTATGGAATGAGTAAAGAGACTTGCCAGTAACGAGGTTGAACTAGGTATGGAGATACCGACGATCGAATCTCGGGCAAGTAACATACCGAAGAACAAAGGGAACATCATACGGGATTAACTGAATCCTTGGCATAGAGGTTCAACCAATAAAGATCTTCATATAATATGTAGGAACCAATATGGGCATCCAGGTCCCGCTATTGGTTATTGACCGCAGAGGTGTCTCGGTCATGTCTACATAGTTCTCGAACCCGCAGGGTCTGCACACTTAAGGTTTCGTGACGTTTTGGTAGTGTAGAATTATGCATGGTGGTGACCTAAGTTTGTTCAGAGTCCGGGATGAGATCCCGGACATCACGAGGAGCTCTAGAATGGTCCGAAGGTAAAGATTGATATATAGGAAGTCCTGTTTTGGTCGCCGGAAAAGGTTCGGGCTCATCGGTAGTGTACCGGGAGTGTCGGTAGTGTACCGGGAGACCATCGGGAGGGGTATTTCGACCCAATAGGCTACATGGGCTGTGGGAGAGTGAATAACAGCCCTTAGTGGTCTAGTGGAAGTCCCACACAAGGCCCATGCGGCTGGTAAAGAAAATACCAAAGAGAAAAGGTGGAAAAAGGCAAAAAAAGGCAAAAAAGGAAGGAGTCCTAGTCCTACTAGGATTGGAGGAGGATTACTCCGCTCCTCCCAAGTCGGCCGAATCCTAGAGGGCTTGGCCCTTGTGCCAAGCCTCCTCCTCTCTTCATCTTATATATACTAGAGGTTTTAGGGTTATTGCACTTGATTTTCAGCCACGTGCTACCCGTTCCTCTAGTGCATTGTTTCTCCTCTAGATCGGTTTTCTGTAGTGCTTAGGCGAAGCCCTGTCGGAATTGCTCCACCACCATCGCTGTGGCGCCGTCATGCTGCCGAAGAACTCGTATACCTCTCCACTCCCTCTTGCTGGATCAAGAAGGCGGAGATCATCATCAAGCTGTACGTGTGCTGAACGCGGAGGTGTTGTCCGTTCGGTGCTTGATCGGGACGGATCGTGATTGGATCGCGGGACGCTCAGCAATTTGGATCGCAAAGACGTTCGACTACACCAACTGTGTTTCTTAACGCTTCCCGCTTAGCGATATACAAGGGTACGTAGATCCACTCTCCCTCTCATAGATGCTCATCACCATGGATAGATCTTGCGTGTGTGTAGGAAAATTTTTGTTTCGCATGCAACGTTCCCCAACGTATTTAATATCAATTTAGCATGTTCTTTTGCATCAAAATTAAGCTTCTCCGAAGATGGAAGAGGCAACAAATCAATAGGTGCATGAGGTAAGAAACCATATACAACTTCAAAAGTGCACATCTTAGTGGTAGAATGTAGCGAACGATTATAAGAAAATTCAATATGAGGCAAGCATTCTTCCCACATTTTCAGGTTATTCTTCAAAAAATCCCTAAGCATAGTAGACAATGATCTATTAACTACTTCAGTTTGGCCATTAGTTTGGGGATGACATGTTGTACTCAAAAGCAGTTTAGTCCCCAACTTAGCCCATAAACATCTCCAAAAGTGGCTAAGAAATTTAGCATCACGATCTGAAACAATTGTATTTGGCACACCATGCAACCGAATAATTTCACGAAAGAACAAATCAGCAACATGAGCAGCAGCATCACTTTTATGACATGGTATAAAGTGTGCCATTTTGGAAAATCTATCCACGACAACAAATATGCTATCCCTCCCCTTCTTTGTTCGAGGTTAACCTAAAACAAAGTCCATAGATATATCCTCCCAAGGAACACTAGGTACAGGCAAAGGCATATATAAACCATGAGGATTGAGTCGTGACATAGCTTTTTGACATATAGTGCAGCGAGCAATAAAACGCTCAACATCTCGTCTCATCTTTGGCCAAAAGAAATGTGTAGAAAGTACATCCTCCGTCTTCTTAACGCTAAAGTGTCCCATTAATCCTCCTCCGTGCGCCTCCTGTAACAACAAAAGACGAACGGAGCTAGCTAGAATGCATAGCTTGTTAGCACGGAACACAAATCCATCATTAATAACGAACTTGTTCCATGTTCTCCCTTCTTTATAATTCTGCAACACATCTGTAAATTCAGCATCATGCACATATTGATCTTTGATGGTCTCCAAACCAAATATTTTAAAGTCAAGTTGTGAAAGCATAGTATAACAACGAGACAATGCATTGGCAATAACATTTTCTTTACCCTTCTTATGTTTAATGACATAAGGGAAAGCCTCAATGAATTCAACCCATTTAGCATGTCTAGGGTTCAGGTTTTCTTGACTTTTAATATGTTCCAAAGAATCATGATCAGAATGTATAACAAATTCTTTGGGTCATAAATAATGTTGCCATGTTTCCAAAGTCCGAACAAGAGCATATAATTCCTTATCATAAGTAGAATAATTCAGACTAGGCCCACTCAATTTTTCGGAAAAGTACGCAACAAGTTTACCATCTTGTAATAACACACCTCCTAACCCAATTCTACTAGCATCACATACAAGCTCGAAAGTCTTATTAAAATCAGGAAGTTGGAGTAAAGGAGCATGTGTTAACTTATCTTTCAAGACCGTGAAGGCTTCTTCCTGTGCGGTACCCCAAGAAAAAGACACGTCCTTCTTGTAAGCTCATTGAGAGGCGCAACAATGGTGCTGAAATCTGCCACAAAACGCCTATTGAAACCAGTGAGGCCAAGAAAACTCCTCACTTGTGTGACCGTTTTGGGATGTGGCCAACTCTCAATAGCTTTAATCTTGGCTTTATCAACTTCAATTCCCTGTGGAGTAACAACATAGCCAAGAAAAGACACTCGATCGGTGCAAAAGGTGCACTTCCCAAGGTTACCAAAAAACGTGCATCACATAGAGCAATAAAAACAGCACGTAAGTGTTCCAAATGTTCCTCCAAAGATCTACTAAAAATCAGTATATCATCAAAATATACTACCACAAATCGTCCAATGAAAGCACGTATAACCTCGTTTATCAATCTCATAAAAGTGCTAGGTGCATTAGTTAACCCAAAAGGCATGACTAACCACTCATATAATCCAAACTTAGTTTTAAATGTTGTTTTCCATTCATCTCCCAATTTCATATGAATTTGATGGTATCCACTATGCAAATAAACTTTGGAGAAAATTGTAGAGCCACTTAATTCATCAAGCATATCATCTAGCCTAGGTATAGGATGACGATAACGAATAGTAATATTATTAATGCCTCTACAATCCACACACATACGCGGTGTACCATCCTTTTTCGGCACTAAAATAACAGGAACAAAACAAGGACTAAGGGATTCGCGTATATAACCTTTGTCGAGCAACTCCTGTACTTGACGCATAATCTCCTTCATCTCCTCTGGATTGGTACGCTATGGCGCATGGTTGGGAAGCGATGCACTAGGAATTAATTTAATCTGATGCTCAATCCCTCAAATAGGTGGCAATCTCGGTGGCACGTCTTGTGGAAAGACGTCAGTGAACTCCTGCAAAATATTAATGACAGCAGGAGGCAAAGAGGGAGGCATGTCCTCGAATGAAAATAATACCTCTTTGCATTCAAAAGCATAGCAAACAGATGTAGCAACATCCAAATCATGATTATCAGATTTAGTAGCAAGTAAACATTCACTCTCCAATATTATTTCGGATGCAACACTAGCTCTAGCAATGTCATCTTTCATAATATGGTCAGGAGACATAGGAAGCAAAGTGATATTTTGATCCTAATGAACAAGAGTATATTGATTTGTCCTACCATGGTGTACAGAATTTTTATCAAATTGTCATGGTCTACCAAGTAAAACAGAACATGCTCGCATGGGTACTACATCACAATCAACATAATCAGAATATGTAGCAATGCTAAAATGCACATGAATAGTATGTGTTACCTTAACCTTGCCACTATTGTTGAACCATTGGATGTAATAAGGATGAGGATGTGGTCTGGTGGTTAGAGACAGCTTGTCCACCATCTCCATGCTAGCCAAATTATTGCAACTCCCTCCGTCGATGATGATGCGAACAGAATGCTCCTTCACAACTCCCTTTGTGTGGAACAAGTTGTGCCTCTGATTTTGCTCAGCCTGTGTAACCTGCACACTGAGAACACGTTGAGCAACGAAACTTTCATACCTGTTAGTGTAATCAGCAGCCATGTAGTGTGTCTTTGGTTCTATGTCCTCGCCACCCTGTTCTTCACTCGCAATGAGAGACAAAGTCTCCTCATCATAATCACTAGCGGACGCATATCCACCATCCTCAATAACAATCATTACACGCTTGGAAGGGCATTCTCTCGCAAAGTGACCTCCACCCTTGCAACGACGGCATATAACCTCATGTGTTTTCCCTGTGGATGCAATAGATGAAGAAGAGCTCTGTGCAGGCCCAGAAGGTCTGCTCTTCGCGGAGGGTGGAGTAGGAGCCTGTTTCCTGGTATCTCGGTTGGAATTGGAGGATGAAGTAGGTGGTGTTGCAGTAGGACGTGCGGAAGTAGAGGAGGTACATGGCGTCCATGGTGAAGTGCGGCCTATAGAAAAAGTAGTTTTCGCCGTTGCCTGTCGATCCTGCACTTCACTTTCAGCTTTGCAAGCAAGATGGAATAAACGAGTGATAGTGTTATACTCCTTATACTATAGAATAGTCTGAATCTCTCTATTTAATCCACCCATAAAACGTGCAAGCATAGCTTCATTCTCCTCAACAATACCACATCTAATCATGCCAGTTTGTAATTCCTGATAATATTCCTCTACAAAAAAAATTCCTTGTCTTAAATGCTGCAAATTTTAAAGCAATTCACGTTGATAATATGGTGGAACCCAATGATTACGCATAGCAGCTTTCAAAGCAGCCCAAGTAGTTGGAATATTAGTATGATGTATTCTACAATGTTCTGACCACCAAACACAAGCAAAACTAGTGAATGAACAAACAGCAGCAGCAACACATCTATCCTTAGGAAATTGTAAGCATGTAAAATGTTGTTCTGTTTCTAACTCACATGTAAGATATATATCAGGAACATATCTACCCTCAAATGTTGGAATATTCAATTTAAGTGTAGGGAGATGGTCATGATCCCGTACCTAAGGGGCATGCAGCCCTACCGTTACGGTTTTAGCCATGTGGACGACCTGGTGCTTGCGGTGGTGGTTGCCCCTGAAACTGATCTGGAGCAACCTCTCCCTCATCATCGTAATCACCATCATAATCCTGAACCTGCTCAACAGCAGTAGCAGCAGCAGCCACAGAAGTAGCAGCAGTATCAACAGTACCAGTATGTTGGACTAGGCCGAGAGGCACACGTCGCACTCGTCATTCGAGAGGGATAGGAGCTACAGCTGGTGGTGGTAGACGGGCAAGCACCTCATTGAACTTGGCGTCCATCTTGGTGTCGAATGTCTTCTCCAAACCATCTAGCTTTTCCATGGCCTCTCCAAAGTTGGTCATGAAGTCTTGTACCTGGTCAGCCATCATTTGTTGACATTTATCATAGAGCGCTTTGTTGGTCATGCTCTCCCAGTCGATCTCGTCGTCTTGTGATCCTGGCATGGCTAGCAGAAATAGGAAACACACAAGAATATGAAACCTACAGACTACTGGGAAGTGGTGGTGGTGGTGGTGGTGTGTCACAAATCCTTCAAGAGAATATCAAATTCGTACCACTTCTTACCCAGCAGTAGGCGGTGATCATCAACCGTTGTAGTCAAAACTCTCAAAGCTTGGATAGAGTGATTGCCAGGTGGTGTCAAATACACGACGTAGATGTATGTGGATCTGGGATGGCTTATAATATGGTAGCAAAAGGGGTTAGCAAGAATCAATTCAGAGATGCAAGGTTGAATAAACACTCAACAACGGTACTGTGCTGGTCCTAGGCTAGACAGTGCTAGAGACGCGAGCCTAAAACACCAAAAAAATCACGACGCTACACGTAATCAAGGGAAGAGGACACACTGGGGAAAAAATCGTTTTTTTCGACGTCTCTTTTTTGCTTTTTTTTTGCTCAGAAAATCACTACAAAGGTGAGTGTCTCAAAACTCTTCCCAAATTGTATAAGCAAGATAGGCGAGAAAAAAATTTACTAATTTTTTTCTGGAGCGATTTGGGGGCTGCGACGACCAAAAATTTCTACAAAAATCACTATGATGGCAAGTGTCTCAAAACGCTACGGAGAACCTAAAATCAAGATAGGGAAAAAATATGTTCAGCCAAATTTTTTTGGGCCAAAACATGCTCTGCAAAGCGTGCCAGACTTTTTTTCCGACACCTACTCAGGTAGGCAAACGCGAATCCGAAATCAAAAGGATCTCGAAACTAAACCTAAAATGAGATGGACTCGGATTGGTGGTGGAGTTGTGGTGGTATATATGGACACCAATGGATAGTGATGTGGGTGGTGATATATGGTAGCGGTGATGATGGTGGTGGTATATGGCAATTATGAAGACGATGCGGTGGCAGCATGACAACCTGTGAATAGAACTCGAAACTCTAAAGGACTATACACTAAGACCAGGAACTCAACACGACGATGTAACCGCAAATTCAACAAAGCAAAATACTGAAAAGACTATGCAAAGGCTCAGATTGGTTCGGATATGATGATCTAACCCTAATTATTTTTTGTGTGGCTTTTTGTGGACTATAGGTATGAAGAACAGATGCGATCTAAACTACGAAAACTGATAAAATCTCACCGAGCAACCTGAAAATCTGATAACGCTTGATAGAGGCGAAGTTGTCCCTGTCCTTCGATGAGATGGTGGCTATCGTTTTTGGTGGATTAGACTTTGATGATCCGACTACAAACGTGTGATGACGTCGCACCTTAGCAATCGCTAAACCAACTCCGAGAGGTTATGGACCACGCTAGAGCATGATCAACCTGACCACGAGGGTCTGTTTCCTGCACGCAAACAAAGAACAAGCAAGAAACTAAGATTGCAATTTGGATATTGCGAATATAAGAGGAAAGCTTTATTGATGGAAGTGGGGTTTTGTGATGCCTTTGTCTGGTCGTGGAACACAAATGAAGAACGCGAACTTGCAGCTATGGCGAACTTGTAATCTAAACAAAACCCAACCCTAAAATGATGCCCTAAGGGCTGTATATATGGGGGAATAGAGGGGAATTTCGTGGCCCCTTGGAGGAGGGGTCCGAAACCGACCCTAAATCAGTTTCCCCATACATAGGGACTCTTAAAATAGCCTATAATATGGTATTTCGAAATTACATGGGCTAGCCCAAAAATAAGGTGGCGCGGCACCTATATTAGCCTAGGGATGAATTTTGTAATGTGGCATCATGCATATTTCGTCCAAGGCTTCTCGCTCCCATTATGGTGGCGTCAAAGTGCGAAAATCATCACTCGAAACTCCATTGTTCTTTCCCGCGCGCACACCTTCTTCTCCATGCTTGATCCCGCTCCAATGGTCATCCTTCTTGTCAATGCTAGGTCCTTTATTCATAAGTAAAACAAAAGTATCTAATTTAGGTAGCATCATATGTTCATGAACATTAGAAGGATTTCCAAGAAACGAAAGTACCTGTTAATTCAATTGACGTGGGCGAGCTCTAGTAATTGTTCATGTATGTATAGCAGTCGGGGTTGTGGGTGTAACATTAGTAGGGATGTCCTCATCAGAAAGGAACCGGATCGTGAAGCATCTGCGTATTAATTGAAGATGTTTCAACTCAGTGCTCAAGCATGTGACATTCTCTTCAACTGCCTATGTCCTGAAGAATTCAACAAAATCAGTTGTCTTGAACACGCAAAAGAGATTTGGGACACTTTGGTTGATATGCACGAAGGAACTGAGTCCGTGAGAGAATCCAAGTTAGTTGTTCTTCAAGGTCAACTTGACAAGTTCAAGATGAAGTATGGTGAAGGAGTCACTGAAGTGTACTCTAGGCTAGCTCTCATCACAAATAAGATTTCCAGCTTAGGAAGCAAAGAAATGAATGACAAGTTCATCATCAAGAAGATACTTCGAGCTTTGGATGAGAGATATGACACTATGTGCACATTGATCCAAATGATTCCCAACTACAAAGATCTCAAACCAATGGAAGTGATTGGTAAAATTGTTGCTCATGAGATGACACTCAAAGACAAGGAAGACCTTCATCACAAGTCTAGCGGTGCTTACAAAGCCACAAGTGATGCTCCCGCTACCTCAAGCGACAACCTTGTCACAAATGAAGAGATAAGACTCATGGTCAAGAAACTCAACAAGTTCTACAAGAATAGAAGCAAACATCACAGCTCCAACTCAAGATATGAAGAGAAGCGTTCATCATGTCATGACCAAAACTGCTACAATTGTGGGAAGCCCGGACACTACTCCAATGAGTGCTCGGCTCCCTACAAACAAAGAGAAGAGTCACCAACAAGACGAAGCTCAAGAGACGAATCACCTCGTAGAGAGAGAAGGAGTAGAGATGATCGTTATGAACGAAGACCCTCAAGGAGAAGTAGGGACTCGGAGAAGAAGGACAAGCACACCAAGAGCTACTCAAGAAGAAAGCATCAAGCTCATGTTGGTGAATGGGTTTCCATCTCCGACTCCGACAACCACTCTGAGATAAGCTATCACTCCAACTCCCACTATAGTCAAGATGATGGTGTTACCGGAATTGCACTAGTAACAACCAACTCCTATGATCTATATGATTCACCAAATGAAGGAGGTGGAAGTTGCTTCATGGCTAAAGTCCCCAAGGTACACACCCCGAATATCTTGATTTCGATAGTGATGAAGATGATTTGCTTTACGATGATGAACTACTATGTGATAAAACTAGTGATGTTAATCATAATTAACTTGATGTTTCTCATACTAGTCAAGTTAAGTCAATTGATGAAGATAAGATCAAAATAGAAGAACTAACTAAAGAACTCAACACTCTTAAGTTAGCTCATGAATCTACTCTTGAAGATCATAGAGAGCTTATAAGAACTCATGAGAAGCTACGCTTCGAGAAGCTCAATTTAGAGCAAGAACATAAATTTCTTAAAGCTATCAATGACGATCTCCGAAAGAAGACTTCATCTTATATTGCCAAACGACTACTCTTGTTACATTCATGCCACAAGTCAAATCTAAGCAAACTAGTAACAAAGGAAAGAAAGGTTCTTCATCTAGTAGCAACAATAAAAATGCTAAACCCAATGATGTTGCTCCCAGTAGTTCTATTGATTCCACTAATGATGATTCTCTTAGCCAAGTTACACTTGAGCAAGAAAATGCTTTATTGAAAGGAATTATAGAGAAAGGTATCTACAAGAGTCTTGAGGTGTACAAACAATTTGATGAGATTGTACGCAAGCATGGAGGATACCGGAAGAATCGCGGTGTTGGCTACTTCAACGCTAATGGAGTTGAATGGGAAGAAGGTCAATATCCAAATCCCAAGTTTGTTCCTCAAAAGGAGAAGTATGAAAATACTCTTCCCAAGGGGACAAACACTCAAGATGACCTTCAACCACAAGACACCAAGCTCAAGGGCAAAAACAAGCTCCAAGAGGACTTTGACTCTTATGAATATGAACCCCAAGCTCTGGTGAAGTGGGTTCCCAAGGCTACTAAAAGCTCAACTTCTACAAGTGCTACTCCAACACAAAGGATCCCCATCAACTTGATGTGGATTCCCAAGAAGAAGAACTAGAGAGTTCTTGAGGGGTGACTCCGCCAATGAAATTCACTCATATTCATTATTGGCAAGATCTATTTGCAATCAACATCAACCCTATGAAATAGATCAAGGAGTCACACATTCCCTCAATGGTAAGCAAGGGACAAGGTAATCAACAAGTCAATGGACATCATTACACATGCTTTGCACTCCATGTCCATAGATATCCGTGTATTTGTCTCTTGTGTGTTGGGACTAACCCATGTAGGTGAGAAGAGCAAGGAAACAACAAGGATGCTCCTAACTCTTGGTGATCTTCATCAACCTTGAGCATCCACCACTACCTCACCAACATGAAGTCTTCATCGACAAAACCCAAGGTTAGTTTCTCCCTCTTATGGGGGGATGTCACATCAAGGGGGAGCTTTACTCTAATACTTGAGTTAAAGCATCTCTTAGTATGTGATAACATTAAATGCTTTACGTAAAAGTGGGAACCCCACTTTTGCTTAAACGATGAGTATGACCTCTGATCAAGTACTCTTACATGGCTCCTAAGTCAAATACTCACATATAGATGACTTCATCATCGCTAAGTGCTTGTTAGATCCTAGAGTGTTTGTGCATGTTTGTCATGATTTCATTTGACATCTTATTGTGTGAGCATGTTGGTCTGCATTTATTTTCTCATTCGAGGATATCCAATTGTTGCTATTTGGCTTTTTAAATTTATCTTTTTCCAATTGGATATACAAGAATGACTAGGACCACTTCTTTAGCTATCTATGCTTTCTCACCTCATACTCTATTCATGTTGCATCACAAAATTTGGACAAGTGCTTTTCAATCCCTTTGTGTGTGGAGCACTCGGAGTTCCGTATCGACAAGGACTGACCATTAAAACCTCCTAAGTGCATATCAGTGGAACCAACCACAAAATCTCGGTCTCACCGAATGCCTAAGGTTGATCTGGCTTTCAATCTCGGTACCATCGATTCCATTTTCTCAGTTACACTGAGTTCCCGTGTCAACTAACAGTTGAGGAACTTGGTGACACCGAGAAGTTAGAATCAGTGTCACCGACAGTGGTGGGTATATAAGTTGTGGACCCCGACGCTGTGAATTTCAATCTCATTTGTCGTGCCTCAGAACCCTAAGCTACCGCCCATGAGACCCTTGGTCATCGCCCTTGTCTCCTTGCGCTCCTCCGCCACTGGGAATCGCCATCGCCGACGAAATCCTCTCCCTCCTTGCCGCCGTAGAGGATCGACGCCAAGCTAGGGTACATATTCGATCTCTATTGTGCTCCTCATCCGATTCTTGTGCATTAGGTTCATGTTTATCTTTTATACACCCTTTGCACGAGTTACTATCCACTCAAAACTCCAAAGTCTCGTGAATAATGAATTTCTAGGGTTTTGTCATCCGCCCGATAAATCTCAGTGGAACCGAAACTGACATATCGGTCTCACCGATGTGATTTTCTGTGTGGCTGAGAACTGACTCGGTGGAACCAAGTTCCTCTTTTTGGTCCAACCGAAAAGGGTGCCAAGGTTCGGTTAGAGAGTCAGTCAATCTCGGCCCCACCGAAAAATCTATTTCGGCTGTACCGATATTTATTTGACAGAATGCAAAAATCTTGAAAATTCATTGTTCAAATTTCAAAAACCAGCCTCATTTTTTGATGACTCATCTACTTCTGCCCTCCTATACTCTATTCACAGGGTTAGTATGTCAGGCTTAGAGGACAGTTAGAATTTGGAAGAGCAGGGAGTTGACATGAGTTCTCGCACTAGCCGAGAGGCTAGTTCTTTTTCAGATCCAGGCACCCCCCAACTCTCATGGGTTGCCCAAGGCTGCCACCAGGACCAGGAAGAAGCTAAACTCTGATTAAGAAGATTCAGATTTCATTTCTGAGGAGATTCTTGCCAAGAAGCGAGAAAAGGCTGCTAAGAAGCCAGCAACTGAAGCTACTTCTTCCAGAAGAGTTGTTAGCAAAGTATATGCACCTTATGCAGCTATGAGAGCACCTAAGAGTGCTAGGGCTACAGTGACTATAGATCCACCAAGGAAGGCTATGCCTAAGAAGGCAGGGGAGAAGAATTCCAGGAAAAGGATTGTCCATGTGATTTGCAGGCCTACCTCTATGTATGAAGATCCAGAGGAGGCTGCTGGTGCTACTGTTGAGGAAGAGGAGGAAGAACAAGTTGAGAAAGCCCCTCCCAAGAAGAAAGCCAAGAAGCTGTCGGCTGATGCTATGCCAAAGACTGGCACTTCCAAGAGCACCAAGCCTACTCCCAAGAAAGTTGTTGCATAGAAGTCCAAGAGGACTACTAGAGACATTCCAGCTTCTGAGAAGAACAAGGGGACTACCTCTAGACCTAAAGATGATGATGACTTGACTACTTTGATGAAGCTCAGACCACATCTTCCAGTGCATGATGCCAGCCACTTAGTTGCTGAAGACATGAAGAAGAGGAAAGACTCAGGATTAAGAGCCTCGAGAGCCATAGATCCTTATGCTCAGAGGAGGAAAACTGTTGTTGACTACAAGTTCTACATAAGAGAGCAACAGGACTTTTATAAGACAGTGTTGCTTGACAAGAGATATGTCGATTGGAAGTTCATTAAGGATAATGTGGACTACTTCCCAAGTGTCCAAGATAACTTCCATTGCATTGGTCTGGATAAGTTCATTGGCAGAGAGCTTACTGCATGGAACGACGAGATGATCATGCAATTCTACTCCACTACACATTTCTACGGAGATGGTAGAATTGTATGAATGACTGAAGGTGCAAGATATGAATCCACTGTTGAGGAGTAGGTTGCACTTCTAGAACTTCCAGAAGCTTAGGAAGGTGATCTGGATGTATACTCAGAACCCAAGGCAAGTCACAATGCCATGGAGGATATGTATACTCCTATCCCTATAGACAAGGTGCAATCACACAAGCTAGGATCCATCTACTATCTGCAAGCAGGCCTCCGTACCATGAACACCATTCTAAGGCACACCTTGATGCCCAAGTCAGGAGATGACAAGATGATCCGAGGCTACTCCATTAACATGTTGATCCACCTTGACAGGAACACCAGGATTAGAGTCATGGATTTGATTTTTGAGACAATCAAGAGGGTTGCTGCTGATCAAAAGCGTTCTTGCTGTTATGCACCCTACATCCATTTTCTTATCAACTCTAAGTTGGAGAAGCACATTTTTTCTCTAGATCGTCCACATCTACCCCTACAGCCAGAATTTGAGGACAATGTTGTGGTGATGGACCCAGATCATCCCACATCTGCTACAGCACAGGAAGAAGCAGAAGCAGTTCGGCCGCTAGTGCTCAAGCCCCAGTTCTGATCTCAGCCGTCCAGGGCATGCAAAAGGATTCAAGGGGATCCTGGACAATCAGAACTGTCTAGTGAGGATCTTCGAGACAAGAATCAAGGTTCTTGGTGATAAGGTGGATAAGTTGTGCAAGACAGTTATAGAGCTTCGGAAGGAAATTGACTCCGTGCACATCCCTCGGGTCTCTTCTACTTCAGATGATGATGATGAGGAGGAGGAGGAGGAGGTTGAATCACCTCTCAGGCCAGACACCCAATTCACCACTCAGACTAGATTAGCCACAGTGCCTGCACCAGATTTGAGGCCCTCTTCATCAGCTCCTACTACTGTCAGCACAGCTCCTGCTCCATCAGCTCCAATTCCTCCAGTGACCACTCCAGCTCCATCCATGACATCTACAGAGATCTTCGCCGATGTCGTTATCTCGACTCCTTCATCGACAACCGGAGGAGATCAGCCCAATAACGATTAGTTATATGCCTTTGAACTTTTTGGTAACTTGTTGCCAAAGGGGGAGAAGTGTATATAGATCATTAGGCTTCGAGTGAGAGAGCGTTTGGTGTTTGTTGCTTTTTCACAAAACAATTGCTTTTGGTTACCGTGATACTCTTTTGTTTTGCTTGTGATACACGCTTGATGATCTTTGATCATACACTTTAATGTGTGATGCTACTATTTTGTATCATCTTAATGCTTATGTGATGATCATTCATCTTTGGTTGATTGTGTTGTGCTATGATATTCATTCCAATTTCTCTCGCACACCACCAAGTGGTATGTGACATGTAAGAAGTGACCCATGTACCTAATCGATTGTGCATTTGCATTAAAATGCAAATTTTTAAAAATAATGCACAAATTTAGGGTGAGATCTTGCTTATCACATACTTCTCAAAGTGACAATTATATTCCATGATTATATCTTTGTCGAAGCTTTGATCTATATGTTGTCATCAATTACCAAAAAGGGGGAGATTGAAAGCACATTTGCTCCCCTGGTGGTTTTGGTAATTAATACCAACATATAAGTCATTGAACTAATGTTTCCACCAAGTATATTTCAGGACAAGTTCAATGAATGGGATGGCAAAAGGATTGTGGAATTACCCCAAGATTCAAGGAAATAGGTTGGCCAAGTTTCAAGCAAGAGGACTCTATATTTTACATTTGTGAGCAATCACTTTGAGTCCATATGAAAGTCAATCCAATTAAAAGGGTGTAAATTTTTGATGGTGAACAATATGCTCAAACGTGCACAAGTGATAGTCACCAAAACATCCACAAACTCTCCCACAAAAGTTTGTCCTAAGCCAAATATGCAAAATCGGTGCAACCAACATTCCTATCCTGATGCCACCGATTCTAAACCCTAGACAGGCTCAGCCAAACCCTAACACTTCGGTGCAGCCGACACTGCACTCGGTGCCACCGAGTTGGGTTGCCAAGATTTTGTTACGCAAGTTCTCATTTTCGGTCCGACCAAGAATGGTGAATCGGCGTCACCGACATTGGTAAATCTGACCGTTGGTCACCTTGTCGGTGAAACCGATAATTGTATATCGGTCCCTTCGAGATTCAAACGTTGCCACTTTTGGTCACTTTGGTACCACCGAGATTTACACATCGGTGTCACTGAGTCTTACTTATTGTGTGTAACAGTTGGATTTTTGGGGATGCATGTATATACCCCTTCACCACCACCCACTAGAAAGAGAAGCACTCAGAACTATTCCATACCTATCCTACTCAGTTTTCTGAGAGAGAACCACCTACCCTTGTATTGAGGCCAAGATCTTCCACTCCAACCATACGGATCTTGATTTCTAGCCTCCCCAAGTTGCCTTCCACCAATACCATCTCTTCTACCAAGCCAAATCTATGAGAGAGTGATTGTGTGTTGAGGAGTCTATCATCTTGAAGCACAAGAGCAAGGAGTTCATCGTCATTACTGAGCCTATTACCTTTTTGAGGGTGGTGCCTCCTAGATTGGTTAGGTGTCACTTGGGATCCTCCTACTTCGTGTTGTGGAGTGAACCAAGAAGTTTGTAAGCGAAAGGAGATCGCCTACTTCGTGAAGATCTACCCATAGTGAGGCTAGTCCTTCGTGGACGGAAGCCGTATGGAATAGTCAAGGTTGCTTCTTCGTGGAACCCTCCGTGGGTAGAGCCCTCTATGGACTCTCGTGACCGTTACCCTCCGTGGGTTGAAGACTCCATGAACGTGCACATACGATAGCACCACCTATTGGAACCATAGGAAAAATCATTGTGTCATCACTTGTGTTTGCTTTCCTAACCCTCTCTTTACTTACATGTGCAATGTCTTTACTTTCCGCTGCTACACTCTTAGACATGCATATGTAGGGTGTTACTTGATATGCTATGAATGCTAAAACTTGCCAAGAACTAAAATTGGGAAAAGGGCAAAACTATTATTTGGTCAAGTAGTCTAATCACCCCTCCCCCCCCCTCTAGACCTGCTTTCGATCCAACAAAAACCTCTTTCACATGCAAAGCATGACCGAACCCGAGAACTCATTGGGTGTGAGATTCATAACAATTAACATGGTGATGTGAGCTAGATTATTGACTCTAGTGCAAGTGGGAGACTGTTGGAAATATGCCCTAGAGGTAATAATAAATTGGTTATTATCATATTTCCTTGTTCATGATAATCGTTTATTATCCATGCTAGATTGTATTGATCGGAAACTCAGATACATGTGTGGATAGATAGACAACACCATGTCCCTGGTATGCCTCTAATAGACAAGCTCCTTGATCAAAGATGGTTAAGGTTTCCTAGACATGGACATGAGATGTCATTTAATAACGGGATCACATCATTAGGAGAATGATGTGATGGACAAGACCCAAACTATAAACGTAGCATATGATCGTGTCAATTTATTGCTATAGTTTTCTGCATGTCAAGTATTTGTTCCTATGACCATGAGATCATGCAACTCACTGACACCGGAGGAGTACCTTGTGTGTATCAAACGTTGCAATGTAACTGGGTGACTATAAAGGTGCTCTACAGGTATCTCCGAGGGTGTCTGTTGGGTTGGCACGGATCAAGACTGGGATTTGTTACTCTGTGTGACGGATAGGTATCTCTGGGCCCACTCGGTAATACAACATCACTATAAGCCTTGCAAGCAATGTGACTAAAGAGTTAGCCATGGGATATTGTATTATGGAACGAGTAAAGAGACTTGCCGGTAACGAGGTTGAACTCGGTATACAGATGCCGACGATCGAATCTCGGGCAAGTAACATACCGAAGAACAAAGGGAACATCATACGGGATTAACTGAATCCTTGACATAGAGGTTCGAGCAATAAAGATCTTTGTAGAATATGTAGGAATCAATATGGTCATCTAGCTCCCGCTATTGGTTATTGACCATAGAGGTGTCTCGGTCATGTCTACATAGTTCTCGAACCCGCATAGTCTGCACACTTAACGTTCGGTGACGTTTCGGTAGTATAGAGTTATGTATGGTGGTGACCGAAGGTTGTTTGGAGTCTCGAATGAGATCCAGGATGTCACGAGGAGCTCTAGAATGGTCTGGAGCTAAAGATTGATATATATAGGAAGTCTTGTTTTGGTCGCAGGAAAAGTTTCGAGCTCATCGGTCGTGTACTGGGAGTGCCAGGAGGGTACCGGGGGACCATCGGGAGGGGTGTCTCAACCCAAGAGGCTACATGGGCGGTGGGAGGAGGTAAAGCAGCCCCTGGTTGGCTGGCCGAAGCCTCCTCTAAGGGCCCATCCGGCTAGAAAAGAGTGGGAAAGGAAAAAAACCAAAGAAGGGAAGGAAAATCCAAATTAGGAAGGAGTCCTAATAGGATCCCACCTCCCTTGTGGGAGGTGGATTCCCTCCCTTGTTTGGTTCGGCCGAACCTACTTGAAGACGTTTGACTACATCAACCATGTTTCTTATCGCTTTCCGCTTAGCGATCTACAAGGGTATGTAGATTCACTCTCCCTCTCGTAGATGCTCATCACCATGGATAGATCTTGCGTGTGCGTAGGAAATTTGTTGTTCCCCGTGCAACCTTCCCCAACATCTTGCTCGGTCCCGCTCTTGGTTCCGTGTCCGCTGTAGAGCAATCCTCATGCTCGGGTCCAATATTGGTACCTGAGCACCAGAGTTCGGCCCTTGCCGAACACCCATCCCTCGCGGACGTCCCGGAAGTCATCTCCGAAAATCTTTGGGAGATTGACATAGATAGCCTCTCGATATTAAATGAGACCCTTGATTGGATCCAATCATTGGAAATCATGGATGAACTAAGCCCGACCTATATTCGGATCGGTCTGAGGTCGGGTCACGAGGAATTTCACATCCCACCCACCACCCACTTGGTAGACACTGTCGAAGATTTAACCGGCATGCTCGACTACTCCTCTGATGGGGCAGAGGACATGGACGAAGAGGTCGGCACCCTGACCCCTGTCAATACAGGACGTCGGAAAGCCACCTCCTCCTATGATGTCTATATGGTGGACACCCCCACTGACAAGGACGACCACACCCCCAAGCAGAATGACGACAGATCCAAGGAGCCATCAAAACGCCAAAGGCAGCGCAAGAAATCCAAGGCGAACAACAGAAGGGGAGCTATTGTGGGCATTGGGGAAATGATACCCCAGAAGACCCAAACGATCTCGAAGACCTCGAGGAACCTTAGAAGGACCCCGAGTAGCCTGATGACCCTGAGGACCACGACGACTCCGAGGACGACAACTACCTCCCCCCAGTCCATGAGGGTGATAGCCTCGAAGACGTAGACATCACCTTCCCCGAAGACCCTCAAGATCAGGAACGGTTCCTACGGCAGCTTATAGCCAGCGCCCGAGGCCTAAAGGCAAAGCAGCGGTAGCTCCGAGCCGAACAAGATACCCTCAACGATAGATGGACAGAGGTCCTGGCAGCCGAAGAAGGGTACGGCACCGAGAGGCCAGATCAAAAGAAAAGCTACCCGCGTTGGCGTCTACTGCCGCAATTCAATGACGAGGCCTTCGAGCCCACGTCTCCTAGACGCACTCAGTACGACCAGCCGGACCGCGCCCCTCGAGGACGGGATAGAACGGACGTGAAGGCCGAGTACGTACCCGCGTTACCCCATAGAAGAGGGAAGGACCCAGCGTGGCATAATGATCGGCATGACTTGCGGCAGGACCATGACTGTAGAGCAGGTCACACTAGATCCATCTACGGATCCAGAGGGTACTTCCCCGCTAGACGGGATGGAGACCAACCTTAGTTTAACCACAACAATAAAGATCGGGAACCATACCGGGCACCAGTAGCTGCCGATTTTCGGCATAACCTAGCCCGGGTGAGAGGCGCCGCCCACCCACTGTGTTTCACAAACGAGGTTATGCAGCACCAGTTTCCTGAAGGGTTTAAATCCGTAAATATAGAAAAGTACGACGGGACGACAGACCTTGCCATGTGGGTCTAAGATTTCCTTCTCAACATTCATATGGCCAGGGGAGATGACCTCCACACCATCAAATACTTACCGCTAAAGCTTAAAAGGCCAGCTCGACACTGGTTAAACAGTCTCGTGGAAAACTCCATTGACAGTTGGGAAGAGCTCAAGGACGCTTTTCGGTCTAATTTCCACGACACTTATGTCCGTCCCTCGGACTCCTCCGACTTGAGCAACATCATTCAATAGGCAGGCTAATCGTCCAGGCAGTTTCGGAACCGATTCCTAACTAAGAAGAACCAGATCGTTGATTGTCCAGATGTCGAGGCAATAGCCTCTTTCAGGCACAATATCCGGGACGAATGGCTGGCTCGATAGCTCGGCTAGGACAGGCTGAGGACAATGGATGCCCTCACTTCACTCATGATCCACTTTTCCGTGGCTGAAGACAATTGGCTAGCTGTCATGGCCATAGTCCCGAAGGCCCAGGCACCTCAGAAGCTAGGGCTGGAAACGGCAAGCCACGGCACAACAAGAATAAATGCCACCACAATAACGTTGAAGCCGATGACATGGCAGTAAATGCCGCCTTACGTAGCTCAAAACCTGGGCAACAAAAGAAAACCTCTAAAGGAAACAGGGACGGACCTACTGCATTGTACAAAATCAAGGAAAGGCCCTACCAGATCTATGGCACCCAAGACAAGCCCGCCACCAACCGTAACTGTTGGGCGTTTTGACAGGCCGGCAAACTCACAGCTGAGGAATAAGGCAAAGGCCCACGCAACAAACATGACGAAGAGCCCCGCGGTCTGAACAACGGAGGACAGAAGCAGTTCCTTCCAAAGGTAAAAAATTGTGAACATGATATACGCCACACACATACCAAAGAAGGAGAGTAAACGAGCCCTTAGGGAGGTCTACGCCATATAGCTCGTATCGCTGAAGTTCAACCCATGGTCGGTTTGTTCGATCACGTTCGACCGAAGGGACCATCCGTATCCGTCGTGGAGGTTCTGTAGCCCTTGTCTTGGACCCCATCATCAATGGGTACCAACTCACTAGAGTCCTCATGGATGGAGGAAGTAGCCTTTATCTGATTTACTCAGACACGATGAAAAAGATGGGCATAGATCCGTCAAGGATCAAACCTAGCAACACTAACTTTAAAGGAGTGATTCCAGGCGTCGAAGCCTGCTGCTCCAGCACGGTAACATTGGAGGTTGTGTTCGGATCACCTGAGAATTTACGCAACGAGGACTTAATCTTCGACATTGTACCTTTTCACAATGGCTATCACGCAATGCTCGGCTGCACAGCATTCGCCCACTTCAACGTTGTTCCTCATTACGCCTATCTGAAGCTCAAGATGCTCGGACCCAAGGGGGTCATCACCATCAACGGCAATATAGAGCGCTCCTTCTGGGTCGAGGAACACACTGCAGCCTTGGCCACTGAATGCCAATACGACAACGAAGCACTGATGCCCCAATTAGCCATCAAGACGCGACAAGCGGGCAAGTGAGCCCCAGCTCAACCGGATCTCCCGGAGCCATCTCCCGCCCAACACAAATAGGGATACGCTCCCCACGGCACGACACGACTACCCATAAGGTATGTCCCTTGAAGACACAATTTTTCTCTCAAAATACCACGGGCAGTTGTGGGGACCCACTACCAAGGACCAGTTGTCCGGCTCAACCGAACTACAGTCCAAACGCTTCTTCACACGAAACCCAGGTGCCATCAAGGATCTCCCAAGCGTCAAGCTTACCCACTCCATGGTGGCTCCTCAAGACCCCCTCTCCAAGGTCCATTAGCCGACAACAACCACCTTTAAAGGTTTCTACCCCTCTCCTCTCAAGAGCAAAGGAGTAAGCGTGCAGCACGGCACATGGAGGACGTCAAGCCACCCATCGAGGGCCTGAGCAAAATGCTACTCTATAAAGATTGTTTATCAAAACAAGATTTACCTGTATCAGCCACCTCGGCATTATGAATTATAAGAATTTCAGGACAAATTAAGACTATAACGTGTGGCACTTTTTTTAGCATTTTAATGTTACATAATTTGTTTCCAACTCATCGGCACCATAAGGTAAAATGGTTCGGTACATGATAGGTGCGACCGGATAATAGACCGGGGGCTTGGATATAAATCCCCCCCTAGCATCACCCTGTCACTATTTTTATGTGTTCCGCATCTCGGATATTGCGTTATATGAATCGGTTCCGAGTTATGTATTGGGTCAATAGTTGGGTTGCCCTGCTCCTGCGCTTGCCCTCTTATGTTCCTCTAGTTTGGCTAGAAGGGTAAAGGGAGAACCATTGCGATTGTATTTCCAGCTGGCCTGGCCAAATACCTAAGTGGAGAAAGCCGAAAACTGACTGTCATAATAAGCAAGAACTGGTCTACGATCCGAGCTTAAGTGTAAAACTAAGAATCGATGGAGGTTATTCCATGTCATACGAGGGGTTTGTACCTTCACAAACCTTATGGTAATAGTCTCAAACTTTGGTTAATCCGACTACCACAAAGTACTGGGGGCTCGTCACCAGCCCCCCCCCATTCAAGCTCCTAAGGCTAGGTGAAAGCACTAAAGCCACATAGTCCAATTGCCTCATTTCCCTTACACACTACCGCCTCCAGGCATCGATATATCGGCTAAGGTTCCAATGTGGAGGTCTAAACACCCCTTGTGGTCTATACATGGGGGGTGAAACTGGTGACTGGCAACTTTCGAATCAAACGGCCACACAGGAGTCAAAATAATACAAAGTACGATACAATCGGGACAAGCACCCTCTAGCACAGCACGAAAGTAAAGCTCGGGGCGCCTATGTTCCTTTCTAGGAGGCGGGGGCATGATAGCCATATCGATCGGCTTCACCTTTGGCCAATGCATCATGGTCCTTGCAAATGCCATTCGAGCTCCCTCGATGCACACAGAGCACTTTAGGACTTTAATCTGGGGCGCGGCATCATGAAGCTTCTGCAGCAAATCAAAATAGTTGCTCAAAATTAGCTCTACAGGCCTGAGCCAGATGCAGAGGTCCTTCAAGGCCGGCTCTGCCATCATGTGCAACTCCACTAGCTGCTTCATCTGATAGGTGAGAAGTGGACGGGGCTCGGGGTTTGAACTTGCGCCTAGAAAAGCCTCTGTTAAACATCCCCATCTCTGGTCGCAAAGTGCTTGGCCGCGTCCGCTACACTCCTCGGGAGGTCCATAAAAGTGCCTGAGGAATGGCATAGCCATGTAAGAAAGGCGCCTGAGGAACTTACCATCTGCGATCAGCCTGACTTGGCAAAGTTCTTCCTTGAAGAACCGCCTCTTTAGACACTCATATTTGAGCTCAGAGGAAAGCGTGGATAGCTCGATCGCCTGGTCCTTGGTATTTTGCTCCAAGGCCTCGCACTTAGTGCCTACATCATGGAGCTCTACTGCACTTTGGCCACTCGAGGTTCATGCTTGCCGCTCTAAACCTTTCATGAGCTTAGCTCGGCAACCGCCCGATCGGCCACCATCTTCTGATCGGCGGCCTCCTGCTTGGCCTTCTTCAGCTCGGCCTTGAGGTTTTTAACCTCTGCATTTATGGATGCTGGTATAATCAGAAGCTAGATATTAGGAACCAAAGCCAGAAAATCCCTACTAATGAGGAAAACATGAGCCTTAGCAGTACGGTTCAAACATACCTTGCATCTTGTCAAACCATTTGTTCACACGATCAAGCTCTTCATCAGAGATCTTGAGCTTCCGGTTCAGCTTGGCCAATTTGAGGGCATTGGAGGACCCAACTGAAGACGAGGCCTACAAAACAACTTATATATAAACAAACATCCGAGCTATTCGGTTTTGAACTCTTTGCTAAAACAATCTCCTAAAGTGTTACGGTTTCAGGGCTATGAATTGCTTTTGCATTTACTCGTTGTCGTGGTTTTATCACGGCAGATGTCCGGGTAAACGAACTTTGGTTTGAGGCCATTGCTAACATGATGGACTCAAAGGGGTTGATAGGGACAAGAGACACGGATTTATCCAGGTTCGGCACCTCAACTCGAGGTAATAGCCTACGTCATGCTTGTGTTTGTATTGCTTGATGTATCGATTACAGGGGAGCTGAAGCTTGACCTAGTGTTCGATAACCTGATCTCTAAATCGCCCCGGGTCTGCCCTTATATAGGAGGTCTAGACCACGGGTCATACAATTGGTAACCGACTCTCATTGTCTATCCGAGTCTTCCTCTATGTTCTTGTCCAAGCTGTCCCTGGGCGGCTTACACTCCAAGGTCTTCTGGGCCACTGTCCGGCCCACCTTATGAGCCGCCAAGCTTCCTAGGCTTTAGGACCACCGGCTCACCTTGGGCTAGTGTATGAACTGTCAATCATAACCCGGATTCCTTAGGGCGGGTCATACCGCGGGGTTATATCCCCAACATTAGGCCCTAGGTTGATTTGAGCTAGCTCACTTCACCCTCTTGTCTTGCTCTTTTGGCGAGTCGCCCGGGATGACCCGCCATGACGTCTTGTTAGCCCTGCAAGAAAGATTCGCTGACATACCCACCAAACCTTCGCATTAAGTGATTATCCCGAAAATCGAGGCGTCCGCCTCGGCCGAAATGTTTCTGTCGCCTGGATTTTTGCGCTCATTCTTCCTTCTCCTTTTAAATAGGACCGCCCAGGCGGTCTTTTACTTATCCCGCTCGCTTCCTCGTCTTCCTCATCTGACGCAACCTCTTCCATCACTTCCAGCTCCGGCACCGCCTCCGCTCTGTCAACGCCAGGCCGCTGCATCAACCAGTGCGAATTAGAGCATCATCCGTGTTTCACTGCGCCGTCACTGGTAAGCACATGCTTCTCCTTAGATCCATTACCGTGTCGGTAGGGTTTGCAGGAAGCCCGTCGCCCTCGCGCGGGTTCTTCTGCCGCCGTTGCTTGGGGTCCTCCAACGTCAGCCGCACCCTTGACGCTCACGCCGGCCGCACCGCCGCGCATGGGGCGACCGTGCACAATGCACGGGACCATCGCAGCTCCTTCTCATTGTTTTAGTTTTCGTCTGCTTCGTCTGTTCTTTGCTAGGTCTAAAAAATAGGAACCTTTTTCCTGCTTTTGTAGATCCATAAATATAGCGGTAGTTTGTGAAACTTGTTTTCCGGGACTTAGCCAAATTTCCCCCCCTCTGCGTCGGCTCTCATCACCCGGAGTACAGCATCTTATATATAGAATCTTTAAGCTCGTAAGCCGCCATAGATTTTAATCTCCTCTTGACTCACTGTGTTTTAATTTCCATAATCTTTGAACCGGCAGAATCTCTCGTGCCTCGAACTCCTGTAACTGGGTCGGGTCGTGCGTTACGGAAGAGTTTTTAATGGACTTTGTTCACGCTGGCACTCTCCCTTCCAAAGATGCCATCCACTAGCGGGTCCCGTGTGATGAACTGAGACCCGTTCCCCAAGAAGGAGACGTGGTCCTTTTCTCGGACCATATTGAGCAGGGTTTCGTGCCTCCCGACTCAAAATCCTTCTGCGATGTCCTTCATTTTTACAAACTCCATCCTCAAGACCTCGCCCCCAACTCCGTCTCAAACATCTACAACTTTAAAGTGTTGTGTGAAGTCTATCTACAAGCCAAGCCATCGGTAGGCCTGTTCCGGGAGTTCTTCTATGCCAACCGTCAAACTGAAGTGAAGGCTGGTCTGAGTCTCGAGCTAGGCAGAATTTCTACCAAAGGCGCCGGGACATCACCTTTCCGGCTATGCATCTGCAGAGTCACCGAAAGGACTGGAATAAAATGTGGTTCTATTGCAAAGATACTTCTCCAAAGGGTGAACGTCCACTGCAGGGTTACCGTCCTTCCCGGCTCAAGACAACGTCAGAGCTTCCTGGCCGGCTGTCAGCTTCAGAGCGCGCAAGATACGAGCTGGCTCATGCCATGATTAGGGCCCTCATGGCCAACGGCTTAACCGGACTGGACCTGATCCGATGCTGGATCTCTTGGTGGACATGCCGTTAAGCCACAGAAGTTGCCTTATGTGCGAGTACAAGGGCGAATACGACAGCTCGCTCTGCTTCAGCCGGTCAACCTTGACAGAAGACGACATCACCACTGCTATCTGGAGTCTCGTTCATGAGACATCCGGCACCTGCAATGCTATTGGGTTGATCCCCTTTAGTGCCCTTAATCCGGCCCCAGATGTAAGGCAATTTCTTCCCATCCGTCTCTTGGACTTTACTTGTATCTTGCTGATCTACTGCCTTTAACCGGCTTATTCTTTCAGGCCGACTCTGATTTCTGGAAGAAGGAATACATCCCTCCCTTGAAAAAGACCAAGAAGAAGGCCCCGGCTAATAAGCCCAGGAAGGACGCCCCGCAAGAGGGATGGTTTGACATGCTACAATCATCCGGCTCAGAGGTACAATTTTAGCTGTTTTCTGAGACTTTGTTTTCTCATTTCACTAACACTTGTTTTACTCACAGGATGACATGGAGACCAACCGCGCCAACGCCCCTGAGGTAATCTATGTTTCTTCCGGCTCAGAATACTTTATCCCCCGGAAGCCACAGCGGGTTATTAGGAAAGTTCCTCTCTCTCACCCTCTTGCTTATCTAGGCCCTCAATTTCTTTTTAAAAAGCAACAACAGGCTGATCGTCGCTAGACCCGGAGCACCGGCTCTATAGATCTCGTGTCCGGTTTACCGAATTCCCCGGCTCCAAAGAAATGCCTTGCAGAGGTATATATCTCTTGTTTGACTGGTTTGCTTTGTCATTTCAATATTGTCTTAACTTTTCTCAATTATCTCTTAGAGGTCACCTTCCTCCGGCGACTCTACGGCGACCGCCCTGCCGCCTCCCAAGATTAATCCGCTGTAAGTGTTTCCTCTAATCTTGCATTCAGTTATCTTAGCGGTTGTAACCCTTGGGTTCTGATCTTCGTGCTTTCCAGGGCTCAAGCCAAGCGCAGAAAAACCAACAGGTCCTCCCCTGGACCTGCTGCCCAAGAGCCGGAACATGGCCAACCGGATGAGCCGCGGCCGGATGTGGACCTCCCAGCAACATTTGCGGAGCTGGCTGCTGACGATGTCATTCTAGAGAGCCCGCCAAGGAACCCTTCCAAACCGCCAAGCCCTAGCCAGGGGACCAAGGACAGCAGCGCTCCAGACATTGTGATTACTGGCGCTGGCTTTCACTCTCCCCCGGCTCATGTGCTGACCAAGCATAACGAACTGGCTGAAGCTTCAAGGAAATTGGAGTTTGAACCCTCTGCTTTAGAGAAGATGACAGTCGAGGAGCTTCATGTTGGCTATATGAACCAGCTATCCACAAGTCGGGATCTGGAGCTCCGGCTAGTTAACCTCATGAAGAAGAAATATGAGGTATTCCTTTTTCCTTATACCCTTACGTAGCCCCCAAGTGTCGGCTTAATCTTTCCAAAGGTTGAGCCGGGACTTTTATGATCATCCTTGTTATGAAAAACTAGTATATAACCCCCAAGGGCCGGCTCAATGATTGATAATTTTGAACCAGAACTTCTTAGAAGATAAATAAGAGAGCCAATACTAGCCCCCAAGGGTCGGCTCAATCTTGTTCGAAGTTGAGTCGGGACTTTCATGACGAACTTCTGAAAATAGACATTAGCCCCCAAGTGTCAGGCATATTGCTTGCAATCTGTTTGAGACTTGCCCATTTATTTTATGCTTTGATGTGTCACAAGAAACCTGAACTGAAGCCGGGTCACAATTGGCCAACTTAAAAGCCAATTTGGCTGCACAACAAGCTGCCCAAAGCGCCACTGATGAGAAATGCCAGCTCCTGTCCGAGGAGTTGGTTAAAATCAAGGCCGACATCACCGCTTTCAAAGAGTCAGCCGGCTCTGAAAATCTTCATTGACTAAGCGGGTGGATGATGCTGACCAGCGATTGATGATCGTATCAGATGAGCTCCAATCTTTGAAACACCACATCACCAAAATGACAGCCCCCCTCTTTGTTGAGTTTCCGGCAACTTTCACTCAATTGGCATATAATACTTGTGCTGGCGACTTACCATGAAATCTCTAACTTACACAGGCCCTAGGAGCCGCCAACTGGCCTCTCACAGCCTGCTGCCCTTGAAAGCTGTCTACACCCTGACAGAGCAACTCTACTGCAGTGCAGTGTGCACCATCAAAGATGTGCAGTACAAAGACAAGATTCCTGCGACTCTCAAGGGCGTCTTGGAGCTCTTGTCCACCATGCCCAAGCAGATTGCCGAGTTAAAGAAATCAGCCGCCCGCCAAGGGGCGATTGCGGGCATCAGTCGGGCCTTGGCTTTCTCTCTGGAGCTGACCTCAGCCGAGATGATGGATGGATTCCCTTCCAAGAAAGACGACGGCTTTGATTTCACCGATGCTAACTATAGCCGGTGGATAAAGGATTCCAGAGTGTTGGCTTCCATCTTAGCAGAGGAAGCTGACCTAATGACCTACCAGGCGGCTTATGGCCCTGACCAAAAGAGAATCCGTGGCCCGCTTTATGAGTGCAAGGACTTAACGCCTACCCGAAGTAAGAACCTCTTCGCTCCTGACCTTGATCCGTCTCCTTACTTTGAAGAAGGATCTTTTGCGGCTCTAACGAACTAAAACTAGGACTTGGACAATCTCTAGATCGGGGTCACCGAAGAGCCGAAGCAGGATGACCCGGCAACCAGCTATCCCTTACCTTGAAAAACTTGTAACAGCCGACTCTCCATGACTCGCCGTGTGGTGTTGAAAAAACTTGTCTGAAATCTTGGGCCTCTCAGGGAGTGTATGTAATAGACTAGATGCCACTTTTGCTTCTGCTGAATCTTGTTTTATTCTGATGTATAAAATGATCCAGCTCTTCAACTGTCATTGCCTTTGTATGTTGTTTTGAGCCCTTATGCTGCTTTGTTAACATAGAAGACATCGGTAGCCAAGACTAGGTAACCTACACCCGGAGGTGGTAAGCCCCCTTGGCAATCATAGCTAATCTGGTTAGCCGGGGATGGCATAAAGCCTGGCCGATAAGGCGTTAGAAGCTATACCCGGAGGTAAGAAGCCACCCTCCGCCGGTTGTTTAAGGTTAGATAAGCTACACACGGACGTGGGAAGCCCCCTTGACAACCATGGCTAATCTGGTTAGCCGGAGATGGCATAAAGCCTGGCCGATAAGGCATTAGAAGCTATACCCGGAGGTAAGAAGCCGCCCTCCGCCGGTTGTTTAAGGTTAGATAAGCTACATCCGGAGGTGGGAAGCCCCCTTGACAACCATGGCTAATCTGGTTAGCCAGAGATTTGGCATGAAGCCGGCCGATAGGGTGTTAGAAGCGATACCCGTCGGTAGGAAGCCCCCTTCAGCAATATGGCGTAAACGCCGGCCGATAAAGCATTAGAAGTGATACTCGAAGGTAAGAAGCCGCCCTCCGCTGCGGCTAATCATGTTAGCCGGAGATTTTGGCATAGAGCCGGGCCGATAGGCATTAGAAGCGATATCCGAAGGTAAGAAGCCGCCCTCCGCCGCGGCTAATCAGGTTAGCCGGATATTTTGGCATAGAACCGGGCCGATAGGCATTAGAAGCGATACCCGAAGGTAAGAAGCCGCCCTCCACCGCAGTTGATCTATCAACTGGAATTTTTATCAACTCTTCTTGTATGAACAAAGGTGCGTGTAACAAAAGAGGTCCCGTCTTGCGGGGATGCTATCTTATTTATATATGGTATGTACAATGATAGTGTACAATGGCGAGTCTCAATGCCCTCATGTGTAATACGGCTGTAAATGTGCTATGTTCCATGGCCGGCGGGTTTCCTGACCCGCCGTCTCTGAGTCATCCCTGATATCGACGATATAGTATGACCCATTGTTGAGATTTCTACTAACCACAAAAGTTCCTTCCCAAGGAGGTGATAACTTATGCATGCCTGTCTGGTCTTGAATCAGCCGGAGTGCTAAGTCGCCTTCCTGGAACGTCCGGGTCTTGATTCTACGGTTGTGGTAGCAGCGTAGGTCTTGCTGATAGATCGCCGACCAGGCAGCCGCCAGCTCCCGTGCTTCTTCCAAAGCATCCAACGCATCTTGACGTGTCGTCTCATTATCCGTTTCAGCATAAGCCGCCACACGTGGCGAATCATGCCGCATGTCACTCGGCAATACTGCCTCGGCACCGTACACCATAAAGAAAGGTGTATAGCTTGTAGATCTGTTGGGGGTAGTCCTGATACTCCATAAGACGGAAGGCAATTATTCTACCCAACATCCGGGCGTTTGTTGTAAAGGAACCATAAGCTATGGCTTGATGCCCCTTAAAATCTCTTGATTAGCACGCTCCGCCTGACCATTAGACTGTGGATGCGCAACTGCTGAAATATCCAGCCGGATGTGCTCCTTGTCACAGAACTCTTTCATAGCCCCCTTTGACAGATCTGTGCCATTGTCGGTGATAATGTTGTGAGGGTAACCAAAACGGTAGATTGGTTTCTTAACAAATTCAACCGTTGTATCCGCGTCACACTTGCTAATCGGCTCTGCCTCTACCCATTTGGTGAATTTATCAACTGCCACCAAGAGGTGCATTTTCTTGTCTTTGGATCTTTTGAAAGGTCCTACCATGTGTAGCCCCCAGACTGCAAATGGCCATGTAATTGGTATCATCCTTAACTCTTGAGCCGGAACATGAGCACGCCGGACGAATTTTTGATAGCCGACACATTTGTGAACCAAGTCTTCTACATCCTTGTGAGCCGTCAACCAGAAGAACCCATGCCGGGAGGCCTTGGCTACCAGTGACCTCGAGCCGGCGTGATGTCCACAATCTCCGGCATGAATTTCATTTAAGATTTCCTGACCCTCCTTAGGTGAGACAAAGCGTTGAAAAACGCCAGTCACGCTGCACTTGTGCAACTCACCATTAACTATCATCATTGATTTGGAGCGCCGGGTAATCTGTATGGCCAGGTCTTCATCATCAGGTAACTCGCCCCAGGTCAGATAGGCCAGGTAGTGGACAGTCCAATCTGGGATAGCATGCAAAGCCGCCACTAACTCCCCTTCCGGGTCAGGAATAGCCAAATCCTCTTCCGAAGGTAACTTAATAGTCAGATGATGTAAGACGTCCAGGAATACATTGGGCGGCACCGGATTTCGTTGGGAGCCTACCATGATAGCGCATCTGCCGCCTCATTGTTGCGACGATCAATGTGATCCACCTGATACCCCTTGAAGTGGCCAGCAATAATATCAACCGCCTGCCGATAAGCCGCCATCCGTGGGTCTTTGGAGTCCCAAGTACTCGAAACCTGCTGAGCCACCAAATCTGAGTCGCCCAAACACTTTACCCGGCTTAAATTCATCTCCTTGGCTAATCTAAGCCCATGAAGCAGAGCCTCATACTCAGCCGCATTGTTAGTGCATGGGAACATTAGCTGGAGCACATAACAAAACTTATCACCTTTAGGAGACGTCAAAACAACTCCTGCGCCTGACCCTTCTAGCTGCTTGGATCCATCAAAGTGTATAGTCCAGTATGTGTCATCCGGCTTTTCCTCAGGGGCTTGACATTCCGTCCAATCATTTATAAAATCCACAAGAGCCTGGGACTTGATGGCCGTACGAGGCACATATTTTATATTAAGAGATCCCAACTCCAATGCCCACTTAGCAATCCTTCCAGTGGCTTCTCTGTTCTGGATTATATCCCCCAACGGGGTAGAACTAACCACGGTTATTTGGTGCCCTAAAAAATAGTGCTTTAATTTGCAGCTGGCCATGAAAACCCCATATACCAGCTTCTGCCAATGCGGGTACCTTTGCTTGGACTCCGTCAGGACCTCACTGATATAATAAACCGGCCATTGAACCGGATACTCCTTTCCAGATTCCTTGTGCTTGACCACAACCGCAGCGCTTACTGCCCGATTATTAGCCGCCACGTATAAAAGTAACGGTTCTTTCTCAGCCGAAGAAGCCAGCACCGGCGACTCAGTCAACTATTTCTTGAGCACCTCAAGTGCTTCAACCGCCGCCTTGCTCCAGACGAATTTATCCGTCTTCTTCATCATCTGATATAAAGGAATAGCCTTCTCTCCAAGGCGGCTTATGAAACGGCTCAATGCGGCGATCCGCCCCGCCAAGCGTTGGACATCGTTAATACAGGTTGGCTCTGCCAAAGAAGTGACAGCCTTGATTTTATCCGGGTTAGCTTCAATGCCACGTTCAGAAACCAGAAACCCCAGGAGCTTGCCAGCCGGAACACCAAAGACACATTTAGTCGGGTTAAGAATCATCTTATAGACCCGGAGATTATCAAAGGTTTCCTTTAAGTCATCCAAAAGGGTCTCCTTCTTCCTGGATTTGATCACGATGTCATCTACGTAAGCATGGACATTGCAGCCAATCTGACTGTGAAGGCAGTTCTGCACACATCGTTGATAAGTCGCTTGGGCACTCTTGAGCCCGAAAGGCATAGATACATAATAGAAAGCCCCGAAAGGTGTAATAAAAGCCGTCTTCTCCTGGTCTTTAACTGCCATCTTGATCTGATGATAACCTGAGTAAGCGTCCAAGAAACATGTGAAGATGTCCCGATTCTCATGGATAAACCTCCATGGTAGGGTTTTTTAGTGGGGTCATATCACTACTAGAAAAAGGACTGTTAGTGGCGCACCTATTTTTGCCATTAATGGCGCACTATAGGTGCGCCACTATTACCACGCCACTAGTAACAAATACTAATGGCGCACCTCTGGTGCGCCATTAGTATTGCAGGTAACAATGGCGCACCTTGTAGTGCGCCATTACTATTTCTACAGGTGCGCCACTGGTAACTTTTTTTTTGATTTTTTTAATTTTTTTTGATTTTTTCTGAATTTTGAAGGCGGGAAAATAGTAGTGGCGCACCGTCTAACCCCCATCGTGCGCCATTGCTATTTTTGAATTTTGAATTTGCATTTGGATCTGACTCATTTTTTGGCTTGTTTTTTGCTTGTTTTTTTGCTTGAATTTTTTTCAAATTTCGTTCTTGACCTGGATCTGGTACGTTCTTTGTGCCAGGGGAGCTCCACATGTGGCCGGAAGTAGAGGAGGAGGGAGGAGAGACCGTGAGGAGGAGAGGAGGGAGGAGAGACCGTGAGGATCAGGAGAGGAGGGAGGAGGAGGTCGCCGGAGAGGAGGAGGAGGACCGTGAGCAGGAGAGGAAGGAGGACCATCGTGAGGAGGAGAGGAGGGAGGAGGAGGTCGCCGGAGGAGGAGCACCGTGAGGAGGAGAGGAGGGAGGAGGAGGAGGACCGTTAGCAGGAGAGGAAGGAGGAGCACCATGAGGAGGAGAGGAGGGAGGAGGAGGTCGCCGAAGGAGGAGCACCATGAGGAGGAGAGGAGGGAGGAGGAGGTCGTCGGAGGAGGAGCACCATGAGGAGGAGGTCGCCAGAGAGTTGGAGATGGAGTGGAGGAGAGGAGGAGAGGAGGAGATGGAGTGGAGGAGAGGAGGAGAAGAATGAAGGGGTAAGTGGCTGGCCGACCCTTTTAAACTTCTGTCCCAACGTAGCAGTGGCGCACCATGCACTGGTGCGCCATTGCTATTTTTTTGAATTGTGAAGGCGGGAAAATAGTGGTGGCGCACTATTCGCTGATGCGCCATTGCTAATTTTTTTTATTTTTCGAATTTTTTTGAATTGTGAAGGCGGGAAAATAGTAGTGGCGCATTATTCATAAGGTGCGCCATTGCTAACTTGTTTTTTATTTTTGTATTTTTTTGAATGTTGAAGGCGGGCAAATAGCAGTGGCGCATCATGCACTAGTGCGCCATTGCTAATTTATTTATTTTTTGCATTTTTTCGAATTTTTTTGCCTCTAGATCTTAAAAGCATCGTAACTTTTTTCTGTTAGCTTTTTGAGGATTCTAGAAAATCGATAACGGGCCTAGCCTGTTGAATTCGGATGTAACTTTTTGAGTAGATGATTTTTCATATAAAAAACTTTTTCATCGGAGGTCGTATGCAAAAGTTACGGCCATTTTACCGAAACACGGCGGCCTTTTGCAAAAAAATTCAAAATTCATGTTTGTTAATTTTCCTAACAACTAAAACACATAACACATGGGCATCTATTTTTTTGATTTTTTTTGAATCTTTTATCATTTTCTTTTAAATTTGTAAAAACCTAAAAGGCGATCCATAGGGGGGTGTTTGTGTGTGTTTGTGTGTGTGAGACGTTAGCAATGGCGCACCAGGGAGGGTGCGCCATTACTAACCTCACACACACAGGCACACCCCCACTAGACATAGCAATGGCGCACCACACCTAGGTGCGCCACTACTATGTAGCATAGCAGTGGCGCACCTAGGTGTGGTGCGCCATTGCTATGTCTGGTGGGGGGGATGGACCCAAAAAATAGCAATGGCGCACTACTCATGTGGTGAGCCATTAGTAAAAAATAGCAATGGCGCACCTGATTCTGGTGCGCCACTGCTATATAGCTGTGGCGCACCACCATCATGGTGCGCCACTAGTAGAGATATTGGGGATAAGCCTTTTTCTAGTAGTGTATCCTCCGGGTCAACATTCTCTTTGTAAAATTTAAGCTCCTCCTGAGCGCAACTGGACTCGGCACAAGCCGCGTCTCCTTCCTCACACTCGATGGCCGTCTTTCAGTCACCATGAACAGTAATGGTACCTTTTAAGTCGGGCATCTTGAGCTGTAGGTATACATAGCAAGGCCTAGCCATGAATTTTGCGTAAGCCGGACGTCCAAACAGTGCGTGATAAGGACTCTTGATTTTTACCACCTCAAACCACAAGGACTCCACCCTGTAGTTATATTCGTCGCCAAAGGCCACTTCCAAAGAAATCCTGCCCACCGGATACGCCGACTTGCCTGGCACTACACCATGAAAAACGGTGGACGAGGGTTTTAAATCTTTGTCTAGCAATTTCATCTGTCGAAAAGTATCATAGTAGAGGATATTAATACTGCTGCCTCCATCCATTAACACTTTATTTACCATATACCCTCCCACTTGGGGGGCCACAACCAAAGCCAGCCACCCGGGATCATCGACCCATGGCGGGTGATCCTCCCGGCTCCATGTTATATCATACTCAGACCATCGTAAATACTATGGTAGGGCCGGTGCAACTGCATTGACCGCCCGCTTACGCAACTTCTGATCCCTTTTGTTGAGGCTGGTCGTGAAAACATGATACTGACCAGAGCTGAGATGCTTTGGATTACTCTGATAACCAGACTGATTTCGCTGTTGCTGATTGTTGTTGCCAGGATGCTGCTGGTGTCCTCCTTGATTACCTTGACCTGGGTGACCAGACCCTGAACCGCCGGACCCAAAACCGGCCCCTGACCCGCCGTGTCCAGAGCCGCCCGGCGGGCCACCGTCCTGATTGTTGGGGTGTGTGAAGTGATTCTTAAGTTTCTGCATGAAACGGCACTCTCCCCTTGTGTGGTTCGCCGGCTTATCGGGCTGACTGTGATCCAGACAAGGACCCTTCAGTGCCTCCTCCAAATTAAAGGCAGGCATGTTCTTATTAAAAGGTGGCCTAAACCTCCTGTTGCCCCTGGGTTGATTCTGATTGGTACTTGCATTGGCTACCAGTTCTGGCCCGGCCTTAGGATTCTTATGTTTGCTCTGGCTACCATTGTTTGTCGTACCCTTGCTCTGATTGCCCTTCTTGCCTTGGCCGGCCTTCTCCTCGTCGGATCCTGGATCCTTCATGTTGTCAGAGTCGGTGTATTTTGTGAGAGCCGTCATGAGCTCTCCCATATCTTGACATGTACGCTTGAGCCGGCAAGGCTTCTGCTTTAGCGGGACAAAGTGGCAGTTCTTCTCCAGGATCAGTACTGCCTGAGCCGTCGTGATCTGCTCCGAAGAGTGGATGATGATCGAGACCCGCCGTACCCAATGATGAGCTGACTCATTCTTCTGCTGAACATAGTGATCAAGATCCACGATGGTCATGGGCTATTTACACATTCCTTGAAAGTTTTTAATGAATCTAGCTCTCAGCTCTGCCCATGAGTTGATGGTATTGGGTGGCAATCCCTTTAGCCATGTGCGGGTCGGGCCTTCAAGCATCATGATGAAGTATTTGGCACAAACCGCCTCACTGACGTCCAGCATCTCCATGGCTAGTTCATAACTTTCCACCCAAGCCTCTCGGGGTAAATCAACGGTGTAATTTGGAACCTTGCGGGGCCTTTTGAAATCCTTTGGTAGCCGCTCACTTCGCAGAGCCGGTGATAAACATGGCACCCCCCCCCCTCTGGTGGTTCCTCCAACTCCTACTGATACGGATGGCGTGGGCTCCTGGCGAGCCGCCTCGGCTAAAGCTGTCACCTCTTGCTGGCCTCTTGCATCCATAGCCAGTCGATGACCCATTGGAATCTCTCGGTGCCGGTTGCTGCTGGAACCTGCCGACGACTCGTAACGCCGGCTAAAACTCTGGCTAGGGAGAGGGGTTGAATGAACACGGCTCCGGCCGTAGGTGTACTTTTCCTGCTGGGCCATCGCCGTCTGCAAGTATCCAATGGCATTTCGCACATCCTCCGCAAAGGGTGCTTCATCCAGAATAGAAATTGTTTCGAGCCGGGTGGCCGCTGCCACCATATTCTCGGTTGGGTTAGAATAATGACCCGCCAGTGTTGTAAAGGCCGCAGGCGAGGCCTGATTTCGTCGGGTCGGCTAAGTCACTGGCCGAGACGCCGGGCGGCTTCCAGGTGCATCCGCTGTTCGCCCTGTCCCTGGTGTGTCGAAGAGGTTTCTTGCCTCATAATGTTCCGGCAGATGGGATTGATGCCTCATCCAATGAACCGCGGATGCCGATTGTTGCTCCAGTCCAAGACGGAAAGCGTCTGTCTTGATGCGTTGTCTGTCTTGATGCGTTCTGCCTCTTGCTCCATCTGGGTTTTTAACTCAGCCATCCTCTACTGCTCTTCCGCCATCCGGTCCTTGATCCTTGCAATCTCCAAGTCCCTTGCCGCTTGATTGTCCGGTGTAACATCAGTAGCCATTAGGGACACGAGCTCGTCCATCAGCTCCAAAAGAACTTGAGCCGGCGGCGGCGGGTTATTGCCTGAGGTGGCGGCCCCTGCGGCCATACTATTTGTGCTTAGGACTGACCCTGCCATGAACACGGCAGCATGAACCGGCAGCCTAAGATCATCCACCTCAGAGCGATCCGACTCAGGGCAGAGCCCATCAAAGCCCCCGAGCCCGCCGTTGTGAAGCCTGTAGACCGACTCTGTTTCTCCGCTTGAAGATTCGTCCTCTGAGTAAATGAGAGTTTCCTATGATCCGGAAGCTTCCAGATCCATACCTTGTGTAAAGCCCACGAAAACGTGCTTCCGGCCCAGGCTAACGCAAGCGGGTTGCATGCTACGAGTAGGTTGCAGACACCGAGCCGACTCGATGAGGCTGGTGCAGACGTCCGGCCCAGGTATTGCTCCATCAACTTTTCCGATGAACACGTGGATCCCACCGAATGGAACCCGAAGCCATACTGCACAGAGCCAGCATCAAGCCCCCAGACGGCATTGTCGATGTAGAGCCGTCCGCGGCGACTCTTGCTCATTCTATCAACCACGTATCCCTCAAGTCCCGGGAGAGAGCCCTTTGAGAACTCAACACCACCGAGCGCAAGCCCCACGGTGGGTGCCAACTGTAGTGGTATTATCATGGCAGATGTCCGAGCAAATGGACTTTGGTTCGAGGCCATTGGTGACGTGATGGACTCAAAGGGGTTGATAGGGACGAGAGACGGGGATTGACCAAGGTTCGGCCCCTCAACTCGAGGTAATAGCCTACGTCCTGCTTGTGTTTGTATTGCTTGATGTATCGGTTACAGGGGAGCTGAAGCTTGACCTAGTGTTCGATAACCTGATCTCTAAATCGCCCCGGGTCTGCCCTTATATAGGAGGTCTAGAACACGGGTCATACAATTGGTAACTGACTCTCATTGTCTATCGAGTCTTCCTCTATCTTCTTGTCGAAGCTGCCCCGGGCGGCTTACACTCCCGGGTCTTCTGGGCCACTGTCTGGCCCACCTTATGAGCCGCCAAGCTTCCTAGGCTTTAGGACCACCGGCTCAACTTGGGCTAGTGTATGAACCGTCACTCATAACCCGGAGTCCTTAGGGCGGGTCATACCGTGGGGTTATATCCCCAACACTCGTGATTTTACGTTCTTTGACCATCGGGCAAGTTTTTGAAACTCACGCGCGGCTCAGGGGCTGCTATACCTATAAGGAATGCATCACCTTAAAAATAAATTTGTCCTTGTGAAAAGAATATTACATGGCTTACCTTGAAGCCCGCCAAAAGACCACTAAAGGCTTCCTTCAGTCCGCTATCAATGGACTGGATGCCTTCTAAAACCGCACACATAAGGGTGTGGTGATCTTCGGCAATGGAGGAGCTAGACAAACCCTCCTCCATCATGGCTGCCACCTGGTAGCGGTCTGCTCTGTCACGGGAGGCACCGGCGGTGGCACTTCCTCTCCCCCTCCCTGGGGAGGCAAGGTCGATGATGTCGAAGGCACTGAGGTCTCAGGAGTCGACTGTGAAGGGAGCTCAGACGAATCGTGGCCCCCTCTTTCCTTGCCAGGAGGGGTTTGGCCTCCTTGGCTTTAGCTATCAAGGCATGAACCTCGGCAATGACCTCCTTGTCTTCGGTGACCGAGGTATGCACCTCGGCCAGAAAGCACAACATGCTCCCTTGGTGTTTTTGATAATTCATGACAACATACATTGTCTCTTGGACTAATACTTTTATCTACTGTGTCTCAGATAATAGTCCATGGAGAGTTGGGTTAGCAAAGATATTGTGGAAATACCCTAAGATGCAAGGAAATGGATTTTCAAAGCTTAAAGCAAGAGGACTCTACATTATATTTGTGAGAAATCACTTTGAGTCCATAGGAAAGCTAATACTATTAAATGGGGGTAAAGTTTTGTTGGTGAACAAAATGCTCATATGTGCACAAGTGATAGTCACCAAAGACACCCACAAACTCTCCCACCAAAGTATGTCCTAAGCCAAACACTCAAAATCTCTGCGACCAACATTTCCATCCCGGTGCAACCGATTCCAAACCCTAGACAGACTCAGCCAAACCCTAACCCTTCGGTACAGTCGATACTGCTTTTGGTGCCACCGAGTTGGGCTGCCAACTTTCTGTTACACAAGTTCATAGTTTCGGTCCCTCCGAGATTGTTGAATCGGCATCACCGAGATTGGGCGTTCTGACCGTTGGTCACCTTATCGGTCCAACTGAGATTTCTATATCGGTCCCTCCGAGATTCAAAAGTTGCCACCTTTTGGTCACTTCGGTACCACCGAGATTAACACATCGGTATCACCGAGTTGGTCATTTTGTGTGTAACGGCTGGATTTTTGGGGATGCCTATATATACCCCTTCACCACCACCTACTCGAAAGTGAAGCACTCAGAACCATTCCATACCTATCCTATCAGTTTTCTGAGAGAGAACCACCTACCCTTGTGTTGAGGTCAAGATCTTCCACTCCAACCATATGGATCTTGATTTCTAGCCTCCCCAAGTTGCTTTCCACCAATCTCATCTCTTGTACCAAGCCATATCTGTGAGAGAGTGATTGTGTGTTAAGGAGTCTATCATATTGAAGCACAAGAGCAAGGAGTTTATCGACATTACCGAGCCTATTACCTTTTGGAGGGTGGAGCCTCCTAGATTGGTTAGGTGTAGCTTGGGAGCCTCCTACTTCGTGTTGTGGAGTGAACCAATAAGTTTGTCAGGGAAAGGAGATCACCTACTTCATGAAGGTCTACCCCGAGTAAGGCTAGTCCTCCGTGGACGTAGGCTGTCATGGTATACTCAAGGTTGATTCTTCGTGGAACCCTCCGTGGGTATAGCCCTCCATGGACTCTCGCGACCATTACCCTCTGTGGGTTAAAGACTCCACGAACGTGGACGTACGATAGCACCACCTATCAGAACCACGGGAAAAATCCTTGCGTCTCCAATTGTGTTTGATCTCCATATCTCATCTCTCTACTTCATGTGCAATGTCTTTACTTTCCGCTGCTATATTTTTTGGCATGCATGTGTAGGGTATATAGACTTTTTAGCCTTGCTAAAACTTTTAAAATCTACCAACCAATTAACTTGGGAAAAGGTTAGGTTTTAATTTACTGCTAGTAGTCTATTCACCCCCCCCCCCCTCTAGACACTCTTCTAGTGATCCCTCAATTGGTATCAGAGCTTTGGTCTCCATTGCATTGGTTTAATCACCGAGGAGGAAGATGGATGTGTCTAGTATAGGGATTTTGAGTTGTAGAGTGCCTATTCTTGATGGAGAGTATTATAGTCAATGGAAAACTTTGATGCTTGAACTGTTTAATCAATTTCAATTGAACAAATATGTTATGCGCCCCTATGAGCGTCCTATTGATGATTTGCATCCCACACACGAATAGGAAATTAACATGTTGGGTAACCTAAGAACGGTCAATCTCATTGTTAGAGGTTTACCAAGATTCGTTCTTTCTCAATTGAAGAACTTTGCATGTGCCTATGCCTTGTGGACTGATGTGGAGAAATGATATCCAAATCTTTCCTTAGGAAATCTTGATGAAATTCTTCATAATACTATTGCTTTCCACAAAATGAAGCCTAGTGATCCAAACTATGATAAATTCCTATTTGAGCTCCATGGTCTTATGCGTGCTAAAGGAGATGTCACCACTATCAACAACATTGTCTTTGAAGCCATTCGTATTCATAAACTTGAACAATGTCATGATCATAATTCTAATGAATCTCTTGTTCTTTATGACGAGGATTTCCCACTTGATGATGACAATGTGGAATATGGCTACCTTGGTGAAGATGAGTTGTTTAACATCGAGTATGAGAAGATCATGAAGAATATAAGTCTCATTGCAAAATTCAAGGATTATACGTCCGGAGGAAAAGAGTGGATTCTCGATAGTGGATGTACGGATCATATGGCTGGTGACAAAGACATGTTCCAAGAGATCACGCCTAATCAAGGTCCTCGAAGGTACATGACCTTTGGAGAAAACTCTAAAGGTAAGGTACTTGGCCTTGGTAAGGTGGCCATATCCCATGATAGCGCTATTCAAAATGTTGTGCTTGTTGAATCCCTTGGCTACAATATTCTTTCCGTATCTAGACTTGCCGATTTGGGTTTCAATGTGCTATTCATGAAAGTAGATTGCCAAGTGTTTCATCAAGATAATCATAAAATGGTCTTTACTGGTTTCCGTAGAGGTGATCTATACATTGTTGATTTCACTAAAAGATCCAAGCCTCGCACTTGTTTAATTGCTAAATCTTCTAAAGGTTGGCTTTGGCATAGAAGACTTGGACATGTAGGCATGCGCAATTTAGATAAGCTAATCAAAGGTGATCATATTCTTGGTGTTAAAGATGTTATCTTTGACAAAGATAGACTTTGTAGCGCGTGTAAAGCAGGAAAACAAGTAGGTGGAAGTCATCCTGTTAAGAATATCATGACTACTAGGAGACCACTCGAGTTACTTCACATGGATCTTTTCGGTCCCAATGCTTACAAGAGTCTCGGTGGAAATTCCTATGGTCTAGTTGTAGTTGATGATTTTCCAAGATTAACGTGGGTATTTTTCCTTCATGATAAGTCACGGGTTCAAAAGATCTTCAAGAACTTCGTTCGCAAAGCACAAAATCAGTTTGAACTGAAGATCAAGAAGTTTCGAAGCGATGATGGATCAGAGTTCAACAACACCCATGTGGATACCTTTCTTTACGAAGAAGGTGTCTCACATGAGTTCTCGGCTACGTACACGCCTCAACAAAATGGAGTTGTTGAGAGGAAGAATCGGACACTAATTGAGATGGACAGAACGATGTTTGACAAATACAAGACGCCAAGACACTTTTGGGCAGAAGCCATGGAAACAGCATGTCATGCCACAAACCGACTTTACTTACACAACCTTCTCCGTAAAACGGCATACGAGCTACTCACCGGTAACAAACCCCAAGTTGGATACCTTCGGGTATTCGGCTCCAAGTGTTATATTCTTGACAAGCATCGTCATACTAAATTTGCTCCTAAATCTCATGAAGGATTCCTACTTGGTTATGGATCGAACTCTCACACTTACCATGTCTACAACAACGTCACTAGAAAAGTTGAAGAGATGGTAGATGTGAAGTTTGATGAATCTAATGGTTCGCAAGTCGAACAATTGCCAAATGATGTAGGTGATAAGGACCCTTCGAAAGCTATCCTAGATTTACCCATCGGCAAGATTCGTCCCATGGAGGTGAAGGAAAGTACTTCATCAACTCACGTGGAAGCCCCTACTTCACGACAAGGAGAACCACAACATGACATGGAGGAATCCACAAGCGGTACACGACAAGATGAAGAGGAGGAGGAAGTACATCACGAAGATCCACCACAACCTCCTTCACCACCACCTCAAGGAGATGATCACGTTGACAACAACAAATATGAAGGAAATGATGATGAAGAAGAATCTCCACCATCCAACAATCGGAAGGTGACCCGAGTTCGAGCACAAGTGGCCAAGAACCATCCCCTAAACCAAATCTTTGGAGATATCTAAACCGGGAGAATCACTCGCTCTAAAACTCGTCTAGCTAACTTTTGTGAGCATTATTCATTCATATCTAGCATTGATCCTTTGAAGGTAGAACAAGCTCTTGAAGATGCGGATTGGGTGAACACTATGCATGAAGAGCTTCACAACTTCGAAAGGAATGAAGTGTGGACACTCGTGGAGAAGCCCGAGCATGAGCACAACATCATCGGAAACAAATGGATGTTTCGGAACAAGCAAGACGAAGACGGTCAAGTCATACGCAACAAGGCACGTCTCATGGCCCAAGGATATACTCAAGTCGAAGGTATGGACTATGGTGAGACTTATGCCCCCGTTGCTAGACTAGAAGCTATTCAAATTCTTCTTGCCTATGCTAATCAGCATGATATCACGCTTTATCAAATGGACATTAAAAGTGCGTTTTAAATGGTGAGATTGAAGAAGAGGTTTATGTTAAGCAACCACCTAGTTTTGTGAATCCTAAGAAACCTAATCATGTTTACAAGCTTCGTAAAGCCCTTTATGGTCTTAAGCAAACCCCTCGTGCTTGGTATAAATGCTTAACGAAGTTTCTCGTTGAAAAAAGTTTTGAAATTGGTAAAATTGATGCAACCTTGTTCACCAAGAGAGTTAATGGTGAATTATTTGCGTGCCAAATCTATGTGGATTATATTATCTTTGGTTCCACTAACCCTCAATTTAGTGAAAGATTTGGAGGGTTGATGTCCGAGAAGTATGAGATGTCTATGATGTGTGACCTGAAATTCTTTCTTGGATTGCAAATCGAGAAATCAAGAGAAGGAACTTTCATCTCTCAAACTAAGTATACCAAGGACTTGATCAATAAATTCAACATGCAAGAATGCAAAGGTATGAAAACTCCCATGCTAACTAGTGGACATGTTGATCTAACCAAGGAAGATGAACCAGTTGATCAAAAAGTTTATCGATCCATGATTGGTTCATTGCTATATCTATGTGCATCTCATCCCAATATTATGATTAGTGTTTGCATGTGTGCTAGATATCAAGCTGCACCTAAGGAATGTCATCTTTTGGCCGTAAAACGTATTGTGAGATACTTGATACAAACACCAAACTTTGGCATTTGGTATCCCAAGGGATCTTCCTTTAACCTTGTTGGCTATTCCGATTCGTACTATGCCGGCGACAAGGTTGATAGAAAATCCACCTCGGGTACTTGTCAATTTTTGGGTAGATCTCTTGTGTCTTGGTCCTCCAAGAAACAAAACTTGGTATCTCTATCTACTGCCGAAGCTGAGTATATTGCTGCTGGATCTTGTTGTGTGCAATTACTATGGATGACACAAATGCTTAAGGATTATGGAATCCATGTTAAAAATGTTCCATTACTTTGTGACAATGAAAGTGCTATTAAGATTGGTCATAATCTTGTGCAACATGCTCGAACTAAGCACATTCAAGTTTGACACCATTTCATTCGTGATCATGTTGCCAAAGGAGATATTAATCTTAAGCATGTTCATACTAACAGGCAATTGGCTAATATCTTTACTAAGCCACTTGATGAGAAAACTTTTTGTCACTTGAGGAGTGAGTTGAACATCATTGATGCTTCAAACTTGAGCTAGACTCACTCGGATGCTTGCAAGGGCATGACCTTTCTTGATACTTCTATGATATTGCTAACATGATATCTTATGCCTTGGAATCCTATGCTCCCTTGTATTGTATCTAACCGTTTGTAGGTACTTGGAAGAACTTCATTCCACGAGATTGCAACCAACTCCAATTATAAGCAATCTTGTCTTGACCAAGTATCCACAACCCCTCTTGATGATGGAAGGAAGAAGACAACCAAAACATATCCTTGACATTTACTTGATCTTTATTACAAAATCTCAATTGGTAACATGTCAAATGGATATACCCATTATTCTTCCTTGCATGACTAACCCTTGTAGGTAACAAGTGTACCAGAACGAGAAGTATTGCTCCCAACACTAGATGTTGTTCATCAACCTCGAGCATCCTCAACAAGTTCACCTACGAGAAACGTCATCAACATCACTCAAAGGTATGCTCTCATATCCTTGAAAAGGCTTTACTCCAAGTCATGGGCTAAAGAAACTCAAGTGATATGAAGACATTAAAATGCTTAATCGAAAAATGGTAACCCCATTTTTGAGCTTAACATAGAGTATGACCTATTATCATGTATTATTTCTTGGCTCCTAAGTCAAAATACTCTAATATAGGTGACCTCGTCACCGCCCATCATCTAGTTAAGATTCTCGTGTGGTTTGTTCTCTGTTTTGCATGATCTCTCATAACCACTCAAATCTTCTCTAAGATGGTGCCCTTTTCTCTTTCCTCTGAAAATATTTTCTTTTGACATTTTGAAAACATAAGTTTGGTCCCTTATTCTTTTCTTTCTGATTTAACCTCGGAGTCGCCGACTCAGATTTCTCGATTCTACCGAAATTGCAGACAAGTTGCACTACAAAATCTCAGTACCACTGATCTATCTGTCTTGGAGTCACCAATTTGTTTTTCTTATCTTATCTGCTTTTTTTACTTTGATGATCCCGCACACACACAAAAAATTGGGGGAGAAGAACAAACAACACTTCGGGGGAGAAATTCTTCATTCAAGGATCCCTAGCTCCAAACAAAAGAAGACTAATATTTGCCACAAGGAGCAAAGTTACATTCAATGATTGCCTCAGTGCTTTTCTATGAACCCTACTTTCGATGACCCTTGTTCTCAAGGATACCTTCCTTGTCAATGATCCCTATACCTACTCCTATCTTTGACCTTTTTGGAAATTAATGCCAAAGGGGGAGAAGAACGAAGCTTCATGCTAAAGGGAGAGATACACGTTTATGCTAAAGGAGGAGACATATTAATTTTAAGGATCATCATATTTATATGTTATCCATATCTTGGTATCTTTTGAGTTCTATTACTTTTGATTAGTAGAATACTCTTGTGTTTCCTAACATTGTTTTCTCAAGGGTGTTTCTACTACTAGAATGCTCCAAAACTCAAGGTAAGTATATGCATCATATCTTCGATCAAGATGATCTCTTGCTTCTTGCACATATTGTTTGCAAGAGTGAAGTCTTGAATGAGGATACATCTCATTCACATACCTTGATGCATATAACCAAGATACACATGACTCCTTATATCCCTTCATCCATATGTGTGTCCATGCATTCCAAAGCAACTATCCTTTAAAGGACTGGACACATTTAGGGGGGGCAAATCTAAGTCATGTATCTCTCAAAGTCTTCGGTATATTCACGCATATTTTTATTTGAAGCTTTGATTATATGTTGTCATCAATTACCAAAAAGGGGGATATTGAAAGCACAACACGCTCCCTTGGTGGTTTTGATAATTCATGACAACATACATTGTCTCTTGGACTAATACTTTTATCTAGTGTGTTTCAGATAATAGTCCATGGAGAGTTGGGTTGGCAAAGAGATTGTTGAAATACCCTAAGATGCAACGAAATGTATTGACAAAGCTTCAAGCAAGAGGACTCTACATTTTATATTTGTGAGAAATCACTTTGAGTCCATAGGAAAGCCAATACTATTAAAAGGGGTAAAAGTTTTGTTGGTGAACAAAATGCTCATACTTGCACAAGTGATAGTCACCAAAGACACCCACAAACTCTCCCACCAAAGTCTGTCCTAAGACAAACACTCAAAATCGGTGCAACCAACATTTCCATCCCGGTGCCACCGATTCCAAACCCTAGACAGACTCAGCCAAGCCCTAACCCTTCGGTACAGCCGATACTACTTTCGGTGCCATCGAGTTGGGCTGCCAAATTTCTGTTACGCAAGTTCACAGTTTCGGTCCCTCTAAGATTGTTGAATCGGCATCACCGAGATTGGGCATTCTAAACGTTGGTCACCTTATCGGTGCAACCGAGATTTCTAAATCGGTCCCTCTGAGATTCAAAAGTTTCCACCTTTTGGTCACTTCGGTACCACCGAGATTAACACATCGGTGCCACCGAGTTGGTCATTTTGTGTGTAACGGTTCGATTTTTGGGGATGCCTATATATACCCCTTCACCACCACCTACTCGAAAGTGAAGCACTCAGAACCATTCCATACCTATCCTATCAGTTTTCTGAGAGAGAACCACCTACCCTTGTGTTGAGGTCAAGATCTTCCACTCCAACCGTATGGATCTTGATTTCTAGCCTCCCCAAGTTGCTTTCCACCAATCTCATCTCTTCTACCAAGCTATATTTGTGAGAGAGTGATTGTGTGTTGAGGAGTCTATCATCTTGAAGCACAAGAGCAAGGAGTTCGTCGACATTACCGAGCCTATTACCTTTTTGAGGGTGGTGCCTCCTAGATTGGTTAGGTGTAGCTTGGGAGCCTCCTACTTCGTGTTGTGGAGTGAACCAAGAAGTTTGTAAGGGCAAGGAGATCGCCTACTTCGTGAAGATCTACCCCGAGTAAGGCTAGTCCTCCGTGGACGTAGGCTATCATGGTATAGTCAAGGTTGCTTCTTTGTGGAACCCTCCGTGGGTAGAGCCCTCCATGGACTCTCGTGACCATTACCCTCCGTGGGTTGAAGACTCCATGAACGTGGACGTACGATAGCACCACCTATCGGAACCACGGGAAAAATCCTTGTGTCTCCAGTTGCGATTGATCTCCATATCTCATCTCTCTACTTCAAGTGCAATGTCTTTACTTTCCGCTGCTATATTTGTTGGCATGCATGTGTAGGGTATATAGACTTGTTGGCCTTGCTAAAACTATTAAAATCTGCCAACCAATTAACTTGGGAAAAGGTTAGGTTTTAGTTTACTGCTAGTAGTCTATTCACCCCACCCCCCCACCCCTCTAGACACTCTTCTAGTGATCACTCGCAGCCATAACCTCCTCACCCCCAATATTTGGCCCAGGAGGGGTCTGACGGGATAACACCTCCGTAGCCTCGCCAACAGACTAAGGGGGTGTGGTGTGGGACGTCATCCCGCTCTCTGCTAGCTCGGCGGGCGGAGAATCCCCCTTTGAGACCTGTTTGGTCGGGAGGTCTCGGGTCGGGCTGCGATGCGAAGGGCACTCGTCCGGTTAGTAACGCAAACTCCATATAAACATACTAGATAATATTCTGATGCAGTACCTTTGGGCCGGGGGCTTGACCCTGGGGTTCCTTCGAGGAACCCTTTCGAAAGCCCCAGAATCCTCATCGGGATCTGGGTTGTTGTTAGGCAGGACCACCTTGGTCCTGTAGGGCCCCTTCGAGGTGATGGGAGGCAGATCCTCCTCAGCATCTTCCGGCGCGGCCCTCTTCCTTGTTTGGGGGGGAGTCAATCTCCCGAAGGAAATGGGGGATGGACACCACCCTCTCGTCCGCCCTCGGTGTGGGCACCACTTGGCCTTCTTCTGGAGGGCGATGGGGGATGTTGGGCGAGAGGTACCCGAAGAGCGCGCTTTAGCTCCCAGATATCGGTGTCGGTAATGCAGGAGGCCTCCCACTTAGCCTACGAACCCAAGCCGGCCATGGATGAGCTCGGGGAGATTGGCTTGGAAAGAAAGGATGGAGAAATGGATCTAAGCGCTTTTGGCTTGGATGGGATAAGAAATCGAATCTGGGATGCGTATGGAGGGCTTGGGGGTTTTCTCCCTTTTATGCTGGGTTGTAATACCAAGGGCCCCCTTAACTGCCGCAAGCTTTGGCACTTCCCGAAACTATCGTGTCGTTATACGCGCGTGGGATAACCAGATCATTATTCGTATCCCATGAAACACGGAGCACGATATTCGCATTGATAAGGCATGCCTATAAAAAAGTGGCCTCGAACCGTGAATCGAGTTTTCATAACTGGCTGTCGTGGCCTTTCGTCAGAAAGGTTGTCAGATGAGGGTACTATTCACACCCGGGCTTTTGGCCTTCAGGGTTGAACAACGTATATTTTGGAGACAGGGCATCGTCAAGGGCCGAGTTGGAACCAGCCGAACATAATGGGAACTCGCCTCGCAAGCCGAATACCTTGGATGCATGAAGTTGTTGAAGACTATATACCTCAGTGTTGGAGGCTAGTTCGGGGGCTACTGAGGGAGTCCGGGACTAAGGGGTCCTGGGGCCGTCGGCTCATCTCTCATGGGCCGACTTGTTGGGACGCTCCATGGAAGGCCAAACTATGGGGCAACCCCCTGTTCATGAAGGAAAGCTCCGAAGATTGGTGTGTCCTCCAAGTCCTGAAGATAGGATTGGTGTATCTATCCCCGGTTGGAGGCCCGTTATGTGTAACCCTAGGTACCCTGGTATCTATATAAACCAGAGTGTTCCATTCGTAGAGGCAGGTCGACTCATCTAGGGTTTTAGCTCATACAATCTGAAGGTAGATCAACTCTGTAATTCTCATCCACATCAACATAATCAAGCAGGACGTAGGGTTTTACCTCCTCAAGAGGGCCCGAACCTGGGTATACATTGTATCCTTCGTCCCCTGTTACCCATCGATCTAAGGTCCATAGTTCGGGACCCCCTACCCGAGATCCGCCGATTTTGGCACTCACAATCACCCTCATATCCGCCCCATATTTGAGCTGGATACAAGAGGTAACGGCCAGCCCGAGCGTTTGAGCCCCATTTGAGGCGCCCGTGTGGGTTACATTTTTGTGACAGAGCACTGACTGAGCCATCCGCCCGGGCATTTGAGGCGGGTTTGAGGCATCCGGCTTTACATGCTCTTTTTTGACAAGGGAAATATTTCATATCATGGGGGTACCAATTACACCTAGCCTCTGCAACAACACAGTGTCGTAAAGACATTACGGACGCACACAACCAAAAGACTAAACGAAGAACAAGAAGAAAGAAAAATCTTGCTATAGTGATGAATTCCTTCTAGATACAACACGAACCACCACCTAGGCAACACCCAAGTCCAAACTCTCCAACGCTTCCAAGAAGGAAACAATGCATGAGCACCATCGTCGCCCAATCCTAGATCTTAGGTTTTCACCCTGGAGAAGATCTGCGCTCTCAAAACAATGCCTTCAACAAGATCACTGCCAGGCACAACCAATTAAGGTTAGGTTTTGGATTTGCACCCTGAAATCTAAGACAATGTACTCGCCTATGTTGTCGTCCCCACTTGTCGATGTCGTTGCTACGAGTGACGAATCACCAAGCTGAGTCTAGATCGTCATGAAGACTCGACCTGCCATTACAAGGCCTCAGACCTTAGTCGCCATGACGCTAGCCGCCATTGTCTTCACCATGGAAATCGAAATACCGACATGTCCCATAATGTCAACATATACCGAAGTTTCACGTGACACCCTTATGAAGCCTTTTAGGCTGATATAGGAGCACACACGGCCGAATCCCATCAGATCGAGCAATCTGCGTGTGTCAAGCACCCAATGAAGATCTCCGGCGAAGCATTCCTGAACACGCTAAGGACTAGATCCATGAGGCCGGCCAACCGACATAACACCATCTTAAAGCAAATAGAACCCACGGACTGCGCCAGCAATCAGCTCCCTATAGCAAGCTGGAAATCTTTGTGGGCACTGTCACCACCACCCACTCCATGCGGAGACGGGTAGCTGAGCCGCATCAAGCCCCTCAATCCAGTCTTCGTGCCACCCACGTGGCCACAACGGCAGTCGAGGTACCTAAGAAATCCGAAGCTACCGTCCCGGCGCCAGTCTTCGCCGGACGAATCACGTCGTCCAGAGATCCCGCACACGAGAAATGATGGGGCCCCTGCCACCATCAGCCGTGCGAGGAGGATGAAAACCTTCCGTCGCGGTCAGCCTCGTGGCCTTTGGCCGGAGGTGTCCTTTGACGGCGGCGGGACAGCAAGATCGGAGGAGGAAGGGGTGGTGGTCGCGTTAGGGATCTGCCCGAGTAGTCCCTCCTGGAAGCGACGCGGGGGCGTTATCCCGATCCTAAAAAAGTGGCCACCCTCCCCCGTATCTATACCTATTATACTATTACAGTACAGAGTGCTTCTGCCGGTACGTCATCAAAATTGCCCCTAAAGTTACAAAATATTACCCACCAATGCCACCGATAAGTGTTAAAAAACGTTTCATACAGAAAATCTCGGACTGGGCCGGCCCATACAGTAGGAACCTCCTATATTGCGCTCTGCCCGCTAGGGGAAGACACATCGGGCATGTTTGAGCCGGCCCATGTACGGACAACGTGTTTTTAAAATTCGTTATCTATTTTTGGTTTTTCCTACCTTTAAAATTTAGTTTTTCGTTTCTATTTCCATCATTTTTTCTCCCAGTAATTTGGGACTTCAAAAAAGTTTTGAAAATAAAAAAAATCGAAAAACAATGTTTAAAAACTCATAAATGTTTGGTGATTCAGAAAATTTTTACTATTTTTAAAAAATGTTCACGAAATAATAAAACGTTCATGATTTTTCTAAACAGTTCGTGTGTTAATAAATGATAATGAAATTGAACAAAATTTGGCCAATTCAAAGGATGCTCATGAATTGAGAATTATTCAAAAAAAATCTCAGAAATTAAAAAAAAATATTGATTCATAATTTTTTCTCTGATTCAGAAAAGATCATGCATTTCAAACATATTCATCAGTTTTGGTAATTGTTTCACCAATTTCTAAAAAAATGTTCGTCGATTCCAGAAAAAATGCTTTAAAAATGTTCACATTTAAAATATATGTTATCAATTATTATAAAATTTTCATGAATTCAAAAAATGTTCTTGATTTTAGAAAATATTCGAGAATTTAAAAAATATTCATGAGTTTAAGAAAAAGTTCATGATTTTCAAATAATGTTCACGATTTTACGAAAATAAGAGTGATAGTGTATCTCAATGATGTTGTAAAATGAGATCATTGCCATTCAATTTTATTAATAAAAATCTCCCGTTGCAACGTACGGGCCATTTTGCTAGTAAAGTATACAAGTAATAAAATAAAAACCCACCAAAATTCATAGAAAAAAATAATTTTTCAATTAAAAAATATAAGTGCGTTTAGACCGCATGGGAGTACTAGTGAGGATTGCAATCCTCTAAGCATTCTGTAAAATTCTCAAAGGATGGGAGGGAGAGCCAATCGGATCGAGCAACACGTACGAATTCCAGAGTATTCTCAGATCCTATGCGATCGTACGATTCGTCCGTCGCTGTCCATGTCCCTTTCGTTCCTTCTGCAAGGGGTTTACGTGTGCGGACACGACGCGCCTCCGGGCCTTTCCAGGCGCGCGCCATCGCATAGGCGACGGCACCACTGCCTATAACTAAGCTCTCTCGCCGGGCAAACTCCGGGGACGCATCCTCGCCACCGGACGAGCTGTTTTCTCTCATGCACTCGCTCAGGTTGTCTCCTAGTGGCACCAGCACGGGACTCGGCCGGTTCGCCGCCGCGCCGTTGGTGGCCGCAGCTCGTGGAGGGAGGAGCGTGTCCGCCGCGCCGGGCATGGAGCACCCGCGCGACGACATGCACGACACCAAAGAGTACTACTCTGTTGATCATGTACAGGTAATTTTCCCTTGCAAATTGCATGCTGGTGTTTTCAGTGGTTGGTTGGTCCGTGTAGGGACGTGATGAGCCACCCGTTCGGGGTGGCCTACTCCACGAGGTCCGACGAGGAAGGCTTCGGCGGGGTTTACGCCAGGGACGACGACCGGCCGGCGTTCAACCGTCGAGCTGCCGAGGCGCATCCGAGCCATCCTCCCCCTGGTACTTTTTGTTTATTTATGATTATGATGTGGAGCTAACTGTATTTTTTTGCTTAGTAATAACTGATCGAGATGTGTTTTTCTTCAGACCATGACACCACGCAGGTGAACGAGGAGAAGGCACGCCATCTCAAGGACGGCAAGCTCGCCACCTAGCTTTCCAGCTAGTAGATACTCTTTCTGTCTCACAATATAAGATGATTTTTGACACTATATTATTGTCAGAAAAACGTCTTACATTACATTACGGGACAAAGATAATAGTATTCTATGTGCGTGTTAGCTTCATCGCAGTCGCTAGTTGAGGTTTGTAGCGAGCGATGTAAAGCCATGTTTTAAGGAGTTTATCTATGTGTTGCAATAATCTTGTAAAATACCAAGGCTGTAAAATTAAGAGATGAGTTGTGCAGTGATAGTGCTCTATGGGTGTGGGAGCTAGAATTCTTGTTGGGCCCTAATATCTGGGGAGGTAAATACACCAGGGGTCTTACAACTTTCACCTGACATTTATTTTGGTGCACAAAGTTACAAAATACGTTTTTAGGGTCACTAAACTTGCAAGGCCGTTCAAATACAGTCATCCTCACCATACGCACGTAGTCATCAACGCCAATTCTAAGACCTGTGCTGTATCTACCTCTATTAAGAAAAAACTCCAATCACGTGCAAGTTCTAAGATCTGTGGTGTATTTCCTTTGTAAACTAATATAAAAACGTATGAAACACTATTTTAATAATCTAAACGTTCTTATATTAGTTTACGAAGAGTATTTATTACCTCTATTAAAAAAAAAACTCCCATCCTTTGCGCGTCTTTTGAGACGGAGGATCCTTTGATGATACGACCCTCGATCCCAACCCGATCGTTTCATCAACTTTGCTAAACAGTTCCATTATTATGGGCCCAAACATATGCTAATTCTAGCTAACCACTAGGTGCTAGGTAAAAACATGTGCTAGTTCATAGAAGTAAGTGAGCATATCCATAGATTAACATGAGACTGTCAGTCAGCGTATCTAAGTAGACTAACCGGTGACATGTAACATAAGGAAAGGCGGATGATTTGGGCCCGCGACGATGTGCCGGCCCGCATCATGTGGCAGGCAGGCAGGCTGCCATGCCATGACCACCGCCACGAATGCATGAAGAGTGAATCAGAGGGGAAGCTCGCAGCGAGCCCGATAAAGAAGAAAGGAAGCCATCTCTTGCCCCGATGGAAGAATCGAGGTATGCACACGACGGAGGTGCTCGCATGCATGCCAATTGCTGCTGTACTAGTACTAGTACTGTACTATTAATCCATTCATTTTTTAGTTTCATGCATGCCTCCCTCCCTAGAGATTCTATACGGAAGAGACAAACGCAAAGAAAACAGGGTATCGAGGTTGATGCAGCCTTAATCCTCCTCCAAGGTGGGTTCGTGCGTTGCTTCCCTTGTCAAGTGTCATGTAGCATACATACATGGACATGGTGCTCTCTGCTCTGCTCTGTGAGCGTTCGTAACTACGGGCAGGTTTCCATCAGGGAGAGAGCTAGTAGGAGCGAGCGAGTGTACCCTAAACCCGACCAGCTCGCAGCATCAGCAGCTGCAGACGGGTGCACGATCGATCGACCAACGGATGGCTGGGTTTTGCTTGGCTTCACTGATGGCTCTGTAAACAACACTGTCGATTATGTGTCTCATGAGTCATGATTCAGACGGCCACCACTTTACCCGGCTGAAATGCTCACTCTGCACACTCCCTAAGTATCTACCGGCATGTGCCGCCGCAGCGATTCTCCCGTGCACAAGTGACCACATGGATCAAACCAAACGTTTGTAGATGTGACACACTGACACTAGACACAGGGGCTGCACTGCATTGCATGCATGCAAGAGGCAAGAGGAGCCAACCGACAAGTATTTCAAACATTTTAGTGCGTCCAAAAGCAGACGCGATTCGGCGGGAATTTCGGTGCATCTATCCGTACGTCTCTATATCTCCAAGCCATGGCAAAACATATCCGATGGGTAAGTACTACGTATGAGCTCGTCAGACGTTGCTTTCCAAAAGCATTTGCTACCGGAGCCTGAGCCTCTAGTGCGAGTGTGAACTGTGAAGTATCCCAACACTTTGAGTAAAGCGCGTGCTGTTCTGGGATGCAAGCTCATGGGATGGGAGTGAGACCCTGAATACATATACATATCATATGCCTCGACCATTGCCAAGACAAACAGAGGCAGATCGAGGCTTGTAGTTTTCTGGGATGTGTGGCTGTTCCTCGGCACCATTGTAGTATCTTGCCGTTTGTTTTCTTTATTTCTGTCTGTGTGTGCGTTGGGTTGTTCTTGGTTGCTGTCAAGGCTTCATTAATTAATAGCCGGGCGGCAGTCTTTTCCTCCAGAAACAGAGGCAGAGTGTCCTAGAACCAGGCGAAATTGCTTGACCGGGACCGATGGAATAGACTGGGAAGAATGGAGAAGACCACAACACTGAATCCCACGATCTGAACTCCATGCTGTCTGTCGACTTCTTGAGCTTGGTCAAAGTGTTGCTCAACTAGGCATTATTCCTACTGACTGAAAAAACAAAATGGACAGCTTGTTTTGATTTTGCAGCGGCGCTCGCCGAAATGGCGATTCTTTTCTTACTCCGGTGGACGGTGGTGCATGCCGCATGCACATCAATCGCAGGGTTCAGAGATCTTTATTCCTCTCAAAGTCACTTTCAGACTTTCCCTAGTCCAGTCGTCCAGAGATGCAGTTGCAGTTGCAGGCGACTTTCATCCATCAAAGGCATCCGATAGCATCTACCTAGATACATTCATTTTTACGACAAGCAATTCCGGACGGAGGGAGTACATGAACACTTCCTGGAGTAGATGCTAGTAGTTTTTTTTTATTTAGATGAGAGTAGATGCTGGCTTGTTGCGTTAATTAGCTTCATGCATGCTACCCTACACTTCCCATAATCCATCCATCATGTTGCTTCTGTGGTGTGAGTCGAGGCGTGTGGGACGCGGAGATCGTTTTGGGTCGCACTGATCTTCCTGTTTGCAAAGCCGGATTTTTTTTTCTCTGAAGAAGACCGAAGCTGTGATTTGTTTTCATTTCAAAAATAACCATGCCATCAACTTTTTTCAAAAAAGTATGTGAACATTTTTCTTAGACTTGTTACCTTGTTCAATTTCATGATTTTAAGAATTTGTGAACTTCTTGTGGAACTCATGAATTCTGTACAACTCTCCGAAGATTGTCTTGAATCTGCTATTTTGTCTTGAAGGTAAAAAATGATGAAGCCCATTAGACGTACGATCCAATTACCTGGTTTAACACCGAGTTGCTCATGATTTATACTTATGCGATGAAGACGGAGTCATGCCATGCTAATATTATGGGATTAACATTCTTTAAGGATCGTATATTTTGAATAATGATTATGTTTCTTATACTTTTTAATATTACTGTGTTGATATCAATTACTTCATTGTTCTCAATATTTATATCGTGATAAGATTACATGTTGGGTAAAATTTCACATCAAAAATTCAATTTTTATCATGTACATACTCGAGGACGAGCAGGAATTAAGCTCTAGGATGCTTGATACGTCTCCAACATATCTATAATTTTTGTTTGTTTCATGCTATTATATTATCAATCTTGGATACTTTATATGCAATTATATGCTATTTGATATCATTTTAGGACTAACCTATTAACCCAGTGCGAGTGTCAATTCCTGTTTTGCGTTTCTTAACCTTTTCAGAAAAACAATACCAAACGAAGTCCAAACACGATAAAACTTAACGGGGTTATTTTTGGACATAAAGAGACCCTAGAAACTTTTGGAGGAGACCGGCTAAACCCCGATCTCGCATGGTGCACCCTGGGGGGTAGGCCATGCCATGCAGGCTCGTGACTCCCTCGGACACCCCCCGGCCTAATTTCACATCTATATAATCCCAAATACACGAAACACTTTTTACTCCACCACAAGGCTCCATTCTTCTGTGATCCAATTTGGAGGCCTTTTTCGGCGTTCTATGGGAGGGGAAATCAATCACGGACACTAGTAGAAAACGTGGCTTTCGTCACAGCTCGATCTACACATTAGTCCCGGTTGCATTACGAACCAGGACTAATGTGAGCATTAGTCCCGGTTCGAACGGCTAGGGCGCCGGTCGGGTACCAGTCCTGGTTCAGATCGGACCTTTAGTCCTAGTTGGAGACACCAACCGGGACTAAAGGGGCTGATACCCTTTGGTCCCGGTTCATGTCTCCAACCGGGACTAAAGGCACCTTTAGTCCCGGTTGGAGACACGAACCGGGACATGCCTTTAGTCTCGGTTGGAGACACGAACTGGGACTTTAGGGTTTTGAAAGTTTTTTTGTTTTTTCTATTTGTTTTTTGTTTTTAGTTTCTGTTTTAAATTGCTTATATCTTTTAGGATATTTGATGTTTTTGAGTGATTCTTTTTGCATTAGATTCAAAATTTTGTCTAGTTTGTGTTTGTGCAATTATTTTTCAAATTTGAATGATTTAAATTTGAATTTGTTCAAATTTGCTTCAAACCCTAAATTGTGAATAACTTGAGTTTAAAAATAGTTTTTAATTTAATTCTTTTTGCTCCTAGGCACATGTTAGATGGTGCATGTTGAACGCACAAAAAGTCTGGAGTTGAAATAAGTTTTAAAAAAATGAAATGCCTTTGTAACAGATGATTTTTCGTCCAAAACCATGATACTTCGAAAGGGATTGTCCAGTTTGTACACGAAGTGCATCTAGTTTTTACCGTAACCCTCTCAACTTTTTAGCACATGATATGTCGGTAAAATAATGATACCGTGCCAAGTTTCAACCTTTTCGCAGTTTATTTGTAGTGCTTTTCAATTTCAGGGTCATTTAGTTCAAAAAAAATTAATAAATGCATGAAAAATAGCGAATGAAGTGGGAAATGGTTGAAAATTGATGATATGGCTTTGAATGGTGCATGGTGAATGCACAAAAACTCTAGAGTTTAAATAATTTAAAAAAATGAAGTGCCTTTGTAACAGATGAGTTTTCGTCCAAAACTCTGATACTTTGAAAGGGATTGTCCAGTTTGTACACGAAGTGCATCTAGTTTTTACCGTAACCCTCTCAACTTTTTAGCACATGCTATGTGGATGAAATGATGATACCATGCTAAGTTTCAACCTTTTCAGAGTTCATTTGTAGTGCTTTCAATTTCAGGGTCATTTAGCTGGAAAAAATTAATAAATGCATGAAAAATAGCGAATGAAGTGGGAAAGGATTGAAAATTGATGATGTGGCTTTGGATGATGCATGTTAAATGCACAATATGTCTCGACTTGAAACAAGATTAAAAAAAGTGTTATGAAAAAGTAAAAGGGGTATAACTTTTGCATACGATGTCGAAAAAAAGTGTTATGGAAATTATTATTTTTTAAATAAATAATGACATATTTGGATTCCTCACGTTTTTCTGATAATAATGGATATATTATTTGTCGAATTTCGATTTACAAATTAAACATATTAATTATGCCATATTAAATGAATAAATTGCAAAAAATGAATAAAATAATATTATTACTTATTCTAATTTCATTTTAATTAAATATTCTTATTACTTATTTTATTTTGAACTTTTTATTATTTTGGTTCAAAAATTAAATCATGTTACATCAAGACCTAAGAGTTAATAGGATTGATAGCTTACTATTGTCAAGAAAACAACAAGTGCAGACTTAGAAACTAGGGGTGATAGAACTCGAAAGTTAAGCGTGCTGGGGTTGGAGCAGTGAGAGGATGGATGACCGGCAGGAAAGTTAGACGATTTGGAATGAAGGATGATTAGAGATTAAATTATCAAATAATTCCAGAGCAGTGAGGAGAGGTGATTAGAGATTAAATTGTCAAATAATTCAAAGATTTGAAATCAGAAAAAAAATCGAAAAAATAAAAAAAATCATTTTAAAAAATATCTTTAGTACCGGTTGGTAACACCAACCGGGACTAAAGGTCCTTACGAACCAGGAGAAAAGGCCCGTTTTCTACTAGTGGGAGGTCATCTACTTCAACCTTGTTGTTTCCATGATGATGTGTTTGTAGTTCACCATAGACCTATGGGTCCATAGATACTAGCTAGATGGTTTCTTCTCTCTCTTTGATCTTCAATACCATGTTCTCCTCGGTCTTGTTGGGAGCTTTATCCGATGTAATCTTCTTTTGTGGTGTATTTGTTGGGATCCGATGATTTGCGGGTTTATGATCAGATTATTCATCGAAAGTAACTGAGTCAAATATGAACTTTATTATGCATGGTTGTTATAGCTTTGTATTTCTCTCCGATCCATCGGTTTGGCTTGGCCAACTAGATTGATTTATCTTCAGTGGGGGAGGTACTTTGTAATGGGTTTGATCTTATGATGATCTATATCCAAGTGGTAAAGTAGGGGATAAGACATGTATTTGCATTGTTGCCATTAAGGATAAAATGACGGGATTTATTCATATTGAATGGGTGTACTTTTTTTACATCATGTCATCTTGCTTCAAACATTACTCTGTTCTTCATGAACTTAATATATGATCATTGTAATGAATAACATCTTAACTATGCGTCTTTCTATCAATTTCCCAACAATAATTTGTCTACCCACCGTATGCTATATGTGTTCGAGAGAGAAGCCTCTGGTGAAAACTATGACCCCTGGGTCTACATAATCCTATTGCTTGAAACCTATTTACCTTGCTGCAATTTTCTTACTTTCATTTTACTTTTTTTTATCAATATATCACTATCAGAATTAATCCTTGCAAGTAACGAGTTCAAGGAGATTGACAACTCTCTTGCCCGCGTTTGGTGCAAGTGTTTGCTTTTGTATGTGTAGTTGTCGAAGACATGAATTTGCTTGGTTCTTGCGGTTCGATAACCTTGGTTCTCATTGAGGGAAATATTTATCAGCTACTCTTCAGGAAAAAAAACAACGCAGCTCACAAGTAGCAACTATCATCACAGAGAGCAACCATAGGCCCCCGCCCTGAATACCACCAAAATGGCGAGCAAGCCACCCACCAGCCGCCATGAAATGGCTGTCACAACGCCATGGAAGAGCTCATCTGTCATCGCTTGAGCTAGGGAGCACACCACCAAGAGCCCCTAGGGCCGAAGATGGAGCGCCCGGGGCCGTCACGGGCCAGATCTGGACTGAGTAGCCCTTGATCCATGTCGGGTGCCGCCAGCGCACATGCCGAGATCAACCATTGTTGATTCCGCAAGATCAGTCATTGCACCCACATAAGGGGACCACCCGCGCAGTCGTAAGATGGGGAAGGACCCCTATCATCGTCCATCCGACGGGCTTCGCATGACCATTTCATCCAGTGATGGCGAGGAAGGAGGGTAGAGAGGAGGGAGGCAAGTGGTGGCGATCTGGGGCTTCCGATCATGTGGTCACCAGAGGTGCGACGCGATGGGTGGGGTCATGTTTACACATTTTTATGTTTTTTAAATGAGATACATGTCATCTCACTTCTTATGATTCTCTATTCCTATGAACCAAAGGATAGCGTAAACGCTGGACAACGAAATCCACAGAAAAACTACCGCTAAGGTTATCTCCAACGTCGACCCTCAAACCGCCCACATAAGTCTGGATCGCACGGTACGGTTGTGTTTTGTCATCCAACGTGGTCCTATACCGGTCCTTCGAGCAGTCTAGACGCATGTTTTCCTGTAAATTGGGAGCAAAGTGTGTGTGAGGAGGGCTTTGCGGGAGTCCGGACAACAGGCAATTTGGACTCCGACTTCACCGGCCCACAGAATCACCCCTCCCGGTTCCATTTTCTTCCAGTCTACCCCTTCCCCTTGTTTTGCATCCTCACCCTCCTCCTCTGTCATCGTTGTTGTACCTCTGGTCGCAACACATGCATTGGCAGACCTCCGCAACCATCACCGACGCATCATCTCGCCTTTTATGACAGCGTCATCCACCCATGACCCGTCCGTACATAGGTAGGTTTCTCCCCCTTGTCGTTGACGTCCATGGTGGACACCCCGACCAGCAAGTGTCCGGTCAAATGCCATTGAGATAATTTTCGAACGCAAGTCGTTTTTTAGAGTACGGAGGATGTAAGGGTACTTGAGCATTGAAGAAGATGTCGTGCGATGCGTCGTGTGTTGTACCCATGGATTTCGTAGGCAGGCACAGAAGGGGCTCTTCTGGCAGCACGTGCATGATTCGTTTCACGAGCGCGAAAGCGCATTGCGTCCTACGACATGTACATCCACCAACGCAATGTGAGGTCGTTATCATATCGATTGTATGCCATCCATACCACCGTCACCAAGTTTTGTGACATGATTGCTCGGTTGGAGGCAAGGTAGCCAGTGTGCACGGCAACGAAGGGGATCGTTAGTTTTACTTCTTCTTGCTTAACTTACCAATTGAATCATTCATTCACTCAATATTGCACTACACATCGTGTAGCCCATACGCGTTACCACTATTAGAAAACGGACCTTTTGTCCATAGCATTAGTCCCGGTTAGGTTTTGAACCGGCACTAATGAGACCATTAGTCCCGGTTCGGGACGGGCAACATTAGTCCCGGTTCGTTCCGGACCTTTAGTCCCGATTCGTGCCACGAACCGGGACTAAAGGGGTTGAGGCTTTAGTCCCGGTTGGTCTCCAAGTGGGACTAAAGGTAGACCTTTAGTCCCGCTTGGAGACACCAACCCAGAGTAAAGGGGTTCTAAAAGTTTTTGTTTTAAATTGCGTATATCTTTTAGGATATTTGATGTTTTTGAGTGATTCTTTTTGCATTAGACTCAAAATTTTGTCGAGTTTATGTTTGTGCCATTAGTTTTCAAATTTTAATGGTTTAAATATGAATTTTTTTCAAATTTGCTTCAAACCCTAGATTGTGAATAACTTGAGTTTAAAAATAGTTGGTCCAGTTTGAAGGAGATGGTCCAGTTTGTACACGAAGTGCATCCAGTTTTTGTCGTAAGCCTATCAACTTTTTATCACAATCTATGTGGGTGAAATGATGATATCATGCCAAATTTCAACCTTTTCAGAGTTCATTTGTACTGCTTCTCAATTTCAGGGTCATTTAACTCAAAAAATAATTGAATGCATGAAAATTAGCAAATGAAGTTAGAAAGGGTTGAACTTTGAGGATGTGACTTTGAATGGTGCATATTGAATGCACAAAAAGTCTGGAGTTCAAATAAGTTAAAAAATGAAATGCCTTTGTAACAGATGGGTTTTCGTCCGAAACCTTGATACTTCGAAGGAGATGGTCTAATTTGTACATGAAGTGCATCCAATTTTTGTCGTAACCTTCTTAACTTTTTATCACAAGCTATGTGGGTGAAATGATGATACCATGCCAAGTTTCAACTTTTTCAGAGTTCATTTGTAGGGTTTTTCAATTTCAGGTTCATGTAGCTCAAAAAAATCATTAAATGCATGAAAAATAGCAAATGAAGTTAGAAAGGATTGAACTTTGAGGATGTGGCTTTGAATGGTGCATATTGAATGCACAAAAAGTCTGGAGTTGAAATAAGTTAAAAAATGAAATGCCTTTGTAACAGATGGGTTTTCGTCCAAAACCTTGATACTTCGAAGGAGATGGTCCAGTTTATACACGAAGTGCATCCAGTTTTTGTCGTAACCCTCTTAACTTTTTAGCACAAGCTATGTGGGTGAAAATGATGATACCATGCCAAATTTTAACCTTTTCAGAGTTCATTTGTAGGGTTTTTCAATTTCAGGGTCATGTAGCTAAAAAAATCATTAAATGCATGAAAAATAGCAAATGAAGTTAGAAAGGATTAACTCTGGCTTGGTTAATCTTAGTTGTGACTCTGGCTGGGATGGTGCTAGCAGATGTAGTCGATGGTATGATTGGGTGGACACCAATTTTCGAACTCTACCTTCCTCCCCCGGTGGACCGCCTTTTTTAGTTTTGTAGAAAATAAACAAAAATGATAAAATCTTAAAAAAATAAAATCCTTTGAGATGTACTCCCTCATTCCTAAATATAAGTCTTTTTATATGTTTCATTAGGGAACTACATACAGATGTATATAGACATACTTTAGAATGTAGATACACTTATTCTGCTCCGTATATGGTCTCCTAGTGAAATCTTTAAAAAGACTTATATTTAGGAACGTTGCAAGTAGTTAGGTTTTAGTGTCTAGTTGGTATAGAAAATTTGAAATATGAATTTTGACCTTTTTGCAAAAAAAACAAAAAAAACGGCCATAATTTTTGCATACAACGTCGAAAAAAGTTTAATATATAAAAAAAACTAGAGAAAAATTGAACCTCGATTTCACCTGGTTTACCCGGTGAAGTTTTCTCAGATTCTCAAAATTTCAAAAGTAAAAAAGAAGTTATTTCAAAAAGAAGATTTTTTTCGGAAAAATCAAAAACAAATTACTTAAAAATAATTAAATGATGTCATATTTGGATTCCTCACATTTTTCTGATAATAACGGATATATTATTTATCAAATTTTGATTTACAGATTTAAAGATATTAATTATGCCACATTAAATGAATAAATGGCAAAAAATGAATAAAATCGTATTATTACTTATTTATTTTCATTGAAATTCAATATTATTATTACTTATTTTGTTTATTTGTTTGGAATTCAAAAAATTAAATAATGTGACATCAAGACCTAAGGGTTAATAGAATTGATAGCTTACTATTGTCAAGAAAACAACAAGTCCAGCGCGCCACGTGGAGGGTCTTTAGTCCCGGTCCGTGTTGAACCGGGACTAAAGGGGAGGGGGCTTTAGTCCCCACCCTTTAGTGCCGGTTGCAAAACCGGGACTAAAGGCCCTTACGAACCGGGACTAAAAACCCGTTTTCTACTAGTGTACAATGATGTACCATATGATTGAATCAATAATTCACTCGATAAGTACATACAATGTTGAATGAAACTGAAGGAACAATATATATGTGTAGGAGTGACATGATCAGTTCATGAAAAAATTATAAAACATTTGGTTCATTTAGTTTAATTTAAACTGTTGTTGTACTAGACTTGTTTACATGTTATGTATGAATGGTCTATGCTATTTTATATCCGAACTTTGATGAAATCCGTTGAGTTTGCATGCATTTCATCCGACCTATTGAAATACAATTTTAATTGAATGCGGGGAACGTTGCATGACAGGCTCCAGCATGTCCACGGACAGATTCGGGATCAGCGTTGGAGATGTTTTAAGGATTTCAATTAGAATCCTCTAAGCATCCTAGTAGTAGAAAATTCTCAAGGATGAGAGGGCGAGCCAATACGATCGAGCAACACGTACGACGAATTCAAGAGAATTCTCGGATCCGATCCGATAGTACGATCCGTCCGTCGCTGTCCCTGTACCTTTCCTTGCACTGCGAAATCATTTTATATTATGAGACGAAGGTAGTAGTTCTTTGTGCGTGTTAGCTTCATCGCAGCCGCTAATTAAGGTTTGTAGTGAACGATGTAAAGCCATGTTTTAATGAGCTTATCTATGTGTTGCAACAATCTTGTAAAATACCAAGGCATGCTTTCCGCTAAGGTTGTAAAATTAAGAGGTGAGTTGTGCAGCGATAAGACTACTCACAACGGGAAGTAATCATTACAAGAAATTTGTTAATCCATAACAGACTGAGTCTGTCACAGAATAGTAGAAAATGGACGGATTTTAAATCCGTCATGTATATTGCGTCATAATTTGACACCGTGTCTTCCAGGACAGATTTTTGACTGTCATCGATCTTCCCTAGACCCGTCCGGCCCTAAACAGGTCCGAACCTTTATGACGGACCTATTCGTCGCGGATGTACATGACATGACAGCTGATGTGGCATCATGGTGGATCTGACTTGGCAGCCCAACAATACAGCCCATTTATCTTTCTACAAATATTTAGGCCCATATAGTCCATTGTTTATTGGGCTTTCACCCATTTTTTTAATATTTCATTATTCTTTCTAGTTTGCCTTCTAGGCACGTTAATTATACACGTTCTAGATTATTATTGGCCTTGGACTGTTCCAACCCATATTTTGCCAGAATGCCAAATATTAGATCCACATGAAATAAGTAAAGAATCTCTATTTAACCAAAAACAATATTTTAGTGCACAACTGCAGATTCCCAACTACAAAATTCTAATCACAAAAAACATATTAAAATTACAAATCAGTCACACTGCACATTTAGATACATGTATCGTGTTCCCAATATTATCACTATTCCTATCCAAGTGGAGTAACCCTTCTAAACCAAGCCCATGTGTCTTCCGTTCTATCTTAATTACCTGTAAAAGAAAAGCAGAAACAAATGTGAGAACTATCTACACGAGGAATAAATTATGGGAAACATTTATACAAAACTTTATTTACAATCAAACTAATTAGCTCACCCACAATAAAATGACAAGTACAAGGAAAAATATACAGCAGCAACGCATTTTTCAGTCAACATACACATTTTAGCACGCAGAAAGAACACATAGGCATGTCTTAGCATCACACAGAAATAAATCAAATATAAATATTAATAGTGAGATGGTTGGTGGAATATCTACCCTGGAAACTTAGAGCATCAATCAGTTACTATATGTGGCTAGAACAAATCTTTACTAAGATCGTTGAAATAAATGTCCTATTGAAACAAACAACATTGAGATAAAAGTTGGTCGCCAAAACCAAAAAGAACGTCCACAATATGCAGTTACATGTTCCTTTCTGTATGTACATTGCACTGCATGATACTAACCAAACTTAACAAAATCTTCCACCTCTTTGTAAGCCATGCAAAATTTTGCTCTAAAGCTGAACAAGTTACAGAAACAAGCCAATAGTTGAATTCGACAAGTAAACACCACTTCTGGCAGCAATCAGTAATACCAATGTTTCATGCTAGAAAATAATAACTCCTGAAAGCCACAATTAGTTAAGGTGATCATGTCCCAAGAACCAATTTATTTTTCTCTCTAGAATTGTATACTCGGCATTTGGCCTACTTCTCAAACATATAGATAGATGTTCACAGAAGAATGAACGGGGGTTAGTTTTCACCTAGGTACTTTACTGGACATGATGTGAAGAGCTGGAGCACGGGGTGGGCTGTTGCGCATCATCTAATGGCTATGTCCTTGCAGTCCATGTCCCTGCAACACGTAGAATACAGTCAAGCAATCCATTGTCCAGCAAACAAGAAGAGAATGGAGTAAATCAATGATGTTGTCCCATATGAGTTCATACAAATCAAAGATTAGTACAACAATAGCCAAAATAAAGGCATGTTTCTAGGCTAATCGGTGTCTGACCCCAACAATTTCAATTTCCAATAGTCCGTGTCCATATTAACCAAAATGGTATCATTCATATGAGCAGAAACAACAACCGGAAGAAATGCAGAACGAAGGGACGGGGACCTTGAGCGTCAGATCTGCAGCAGCATTTCATGGATGTTCCAAGCAGCAACATCTTCCCAAGCAGTCCTCTACACGTTCCTCCTCCCTGCAAGGAAGGAACTCCAGAGATTAGAAGGAGGGAGAAGAGAGGAGAAGAAGTTCCTCACCCGTCACTAGCCACCGGCGCCCGAGCCGACCCCGACACCGTAGCTGCCCGGGTGGGCTGCGGGTGGATGCGAGCGGTGAATCCGGCCATAGCAGTAGTCAGAGGGAGCAAGAAAACTACCTCCGCGCTGACCAAGGCAACAACACCCAGACGTGGCCGGAGAAGAAGCTCCCTTCCCGTCACTCGACCGTGGATCTAGGGACCAGCTTCACGGCGAGATCCTGCTGGATCTTAGTTCCGAGGCGAGGAGAGGGGAGGGGGAGAGGGTTTGACGGTGGTGGAAAGGGCCACGGAGTGGGAGGTCGCCGGCAGGGAGAGGGGGAGGAGGTCGCCGGCAGAGGGAGAGGGGGCGTCGGTGAATAGGTTTGGTGGAAGAGAAAAGAGGATAGTGGAGGTGTATGGGACGTTGGATGTTGGTGTATCGGACGGTCGTGGTTCTCGATCCGTGGGATGGTTGACCAACCAATCAGAACGCGAGTTTTCCCACTGCGAGGATTGATGGAAGCACGACACATCGGCATGAGTCGTTCATGACGGTCCAGATGGAAGAACGGCACACCACTTACTCATATCCATCACGGTTTCCATAACGGTCCATATGTCTCTCATAAAGACACTATCATTTTTAGGGATCAGTCGCATCCCCACTGATTTGTGCTCATCGATGTTGCCCTATGTGTGACGGATTTTGAGAACGTCATCAGGATTCCGTCATGGATTAATAGATTTTTTGTAGTGTAACATAGAGTAGTAACATGCATATATTACTAGTCTAAGTTACTACCTCCACGATGGATAGTAACATATGAATATTAACGTTGAGCTTTTTATTTATTAGCTTATAGATTCATTTTTCTTGGTATGTGTTAATCGTTATGTATTTATAGGGGTAGTAACATGCCAAGTTACTCAATTTATCTCTCTTCTCATTAATTAAATATCACATCATACTTTTTTCTTAGGTGACATCTATGTTACTACATATGTTACTCTCATTGTGAGTAGTCTAATACTTTGTGGTTTTGGGCGCTTGAATTCTTGTTGGGCCCTAATATCTAGGAAGGTAAACACACCGTAAGTCTTATAACTTGCATGTGACGTTCATTTTGATGCACAAAGTTGCAAAATACATGTTTATGCCTTTATGGTCACTAAACTTGTGAGGCCTTCCAAATACAATCACCCTCGCCATACGCATGTGTAGCTTTTTTACTTTATTTGATAATATGTGTCTTATTCATATCATAAAGATCAAAATACAAGTCAGATAAAAACCGACGTGGCAAAACTGAAAAGATAGAAGAACTTCTCTGAGTTTGACACCAACGCCCGTCTACCTCCGGCACCACCACGGCAACCACCGAAGAAAAGAATGACGAATCACCTCCTCACCTGAGCTCGATGCGGTTTCATCGCTAATATGTAGTTTTGCGGACCTTCAAGGTGGCTCCCCAAAAGTGAAGCCCTTGTCGTTGAACGAATCAGACCGGGGCAACACCCCGAACATGCCATCGAACTTCAGATCTGCCCCCCACCACGACTAAGACATCGAAGGAGGAAACCATACCTGTCATCCACGAACCATGAACCCAACACACGTTCCGTCTTCCAGATGTCGTGACTGCAAACCATAGTCTGCATTCGCTCTTGGACTACCTCCCAAGCTCCGTGCCGCCGTTGGAGCAAACGTCATCGCAACGGCAAAACCCGAGGACACAGGTCCACCACGAGGATGCCGTCGCCGTCACGACATACTTACTTGAACAGACTGGTTTCCAGATCCATCCTCAACCATAGGGCCGATGGCCTCGTCAGGCAAGGATCCAAATAATCTTTATTGAGCGTCGTCATCGCTGCCATCGAAGCCAAGACGATAAACAAACTAAAAATCTAGACTACAAGAACTAAAAAACGATCCACACGCGTGGATCCGACGGCCCCCCTCACCACCAACGATCGAGGTCGCCGGCGAAGGAGAGCCACCGGAGGACGGCGTTGAAAGAATTGCCTCTCCTGCAGGCGGCTAGGGTTCCAACCGAAGGCGGGAGGAAAACTGTTCGCGTATGTGCATGTGTAGCTGTCAACGCCAGTTCTAATACCTGTGGTGTATCTACCTCTATTAAAAAAGACTTTCATCGAGTGCGAGTTCTAAGACTTGTGATGTATTTTCCTCTATTAAAGAAAAACTCCCATCATGTGCGCGTCTTTTGAGACGAAGGATCCTTTGTTGATACGACCCTCAATCCCAACCCGGTGCTTTCACCAACTTTGCTAAACAGTTCCATTATTATGGGTCCAAACATATGCTAATTCTAACTAACCACTAGGTACTTACGTAAAGACATGTACTAGCTCATACTAGAAGGAAGTGAGGATATCCAATTATCCATGGATTAACATGAGGCTGTCAGTTAGCGTATCTAAGTAGACTAACCGGTGGCATGTAACATAAGGAAAAGGAGCATGATTTGGGCCCGCGACGATGTGCCGGCCTGCATCATGTGGTTGTGGCGCGCCAAATCTACCACAGGTGCCAGGCAGGCAGGCTGCCATGCCATGACCACCGCCATGAATGCATGAATTTGTGCAGGAGGAAGCTCGCAGGTGAGCCCGATAAAGAAGGATGTAATGGCATTGCAGGTCCTAAAATTTGTTCAGAATATGATGGTTTAGTCTTATAACTTGTAAAAGATAACTATTTGGTCCTAGAACTTGTTCTCGGTGTGCACATTTAGTCCTGGGCGAATCATGAGCCGCCAAGTGGAGCCACCGGTCAGCACTGCATGTTTTGCAAATACCCCCTGCTGTTTATGGAAATCACCTGGCAGCTCCACCTTTTCTTCACTCGGCAGCTCGGGTGCGTGCACTTGTAGTAGCTCTGTGGGTACTCGCTGTGCTTCACCTACTTGTGCCCCTACTTCCTCCAGTTGTACCCGTCCTCGGCCGGTGCCCATGGCCACCGCAGCAGGGTAGTCTCCCTTTGCCGCCTCGATGTCCGCCACCGTTGCGGGTGGGCTGTGATCGGGAGGCCGGCGGTGTTGTCGCCGCCTGCAGTGGCGCTATCAGCTACGAGACGGTTGTTGAACTGCGTATTGGCGCCTCAAGTTGTCGTCGAGTGTTGGTTTCTGTCTTGACAGGAACATCTCTGCTTGGTGCTGAAGGGTGCAGTGCTATTACCTCATAAAGAAGAAAGGAAGCCATCTCTTGCCCCAATGGAAGAATCAAGGTATGCACACAACGGAGGCAATTTTGACAAATTTGACCTAAACTGAAAAGGAATTCGCAAAGTGAACCGCTCGTTGAAAAAATTCACCGGCCTAACCCTTTCATGTGGCGCCCGACAACAAGGCGACACACTAGACTGTGTAGCGCCTTACGTTTAGGCGCTGCACTATCGGCCACGCTCGCGCCCCGTGGCACGGCCCGACCCCACCCACCTGTGTGGCGCCTAAGACTAAGGTGCCACACTTGTAATGTGTGGCGCCTAGCTCTTAGGCGCCACACATTGACTTATACAGCCGTGGGCCGAACCCCTCCCCCACCCCCTCCCCATTCACCCCCACGTAGCAGAAACAAACAAGTCGGCACCCACGAGTTCCCCTCTCCTCCCTTCTCAAATCCCTCCTCAAATCAAGCAGATCTAAAGGTTTGGTCCGTGGATTTCGAACCCAATCCCTCCCTGAAGGTAACCTCCCCCGACCCCCTCTCTTTCATCCACGGAAAATGCTCCCGTTTGGTCCATTTTTTGTAAGTGTCGGCAAACCCTAGTTCTTCATGAATTTTGGGATGTGTATGATTTTGTAAGGGTTAGGCTTGTTTGTATGCTAGGGTTAGGCTTAGGGTTCGTTGTTAGGATTAGGGTTAGGCTTGTTTGTATGTTAGGATTAGGGTTCTTTGTATATTTAAGGATTAGGGTTATGTTATGTTGGTGTTAGGTTATGATGGGGTTAGGGTTGTCCATTTGATTATGCAAATGTTGTAATCTTTGGATGAGTTCTTATAAAAGTTATTGTATGGTTTGTTGTTTAAATTTTTAGGCATGGGAAGAACATGTGTTTATGTTCATCATGTGGACAAGGATGCCTTTTTGAAAGGCAATATTGACTCAGACCCGAATGAGCTTGACATGGTGTTTGGCTATAGTCCTAGCTATGCGGAGTTGTTGGAACAAGTCCAAAAATATTTGAATTGGATGGATACAAGTGATGTTGTTGAGTTTGATGGTAGGCATAATGTGGGATTTGGAATGCACATTCGCTGGAACACCATGCGTGTGAACTCCGAGCAACGTTGGCTTGCATACAAGGAGACGGTGGCCAAATCACTAGACAAGTCTCTAGAGTTATTTGCCATAAAAAAGGTTGATGCTAACTTGCACTTGGATTTGAACCGGGCTGCCTCTCCGATTGTTGATAGTAGTCCTCCACGAATGAACCAAGATGAGTTGATTGAACCTCTTTTGACCCAAAAAGTGAGGCCAACATTGACCCCGATCTCGAATATCCAAGATGAAGCATTGCAAGAGGAGAATAATGAGCATGAGGATGATGAGAATGATGATGTTGTTTTCCATGACAACAACCTTGGTGATTTGGACAAATATTATTTGCAAGAGACCATGGACCATTCCATTCCGTACTCTCGTGGCTATGCCTCTGCGTCGGACGATGACGGTCCCGGTGAAGAAGTTGATGAGGAAGGGTTCACGGTCAAGGAGGCCGAAGCTTTCAAGAAGGTATTAGGGCGGGATCATCGGACATCATTGTTCGAGGATCTTAGTCTTGCAGATGAAGTCGTTGTTGATGGCGACGAAGGCATAGTGCTTGGAGTTAGGCCAACTTCTCACCGGGACAAACATGGGAAGAACCGTATTGTGCCCGGGTCAAAGTTCGAAACATTCCTGGAATTGACGATGTGGTTGTATGACTATTCGGTTATGCATTATCGTCCACACAAAGTTGTTCATTCGGACATCAAGGTGCGTTACACGGTTGCGTGTGAGGATCCACAATGTCCATGGATTGTGCATGCAAGACCATGGAAAGGAGGCCCCAGATGGCACATTGTGAGTTGTCTACCTCATCTGTTGAGGCAAGAGGGTTGATGGCGAGCCTGTGTCCCAAAACCATAGACAACTCACCTCCAAGTTCATTGCTTACAGGCTTTCCAACTCCATCTCATCACTTCCAACAATGAGTATAAAAAGCGTACAAGACCTTGTAAAAGCCCTCTTTCACTACGAGGTGAAATACGGGAAGGCATGGAAGGCGAAGCAAGCCGCATTCAAGATGTTGTATGATGATTGGGAGCAAGCATACAACCGACTCCCTAGGTTTTTGGGAGCTATGTCCACCACTAACCCAGGCATGGTTCATGTGGTCGAGCTGTATGGGCAAAAAACAATGATTCACAACAAAAGGAGGGTCCGAGTCTTTGGTCGTGCATTTTGGGCATTTGACCAATGTGTGAGAGCTTTTCAACACTGCCGGCCGCTCATCTCCATCGATGGCACCTTCTTGACCAGACAATTCAAGGGCACTCTCTTGGTTGCAATAGGAAGTGATGCCAATAACCGGTTGTTGCCTTTGGGTTTTGCTTTGGTTGAGGCGGAGACGAATGATAACTGTGAGTGGTTCTTGCGTATTTTGAGAACAAAGGTATTATCACCCGATAGGAAAATTTGTGTCATATCGGATCGCCATCAAGGAATTCTGAACGCAGTTGACATTGTCATTCCCGAGAATGCTCCTTTGCACTATAGATGGTGCATGAGGCATTTCTATTCGAACTTCTATCGGGCATGTGGTAGCAAGGAGTTGACGGATGACCTTCAAGATTGTTGTCAAGCTTTTTCCTACAAACGTTTTGCAAGATTGTACAATGCTTTGGTCACAAACAAAAAACTTGATGCAGGGGGGCAGAATTTTCTCAGTAGGCACATTGAACTTAGGACAAAGTGGGCACGAGCTTATGATGAAGACGGCCGAAGATACGGGCAAATGACAAGCAACATGGCAGAATGCTTCAACCGGGTGCTCAAGGGTGTCCGTGTGTTTCCCGTGACGGCAATAGTTTAATACACATTCGACAAGTTGAGAGAATACTTTCTGAAGTACTCAATTGAAACATGTAAGCAGATTGCTGGAGAGAACAAGCAAAAGTACAAGTACAAGTTACCACCAAAGGTTGATAAATGGATGGCCTTTCAATCATGGAAGGGTGACTCCCAAACACCTACATTATACAATAACGAGGATTGGACGTACCAAGTGAACGAGCCCAGAGGAACCACAAACGATGGCGAAGAACATGGAAACCGGTCGTTCAAGGTATCTTTATCTAAGTATCATTGCTCTTGCGGGAGGCCAAGGTTGGTTCATCTCGCATGCTCGCACTTGTACACGGCAGCTCGCACTAGGAATGTGGACATCAACCATCCGCTCACCGTGAGGGAGTCCGAGTTCTCTATCGTGACCACCAAGCATACATGGTCTCCTAGATTTCAACCATAACCAATCTCAGTGCCCGGAGTATCATGGAGTTCAATTATGGCCTGACCTGGCATGGAAGGTGGTCAAACGAGGAAGACGAAAGACAAAGCATTTTAGAGGAGACATGCATGGATGGGGTCGTGGTGGTGGCCGAGAAATGGGGAACAACCAATTCCAAGAGCCTAGTGAGAGAACCCATTGCGGAGAGTGCGGTGGTAGAGGGCACAACACAAGAAAGTGTACCAACCGGAAGAAGAAGTCCAAAAAAATGATTCAAGGACAAGCCAACAAGTTCCTAGCCAACATGTTCCTAGCCAAGCAAGTACTAGCCAACAAGTGTTGGGGAAAGTTGCATGGGAAACAAAAAGTTTCCTACGCACACGCAAGATCTATCCATGGTGATGAGCATCTACGAGAGGGAGAGTGGATCTACATACCCTTGTAGATCGCTAAGCGGGAAGCGTTAAGAAATGCGGTTGGTGTAGTCGAACGTCTTCGCGGTCCAAATCGCCGAGCGTCCCGCGATCCCATCATGATCCATCCCGCGATCTCATCACGATTCGTCCCACGATCTCATCACGAATCGTCTCGCGATCTTGATCACGGTCCTTCCGGTCTAGCGCCAAACGGACGGCACCTCCGCGTTAAGCACACGTATAACTCGATGACTATCTCCGCCTTCTTGATCCAACAAGAGGGAGCGGAGAGGTAGACGAGTTCTCCGGCAGCATGACGGTGTTGCGGCGATGGTGGTGGAGTAATCTCAGTAGGGCTTTGCCTAAGCACAGCTGAAACCGATCTAGAGGAGAAACTACGGATTAGAGGGTAGGGTTGCACGTGGCTGAAAATCTATATGCCAAAACCCTAAAACCTCTAGTATATATAGGAGGAGAGGAGGAGGAGGAGGCTTGGCGCAAGGTCCATCCCCTCTTTGGTTCGGACCAAGTGGAGAGGAGGAGTCCTCCTCCTCCACTCCTAGTAGGATTAGGACTCCTTCCTTATTTCCACCTTTTTGCCTTTTTCCACCTTTTCTCACTTTGGAATTTCTTCCCAGCCGCATGGGCCTTGTGTGGGACTTCTGCCAGCCCGGGCTGGTATTTGTCCTCCCACAGCCCATGTAGCCTCTTGGGTCGAAATACCCCTCCCGATGGTCCCCCGGTACACTACCGATGAGCCCGAAACTTTTTCGGCGACCAAAACAGGACTTCCTATATATCAATCTTTACCTTCGGACCATTCCGGAGCTCCTCTTGACATCCGGGATCTAATCCGGGACTCCTAAAAACCTTCGGTCACCACCATGCATAACTCTATACTACCGAAACGTCACCGAACCTTAAGTGTGCAGATCCTACGGGTTCGAGAACTATATAGACATGATCGAGACACCTCTACAGTCAATAACCAATAGCGGGACCTGGATGCCCATATTGGTTCCTACTTATTCTATGAAGATCTTTATCGGTTGAACCTCTGTGTCAAGGATTCAGTTAATCTCGTATGTTGTTCCCTTTGTTCTTCGGTATGTTACTTGCCCGAGATTCGATCGTTGGTATCTCCATACCTAGTTCAACCTCGTTACCGGCAAGTCTCTTTACTCGTTCCGTAATACAAGATCACGTGACTAACACTTAGTCACATTGCTTGCAAGGCTTATTGTGATGTTGTATTACCGAGTGGGCCCTGAGATACCTCTCCGTAACATGGAGTAACAAATCCCAGTCTTGATCCATGCCAACCCAATAGACACCCTCGGAGATACCTGTAGAGCACCTTTATAGTCACCCAGTTACGTTGCAACGTTTGATACACACAAGGTACTCCTCCGGTGTCAGTGAGTTGCATGATCTCGTGGTCATAGGAACATATACTTGACATGCAGAAAATAGTAGCAATAAACTGACATGATCACATGCTACGTTTGTAGTTTGGGTCTTGTCCATCACATCATTCTCCTAATGATGTGATCCCGTTACCAAATGACATCTCATGTCCATGACTAGGAAACCATAGCCATCTTTGATCAACGAGCTAGTCTATTAGAGGCATACTAGGGACATGGTGTTGTCTATGTATCCACACATGTATCCGAGTTTCCGATCAACACAATTATAGCATGGATAATAAACGATTATCATGAATAAGAGAATATGATAATAAACAATTTATTATTGCCTCTAGGGCATATTTCCAACAACAAGTTCCTAGCCAAGCAAGTACTAGCCAACAATTTCCTAGCCAACAAGGTCCTAGCCAAACAAGGAGCCGACTTGGACTTACAAGAGGACATACTCGTGGAATAGGTCGTGGTGGTGCTAGACATGGGGCTGGTAGAGCTCGTGGTGGCGGTATATCCGGTGTTGGTGAGACTAGGATTGGTATGCATGGATACCTATGAGGACCATTTCCATATGTCACAACTTTTCACTTATCTTTGCATGTTGTTTTTTATGCTCTTTTCTATGTTTACCATGTATCATTGCTCTTTATGATCATGTTGTTTATTGTCTTTACTAACTAATATCTTGCTTTTTGTTCATAGGTATGGTGGCATCTCAACCCAACAAGGCAACAATGGAGTGGGTGGAGGAGAAGGATGCGGCCGGTGAGGAGGAGGGGTTGTGGGAGAGGGCTGCAAAGAAGTTAAGAGAGGAGGATGCAGCCAAAGCGGAGAGGAAGAAGCAAGAGGCAGCTAAAGCAAAGATTAAGGCGCGCATGCAAATGCAAATTGACTATAGCAACTACCAAGATAGGTGGAAGAGGGAGGAAAAGATGAGGAATGAGAAGCGTCTAAAGGATTTTGAAGCAGGTTGGAGGAAGTTGTGGGCAGAGGAGACTGCAAAGAAAGAGTGGGCGCGCCAACGCTTCCAAGAAAAGGTGATGGAGGAGGCTTCAAAGATGCGCAAAAGGGAGGAGGAGGAAGAGGAGAGTAAGAAGAAGAAGGGAAATGGGCCTTGCTCGACATAGTAGAGCATTGTTTGAACCTTTTGTGTTATCGAACATTGTCATCCTGGGCGCACTTTCCTATTTGGACCATTTCCTTTCATGAAGTTTGAACTTGTCGTCCCATGACCAATGTGTTATGTACTCCTTAATGTTATGGACAAATTTTAAATTATGATGTGCTTCAAGTATCGTGGTTGATCTGTATTTCAATGTGTTGTTTAATTCTGATATGTATGGCTTATTGTAATGTGATGTGACATTCCAGAGGCTTGTTGTAATGTGTTGAAAAGTCATAGTGTGGTGCCTAAGCCTTAGGCGCCACACAGGCGTCAAATGCCATTCCAGAGGCTTTCTAGAGCCTCTCTAGAGAGCTACAACCATGTACGAGTGGTTAAATCTTCCTAAGTCACAGTGTGGCGCCTAAGCCTTAGGCGCCATACTGTGGCGCCACACAGGCGCCAAATGCCATTCCAGAGGCTTTCCAGAGCCTCTCCAGAGAGCTACAACCATGTACCAGTGGTTAAATTTTCCTAAGTCATAGTGTGGCACGTAAGACTTAGGCGCCACACAGGCGCCAAATGCCATTCCAGAGGTTTTCCAGATCCTCTCCAGAGAGCTACAACCATGTACCAGTGGTTAAATTTTCCTAAGTCATTGTGTGGCGCCTTTGCTTCAGGCGCCGCACTGCACAGTGTGGCGCCTGTCCCTCAGGCGCCACACTATTGAAACAAAGACATCCAGAGCCTATCCAGAGAGCAAAACAAGCTACATCAGAGTATGTAGTCTCAGCAATACAACAAGACACATCTTCAGACAACAAGATGACCTCCAAATAACATCAAATTCAACAAACGATAAATTCTGATGGTACTACAAGTTCAACACGGATAACAAGGGCAACAATTTCGACATTGCTAGTAGTTCAAAAAGTTCAACATGGATAACATCACTAGGCTCAACACCACTAGTCTTTCCTTCCTCGCGTACTTTTGCCTCGTCCCCTCTTAGTAGGTATATTCTCCCTCACAACTGGTTGTGGTTTCTCCAACTCTATTTCCTCCTCATCGTGATCGTACATACCTCTCATCCTCGGCATCCATCTTCTCATAAGCCGACCCTCATCGACCAGCTTTTTTCCTTTGTTGAGGAAGTCTTCCAGTATATACCGCTTGATTCCCTTCCTTGGCTTCAACATGTAAGCAGAGCGTTGGAAAGCCTCCAAAGTCATCTCGTCCTGAACCTTCAATATAAGTGGAATCATAAGCGAGCTCCCGAGGTATGAAAAGTTTGAAGTACGGTACTGGCATACCTCTGGTGGGACCACATCATCATCCTATGAATGAGACCTTGAGGTAATGTCATCGTTGTCCATACGAGCTCCCGAGGTAGTAGAATCGTCCAGATTGGCATCCGGGGTCACAGATATGGATGGCTACGCATAATCGGGGTCACGGCAACCTAAAATGTTGGACAATCGCCACAACCTTTGGCCCCGCCGCTATAACATTGACAGATGAATGAGAAATAAACTTAGAAAAGGGTAAGGAAGTAGGAGATGTTGAAATATGGAAAAGCACCTTGATGAAAAGTCGGAGTGCAGATTCACCCTTTTTCTCTCTATGGGTTGTGTCTAGAATAGCCTCGGTTTCGTCAGCCTGTTTCTTGACCTCCTTGCGCTATTGATGAAATGAAAACGACATGTCCATAAGTAACAAAGGATTAAAGATGTGTACTACTGTCCATAGATAACAAAGGAGTGCACACTTACCACAAAGTTGAGAACTGGCGCAAAAGGGGTTTGGTACCTGAAAGTGCATTATATCGACTAGAGGGGGGGTGAATAGGCGATTTTTACAAATTCATCACTTGAGGAATTTCAACTTTGAGGAATTTGAAATGTGATGAATAACTCGCAGCGGAATAAGTACTCAAGTGCATGAGGAACATAGCGACAGCATAGTCATCATGATGAAATGAAACATGCACAGATTACAAGTAGCGTGATACAGGATAAGCAGTGATGAACAAGGTAACTTGAAGAATTTGAGGTGAGGAATTTGTGAAAGTCTTCAATCAAATTCTTCAAATAGTAAAGTTCAATTTCATCAAAAGTTATATGAGGAAATGGAAGTGTTGAGGAAATAGAACCAGGTAGCTTGATGAAGACAATGATTTGATGACCCAGTTCCAACTGCTGTGACAGTCGTACGTCTGGTTTGGAGCGGCCTGATATTTAAACCAGAGGACACACAGTCTTACCGTACTCTCCTTGAGCTAGGTCACACAGTCCTCGCCCAACACTCGTGGTAAGTCTTCAGGGTAGACTTCCAAAACCATCACAAACTGGTCACCCGGCGATCCACAATTTACTGCTGGATGCTCTAGACCAAGGTCACTTCGTGGTCCCCAATTGACTGCAGGAGCACTAGACCATGACGCCTAACCGTCTGGAGGATGCATAGTCCTCAAAGGTAACAAGCGTCAGTTCCACACAGGAATTTCTTCAGTGATGCTCAATCACTTTGGGTTTGGTGGTTTGGTTGTGGGTTTTTCCTCACTGATGATTCTCTCAAATTCCTCGGAGGATGGGTTGCTCTCAAATGACAAGTGTCAGTTCTCTCTCGGAGCAGCCAACCAACTAGTGGTTGTGGGGGGGGCTATTTATAGCCAAGGTGCAACCTGACATGATAATACATGAATGCCCCCAATGATATGACCGTTATGTGGATAAGAATGATTGGGGACAGTTGGCGCTAAGCACAACAACGGTCGGAATTTCGAACTATGAAAGTCCTCAGCTTATCATGTTCCTCACTTGTAGGCAATTTGCACTAGCGAAATCCTAACTCCTCCGTCAGATCAATTTCCTCGGAGACCAGAAGAACTTCGTCTCTGTCACTAAAGAACTTTTTTGAGCCATAAGATATTTCCAAAGGCTTCACTCGAAGGATTGTATAGGTTGAGGATTTTGGAGTTGAGCATCAGTTGGAAATTTTCCTTAGTATTACCTCGGCCCCCTTTAACAGTATGGTGTTTTATGACTCAAAGAAAAGGAAATGAAACTATGAAAACAAAAGTCTTCACGCTTCATGTTCCTCGTTCTATCTTCAAGGTCACACCAACTTCTTCATTTTCAAAGTCTTCACCAAAGTCTTTAGAAAGTCTTCAGCAAAGTCTTCACTTGAAGACATGCATTTTTAGGGGTCGATAATCTCCGGATATATCAAACTCCTCATAGACTTATAGAGCCTGTGTACACTCACAAACACATTAGTACCTTAACCTATAAGTCTTCAATACACCAAAATCACTAAGGGGCACTAGATGCACTAACAATCTCCCCCTTTTTGGTGATTGATGACAAATAGGTTAAGTTTTCAACGGGGATAAACATAAGAAGTAAAAGTACAAACTTTGAGGAATTTGAAAGCAGGATATAGAAGAACTCCCCCTGAAGATGTGCATATTTGAGGAATTTGCTTTGAACTGCAAATGCACATGGCAGGTTAAAACATGGAGAACTCCCCATATATCTTGTAATTCATACACGCATTTGAATATATGATATGAATAATTTGAAATGCATGAGGAAAATGGTGTCTGACGAAATTCAGCATGTATGCAGTAAGGTACTTGAGGAAATAAACATGCGAGGAAATAGTTCAAAAGTGTCAGACCACCATTGGACTTAAGTTTACAACTCAACCAACAAAAGTTTCAGAAGAGAGAGAGTTGTAACTTAAACAAAAATATAGCCCATATAGAGAGACCCGCTTGAAGACTAACTCAAATTTTCTCCCCCTTTGTCATCGAAGACCAAAAGGGACGAAAAAGTGAGGACTAACGCCCCTTTGAAGACTTTCATCATGTTGGTGAGGAAGGAGCGCCAGCGTTATCGGGGTCGTTTGTCGATGCAGGGCCTGCAGCAGTGTCGTCAATGTCTTCATAGTCATCGCGCTCGTGAGATGAAGAATATGAACTTGCTACCATCAGAGGAACTTGAACTTTCTTGAATTTCTTCCGAGGTCGCCGAGCCCAGTTGGGATGTTCCTCAAGATCCAGCTCATTCAGTTCTTCAGAAGACATGATGTGAGACAGTACCGCCCAAGTGCGGTTGAGGGTTTCATGCGCATGGTAGTGATTCCTCTTCACTGTGTTCTGCGTCACAGTCATGTTCTGCACAATGTAACCAAGTTGACGCTTCACCCACTTGTGATTGCGATCGACCTTCTGATGAAGACTTATTAGAAAATCGTGATCAGTCATCACACGAGGGGCAGACGCTTGAGGTTTTTGAGCTAAGGCCTTTGCATCGGAGTCTTGAGTGGTAGTGTCATCATTGGCGGAGAAGGAAGCAGCTTTGCGAAACTGTCCATCCAAAGGACGAGTGCCTTCATCAATGACAGATTTGCCTTTCCTTCAATTGAGGCAATTGAGCTCTTGATGACTTCTATTGGAGGCAGAAAGCCAAAGTGATTCTGAAAATCAGCCTTGAAGGAAACTGAGGACTTTGCCCTGATGAATTTCATGATCCATGGTGCATAGGGCTTCTATTCAAATGGAGCTAAGGCAGCACTAGCCAATGTCCTCATGAAGAAATCATGTAAGTCGATGGGAATCCCATGAATGATGTTGAAGAGCATATTCTTCATGACTCCTTCCACTTCTTCTTCAGAATCGTGGCCTTTCTGAGGACATAGTGTATTTGTGAGGATACGGTAGACAGTCCTGGGCACATATAGCAGATCCTTCACAAGGAAGGTGTTTTGTTGAGGCGTTCCAGGAGGCAATGGCTTCATCAACACTTGCATCAGCTCATTTGGAAGTGCAGGCTCATTAAACAGTTTGCGGGCTTCATCTGAGGGAATTGGAACTGGTACACACTAAAGCAATTTAGAAGCTTGAGCAGTGAAGTGTGTTGATCCTGTCATCCAGTCCAATATCCAGGAGTTGACGTCTGAAGCATTTCCGCTGATATGCAATGTGGCATAGAACTGAAGAATAAGTTCTTCATTCCAATCGCAGATGTCGACACAGAATGGAAGAATGCCTGCATCATGAAGAACTTGGAGCACCGGTGTGAATGATGGAAGGGTTTTCATGTCAGCATGAGGAATTTGGTGGTGCTCGAAGACTTTCTTCTTCTCACAAAGAACTGATGCATAGTAGTTGAGTTGCGTTGCAGTCCAGGATCTGTTGCGTCCTGCCCTTGCAGAGTCATAGGGATTTGGACCTGTGAAGAACATGCGCTCACTGAAGAAATTTCTTTTGAGGAATTTGGGGTGCGCTGAGCCTTTGAATGGCATCCTGGGCTTCGGTTGAAGATTCGGCTTGAAGCGGCCCTTGATCTCCTTTGGCATGGGAGGAACTTCAGACTGGGTGATTTGGAGGACAGGTTCCTCAGCTACGGCGGGCATCAAGAATATTAGCTGTTGCAGCTAGAATTTCTTCACTGACATGAATATTCAGATTTGCAGATTCTTCAGGTATTTCTTCAGTCGGAGCAGGCGACCGAGGAATCTACAGCAGAGGAGTAGTCATTGGTGAATTTGGGTGTGCAGATTCCCAATATTCATCATTGATGACCGGAATGGTGTCACCAATGTCAACTTCCTCATCAATTTCTTCAACTCCAGCTTCCTCAGCTGTGTACTGAAGCTAGGGCATTGATACCTTTGGGGTTGAAGCAGTGTCTTCAACAACTATTTCTTCATCAATCTGCTCTGTTGAAGCAGCAGAATGATTTTCTTCTTCCTCTGGGATGACATATTCTATCCCAAATGACACAATCTCGTAGGCAGGTGCTGAGGAAATTGGGGTTGCATCAATTGGTCCAGTTGAAGAACTTGGCATAGTCTTCAACTTCTTCAAAGCTAGGGTTTCTGAAGCTGATGCCTTTCTCTTGAGAGTGTTTTCCTCAGCAGTGGCAGTTTCTTCAGGAACGACCGTTGCAACCGCCGTGGTGGGTTCAGTTTCCTCAGGCGTAGTAGAGTCTTCAGCTGGCCTATCAGTTTCTTCAGGCACAACAATGGATGTTGTCCTGGCATGATCATCAGTGGTCTGAGTTTCCTTAGGAGCACTAGCAGTTGCTTCTGGTGCAGAAGCATTTGCATCAGCAGTTTCAATAGGTTGAGCTATTTCATCAACAGCTTGAGGAATTTCATCTGACTGATGATGTTCTGGTTGCGATCGGGCTGCAACCCTGGTGTTGTGATCCTTTACTGCTACTTGAGCAGCCCTGACAAATTTGACCTTGGTGCCCTTCCATTCAGCATCATATCTCTTTTGATCCTCAGAGAGTGTGTGAATTTCGGACTGAACAGTGACGAGTTGATTTGGGGTTAAATTCATCATATTGTCTCTTAGGAACTTTTGTTTTCGAACCTTGTTCCTCTTAGCTCTCAGAGCTTGCTCTCTCTTCCATTTTTCTTCAGAAATGAAGTGGGTGAGGACATGATCCACTCCATGAGGCAGATTTAGTGAAGAAGGTGGGGTGCTCGGGTCATCATGCCATATATCGATGAAGTTGAGGATCATCTTGGGATCCAGCATGAGAGGAACAGAGCTTACCTTTGCTGTAGCAGCCCTTTGCTGACTTTGCCTGATGATTTCTTCTAATTCTTCATCATCAGCTTCATGATCATTATCCTCAGAACCTAAGGGTATGGTCACCACAACCTTGCTTGAGTGGGGACTTGGTCTTTGACCTCGTCCGACAGTTTTCTTCAGTTTCAACGCAGAAGGGCTGGTTGAAGACTTTGCAGTGTTGGAGGGGCTTGCTGTGATCTTGGAACTCTGGAGAAACCCTCAGTCCTCTTACATGTTGCGAGATGCACTAGGGTTGAAGACTTTGCAACTGCTGCAGAAGACTGAGTAGCAACCGTTCCAGCAGCTGAAGACTTTGTAGGCAGAGCCCTTTGACCTTGAGGAATCTGCAGTGAAGGTTCTGAGGTTGAAGAACTTGTCTTTACTGCAGATTTCTTCATCTTGATTTTCTTCGGAGCACTTGCAAAGGCTCCGGCAGAGGCAACATCAGCAGAATCTTCATTGAATTTCATCACTGCATCTTTGGCTTTCTTCGCCAGCTTTGCTTGCTGCTTCTCCCATTTGTGAGGAAAGTCCTCACCAGTCTTGAGGCTAGTGGGATCAGCAATTTGATTTGGTGCAAGGGGAGGCCTGCTGCAAGGAGGTTTTACTACGAATTTCATCATGTATTTTGGGGTTACATAACGATATTCCTTCCATTCCCTTGCCCATCTCCTCTCAATCTTTTGCAGACGAATCTTTCTCTGCTTGGTCGTCTCTTTGCCATGAGTTTCTTCATCAGGTGTGCAGTATTCCTCATACACATCATCTGGAATCTCAAAGGCAGTGTGCATGTCTGGCTTCTTTCCACCTTTCTGAGGTTTCTTTCCGTCAGCCATTTTCTTCACTTGAGGAATATGAACTCTTGAGGACTCTGAAGAGGTATACAGTTTTTCTTCAAGAAGCAATGCAAATGAGTTAAGTTGATGAGAACCTAGTGATTCATCAGCGGACATGTTGTACCTGTGAATAGAGTATAGGTGCGAAGAATTTGAAGAGGTCATATGCGTTCTCAGAAATTTTGAACAAAATAGGTGCGAGGAAATTGACCGTGAGTGTCTTGAGGAATTTCACTAAGTGTTCTTTTGTCTCAGGTTCTAGAGTTGTGCAAATTTTGAGGATTCACACAATTGAGGAATCATGAAGAAAAATACTACTTAGGAAAAAACATCAAGAATGTGAATATGTAAGGTGCTTTTAGAATAAGGTTCATGAAGAATAAACACCTTTTGAGGAATATGTAGAGCATTTGAGGATCAAACAGGGGTAGTAAAAATAAATTTTGTTTACCTTGGTGAAGAACATGACGAACAAGAGATGAGATTGGGAGGTTCGTCCATTTAGATCTCCCACACCCTAGTTTGGCAGAGGGGGACAGCTATAGCGGCGGCGGGATGAGGACTTCTGCGGCCGATGCGAGTACGGCGACGACGAGGTTGAGGCAGTGAAGCTCTTCCTCACCGGCGACGATGACTTTAGCGGTGGCGCTAGGTTGGAGCTCGGGAGAGGGATGAGATGAGGAGTAACCGAGCACAGTTGAAGGGAAGGGGGTATTTATAGAGGAAGTGAAAACCAATCCGCCCGAAGATTTTGGACAGGATTGCCCCTGACCCTTGCTCTCCACGCGACAGGTGTCACCCACGTACTTAGTGGTGGCGATAGTGGGGGATCGTGGGTTATCCAGGCGCGAGAATCGGAACCGTTTGAGCGAGAACCACTGAATATTTTGGTAGTGAAAATTTCAAATTCTTCCGTTCGCAAATTCTTCAGCTATCAAGGACACAGTGAAGACTTTGAACGAGTTTCAAAGTAGAATGCATATGAAGAATTTGTGAACAGACTGGGTTGAGTTTAGCATAGAGGGGTAAAGGTCCAATCACATTCACTTAGATGAAAATCAACTTGAAGAATTAGCAATAAGTCAATGTTGTTGAGGACATTGAAAACTCAAATATATATATAGCCAATGAAGAACATGATTTTCAAAGTTTGAAGAATTTTCAAAGTTGAGAAATTTGAAAACTTGAGGAATTTGCAAATTTGAGGAATCTAATAATTTTAAGAATTTGCAAAAATGACGAAAAACTCAATTTTGAAGAATTTCAACTTTGGTTGGTGGCGTGACCCACCGTATGAGAATGATGATTTCAGACACCGCGTACAATTGTCATAGGGTTCTGAGTATCAAATTCTTCATTAATTTCTTCACACTTAGAGGGTTATTCTTCATTGATTGAAGAAAAACGTTATTTCGTGTGTTGCACATCAAGGTCATCAATTTTGCATAAGTGTTAGGATGTGTGTCCTTCTTCAAAGAACATTCGAAGATTCTAAGATATTTAGCTCACACCGCAACTTGCAAAATCTCTTTTCATCCAAGGGCTTTGTGAAGATATTGGCCAGTTGTTCTTCAGTGGGGATGTGGTCGATGGAGATGTCGCCCTTGACTACATGATCTCGAAGAAAGTGATGACGAATCTAGATGTGCTTGGTCTTGGAATGCTATACTGGGTTGTAAGCTATCTTGATGGCACTCTCGTTGTCGCAGTAAAGAGGCACATTCTTCAGCTTGATGCCGTAGTCCTTGAGGGTTTGCTTCATCCATAGTAGCTGAGCGCAACATGAACCGGCATCAATGTACTCAGCTTCAGCAGTAGAGAGTAAAACACAGTTCTGCTTCTTCGATGACCAACAGACTAAGGATCGTCCGAGTAAATGACATGTGCCTGAGGTTGACTTGCGATCCACACGATCTCCAGCATAGTCAGCATCAGAGTATCCGACGAGGTGAAGATTTGAGCCCTTGGGATACCATAATCCAAGTGTTGGTGTGTGAGCTAAGTATCGAAGAATATGTTTCACAGCCTTATGGTGTGATTTCTTCAGTGTTGCTTGGAATCGGGCACACATGCAAACACTTAGCATAATATCTGGCCTAGATGAACATAGATACAATAATGAACCAATCATGGAGCGGTATACCTTCTGATCGAAATCTTTACCATTTTCATCAGTGCAGAGGTGGCCTTTTGAAGGCATTGGAGTTTTGACGCCTTTGCAATCTTGCATGTCGAATTTCCTCAGAACATCTTTGAGGTATTTCTCTTGTGAGATGAAGATGTCGTTGTCTTGCTGATGAATTTGAAGACCTAGGAAGAATTTTAACTCTCCCATCATAGACATTTTATATTCTTCACTCATCATATAGGCAAATTCATCACTGTAACGTTTGTCAGTACAGCCAAAGATAATATAGTCTACATATATCTGGCATATGAACAGTTCATTGTCATAGGATTTTGTGAAAAGAGTTGGGTCGAGTGAACCGGGTTTGAAGCCTTTCTTCATGAGGAATTCCTTCAGAGTGTCGTACCACGCCCAAGGGTCCTGCTTGAGGCCATAGAGGGCCTTGTTTAGTCTGAAGACTTTGTCAGGATGCTTAGGGTCTTCAAAACCTGGGGGTTGAGCAACATATACTTCTTCCTCAAGCTTACCATTGAGGAATGCACTTTTCATATCCATTTGATATAAGATGATATTATGATGGTTAGCATATACAAGTAATATGCGAATAGCTTCAAGTCTAGCAACAGGTGCAAACGTTTCATCAAAGTCAATTCCTTCAACCTATGTGTAGCCTTGAGCTACAAGACGAGCCTTATTCCTCACCACAAGGCCATTTTCATCTTGCTTGTTGCGATAGATCCACTTGGTACCTATGATGTTATGTTTGTGAGGATCTGGTCGCTTGACAAGTTCCCACATGTTGTTGAGCTTGAACTGATGCAATTCCTCTTGCATAGCTTGAATCCACTCGGGCTCCTTGAATGCTTCATCAACTTTGGTGGGCTCTATTATAGAGACAAAGGCAAAGTGCCCACAAAAGTTAGTTAAATGTGAAGCTTTTGAGTGAGTGAGGGGACCTGGTGCATTGATGGCATCCATGATTTTGTCAATCTGTACTTCATTTGCAACTCTAGGATGAGCAGGTTGACGTGGCTAAGGATTTTCATCAGGACCATTTTCTTCAGGTGAATTGGCATGAATATCTTCATCCATTGGAATGACTTCCTCAGTGGGTATGATGTCTTCAGTTGCCTTCAGCTTGATGGATTCCTCAGGAGTCTGTTCATCTAACACAGAAGGCAGGTGCTCTCTTTGCGAGTCATCAGATTCATCGAACCGCACATCTACAGTTTCAACAACCTTGTGATGGTAGGTGTTGAAGACTTTGTAGGTGTGCGAGTCCTTTCCATAACCAAGCATAAAACCTTCATGTGCTTTCGGTGCAAACTTAGAACTTTGATGAGGATCTGTGATCCAGCATTTTGCACCGAAGACTTTGAGATAACTTACATTGGGTTTCTTGCCAGTCATAAGTTCATATGAAGTCTTCTTAAAGAATTTGTGAAGATATACCCTGTTGATGATGTGGCATGCAGTATCAATTGCCTCAGGACAGAAGCGACGAGGAGTCTTGTATTCATCAAGCATGGTGCGAGCCATCTCAACGAGAGTCCTGTTCTTGCGCTCCACAATGCCATTCTGTTGAGGAGTATACGGGGCAGATAACTCATGAGTAATACCAAGTTCATCAAGATATTCATCAAGATTAGTGTTCTTGAATTCAGTCCCATTATCACTCCTAATATGCTTGATCTTGACGCCGAAGTTGGTGGAGGCCCTTGAAGCAAATCGTCTGAAGACATTCTGCACTTCATTTTTGTACAAAATAATATGCACCCATGTGTAATGAGAGTAATCATCAACAAGGACAAAGCCATACAAACTTGATGCATTTGTTAGTACGGAGTAATGAGTGGGGCCAAAGAGGTCCATGTGAAGCAATTCAAAGGGTCGAGTCGTGGTCATGATTGTCTTCGAGGGATGCTTGGATCTGGTCATCTTCCCAGATTCACATGCACCGCAGAGGTGGTCCTTGAGGAATTTGACACCCTCGATGCCAATGATGTGCTTTTTCTTCACGAGTGTGTGCAGGTTCCTCATACCAGCATGTCCAAGTCATCGATGCCACAACCAGCCTTCTGAAGACTTTGCAAGTAAGCAAGTGGCAGGTTGAGGACCTGTAGAGAAATCAACAATATACAAGTCTCCTCTCCTAAAGCCTTCGAAGACTTTGGAATTGTCAGATTCCATGATGACAACACAACGAAATTTTCCAAACACAACAACCATATCAAGATCACAAAGCATTAAGACAGACATAAGGTTGAACCCAAGGGATTCAACAAGCATCACCTTATCCATGGTTCGGTCCTTTGAGATAGCAACCTTACCAAGTCCCAATACCTTGCTTTTTCCTTTGTCTGCGTAGGTGATATGCTTCAGAGGAGATGGAGTGAGTGGCAATTTCATCAGTAGATTCTTGTCACTCATCATGTGGTTTGTGCATCCACTATCGAGAACCCACTCAGTAGCTTTTGGAGTATCATCCTGTAGATGAATTAGTACTACTTACAAACTCATATGCTTCAGAGTGAAGAATATGAGATCAATTTCATTAGATAGGATTTCATCACACAAGGTAGTAAACAAGTAGTGTGAGGACGATGACAAGTTCTTTTCTTGTAGTCTTCTGAGGAATCTGATTTCCTCAAGCCACTTTTTGATGACTTTCCAAATCCACCTCTCCTTGAGAACTTTTGGAATTTTCTCACAAGCATTGTTAGTTCCTGACTTAGTTCTTTAGGATCACCAAGGCTGCTGCCAGAATCTTCTTCTTCAGATGAGGAAATTGCTTTTGCCTTTAGTGCACGAGATCTTCCATAGCTTGGCCCGTAGAGGCCTCTCTTCTCAGCTTGTTGGAATTCATGAGTATTGAGTCTCTCAAGAATATCAGCAGGATCAAGTGACTTGTAGTCACCACATTCTTGAATCATCAAAGCTAGAGTATCGAATGAGGAGTAAAGAGATCTTAGCAGTTTCTTCACCACTTCATGGTCAGTGATATCGGTGGCACCCAGTGCTTGAAGCTCATTGGAGATATCAGTGAGACGATCAAAAGTTTGCTGAACATTTTCATTGTCAAGTCTCTTGAAGCGGTTGAAGAGATTGCGAAGAACATCAACACGAGAGTCACATTGAGTGGAAACACCTTCGTTGACTTTGGACAACCTATCCCAGATAAGCCTAACAGACTCCAAAGCACTCACTCTACCATACTGACCTTTGCTCAGATGGCCACAGATGATATTCTTCGCTTGAGAATCGAGTTGCTTGAATCTCTTCACATCAGCATTAGTAACAGTGGGAGTGACAAAGGGCACACCATTTTCCACAACATACCAGAGATCGTTGTCAATAGCTTCAAGGTGCATACGCATCTTGTTCTTCTAGTAGGGGTAGTCTGTCCCATCGAAGGTAGGACACCCCGCGGAAACCTTGATCATACCTGCAATCGACATAACTAGAACTCCAGGTGGTTAAATCAAAATCACACAGAGCGAGGGAGTACCTGCTCTGATACCAATTGAAAGTGCGTTATATCGACTAGAGGGGGGTGAATAGGCGATTTTTACAAATTCATCACTTGAGGAATTTCAACTTTGAGGGAATTTGAAATGTGATGAATAACTCGCAGCGGAATAAGTACTCAAGTGCATGAGAAACATAGCAATAGCATAGTCATCATGATGAAATGAAACAGGCACAGATTACAAGTAGCGTGATATAGGATAAGCAGTGATGAACAAGGTAACTTAAAGAATTTGAGGTGAGGAATTTGTGAAAGTCTTCAATCAAATTCTTCAAGTAGTAAAGTTCAATTTCATCAACAGTTATATGAGGAAATGGAAGTGTTGAAGAAATAGAACCAGGTAGCTTGATGAAGACAATGATTTGATGACCCGGTTCCAACTGCCGTGACAGTCGTACGTCTGGTTTGGAGCGGCCTGGTATTTAAACCAGAGGACACACAGTCCCAGGACACACAGTCTTACCATACTCTCCTTGAGCTAAGGTCACACAGTCCTCGCCCAACACTCGTGGTAAGTCTTCAGGGTAGACTTCCAAAACCATCACAAACTGGTCACCCGGCGATCCATAATTTACTGCTGGATGCTCTAGACCAAGGTCACTTCGTGATCCCCAATTGACTGCAGGAGCACTGGACCATGACGCCTAACCATCTGGAGGATGCACAGTCCTCAAAGGTAACATGAATTTTTTCAGTGATGCTCAATCACTTTGGTTTTGGTGGTTTGGTTGTGGGTTTTTCCTCACTGACGATTTTCTCTCAAATTCCTCGGAGGATGGGTTGCTCTCAAATGACAAGTGTCAGTTCTCTCTCGGAGCAGCCAACCAACTAGTGGTTGTGGGGGGTGGCTATTTATAGCCAGGGTGCAACCTGACATGATAAGACATGAATGCCCCCAATGATATGACCGTTATGTGGATAAGAATGATTGGGGACAGATGGTGCTTAGCACAGCAACGGTCGGAATTTCGAACTATGAAAGTCCTCAGCTTATCATGTTCCTCACTTGTAGGCAATTCGCACTGGCGAAATCCTAACTCCTTAGTTAGATCAATTTCCTCAGAGACCAGAAGAACTTCGTCTCTGTCACTAAAGAACTTGTCTGAGCCGTAAGAGATTTCCAAAGTCTTCACTCGAAGGATTGTATAGGTTGAGGATTTTGGAGTTGAGCATCAGTTGGAAATTTTCCTTAGTATTACCTCGGCCCCCTTTAACAGTATGGTGTTTCCTATGACTCAAAGAAAAGGAAATGAAACTACGAAAACAAAAGTCTTCACGCTTCATGTTCCTCGTTCATATCTTCAAGGTCACACCAAATTCTTCATTTTCAAAGTCTTCACAAAGTCTTCACCAAAGTCTTCAGAAAGTCTTCAGCAAAGTCTTCACTTGAAGACATACATTTTTAGGGGTCGATAATCTCCGGATATATAAAACTCCTCATAGACTTATAGAGCCTGTGTACACTCACAAACACATTAGTACCTTAACCTATAAGTCTTCAATACACCAAAATCACTAAGGGGCACTAGATGCACTAACAGTACCCTTCCCGGATAAGCTTGTTGTAATCGTACTGGGGAACTTGATCAAATGGAGTGGGATCTTCCAAGATGTCCTCCTCAAAAGCTGGCGGACAAATCTCCACACGAGTATTCTCCTGAAACCATTGAATGTAGTTGTTGAACGCTAGTGGACAATAGCTCCTCCACACAATGCAGAAACATTTTGATGTAATTCTTATGGTGCTTATCCCAATCCTTGATCTTTCGATGCCTCCTCCTATCCAACCTACATGTTAAAGACCTCATTGTTAGCATGCTTTGTTACCTATGAAGTTGTGTGTCTGTGTCCACCCACTCTGGTGGGCGACCCTGAAACAACCCAAATTGACATAACACACGATGCGGGAGATGGAACTCTACCGCCCAATTGCATATCAGTGGGCACCGCATAAGCCAAAGATGTTTTCCTGCAAGCACATTGGATTGAGCTCAAACTCTAATGCATTACCAAAGCTATCCCCGACACCATATGGCTGCCATTCCACCTGCAACACAGCAGAGAAAGACAATGTTCATGTTTTCCTTTCATGTAGAGGAGTCAAGTTATTGATGTATTGTCAATGTTTACCTGCTCGGCGGTAAGCGAATCCATCTCGTTGGTGTGCTGCCTGTACATAATGTTCACATCGCTCGTCGTCTCCGAAACCACGTCCCACTTGTAAGCCCAAGTAGGAAGTCGTATGGGGTTGTCGTGATCATTCTAGTCCTTGAACGTTACCTCTCTAGGGCGCCCAACTGGAAGGCGTTCCCAACTCCATACAGATAGTAGGAGCATACAACCACCAATGCAGCCGTCTTTCGAGGACCTACGACAAGCATCGTCCAACTGAATGCCAAGCCAAACATGTATCAGTTAAGTACAATAATGAAATCTAAACAAAAACTAAGTAAAAACATTTAGTTACCTGCCCGTACAAGTAGGCCAATGTCGCCGACCCCAGCTGAACTCGTGGTCAAGGACCGTCAACGCCTTCAGCCACATCCATTGAGCATTTTTGCCGCCGGCATCAGTGAAGATAGTCCTAGAGATAACATACCACATGTACACGCAAGCATAAGTCTCGATCACATCTTCAGTGACGCCCTGAGGACAATTCGCAAAGTTGGCTACGATCCATTTGAAAGGAGCATCGGCGGGGACTCGGTCTTTCTTCTCTCCCTCTGCTGGTTCCGGCTCCGCAGGAGACATACCAATAAGGGCCTCCATTTGTTGGCGCCATCCCTCTGAATCAGTGCTCATACAAAGAGGCTTCCCCTTGATTGGAAGTGCGATGATCATGGAAACATCCTGAAGAGTCACGATCATCTCTCCCGTACGGAGGTGGAAACTGTGGGTCTTCGGCCTCCACCGATCCGTAAGTGCGGTGATTTCCGCCGTGTTCAGGTTCGGCGTTGACCGGCTCACAAGTTGAATGAAGGGAAGGAGTCATGTCTTCTTGATGTACGGTGTGTATCGCTCATCGTACGGCATGGAAGTCGACGCCCCATGGGACCGAATCTTGAGGGGCGCAAGACTCTGCAAACATACAAGTGATATGATTATGGTTTCATCTTTTCAAATAAACAAAATATATAAACTACCAACTAGTATGCTATCATTACCATTTTCTTCACCGATAACAAATAGGACCGGTGTTCAACGTCGTAGTAATCATCCAAAAGCCACACCACCCTACATATTTCAAGATAATTATATGAGTTATACAATACAATTCATCTCAACAAATACATATGAAAAATGATAGCACAAAATGGACAAATCATACATATGTTCATACAAAATGGTACCACAAATGAACAAATCATATAAATATCATACATATGTTCCACATATGTTCATACATATGTTCATCTAATATATAATCATACATATGTTCATCTAATATGTTCCACAAAATGGTAGCACAAATAAACAAATCATATAAGAAGACTCATTTGAATAATCATCTACTCATATGCGAATCCTCATTTCGAATCCAAGCAAATCTTGCCTATCATCCTAACTTACACAAATCTGAAAAAATGAAACATCTTTTGGATAGAAAGATGGGGAACGGAGGAGATTACCTTCTAGAACGTTTTGGGGACGAAATCCACGGAAGAAATCCACACATCTGACCAATTCCGAAGAGGGGATTTTGACGAGGAGAGAAGCCTGCCGCCGCCGCCGCCCTGGATGGAAGGAGGGGGTGGGGGAGGGGGTCGGACCGTGCCTAGATAAGTGGTAGTGTGGCGCCTAAAGCCAAGACGTAGTGGGGTCGGGCACGTGCCACGGGGCGTTAGCGTGGCCGGGGTGTGACGCCTAAAGCCAAGACGCCACATAGTGCAATGTGACGCCTTTCTGTCGGGCGCCACACGAAAAGGGTTAGGCCGGTGAATCTTTTCCGCGATCGGTTCCTTCTGTGAATTAGTTGTGAGTTTAGGTCAAAATTGTCAAAATTGCCCACGACGGAGGTGCTCGCATGGATGCCAATTGCTGCCGTACGAACTACAAGTACTATTAATCCATTCATTTTTTAGTTTCACGCATGGCTCCCTCCCTAGAGATTCTATATACGGTAGAGACAAACGCAAAGCGAGCAGGGTATGGACGACCAGGACGAGCATGTCAGCATGGTATCGAAGTTGATGCAGCCTTAATCCTCCAAGTTCAAGCTGGTTCGTGTGCTGCTTTCCTTGTCAAGTGTCATGTGGCATGCATACATGGTGCTCTCTGCTCTGCTCTATGAATGAGTGTTCGTAACTACGGGCAGGTTTCCATCAGGGAGCTAGTAGGAGCGAGCGAGTGTACCCCAAACCCGACCAGCGCGCAGCATCAGCAGCTGCAGACGGATGCACGATGGATCGACCAACGGATCGCTGGGTTTGGCTTGTCTTGAACGGATCCTCTGTAAACAACACTGTCGATTATGTGTCTCATGATTCAGACGGCGACCACAACAAGCGGGTGCTCACTCTGTACGCTCCGTTTCTACTGGCATGTGCCACCGCAGCGATTCTCCCGTGCACAAGTGACCACATGCATGGATCAAACAAAACGTTTGTACAAGGGAACACCAGATATAGGTGCTGCATGCATTGATGCATGCAGGAAGGAGACAGTCAACATTTCCGTTCTCTATTAGGACGCGTAGCAGTGACTTGGAGAGATACGGGAGACCCAAATCGTCCGCGAACAAAAACGACGGTGTGTGAATAGATCGATGCGGATAAAAATGACGGCCTAACGCAACGACCCAAATTCAAAAAAGTCCACGTCATGTCCACGCGGACCCATTTCTAGTCCCAAAAATGCGCTTGAAATGCGTCGGCACGGATACGAAACGGACGCGTCCGCCTTGGGTCCACATGTTGGCCTTGCAACCACCAACCGCGGTCGTATTAAACGCGACCAGCGCCTCCGGCCCACCTGGCAACGCCTCGAAGCTCCTGGTCGTTGTTCTTATTAATCCACACGTGCGACGGGGCCGGCATCATCTACTCCCCTTCCCGTCCACATCTGGCCACGTGTGCTCCCTTGCCGGTGACCGCAAACCCTAGTAGCCATGGGGTTTTTCAATGGCAAGGGCAAGGGCAAGTTGAGCGCCGACACGAGCTCTTTTCGAGGCGCCGGCCGGTCGCCGCCCGCCGCAGCAGCCACAACTTCCACCACCACCGCCGCCTGGTAGGCGAGGCTCCCCACCGACGCGGGACCGGCTCTACATACCGTCGGCCGCTGCAGTACCCGGACGTCAACCTGCCCCATGGTTGGCATATGGATCCACAGCGGATCCCTATTCCGGCAGTGCACCGATCCGTGCAGGCGCACGCGGAGGAGGTTCGCCGGCGTCGCTCTGCCATCACGCCGGAGTAGCGAGCCATGCATGCTTACGCGTCAGACTCCCCCGACTAGGAGCGATGGTTCGCGCTAGAGCACGAGAAGGAGCGCCGGCAGGGAGTCCACGTCGACCTAGCCGTCCCTCCTTCGCCTCCCGAGGTCCTGCCGGAGGAGGAGGACGAAGAGGCGGCGTACCAAGCCGCCCTCTAGCAGGCAACCCAGTAGGTGCTGGAGGCCAGCAGGCTCGAGGAGGAAGCCTGGTGGGAGGGCCTGGACCGCGCCCTCGCCTTGTCGGCCGCGGGGGACTCCGTCCACGCCCCGTTGTTCGTCCCGGAGTCGTCGCCGCGCATCGCGCCGTCGTCGCCCACCGTCGAGCCCATGGAGAAGTACGGGTGGGTGGGCGTGGTCCACGAGTGGGTGAGGGCACCACCCGTCCACTTCACAGCCACGCCGGAGGAGGTTCATCACCTCGAGCTCTGGAGGAAGCACTGGCTGAAGGAGGAGGAGGACGATGGCCTGCGCTAGATGCAGTGGGAGAAGGAGGAGGAGACGCTACGCCTCGAGGAGGAAGAGGAGGAGCGCGCTCGGCGTGCCGCAATGCCGCAGACGCCGGAGGAGGCTGCCTGGCAGCCTATCAGGTGGCATTCCCCTAGGCTGGGCCGACCCCCAACTTCGTCGACCTCACCGGCGACGACAAAGACGGCAAGGGCAAGGGCAAGGGCAAGGTGGACGGCTAGGGTAGCGTGCGGGCGCGGGCGCGGACTTTTTTTTTAGTTTTTATTAATGTTTAATTATGTGTTAAGTGGACTTTGGCCGACGTTGACCGGCCACTTATGTTTAATTATGTTTTAATTCGCGCGTGTATGTGGCCACGTGTTTTCTTTTCTATTTTTTGGGGCCGCGCGTAAGTTTGGGTCTCACTGTCATTGGGCGGCCGAAGCGACCCAAATAAAAAAGCGGACACGGTTGTCCGCCGGGCCGACCCAAACGGATGAAAAGCGGACAAATCACGCGTCCGTTTGGGTCTCCCCATTGGAGTTGCTCTAAGAGCATCTCCAGCCACCCCCCCCAACAGGCCCCCCGAAGGCCATTTTTTTGCGCCGACGGTCCAAAATCGGTCCAGTCGCGCTCCCACGAGCCCATTTTTCGCCGGTTAGGGCCTAATTTAGCGCCGGCATACCCAGGCCAAACCCGGCGCGCTGGGGGCGCCGGGCGAAACGATTTGGCGCGAAAACGGGGGTGGGTCCGCCGAGTCAGCGATCGAGCGGCGTCGTCGTCCTCATCGCCTCGGTTTCCGGTTTCCCGCGGGGAATCAATGCAAGGCTGCCGCCGGTCAGCCTTCCATTGATGTCGCGCCTTCACGAGCCAGCATTCACGTGCGGCGCAGTCAGTATGGGGCGACGTGCGTCCAGACCTCGCCTCTCCCACGCGTCCACACCGCCCGCTCGCCTGCTATAAAAGGCGACCTCACCGGTGTTCGCCACACCTCGTCGCCTGCCCCCAATCCCACCAGCGACGCCCTCTCTCTTCCCGGCGATCTCCTCCCAGTCCTCCCACTCCTCCGGCGTAACGCGCACGCCGCTCGTCGCCGTTAAGGCCGAGCCCGGCTTGTTGTTGCCGCTCCGACGCAGCGGACGTAGCAGTGGACGCAGCAGCAGCGGCATCACCATCAACGAGGGCCGTCGTCGCGAGCCCTCGCCTCCCCGCGGCCACCTCCGCCTTGTCAGGCCGAAGACGGGGCCTGGCACGCCGGCAGTGGTCAAGCAGGAGCACCTGGACATGGCCACCGCCGCCGACGAGGCCGCCTTGAAGTGGGCGCGGGACGACTACGTCCGGGAGGAGGTGGAGCGGCAGCGCCAGGCCCTCGAGGAGATCGAGGCTCGTCACCGTGCCCGCCGCGAGGAGGAGATCGCCGGCCTCATCATCCTCGACGACGACAGCGATGGGGAGACGCCCGGGCCCTCCAACCCCGACCTGCACCGTTTTGGCGACGCAGGGCGGGGCTGCAGCAGGGACGGCGGCGCGACGCGCCGGACGGCGACGGCAGCGACAGGGATGGGGACGACGGCGACGACTACACCGACTTCTACAAGCTCCTCGGCATGTAGAATGCGGCGCGCGGCGACGGGACGGCTACGTAGTCTTTTTTATTTTAGCTTTTGTATTATATTTCAATAAAAAATCGAAACTTTTTAACTTTTTGAGTCGATTCTACGCTCGTAATGGGCTGAAAACACGGTTGGTGGACGATCCCAGAGGCGCGGCTGGAAAGCCGAGCCGCCTCAGGCCGATTTTACCGCCGGCTGCCCCCAGACGGCACTAAAATCGGTCGCTGGGAGCCAACGCTCTAACCTCTTCCTGGTCACTCCTTTCATTGTTTTTCGATCGACTGCTTTCAAGTTCTGTAGTAGCTGAACTTGAGTGGAGGCAGCACCACCACGGCTCAGCCATGGCAGACACACACAACACAGGTCACGCTTGGCGGGACAGAAAGAAGACACGATTTCATCTAAGAAAGAAAGAACACAAGAATATCCAGACCAACCAGGTCTCTCTTCTCTGCTACCGAGAGACAGAGAGAGGCGCTCTAGGTACCACTACGACTGACTGAGTTTGTTTTGATTTTGCAGCGATTCTTTTCTTGCTCCGGTCCGGTGGTGCATCGCAGGCTTGAGAGCACTTTACCTCTCAAAGTCGCTTTCCCTAGTCCGGTCGTCCGGGGATGCAGGCGACTTTCATCCATCAAAGGCACCCGCGGGTAGCCTGTGGATGCTTTTCCCGAGCGCGTCAAAAAGCGCCCGCTCCCAATGGTGAAATTCTTGTTAAAAGCACAACCATGTGATAGCACTAAAGTTGTACGGAGTATTTCCTTCGTCCGAAAATACTTGTTCTAAAAATGAATAAAATGGATGTATCTATAACTAAAATAAGTCTAGATACATCCGTTTTTAAGACAAGTATTTTCGAACGGAGGGAGTATTGGTCAACGCGTGTGGTCCACAAAAATCGTCTTGGGTCGTATTGACCTGCGTATTTCCAAAGCTGGATTTCTTTCTCGAAAGAAGACTGAAGCTTTGCGGATTTTTTCCTTCATTTTCATGGAAAATGATTTAAAGAAAACATGGACATAGTAGGAAACTCCTTTTTTTAGTTTTTGTTTCCAGTTTTTTCAAAAAAAAACTAAATTTCAGGATTTTTTTCAAATCCACAAACGTTGTTTTGCATTTTAAATATTTTTATTCATGAAACTCTAAAATTTTGCCAACATTTTTAAAATACATTTTTTTTAATTTCATCAATAAAATTTGTAACATAACCTACCTAGTTCTTCGCCAAGTGAATTTGGCTTAGCCCAAGTAGAGCAGGCTCCCCCTTTCAATTTTAGGAAGGTTCCCGAACCTTCCCGAACTGTTTTTTTTTTCAATATTTTTTCATGTTGGTTTTTATTTTGTTTTTTTACTTTCCTTTTTTTATTACATTTTAATTTTCAGTTTGTGAACATCATTGAAATTGTGAATTCGTTTTTAAATATCGAACAATTTTTAAAATCATGAACAATTTTCTAATTCAACATTTTTTTATTAAACTGTGAGATTTGTCTAATTTCTTATTTGTTTTAAAAGCATAACATCTTAGATTTTGAAAACATTTTAAAAATTGTGAAATAATTTTAAATTTTGATTTGGTTTCTGATTCGTAATAATTTTCTGAATTGTCTACATTTCTAAAAAAATTTGGAAACATTGTTTTGAGATTCAACAATATTTTTTTGATTTGACAAACATTTTCTGAAGTGCATGAACTTTTTGAAATTCGAGACTTCTCTAAATCTCTTGAAGATTTTTTTATATTAATTAAGAAGAATTTTTGAAATCATGATAATATTTTTCGAATTTGAGATCCGGGAACAATTTTCAAAGCAAAAAAGGAAACAATGAGAGAAGAAAAATGAAAAAAATAAAATGAGCGCCCAACCCCCCCGTGGGCTGGCCCAAAAATTATTGGGGTTGTGTGATTGGTGGCTATCCGAGGACCTACACGCGAAGATAGGGCTCCCGCTAAAGAGCCACCGAGCGAGCGAGGCAAGGCAAAGAGAAGGAGCATTAGGCCTTGTACAATGCAAGGTGCTTAGGGGAGGTGCTTTTGAAAAATAAACATGTATTTTTTAAGCACCAACGCTTAATTATGGAGGATAGACGCTTAATTAAGCAGCTCTTCTATAGAAAGAGCCACTGGTGCCTCATAAACACCTGACTTATTTTTCTAAGTATCTCCATAAGTATCTAGCATTGTACAAGGCCTTAGCACAAATTTGTCGTAATAGGCGTTGTATAATAGCATTAGTGCTCATCTTGTTTTCTTAAAATAACTTGTGGCATCCTTTCAAAAAACAAATCGCTTGTCGCATTGCGGACGCCACTAGCATAGCACGGTATCGTATGTTTGTCATTTAAGAAAAAAATTGTTTTATTTATAGATGAAAATATATTTCATATATTTTAGAAAGTATTCATATATTTTAAGAAGTACTCATATTTTTAAAAAAGTATGTGTTTAAAAAATACAATGCATTCATAAATTATCCATGTCTTGGGAAGAACGAAACATAATAAACATGAAAATTAAAAAAGTGAACAAAGGAAAATGAAAACTGAAAAATGGAGAGAAGAAATAACATCAAAGAATAAAAGACTACAGAAGAACATAAACGTATGCTAATCTCACCGGCTAGAGCCAACGAAATGTCGCCGCACAACCCTACAAAAAACTCCGTGTACTCAGGTTGCGCCATTCACACACGCGTTACGATTCTGCGGCAGCGGACACAACCCGGCAACCCCTACATGTTGGGCCAAAACCAAAGGAACAAAAACATTTGATAGATGCAATTAAGATGGTGAAATTGTGTCTTACTCACAATTTATGCAAGTTGTATGTTGTTCGGCAGCGGCGTAGCCAGGATTTGGCAATTTATGCAAGTTGTATGTTGTTCGGCAGCGGCGTAGCCAGGATTTGGCTGAGCCTAGGGCTAAACAGGTGCTGCGATCCGTATTAATTGTCTTTGGTTTAGTACAAAGTTATTACACTTTTTGTACTTAACCAGTGACAATTAATATGGGTGTTGGATTCACTAATCGTCCACGTTGGAGATCTTTACACAAGGCAAAGGACTTGTGTTCTGCTGGCAGGAAAGTGGAAACCCAGACTTTGGCTATGAACCAGTCCCCATATGTGAAGATTTTGCTGTGTTTGTCTGATATTTCTCATAAGCAAGATTGCACTATTTTACAATTTAATTGGCCACATTCCCGATTCGGACGACGGATTTTCAGGAGGGAATACAACTGGAGTTTCCCGGTTTAGAGGACTCCAAAGAAAGGATTGGTGATGGCTGAGTTGAGCTCGGCTCCAGCTACATTCAGAACGGCCTTATCAACCTTGTCCCTCGCCAGAAACAAGATCTCTTCGCCTTCTGGTTTCTCAAACCCGCACAGCTCGAGAAACTCTATGCCTCCAAGGCTCCCAACTCTCTCCTGCAAGGAACAGAAAACATACCATTAGTCTCAGGTTATTCGGCAGGTTAGGGCGCCATTTTTGCAGTCCAGGGAGAAAGGAATTCACCTGGAATGTAGCATTGGTAAGTCTGATCTTTCTGAATTTCTCCTCGTCGGGATTCTTAACAACGTTTCCGATGTAGGTGAGGAGTGTTTGGAAAGCCCTCTTTACTTTAGCATCCTCCTCCTGTCACAATGTTTGATCTCATGTGGGTAAATATGATCGAATCGACTATAATATCCAGACTTATTTTATACAAAATCAGTATCATATAACCAATACAGTTTGTATTAAAGTTTGTGAACAAACTGGACTATTGCATAAAGAAGCGCACATCACTAATTGAGTTGTTACCAAAAAATGATAGCAAGGTTCGAAATAAAACAGGAAATCGAACTGTACAAGTCATTCAGTATAAGACAGCGAGTCCATGCAAGAAATATCATTCCTTATTATGGTATGCAAATACGCTGGAAACAAATATTCCCCTGTCATGTCAGGCATCAGAGCGAAACTGGAGAGAAAGCAATGTGATCCCAACTGTGCTGAACCTATTTTTTCAACAATTTTGTACAACCAGGTGGTTTCTCTCTCATGTTGGGTCAACTGCTTTTGGTTTCATTATCTTATTTTCATCTCAATTTAATGCATACGTTGATACTTAACATGCAATATGTTAGATTATTGTGCACGTAGAACAGACATTGTTGGTTACTTTTCTTCTATGAGTGCTACATCTAGGAAGAAGATAGCAGGACACAAACTATCCTCTTCTGCTATATAGTAAATGATGGCACAAACCTAACTTCATGATTTGGTCAGAGGGAACAACATATTGAAATATGAAGTTAGAGACATTCAAAACTTGCAGCTTGCCACTCTAACTTAGGTTCCTCAACCTCAGAAACTAATGTGTATGTTGTTACAACTGCCATTATATGTGTACATGTCAAACTGTTCCCATACGGTGATCCATAGTTCACATCAAATTAATGGACAATGAGGTAACTTCCATGGGAAAATTACGATTCATACCTTGTTCTGCTGCTTAATATTCCGTAAGCAATCCCTCATCCGCTCTGCCTTTGTGGCTGGTCTGACGGGTAAAAATGCACTCTGAAAATTTTAAGACCATGGTTAAAGAATTAACCGTTACAATATAATCCTGAGAAGTTAGAGGTTCAAAAGTAAAAGAAAATCTTGCCCACTTCCAACTGACAAGTTAGATATTTTGGAAGGCAGATTAGGTGCTAAATACAGTGTAATGTCATGTTTAAACTGACAATGGTGCACAAAATTTGGATCAACAGGTTACAATGGCAAGGACATTCCGATTAAAAAAAGGTACCTTCTTCTCTTCAACAGGCGGTGGTGCGCTTGGCTTGGATGCAGCTGGGGCTTCTGCCGGCAATCCAAGTTTCCTTCTACGTTCAGCCTGAGAATAAAATATGAGAAACTGTTTGAGGCCTAATGACTACAGCTAGTTAGCAACCAAAATAAAATTGTATTCAGTTGAATATCTCCAGGTTAAATCAACGTAAATCATTCCTTTCCTATACAAAATGTAAAAATACACTAGTAACTTAAACCAAACTAGCAACGTATGAATATTCCTGAACTTGAGCTGGATAAATAAGAAACCTTGTCCTCTTCAAGTTTCTGGCGAATCTTTTCTCTGGCTCTCTTCTCCTCCTCTTTCTCAAGCCTTCTCAATTCTATGATGCTGCCGATGGCAAGGACAAAATTAAGCAAACTTGATATTATCAGCATAAGTCCAGTAAAATAATAAACTGAAATAAAGAACCAACCGTTTCCTTTCATTTAACTCCTCCATTTTCTTGGCTTCAAGAAGCTCCTTACCAATCCTTATCCGCTCCTACAAAAATGCCTAATACGTGAGATAAAAATACTAAAAAAAACTTGCAAATACACATCAGCAGACAAATTTGAGACTAGAGATTAAATAAAATTTAAATAAAATCCATAGGAAGCTTTTGTACTAAAAAGTTAACACAAAGGGCTATCGAGAATATATTGGTTCAGCAAATATTCTCCCTGTTTGGATTGTATGGTCCAAGATCTAGCATGATTGAACAATTATAAAATGGAGTAAAAAATTATCTTCTGTCCAGAAGCCAGGTGGAGATTTATGTTACAGGCTATGCTGGTGGGGTCTGTTCCGATAAACAAATTTATATACACTTAAAATACATAAGTAGGCATATATTACAAATCAAGAAGGTACAAAAGAGGTTTTTAGTGGGGTAAATGAAAGTTGATATACCTTTTCCCTTTCTCTCTCCATCCTTCTCTCTTCTTCGTCTTTCTTTTTACGAGCACGCTCCCTACAAGTGGAATGGATACCCTCAGTATGAAGTGTCTTATAAGAAAATATTATTATCCCATAAAAAGATACATGCTGAGTTAAAGATAAGTGTTCTTTATCTCAGAAATTTCTCGTCCATAACCTATGGTTACTGCATGTCATTATGCCCTTTATTCGGAATTCCAAGATCTATAATTTGTGCACAATTATGGAGAAATGGACGCCCTTTCAAAAGCAGTGTTATAAAAACTGCACAATTTTCCTACTAGAAGCTGTCATTCCCCAAAGAGTATGCTTAGGGCACTGCATGTTCACAAAATTTTAAAGCCACCATAATGTTGTGTATTATTTTTATTTATTAAAGTTAAAGGTAGAAAATAAAGAGCATAAGTATCCAATGTCAACTAATTGATCCAGTACAACGGAAAATAGCCCTACAAACAGACAAATATCTGCTACTTCTAAAGAGAATTATTCAACCACCAGGCCATGATTCAAGAATGGTGGTTCATAAAAGCACCTTAGCTCTTGTGCTTTAATCTTCTTCTCCTCCGCAGTTAGAGAGGGTTTGTTAGCCTCGGAATTGGCCGGCACCTGAGAGGTGAAATAAGATAACTTGGATGAGCAACCTTTAGATGATATGCACTGGAGAGAAATATTTTTCTTGCCAAAAGCGTCAGTAATATCTATTCATCCCCCATTGAACACAGTTAATAAATTCAGTGGACAAAACTTAGTCATGTAAGCAAGTTGGTCTTTGTGCATGGGCTGTACACATGGAAGCAGCAATAAGTGGAGGAGCTTTAGCAGTTGAATTCAGCATTGGCTATAGTTTAAGATGATAATGTTCAAAGTAGCTTTTCACCATAAAAGTGGACACATCCGACTCAAGCTGTTTTTATACAAAATCTCTTGTATGTTGGATGCTTATAACGTATAGACACTTCTTGAACCATGGAATTGCGAAGTATAGGTGAAAACATGCATCTGGAAAATGTATAGCACTCTTCATACATTCATAATGAATAAAACCATTGCTTCTGGAAGATTCATGGATAATTGCATATCAAAAAGTTGCTACTAACTGCAATTAATTGAAACATATAACTGTGATTAAAAGACTACCGAAACATACTTATTTGCAAACATGGGACCAGTAGTACCATCAGAAAATCGAAGTGAGCAAATCTCTACTCTAATAAACAATGGAGAATAAAATAAAAACCTTCATACCATAGGCATTTCATCAATATCCGGATCCTCCTGATGCTCAGAGAGCCAGTTAATGGCGCCTTCAATGGTGCTATTACCTATGTAAAAGCACACAGGTTCGGGAAAATTAAAATTACTAAACAATAGGGGTCTTTCTGTGCAACACAGCTGAACACCGTAATTTATACGAACATCACTGCATGTTAATTTGCAGCTACATGAGACAATGTAAAAAAAGAACCTACAACATACAACTGGAGATGGCAAAAGAATATTTCTACACACTGTTGATGCTGGTCGATTCAGGTAAATTAGGCGTTAGGTGCCACTGTTGTCTTCAGGAAATTTATAGTTTGATAAAAATAGATTACAGTTTGATATAGTCGGTTAAATTATCATCCTGGTTCACATTTGTATGTTATGAGTGAGCTTATGCTTTATTGATGAGTAGTAAATTAAGGTATGGATCTCAATAAATCGCAGCACCAACTCCTAACAATGAAGAACAGATCAGCAGCTGATAACATGACAGTCAAAGGAGTCGGAGGATGTAGCTATATACATACCGGAGAAGTGAAGTGCCCTAGTGGCACGCGCAGTCGAAAAGCCCATCGATTCGAGTTCCCCAAGCATCTCCTTGTTCACCTCTGGCGCCACCAACTCTGCCAGAATCAAAACACATCGTCAAAACTCGAAATCTGTCACGGGTAAAACCAAGCCCTTTTGCTTATCTCAGATTGGAAACCGCACCTTGCGGCTCCGCACTCGCCGACGCGTCCACATCCATGGCCTCTGAGGCCGGCTTCGGCGGCGCCTCGAAATCGATGGGCTTGGCCGCCTCCATGGTCTTGTCCGTGAACTCGGCGTGGCCCGTGCGCTTCTTGTGCAGGTCCACCTCCTACACACACCGAATCCACAGACGGGACTAGATCAAGCACCGACGGAGATGTAAATCTAGTACGCAGGATCAATGGAAACCACCAAATCCGGCCGGGTTCCGACGGGGGGCGGAGAGGGGGGGGGGGGGGGGCGGAGGGCGAGATCTTACGGTCTGGGAGCGGCATGGCTTGCCGCAGTCGGCGCAGACGAGGTTGAGGACGGCCTCGGTGGACTCGGCGAAGTTGGTGTGGGAGGTGGCCTCGGCGTGCGCCTGCGCCTCCTCCACGCTCCTCAGCTGCACGCCGCAGTCGCCGCACCGCAGGGACAGCCCCGCCATTGCTGCTCTCGACGGGGTCACTTCCGATCGAGCGAATTTGGGGGCGAAAGTCGAAAGCTGCTTCCTTTGCGAGGAGGTTTAGGGTGTGTTTGGTGGCGAGAAGAAGAGGAGACGGTGAAGCAAGTTTATGAGGATGCGCCTGCAAACGGGATCGACCGGGAGAGCACATCCAGTCGGATTCATCACTCGCCTTGGAACTTTGAGTAAGTTTTACCCAAAAAATTGTGTAATAAATTGTATTAGTACTAGATTCATACTCGAAATAAAACTTCAGTGTAGTATATTTTTTCCAAAAAACTTCTTCCCATCTATTGATAAACTATAACAGCGGTACACACCCACGTGTGTAAAAAAATGTTACGTGGTGGAGTTGACATTTGTGCTCGTATTTTTTAAATTTTATTTTAGGTTTTCTGACCATGTTTATGCAGTAAAAACAACATTTCCTTCATGAAGATGTTTGTGATCATTTTATCAATCTTAAATATTATGCGAGCTCAATATCTCATAAGTGCTAATAAAAAAACCATTTTAGAGCATTTGGATCCAAAAACATTACTCCAACGGCCCATACAACCCACAGTGCCGCAAATTTTTATCTTTATTTTTTGTGGTCCCGTTTTGAGGTGGCCCATACATCCCATACTGCCACAAATTTGCAAAAACCCAAATTGCTATGTGGTCGCCCAACCGTCACGTGGAAGCTTCTTGGGCACGATCGTCGCATTGCCTACCTCTCGCACTCGATCGTCGCCGCAACCATAGATGACACCTTAGAGGCGATCGCCGAGCCCGCTGTCCTTGTTGTCGCACACGCAAGACCATCGCTGGTGGTTTCCGCAATCGCCACGGTTGCCTCGAAGCTAAAGGTTACCCCTAGATGGCGTCCCACGAGCCACCGTCGCACTTAGAGGTGTTACACCGGGCCGGTGTCACTCCAAAGGTCATGCCCCGCCAAATCAACACGTGTTTGAAATATCTCGTAAAAAGTAGGTGTTTTTCAAGAGCTAAATGCACCGGAGGTCCTCAAAGTTTTATCGGGGTGTCACTTTAGTCCTAATTCTTCCAAAATGCACTTCTATGTCATAATTCTTTAGTGAGTGGTTCACCTAAAGTATTTTTCCACGAGCGCACGCTGACCTGCCCGCATGACACGTTGACCCATGCCACATCGACTAAGGGCCCAACTGTCTGGCGAGAAAAATACATTGGAAGTCCTAAAAGTTTTTGCGCAGTGGCACTTTAGGCCTACTTCTTTTAATATGCATGTTTAGGTCCTAATTATATAGTAAGTAGTTCACCTGAGGTCCTTTTTTGCACGATCGTTAGCAGACCTACTTGGTTGCGCGTTGACCCACACCACATCGACTTAAGGTCACTAGAAGATGAGGAACATTACAAAAAAAACTCTAGGTTTTTCATCGCTATCATCCCGTAGCTATGTGATTTCCTCTACTCTACCACAATCACTAGTTGTAGGCATTGGTTTAGTTCGATTTCACTATTTCATTATGTTTCTCAAACCGCTTGCTCTGATTTGAGGTTAGGCAGTAAGAGCTTGTGGAGGAGGTAGCGCCACCGACGGTGCTGTGATGCTCCTCTCCGTTACCCGCTTCCCTACCGAGGACCTTGCTGCCCAGCCATGGCGATGGTGTGGGTACAAGAGAGAGAGAGAGAGAGAGAGAGAGATTCGGTAGGGGCTTGGGAATGTTAAGATTGAGGTTTAGAAGGGGCTTTCTATTAAAAAAGAAACTACAATGACATCTAAGTTGACATCGCATGGGTCAATGCATCATGCAAGCAGGTCAGCCAACGATCGTGCAAAAAAGGACACGGGTGAACCACTTACTATAGAATTAGGACCTCGTGTACTTCAAAAGAAGTAGGACTAAAGTGACACCACCCAGAAACTTTTAGGACCTCCAATGTATTTTCTCGCCTAGCAGTTGGGCCCTTAGTCGATGTGGCATCGATAAACGTGCCACACAGGCAGGTCAGCGGGCGCTCATGAAAAAAGGACCTTGGTGAACCATTTACTCAAGAATTAGGACATAAAGAACCATTTTGAAAGAATTAGGACTAAAGTGACACCCTGCCGAAACTTTTATGACCTCCAGTGCATTTAACTCATCTTTTTAACTATTATGTTGATAAACACTTAAGTATACATTAAAACTATTTGTTCATATAAATTGGAAGGCAAAGACAAATAGTTGATCTTAAACTCTTAAAATGCATAAATCATAGAAGAATCATTTGGTTGGTGTGAAGACGTGTTTTGATTTCTACGAAAGTTGCTAAGGTAATAATTATATTAAGAGATCTTAAAATTCAAGAGCAATATCAAATTAATCGATAATTGGATATGTAAATGTAAAATCGTGCATACTACGTCTATACAAATTTTTGTGGTCACTAGACATGGGACCATGTGTTACCACGGGAGATGATTTTCTTAATGCATAGAGTTATAATTTTATTTTGGTCCATTATAATTGTATAGCCTGGGTTATAAGTAAACTAATGTGATTCAGCGGCGTATAGGAAGGTGCCGCCCAATATGCCATGGTGGAAAAAAACGTTGGATAAAACAAATCGATGAAAGAACATGGTGGGATAGGAGAACCGGTTAACGAAGAGTTTTGCTTCGCAGAGAAAGAAACCCTACCTATTTTTTTAAGTAGTGGATATATGAATGACAACACTACCATCTCCCTCAAACCTACTCGCGCTTCCGACAGCCCCCTTCAAAACTATCATCACTTAAATATTTAGTAGAACTATTTGTTCATACAAATTGAAAGGCAAAAGACAAATAATTATGCTTAAACTCATAAAGTGCATAAATTATACTAGCACCATGTTAGTGGTTTGCATGCACTGCTAGTACTCACACTAGCATCATTTCATATGATGCATGTGCTGCTATATATTTAGTGACCTTCAAATTTTAGAGCAACCTCAGATACATCTATAATTGGATATCTGAATGTAAAATGGTGCATATTGTGTATATACAAACTATTGTAGGCATATGAATGACAAAACTGCCATCTCTTAGAGCTCGCGAGCGCTTCTGTTGGCCGCCTTCGAAGTCGTGTTTGAAAATCCCATAAAAAATTAGATATTTTTCAACTATTATGTTGATAAACACTTAAATATTTACTAGAACTACGTGTTCATACAAACTGAAAGACAAAATACAAACGTTTGTGCTTAAACTCCTAACACTAGTAGAAAACAGACCTATGGATCGAAGCATTAGTCCCGGTTGGCTTGTGGACCAGGACTAATGCTACCACTAGTCCCGGTTCATGAGGCTAGGCATTAGTCCCGGTTCATGAGTACCCTATAGTCCCGGTTGGTGTTACCAACCGGGACTAAAGGGGTGGTGGCAGGGTTGTGTCCGGCTGGGGGTCCTGTGAGCCCCTTTAGTCCCGGTTTGTAACAGCAACCGGGACTAGAGATGGACCTCTAGTTCCGGTACGTGTAACCGAACCGGGACTAAATGTATCCCTATATATAGATGCTTCTTCCAGCCCGAGCTCACCCTCTCCATTCTCTGTTTTATCTTCCTCTTCTCGAGCTCATCCCTCCATTTTTGCCAAGATTTGTCAAGATTTGAGGCACCCCAATCCATCCAAGTGTTCACAAAGGTTAGCAACTTTGTCCATTCATCTCACATTGGTAGATCAGCTCGTCCAATGCTTTATAAGTATAGTGATTTGTGGGTTTTAGTTTGGGTGTAATTATGTGGCAATTTTTTTGATTTATATGCAATTTGAGCTCAAATTAACTTCTTAGTTTGCATGTGTGTAGGTGTGGTTTACTTAGTCCCTTTCGGTCCCCGTCCTAACCACCGTCGATCGCCCGCACCGTCCCATCACCGGCACCACCTTGGTGAGCCTCTTCTTGTTCTTATCTTTTCTATAAAAAAAATCGTATTTGTATGATTTAGATAATTACTTGCATAGTTTTCTTACTTGTATGATTGTTTGTTATATATAGTGCCATGGTTTTGATATCCATACCAATCGGTCCTCGTCCGGTTTACGATTTGGATGTGGTATATTCTCTTTTATAACTATTTGGTATCCATTACACCTAATGCCTGTATGTAATGATCTGCAAATTATAGAAGAAATTGTATATACCAAATTGTACATATGTCTGTATGCATGGTCGATCGTACTATAAGTCCTATGATATATATATTATTGGTTCTACGAGAAATTCTATCATATATGCATAACATGTACAACATGTAGTAGCGTAAAATATGTTTGAAATGAAAAAAATTAAATGGAAAGCACAAAATGAGAAGGAAAAATAAACAATAAAACCTAAACCTCAAAGTCCTTAAATCTTTAGTCCCGGTTGGTAACACCAACCGGGACTAAAAGCCCCCTCCCCCCCGCACACGCTGCCGACCACGTGGCAGGAATTTAGTCCCGGGTCATAGCCAACCGGGACTAAAGGCTTGAACCCTTTAGTCTCTATACATTAGTCCCAGTTGGGGAACCGGGACTAAAGTCCCTTCCCAACCGGGACTAATGCCCTGTTTTCTACTAGTGTAAAATATAAATCATACCATGAGTATGTGCGTGTCACGCACACTCGGCTGGTATTTACTGTAGCAACACGTATGTTGATTCTAACGCTGCTGATTTTAACGTTGCTAAGTTAATTATTATGTTACACCATCGTTTTTATTCCTAAACATTGTTATAGACAATTCATTATTAGCAACGTTTAGTCCTGCTCGCACGCTACTAGTTTTATAGGAGTTGGTGAATTTTCTCGAAGAGGAAGAGTGATGTAGCCAACAGTAGAAAATATTTCCCTTAGTTAAAAATCGATGTTTAATTGAACCAGTATGAGTCTACAATCTAGCAAGATAAACATCACTTGAACAAAAACAAAATAAATGCTTGCACCCAACTTGCCAAAGGGGTTGTCAATCCCCTTGTCTTGCTAGTTGCAAGGTTAAAAACAACTAGTGATGGATAGTGATATGGAAAATGAGAAAATAGATAAAGCTAAATAAAAAAATAATAGAGCAATGCAAATGTTAATAAAGGATGTACATGGGGGCATAGATTCACTAGAGACTTCTATCTTGAAAGCAAGTAGTGGCATGGTAAACAAAATAATGTTGGTCATTGGCAGATAAGCAACATTCATAACTATGATTATGCATGCCATATTCTTGTATAGGCATCACGCCTGTGACAAATAGACATAGTCCAACTACATCTACTACTATTATTCCACCCCAAGACCGCTATCCAACATGCATCTCAAAGTATTAAGTATGTAAAAAATAGAGTAACACAATAAGAAAGATGACATGATGTAGACAGAAAGAAACCTAGCAATAAGATCAATCTCCGCCGTTTTATCCTTAGTAGCAACAACACATCATGTGCCTTGTTCCCCTTCTGTGACTGGGATATAGATCATTATGAGGTTGAACCCACTACTATACACAACTACCTCTAAAGAATTACTTATCTATCTTGGCGAGAGAAGACAAGTAAATCGGAAAGCATGCATAGCTACTCAATCATATAACAAAGAAACTTTAAAAGATTCAAATATATTCAATGAACAATCTGATCACGAATTCACAAATCATCGGATCCTAACAAACACACCACAAGAATTACATCAGATTGACCTCAGAGGAGATCATTGTGTTAAAGATCAGAGAGAGAGACACACAAAGAGAGAGATCTAGCTACTACTATAGACATGTAGATCCTCAAGCAACTACTCACACATCATCATGGAGGCAACAAGACTGATGAAGAGGCCTCCCATGGTGGCTTCCCCCCTCCGATAGAGCACATGAATAGGGCTCCAAATGGGATTGATTTGGAACGAAGACTTGTGGCGGCGATAAAAAATTCCGGATTCGCTTCTGAGGGTTTATGAAGTTATAAGATGGGAGACCCACATGTCCACATGGGCAGGTGGCGCGACCATTCGTCTGGCCGCACCACGTGGGCATGTGGCTGGACCGTGGGTCCCCTCGACCTCTCCTAAAGCTTCTAGGGTCATTCATTTTCTAGAAAAATCATTAAAATTGGCATCTTATTTGGACCTTCCTAGATATGGAATTTCTACAAAACCCAAAAAATATGCAACAAACAAGAACTGATACGGGGCACTAACTTAATGAATTAGTCTAGAAAAATAATATAAAAATGCATATAAAAGCGATAACATAATAACATTTAACAATAAAAAATTATAGATACGTTGGAAACGTATCACACGTCGCTGGTATTGAACATATGAACCGTCACATCCGCATGCGATTAACTTTCCTCCCGCTCTCTCTCACTTCACTCTCTCTCTCCATCCTGATGCCTCTCTTCCTCCTCGCGCCGACGTCGACGACACCCCTACCCGCCGATGCCACTACCGATGCCCCGACCAGCTGACCTAGCTCCCCTGCCCTCTAATACGTCTCCAACGTATTGATAATTTATAAAGTATTCATGCCATATTTACCTATGTTTACAATACTTTTATATGGTTTTGATGCACTTTATATGATTTATTTAGAACTAACCCGGACTGACATTGTTTTCAGCAGAATTACCGTAGTGTTGTTTCTGTGTAGAAAAAGAAAGTTCTCGGAATCGCCCAAAACTTTTTGACGATTTTTTTGGAACAAAAGAGGCACTAGACGCTTCGTGGTAGGACCAGAAGAGTTACGAGGTGGGCAAAACCCACCAGGGCGCGCCAGGCCCCTCCTGCGTGCCCTGATGGGTTGTGCTCTCCACGTGGCCCATCTTCGCGTGAAACCGACGCTCAAAAATCCTATAAATATTGAAACCATCAGAAATAACCATAGACTCCTCATTCCACCACCGCAACTCTCTGTATCGACAAAAAAACCAATCTGGAGGCGTTCCAGTATCCCGTCGTATGATACATCTCCAACGTATCTATAATTTTTTGCTTGTTCCATGCTGTTATATTATCAATCTTGGATGTTTTACAATCATTTTATAGAAAATTTATATCATTTTTTGGGACTAACCTATTGACATAGTGCCAAAGTGTCAGTTGCTATTTTTGCTTGTTTTTACTTCGAAGAAAATCAGTACCAAACGGAGCCGAAATGTTGCGGGTATTGTTGAGGATTTTTTTATGAACCAGAAGAAGGAAGATGGGCCAAAGATCACCAGAAGAGGGGGCTAGGGTGGCCACCCTACACCAGGGCGTGCCAGAGGCCCCTGGCGTGGCCTCGTAAAGGGTGGGCACCTCAGGCACCCCCTCAACCGACTATCGAGCCTATAAATTCCCATTAAATCCAAAAACCCTAGGGGATTCGACAAAACACAATTCCAGCCACCGCAAGTTCCAGAACCTCGAGATCCAATGTAACACCATCACAGAGGGGTTCATCTTCTTCATAGGTGCCTCTCCGATGATGCGTGAGTAGTCCACCATAGACCTACGGGTCCATAGTAGTAGCTAGATGGCTTCCTCTCTCTCTATGTTTCTCAATACAATGGTCTCTTGGAGATATATTTGATGTAATGACTTTTGCGGTGTCTTTGTTGGGATCCGATGAATTTTGAGTTCATGATCAGTTTCTAACCATGAATATGATTTGAGTCTTCTTTGATCTCTTATTTGCATGATTACCTATAGACTCGCATTTCTTCTTCGAATCGTTGGTTTAGTTAGGCCAACTAGATCGATTTTTCTTGCCATGGGAAGATGTGCTTTGTGATGGGTTCGATTTTGCGGTGTTCTTTCCGAGTGACAGAAAGGGCAGAAAGACACACATGTATCATTGCCATTAAGGATAACAAGATGGGGTCTATTCCTACAAGAATAGATCTTGTTTACATCATGTCACCATTCTTATTGCATTACACGGTTTTCCCATGAATTTAATAGACTAGATGCATGCTAGATAGCGGTCGATGTGTGGAGTAATAGAAGTAGATGCAGAATCGTTTCGGTATACTTATCTTGGACATGATGCCTATATAATGATCATTGCCTGGATATCGTCGTGATTATTTGATCTTCTATCAACTGCCCAACAGTAATTTGTTCACCCACCGTGTGCTATACTCATGAGAGAAGCCACTTGTGAAACCTACGGCCCCTGGGTCTACTTTTCCAACATATTGCTTTCCGAGCATCTTTTGTTTTCATATCTATTAATCCAAAAACCCAAAAATACCTTGCTGCAATTTTTGTTTACTTATTTTATTTTGTGTTCTTGCGAGATCTATTTTCCAAAACTATCATTACCTAATCTATCTTATTACCATAGAGAGCGTGACAACCTCTCTTTCGCGTTGGGTTGCAAGTATTTGTTGTTTTGTGTGCAGGTGTTGTTTACATGGGTGCGTGATCTTCCTCTAAATGAGGGAAATACTTACTGTCACCGTGCTGCATCATCCCTTACTCTTTGGGGAACTACCGACGCAGTCTCAAGCCATGTCACCGGAGAGGATAGATCATCTTCGGTGGCCATCTTCATCATCCTGACGGAGGCCATGATGAGGAGGTAGTAGTCCACCCCCGGGGCAGATGGTTTGTACTAGTAGCTACGTGTTCAATCTCTCTCCCTCTCTCTCGTTTTCTTTAGATGGCACGATCTTGATGTATCACGGGCTTTGTTAATATAGTTGGATCATATGGTGTTTTCCCCTCTCTATGTTGTTGTGATGAATTGAGTTTTCCCTTTGAGATTTTGTTATTATGAGATTGAATACTTTTATGGATTTGAGAGCACTTGATGTATGTCTTGCATGCAGATACCCATAGTGACATTGGGGTATTCAAGTGATTCCTTTAATATATGGTATTGCGTCAACTTGCGGATTCCAGTGACCTTGGGAATCTATGCATAGGGGTTGATTGCACGTTTTCATACCATGTTATTAGATAGAAATCTTGGGGCACTCTTTGAGGTTCTTTGTGTTGATTGAATATTATGAATCTAAAATTGTTTGATGCATATCGTACAATTAACTCATGGATACTTGTGGTGACATTTGAGTATCTATGTGACATTAGAGTTGGTTGATGCGTATCATATGGTGTTATTCTAGTACGAACTCTTAGATAGATCGATCTAAAAGGATAACTTGGTTATTTTAGTATGAACTCTTGGATAGATCGATCAAAAGGATAGCTTGGTTATTTTAGTACGAACTCTTGGATAGATCGATCGAAAAGGATAACTTTAAGGTGGTTTCGTACCTTACAAACAATTTCTTCTTATGTTCTCCTCTAGATAAGAACTTTGGAGTGATTCTTTGTTGCATGTTGAGGGATGGTTATGTGATCCAATTATATTAGCATTGTTGAGAGATTGCACTAGCGAAAGTACGGACCCTTGGCCTTGTTTTCAAGCATTGAAATACCATTTGTGCTCACTTTTTTTACTTTCTGCCTTGTTGTTTTTATATTTTCATATTACAAAAACCTATATCTATCATCCATATTGCACTTGTATCACCATCTCTTTGCCTAACTAGTGCACCTATATAATTTGCCATTGTATTGGGTGTGTTGGGGACACAAGAGATTTCTTGTATTATATTGCAGGGTTGTTTGAGAGAGACCATCTTCATCCTACACCTCCCATGGATTGATAAACCTTAGGTCATCCACTTGAGGGAAAATTTCTACTGTCCTACAAAACTCTACGCTTGGAGGCCCAACATAGTCTACAAGAATAAAGTTGCGTAGTAGACATAAAGCTCTTTTTTGGCGCCGTTGCAGGGAGGTGAGTGCTTGAAGGTATATCTTTAGATCTTGCAATTAAATCTTTTAGATTCTTGTTTTTCACTAGTTTGGTTTTATAAAATAAAACTACAAAAAATGGTGTTTGCGTTGCATCATTTGTTTCATCTTTATAATGTCTCTCGTGAAAACAAAGATTCAGATAATTGTGCTCAATTGGTTGAGGAAGAAATTATGAAATTACTTGATGAGAATTCCTTGAATGATGAGCATGTTAGAAATATTGTTAGTATGAATTTTTTGAATATCCATGATGGTAATGATATGCAATGCCACAAGCTTGGGGATGCTATGTTTGATGAAGATGATATCTTTAGTCCCCAAGTTTTGATGACCAAAACTATTATGATGATATCATGCCTCCTATGTATGATGATTATTGTGATGACATGTATTCTGTAAAGAGTGATAGTAACCATGAAGCTTGTCATCATGATTTTAATATTCAAAGTGGTTATGTCAATCAAGTGTCTCATGATAGTTATTTTGTTGAGTTTGCTCCGACTATTATGGATGAGAAGAAGTTTGCTTATGTGGAGAGTGATAAAAATTCTATGCTTGTGCATCATGAAAATAATGCTTTATGTGATATTTATATTGTTTAATTCCTTCATGATTCTACTGAAAATTATTATGAGGGAGGAACATATGCTTGTAGGAATTGCAATAATATCAAGTTTCATCCCTATGTGTTCAAAGTTTTGAAGTTGTGTTTGTTGTGCCTTCCTAAGCTAGTTGATTCTTGCTCCAATAAATTGTTTGCTCACAAAATCCATATGCATAGGAAATGGGTTATACTTAAATGTGCTTGTCATATGCTTCATGATGCTCCCATTGTGTTTCAATTCTTTACTTTTATGTGAGCATCATTGGAATTATCATGCCAAGCTAAAAGGCATTAAAGAAAAGCGCTTATTGGGAGACAACCCAACACATTTACTTTCTATTTTTGTGTGTTCACATGATTAACCTACTATATTAATCATGTTTTATACCTTTTACTTCAATAAAGTGCCATCTAAAGCCTTTGGGATAGTGTGGATACTTGCTTGTTTGATTCCGTGCAAAAAATAGAAAGTTTTATGTCCAGTATCTGAATTATATGATTTTATTGGAGCATAAAAAAATCCTGAATTTTTTACACAAAAATTGTATGCAAATTATATGATTTTTACTTAGTTTTCAAAATATTTAGAGTTAGGTAAGTATGGTGATCATTCAGATCTTCACAGGCTGTTTTGTTTTTGACAGATTCTATTTTGCATTCATAGTTTGCTTGTTTCAAGTGTTTCCATGGCTTATATTTGGTGATATAAATTGTGGTAATGATGTAATACAGTATTTATTATGTCATAACAATTATGAATCTTGTCTTGACAGTACCTAAGTGAATGATCTATCTTTACTACACTAACCCATCTCACGAAGTTCCGTTAAGTTTTATATGATTGAAGTTTTCAAGTTTTGGGTGAGATACCAATATGAGGAGAATAAGGAGCATCATGGACCTAATATTGGGGATTACCAAGTCACCCCAAGGTAATATCCAAGGAATAATCAAGCGTCTAAGCTTGGGGATGCCCCGGAAGTCATCCCCTCTTTCGTCTCCAGCATTATCGGTATATCTTACTTGGAGCTATATTTTTATTCGTCACATGATATGTGTTTTGCTTGGAGCAGAATTTTATTTTTTTGTTATATGTTAGATGTTATTTATAATCTTGTTTTCCAATAAAAAGTTCCAAGAATTGCCTTTTAGGATACTTGAGTTACATGTTTGATGTGTGTTGTATAAAAATAGAAACTTTTGCTGCAGTGTTTGAATTTTCATATTTTACTGGAACATGGAAAGTTTCTGAAATTATTACACATAAATTATTTATGATGTCCTAAATTTTGAGATTTTTTTGATTTACAGAAGTACACTGGTTTAATATATTGTTACAAACTGTTCTGTTTGGACAGATTGCTATCATGGTTTTGTTATCTACTTTTCCTATAGTTTCCATAGACTATATTTGTAGATATAAATTGTGGAAATGATAGTAAACAGTAGATGATGTTTAAAATTATTATGCAACTTGTCTTGGCAGTACATAAATAGTTGATTTATTATTATGTGCACTAACCTATCTCACGAGTTCTTTTCAAGTTTTGTGTGGATGAAGTTTTTGAGAATAGGTGAAACTGGGATATGAGAGGATTGAACGAGATACAAAAGCTCAATCTTGGCGATTCCCAAGGCACCCCAAGCAAATATTTCAATAAGTCTCAAGCATCTAAGCTTGGGGATGCTACGCATCCCACCCCTCTTCATCAACAGTTATCGGTTAGCCTATGTTGACCCTAAATTTTTTTTGTCCACATGATGTGTGCTATTCTTGGAATGTCATTTCATTTTGTTTTGATTGCTGTTTAATAAAATAATCAGATCTGGAATATATATATAAATATATATATAGCCCTCACATAGCTACTTGATTGTTTACCTACTCATTGATCTTCACTTATATCTTTTGAAAAGTAGTTTGATGTTTACTCTTGAGCTTCACTTATATCCTATGAGTAAATTGTGAATCCATGAAATATAATAAATATGAAATTATCAATGTGCTTGATGCTTATTAGTAGCTTCACATCTTGTTTAGAAAGTAAAATCTATCGAAGTTTGACAATCACAATACTGGTCATACAAGCAATTCATGACTGATTAATATAAGGAAGAGAACTTTAACATACAAATGTATTATCCTGTACATCCTCTATGATTGTGAATACCCATTAATTATTTTCAAACTTAAGAAAATTAGTTGAAATTGGACAAGGAAGACAATGTAATGAGTTATCGTTGTGTATATTGTTGGAAATATGCCCTAGAGGCAATAATAAATTGGTTATTATCATATTTCCTTGTTCAAGATAATCGTTTATTATCCATTCTAGAATTGCATTGATCGGAAACTCAGGTACATGTGTGGATACATAGACAACACCATGTCCCTAGTATGCCTCTGATGGACTAGCTCGTTGATCAAAGATGGTTAAGGTTTCCTAGCCATGGACATGAGATGTCATTTGATAACGGGGTCACATCATTAGGAGAATGATGTGTTGGACAAGACCCAAACTATAAACGTAGCATATGATCGTGTCAGTTTATTGCTACAATTTTCTGCATGTCACGTATCTGTTCCTCTGACCATGAGATCATGCAACTCACTAACACTGGAGGAGTACCTTGTGTGTATCAAACGTCGCAACATAACTGGGTGACTATAAAGGTGCTCTAGAGGTATCTCTGAGGGTGTCTGTTGGGTAGGCATGGATCAAGACTGGGATTTGTTACTCCGTGTGACGGAGAGGTCTCTCAGGGCCCACTCGGTAATACAACATCACTATAAGCCTTGCAAGCAATGTGACTAAAGAGTTAGACACGAGATCTTGTATTACGGAATGAGTAAAGAGACTTGCCGGTAACGAGATTGAACTAGGTATGGAGATACCGACGATCGAATCTCGAGCAAGTAACCTACCAAAGAACAAAGGGAACAACATACGGGATTAACTGAATCCTTGACATAGAGGTTCAACCGATAAAGATCTTCGTAGAATATGTAGGAACCAATATGGGCATCTAGGTCCCGCTATTGGTTATTGACCGTAGAGGTGTCTCGGTCATGTCTACATAGTTCCCGAACCCGTAGGGTCTGCACACTTAAGGTTCGGTGACGTTTCGGTTGTATAGAGTTATGTATGGTGGTGACCGAAGGTTGTTTGGAGTCCCGGATGAGATCCCGGACGTCATGAGGAGCTCCGGAATGGTCCGAAGGTAAAGATTGATATATGAGATAATATTGTTTGGTCTCCGGAAGGGTTCTGGAATTCATCGGAAATAGTTTTGGATGTTTCCCGAAATGTTTGGGGTACAAGGACACTTTATTTGGGCAAAGGGGTAAATCCCATGAGGCTTTAGGAAGGTGCAAAAGATGTTTTGCGGAGGCCAAGGGCCAGACGCCAGGGACCCTGGCGTGTGGGGCCAGACGCCGAGGACCTTGGTGTCTGGTCCTGGAGTCCGAGGAGGACTCTCTCCTTGCGGGCAAACCGACCTTGAGGAGGATATTTCTCCAAGTTTCGACCCCAGGGCTCAACATATAAATAAAGGGGCGGGGCTAGCACTTGGGACACATCAAGAAACCCTAAGCCACGTGTTTCCTCTCCTGTAGTTCATAGTTTCTCCTCTAGATCGATTTCAGCGGTGCTTAGGCGAAGCCCTACTGGAATAGTTCCACCACCATCGCCGCAACGCCATCGCGCTGCCGGTAGTCTATCTCTCCGCTACCTCTTGCTAGATCAAGAAGGTGGAGATCGTCATCAAGCTATACGTGTGCCGAACGCGGAGGTGTCATCCGTTTGGCGCTAGATCGGAAGGACCATGATCAAGATCGCGAGACGATTCGTGATTGGATCGCGGGATGGATCATGATGAGATCGCGGGACGGATCGTGATTGGATCAGGGGACGGATCATGATGGGATCATGGGACGCTCGGCGATTTGGATCGCGAAGACGTTCGACTACATCAACTGCGTTTGTTAACGCTTCCCGCTTAGCGATCTACAAGGGTATGTAGATCCACACTCCCTCTCGTAGCTGCTCATCACCATGGATAGATCTTGTGTGTGCGTAGGAATTTTTTTGTTTCCCATGCAACGTTCCCCAACATATATTTGCATAGAAGTTATATTGTTCTGGATCCTCCAACATGTGGTGTTTGCTTAGGATCTTTTGCTAGCAAAAAATTTGTACTAAGTAGAGATTCTACTTGTGCATCCAAAAACCCTTAACCCAGTTTCTTGAAATGAGAGTCCACTATGTCTACCTATATGCGGTATTACCCTCCCGTTCCAAGTAAATTTGCATGTGCCACCTGTAAACTTTCTAATGAACATCTGTTTTGTGTGCCTGGACCGCTCATGGAGCAACAAGGGGCGGTCAATATCTTCCATGTTAAGAGGGTTATTCTCATGATGAGTGTTTATTCACTCGTCATTGCATGAGAGGGGCGGTAATAGGGATTCCTAGTCCCAAAATAAAAAAATGAAAATAATTAATCAAAACTCCCCCAGGAATGTTGTTGGTATTGACGGTACCCATGGACCCGGCTAGCCGTGGAGTGTGTTTGTTGGTGGAGGGGGAGTAATCCTTTACTTTTACCGCTTGGGAACCGTCGCTAATGTGTTTAACATGGAAGATATTGATAACTCTTGGTCGTAACGTTGACAAGAAGGGTGCACCTCACAAAATTATATGTATCTCTGTTTTAAACAATGAGCTCTGGCACACATGCAAATCCTTGCTTCCCTCTGCGAAGGGACAATATATTTACTTTTCACGCTGAGTCAACTTCTTATTCCAGCCTACTTCTATTAGTTGGCAAGCATCATGTGGTGGGGAACACACATGGCCAGTCAAATATATTTGATCATGACTTATTATTGTTGATAATTATCTTTACGATAAGTATGTTGGGAGGCGAAACGTTAAGCCCCTATCTTTCTATGTGTTCGATGGATGCCATTTGTTCCAAAAATATGCTTTGAGTACTAGAAATCATAGAATACTATATGATGATCGAGTATGTGGGGCTCTTACTTAGACTTTGTTGAGAATAAGTTGAATTGCAATTGTTTGGTGACTAAGAACATAGGTTGTTAAGTTTCAAGAGAATTCATTGTTTGAACCATAACATGTGAATTGGTTGGTACATTATCATGATGAGTTTTAGGAGAAAGACTTGTTGTTATGATGCTAGGAAAAGCGGTTGAAATTATCATTGATCAAACTTATGCACTATGCTAGCATTCACACTTCATAAATTATTTCTTTTATCATTTACCTACTCGAGGACGAGTAGGAATTAATCATGGGGATGCTGATACGTCTCCAATGTATCGATAATTTATGAAGTATTCATGCCATATTTACCTATGTTTAGAATACTTTTATACGGTTTCGATGCACTTTATATGATTTATTCAGAACTAACCCGGATGACGCTGTTTTCAACAGAACTACCGTGGTGTTATTTTTGTGTAGAAAATGAAAGTCCTCGGAATCGCTCCAAACTCTTTGACGATTTTTTTGGAACAAAAGGGGCACTAGACACTTCGTGGGAGGGCCAGAAGAGCCAGAAGTGGGCACAACCCACTAGTGCACGCCCTAATAGGTTGTGCTCTCCTTGTGGCCCATCTTCGTGTGAAACTGACGCTCAAAAATCCTATAAATATAGAAACCATCAAAAATAACCCTAGAATCCTCATTTCGCTGCCGCAACTCTCGGTATCGTCGAAAAACCAATCTGGAGGCATCTCAGTACCCTGCCGGAGAGGGTAGATCAACTCAGGTGGCCATCTTCATTATCCTAGCGGAGGCCATGATGAGGAGGGAGTAGTCCACCCTCGGGGCCGACGGTTTGTACCAGTAGCTATGTGTTCAATCTCTCTCTCTGTCTCTCTCTCTCGTGTTCTTGAGCTGGCACGATCTTGATGTATCACGGGCTTTGTTAATATAGTTGGATCATATGGTGTTTTCCCCTCTCTATCTTGTTGTGATGAATTGAGTTTTCTCTTTGAGATTTTGTTATGATCGGATTGAATAATTTTATGGATTTGAGAGCACTTGATGTATGTCTTGCATGCGGATACCCATAGTGACATTGAGGTATTCAAGTGATTGACTTGATATATGTTATGGTGTCAACTTGCAGATTCCGGTGACCTTGGGAATCTATGCATAGGGGTTGGTTGCACGTTTTCATACCATGTTCTCTGATATAAATCTTGGGGTGCTCTTTGATGTTCTTTGTGTTGGATTGAGTATTATTAATCTGAAATTGTTTGATGCGTATCGTATAATTAACTCATGGATACTTGTGGTGACATTGGAGTATCTAGATGACATTAGAGTTGGTTGATGTGTATATCATATGGTGTTATTCTAGTATGAACTTTTAGATAGATCGATCGAAAAGGATAACTAGGTTCTTTTAGTACGAACTCTTGGATAGATCGATCGAAAATGATAACTTGGTTATTTTAGTACGAACTCTTGGATAGATCTATCGGAAAGGATAACTTTAAGGTGGTTTCGTGCCCTACAAACAATTTCTTCTTATGTTCTGCGCTAGGTAAGAACTTTAGAGTGATTCTTCATTGCACGTTGAGGGATGGTTATGTGATCCAATTATATTAGCATTTTTGAGAGATTGCACTAGCAAAAGTACGGACCCTAGGCCTTGTTCAAGTATTGCAATACCGTTTGTGCTCACTTTTGTTACTTCCTACCTTGTTGTTTTTTATATTTTCCAGATTACAAAAACCTATATCTATCATCCATCACTTGTATCACCATCTCTTTGCCGAACTAGTGCGCCTATACAATTTGCCATTGTATTGGGTGTGTTGGGGACACAAGAGATTTCTTGTATTTGATTGCAGGGTTGTTTGAGAGAGACCATCTTCATCCTAAACCCCCACAGATTGATAAACCTTAGGTCATCCACTTGAGGGAAAATTGCTACTGTCCTACAAAACTCTGCACTTAGAGGCCCAACATAGTCTACAAGAATAAAGTTGCATAGTAGACATCACCCTCCCCGTCGACACCGCCCCTGATGTCGACGCCATGGCCCTGTCTGTATCCTCTATGCACCGCTGGTGAGATCAACACTACCATCCGACCATCTCACCAAATAGTTCTTACATTTGAACTAGGTCAATTAGTTTTACATTTTAATAGTTTGATTAGTATTTTGCGTGCATTTGTGTAGTTGTGTGTGTGGAGTTGCGAATCTAGGAAGAAAATGGAGCATGGGCTCAATATTAACTTTAGTAAATTAAACTCTTATTTTGACCAATTGGATTTGTTTAGTAATACAACCATCTCTCGTACTCGTGTAGTCTAAATGACCCCACAGTTTTACAAATTACTAGTTGGAACATGTATCATTACAAGAATTGCTTAGGATGTTTTTATAAATATGAAATTTTGAATCGCAAAATAGGGTTTATCTAGCAAAATAGCCATTATCTCCCAATCATGTTGTCTAAACAAGCTCAAAAAATTCCTAAATAGATGGCACTAGTAGGAAAAGGGCCTTTAGTCCTGGTTCCCGAGGGTCTTTAGTCCTGGTTGTGCAGCCGGGACTAAGGAATCGGGACTAAAGGCCCCCATTTTTAGTCTGAGTTGTGTTATGAACCGGGACTAAAGCGTCTCCACGTGGCCTCTGTGGAAACCTCAGGCAGGAGGACCTTTAGTCCCGGTTGGTAACAACAATCGGGACTAAAAGGCTTCCACGCATCAATCACGGCAAAGCCCTGGGGCTTAGGTTTTTTCTAGATAGGGGGGGGTTTAGTTGTAGCATTGGCTGATCAACGCTACCGGTAAAAAACTACCGATAGTGTGTTTTCGTCAACATGCTACTTGGTAGCACTACTGGAATTAGGATCTTTGCCGTCAGCCAGCTCTTTGCCGTTTGCTAGCTGACGACAAAGAAGGTCTTTGCCATCAGCTTAAATAAAACTGACGGCAAACAGAGACCTGACGGCAAAGATCATGTTTGCCGTCAGCCATCTTATTGTCGTCTGCTAGCAGACATCAAAGAGGGAGGGTGGCCCACTAATGAGAACAACCTAACATCCACTTTCTTTGCTGTCTGCTAGCAAACAACAAAGCTTCTTTGCCATCACCTAGCAGACGGCAAAGAAAGTGGCCAACCTAACGGCCGTTCCCTCCCACTAGCTAGGCTCTTTGCCGTCTGCTAGCACACGGCAAAGAGCTTTGACCTAACAAAAACCGGTCAGCGCCCGTGCCCCACCCCTTTCTCTCTCCCCTCTGTCTCTCTGACCTCACCTCACCCACGCCGTCGCCGTGCTCGAGCCGCCCCCGCCGCCGACCCCCACCGCCCCCGCCGCTGCCGACCCCCACCGCCCCCGACCCCCAAGGCCGCCCGCCGCCCCGGCGCCTCGCCCAGGCCTTGTGGCCGCCCTGCTGCCCCGGCGCCCTGCCCAGGCCTTGTGTCCGCCCCCGCCGCCGACCCCCACCGCTACGCCGCCTCGGCACCCCGCCCTCCGCCGCCCGGCCCCTCTCCGTCCAGCCGCCCCCCGCCGCCCGGCACTGCCTCCGTCCAGCCGCCCCCTGGTGAGGTTCTTCCCCTTTTTTTCTTACTTTTTTTCTTGCTATTTTTGATTTAGGTTGTACTGTTAGTAATTTAGGTTAGTTCATTTAGGTTGTACTGTTAGTAACTTAGGTTAGTTGCTTTTTTTAGGTTAGGAGATTTTTGGTTAGTAGATTGTAGGTTAGTTTTTTTATATTTAGTCATATTTTAGGTTAGTAGATTTTAGGTTAGTCATATTTTAGGTTATTAGTACATTTTGTGAGATGAAAAATAAGAAAGGAAGAAAAAGTAGAAGTGAAGAAGAAAAAGGAAAATAAGGAAAATGAAGAAGAAAAAGAAGACAAGAGGAAGAAGGAAAAGAAGTAAGAAGAAGAAAAAGATGGAGAGGAAAAAGGAAAATAAAGAAGAAGAAGAAGAAGAATAAGAGGAGGACGAGGAGGAGAAGAATAGAAGAAGAAGAAGAAAGACGAAGAAGATGAAAAAAAAGAAGTAGAAGTAGAAGATGAAAAAAAGAAGTAGGAAAAGTAGAAATAAAGGGTCGCCGAGGGAAAAGAGGGTCGCCGAGTGGTCGAGGAGTCGAGGATCGAGGGGAAAAGGAGTCGAGGGTCTAGGGGTCGAGGATCGAGGTGTCGAGGGGTCAAGGGTCGAGGGGAAAAGGGGTCCAGGGGTCGAGGGTCGCTGAGCAGTTGAGGGGTCGAGGATTTGCCATCCCGACCCCCTGACTCCGACACCCCGACCCCGACACGACACCCCAACACCCCGACCCCGACACGACACCCCGACACAGTACCCTGACCCCGACACGACACCCCCGACACCCTGACCCTCGACACAACACCCCGACACCCTGACACGGCACCCCCGACCCCGACACAACACCCCTACCCCGACACGACACCCCGGACACCCCGACCCCGACACGACACCCCCGACACCCCGATCCCAAAAAGGTGCTCTGCGGACTTCCAGAGGCCGACGGGTCATATATTTGTGAATTATGAGTTAGGTCATATATTTTTCGATTTTGTTATACAAAACATCATATTTATGCTGATCAAGTGGATTTAAATGTGCAGTTGTTTCGTTGCTGCGAGGGTCTGGTGTTCGACGACCTCCCCGTGCGTTCAACGAGCTCCGCCCCTGCGTTCGTGGGTGAGCACAAATGACATCTCCTCCTCCCCCCTTCATTTCCTCTGTTCCGGTCTTCGTGCCGATGAAAATTTCTAGCTATAGGTGTCTTCAATCATCAGTATGCGTGACCACTATGCGTCTCCCGTTCGAAAGGGTTACATCTATAAATATGCATTCATTAGCATATTTATAAACATGATTCTTTTGAATTGTCCAACGTTATCCATGGACAGCCCGAGTATGTGTAGATTGGGTTCGTTTTCCCATATATGCTCTGCTCCGGATTCGATGCAAAATTTTGTCAGTGCCTCCCTATTGTTCTCCGGGTACACATCCTCTCTGCTTATTGCCAAGACGTGTATCAGGAGAACGGCGGGGAGGTGCTGCCAAAATTGTGCGTCGGATCCGGAGCAGAGCATGGGAAAACGAACCCAATCTACACATACTTGGGTCGGATTAGGACCTATCTTTACCTACTAGCGTCTAGGTTGCATCGACATAATAAAATTGACAAACTCTATTAACTGATGAATATGGTTTGCTGAATTATGTATATATTTTTTGTGTGTCCAGTAGCTAGGCAAGATGAGTGATCGTGGGTGGATGTACACCGATTACACTAGTCAGAAAGACATGACCCGTGAATGCATAACAAAAACGAAGGAGTTTGTGAGAGTTGCATTTGCAAATGGACAGAAAATTACCTGGTGCCCTTGTGTCGATTGCGACAACTTTAAGAATAAGTCAGAGTTTGAAATGATCAAACACCTACAGAAGTGGGGTTTTACGCCTAATTATACGGTCTGGACATTTCATGGTGAGTCTGCCCAACATGCCAGAGCTGAGGTGGTTCGTCGTTGCACCGACGAGCATGGTATCGGGATAGAAGACATGGTGCAAGACTTTGATGATGCTCGGGATTCAGATGATGAGATGGAGGAATCTGCAAAGGCCTTCTATGAAATGTTGGAGTCTTCAAAACGTCCCGTTCACGAGCACACTGAGCTTTGTCAGCTGGATGCCATCGCGCAAGTAATGGCTTTGAAGGCTTAGTTCAACCTGGGCAGAGAATGCTATGACGCGATGATGACGATATTTGGACGCTTTCTACCCAAAGGCCATGTATTGCCAGCAAACCTGTACCAGTCGGACAAAATCCTACGTGCGCTTAAGAAGCCCTATGAGAAGATAGATGCCCGTGAGAATGGATGTGCCTTATTTAGGCTTGAGTATGCGGGCTTCAACTATTGTCCCATTTGCAATGCTTCCAGGCATGTTCTGGTAGACAACGATATGGGTGAGAAGAGTCAGACCAAAATCCCAGTCAAGGTTCTTCGGTATCTGCCAATCATACCAAGACTTCAACGTCTTTTCATGGTCGAAGAGACGCCAGACAGATGACATGGCATAAATTGGGCAAAAGAACAGAACTAAATGTAGATGGGAATCCGATGTTGGGACACACTTCAGATGCTTTTGCGTGGAAGCACTTCGATGCATTACATAAGGATAAAGCGGCAGATCCATGGCATCCTCGAGTTGCCATCAACATAGATGGGTTCAATGTGTATGGTATGACGGCAGCACAATACATTTGTTGGCCTGTACTTGTCATTCCACTCAATCTCCCCCCTGGAGAGATTATGAAAAGAAAGAACATTTTCCTGACGTTGATAATTCCAGGGCCCAAATATCCAGGGAAGAATATGAATGTGTACATGAAGCCGCTTAAGGATGAATTGCAAGAAGCCTGGGATAATGGGATCAAGACATACGACGCCGCTACCAAAAAGAACTTCAAAATGCATGTGTGGTTCATGTACTTGTCGCATGACTTGCCGGCGTATGCGCTATTCGTTGGCTGGTCTGTGCATGGAAGGTTCCCGTGCCCCACATGAAAGGCAGCTCTGGAGTTCCGTTGGCTGTAGGCGGGTCGCGAGTTTTCTTGCTTCGACATGCATAGACAGTTCCTGGATCCTGACCATAAGTTCAGAAAAGACTAGAAGAATTTCATCAAAGGTAGAGTTGTCAAAAACATTGCACCACCTGCGTTGACAGGCCAACAGATCCTGGATCAGATAAACGCTCTCGAGCCAGATCCAGATCGTCCAGGGTATTTCAAAGGGTATAATACGGAACACGCCTGGACTCACAAGATATGTTTGTGGGGTCTGCCTTACTTTAAAGACCTCCTTTGCCCACACAACATCGACGTGATGCACACTGAAAAGAATATCATAGAGACCCTTTTTGGCAAATTGTTCGGCATAGAAGGGAAGTCGAAGGATAATCCTAAGGCTAGAGTCGATCAGAAGGCTCTATGTGATAGACCGTTACAAAACATACGGTAACCGAAAGGAAAGAAAAACTGGAGGAAGCCAAAGGCATGGTTCAATCTTGGGAGGCCAGCTACGAGGGAAATGATCTTGTGGGTGAAAATGCAGTTGATGTTCCCTGATGGGTATGCAACGAATCTAAAGAGGGGAGCGAGTCTTGACAAATTGAAAATATTTGGTCTCAAGAGTCATGATTGGCACATGTGGCTTGAGCGGGTAATGCCGGTGATGTTGTGTGGCTTTATCCCTGAGGATGAATGGCTAGTACTGGCAGAGCTGAGCTATCTATTCCGTGCTCTTTGTGTGAAAGAACTATCCCCAGACGTGCTAGACGAACTGGAAGAGTTGGCGCCGGAGTTGATCTGCAAGTTAGAAAAGATCTTTCCACCGGGCTTCTTTAATCCAATGCAGCATTTGATTTTGCATCTCCCGACTGAGGCAAGATTAGGGGGCCCGTGCAAAATCGTTGGTGCTTCACAACTGAGAGGATGCAGAAGACGCTTCAAGGAAAATGTAAAAATAAACATAGAGTTGAAGCACCGATGGCCGAGGCATTCATTACTGAGGAGGTGGCAAACTTCATGACAGCACACTACAAAGCTAAGAATTGTCATTTGCATAATCCGAAGCCTCAGTACAATGATGGCAACTGTGAAAAAGGTCGATCCATCCTCAGCCTATTCAAAGGGAAGCTCGCACCAGCTGGTGCTTCGTAAGCAATAGCGTTGGATGTCGAAGAATGGCGGACCATTTCGTTGTATATCTTAAACAACCTAACAGAAGTGCGGCCATACATCGAGTAAGTTCTCGGTACATTGTTTCACAACTTCTAATTCCTTTGAAATGCTCTTATTCCCAGATATGTGATACAGTCGATATGTCGCCAAATTCTCGGATGGAGCGGTGATCCTTCCATCGAAGTGTATGAGCTTCTGGCAAAGCATGGAGGCGGCTATCCTAGTTTATGGAAGAGTTGAAGCAATTTATGAACTGACATTCTTTGGTGAAAACCGACCAAACGTCGTAGTCTTCAAATGTTATTGATCTCATGAACATAGGGCTAGTCGAAATCAAACAAAGCACCCATTTAGATGTTCCCGATGTCTATATTCCGGCTCAATAGGCGACCCAAGTTTTCTATCTACCGTGGGCCTGCCAAACGGATCCAAATCTGAAAGGTTGGGATGTCATTTATGATGTGCCGCCACATTTTAGACCACCTCCCCTCAATGAAGATGATTATGAACCTCACATTAACCCAGACACATATGAAGGAGAATTCTTCCAAGAAACACGTGTTTCCAAAAAACGTTTCAAGAACCGCTCTACTTCACCCTAGAACATTGAGGTAGATAGCGACAGTGAATTCGACTTCACCCCTGAGCCGGAACAAGAAGAGACAGAAGAAGAAGAGGTTACTGCTACGGATGACCTGTCAATGCTTGACCGATTACATAAAGGAGGCCTTCCACATGTTGATGCATTTATTGATGATGCCGATGAGCACGTCATTACTGATAGTGATGATGATTATGCATTTATTGATCCCGGAGCATATATAGACGATGGATATTAATATTAGTAATGTCAGGTATTCAATTATTATTATGTACATATATATTATTGATTAGTTCATGTTATTAGGTATTCAACTTTTTTAGGTTGAACTAATTTCGTTCACTCTTTGTCATTGCAGGTGTTGACAGATGGTGGGCGCGGGTTGAGAGCGCTCTGAGCCTCCTTCCTTGGCGTGTGCTGGGAGGGGTGTTATTATTCCACCCCAGCAACTCCGGAGAGCGCTGGTACACTGTATGCAAACACCAACGGGCGCTTCTTATTCGACCGGGAGAGGTCGGGGGAAGACGAAGAGAGGTGCTAGAGGTAGGAAGGATGTTGCGCCTTCCTCGCCGCCACCCCCAGCTGATTCTCCCGACCACAGGAGTGCTCCGTCTCAGGTGGACCCGTCTGACTTGGACTCTTCTCAGACTCCGGTGCTGAGCCTCAGGCTGACGAGCCTCCGGTCACCAAGCCTTCATCCTAGGAGACTCCGGTCCCAGAGTCTTCGTCCCACGTGACTCCGGAGGCTAGTGGCCATGCTGATGGTGGCGAGGAAAACTTGTCTGAGGACACCTATAGCGAGGGCGAGCTGGTTGAGGAGGGCAAGAAGGTGTACCAGTGTGGTTGTACAAAACTCCCGTCCGTGCCGACGACCCGCGATCACAGGTGGTTGATTGAGCCTAACGAGGAGAAGTAAGTGCATTTACTCTTTTTTAACCTTTTGCCTTCATGTTTCTTCAAATTAATATCTAATGTGTTGGCCTTGTCATACTGTAGGGGTTGAAAACACGAGCATGGTGTCCGCGGGCCCAACCAGGTCCTTGGTGTGCTTCTCCGACACCACTTCCCGGGGAAGGTCCAGTTGCCCGGTGAGGGTGAGGTTCCATAGGTAGCACTGACCTGGGAGCTGTACATGGCTGCCCCGGCCCTGTCGGAGGAGAGGGTCGACGATGTCTTGTGCGAGATGGTGGCTGACATTGTGATCCGTCAGTTTTGGGTAATTTCTCCTTTATAGAATTAAAAATCAACATCACCTAGTGATTGTACTAATCAGTCTTGTCTTGTTTGATTGCAGAACTTCTACAGGTGTCTTGAGGAACACGAGGCGTACGCGGCTATTGTTCTTGTAGCCGAGTGCAAGCGCCTACTTCAGAACTTATGACACAAGGCTCGGGTGTAGGCTATTCGAGACTACTATGCCTCGACTAACATTAAGAGGTCCAAGAAGAAGTGCCGCAAAAAATTATCTGAGTAAGGAGAAGTTAATGAAGGTAATTTTCTATTCTTAAGGCCTTGTACTTAGTTTCCTTGATTTGATTCGTAGGCATAGCGCTGAAATTTCTCTTGTCTAACTTAGGTGCCCCCGAGATGGTGTGCGGATAGGATGGACTATTGGGAGGCATTGGTGGATGAGTGGTGCTCTCCCAAATGGCTAGCTGAACACAACAAGGCCAAGGATAAGCATGCCCAAATGAAAGGTGTGCCACACCATCAAGGGAGCTCCAACCTATTTGAGTATGGGGATCACTGGGTATGTGGTTTGCTTCATGATTCATGCAATTTCATTCTTCATGCTAGCTTGAGCCCTTAACTAATATGTTGTTCCTCTCTTTTAGGCGCGAGAAAACAAGAAGGAGGTGCCACCGTTGTTCGACCTCTATGCCATGGCCCATACTTCCTCATACAAGAAGGCCAAGGCATTCTCTAAGGATGACCTCGATCATCCAGAGAGCTTCAGCAACATCTCCTCCCACAACAAGCTCGTGAGGTACAGAGATGAGGGGAAGGCGAGGAAAGGGGAGGACTTCAACCCGAGCCAGAGTCCTTTTGATCCAGAGCTCGTGATGATATCTGGTGGCGGGAGGCCCCAAGGCTCGATAGCCATTAGGGATGGACTGATACGTTGTCCTAGAACTCTCTCAGAGATCAAGAAGTGCCAGACGAGCTCCGATCCTAAAATAAGGCCTCATCCACAGCCAATGGAGCTCGCCATCGAGGCTAGGGCCCAAGAGCTTCTGGCGGAGGCAAACAGGCAGGCGGCACAGAGGGAGAGGGACATGGAGGAGAGGATGGCTAGGTTGTTGGAGGAGGAGAGGAAACGGAATGACGCGTCTCACCGGGCCCTATACGAGCTCCTCGTGGTAAGTTTCTCCTGCATATTAGGCAAATCATGCACGTAATGTTCGTTTCATCACTAACTAATATGACTGACTCGTGAAAACAAAATGTGCAGATGGTGTGCCAGAAAAATGGTCAGACCCCTCTGTCGATGCCCCAGATTGGTATAGCACCCACGGTGAGTTTCATTTGAATGGTCATTAGTTACTAGTATTCACATTTGAGTTGCATCATGCTAAGGAGACATTGCAAATGATCTTTGGTGCAGCACGCCTCCTGACAAGCATCGACCAATCCTTCTGCATCTGCCGCAAACCTGACCGGTCCTTCTCGTTCTCACCCTGGCGCAAACCCTACCGGTCCTTCACCTCCATGATGATGGTAAGTTTTCCCAAGTGTTTTGCTTAACAAATGCATACTTAGCTTAAGAAATGACCAATTTAGCTCCAAAATGACCTATACTTAGCTTCTTTAGTTCATTGATGACATACTAAGCATACTTAGGTAAAAAATGGCATGATAACCTTGGTTTAGCTCCAAAATGACATAGACTTGGCTTATTTTCCTCCAAAATGACAAAATAACCTTACCTACCTCCAAAATGACTGATTATAGCTAGGATAGCTCTAAAATGACCTACACTTGCCATTTTGTCCTCCATAATGAGTAAATATGATTAGTTAGCTCAAAAATGGCATAACTACCTAGGATAGCTCAAAAATGACCTATACTTAGCTTCTTCAGTTCATTTATGACATGAAGAGCATACTTAGGTAAAAAATGGCATGATAACCTTGGTTTAGCACCAAACTATCATATCATTAGTTTGTTTTCCTCCAAATGACAAAATAACCTTACTTGCTCCAAAATGACAGATTTTAACTAGGATAGCTCAAAAATGACCTAAACTTACCATTTTGTCCTCCAAAATGAATAAATATGCTTAGTTTAGCTAAAAAGTAGCCTAACTACCTAGGATAGCTCAATAATGATCTATACTTAGCTTAGCTAGTTCATTTATGACATAATTAGCTTACTTAGGTAAAAATGGCATAATAACCTTGGTTTAGCTCCAAACTGTCATATCATTAGTTTATATTCCTCCAAAATGATAAAATAACCTTACCTATCTCCAAAATGACCGATTTTAACTAGGATAGCTCAAAAATGACATAATTAGCTTACTTAGGTAAAAAATGACATAATAACCTTACTAACCTCCAAAATGACCTATTTACCTAGCTTAGCTCTAAAATGACCTACACGTAGCATTTTTACCTAGCTTAGCTAAAAAATGACATTTTACCTACCTTAGTTAGAAGAAGAAGAAGATAAAGAAGAGGAGAGGAGAAAAAGAAAGAGAAGAAAAATTCTTCTTCTTCTTCTTCTAGCTAGTCTTCTTCTTCTAGTCTTCTTCTTCTAGCTAGTCTTCTTCTTCTAGTCTTCTTGTTCTTCTTCTTCTGACTTTCTTCTTTCCCAATTTGCAGATTTGCTTTCAATGAGGAGCTTGCGTTGATGGAGTCTACTCTTCTTCTTGTGCTTCCTTTTTGTTTTGATTTTGTAGGATGAACAATGTGAAACTTGCTACCTATATATGTATGTATGGATGAAACCATTGTATGCTTGTTGTGGGATATGTTGGCTAGCTATATATGTTGCATATGGACTTTTCATTTGGTATGTATATATATATGTGTTGGATGATCATATCCATATGACAGGGATATGATTTGGTATGTATATGTGTTGTTATGCTTGTTGAAAGTATTTTCAAATGTGTATATATGTATATATGTGAAATTCTATGAAATTGAATGAATTTAAGAAAAAACAGAAAAAACAGGGACTATACAAGCTCTTTGCCGTCTGATGGCGGACGACAAAGAGCTTTGCCGTCAGCCAGCAGATGGCAAAGCTGCCACGTGGCAGCTACCCGTGCAACCTGGGGTGGCACTAGGCTGGCCTATGTGGTTTCTTTGCCGTCTGCTGGCTAACGGCAAAGAACTTTGCATCTTTGCCGTCTGCTAGTGGACGGCAAGGTAACCACATAGGCCGGCAAAGATATTGTTGCTTTGCCGTCCGCTGGCAGACGACAAAGAACTTTGCATCTTTGCCGTCTGCCAGCCGACGGCAAAGCACACCGTTAACCCCTTAACGGCTGTAAGCTGCCACATGTGCCATCCACGGTCTTTGCCGCCTGTTGGCAGACGACAAAGACCTAAGCATCTTTGCCGTCCACCAGCAGACGGCAAAGCGCCCTTTACCGTAGCTTATTCAGTCGGACAGTTGGCCGTCTACTAGCAGACGACAAAGCCTTTGCCGTTCTCCATGCATGCCTTTGCCGTCCGCTATGGCGGACGACAAAGTAGCTGATTCCTGTAGTGTAGTATGGAAGAAAAACATCGAACATCAGTGCAAAGTAGATGGATGCAACGAGACCAGGTTGAATTAGAGGAAAATACGATGTTGTGATTCACAACATCGTATTTTCCTCTAATTAAACTTGGTCATGCATCCATCTAATTTGTAGTAGTATATGTCATATAACAACTCATAATCATCTGAATCAACTCCTCGTCATTCTAGTTGTCATCATACTAGTTAAACAGCTTTTCATCATTCTAGGTAAAATAGCATTAAAAAGGTGAACTCCTCATCATTATGGTTGTGATCATACTGGCAAGTGACCAAGTTATCACAAGTTATAAACATTACTACTGCTCTCAATTAGGTAAAAAAGCATAAAAAGGTGAACTCCTACATCTAGGCATTGAAGAATACAGATCAACCTATCTCCAACTTGTGGGATGCGCAAGTATTTGTTGGAAATATGCCCTAGAGGCAATAATAAAATGGTTATTATTGTATTTCCTTGTTCATGATAATTGTCTATTGTTCATGCTATAATTGTGTTAACCGGAAACCGTAATGCATGTGTGAATACATAAACCACAACCTGTCCTTAGTGAGCCTCTACTTGGCTAGCTCGTTGGATGGTCACGGTTTCATGACCATGGACATTGGATGTCATTGATAACGGGATCACATCATTACGAGTATGATGTGATGGACAAGACCCAATCCTAAGCATAGCACAAGATTGTGTAGTTCGTCTGCTAAAGCTTTTCCAATGTCAAGTATCGTTTCCTTAGACCATGAGGTTGCGCAACTCCCAGATACCATAGGAATGCTTTGGGTGTGCCAAACGTCACAACGTAACTGGGTGGCTATAAAGGTGCACTACGGGTATCTCTGAAAGTGTCTGTTAGGTTGGCATGAATCGAGACTGGGATTTGTCACTCCGTATGACGGAGAGGTATCTCTGGGCCCACTCGGTAAGACATCAACATAATGTGCTCAATGTGACTAAGGATTATCCATGGGATGTTGTGTTATGGAACGAGTAAAGAGACTTCCCGGTAATGAGATTGAACAAGGTATAGGGATACCGACGATTGAACCTCGGGCAAGTATCATACCGGTAGACAAAGGGAATTGTATACGAGATTGATTGAATCCCCGACATCGTGGTTCATCAGATGAGATCATCGTGGAGCATGTGGGAGCCAACATGGGTATCCAGATCCCGCTGTTGGTTATTGACCGGAGAGGTGTCTCGGTCATGTCTACGTATCTCCCAAACCCGTAGGGTCTACACACTTAAGGTTCGATGACGCTAGGGTTATAGGAAAATAGTGTACGTGGTTACCGAAGGCAGTTCGGAGTCCCGTATGAGATCCCGGACATCACGAGGAGTTCCGGAATGGTCTGGAGACAAAGATTGATATGAGAAGTGAGGTTTTGGTTACCGGAAATGTTTCGGGCGTCACCGGTAACGTATCGGGACCACCGGAAGGGTTCCGGGGGTCCACCAAGTGGGCCCACCAGCCCCAGAGGGTTTCATGGGCCACAAGTGGGAGGGAACCAGCCCCTATATGGGCTGGTGCGCCCCCCACAAGGGCCCATGGCGCAGCAAGGGAAGAGAGGGGGGCAAACCCTAGGCTCAGATGGGCCTAAGGCCCACCTAGGGCGCCGACCACACCTCTCTCCCTTTGGCCGCCGCACCAGATCAGATCTGGGGCTGCCGCCGGCCCCTAGGGTGGAAACCCTAGGGAACAACCCTCCCTCCTCCTCCTCCTATATATAGTGGAGGGTTTTGGGGCTGCCAAACACACGGTTTCTTCCTCTCTCGGCGCAGCCCTACTCCTCCCTCTCCTCATTCTCCGTAGTGCTTGGCGAAGCCCTGCTGGAGACCATGCAACTCCACCGTCACCACATCGTCGTGCTACCGAAGCTCTCCCTCAAACTCTACTTCCTCCTTGCTGGATCAAGGCATAGGAGACGTCATCGGGCTATACGTGTGTTGAACGCGGAGGCACCGTTGTTCGGAGCTAAGATCGGAGTCCACCGCGATCGGAATCGCTACGAGTACGAATCCACCAACCACGTTCTTGTAACGCCTCCGCTTAGCGATCTTCAAAGGTATGAATATGCACTCTCCCCTTACTCATTGTTGGTTTCTCCGTAGATAGATCTTGGTGAACACGTAGGATTTTTTTTGCTTTACTACTACGTCTCCCAACAGTGGCATCATGAGCTACGTCTATGCGTAGAATCTATGCACGAGTAGAACACAAAGTTGTTGTGGGCGTCGATCTTGTTAATTTTCTTACCACTACTAGTCTTATCTTGATTCGGCGGTATTGTGGGATGAAGCGGCCCGGACCAACTTTACACGTACGCTTACGTGAGACCGGTTCCACCGCCTGACATGCACTGTTGCATAAGGTGGCTAGCGGGTGCTGTCTCTCCCACCTTAGTCGGATTGGATTCAATGAAAAGGGTCCTTATGAAGGGTAAATAGCAATTGGCATATCATGTTGTGGTTTTGGCATAGGTAAGAAACGTTCTTGCTAGAAACCTATAGCAGCCACGTAAAAACTTGCAACTACAAATTAGAGGACATCTAACTTGTTTTTGCAGCATATGCCTTGTGATATGAATGGCCAAACGATGTGATGTGATGCATTGTGATGTATGAGATTGATCATGTTCTTGTAATAGGATTCAAGACTTGCATGTCGATGAGTATGACAACCGGCAGGAGCCATAGGAGTTGTCTTATTTTATTGTATGACATGCGTGTCATAAACGCCATGCAATTACTTTACTTTATTGCTAAATGTTAGCCATAGTAGTAGAAGTAATAGTTGGCAAGACAACTTCATGAAGACACGATGATGGAGATCATGGTGTCATGCCGGTGACAGTGATGATCATGGTGCCCCGAAGATGGAGATCAAAGGAGCAAGATGATATTGGCCATATCATGTCACTATATTGATTGCATGTGATGTTTATCATGTTTACATCTTATTTGATTAGAACGACGGTAGTAAATAATATGATCTCTTAATAAAATTTCAAGAAAGGTGTTCACCCTAACTGTGCACCGTTGCTAAGGATCGTTGTTCCGAAGCACCACGTGATGATCGGGTGTGATAGGTTCTAACGTTCGCATACAACGAGTGTAAGCCAGATTTACACACGCGAAACACTTAGGTTGACTTGACAAGCCTAGCATGTACAGACATGGCCTCAGAACACGGAAGTCCGAAAGGTCGAACATGAGTCGTATAGAAGATACGATCAACATGGAGATGTTCACCATGGATGACTAGTCCGTCTCACGTGATGATCGGACACAGGCTAGTTGACATTGATCATGTATCACTTGGATGATTAGAGAGATGTCTATCTAAGTGGGAGTTCATTAAATAATTTGATTATGTGAACTTAATTATCATGAACTTAGTCTAAAATTGTCTTTACAATCTATATTGTAGATCCAATGGCCAACGCTAATGTCACCCTCAACTTCAACGCGTTCCTAGAGAAACCAAGCTGAAAGATGATGGAAGCAACTATGCGGACTGGGTCCGTGGCTTGAGGATCATCCTCATAGCTTCCAAAAGATTGTATGTCCTTGATGCACTGCTAGGTGACCCACCCATTTTCCTAGGGGACCAAGACGTTACGAATGCTTGGCAGTCATGCTGCGATGATTATTCCCTTGTTCAGTGCGGTATGCTGTACAGTTTAGAACCCGGGCTCCAAAAGCGTTTTGAGCAACACGGAGCATATGAGATGTTCCAAGATCTGAAACTGGTTTTCCAAGCTCATGCCCGGGTCAAGAGATATGAAGTCTCCGGCAAGTTCTTCAGCTGTAAGATGGAGGAGAATAGTTCTGTCAGTGAGCACATACTCAAAATGTCTGGGTTGCACAACCGCTTGACTCAGCTGGGAGTTAATCTCCCGGATGACTCGATCATTGACAGAATCCTCCAGTCGCTTCCACCTAGCTACAAGAGCTTTGTGATGAACTACAACATGCAGGGGATGGCGAAGTCCATTCCTGAGTTGTACTCGATGCTGAAATCAGTAGAGGTCGAGATCAAAAAGGAGCATCAAGTGTTGATGGTGAATAAGACCACTAGGTTCAAGAAAGGCAAGGGTAAGAAGAACTTCAAGAAGGACGGCAAAGCTGTTGCCGCGCCCGGTTAGCAAGTTGCCGAGAAGAAGAATAAGAATGGACCGAAGCCTGAGACTGAGTGCTTTTATTGCAAGGGTACTGGTCACTGGAAGCGGAACTGCCCCAAGTACTTAGCGGATAAGAAGGCCGGCAATGTTAAAGGTATATGTGATATACTTGTTATTGATGTGTACCTAACCAGCGCTCATAGTAGTTTCCTGGGTATTTGATACCGGTGTAGTTGCTCACATTTGTAACTCCAAGCAGGAGCTGCGGAATAAGCGAAGGCTGGCAAAGGACGAGGTGACGATGCGCGTCGGGAATGGTTCCAAGGTCGATGTAATCGTCGTCGGCACGCTACCTCTACATCTACCTTCGGGATTAGTTTTAAACCTCAATAATTGTTATTTAGTACCAGCTTTGAGCATGAACATTGTACACTACTAGGAAAAGGGCTATAGATAATATGGACATTAATGGCGCACCACACATGTGGTGCGCCACTACTATATAGCAGTGGCGCACCATGTGTTGGTGCGCCATTAGTGTCCATCACACTAATGGCGCACCACACCCACGGTGTGCCACTACTAACAAACTTTTTTTTATTTTTCCAAAACTAGTAATGGCGCATCAGGGCACAATGCGCCATTAGTAGTTATAACTAGTAATGGCGCACCACTCACCCGGTGCGCCACTACTAACAATTTTTTTTTAGTTTTTTTTCATAACTAGTAATGGCGCACCAGTGTATAGTGCGTCATTACTAGTTCAAACTAGTAATGGCGCACCACACACACCCGGTGCGCCACTACTAACTTTTTTTTATTTTTATTTTTGCAAAACTAGTAATGGCGCACCACCTAACTTGTGCGCCATTAGTAACCAGGGTTACTAATGGCGCATTTGTAGGTGGTGCACCATTAGTAACCTGCACTACTACAAAATGCACCCCCCCTGTGGACCGCCTTTTCAGTTTTTAAAAAAATAAAAGAAAATGATGGAAATGTCAAAAAAATAAGAGAAAATAAGTTTCCCATGTGATATGTGGTCTAGTTGTTTGGAAAATTTACAAATATGAATTTTGACTTTATTTGCAAAATCTCTTTGGAATTTAGTAAAATGGGCATAACTTTTGCATACGAACTTGGATTAAAAAGTTTTTTATATGAAAAATCATCTACTCGAAAAGTTACATACGTATTCAACCGGGAGAACCCCGTTGACGATTTTTAGAATCCCCCAAAACCTAACAGAATAAAAGATACGGGGCTTTTAAGATCTAGAGGGGAAATTTGAAACTTATATTTCAAATTTTGTTTCGATTTTTTTTTGGAAAAAATGTTCAAAATATGATACGTAATATGACCGGGAAGTTTGAAATATTTTTTCAAAATTTCATCACACTCATGAACACTCATGAACATGAACAAAGTCCTAGACATCAACAAGGTTTAATAGGATTGATATGATAGCTATATCAACAAGTGCTTGTTAAGTGAGTTGGTGCTTGGGTTGGAGAGAAATGAGAAGTTAAGCGTGCTCGGGCTGGATTAGTGTGAGGATGGGTGACCTTCTGGGAAGTTTGACCACGGAGTGCAATTTGACTTGAGATTAAGCATATTGACCCGAGATTAAGAAAAAATTTGAATTTTTTTGTGGTGCGCCATTACTAAGTCAGATAGTAATGACGCACCATGTGATATACTAATGGCGCACTCCCTGGTGCGCCATTAGTATCTTGTATGCTAGTGGCGCACCTGTAGTGCGCCATTAGTGGCCAAAACAGGTGCCACTAGCAGGCCTTTTCCTAGTAGTGGTATCTGGATCTCGTTTGATTCGAGATGGCTACTCATTTAAATATGAGAATAATGGTTGTTCTATTTATATGAGAGAAATTTTTTATGGTCATGCCCCGCTGATCAATGGTTTATTTTTGATGAATCTCGAACGTGATGTTACACCTGTTCATAGTGTGAGTACCAAAAAGTATAAGGTTGATAACGATAGTCCCACTTACATGTGGCACTGCCGCCTTGGTATATTGGTGTCAAATGCATGAAGAAGCTCCATGCTGATGGACTTTTGGAGTCTCTTGATTTCGAATCATTTGACACATGCGAACCATGCCTCATGGGTAAGATGACCAAGATTCCGTTCTCCGGAACAATGGAGCGAACAACTGACTTGTTGGAGATAATACATACCGATGTATGCGGTCCAATGAGCGTCGAGGCTCGCGGTGGCTACCGTTACGTTCTCACCCTCACTGATGACTTGAGCAAATATGAGCATGTCTACTTAATGAAACACAAGTCTGAAACCTTTGAAAGGTTAAAGGAATTTCAGAGTGGGGTAGAGAATCAACGTGACAGGAAAATAAAATGCCTACGATCTGATCGTGGCGGAGAATATTTAAGTCACGAGTTTGGCGCGCACCTAAGGAAATGTGAAATTGTTTCACAACTCACGTTGCCTGGCACACCTCAGCGAAATGGTGTGTCTAAACGTCGTAATTGCACTCTATTGGATATGGTGCGATCTATGATGTCTCTTACCGACTTACCGCTATCATTTTGGGGATATGCATTAGAGACTGCCGCATTCACTTTAAATAGGGCACGTCAAAGTCCGTTGAGACGACACTGTATGAATTATGGTTTGGAAAGAAACCTAAGCTGTCGTTTCTATAAGTTTGGGGATGCGATGCTTATGTGAAGAAACTTCAACTTGAGAAGCTCGAACCCAAAGCGGAAAAGTGCGTCTTCATAGGATATCCCAAAGAGACTATTGGGTATACCTTCTACCTCAGATCCGAAGGCAAAGACTTTGTTGCCAAGAATGGATCCTTTCTCGAGAAAGAGTTTCTCTCGAAAGAAGTAAGTGGGAGGAAAATAGAACTTGATGAGGTAATTGTATCTCCACTCGAACCGGAGAGTAGCACAACACAGGAAGTTGTTTCTGTGGAGCCTACAACGGCTGGAGAGGAAGTTAATGATGATGATCATGAAACTTCAGATCAAGTTACTATTGAACGTCGAAGGTCCACCAGGACACGTTCCGCACCAGAGTGGTACGGCAACCCTGTCTTAGAGATCATGTTGTTGGACAACGGTGAACCTTCGAACTATGAAGAAGCGATGGCGGGCCCGGATTCCAACAAATGGCTTGGAGCCATGAAATCCGAGATAGGATCCATGTATGAGAACAAAGTGTGGACTTTGGTGGAGTTGCCTTATGATAAGCTAGCCATTGAAAATAAATGGATCTTTAAGAAGAAAACTGACGCGGATGGTAATGTGACCGTCTATAAGGCTCGGCTTGTCGCTAAGGGTTATCAACAAGTTCAAGGAGTTGACTATGATGAGACTTTCTCACACGTAGCGATGCTGAAGTCTATCCGAATCATGTTAGCAATTGCCGCATTTTATGATTATGAGATCTGGCAAATGGATGGCAAAACGGCATTCCTTAATGGCTTCCTTAAGGAAGAACTGTATATGATGCAGCCGGAAGGTTTTGTCGATCCTAAAGAAGCTAATAAAGTATGCAAGCTCTAGCGCTCAATCTATGGGCTGCTGCAAGCATCTCAGAGTTGGAACATTCGCTTTAATGAGGTGATTAAAGCGTTTGGGTTTGTACAGGTTTATGGAGAACCCTGTATTTACAAGAAAGTGAGTGGGACACTAAAAGTGAGTGGGTTTGTACAGGTTTATTGAAATCTCTCGGTCATTTTCGTTGACAGGAAAGGCATGCCACTAAAAATATTTTTCTCTCTCAGTTTTAACTTTGAGCTTTGGCACCTCTATAAATCCCCACTTCCCTATGCGAAGGGCCTATCTATTTACTTTATGCAATTTTATTTCTCAAATTTGAGTCTCCATCTTCTCTTATAAAGCACCAACTAGGGGGAACTATGATCGTACTTGAGCATTCGGTGTAGCTAATATTTGAGTGGGTATTGTGAATGGATCAATGAGTGAGCATCATGGGCTAGAGATAACTTCCTTTAGCGTTGATATTTTGAAAGACATGGTTGCTTGTTGATATGCTTGAGTATTAAAGTTTTCATGTCAATACTAGAATATTTCTTTGAACCATATGAAAAGTACAAATGTCCATGCTATAAAGAAAAGAATGTGATGAACATGTTAGGCAGCATTCCACATCAAAAATTCTATTTTTATCATTTACCTACACGAGGACGAGTAGGAATTAAGCTTGGGGATGTTGATACATCTCGAACGTATCTATAATTTTTTCTTGTTCCATGTTGTTATATTATTATTCTTGGATGTTTTACCATCAATTTATTACATCTTTATATCATTTTTTGGGACTAACCAATTGACATAGTGCCAAAGTGCCAGTTGCTGTTTTTGTTTTTTTACTTCACACAGAATCAATACCAAATAGACTCCAATCACGACGAAACTTTTTGGAGATTTTTTCGGGACTAGAAGGCACCCAATGGACCAAAGAAGTGTCGGGGGAGTGGGCCGAGGAGACCACAACCCACCAAGCCGTGCCAGGGGGGCCTGCCCGTGCCCTGGTGGGTTGTGCGCTCCTCATGGCCCCTCTCCACTGCCTATGATGCCTATAAATTACCAAATATTCTAGAAACCCTAGGGGAGTCGACGAAACACAATTCCAGCTGCCGCAAGTTCTAAAACCTCGAGATCCAATCTAAATACCATCACAGAGGGGTTCGTCTTCATCATAGGTGCCTCTCCAATGATGCGTGAGTAGTCCACCGTAGACCTACAGTTCCGTAGGTAGTAGATAGATGGCTTCTTCTCTCTCTCTCTCTCTTATGATTCTCAATACAATGGTCTCTTGTATATCTATTTGATGTAAACTTTTTGGGTGTGTTTGTTGGGATCCGATGAATTTTTAGTTCATGATCAATTTCTATCCATGAATATTATTTGAGTCTTCTTTGATCTCTTATATGCATGATTGCTTATAGCCTCGTATTTCTTCTTTGAATATTTGGTTTAGTTAGGCCAACTAGATCGATTTTTCTTGCCATGGGAAGAGGTGCTTTGTGATGGGTTCAATCGTGCGGTGTTCTTTCCCAGTGTCAGAAAGGGCAGCAAGACACACATGTATCGTTGCTATTAAGGATAACCAGATGGGGTCTATTCCTACATGAATAGATCTTGTCTACATCATGTCATCATTCTTATTGCATTACTCCATTTTCCCATGAACTTAATACACTACATGCATGTTGGATAGTGGTCGATGTGTGGAGTAATAGTGGTAGATGCAGGCAGGAGTCGGTCTACTTATCTTGGACGTGATGCCTATATAATGATCATTGCCTTGGATATCATCACGACTATTCGATTTTCTATCAATTTGCCAACATTAATTTGTTCATGCACCGTGCACTATACTCATGGGAGAAGCCACTAGTGAACCCTACGGCCCCGGGTCTATTTTTCTATCATATTGCTTTCCGATCTACAATTTTGCACTCTTTGTTTTCAGATCTACGAAACCAAAAAACCCAAAAATATATTGCTCCATATTTACTCTATTTCTTGTGTGCTCTTGAGAGATCTATCACTCCTATCTATCACTACCTAATCTATCTTATTACCGTAGAGAGATTGATACCCTCTCTTTTGTGTCGGGTTGCAAGTATTTGTTGTTTGTGTGCATGTGTTGCTTATTGGGTGTTGGTGATCCTCCTATTGGTTTGATAACCTTGGTTTCATAACTAAAGGAAATACTTACCGTCGATGTGCTGCATCATCCCTTCCTCTTTGGGGAACTACCGACGCAGTCTCAAGCCATGTTGCTACTTCTCGAGCATGTGTTGGTTTCCCGTGAAGAGGAACGGTTCGATGCAGCAAAGTAGATAAGTATTTCCCTCGGTTTTTGAGAACCAAGGTATCAATCCAGTAGGAGACACAAGCGAACCACCAATAGATATACCTACACAAGGAATCAAACTCTTGCACCCAACACTATAAAGGGGTTGTCAATCCCTTCACGGTTATTTGCAAGGATGAGATCTAGTAGAGATAGATATAATAGGATGCTTGAATGGAAAGGAAAACTAAAAGTAAAAACAAGGCAGCAAGTATTTTTGCTGTTTTTTGTTTTAGATCTGAAAATATAATATGGAAAATAGACCCGGGGCCATATGTTTCACTAGATGGCTTCTCTCATGATGGCAAGTATTACGGTGGGTGAACAAATTACTGTCGAGCAATTGATAGAAAAGCGAATAGTTATGAAGATATCCAAGGCAATGATTATGCATATAGGCATCACGTCCATGACAAGTAGACCGAAACGATTCTGCATCTACTACTATTACTCCACACATCGACCGACTCCTGCCTGCATCTAGAGTATTAAGTTCATGAAGAATAGAGTAACGCATTAGGTAAGATGACATGATGTAGAGGGATAAACTCAAGCAATATGATGAAAACCCCATCTTTTTACCCTTGATGGCTGGTATCCTTGAATATTACTTGCGGTGCCATGGGAATCCCCAAGCTTAGGCTCTTGCCACTCTTTATTCCATACTCCATCAAATCTTCACCCAAAACTTGAAAACTTCACAACACAAAACTCAACAGAAAACTCATGAGATCCGTTAGTATAAGAAAAAAAATTACCACTTTAGGTACTGTTGTGAACTCATTATTTATTTATATTTGTGTAATACCTACTGTATTTTAAATTTTCCATGACTCATACCCCCCGATACGACCCATAGATACATCAAAATAAGCAAACAACACAAAGAAAACAGAATCTGTGAAAAACCGAACAGTCTGTAGATATCTGTAAACTTCGAATACTTCTGGAACAATTAAATTTCTGAAAAATTAGGAAAACCAGGGAAATTTGTATATAAATCTCGTGTAAGAAATTTCAGATCAATTTGATGCTCTGAAAAATTCAGAAAAATCCTGGACTGAGCGCAATAATTTCTGTTTTCCAGCAAGATCAAATCAACAACTACCATAGATCACCCCAAAGGTTTTACTTGGCTCAAAAACTAATTTAAACACAACAACACAATTACTATAGAAGTAATGATGTGCCAAAGACACCAAAACAGAAGCAAAAATCATAAAGGAAAATAAAATTGGGTTGCCTCCCAACAAGTGCTATTGTTTAATGCCCCTAGCTAAGCATGATAATTTCAATGATGCTCACATAAAACAAGTAGTATTTGAAACATGCAAGAGAGCATCATGAATCTTATGACAAACAAGTTTAATTCTAACCCACTTCCTATGCGTAGGGATTTTGCGAGCAAACAAATTATGGAAACGAAAATCAACTACCATAGGAAGGCAAGACAAGCATAACTTCCAAACTTTGAACACATAGAGAGGAAACTTGATATTATTGCAATATGTATAAGCATATGTTCTTATCTCATAGTAATTTTGAGTAACATCATGAAGGAATCTCACAATATAACTATCACATAAAGCATTCTTTGCATGATCAATTATAGCATACATGTCATCACCAAAACTTGGGGAACAAAAATATCATATTCATCAAGCATAGCATCCCCAAGCTTGTGGTTTTGCATATCATTAGAATCATAGATATTAAGAGAATTAATACTAAACAACATGATAATCATGTTTTTCATTCAAGGAGATATCATGATTCAGTTTATAGTTTTCTTCTTTCAACACTTCATCAAAATTTTCATGATGTTCAAGCAAAACTTCATAGAGATAATCAAGTGCACTCAACTCACTAGCAATTGGTTCATCATAATTTGGTCTTTTGAAAAGATTATAAAGTGGATGAGGATCCATATCAATAGGTTTTCAGCAAGCTAATATGCAAGCAAATAGAAGGCACATGACAACACAGGCAAACAAAAAGCAAACAAAAAAGACGAACGGAAGAAGGGCGAATAAAAAGGCAAATCCTTTTGGAAAATCGTTTTAGAAGTGGAGGAGAGGAAAACGAGAGGCAAATGGCAAATAATGTAAATGCAAGATATGAGTTTGTGATGGGTACTTGGTATTCTTGACTTGCTATGTATGTCCCTGGTAACGGCGCCAGAAATCCTTCTTGCTACTTCTCGAGCATGCGTTGGTTTCCCGTGAAGAGGAACGGTTTGATGCAGCAAAGTAGATAAGTATTTCCCTCAGTTTTTGAGAACTAAGGTATCAATCCAGTATGAGACACAAGCGAGCCACCAATAGATATACCTGCACAAGAAATCAAACTCTTGCACCGAACGCTATAAAGGGGTTGTCAATCCCTTCACGGTTATTTGCAAGGATGAGATCTAGTAGAGATAGATATAATAGGATGCTTGAACGGAAAGTAAAACTCAAAGTAAAAACAAGGCAGAAAGTATTTTTGGTGTTTTTGGTTTTGGATCTGAAAATATAATATGGAAAATAGACCCGGGGGCATAGGTTTCACTAGATGGCTTCTCTCATGATGGCAAGTATTACGGTGGGTGAACAAATTACTGTCGAGCAATTGATAGAAAAGCAAATAGTTATGAAGATATCCAAGGCAATGATTATTCATATAGGAATCATGTCTGTGACAAGTAGACCGAAACAATTCTGCATCTACTACTATTACTCCACACATCGACCGACTCCTGCCTGCATCTAGAGTATTAAGTTCATGAAGAACAGAGTAACACATTAGGTAAGATGACATGATGTAGAGGGATAAACTCAAGCAATATGATGAAAACCCCATCCTTTTACCCTTGATGGCAACAATACAATACGTGCCTCGCTACCCCTACTATGTCACTGGGCGAGGACACCGCAAGAGTGAACCCAAAAATAAGCACTTCTCCTATTGCAAGAATTACCAATCTAGTTGGCCAAAACAAACCAATAATTCGAAGAGACTTGCAAATATATGAAATCATGCATATAAGAATTCAGGAAATACTCAAATAATGTTCATGGATAATCTGAACATAAACCCACAATTCATCGGATCTCGACAAACACACCGCAAAAGAGTATTACATAGGATAGATCTCCATTAAGATCATGAAGAACATGGTATTGAGAAGCAAAGAGAGAGAGAGAGAAGAAGACATCTAACTACTAGCTTGGAACCGTAGGTGTGTGGTGAACTACTCACACATCATATGAGGGGCAATGGAGTTGATGTAGATGCCCTCCGTGATCGAATCCCCCTCCGGCAGATTACCGAAAAAGGCTCCAAGATTGGATCTCTCGAGAACGGAGGCTTTTGGCGGCGGAAAAGTGTTTTCGTGGCTCGTTCTGATAATGATGGAATATTTGGGTATTTATAGGCCGAAGATTAGGGTTAGAGGAGCTGCCAGGGGCCCACAAGCCTGCCTGGTGTGGGTGCCCCCCTGGCCGCGGCAAGCGAGCTTGTGGCTCCGTGGCAGCTCCTCTGCCTTGGTTCTCAAGTCTTGTGGCTTCCATATTTTCCAAAAAAATCTTTCCGGAGGTTTTATTCCGTTTGGATTCCGTGTAATATTCCTTATCCACGAAACTCAAAAACAAGGAAAAACAGAAACTGGCAATAGGCTCTAGATTAATAGGTTAGTCCCAAAAATAATATAAAATAGCATATTAATGCATATAAAACATCCAAAAAAGATAATATAATAGCATGGAACAATCAAAAATTATAGATACGCTGGAGACGTATCACATGTCAGCGATGCTCAGGGAGGAGGGCGAGGAGGTCTGGCGACGGTCAACGGGTTCGGGGATGACTCGGAGGCGACGATCTCTAGCAGCTTGGCGGCGTCGTGGTGTGGGGTTTCGACACGACGTCAGGCGAGGGAGTGGAGAGGAAGATTGGGGGGGGAGAAGGGAGAAGCACGGTTAAATACCCTAGCACTACTAGGGAAAACCTTATACACAAAAGCTTAGCAGTAGCGCTAGATAAAAAGAGGCGCTACTGCGACATAGCAGTAGCGCGCGTCAAGAAACGGCGCTACTGCTAACTACTTAGCAGCAGCGCATCATTAAAAAATGTGCTACTACTAATATTGCCCCACCATTGCCGCCAGGCTAGGTTTAGTAGTAGCACGCCCCAGATAACCATGCTACTGCTATGTCAGGTAGTAGTAGTGCTCTTTCCCAAAACACGCTACTACTATCTTGACATAACCCCTGCTCGGGCTTCCTCCTCCACTTCTTTCCTCCATCCATTCCCCATTCGATCGATCCCTATCTTCCAATGCTGCTGTCGCCCTCCGTCGCCTGCCCACGCTGCCGTCCATTGCCGCCCTCCATCGCCACCCTTCGTCGTCACCAGCTCCTCCACCCGCACCCGTTCGTCATCGCGCGCCCGCCCTTCGTCTCCCCCGAGCTCCACCTTGCCGCCGACGTCACCCCTAGACCCTTGTAAGTCCTTGATGACCCACAAGTATATGGGATCTATTGTAGTGCTTTTGATAAGTAAGATTGTCGAACCCAACAAGGAGCAGAAGGAAATGATAAGCGGTTTCTAGTAAGGTATTCTCTGCAAGCACTGCAATTATCGGTAATAGATAGTTTTGTGATAAGATAATTCGTAACGAGTAACAAGTAACAAGTGTAGAAAAGGTGCAGCAAGGTAGCCCAATATTTTTTGTAGCAAAGAACAGGCCTGGAGAAACTCTTATATACAACAAAGTGCTCCCGAGGACACATGGGAATTTCTGTCAAGCTAGTTTTCCTCATGCTCATTTGATTCGCGTTCGTTACTTTGATAATTTGATATGTGGGTGGATAGGTGCTTGGGTGCTACCCTTACTTGGACAAACCTCCCACTTATGATTAACCCCCTCACAAGCATCCGCAACTACGAAATAAGAATTAAGGTAAACCTAACCATGGCATGAAACATATGGATCCAAATCAGCCCCTTACGAAGCAACACATAAACTAGGGTTTAAGCTTCTGTCACTCTAGCAACCCATCATCTACTTATTACTTCCCAATGCCTTCCCCTATGCCCAAATAATGGTTAAGTGTTATGTAGTCGACATTTACATAACACCACTAGAGGAGAGACAACATACATCTCATCAAAATATCGAACGAATACCAAATTCACATGATTACTTATGACAAGACTTATCCCATGTCCCCAGTAACAAACATAAATACTCACAAAACATATTCATGTTCAAGATCAGAGGAGTATTAATTATCATTAAGTATTTGAACATATGATCTTCCACCAAGTAAACCAACTAGCATCAACTACAGGGAGTAATCAACACTACTAGCAACCCGCAGGTACCAATCTGAGGTGTTGAGACAAAGATCAGATACAAGAGATGAACTAGGATTTGGAGAGGAGATGGAGCTGGTGAATATGTTGATGGAGATTGAAGCCCTCTCTATGAGAGGATTGTTGGTGATGACGATGGCTTCGATTTCCCCCTCCGGGAGGGAAGTTTCCCCGACAGAACAGCCCTGCCGGAGCTTTAGATTGGTTCTGTCCAAGTTCCGCCTCGAGACGGCGGCGCTTCATCCCGATATCTCTCTTATCATTTTTTCCAGCACAAAACCCAACATATAGGACAAGATGGGTGTCGGAGGAGCCACAGGGGCCCCACAAGCCTGCTAGGCACGGCCAGGGAGGGTGGCCGCGCCTAGCAGGCTTGTGGCCTGCAGGTGGCCCTCCTTTGGTTGATTCTTGGGCTAGTATTTTTTATTAAATCCAAAAATATTCTCCGTAAATTTTCAGGACTTTTGGAGTTGTGTAGAATAGGTATCTCAGATTTGCTCCTTTTCCAGTCCAGAATTCCAGCTGCCGACATTCTCCCTCTTCATGCAAACCTTGTAAAATAAGAGAGAAAATGCATAAGTATTGTACCATAACATGTAATAACAGCCCATAATGCAATAAATATCAATATAAAATGATGGTGCAAAATGGACGTATCAGTCATCTGCTCCTCCTTCTCTCTCTCCGTCTCTCTAGGACAGATTAGGATAAATTAGTTTGAACCCTAGGACAGATTAGGCAGTGTTCTTGTATAATGTAGTTTTTTTACCATTTTTAGTACGTGTTTAATAGAAGGAGTAGCAACCATCATCGACGGTCGAAAAATCGGTGAGTGAGTGTCCCCCATATATGAGAGAAGAAGAATGCCGTCTGTTGTCGTGGGGGTCGCTTCCCCTTCTTCTCCTTGTGCTAGATATTTGTTATGCACTAGGGGAAGGAGGATTAGTGACCATCATCAATGGTCGAAAAATCGGTGAGGGAGTGCCCACCATATACATGAGATAAGAGTTTAGCAAGTGTTTGATAGAAATAGTTTATTTAGTAAGTGGTTAATAGAAATAGTTTATTTATTAAGTGGTTAATAGAACTAGTTTATTTATAGTAAGTGCTTAATAGAACTAGTTTATTTAGTAAGTAGTTAATAGAACTAGTTTTTTATATTTAGTAAGTACTTAACAGAACTAGTTTATTTTGTTTATTTAGTAAGTAAACTTGGTGTCTCCTTGATGTCATTGATATCGATGATGATGCATTCTGAATATATAGGATGTCTTGGTGTTCTTGTTTGCAATGTACCTCTGAGTGGCCTATGTTGTGCCGGAATGTTGATTCGTTTTCGTTCTGGCAAATTTCAGGCACTCGATATGTCCTGTTTTAAGCAAAGGTCATGCCGATTTTTTTCATGAATTTTAGCATGACTTATGCTACAATGTAGGACATATGGAGTGCTTGTGATTTTCCACAATGGGAATTCAATGATATTTCGGCAGAACATAGGGCATTTTTCTATGTCATTGCTCGATATATGGAACGGGTTGACTTTAGGTCTGCTAAGTGTTTATTAATTTTGTTTTCATAATTAAGCATTTGTTCTCGACGTCGATGATGCCTGGTATGCATCCTCGTCGTCAACTCAATGGAGGAGGCCTTCTTAATTATAGGGGCCATGTCCGCGAATGGGCTCTGTCGGGCTGGTACTGGGAGGTGCTACCTTTCGGGGCGTGCAACTTGGTGAGGAGGCAGCCCATCGTCGACCCGGACCTTCTTTGGTGGCGGTTGCATGGGCCATTGTCGATGCAGAGGGAGCCGACCCCCACGGAGAGGATACGTCGCCTTGTTAGGGAGGAGGACGAGCACGTCTGACGCTATATGACTGCATTGGATGCCAGGTTCTCCAATACCTGGCAGGTTCTTTAGGGATCTCACCCGAGCTATGATCCTGGGATGGTTCCTTCTCTTTGGGTGTCCACCGCTCGTGCCGATACCCATCGTTCGCTACGGTTCTAACTGTATTAGTGATGTTATATGTATGATACTATTCGAGATGTATTAGTGATAATATTCTATGATCTATTAGTAATATACTACCTGTGCAAGAGATGATTTAGTTTTGCTTATTGAATGCATGCTAATTTGAATACAAATTTGTTTTATGATTTAGGTTTTCTTATTGAATGCACGTCTGTTTCAACTATGACATAGGAAATGTCTGACGACGATAGCGAAAGGGAATTCGGTATGTGCAAATACCGCGAATACGAGCGCCGTTTGTGCGACATGCCGCACCTAGAAGATGGTAGGCGATTCAACATCATGCTGGACGAGACCTTCGAAGTGGATACAATAAGTCACAACGACAAGTCATTTTTCATAATTAAGCATGACTTCTGCTTCTTTTGCTTCAACTTATAATTTTATTTTTTTACAATTCTACTAGCGTATCCCGTGCCATGCAAGACATTATGTCTTGGATAAGATTGGTTTCTCAGATATGTGCAGTATGGAGGTAAAGAGAGTTAACTTGAGGACCGAGCACGGCTATGCTTTTTCTGTAAAATTATACAATGCAGAGAACTACTCCTATTTTGAATGCTCAAATTGGAGAGCACTATGCAAGGCATATGCATTTGAGCCTAATATGCCTATCAGCTTTGATATTCATCCTGAAGATGAATATGAAGGTAATATCGACATCTGGGTCGATGTGCAAATGCCTCCAGTTCTACCTATATGTGAGTTTCTCAACCATATTTATTAAGTAAATTATATGTTTATTTGAAAATAGTTAACAACTAATTTCTATTGACAGCTTATTTCCATTCAAGCAAACATGTTCGGCTCTTGGTAGACAACACCTACTACTGTCCCGGGGCTGAACTTAACTGCGAGGAGATAAGTCATTATGTTTCATGGCTTGAGGATCTTGATCTTGTGAAGACAAATTATTTTTCTAGACTTCGAAATATTAGTACTCGATACGTGCGACCACTAGTGTGCTTATTGAACTACGGTCACATCTATCTAGGAAAGATAGTAAGATTTTAACTATTTGTCCTCGGTGCATCTTTTGCATACATTATTTTTAAGCTAAACATCATTGCTAAGTATGTTACTATGATGTTCTTCAACAAGGACTCCCGATGAATGTTGTGCCTCGTTGGATCGAGCATAAAGGTCACATGAGAATGATTAGCTTACGACCAAGACATCCTACAATGCACATGAGTGCATTTCGCATTTCTCAAAGCGAGCAAGTCTTAGTAGTCAAAGACTAGAGAAAAATTGTGAAGGATCGTAGAGAAGTACTAGGGGCAGCAATCAAAAGCACAACCCACATTTAGAAGACAGGTTCATATGCATGCTACAATATGATGAAGGAGGAGTGCTACACACGTTTTATGCTATTTTACCCGAGAGAGCAGTAAAGTGATTAGCTAGCTAGTGTTGGTGGTAATGACTATGATGATTAAATAGCTAGTATTTGTGGTGATGACTATGATGATTAAATAACTAGTGTTGGTGGTAATGACTATAATGATTATTATTAGCTAGTGTTGGTGGCAATTACTATAATGATTATTATTAGCTAGTGTTGGTGGTGACGAGATAGCTACACTATTACTATGATGATTTTTATATTAGTATGATGATGATTTGTTATTATGATCATGATCAGTTATTATATCATTGGTGGAAGGAAGGAGGATTAGATTCATGTGGATGGATCAAAAGTGACCAAAAGTTGAATTAGTAGGATCGTCGTCCTAATTCAACTTTTGATCACTTTTGATTCATCCAAATGAATCTAATCCATCTGGATGGATCAAAAGTGACCAAAAGTTGAATTGGTATTGTATCAAAATTTGTCTAACGGCGTATAAATACACTAAAAAATAAAAAAATGAAAAACAAAATACTAGTACCGCTTGCTTGGAAGGACGCTACTAATACTTAGCTTAGCAGTAGCGCTTGTAATTATACACACTACCGCTATACGTCCTAGCAGTAGTGCGGGTAACCAGCACTACTGCTAAGCAATAGCTATAGCGCCTTACTAGTAGCGCGGGCACCCATGCTACTAGTAGGCATCAAACCTGCGCTACTACTAGGCTTTTCCCTAGTAGTGTAGTCTTTAGTCCCGGTTGGTGGTGCAAACCGGGACTAAAGGCCTACCTTTAGTCTCGGTCGGATCCACCAACCGGGACTAAAGCTAACTTTCAACAGCCCAACGGGCACGGAAGCTACCTTTAGTCCCGGTCGGAGCCACCAACTGGGACTAAAGCTAAATTTCAGCATCCCAAAGGGCGCGAAAGCTTAGGCCTTTAGTCCCGGTTTTGGGTCCCAACCAATACTAAGCTATTTTTCTTATTTTTTGGTTTTAGACCATTTTAGGATATTTTAGTTTTAGTTTTCTTTTAAACAAATCAAAAACAGTAGCATTATGAAAAGTTCTTAAGAAAAATACTTTATGAAAATTCTAGTTGGATAAATTTTATTTTCTATTAACTTTACTTTAGATCAGAAACAATTTTTATTTTTAGTTGATTTTTTTATTTAATTCTAAGTTAATATTATTTTGATCATAAATAGAGTTTTATAAAATCTTATTAGTTAATTCTTTTTTCTATTGAAGAATACTATAAATTACTTTTTATCAATTTGTATTATACATCCTCATGATGTGGGTTCGTACTTCGGATGTAACATAATATAAAAGTGCCTCGATGTTCATGAGATATGCCAAAACAATAGACTATTCTCATAGGATTCTCTGATTTCTCAGCCCTCAACATATCATCAACTTCCCTTTTTAACCCTTTCATCAAAATTGCGATAAGAGATCATGTTTTTTAGGTGGCCTAACAATGGATTCACATACCTATCTACTATGCATATTTGTACAAGGAAAGAAACATACATTTACCAAAAATTAAAACAGATGCAAATCTTGCTAGTTAATACACCGCCTTCATGTAATTTCATCGTCTTCACTTTTTCTTCGCGTGTGTCCCTTGCTTATTGTGCAATAACCATGGACAATATTGATAACACACAAGTATAGGGGATCAATTGTAGCCTTTCTCGATAAGTAAGAGTGTCGAACCCAATGAGGAGCTAAAGGTAGAACAAATATTCCCTCAAGTTCTATCGACCACCGATACAACTCTACGCACGCTCAATGTTCGCTTTACCTAGAACAAGTATGAAACTAGAAGTACTTTGTAGGTCTAACGGGATAGGTTTGCAAGATAATAAAGAGAACGTAAATAAAATCTAGGGGCTGCTAAGATAAAGTAACAATTAAGTTAGTTTAACGAGTGTGGAAAAGTGGTGGTAGGAGTTGCGGAATTGTCCCTAGGCAATCGATAACTAGACCGGTAATCATTATTGTAATTTTATATAAGGGAGAGGCATAAGCTAACCTACTTTTTCTACTTGGATCATATGCACTTGTGATTGGAACTCTAGCAAGCACCCGCAACTACTAAATATCATTAAGGTAAAACCCAACCATAGCATTATAAGGTATCAAGTCCTCTTTACTCCCATATGCAACAACCCACCTACTCAGGTTTATGCTTCTGTCACTCAAGCAACCCACCATAGGAGAATCATGAACACATTACAACACCCTACATCAAGGATCCCTCACGCTTGCGCGGCACGGAGAGTACCATAGGACATCACCAATAATAAAACAGGTAACTCAAGTCAATCATGATCATCAATCAACCCATAGGACAACAAAAATCTACTCACACATCATAGGATGGCAACACATCATTGGATAATTATATGAATCATAAAGCACCATGTTCAAGTAGAGGGTACAACAGGTTGCGAGAGAGTGAAGCGCTGTAGATAGATGGGGGAAGGTGATGGAGGTGTTGATGAAGATGACGGAGTTGTTGGAGTAGATCGACGTCACGATGATGCCCCCGACGGCGTTCCGGCGCCACTGGGAGAGAGCCCCCTCCTACTTCTTCTTCCTTGGCCTCCCCCTAGATGGGAGGAGGGTTTCCCCTCTGGTCCTTCGCCTCCATGGCGACGGAGGGCCGGGAGCCTCTCCGAGATTGGATCTCTCTCTCCCTCTCTGTTTCCTTCGGTTTCTGTGCTCCTAGATTCCGTCCTTTCACCGTTTATTAGATATCCGGAGATCCATAACTCCGATTGGGCTGAAATTTTGAGGGGATTTTTATCCAGAAATTAGCTTTGTTGCGGCAAAAGAAAAGCTCCAACCGACCTAAGGGGTGTCCACAAGCCTGCCAGGCGCGACCAGGGGGTGGGCTGCGCCTAGCAGGCTTGCCACCTCCTCGTGCATCGTCTCGCGTTGATTATTTTTCCCAAAAATCTCATATATTCCAAAAAAATCTCCGTAAGTTTTTATCGCATTTGGACTTCATTTGGTAGGGATATTCTGCCAAACAAAAAACATGCAACAAACAAGAACTGGCAATGGGCACTAGATCAATATGTTAGTCCCAAAAATAGTATAAAAAGTTGCCAAAAGTATATGAAAGTTGTAGAATATTGGCATGAAACAATCAAAAATTATAGACACGACGAACATGTATCAGTATCCCCAAGCTTAATTCCTGCTCGTCCTCGAGTAGGTAAATGATAAAAAATATAATTTTTGATGTGGAATGCTACCTAGCATAATCTTGTTCATATATTCTAATCATGGCATGAATATTAATACACGAGTGATTCAAAGCAATAGTCTATCATTTAACATTAAGACAATAATTCTTCAAGCATACTAATAAAGCAAATCTCTTTAAAATATAATGGCAAAAGAAAGTTATCCCTACAATATCATATAGTCTGGCTATGCTCCAACTTCCCCACACAAAGTATTTATATCATACACAATCTCGATGACAAGTCAAGCAATTGTTTCACACCTCTTATGTTCTCCAACCTTTTCAACTCTCACGCAATACATGAGTGCGAGCCATGGATATAGCACTATAGGTGGAATAGAATATTGTGGAGGTTGTGAAAAAAATGAGAAGATAGTCTCACATCAACTAGGCATATCAATGGCCTATGGAGATGCCCATTAATAGATATTAATTTGAGTGAGTAGGGATTGCCATGCAACGGATGCACTAGAGCTATAAGTGTAGAAAGCTCAAAAAGAAACTAAGTGGGCGTGCATCCAACTTGCTTGCTCATGAAGACCTAGGGCAATTTGAGGAAGCCCATCATTGGAATATACAAGCCAAGTTATATAACGAAAAATTCCCAATAGTATATGAAAGTGACAAAATATGAGACTCTCTATCATGAAGATGTTGGTGCTACTTTGAAGCATAAGTGTGGAAAAAGGATAATAACATTGTCCCTTCTCTCTTTCCTATTTTTTATTTTTTTATTTTTTTATTTTTGGTGGTCATCTAAGGCCTCTCTTTTTTATTTGGGCTTTACTGGCCTCTTTTATTTTTCATAAAGTCCGGAGTCTCATCCCAACTTGTGAGGTAATCATAGCTTCCATCATCCTTTCCTCACATGGGACAATGCTCTAATAATGATGGTCATCACACTTTTATTTACTTACAACTCAAGAATTACAACTCGATATCTAGAACAAAATATGACTCTATATGAATGCCTCCGGCAGGGTACCGTGATATGCAACGATCTAGCATGGCAAATGACATCAAAAAAGGACAAGCCATGAAAACATCATGCTAGCTATCTTACGATCATGCAAATCAATATGAAAATGATGGTGCATGTCATAATAAACAGAACGGTGGAAGTTGCATGGCAATATATATCTCAGAATGGCTATGGAAATGGCATAATAGGTAGGTATGATGGCTGTTTTGAGGGAGGATATATGGTGGGTTTAATGCACCGGCGAAAGTTGCGCGGTACTAGAAAGGCTAGGAAATGTGGAAGGGTGAGAGTGCGTATAATCCATGGACTCACATTAGTTATAAAGAACTCACATACTTATTGCAAAAGTCTATTAGTCATCGAAGCAAAGTATTAGACACATGCTCCCATGGGAGAGGTTGGTAGGAGTTAACCATTGCACACTCCTGACCCTCACACAAAGGTTGACAATCAATAAACAAATCATGCTCCAACTTCCTTGCATAACGGTTCACGATACATGCATGCTATGGGAATCACAAACCTTTACACAAGTATTTCTACCAATCCAAAATTACTAACTAGCATGACTCTAATATCACCATCTTTATATCGCAAAACTATTGCAAGGAATCAAACACATCATATTCAGTGATCTACAAGTTTTATGTAGGATTTTATGAGTAACCATGTGAATGACCAACTCCTGTTAACTCTCTAAATAGATATAAGTGAAGCATGAGATTTTAATTCTTTCTACAAAAGATATGCCCACGCTCTAACAAATATAAGTGAAGCAAAAGAGCATTCTACAAATGGAGGTTTTCTATGTGTAGAGAAACAGGCAATCCAAACTTCAAATGATATAAGTGAAGCACACGAAGCATTCTATAAAGCCATAGTCAAAAGATATAAGTGAAGTGCAAAGAGCCTTCTATAAATAAACCAAGGACTTTCTCATACCAGCATGATGCGTTATTAAAAGAAAAATGAAAAGCACACGACGCTCCAAGATTTACGCATATCATGTGACGAATAAAAATATGGCTCCAAGTAAAATTACCGATGGTTGTTAGAAGAAAGAGGGGATGCCTTCCGGGGCATCCCCAAGCTTAATTTCTTGGGAATCCTTGAATATTACCTTGGGGTGCCTCGGGCATCCCCAAGCTTAGTCTCTTTCCACTCCTTATTCCTTCATCCATCATGATCTCACCCAAAACTTGAAAACATTAATCACACAAAACTTAACAAAACCCTCGTGATATACGTTAGTATAATAAAACAAATCACCACTTTAAGTACTGTTTCCAACCAATTCCTATTTTGTTTTTGAATTGTAGGTACTATAATATAACTTTTCCATTGCTTATACCACCGATACAATCGATAGTTTCATCAAAACAAGCAAAACAATGCATCAAAAATAGAATCTGTCAAAAACAGGACAATTTGTAGTAATATGAACATTCACTATACTTCTGTAACTCTACCAATTCTGAAAAATTAATAAAAATAAAAAATTTGTGTAGCAGTACTGTGTCAAAATTTCAGAAACTTTTGACATTCCAGTAAAGAATGAAAATTCACGCACTACAGCCAAAGTTTCTGTTTTTGCACTACACATACCAAACAAGCAAACTAATCATCATAAAGGCGAATCTTGGCACATTATTTTTTATAATACAATGGATTTATACAAGGGGATAATTATTTTTGTTGAAAAGTTTCTGTAATTAAGATTCGCAAAGTTTCCATGGGCATGAACAAAGTTCAAGGAGCTCCCCCACTTCAACGGTGCTCGTCCTTCTTACTTTCATTTCTCTTTTTGAAAATGTTTTAGGTTCCCCTATTTATTTTTTGGTTTTTGAACTATATAAAATCACACAACAGAATAAAATGACTCTCTAAAACTTCCGGGTTGTCTCCCTGGCTGTGCTTTCTTTAAAGCCATTAAGCTAGGCATATAGTGCTCAAGTAATGGATCCACCCGAATCCCAAGGTATATCAAAGCCAATTTTAATTAACAATGATTTGTAATTTAGTAGTGAGCACAAATTAACATATATCATGCAACAACAAAGTCTATCTCTCTTCCTATGCATTGGCATGTCATACAAGAACAGTTCATTCACACCAAGTAAAGGCCAATGCATAGCATACATAGTTTCTTGCAATTTTATTGTATCAGAAACATAGAGAGGTGAAGATTTGGTTCCTCTCTCATAATAATTGCAAGTAGGAGCAGCAACAATATTCATGTTATATTTATCAAAATCATCATGTGCAATAGTAGAACGCAACCCATCAATATAATCCTTAATAAGTGCAAACTTCTCCGATATAGTGTAGTTGGGAGAATTCAAAAAGATAATAGGACTATCATGTGTGGGTGCAATAGAAAAAATTCCATGCTTAACATAAGGAACTATAGCAAGTTCAACTGCATAAGCATAATTCATATTGGCATCATGGCCACAAGAATAGCAAGCATCAAGTTCATCACAAAGGGACATTTTAAAAGAATCGAACGGATCATAGCAATCAACATAGCATTCATCCTTCGGTAAGAACGAAGGGAAATTAAACAATGTATGATTTGAAGAGTTACTCTCATTAGAAGGTGGGCACAAGTAGCTAATCCACTCTTCCTCCTTTTGTTCTTCTTTCTCCTCCTCATCTTTTTCATCTAATGAGTTTACAATTTCGGCAACTTCCTCTTCCATAGATTCCTGCAAAATATTAGTCTCTTCCAAGGAAGAGTTCATTCTTTCAATAAACTCTTTAACATAAGCATTAGAACCATAGTTTTCATAGCAATATTTAAGTATGTCAATTTTTTTAGAATTGTAAAGAGTAGCATCATACTTTTCAATGAAATAAGCAATTTTATATGCACCCTTAAAAGCAACAAATTCTTCAATTTGTTCAACATCATTATAGCAATAAGCCTCCTTGGCATAAGAGGATAATATTTCATTATCATTAAACACAAATTGGCAGGGAAGGTGTTTTTTAGCTTCTTTAGAACAACAAGTAAAATCATAAATTTCATATAGATTCCAAGCATAGCAACACAAAGTATTAATTTGATGCCACAAGAGTATCCCTTTTTGAGATATGCGGTGTCACACATAATGAGAATGCTCATTTAATGATTTTCCCTCAACTAAGCTAGTTGGGTTTTCAGCACGAGCACAAGTGGATCGAACATGACCCAAGTAATATTCTTTGGTGGTACGGAACACTAGTGGTTCCTCAACTTTTGGAGCAGCAAGTACAACTAAGTTTTTGGGTATTTTACATTTCCTACCCATATATGAAGATAGAAAACAACTTAGAGCAGAAAATAAAAATTACTTAGTGATAAAGCAAACAAGCACACACGAGAATATTCACCCCACGCTATTGCTTTCCGGCAACGGCGCGAGAAAAAGGTCTTGATAACCCACAAGTATAGGGGATCAATTGTATCCTTTCTCGATAAGTAAGAGTGTAGAACCCAACGAGGAGCTAAAGGTAGAACAAATATTCCCTCAAGTTCTATCGACCACCGATACAACTCTACGCAAGCTTAACGTTCGCTTTACCTAGAACAAGTATGAAACTAGAAGTACTTTGTAGGTGTAACGGGATAGGTTTGGAAGATAATAAAGAGCACGTAAATAAAATCTAGGGGCTGCTAAGATAAAGTAACAATTAAGTTAGTTTAACGAGTGTGGAAAAGTGGTGGTAGGAGTTGCGGAATTGTCCCTAGGCAATCGATAACTAGACCGGTAATCATTATTGTAATTTTATGTGAGGGAGAGGCATAAGCTAACATACTTTCTCTACTTGGAACATATCCACTTATGATTGGAACTCTAGCAAGCATCCGCAACTACTAAAAATCATTAAGGTAAAACCCAACCATAGCATTATAAGGTATCAATTCCTCTTTACTCCCATATGCAACAACCCACCTACTCGGGTTTATGCTTCTGTCACTCAAGCAACCCACCATAGGCGAATCATGAACACATTGCAACACCCTACAGCGAGGATCCCTCACACTTGCGCGGCATGGAGAGAACCATAGGACAACACCAATAATAAAACATGCAACTCAAGCCAATCATGATCATCAATCAACCCATAGGAAAAAAAAATCTACTCAGACATCATAGGATGGTAACACATCATTGGATAATAATATGAAGCATAAAGCACCATGTTCAAGTATAGGGTACAACAGGTTGCGGGAGAGTGAACCGCTGTAGATAGATGGGGGAAGGTGATGGAGGTGTTGGTGAAGATGACGGAGTTGTTGGAGTAGATTGCCGTCATGATGATGGCCCCGACGGCGTTCCGGTGCCACCGGGAGAGAGGGGGAGAGAGTCCCCCTCCTTCTTCTTCTTCCTAGTGATAGCAAAGGACTTCGACCGGAAGACGGTAGGTTTGTAAGAAGGAATGATTGCATAACCTCTAGAGGTTTCTTACATGCATATATGTGACTTACAAGTGTATAATTTGCTCATTTTTTCTAAGATTATCCCTTGCTTTGTGAGGATAGAGGTCCTGGAGATGCTACATATTCATGTGGAACAACCAACCATAGTTGAGTTCCACCTTAAAACAGAAGAGGGCTTCAACTTCACAGTTTTAATAAAGAACGAAAGAGGTCAAATTTTCTTTGGTTGTCCTGGGTAGCGAGGATTGACTAACATACGAGTGCAATGTCGGGATGGGGATTGCCATGTACATCATTGGCCAACACAATCTTCATATGAGTCTTTGGTTGCCCACTATTCAAGTGCTTCCCTCGTGTAAGTTTTTACGAAATATAAAGTACATTCTTTCAAATAACTCTAATTTCACCAGTTGTGTGTAAATACTCTTGCTTACATATAATTTGGACAGCTTACTTCATCGTGTCCCCGAACAGTTGGAGGATAGTATAGTCTCATGGAATTTTTGTACAACATCCAGGAGCCTGTTGGCGATGCTAATGTTGGCCCGTACAATAGGTCCTTTGTGCCATTGGTACACATGTTAAACAAGAGCAATGTTGAGAAGAAGCCACTCCTAATAAGATTGCATTGTTTTCAATGTCAAGTTATTCATGTTTTAATTAAACCAAATAAAGTGTTTGCTTACTTGTATACATATATGTTTACTAATTATGTTTTGCAACAAAAACTTGCACGTGGTGTGGTGTCCGAGCAAATGCAGATTCAGGGTAATGGTGGCATGCGAATTGACATCTCTCACACGATTCACATGGCAACCACGTACTCCATGTCGCGAGAAGATGGAAATCTTATCGTTAATGGGTGGAAGGAGATTCATGACAATTACTACTGCAAGGAAGGTGGACGTCTCGTTGTTGTTCTCCACCTATGACATGAAGGGCCGGTCCTCTTCATGCATACCATCTACAACTGGGAGGTTGACGAGTAGGCTTCACCTTAGTACAATGTGTTAAGTACTTCCCTGTGATTTGAAGTACTAGTAGTTTCTACCATATTGCCCTAATCGTACTAAGTACTTTGTTTTTGAAATTCTATTTTGGAATTGTTGTTAAGTACATTATTAGTAACAACAACTATTAGTTGAAGCCCATGTTTGCGAATGCTCCGAATTACTGTTTGAAGTTGATGTTAAAACTGCATTATTCGGATCCTTATTTGATGCCATTGCACCAATTAATAACCACATGCATCCAGAGCAAAACTGGGTATATACATGTGCTTACTATTAGCAGCGTTCTGTTTAGAGGTTGCACGCTACTATAGGAGGGCACACATTAGCGACGTTCAAGTGGCACGCTGCCGGCGAAGCAAATATTAGTAGCGTTTGAACATAACGATGCTAGCAACCTGTTAGCAGTGGTGTCGTACTAGCACCATGCCAGCTAAACGCTGCCAGTAGCCAGTTCTGAACGTTGCTAATGAGGGAAGGGATTAGGGATGGCAATGGGTACCCATTACCCACGTACCATGCGGATAAAAACCCTATTAGGGTAAGGGTATGAGACAAAAATTTATTCATGGATATATAAATAGAAAAATCTAAAACCCATCGGGTAGAGCGGATACGAGTATGAGATCATATAACCCATACCGACATATCCATGTACCCGTATAAAATCTATGTAAACTGAAAATTATCTCTACAATCTACACTATGTGAAGAATTTATGAACTGAAAATGTATGTCTATGTGTTGTTGTTTATGACTATACGATGTTGTTTATATGTATATGTTGTTGTTATAATTTATTTTTGTAAACTATATTATATGATGCACTCTATCACTATAAGTTGTTCAAATTGATGCTTTGCAAATATGGATAATTTTACCCGCGGACACCCATCTACCCTGCCGGGTAATGGATATGGGCAAGAATTGTACCTGTTGACGGGTATGGGTACGGGTGATGGGTAAGCTCAGGCGGGTGGGGAGACTCCACCCGTACCCATACCCTGCGGGTGGTACTAGTGCTAGGGAGAAGTGAAAGGAGAGAAGAAGAGAAATGGGAGAATGAAGTGAAGTGTGGGGAGGAAGAAGAGAGAGGCTGCTAATAAAATTATTGACACACCATACTAGTTGCGCATGAAAAAGGCACAAGTTACTGGTGGCGTGCTAGTTATGTATCACACTAGTATTAGTGACAGTACCAATAGCGTGCCACATAGCTGACACATCATTATTACATTATGCTTGGCCAGTACACTTGGTCTCACACACTTATGGCTATTATTCTTTTGAGAAAAAAATACTTGTGAGCGTGGATTAAAAGTGGAGTGCCACTAATTCAGTTTGCGTGTACGCATATTAGGCAAGGAGATTGACCGCTTCATGTGATGATCTACTCCGAATAATTGGCTTGGACTTTGTCTCCTAGGCCATAGAGGGATAGGTGGGCCTTGGTGGCCGATGTCTTTGTGACCTTAAGACTTTGCGCGAACAATCTAACCGCCGGGGTAAATCTTTTATTTCTGATCCATCTCCCTTTAATTATCTACTACCTTGTAGATAAAATTTCATACCTTTATTCGGATAGACTGCATTTAGGGTGTTCTTAGAGGAGAGCTAAATTTCCAACTAATGATATAATCTCTATCCACTCCATCTAGATGCAATACTAGATCCTTCACTATTATTTACACATTTCTTGTTCGCACTGGATCACGAGCATACAACATAGTAACCAGTAAAATATAGAGGAAAATCAATCAACTTGATCCCAACAACCGAGGTTTGTAGAGTTGTTCCAAGTGAAGCGATCATCATCAACGGCTAAGCTTGGGATCCAGTAAATAGCATCACTTGTTGGAATAGCCAATGCGGAATCTAAGGAGTTGTTGCTATTAGTCACCATTGCAACACTAGAGGTTGCTGTTCTAGACCCCATCTTGTCTAGATACTCGGCATTTTGAGACCCTGAGCTGATCATGCTTTCATTACTCGCCGGTGTGCACGACGAACTAGGCTTTTCCTCGGGAAATGACATCAAACTTTCATATGCAGCAAGTGCCATCTCATTTGCCACCACTTCCTCCAATTGATCCCATTGCTCATATGCCATGGAGGCCAATTGCTTCACTTGGGCCTGCAGTTAAGAACAAGGCAAAGCTAAGTAATGACCAAGTTCATATTGCCACAAACTGATTTACGAATGAGGTACCATATGTTCCTGGTGTAGTTGTTGCAAAGAGCACGTCTGGTCTCCAATTCTGGCTGCCAAAACCTCTCCTATGGGGCTGAATATAACATCACACCTTTCAGATTTGAAAACATAGCACTTGCCTCCCATACTACACGTTTTTGCATGATTGAGTGTTGTCTTCCATTGCCGATCTGACATGCCAACAAGCTGAAAATTTGGAACAGATCATTAAAAACAATACTATGAAATGTAGTATCTGTATAGTTTAAAATATGATGCTTACGTTTTTAAGCTTATCAGGGTCTATGGTGTGAAGTTTCAAGAAGTCCTGGACGTTCTTGATCCCCTCGGACTCCAGTCTCTTATCAATTGGCCCATCTTTTCCGATGTTTTTGAGCCTCCATATATTGTCAGTAAGGATTGGAGGGTAATGCTTCTTGTACACTAGGAAACAAGGTAAATGTATTTTAATATAGTGTTTACTATTACTCCACGTATATACATGCTAGGGAATGTGATATGGTGGAACTAACAATAATGCTACATGAAGTCATGAAACTCACATTCAATATAAAGTAATGGTCTTAAAGATTATCTAACCAAGAGAATCAAACTTACATTCGCCTCGATGATCTTTCACCGTGAAGCTTTCACTCAATGCTTCTTGAATCCTTGGCCCATAATAGCTCGTTGCCATGACGCGCACACCAATTCGGAACCTCCTACTCCTTATCCAACTTGAATTGTCAGTGAAAGCCACATCCTCTATGACAGCCACTCCTTGAGTGTTCATTGCTACATTGAGTGTACTGCCCACAAGCAGTGGTCTCCTACCCTCTCTAGCCTTCACAATTGCAGCGTTGAACTGATCATTTGTCCACATGATGTCGTCTTCACATCTAAAATCACCATCTAGGACAAGTACCTCTAGCTTCATTGTCGAAGAGCCTTGGTTAGTGTTCGTTTCTGTGATACGATGGTTGGTTCTAGTATCTATAAGCCATATTTCAATTGCGTTCTTTGTGGCGTCAACAAGCTTGTTGTTGGTGAAGATCGGTAGCATGAGCTTCTTTGCGAAGGAAAGCTTCAACCTAGGTGAGACATCGACCTCTTGGATGGGTAAAGAAAGGGACCTGATGAATGATAATTGATTTATCATATCGATTTTGCATTTCGACACAATCGAAGTGATTTGATGGAACTAATACATGCATATAATTAATCTTGCTGAAAACTTTTGTCATTGTCAAACAATCCAATGTGTGATGTCAAAGAGTAATGTTTAGAGTGTTGCTTCTTAATATGTGATAAATTAAGAATAGAGCTCACTCGATTTTTTTTAAGAACAGAACTGTATTATATATGTTACAACTTTTGTTAGAGTATAGCTGCCTGTATGGACTGCAAAAATAGTGTGAGCAAAGGACATATTGTGTCAAGAATAACACTATACGTATATACTAATGAACTGAATGCTAGTAGCTAACGATGTAAAGACAGTAAATGTATCATACCTGTATGATAAGTGATCGTGCTGATAAAACATGTTCTGAATTTCCTCCCGTACCTAAATGTTAACATGAAATAGACACTTAGACATTGCACTCTAAGCCTTAGTGACGATCGATACTACAACTTAAGGAAACGAAATACATCAGAAATTTTGCCAATTCTTAAGCAGTTGCTCGCATAAATATTAGGATCAACATTTGTGCAAATGGACTGTATATTTTTTTCAGACATGCAAGAGTGTATGCACCGTAGATCTTTTCATGCTACCATGCACTACAGCGTATTATGAACAAGCTGATGCTGAACACAATTTCTCTACTTCGTGGGATGACCTTTTTCTATCTTATTCTTCGTACACTTCCTATAGGGGTGTGTACTTCCAGGTGAACTTGTATGTCATATTTCTCTTTACATCTGAACGTGGTGTGTACATTCCTTCCGCGATGAAAGATCTGTACTCCCCGATTCCACACTTCCATCGGTCAGCAAGTCGCAGTATGTACTTGCAACTAACAATCAAAATTGTCAATTAAAAAAATAAAAAATAAAAATTGTCTACCAATTTTTGCATCGACGCCCTTTTACCCAACACGTGTGTACGTGTATGAATTTCTTCACGTACAATTTCTTGAAACTCATTGAAGATATTTCACTTATGTTAAGTTAAAAATATCATGATCACAAGATAGTTTGACCATACTGCTATTTCTCCTCATTGTAGGTACAATTCAGCTATTAACGGGCATCCAAATTTGGTAGTTTGTTGCACCTATCCATTAAAGTGATATGAATTAGCTACTTCAAAAAAATGCCACAATATCAAACGGAGCTATATATACAAGATGCAATATCTACACCACATGTAGAAATTGATTTAGTTTCATTCTCATGCATTGTAAGTTTATTTATTTAACAAAATTACGTTAAGACAAGTGAGAACGCAATACATATAGGGCGCGCTTCTCAATCTTACCACCCTACGGATAACCGGTTCCAAACCGAATACGATTTGCTGGATAGTGTCCGCTGTGACGGCTCTTCTCACGACGCTGCAAAGATACTCCCAGAAAACCTAAAGTTAATACAAAGGTTTTTGTGCGGAAAAAGGTATATGCGAAGTTACTATAGCTATCTGAAAAAACACACTTGCAAGCCTAGCATATATGGATATGTGTAGAACTTCTGTGTAGAGCATCTCGTTGGTAAACAAGCCAAAGTTAATCAAGACACAGAGATCTCAGATGGGTTATAATTCTTACGAGCTACAACTAGCTCGGGTTTCAGTGAATCTAAAATTTGGATTTCACTAGTTTTACAAAAGTTGATGAATGATATAATGATTAATACATGTCGTAGGTATGGTATAAGCTCGTGTAATATTTTCATATATTGACCCAAAGATTCTCTTATTAATAACAGCTATCGATTCAGCAAATAAATGGAGAACAACCGGCTGGTCAAATCGATCGTTAACATATGCACTCGGATCGATCCAAAGGAAGCAAGAAACGAATATATATAATAGTTGCTCGCTAGGAAGAAGGAACTCAAACCACCAAGTAGCTAGCTAGGTCAAGTAAACTGAAAATTATTTCAAAACACGATAGAGTCAAGTGAAGGGACTAACGATCTGAAGGAGGCCGGGGTCGCCGGCCGTATCCGTCTCGCGCCGTGCCGCTGCTGCTGATCGTCACCTCCGCTGCCCTGCTCGTCGTCCTCCTCTCCCCGCGGCCTCCGCACCGACATCTTAATCTAGATCTCTAGCGATCAAAAGAGAGAAACCAGGAAGAGCCGTAGAGCTAGCACACCGATGAAGCTGGGTGCTAGCTAGCTGCGGGCAGGGAGAGAGAGGCAACACGGAGGAAGGAGGCACCAGGGGCAATGGGATGCTCGAAAGGAATGGAGCCTGAAGCCGTATATATAGTGCTGACCAGCTAGGTCTACCTAGAGAAATTGCTGCGAGCTTTTGTCGTCGACATAAAATAAAAACAATCACGGTGCCACATGAGGACAGAATACGCCTCGCAGACTCCGGGAAGGTGGCCGGAAGATATAGCTAGCTAGTAGCGCATGGCACTGTTAATCATGTGTGAGCAAGCCAGGTTAATTTCAGTGTACATACCAGCTTCCTGGCGGCAACAGTGCGTGCGGTGCTGCGCGTCGATCGGCAACGCGTACGTGCATGCAGCAACGCAAAGTCTTGTTTGCTTGGGTTGGTGCAGAGGCAACTTCTCAGCCATGACCAAGACGACTTTCTAGTCGTCTCGTGAGACGTGACTCGTCGGTCGGTCGTGCATGTACATACGCGTACCAGCTGACCACGACCGCCGGAAGGACCTGGAAATCAACGCGACCGGGCTGGATCGGAACTCCGTCTACGGTTCTATGGCAGCGTACGTGCGCAGGGAGACTTACGCATGCGCGTTCTCTCGAAGCTCCAGAGAAATCAGGGACAGCTATTAGGGCATAGCCAATGCATAGCATCAGGGTGATGCTTCATGTGTTATGTAGGCTCGGATGTAGGTTCGGATGGGGGTAACAGGATCCTCGGCAGGAGGTGGGTGCTTGAGGAGAAAAGTATGGTTCGATGTAAAAAGCTGAAAAGTTAAAGTGAAAAATAAAGATGCATGTGTATCGAAATCTTTATCTTCTTTTTCTTGATAAGGTTACTAGTAATAGCTTGCATTGAAGAAAACAAATCAACATAGATACCTCAATTTATATTTTATCATGAGACATATGTATCCATATGCCACCACTGTACATGCCCTTAGAAGGTACAGCCGTCCGTCACCTTGTGCGCGCTCACGTACCCATCGAGCCCAGGAGGTCACACCTTCCAAAAAGGACCAACAAAGGACACCTTCCAAAAAGTACCACCAAAGGACACCTTCCAAATCCGCCACCTTTTTAGTACGACTACCACCATGACAGCATCGAAATTACGGCTAGCATCTAAGATGCATTTAGCCGTTAGTTTAGCAGGTAGTACTCCTACGTAGCAAGCTGTACAGCTAGCTGGATCGACTGGAAGCAACTTTAGCAATTTGCAAGCTGTCTTAGCTGAACTTCACGCTGTTTTGTGTGAACCTTCTCAACTCGTGTGACAGATCGGCTCTAGGTGGCAATGGCATTCGTCCCATTCTATCTATTAATTGTTCGGGTGTGCCCCCACATCGATGCAGGTACGCCCGGCGCAATGGTGTCTGCGGTGGCGCAGAACCGGAGTCCTAGCAAATGCTACATGTGTGGGTGCTAATCCCAATGTTTCGGTATCAGGCGGCTGACACCGGCCTTCCTTGTTGTCAGAGGCAGGCGTCCTATGTGAATATTACTTCCATTTCATAATACGGCGCGTTCATGATTTTTGAGGTTTAAGTTTGATCATGAATTTAACCAACGAGACCGATTACGACGGAAGTAAATATTGTACCATGAAAAACTTCATTCGAATACGAATTTAATGATATATTTTTTACTTTCATCGCAACCGGTCTCATTGGCTAAACTTGTGGTCAAACTTCGATTTTGAAAAATGCGAACGCACTACATTATGGAATGGAGGAAGTATGATTTTGCTTCGTGGAGATATCCATGCTAGAAAGTAGAATTGTATGCATGGATGACTATCTCTGGGTGCGTACACCATGGATGAGGACGGAATTTTCAATATCATCATGTCGGCGTGTCGGCTATAGGTAGGTACGTTAACACAAAATCAAATTTCTCTATTGGGAAATCTAGCAAATTGTTGTTGTTAAAGGAACATGGGATTAGCACTTGATACACCGACTTATAGCGGAAGCAAAGTTGATGCAGCGCATCGCATCGGTGCAGCTATAGTCAATCATTTGGTTTCTTCGAGCCGTACATGTGTAGCCCTATCCACATATGTACATGGCGAGGCGTCTGGTGACGGGTTGCTAGATCTTGAGACAAGACACATATGCAAAGTTGATGATGGCTTGGGTTGCCAAAACCCTCTATTAGGTGTGCAACCAATCGAGCGGCAAGAGACCCTTCATCTATCCGCACCACACTCCATTTATATAGATGTCCTTAAGTGGGCTTGATGCTCGATGCCCTAGCAGATTCTAGTACCCGTATCCACTTTGATCTAGTCTGAGTTGGTGCCGTCTCGTAAGTGTGTGATATAGGTTCATGATCACTTATTACATGAACCGACCTACGTTATTCTACAAGGGTGCACTGGACCCTCCCTACAAATGTATTTCTTCAGTGGTATAACCAATAATTAGTGCTATGACACCCCCAAAATAATACTTCTTCCGTCCCAAAATAAATGTCTCAACTTTGTATTGACTCTAATACAAATTTATACTAAGCTTAAGACATTTATTTTGAAACGGAGGGAGTAGTTATATAAACTATGGCAAGTAAGTAGACACCGGGTAATTTTGTAGGTCCTCCACTGATCACTTAAACATGTCATGTTAGTCCAAGTAGTTCTTACTCGATTTTCAATTTTCAAGTTGTACCTGAGTTACTCTTACTTGACACCCGACTTACTCTAACTCAGACAATAGTTGGTAGCGGCTCTTAGCAAAGCGTCCCAACACCCGACTTACATGACATATTGTGTTAAGAATGACAATATATGAACTAAGCAACTGAATGCTAGTCGCTCACGATGTAAAGCCAGTAAATGTATTATACCTGTGTGGTAAGTGATCATGCTGATAAAAGATGTTCTGAATGTCCTCACGTACCTAAATGTTAACATGAAGTAGACACTTAAATTAACATTGCACTCTAAGCCTTAGTGATGATCGATACTACAACTTAAGGAAACAAAATACATCAGAAATTTTGCCACCAAATTTTAACATGAAGTTGATGCTACAACTTAGTGATGATGCAACCGATCGAACGGCAAGAGACCCGTCGTCTATCCACACCCCTCCACTTATATAGGCGTTCTTAAGTGGGCTCAATATTTGATACCCTACCAGACTCTAGTACTCGTATCCACTTTGATCTATTCTGAGCTCATCCCGTACTAGGCGTGTGATATAGGTTCATGATCACTTACAAGGTCAAACCTACGTTATTCCTTCAAAAAAGGACCTACGTTATTCTACAAGGGTGCACTAGACACCCTCTACAAATGAATTTCTTTGATGGTACAATACAACCAATAGGTAGTGATATGACACCCCAACAATAGCATACAAAGTATGGCAAGTTAGTGGACACCAGATAATATTGTAGATCCTACACATGTCATGGTAGCCCAGGTACCTCTTACTCGAATTTTATAGTCGTGCCTGAGTATCAAGAAGTTTGTACATGAATCCATCGAAGCGATACATCGATGGAACATTTTTTCAGTGAAGATCTTGACCAAACCAAAGTTCCATGAACGTATCTTGTATACGTTTAGTTGTATAAAGTACAATCCATTCTTGGATTTGTTCCAGAATTTTGGCCATTGTACATGACCTCTGGAACAAAACTTGTTTTCAACCAGTGTGATCTCTAAGAGCATTTCCAGCAATAGCCCCCATTTTCAAGCCCTCAAAGGCCAAATGAGGGTTCCTACCCTATTTCATGACCCCAAAAAAGGCCACCAACACCAGCAATGGACCTCATCTCTAATTTTCTGGTGGTGCATGGGACCGGCTCATCACTAGATCATTTTTTTCCTTTTCGCTCTCATTGCTCTTGCTCATCTAGTATCAAATGCTCTGGGACAGTGGATCAGTGCACAACAGGGATCGGGAGGCGACATTGGAGTTTTAGAGGGGCCACACCACGACAATCACGTTCGGAGGGGGCAGCGGAATGGGAGGGGTGGGGCTGTCGTGGTGGCATGAAGACGTAAGAGGAGGGGGACGACGTAATGAGAAGGAAAGAGACCCACGTCGCTCCTGAAAATGGGGGTTGTGGAGTGTGGGGCAACCCGGTCCTGAGTATGGGCCTTACTGGAGATGCTCTTGTGAAGCTAACAACACTGAGTCCTTTTAGTTTGTCATGAAAACTATTATACATGCAACCATTCATGAATAATGCATCAAATGGTAATAGTTTTGCTCATATTAATGCACTTTATAGTCAAGATCGTACACAATGTAAATTATTACATGATCTTTGGATAGAGTGAGAAGTGAGGAAGAAATGGGGGTCTATGCTGTAAAATTTCATCATGAATCTCCAACAGATAGATGCTTTGGATAGAACCGGGGGGGGGGGGGGGGGCAACAACTTGGAGGGAACTTGATATTGCAAGACTGTACTCTGGTATGCTAAACAAAGATTGTACTTTGTTGCTATGTTAACATCGAAATTAATGTTTTATAGTTCCAGGTTTGTGCTAATGATTGCCTAGCTTGCTGGATGAACGACTGAAAGCAACTTACCCACCATTTAGCAAGCTGGATTCTTCAGTGAGTTCCAAAAGCTTAATTTTCTTATATGCACCAATGAGACTAACATACCACCCGGCAGTCTAGCTGCACACATGGCATTCACTCTTCTGAAGAAAAAAAAACATCTACTCCTTGGTAGAAAGGACAACTCATCCTCATTTTTCTTGCAGATCAAATAGACCAAGACGACTCGGCGTTGAAATTAAGGGTCCGGGACAGTAGTGCCATTGGAAGTACATAGAGTAGTCGTCCTTGCAAATGTTAATTACTATAGTGCTTGCACATGCTATTCTTGTTTCTCTTGTCTTAGTTATCATCTTTAAATGATTATCACTAACCAATCCTACCGGGTTTCACAGGTTGTGTGGTGCTGTCTATTTATATACGTCCAGTTCATAATTAGGATCTAATTCTGACCAATGATTTGATGAACGAAACATATATTATATGTCATAAATATTATCATTGTATTATTATTTGAAAATAAGTTTCCAATGATGTACTTCTACAGCATATAAACAATCAATCAACTTAGTAAATTGCTATTCGTAGACAAAAGAAAAAGGCAGTAATTTGATATAGTAGTAATAATATTTGCTAGCTGGCTTCCTGCCATTCCTCAGCTGAAATCAACTCACTTGAAGGGGCATTGTGAACCACTTCTAACCTTAAAACATTGTGCCACCCTTGGGTAATACTATAACACTATCGTACTGTCCATCGGCCATTCTCTGTTTTTTGGAGATAAAATAAAAGGTCGATCACGCGGCGTTGAAATTGAGCAGGCGAGACAGTAACACATCAGTGAAAGGACATAGAGTAGTCGTCCTTTCAAGTGTTGCCTGCCTTGCTGCCTGCCTATTTATATTTTATTTTCTATCTCCTAGTAGTTATCTCTCAAGAACAGTATATATGATTATTGTCCCATATTTCCATACTTGATCAATCATTTGGATCTTATAGTAAGACACTAACCTGTACAGGAAACATCAGTTGTTTCTGGAATACATGCAAAATACTACTCCCTCTAGTGATCTAAAACGCCTTATTTGAAAAACTGGAAGGTCCGTGAAGCCCTGAAGGATAACACATGGATCACTAAAATCAACACCTCAAGCAACTTCACTTTTGCACACCTCCGGGAGTTTGTTGAGCTTTGGACTACCATTCATGACTTCCAGCTTCAAGAGGGCGTTGATGACGACATCACTTGGAAGCACACAATCAGTGGACTCTACTCGGCGGCCTCCGCCTACAAGGCTCAGTTCCTCGGCTGGTTCGTTCTCCTATGTTCGATACGGTTTGGAAGGGTTGGGCGCCGCCCAAAGTCAAAAAATTTGCGTGGCTAGCCATACAAAACTGGACTTGGACCGCGGATAGGTTGACAAAGCGGGGGTGGCCAAACTATGGACTTTGTCCTCTATGCAAGCAAGTTCAGGAATTCGCCGACCACCTCCTCTTCAAGTGTCGATTCACGATTAGAATTTGGGGTATGATCAAGGCTTGGCTGCAGCTAGATCACATGGACATCTCTTCTTGGCATCTCTTTCGGTCCACTGAGGAATGGTGGATTGGGCTATCGGATACGTCCGTGCCTAATAGGAAAGCAATGGTCTCCCTTGTCATGCTTGCCTCTTGGACAATCTGGAATGAGCGAAATGCCCGCGTCTTCCGACAAAAGAGTGCATCACCTCTGGTTCTCCTGCATAATCTAAAGACGGATGCGGCACTTTGGGTGGCTGCTGGAGCTAAAAAATTGGGGTCAATCATGCCGCGAGAGTAGTTGATTTTCCGGTTTAGGGATGTTGTAATCTATGCAAACTCTCCTCTTCTTAATTAATATATAAGGCAAATCTTTTGCCTTTGTTTAAATTAAACGCCTTATTTTCTTTAGCCAGGGAGTAGAATGGACCTTGGTTTCGATGTACCAATTTTCTCAACAGTTTTGAACAATCTGAAGAAGAATCTTCTACATATATCTTCAGTTGAAACTTAAATCATAACATCATTTTCTCATTTTTATGCAAGTCAGAACTCGGCATATTATTTAACAAATCTTAACATAAGTAAGTTTCAACATAATATGTTTGTGAGAAACAGTGAAAAGAAAAGAGCCAAAAGACTTGAATTGTGGAATTCAACAATCTGAATTTTCCAAGTTGTACATATGAATGTGTCGCCAACAAATTATGGGCAAATAAGGGTGATAGCCCAGCAGAAACTGAATAATGGTGTGTAATTTTTTCTTTTGCGGGAATAATGGTGTGTAATTAAAGCCGTGTTCTTGCCAGGAACTTTAATTTCTAACGCATGTGAACGCGTCTCCAGAAAATAGGTAGTGTGTACACGCGTTGACACTTCACACCAGCATGTATACATTTTGAGAATTTTTACGATACATCATACTACTCAAAAAAGCGAGTAGTATATTGTTGATCCAATGGTCATTATTAATCCCTCCAATTTTTGCGGTAGGACATTTCCGTAATTCACTCCTAGGGTAGATTTGTCCTTCCTTAAGTTTAATACAATTCTTAAATAATGTAATTAATCACAATTGGACCCATCTCGACGACACAGATCTTAAGTTTGGTTGCTATACATCACTCGAAGCAGAAGCCTGAGTCCCGACGCCCATCTCTATCCGTGCTCCACCGGCAGTACCTCTATCCGTGCTGCTTCTCCCCACCCGCCATGCCCGCGCACACATGACGGGAAAGGTTGACTTTTCGTAAGTGAATTCAGAGGATTAAGTTACAACAGGGGTTGTAATTCGTTAGTGCAGGATTTGTGTGCATCTTTGTGATGGATACTGATGGATTAGTCTGTGCTTGGTGTAGAACTGTTCTTGGAGGGCTGTGCGGTGCGAACAAGGGATGGCAAATGGGGAATGAAGACATGAAATCCCGCCAGTTCTCCCCTTCAGTCGTTTTTGGACGGAACCAGCCCTCGGTAACGCTGACCTACCGAAAAAGCCCCTAAGCACAAAATATACTACAGAAAATATGTTACAGTATTGTTAAATCTGGACCATCCTAACATAAAAATAAAAAGTCCATATTAATCTGATGTACTGTAAAAGGTCCCATAAACAACCCATATTACATTTTCCGTGTAAGTAAATCAAAAGGTCCGCTGAAAGTAAAAAAAAATCGCTCAGAGCTTCTCCAATTCACATTAGTCCTTTTTTTCACGATTGCCGATTCACATTATTCTAAGCATGTAGGAACAGATAAATGGATGATTGGAATTATTATGCCGATTCAAATCCTAAGGGATTTTTGTTTCATTGTGCCACACAGAAATTGGAAAAGGTTATTTCGTAAAAAATATATGAGAAAAGGTTTGAGTGGATGTTAAATATCCTATGAACTATAGTGCAAAATCCCCCCCCCCCCCCCCCAAAAAAAATGAAACCTCAAGAAAAATAGTCCTATAGAATCCAGTCCTACGAATTAAACAGCCGACGTAGAAAAGATTCTTAAGAGTTCCAATTCTTCAAAATTCCTATAAAGATCATTAGAATCAAACAGACCCTTAGAGAGTTGTATACACCGTTGTGCGTAGCTGCGTCGCTTATCTTCCTTTTTTACAAGAAAAAATGGTCGTTTATCGAGTGGTCGCTTCAGCAAGAGCGCTCCTATTCCCCGACCCATGCGGGTGACCGTAGGCAAATAAGTAACCCCCTCCCCCCCCCCCCACCACACACACACACACAATAAAAACCCCAAACCCTGCCTCATATGATTTGGGCCGGCCCATTGCGGTGCAGGGAGACCATTTTTTTTCTGTTTATGTTTTTCTTTTCGTTTTAAAAAACGTTCTAATGTTTTTTAAAAAAATGATCATCAAGTCAAAAATGATAAAATTGAAAATTTCTCCTTGATTTCAAAAAATGTTTTAAATTTCAAAAAAATACTCTAAATTTGAAAAAATGAAATTCAGAAAAGGTCCGCGGATTTGACAATATTCATGAATTTCAAAAACCCTCCAAGAATTTCATTTAATATTCGAATTTCAAAATATGTTCATGGATTTTAAAAATGTCCCTGAATTTCAACAAACGTTCACGGAACTGAAAAAATATTCCCGGGTTTCAACAAGTGTTCACTGATTTGAAGGTTACCTGAATTTCAAAAAAGGTTCACAAATTTGAAGGATGTCCACGATTTCGAAGAAATATTCTCAGATTTTCAAACATTATTTAAATTTCGAATAAATTCAAAATTTCAAAACCATATTGTGAATTCAGAAAATGTCACGATTTGGAGACTAAATTGATAAAACGTTCATGAAATTTAAAAGGAACGGAAAAACAAAATAAAAGAAAGAAGGAACACAGAAAAACTGGCCTGGGAAGGTTCGAGAACTTGCCTACTTGGGCTGGCCCAATATCGCCCAAACCTGTGGCTGAGACCACGCCCTCTTGTTTTTCTTGTTTCCTTTTCTTTTCTACATGGGCTCGGGAGCCTCACTAAGGAGGAAGTTGTTGAACATATCATTTAAAAAAATGTTAAATATATGATCCATGGGAGCAACTAGTTGGAGGTTGCTCCTGCAGTGGTAGTTTTTCTAGCCTGAGAGTGCTTCAGCTGATTAATTTAATTTTTTCCGTTTCAATGCTATTTCAGTTTTCATGGAATTTTTTAGGGGGGGGGGGGGGGTCAAAAATATATTAATGTTTCATCGGTCTTTTTGGTTTTACGTCTGGCGGGAGCGTGTTCGCGTGAAGTACCATAATGCTTCATCCTCCATGGACATTGTTTCAGAAACCAAACCAGCGAGGCCACCGTTTCGTTTTGTACCAAGGCCCCTGTTGCCTGGGTCCTGGCTACGATGCTGATCACCACATGACAGAGCACCAAATCATACTAATCAGATATGGCAATATCAAGGAATGATAGTCATTGTGTTGTGGGTGTTATATGACACAATGATCAAGGTGTTTACTTGGGTTCGTCCTCGGTCACCGTCAGGAACATCATGGACCCCGCAGTTCTTAAGGCCCTCACATGTAGAAAAGCTTGGCCTTGGCCGATGATTTGTTGTTGCTCCATCTATACATCACTTTGGATTGTTTGGAGGTAGTGAGAGACATCTGGGACAACATGGGAGGATGACATAGTGCTATCATTCGAGACATTAATGATCTTCGAAGCTTGCAGTACACTCATGAGGGAAGAATTAACAGTTTTGAAGTTGACAGACTAGCTACTTTTTGGTTATCTTTAGATTTTGGTCATCATATCTGGGTGAGAACACCACATGATCATGTAACTATACCTCTAAATATTCTTACATAAAGTTGCATGATCCCTAAATAAAAACATAGACCCAGGAGCGAGCTTGAGATCCAAACCTCAGATGTACGCGTACCTAAACAAAACCTTTTGCACAAAATCAAGGCACGCGTACCTAAGGTAGAAATGCACCTCCTCACAAGACTTCTCCACCACGCTCCATATGAAGAGTGGCATCTTATAGTCCACAATTATTGGACAAGCTAAAATATAGTAAAAAAGGCTGAAAATAACTTAGACAACGGTACAACATATATTGACCATGAACAAAATTTCAAATCCAAATTTAGTCTGGTAACTCAAGAAACAAAAACAATAAATTGTGTTATGAATAGTAGTTACATGAAAATGGGCCGTTGGTTGAGCCAACTAACACTACTATATCTATCGAGTCTATATACGAGTGGAGGGTAAATTGTTCAACACGACCCCCCCCCCCCTCCCGGCGCCATTTCCCTTTAGGCTTCGCTGGTGAGCCCGTTGATTCACCTCCCCTTTTCATGTTTCTCCAGGTGGCCGACAGTGGGGAGGGCAATCCTAGTACCTCCTATCCGTCTAGTAGTTTAGGTTGTGGTTTTTTATTCCTCGCATGCGTTGCCCATCTGTACGTAGTCGATGGAGCTCTAGCGTAAATTCCTGTTGTCTCCTTGGGACGGCGAGGTTAGGGTTTCTCTTGTGCGTGTGCGACGGCAAGATTCAGTGTAAGATGTTTCAAAATCTATTCAAGAGTTCAATGATGACGACTGCGGCTTTAGGGACTGGTCCTTTGGAGCACGTGCACAAAGACTTACTAACTGTCATCGACAATGTCAAGTCAGCTCTGGTAGAGAAGCGTCGATAGTGGCATGTTGACAGCTTGTTATGGTGGCGGTAGTGGTTGTTCGGTGATAATTTTTATTATATTTGACGTGCTTTCTACTTTGGTGAACTTTTATAGTAGATCTAGATCTTTTGCAAAAAGCAAATATTTGAAAGTTTGTAACATGGTAGATGTATGTTGTGTTTATCTGTAAAATTGCTTTCAACTTTTTATGGACAACTATTACTGCGTGATTTTTATGTACGTAGGCTCCACCGGTTGCATCACAAACATTGGAGGGACAAGATGTAATGTACATTGTTGTTTTTTTTAAACAAAAAATCCTCACAGGCAAGAGGAAGAACCAGAAGTCCAGAGGCAATGGAGGGGAGGAAGAATGAGAGAGTGATGGCCGTCGCCGTCTGCGTGCTCGTCATCCTGCTATCGGCCAGGCGGCTGCCGGTCCGGGTTGCCGACGCCTCGTCGGCGTTCTGCCAGTGCTACCTGGGCTGCTTGACCCAGGCTACAGTGGCGAAGACTGTCAGTACTGCCATGATTTCTGCTGCGACATATAGCGTGTCGCTTCCATGGGGACGGCGACTTTGACAGGGTGTGCGGGGCTCCGGCGCCGGCAGGCAGCAAGCCTCGGCTTGGGGCACGGAGTACACCGGCCGCGGTGAGTAAGGGCCAGTTCTTTTCCAGCTTATTTCAGCTTATTATCAAAATAAGCTAGAAGCCCAAAAGAACTCGTTTTTGATAAGCTAGCTTAGCTTATTTCCATCGGAGTCCTCTTTGCAATGGAAAAAAGCTAGGGGGTGAGCAGCTTTCCATAGAAGCTCACTTAGAATCGAGCCCAACCCCTCGTCCCACCACCGATCCTAACCCCTCGTCCCACCACCGAGCCCAACTTTTCACTAATCATACATATATAAGCTGGAAAAAAGGCATCGAAAAGAACTGGCTAGCTTATTATTTGGAGCTTATTTTCACAGGAGCTTATTTGGAGCTTATTTCCACAGGAGGGCTCAAAAGAACTGGCCCTAAGATGGGCACCGGACTGGATTGGTTAACACTTGATCGATTGGTCTCCCTTTTCCGTTTGTCTCTGAAATCTGAATTGATCGTTGCTCGTGTCTGCGTTTTGCTAGATTTATGTGACACTGTGGAGAACTACTGGATCCGCCGCGACATTAAGGCCAAGGCCAAGGCCAAGCAGGCCTAGCTAGACTCCTACTACTAGGTGACTGACGATCTTCAGAGTTGATCCCATGTGATGTCTGAATTATGACAGACACTTGATGTTCAGAGTAGTTGGAGTCTCATGTGACTTCGAATAATATTGTTCATCCATAAAGCAATAGATAGTAGTGGTATTTTATAGTATATTTTATATATTGATATGAGTGTTGCAAGCTGAAACTAAAGAACACACAATGAGATGACAGTGAAATTAATTTACTCCTGTTACTTCGCAATTTCGTATAGTTATGGTCAGTGGCGGAGCTAGCGAATTGCCACAGCCTGGGCACGCCATAAACTAAAATTTATGACGACATATCAAACAACACTAGTATCATATATTTGAATAAACGACATGCGCAATATACGCACTAATGTTTCATAGATCATAGAAGTAAATAAAAACAAGAGATACAATAGCAAATAACTCGCTAAGCACTAGCCACACGTCAAACCTTTGGGTGTCTTGACGATAATAGTCCAATCTCCAACGTTCATGTTTGTGCACACAAGAGAACCTACAAGATACGACATATTAACAAATTATTTATTTTTCATTGAGATTAAAAACATTAGATAGAATGAACCATACCAACAATGTGCTAATCGGATCTAGGCAATTGCCCTTTCCGAAACTTCATGGCCTGAAACCGTTTAATGATAGCATCATCATCAAGTCCTTTAAAAATCTCCCGCCCAGTGTAGCAAATCATCAAGTGATTAAACCATGTATTATTCATCTTGCTGCGCAATTTAGACTTGATAATCTTCATTGCCAAGAAAGCTCTTTCAACTGATGCAGTTGAGACCGGCAATAATAAAGCCAACTCCATGAGTCTGTACACCAATGAAAAAACTAAATGCTTCTCGGTTTCGACCATCTTTGTAGCCAAAGTTTCAAGATCTTTACAAGAAGAAAAGGCATCATGCCTTCGTACATTAAGAATGTAAGTTTGAAGTTGGTCTCTTATAATTGCACAATCACCACTAGAAAAATCTCCATGATAAACTTAAGTTAAGCTAGCAAGTTTGTCAACATCAAACTTGGAGAATGAATTTTTTGGATGAAGACATGAGAATGCCACTATTATATTCGAAGATGCTTCATTAAAGCGATGATTCATCTCAGTGCATATCTTGTCAATGGCAACATACAAGATCTCAACTTGGCAGCCAATATGGATCTTTCAATTGGTTTGCCAATGCAGTGTCTACGGTAATCTTTGATTTTTTTTTTAGAAAAGGAGGATGTATTCCAGGCCTTTGCATCTGAACGATGCATGCAGCCATTTTATTAATTATTCACAAATACCATATAAGGTGATACATCAATAAGCCTGAAGCCACCATCTTGACAACGTCTGTTGCTACTCCTATCCCCTTGATGAAGGTGTGCCGAATGTCCGGGCTTAATACCAAACAGACATCGCACCAAAACCTAACATCTAAAGCCGGATGCCCCCATCCAAGCCACTACCTGGACTGGGTCACACACCGGTCCGGCACACTCGCAGTGAGCACCGCACGTTGTAAGGGCCGTCAGCTCCACCTTTCATCTATGCATCCTCAGAACAGAACTGATGCACCGACCTTGCTAGGCCTCTCTGCCCATCGACGCCACCACGATGCCAGACAGCGTCGCCCTCCTGCGCGAGTCCGCCAACCCGCATCGGACGCCGGGACTCCACTGCGCCATGCTGCCGAGATCCTTCGACGTCGATGCGAATGATGAAACACCGCTCCACCTCCTAATCCAGATCGCCGCGAACGCCCACACAATTGTGTCCATAGTCACACAGCTCCCAAGGCGGCGCCTTCAAGAAGGGAACGATGCCAAAGGCGCCGTCGCCACCCACCGCAGTTAGGGCTTTCACCCGGGAGACAAATGACGCGGTGATAGATGCAGATCTGACGAGCGTCTCCATGGAGAAGAGAGCGGCGCCCTCGGGCGTCGCCGCGGCCGCGGCCGAAAGGTCGCCTAGGGATTTCTCCCGATCTGAAATCTCACCTCCAGCTCCGTCCGCATTGAGGATCGGCAAGTCTTGCGACCCAGACCCGTACGGAGAAGCACACCTAGCAGGGGACGAAGGCTACAAGCGTCCCGATCCAAATCAGGCATCTCCGGGCGGGCCCAACCACCGGTGTCCCGAACGGCCGGAAGGATCAGATGAAACAGCCAGGTCCGATCCATGTGCTTATCCCGGATCGCCGCACCGGCTAACCACGCAGAGGCAAGCTCCTCCGAACAGCCAGCCGGATCAGGCGGATCCGATCCAGGTGCATTGCCCGAGCGCGAGAAGCTCCCCGCCGCCACCTTCCTTGGCTGCGTCCAAGGCCTGCCCGGCGCCAGCCTCTGGTAGTCAATATGGTTCTTTCAATTGGTTTGCCAATGCAGTGTCTACGGTAATCTTTGATACACAATAGAAACTAATAATAGTGGACTTTGCTCTCTATTCCTGAATAAAACTTCCCAAATTAAACATCTTTTCTCCAAGAGACTAGCTGTCTACTTCTGCTCCGATCACGTACTCCCAGCAGTTTACATACACAAATAAGGTGATAGAAGAACAACAACCGTGTAATGGCGCATAAATCAAGTCGAGTTCTTTGCCAGAAAACGCATGCGAATACATCTTCAAAAAGAAAGAAAAAAAAAATGGAGTGTGCACACACGCTTGCTCTCTACGCTAGTATATATAGTTTCATGCAAGTAAATCAGTTCAAGTTCGCCGACGAGGTTCAGCCATGGAAAGCCGCATGACTGACTGACAACAGTAAGCTGGCCTTAACCTCTGAACACTCTATGTAACTTGTTTGATGCTGCATTCTTCCCAAAAAGGAAACAGCTTCGATCAGCAGCAGTAAAAAATGAAAAAAGTTATAAGGGACCAGGTTCAGAGTAGCTCGATTTCACCTGATGATTGAGGTGTATGTGTGACGACCCAAGTTGTCAACAGAGTGTTTTCATCATCATCAACCCAAGTTGTCAACTCTCGACCTCAGGATCACTCACGTCATAGCTATGAGACTTACGCGCTAGCCCAGCTGCCCCACCACCCCCTTGTCATATGATAAGCCAAACAAAGTTATATGTTAATCTCTTTGGTACAGATAAAGCAAAGGACAACTAAACAGGCCATCAAGTTTGTGCATACGCTACCCAAATCGGTTGGTTCTTAGATGCCAAACAACCTTCCTTGTGCGCGTATAAAATCTCTATGCGAACACCAACATTGTCCCACTCGATTTTCTAACCTCTCTTACTTGCAAACGTTGGTTGGTTCTTCCAAGCATCGGCGACAATGTTGGAGCAAAGCGCTTGTTTTTTTCGAAACGTGGCAAAGATTGCCTCATCTATTAAATAAGCAGAAGAGAATTGACCAGTTAATTACGGAAAACCGGACGAAAACCGTTACAACCGCTAAGCGACACACATAGGAAAGCCCACGCACACCATTTCAAAGAGGGTCCCGGCGAGACAGCACACAGGCGTCATCGTCATCACTCCTCCCCTAGAGGCGTCATCGCCATCCCTACACTCTGAGCAAGCGACTTCGACTCCGCCATTGGCGGTCGTCGACCCAACCCTCACTGAAGCGGACACGTGAAGCTGCATGAAGATCTGTGCCAAAAACTCAGCCACCTGCGACCAGACGACGCAACTCCGACTCTGACGGAGAAGTCTGTAGGACAAAACCAGGCACGACTGGCGCCACGGGAAATCGCCGAACGGGGTACCTGCAGCCAGTCATCGTATACCGGAGGGCCCGCCGTCACAGCTTCGACTCCATAGCAACAAACAGACCGAGGCAAAACCGTGGACACGCCGAAGAAGAGCCGACTGCCGCAACCGTTGCCGCGTCGCCGACATCGCTCCCACCATCATCGATGCCACAGAAGACTGGACGCCACGCCCGCCACCAACCACCCTCCACCGGTCCCGCTCGCCGACGCCAAGCTCCCAAGACGAAGCCCTCAAGAGGGAATACGACACCAAGGCGCCGCCATCGCCCGATCACAGATCAAGGTTTCCCCCGGAGAGGCCAAAATGGCCAGATCCGCGCAGGAGGGGTGGGAGAACAAGCAACGATCCCTCCATGGAGGTCAACGACGGCCACAGCCGCCGCCATCGCTGGTCACGGACGAGGCCTAGACGTGGTTTTCACCAAGCTCCACACCACTTCAGCCGCACATCATCCCGCATTGGCCTCGACAAGCCCACCAACAACACCACCATCGAAGCTGCCCATTGACCAAGCACACCGCGGTCGCCGCGTCGCCCGCGCGAACTCCGTGGCCGCCGACACAGCAACCACCGTGCTGGGGCCGCCGCCCCGGAGTCCAACATCGCCATCCACCAACGAACCGGACCTGGGAGGAAGTAGCGCTGCCAAACACATCCACCGGCAGGATCACCCACACCACGCAGAGGCCACCGCCCAGGAAGTCCAGCAGCTCAAACCGGCATCACGCCGGCCGAAGCACACCACCAGAACCTCACCAGAATGCGAGCCCTGCCGAGCAACGCCGTCCAGCAGGAGAAGCAGGTCGGGAGCGGCCGCCCCAGATCCACCCGCAGCCGACCAGAGCCGCCGGCCCCCACCACGCACAGCCGCGCAGCCGCCCTGCCGTCCGCGCGGGCCAGAGCTGCCAGCGCCACCGGCGCTCACCACGGCCGAGCCGCCGCTCACCACGCCCGCACGTCTCGCCCAGCGCCTGCGACTCCCAAGCCGACCTCGCGCCGCACCACGCCGCCGCAACCCACCGTCGCGCCGCCCCTACCCCCGGGCCACCGGATCCACGACAGTCGGCGCCGTAGCCGCGCCCGCCGGAGTTCGACGGGCCTTCCCACAAGATCTGCGCTAGAGCCACGCAGAGACAAGCCCCGCGGCCACCCTCCCTGGAGCCTGACCAGGCTTTGCCGGCGGGCTCCTTAGGCGGCGGCGAGGTGAAGGGGGGGAGGTTGGGGAGCCGCCGGCGGCGCTGGAGGGGGGGGTCCCCCGTGTCGCCCGGGAGAGACGACGCGGGGTCGGAGCTCGCTATCCGTAGGCGTTGTGTAAAGCGCTTGTTTTCATCCTACGGAGTCGATGAAATGGAGCTAAGGGCATGGCCTACGGTTAGCCTCCGAGGTGATGCCTCACAAGCCAGGTAGGTTCGGATGCCACGGTGGATCAAAAGCTAATGTCTCAAGTGTGTCAGTGTAGCCTGCAGCAGAGCGAGCGCTTCGTCGAAAAAGTGAGGAGAGAGAGAGTGAAAAGAGAGAAATAGTGGTCCGGATGCAGCTAAAGTGTGAATGGTCAACAGCCGCACTACCTTGAGCTCGTCCACCGCGCGTCCTTGAGCTTGTGCATCCGCCATGGCTTCGATCTAACCGGAGGCGAGATACATCGCGGACGGATTCTTGAGAAAAACGCCACGGACGCCGCACCAGGCCGTCGCAACCCACCGTCGCGCCGTCCCTACCCCCGGGCCACCGGATCCACGACAGCCGGCGCCGTAGCCGTGCCCACGTGCCCGTCGGAGTCCGACGGGCCTTCCCGCAAGATCTGCGCTAGAGCCACACAGAGACAAGCCCCGCCGCCACCCTCCCTGGAGCCCGACTCCTCAGGTGGCGGCGAGGTGAGGGGGAGGAGGTTGGGGGGCCGGCGGCGGCGCCTGAAAGGGGGTCCCACGTGTCGCTCGAGAGAAATGACGCGGGGGTCAGAGCTCGCTATCCGTAGGCGTTGTGTAAAGCGCTTGTTTTCATTCTACGGAGTTGACGAAATGGAGCTAAGGGCATGGCCAACGGTTAGCCTTAGAGGTGATGCCTCACAAGTCAGGTAGGTTCGGATGCCACGGTGGATTAAAAGCTAATGCCTTGCGTCGAAAAAGTGAGGAGAGAGAGAGAGTGAAAAGAGAGAAATAGTGGTCCGGATGCAGCTAAAGTGTGAATGGTCAGCAGCCGCACTACCTTGAGCTCGTCCACCGCGCGTCCTTGAGCTTGTGCACCCGCCATGGCTTCGATCTAACCGGAGGCGAGACGAGCGTCCTTGAGCTTGTGCACCCGCCATGGCTTCGATCTAACCGGAGGCGAGATACATCGCGGACGGATTCTTGAGAAAAACGCCACGGCGGTCGGCGGCGCTGGATCCAGGAGGAAAGAAGCGGCCATCACTCTCCGCGGTGGCCTCGAATTGGTCTGGGAGAAATCTACTGTGAGTGGTTTGGAAGGACAATGGTGTTGGCTGGCTATGGATCTGGGGAGGAACGAGAGAGTCAGCAGCGAGGTGGCCTGGAAACTTGTCGAGGAGCACATCTCGGGAGGAGGTGGAGAGAACGAGATAGCAGGGGAGGAAGAGAATGAAGTTCAGGGCGTACAGGATGGTAAAAAGTTTTGCAAGAAAAAAGGAGTGGGTCCCATCGAACTGTGGCTTCAGATTTATCCATTGGGCGAGTTGATTTTGGACGGGATCCTCATCCCTTTGATTCCTACGTGGATCGCATGGGGCAGAAGCAGGTGCTGCCCCCATTGTACATGCTTAGAGCATGTACAATGACATCGGCTTCTGACCGCATAGAATAGGAAAATGAAATTAAGAGAGACGTGGTATGATTTTAAACATTCAAAATATTGATACCATTGACGATAAGGCTGGAGCAAAGCGCTTGTTTCCAGGGTGGTACATGGATTGTGTCTGCAGCTCCTGTCACATTTGTTTGGCTGTGCAGCGTTGCGGTTGTCCACGGTGACATGTGACCTCTTCGGCAGAAGCTGAGGGATGGAGACGACAGCACGAAGAATCGACATGAGACACTCCCTGCAAGAAGATGCTTCTGTTTAGGCAGGAAAAACGAGATGCTTCTATTCAGGGCTTATGAAAAAGTATGTTGCGAGAATCGTCACCACGGTGGTGGCTGGAGCTTGTAAAATGCTTTGGGAGGTGCATTTGTCGGTTCAGCAATGAAATTGGGATAGAAGGGATCCTCAATCCAGAAATGAAAATGCCCATTGGTTATGGTCAACTAATGTACAACTAGATAGAAAGCGTGACATGGTCATGGTGACGCGAGGCCTGTTCGTTGGCGCCTGGTCGCAGTGCATGCAGGTGTTCCCATTGGCAGCATATCTCAACCAGCGATTGGCTGCGAGTGATGAGTCCAATTTACGTGACATTTTTTCTATACACTTTGTGCCCACAAGGTGGGCTTTGTGAAATTTTACTGTGTTCGGGTATTTCTTTGTTGATGATCCCCGGGTAAATTCTTTTGGAGCAATATTCATTTAATGGACAAAATGCCTAAAAATAACAGTGAAATCATGTATTAAAGGTAATAGACACTTTCCATAAAAAATAAAGCAGAAAAGGCCAAAGAAGTCGTCGTCGCGCTTCCAAAGCGAGCGAAGGCATTCCGTGCAACCGTGCGCGCTCGCATGAGCAGTCGTTTCGCGCATCGGCATCTCTAGGAGATCAACTGTTTTCACCCCGTCAAAACGGATCGTGAATCAGAGGCATAGAGACTCTAGATTTATTAGATTAAGTTGTGTTGTAGATCAGCTGATATATATATATTTGAAAACAGAGGGTTAGGATCCTATGCAGTACTATACGGTGCAGTACAGTCACTGTCACACTACTAGAAAAAAGGCTGTTAGTGGCGTACCTATTTTGGCTATTAATGGCGCACTATAGGTGCGCCATTATTATCATGCCATTACTATTTATAGTAATGGCGCACGCCTGGTGCGCCACTGTTAATCTACATAACAGTGGCGCACCACCTGGTGCGCCATTACTATCCTAGACACTAATGGCGCACCTAAATATGATGCGTCACTACTATGAATATTAGGAATTTTTTTTTTGCTTTCCTGATATTTACACAGGTTACAAAATACATTACAGCACAGAATATAAACAGCACAACATATAAACAACAGATTTATCGAATACAATAGAAGATTAGTCTCCGAATACAACTCATCATATTAGTCTCCGAATTCAAAATACCGAACAAAGTTAGAACATTACAAGTCTCGAGACCGCGAGTAGCGAGTTTGTCTTCACATTACAAGTCGATATCTAAACTACCATCACATAGAAGAGGGTTGCGGTCACGATGAGCATCATCGCGATGAAACTGATCTTCATCCGGCTCCTCCTCCGCTCCCTCCTCTCTCCCGCTAGATAGCGCGCGTATCTAGCTTCCGCTCTGCCCTAGTGGTGTACCCTTTGTAACTGTTACCGCTGAAACGGTGAACCTGTCTCCGACACTCCTTCCACTCGTCGTAGACTCCGGAAACCTCACCCTTGTACACGACATACGACGGCATCTCTATGCACTAGACAAACAAAACGTTAGTAGCAATTCACAAATAATATATAAGCAATATATAAGTATGCAACAAAAGGATCGGAAGAAAAAAGCAACACATTAATAGCACGATTCATGGTCCTACTAATAAATAGCATTGATTACATATAAGTTGAACGATTGTCCAAACTAAAGAGACATACAAGTTCATTAAAGTTTAATTACAACATGAGCTAATCGATATTTCAGAACTACATAGCATCAATACTTTCGACTCGACTCAGGGACCGGAGCGTGGATGAAGCCGCCGTCTTTCGTGATGGTCATGAATGTGCGGTCGTTGTCAGCCTGCATTTGTAGCGTTGTTTCTATTTCACTGTTGGACGGTTGACAATTGAGGTAGAACTGCCCTGAGGTACGAAGGACATCTTGATAGATTATTTCCGCAAACTCCGACTGGATGCGAAAGAATTCTTGTCTGATGTCCTCGTCCTGGATTGCCGACAAGCGTGCGGCCCACTCTTTGAGATTATTTGGTAGCATAAGGTGATGTTGGTCCCGTACGATCGCCCGCATGTGATGGAGGGCATAGTAGGCATCCTTCTGACTGCCAAGCGGCTGCTTGACGCAGGGGAACGTCGTTACGTGGGTGAACACGTGCTTGCCGTACCTACAAATTGGCCTCCTGAAGGTGCCTCCAGATTTGGCGTAGCCGGGGAGAGCATCATCAAGAACTTTCTTGATATTTGTATAGTCTTTCTTCGACTGACGTTCCGAGTTGAAATATGTGGTCATGAAATATTTCAGGCTTAAGAGGATGAGTGTGCAATGTGTGTCACTGCACAAAACACAGAATGTTAGAAAAAAAAAAGAACGATCGAAATATAAGAAATCATATGTTACGGGGCGGTGAGGGGATGACTTACTCGGAAAAGTAAGGCACGAGGAAGTTATCCTTATCTGGATTCGCCAGAATGACGCCTTCGAGGTATGAACTCGCGACTTGCCGGTCCCCAGCGCTGCCCAAGATCTTGGCACACATGTAGAAGGGGTCGACTATCACGATGTTCGGGGTCTTGTCTCTAATGATCTGCATCTCCATACTGAGCGAAAATAGCCGAATGAAGGTGTAGTGCAGTGGATAAAGGTTAAACATAGCGAAGATGTCATCAAACCGCAGGCGATCATACGCCCGATGGTGCTATCGACAAAGCCCTTGCCCTCTGGCAGCTTGGCCACGAAAACCGGGTATGCCACATCATTCTCGGAGAGACGCCGCTTCTCCATAGAAAGAACACCGTCATGCAGACTCCGCATAGCACCGGTTGCAGCATTGAGCAGATTAGTCGGTAGCATCGGCCTACCCGCCACATGCACCCTCCTCGAGATATCCTTAGGTATTGGTGGCCCGTCCTGAGCACGGATCGTACTCGGTGTCGGCTGGCTCGCACCCTTGTTATTTTTTCTTTTCCGTCCCTTCTGCTTCTTCTGCTGTAATGGGATCAAGTTCTGCTCAGAGACCACCTTCTTGAGTGTGTTGGGGCTGATAATATTTCGCACCTCGGCTATTTCAGTCTCGGTGAAGGCGACAGCTGGAGGCGTCTCCTGAGAACTGAACAGACGACGCCTGTTGCAATTGGGTTTCTCCGCGGTACCAGCTAGATCGCGATCGTCTTTTGCAGGGTTGGGTTCTTGAGAAGGAGGCCCCAAGAATTCGTCACCGTACCCATGTTCATTGATGTACTTATCGACGTTGGAAAATGTACCGTCACCGTCGTCCGGATCCTGTGCCATATGCATGTCCGGATCAGCTGACGGCGGTAGCATTGCGGCGGTCTTGCCATGGCTTGGCGCCGGCACGACTGGCGGTGTTGTCTGTGGGGTAGTGTCCCCCGCCCCCAAACGAATCTGGCTCTCGGCCAAAGCATGGACTAGTTTAAGCAAGCGCTGAGGGTCATCACATCATCTTCGTCGGCCCCAGGGGGTCGATACAGAGGTAACAAGTCGTCGCAGCCCCGCAGCACCCGAACCAGTTGAACCCTATACACGGTGGGTGGCATCGGATTACCGTGGAACACGCGGTTGCCTGGTTCAACGATTTTGGCCTTGGCAACATCGATCAAATCGCCGTCCACGAAGTGCAGGAGAGTGCACGAAACATTGGCGGCGCCCTGCGAAAACATGTAGGGCGTCAGGGATGCCCAGTCAAAGGCAAGGAGATGAAGTCATCGGTCGAGGCTTAGTTATCGTGATGGCGTCGAGCTCGGCTAATGTCGAGGCACCGCCAACGGCGGGCGTGCAAGTGACGGAGGGGCTGCTTGCTGCCGAGGTGCCGGCCAGCGTATTCTTCCCACACTCGGGTGCATTAAGCTCCAATACCGGCGCCGACGCCGGAGACACCAATGCCGCCTCCGCCAGAGACACCAATGTCGGCGCATTGTGCGAGTTGCTGCCCGTGAAGCTGGGAATCGGGGGCGGCCCCTGTTGGCCGCCCGCAATCCACCCCCGCAACCCCTCAAGCAAGGAAGGCATAATGGCGGTGATCGTCGCTCCCAATTGGTCTCGCACTTGCTCTTGGACTATCTCCGGAATCCGCGCCACTTGTGCCTTGAGTTCTTTAACCTCGCGCTCCTGGCTTTCCGAGCTGGTCTTTCTTTCCTTTCGCCCAGCCTTATAGTATTCCGACCATTTCGTGGACAAGCCTTCGCCGGCCACACGACCAGCTGACGACGACTTACTGAACTTATCCTTCTGTTTCATTACGTTTAACGCCCTATTTAAAGTGGTGTCCCAAGGGGCAAACGGGGAGCTCTGAGACCCCGCGCTACTGCTTTCAGTTTCCTGCGGAAGGAATATGAACCATTTAGAAATTTGGCTTCATTAATTAGAATGCAACCATATGGAGCTAATTACGCGGGGGTGTATTCCTTAGCAGAACACGTTCAAGCTCCTTCACCTTCGGATCCGTGGTAAGCTCCTTTGTTACTGGGTCCACCTTGTACCGGGTCCTGACATAGTTCCTGGTCTGCTTTTCATGGTATTTATCGAAGAGGGGTGGTAGGACTTGCTCGGCACGCTCCGCGTCCTCCTTGTCCCATTTAGGTTCCGCCACTCTGTAACCGCCGGGACCGAGTTTGTGGACCCCTAAGTTCAAGTCCTGCATATCTTTCCCCCATTGACTTGATTCCGTGGATGCGTTGCTCTCGCACTTGATCTTGAACTCCAGGTAGTCAGTTTCGCTGATCGAAGAATTTGTCTCCTTGATCTTCTCATAACTATCACCTCTTAGAATCCTTCTCTTCACCACGGCTCTCCAAGTAGCCAGGGCCATGCTCATCTTCGTGAGGGCAGCACTGTTCACTTTATTCCCCGAGAGGCGTGTGTTTGCGAAGTCACCGGGGAACTTGTATCGTTCGTGCAACTTCGTGAAGAGGAGGTTGCGCAAATTCCCTCGGTCACGATGCCTTAGGTCCTCGGTGTTGATCGAGACGGTACTCCGGAGAATGCACCCGAGTTGTCCCGCGTACCCACCGATTAATTCTTTGGGCGTCGTTGGATGCCCACTGGAGGACACTTCGGTAAATTCCTCCTTGACGGTGCCGAGCACGTTCGGGCGCCGGTCCTTCCGTTGCCTCTTCGGTTGGCTGCCATCTGTGCGTTCGCTGCCATCATCAGTGGTAGCATCCCCGGCGGCACCATCAGTGGTGTCATCCCCGATGCCACTAGGGGTTGTGTAGTCGGGATCGGTGTCTTCCGCGGCGTCCTCATAGCGGTGAGGTTCTTCCTCCATCTCCTGGGATAGCTCCCAGAATGGCTTGCCCGAACCGCCGGCATCATCGTTGTCGGCCATGTTCGCTCCAAATAGGAAAAAAGGCTACTAGAGTTATTGGATGAGATCAGGGTAGTATCTATTCTTCTCGGATTTAGAGGAAAACTGAGAATAAAACATTGTCTCTAATTTTTTTTCCGTTAGCATGGCATATGTATGGAAGAAAAAATAGTTTGCATTTCAACTTAAGGGAAAACTATAAAAGCCACTTAGAAATATTTGCTTTGTAGAAATAACATTGTCTCTAAATGTTGATTAATTTTTGTTTCGGTTGAGAATCGGGCACCTTCTAGGTCAAGAAAATTGGGCATGACCTTTGCTAATTTTCTTGACCTAGGAGTGCCCCATTCTCAACCGAAACGGAAATTAATCAACATTTCAGGAGAAATGGGTAACTATTTGTATTCTATACATGTTTTGTTGATACAATCATCAATTCTCATGTACAACCAATGTATCATGTGGATGAGCTTTAGGTCATTCCTAGTACATGATTCAACGAGCTAAGAAAAACTAATGCTCATCATATAGCTACCATCTGGTTTCATGCATTTCAGAAACTCCTCCAGGTACTTTCAAACGGCAGATTACCCTTTAATCTTCTAATCTACCAATCTACTCAAGCACTTAATTACCCTTTCCATCTCATCACATCTCATCAGCAACAACAAAGTTGCTGCTGCTGCTACTAATTGTTTAATAATCAGGGTGCATGTGGTGTGGTGCCTGTGAGAGATCTAAAGCTGACTTATATGCTCTGTCAAGTCCTAATCACATCTTTCGATCCGCTGAATCGCCCTAAATTTCATTCGTTTTGCACATGTCTGCATCCACCTTGTATGCACAGGGGGCTGGGATGAAAGCTCCTGGACATTGATCAGAGAATCATGTCACATGGAGTGATGTATCTCTGAAAGCACCCTGTGGCTTCTGGGATCGACATCAGCATTCCCCTTTTTGATGCCATGTCATTGTTAATGAGCTGCAAAACACTCATCTTATCTTCCTTGGAAAAGCCCATCCAGGCAGACGGCAGACATATGAAAGAAAAGCCCATCTAGGCAGACGGCAAACAGGTACTTTCAAACAAAAATTAACCTTCCATCCATTCAAGGTACTTTCTACAATCAAATAGTAATACTTTCTTTTGTAGGGACATTGACCAAGAAATCCAATTCTCATCTCCCTTCCACGCATAAACTAGAACTATAGCAACAGATTTGCAAACATATTCCATAACTGTAATTACCTCTTACAGATGGTTGCATGCTAAACTATTCAACTCCAGCCCGACCGGTACTGGTGATGTCGCCACCAGGCACTTTATTGAGCAAAACAAGTTTCTTAATCTATCACTAGCTAGCTTAATTTGCTCTCTTTTCTTGTTAATGAGCAAAACCGAATCCCCAGCAAATAAAAATGAACAAAATAGAATCTGATCTTAGTTAGCAAATCAATCAGTAGGCCGGGCTAATTGAGCTTTCTACTAATCAATCGCGGGTCGATGAAATTTATTAATCCGTCACTAACTTGGATTTGCTGATGAGCAAGACAGAACATGATCTTAGCAAACCAGTTGCTCCATAAAGAAAAAGTCACACTTATATGCACGAATATGTAGTCAATAATAAATCAAATCCTCTGTAGCCCTGAACAGGGTATATCTATCGTACACATTCATCCACATGTTCATTAACACCTACTTTTATGATCACAATTTGCTTCACATGTTGAAATTCAGAAGAAACTACCGGCCTTCAGATTTGCTAATTCACTTTTATCTGCTCGCAGAAAGCGCAAGCATGGGAGATATCATCCCCTGGATCTGTTTTTACCTCGGGTGATGCAGGATCCCGGGCGCGAGGGAGGGGGCGGCTGATTTGGGGCGCTCGAGCTCTGGCGGCGGAGCTGCAACCTGCAGTCGACGTCGGGGCCAAGGTTCAGGGGCGGACGGTGCTCGGGGGCGGGCGGGAGTTGGCGGCGGCAGGTAGAGGAGGGACAGGACCTGTGCGGGAGGTGAATGGTGGACCGGGGCAGCGAGCGCGACGAGGGAGCGCTGCCGGCGGCCACGAAGAGGGCGGGGCGAGGGCGTGGGAGGGACGGTACCGTAGTGGGGGGGAGGGAATGAAAGAAAGGGGAAGGAGTAGGTTAATGCGGGGGGAGGGTTAGCAATGGCGCACCTCGGAGGGGTGCGTCATAAACAAGGATAGCAATGGCGCACCTCCGAGGGGTGCGCCATAAACAAGGATAGCAATGGCGCACCTTTTAGGGGTGCGCCATAAACACCGTGATAGCAATGGCGCACCTTCTCCTGGTGCGCCATTACTAACTTTTTTTTTGGATTTTTAGTTGCATGTAATAATTTAAGATTTGAAATAAAAGAAAAGGAAAATGCAAATGGAGTGATAAAACCATTGTGCAAAGATTTAGAATTAGATGACATGGTTGAAATCAAGTGACATGAAATAACAGTCATCAAAGATTGAACTTGCCACTGACACACACACGCGGCCGACACGTCGTGATTCGATCTTAGCTATCTTTTCACAATCTTCTTGCCCTTCTTTCTTGCGGTTGAATAATTTAGCCCTGGAACCCCTTGAATTGTTCTCTTGAACGGACGTCCTTTAGGTAGGGTGGTCCTGCTTCTTCTTGTGGTGTATGGTACTTCATCGTCGTCGTCATCTTCCATCTTCAGGTCGCCGTACTTGTCGAAGTCTTGCTCATTGGCGACTCCATCCATTTCGATGATGTTCCTTTTGCCTCTCCTCACGACAACACGACTGGGCTTTGACGGGTCGGTAATGAAGAAGCATTGGTCCACTTGGCAAGCCAGTACCCATGGCTCATTTTTCGCGGTGACGTTTGCGCCCGCGGTCTTGGATTTGGCTTCGGGTATAACCATGGTGGTGAAATACCGGTCTTCTTTTAGGACGCTCTTGGCCCATCTGACACGGAACATCGGGACCTTCTCTCCAGCGTAGCTCAGCTCCCAGATCTCCTCGATCCTTCCGTAGTATCTGTCCTTGTCGTTACCGGTGTAGGGTTCCATCGTTACCCCGGAGTTCTGATAATCGCTCTTCATGTCCTTTTCCTCGGTGTAGAATGTGTAGCCGTTGATATCGTATGCCTCATAGGTCATCAGGTTGTGCTCGGCGCCCTGTGACAAGGCGAATATGAGTTTTTCTTCCGCGGAAGAATCCTCATGTAAAGGGTACGACAGAAGCTTGTCCTTGAACCAACGCGTGAAACATGAGTTGTGCTCTTTGATTATATCTCCGTCCGTCCTCTGTTGGCCTCGGTCATTGTACGTCTTCTCAATAAAGTTTTTGTGCTCTACCACCCAAGGATCGACCATGTCTATGTGTTGTAGCGTGACTAGGTTTGCTCTTTCGAAGTCGGCGAGTCGATCCTTGAAGTCGACATGCATTTCGCGGCGACCCTCGTGGTGACCCCATCCAGCGAGCCTGCCGAGGTGCCTATTGACGGGCAGACCAACAGGGTTCTGGATGCCTAGATAATTCGTGCAGAAGGAGATGCACTCTTCGGTCAGAAAGCCCTTGGCTATGCTTCCATCTGGACGTGCCTTGTTGCGATTGTATCCTTTGATGACACCATTCATCCTTTCGAACGGCATCATGCTGTGCAGGAACGTCGGCCCGAGTTGGATGATATCCTCCACGATATGGACCAGCAGATGCACCATAACGTCGAAGAATGCGGGCGGGAAGTACATCTCAAGCTCGCATAGTGTCACCACGATCTCTTCCTATAGCCTTCTGAGTTGCCTCATGCCAACCGACTTCCGAGAGATGACGTCGAAAAAGTTGCATAGGCCAAATAGCGTTTCGCGGACGTGCGCGTCCATGATCCCACGGATTGCAACTGGAAGTATCTGCGTCATCAGCACGTGACAGTCATGAGACTTCATCCCGGTGAACTTCTGCTTCGCTGAGTCTAGGTATCTGCTTATCTTCCCCGCGTAACCGTAAGGAAGTTTTACTCCTACGAGGCAGGTGAAAAACTGCTCGATCTCCTTCTAGCTTAGAGTGAAGCACGCGGGAGGGCAGTCATATTCGATCTTCTTGGCCTTTTTGCCTTTGCGACGACTTTCCGTGTCCTTCGCCTCATCATCATCATCATCATCATCATTAGGGCGTTTTGCGTGAAGCTCCTCCCTGATGCCCATTGATTGCAAGTCTGCCCTTGCTTTCGGCCCATCTTTGGTCCTCTCTGGCATGTTGAGCAGGGTACCAAGTAGACTCTCGCACACTTTCTTCGTGATATGCATGACATCAAGGCTGTGAGGCACACGGAGGATCTTCCAGTACGGCAAGTCCTAGAAAACAGACCTCATTTTCCATATCTTCAGCAGCGGCTCTGGCGCCTTTCTCTTCTTTCCCGGCGGTGGGCACTCTTTCCAATTTTTCAACACCTCATCTATTTCCTCATCGCTCCTCGTACGTGGGGGTCTTCGGGGTTCGGTTTCACCATCGAACAGATCCTTGCATTTTCTCCATGCGTCATCGTCGCGAAGCCACCTTCGATGTCCCACGAACACGGTTTTTGAAGACCCAGGATCTCTATCTAGCTGGCGATACGTTGTGTCATCCATGCACCTGACGCATGCACAAAATCCGTGGACCACCTGCCCCGCGACATATCCGTAACCGAGATAGTCGTGCACCGTCGTGAGCAGTGCGGCTCTCATAGGGAAATATTGTTTCGCTGCGGCGTCCCACATATTGGCTGGCGTTTTCCACAACATGTCTAGCTCCTCTTTCAGCAGCCCAGATACAGATTGATGTCATTCCCTGGTTGTTTCGGCCCTTCAATTAGCATACTCATGTGAATGTACTTCCTCTTCATGCACATCCAGGGGGAAGGTTGTACATCCACACAAACACAGGCCAGGTGCTATGTGTGCTTCTCTTGCTGCCAAACGGATTGACTCCATCGGTGCTCGCGCCCAGCATGATGTTCCTTGGATCGTCCCCAAATTCTGGGTCTTCAAAGTTCAACGCTTGCCACTGGCTCGCATCCTTAGGGTGACTCAGCATCTTGTCTTTTTTATTTATCTCTAGATCATTTCCGCCATCTTCTCACTTCTTCTCCTCCCTATCCGCATGCCAACGCAGGAGCTCTGCTTGCTTAGGGTCCGTGAAATACCGCTGCAGACGAGGAGTGATCGGAAAGTACCACACCACTTTTCGAGGAGCTTTCTTCCTCTTCTTGTATCGAGTGACGCCGCACACCGGACATATGGTAGACTCCGTGCGCTCGTCCTAATAAATGATGCAATCGTTCATGCACACATGGTATTTCACGTGCGGTAAATCCAGAGGACACACGATTTTCTTCGCCTCCTTGAAACTGGTCGGGCAGTTGTTCCCCTTGGGAAGACGTTCGTGCCAGAATGACATGTTCTCGTCGAAGCATGCGTCGGTCATTTTGTGTTTTACCTTCATCTCCAGAGCCATGAGCGTTACTTTCAGGCGGGTATCCTTGGGCCTGCATCCTTCATACAATGGAGTAACCGCGTCTATCTCCAGTTGATCCAGCTTGGCTTTCTCTCGGGCGGCAGCTCTTGTGTTACCCGTCTGCTTGAGAAGCAGCTCTTGAATATGAGGGTCCTGCACCCAGCCCATCGATGGTCCATCATCGTCTTCATCTTCATGATCATGCCCTTCGTCTTGATCTTCCTCATCATCATGTCCAGCATCTTCTAGATGATGACTGTGTCATGCATCTACTTCGTGATCATTTCCTGGAGATTCTTCGTCTTCTCGCCCGCCCTCGCCGCTATTGTCTTGCTTCCCTTCCTTATTTCTTGCCCGTCCCCCATGGATGACTTCATGATCATCTTCATCACCTTGCCACCGATAGCCATCCATGAAACCACACACCAGCAGGTGGTCCCGCACCTGTCTGGAATCCGGGTCCATAAGGCTCTTCAGCTTGCATCTTCGACATAGACATCTTATCTCCGTCTCATTCTTTTGAAGCATCCCGGCCTTCGCGGAAATCAAAAACCTATTCACGATGCCTTCGGTCATCGTGCGGACCATGGTGGCCTGCGGGGTAGAGCAAAACGATATTTTAGAACCAAAAAAAATTGGCATGACTTTGCCTAAAAATAGGACCAAAAAGAATGCATAGTGCCAAATTCTCGCCGAAACGGAAATGAATCAACATTCCGGCAAAATATTGGCAACTATCGCATTTCAAATACCGATACCTGCAAATACAAACATATGCAACACCACAAACATACGTAGATCTAGTCCATAAAAAGTGTGTACGTTGGAGGGAGAAAAAAGTAGATCTAGAACATAAAGAAAGCTTTCCCCTTACTTACCTATCAAAAAAAGGAAATTTAACCACTTAATTTGGGTGAATCTATGATGCAAATGAGGTGAGGAGGAGGAGGCAGCCGAGACCAAGCTTGGTAGAGGTGGAGAGAATGAAGTGGGGAAAGTGAGTGTGGTAGGTGGCTGTCAAAAATATCTAGCTGCTCTCAAGTTACCAATGGCGCACCTCCTAAGAATGCGCCATTGGTAACCAGGGTTACTAATGGCACACCTGGTGTGTGGTGCGCCATTACTAGTATTGAAAAAAATTGAAAAAAATTGTTAGTAGTGGCGCACCGTGGGTGTGGTGCGCCATTACTAGTTACAACTAGTAATGGTGCACTTTTCCCTGGTGCGCCATTGCTATGTTTGGGAAGGGGTGTGGGGCCGGGACAAAACTAGTAATGGCGTATCACACACCCGGTGCGCCATTTGTAATATGGTCATTAATGGCGCACCCATATCTGGTGCGCCACTAGGTGCACCACATACATGGTGTGCCATTAATGTCCATATTAGCTATAGCCGTTTTCTAGTAGTGTCATGTGGGACTCGGCCCCATGTGTCATCTGATTTTTTTTCAAAACTACGACCGATTTTGTACCAAATTCAGAAATTGTATGCTCGAATTAAAAAAATAGAAATGGTACCACGTCGGCCTCTCGCAGGCCGAAGAGGGGCCCATCGACCACTGGCAGGCCGAAGAGAGGCCCGTCGGCCATCCCCAGGCCAAAGAGAGGCCCGTCGGCCTCTGGCAGGCCGAAGAGTGGCATGTCGGCCTCTGGCTGGCCGAAGAGCCCTGGTCTGTCTCCAGGTGGCCGATGGGCCCCTGGATATGGCCGACCACTCCTTTCTTCCTCCTCTAACCACTCCTTTCACCCTCCCCGGGCCTCCAGGCTCTCCAGCTCCACCTCCCACTCCCGTTGCTCTCCGGTGCTTCCACCCCCGCGCCGATCTCTTGGCTCGTCCACCCATTTTCCTATCCAACCCGCATAAACAATAGACCAGGGCTCTCTCCACAGGCCTACGGTATTATTATTTTTGCTTCCAACACAATCAAATGTCAACTTTCAACTCGGTTGTGGATTCAGTTCTTATTGGTCACCATTTCTTTATAGGTAATGGCTTGCTCCTTTTGTCGAGCTCCAGGTGGCCCTTGTTCTTCCTTTGATTCTGGTGCATCTGTATTCACTGTGGTGTTGGATTGTCGATGTTCAAGGCGTGTTGTAAGATTCTATATCTTGTTTATCTAATTGTGGCATATGGTTGATGTTGTTTTGGTTGGAATGTATTCTAATACCTTTGTTTATATGATTATGATGTTTGCTTCCATTCTTGTTGTAGTATGTTCTGTGCAGTATTAGATCACATCTTGCTCGGTACATTGAGGAGTGCGGAGCTTTAGCTATTCGGAGGGGTGACACAGATATTCATCTTGCTCTTCACAACAGCGAGGGTAACTTATACCATGTTCTGTTTAGACATGGTCAGATGAGCAGTAAATTCCATGGTTCTTCCGGGGAGGAACTTGTGAATGATTATGGTCTCCGTCATGGTGACATGATGAATGTTAGGCTTGAGCACTATGGAACTATGGTTGGTGTTGATTTTCAGCGGAATGGTGTTATGTGGTTCCCTTTACCCTGTGTTGGTAATTTTTTTGTTTGACTGATTTTGAGTTTTGTTTCAGCTTCTACGTTTTGCTGTTCTGCTCAGTTTGTCAAATTATTTTTTTGTATTTCTTGAGGATCTGAGTGAAACTCACAGGGAACTTGTTGACATCTGTTTTTATAGTCGTGGTGTCAGTTTGAATTATCATCAAATGTATGTCATGTCGCGATAGCTCTTTGATGACAAGTACATATTGTCTGCTCCTTTTGTTCATAGGATGGATTCCATGAATGTTATTTCTCAACATATGGTGAGCTTTGGTTTCGGGTATTGTTTATTTATTTGTTCTTTGCTCTAGTATAATGTTTTAAATTTGTAAGCTGAATATCATATAACTTGATGTTTTTTGTCAGGTTATTCCTAGCATGGTTGTGAGGAGTTTGAAGGATTTTGTGTCAATTCCTAGGACTGGTGTTTAACTCTTGAAATTACTTTGGATTCTGAAGATGATGATATATCTGTGAGCATTCCTTGTTCCTACTTTATTGGCTTGGGTGGTAGAATGGTGTTGAAGAAGGAAGGTTTTGGTAATTTTCTTCGGGCATCGTCTATTGAAGTCAACAATTTGGTGCTCATAACCTTCAAAGAGCGTGATCAGGAGCTAGATGTTGTTTTCAGCCATCTGCCACAGTGATCGTACTATCTTGCCCTACTATCCCCCCCCCCCATTTTCTTTTCCCTCCCTGCTATCCCGCCATTTTCTTTCCCTCCATACTCTCCTGCCACTTTCTTTCCCGCCTTTATCTCCCGCCTTTCTCTCCCGCCATCTTCTCCTGTGAACCTATATAACCACATCCGTAGTAAGGTGGGTGAGCAGGCCCTTCTTTCCCCCCTTTCTCTCATGCCTTTCACTCCCGCCATATTTTCGTGGAGATGTATCTGTTGGAAATATGCCCTAGAGGCAATAATAAAATGGTTATTATTGTATTTCCTTGTTCATGATAATTTTCTATTGTTCATGCTATAATTGTATTAACCGGAAACCGTAATGCATGTGTGAATACATGGACCACAATGTGTCCCTAGTGAGCCTCTAGTTGGCTAGCTCGTTGATCAATAGATGGTTACAGTTTCATGATCATGGACATAGGATGTCGTTGATAACGGGATCACATCATTAGGAGAATGATGTGATGGACAAGACCCAATCCTAAGCATAGCACAAGATCGTGTAGTTCGTCTGCTAAAGCTTTTCTAATGTCAAGTATTGTTTCATTAGACAATGAGATTGTGCAACTCCCGGATACTGTAGGAATGCTTTGGGTGTGCCAAATGTCACAACGTAACTGGGTGTCTATAAAGGTGCACTACGGGTATCTCCAAAAGTGTCTGTTGGGTTGGCACGAATCGAGAGTGGGATTTGTCACTCCGTGTGACAGAGAGGTATCTCTGGGGCCAATCGGTAAGACACCATCATAATAAGCTCAAAGTGACTAAGGAGTTAGCCACGTGATGATGTGTTACGGAATGAGTAAAGAGACTTGCTGGTAACGAGATTGAACTAGGTATAGGAATATCGACGATCGAATCTCGGGCAAGTATCATACCGGTAGACAAATGGAATTGCATACGGGATTGATTGAATCCCCGACATCGTGGTTCATCCGATGAGATCATCGTGGAGCATGTGGGAGCCAACATGGGTATCCAAATCCTACTATTGGTTATTGACCGGAGATGTGTCTCGGTCATGTCTACGTGCCTCCCGAACCCGTAGGGTCTACACACTTAAGGTTCGATGACGCTAGGGTTATAGGGAAATAGTGTACGTGGTTACCGAAGGTTGTTCGCAGTCCCGGATGAGATCCCTGACATCACGAGGAGTTCCGGAATGGTCTGGAGGTAAAGATTCATATATAGGAAGTGAGGTTTTGGTCACCGGAAGAGTTTCGGGCATCACCGATAACGTACCGGGACAACCGGAAGGGTTCCGGGGGTCCACCAAGTGGGGCCACCGGCACCGAAGGGCTGCATGGGCCACAAGTGGTAGGGAACCAGCCCTAGGTGGGCTGGTTCTCCCCCACAAGGGACCCAAGGCACAACTTGATGTGGGAGGGGGGCAAACCCTAGAGACAGATGGGCCCTAGGCCCACCTGGGGCGACACTCCCTCCTTGGCCGCCGCCCTAGATTGATCTAGGGTTGGCCGCCGGCCCTGGGGAGGGAACCCTAGGGCTGCCGCACCCTTCCTCCTTCCCCCTATATATATGTGGGGTTTTGGGGGCTGCCAGACAGACGAGTTCTCTCCCTCTCGGCGTAACCCTACCCCTCCTCTCCCTCGTTCTCCGCGGTGCTTGGCGAAGCCCTGCTGGAGACCACACAGCTCCAGCGTCACCATGCCGTCGTGCTGCCGGAGCTCTCCCTCAACCTCTCCTTCCTCCTTGCTGGATCAAGGCGTAGGAGACGTCACTGGGCTGCACGTGTGTTGAACGCGGATGCGTTGTTGTTCGGCGCTAAGATCGGAGTCCATCGCGATCTAAATCGCTACGAGTACGACTCCACCAACCGCGTTCTTGTAACGCTTCCGCTTAGCGATATTCAAAGGTATGAAGATGCACTATCCCCTTACTCGTTGCCGGTTTCTCCATAGATAGATCTTGGTGAATACGTAGGAAAATTTTGGTTTACTACTACGTCTCCCAAAAGTGGCATCATGAGATAGGTCTATGCATAGAATCTATGCACGAGTAGAACACAAAGTTCTTGTGGGCGTCAATCTTATTAATTTTATTACCACTACTAGTCTTATCTTGATTCGGCGGTATTGTGGGATGATGCGGCCCGGACCAACTTTACACGTACGCTTATGTGAGACCGGTTCCACCGCCTGACATGCACTTGTTGCATAAGGTGGCTAGCGGATGTCTGTCTCTCCCACCTTAGTCGGATTGGATTTGATGAAAAGGGTCCTTATGAAGGGTAAATAGCAATTGGCATATCACATTGTGGTTTTGGCGTAGGTAAGAAACATTCTTGCTAGAAACCTATAGCATCCACGTAAAACCTTGCAACAACAAATTAGAGGACGTCTAACTTGTTTTTGCAGCATATGCCTTGTGATGTGATATGGCCATAGGATGTGATGTGATGCATTGTGATGTATGAGATTGATCATGTTCTTGTAATAGGATTCACGACTTGCATGTCGATGAGTATGACAACCGGCAGGAGCCATAGGAGTTGTCTTATTTTATTGTATGACCTGCGTGTCAATCATAAACGCCATGTAATTACTTTACTTTATTTCTAAACGTTAGCCATAGTAGTAGAAGTAATAGTTGGCGAGACAACTTCATGAAGACATGATGATGGAGATCATGATGATGGAGATCATGGTGTCGTGCCGGTGACAATGATGATCATGGTGCCCCGAAGATGGAGATCAAAGGAGCAAGATGATATTGGCCGTATCATGTCACTATATTGATTGCATGTGATGTTTATCATGTTTACATCTTATTTGCTTAGAACCACGGTAGTAAATAGGACGATCTCTCAATAAAATTTCAAGAAATGTGTTCACCCTAACTGTGCACCGTTGCTAAGGATTTCCGAAGCACCATGTGATGATCGGGTGTGATAGGTTCGGTGTGATAGGTTCTAACGTTCGCATACAACGGGTGTAAGCCAGATTTGCACACGTGACACACTTAGGTTGACTTGACGAGCCTAGCATGCAGACATGGCCTCAGAACACGGAAGACCGAAAGGTCGAACATGAGTCGTATAGAAGATACGATCAACATGGAGATGTTCACCATGGATGACTAGTCCATCTCACGTGATGATCGGACACGGGCTAGTTGACATGGATCATGTGTCACTTGGATGACTAGAGAGATGTCTATCTAAGTGGGAGTTCATTAAATAATTTGATTGTGTGAACTTAATTATCATGAACTTAGTCTAAAATTGTCTTTACAATCTATATTGTAGATCCAATGGCTAACGCTAATGTCACCCTCAACTTCAACGTGTTCCTAGAGAAAACCAAGCTGAAAGATGATGGAAGCAACTATGCGTACTGGGCCCGTGGCTTGAGGATCATCCTCATAGCTTCCAAAATATTGTATGTCCTTGATGCACTACTAGGTGACCCACCCATTTTCCCAACGGACCAAGATGTTACGAATGCTTGGCAGTCACGCTGCGATGATTACTCCCTTGTTTAGTGCGGCATGCTTTACATTTTAGAACCGGGGCTCCAAAAGCGTTTTGAGTAGCACACAGCATATGAGAGATGTTCCAAGAGCTGAAACTGGTTTTCCAAGCTCATGCCCGGGTCGAGGGATATGAAGTCTCCAACAAGTTCTTCAGCTGTAAGATGGAGGAGAATAGTTCTGTCAGTGAGCATATACTCAAAATGTCTGGGTTGCATAACCGCTTGACTCAGCTGGGAGTTAATCTCCTGGATGACTCGGTCATTGGCAGAATCCTCCAGTCGCTTCCACCTAGCTACAAGAGCTTTGTGATGAACTACAACATGCAGGGGATGGAGAAGTCCATTCCTTAGTTGTACTCTATGCTGAAATCAGCGGAGGTCGAGATCAAGAAGGAGCATCAAGTGTTGATGGTCAATAAGACCACTAGTTTCAAGAAGGGCAAGGGTAAAAAGAACTTCAAGAAGGACGACAAAGTTGTTGCCGCGCCCGGTAAGCAAGTTGCCAGGAAGAAGAACAAGAATGGACCCAAGCCTGAGAGTGAGTGTTTTTATTGCAAGGATACCAGTCACTGGAAGCGGAACTGCACCAAGTACTTAGCGGATAAGAAGGCCGACAATGTTAAAGGTATATGTGATATACTTGTTATTGATGTGTACCTAACCAGCGCTCGTAGTAGCTCATGGGTATTTGATATGGTGCAGTTGCTCACATTTGTAAGTCCAAGCAGGAGCTACGGAATAAGCGGAGGCTGGCAAAGGACGAGGTGACGATGCGCGTCGGGAATGGTTCCAAGGTCGATGTGATCGCCGTCGGCACGCTACCTCTACATCTACCTTCGGGATTAGTTTCAAACCTCAATAATTGTTATTTAGTACCAGCTTTGAGCATGAACATTGTATCTGGATCTCGCTCGATGAGAGATGGCTACTCATTTAAATCTGAGAATAATGGTTGTTCTATTTATATGAGAGAAATGTTTTATGGTCATGCCCCGCTGGTCAATGTTTTTTTGATGAATCTCGAACGTGATGTTACACATGTCCATAGTGTGAGTACCAAAAAGTGTAAGGTTGATAACGATAGTCCCACTTACATGTGGCACTGTCGCCTTGGTCATATTGTTGTCAAACGCATGAAGAAGCTCCATGTTGATGGACTTTTGGAGTCTCTTGATTTTGAATCATTTGACATGTGCGAACCATGCCTCATGGGCAAGATGACCAAGACTTCGTTCTTCGAAACAATGGAGCGAGCAACTGACTTGTTAGAAATAATACATACCGATGTATGCGGTCCAATGAGCGTCAAGGCTTGCGGTGGCTAGCGTTATGTTCTCACTCTCACTGATGACTTGAGCAGATATGGGTATGTCTACTTAATGAAACACAAGTCTGAAACCTGTGAAAGGTTCAAGGAATTTTAGAGTGAGGTAGAGAATCAACGTGAGATGAAAATAAAGTGCCTACGATCTGATCATGGCGGAGAATATTTAAGTCACGAGTTTGACACGCACCTAAGAAAATGTGGAATTGTTTCACAACTCACGCCGCCTGGCACACCTCAGCGAAATGGTGTGTGTGAACATCGTAATCGCACTCGATTGGATATGGTGTGATCTATGATGTCTCTTACCGACTTACCGCTATCATTTTGGGGATATGCATTAGAGACTGCCGCATTCACTTTAAATAGGGCACCGTCAAAGTCCGTTGAGACGACACCGTATGAATTATGGTTTGGAAAGAAACCTAAGTTGTCGTTTCTAAAAGTTTGGGGATGCGATGCTTATGTGAAGAAACTTCAACCTGACAAGCTCGAACCCAAAGCGGAAAAGTGCGTCTTCATAGGATATCCCAAAGAGACTACTGGGTATACCTTCTACCTCAGATCCGAAGGCAAAGTCTTTGTTGCCAAGAATGGATCCTTTCTCGAGAAAGAGTTTCTCTCGAAAGAAGTAAGTGGGAGGAAAATAGAACTTGATGAGGTAATTGTACCTCCACTCGAACCGGAGAGTAGCGCAGCACAAGAAGTTGTTTCTGTGGAGCCTGCACCGGTTGGAGAGGAAGTTAATGATGATGATCATGAAACTTCAGATCAAGTTACTATTGAACGTCGAAGGTCCACTAGGACACGTTCCGCACCAGAGTGGTACGACAACCCTGTCCTGGAGATCATGTTGTTGGACAACGGTGAACCTTCGAACTATGAAGAAGCGATGGAGGGCCCGAATTCCAACAAATGGCTTGAAGCATGAAATCCGAGATAGGATCCATGTATGAGAACAAAGTGTGGACTTTGGTGGACTTGCCTGGTGATAAGCGAGCCATTGAAAATAAATGGATCTTTAAGAAGAAGACTGACGCTGATGGTAATGTGACCGTCTATAAGGCTCGGCTTGTCACTAAGGGTTATCGACAAGTTCAAGGAGTTGACTACGATGAGACTTCCTCACCTGTAGCGATGCTGAAGTCTGTCCGAATCATGTTAGCAATTGCCGCATTTTATGATTATGAGATCTGGCAAATGGACGTGAAAACGACATTCCTTAATTGCCTCCTTAAGGAAGAATTGTATATGATGCAGCCGGAAGGTTTTGTCGATTTTAAAGATGCTAACAAAGTATGCAAGCTCCAGTGCTCCATCTATGGGCTGGTGCAAGCATCTCGGAGTTGGAACATTCGCTTTAATGAGGTGATTATAGCGTTTGGGTTTATAGAGGTTTATGGAGAACCCTGTATTTACAAGAAAGTGAGTGGGAGCTCTGTAGCATTTCTCATATTATATGTGGATGACATATTGTTGATGGGAAATGATATAGCACTTTTGGAAAGTGTAAAGGCCTACTTGAATAAATGTTTTTCAATGAAGGACCTTGGATAAGCTCCTTACATATTAGGTATTAAGATCTATATAGATAGATCGAAATGCCTCATAGGTCTTTCACAAAGCACATACCTTGAAAAAGATATTGAAGAAGTTCAATATGGATCAGTCCAAGAAGGGGTTCTTGCCTATGTTACAGGGTGTGAGATTGAGTGCAACTCAATGCCCGACCACGGCAAAGGATAGAGAAGAGATGAGTGTCATCCCCTATGCTTCAGCCATAGGCTCTATTATGTACGTCATGCTATGTACCAAAACTGTTGTGAACCTTGCCATAAGTTTGGTAGGGAGGTACCAAAGTGATCCCGGAGTGGAACACTAGATAGCGGTCAAGAATATCCTCAAGTACCTGAAAAGGACAAAGGACATGTTTCTCGTAATGGAGGTGCCGAAGAGCTCGTCGTAAAGGGTTACGTCGATGCTAGCTTCGACATAGATCCGGATGACTCCAAGTCACAAACCGGATACGTGTATATTTTGAATGGAGGGGCAGTCAGGTGGTGCAGCAGCAAGCAAAGCGTTGTGGCGGCATCTACATGTGAAGTGGAGTACATAGCTGCTTCGAAAGAAGCAAAGGAAGGAGTCTGGATGAAGGAGTTCATCACTGACCTAGGAGTGATTCCAAATGCGTCAGGCCCGATGACTCTATTCTGTGACAACACTGGAGCTATTGCCCTTGCGAAGGAGCCCAGGTTTCACAAGAAGACAAGACACATCAAGCGCCGCTTCAACTCCATCTGTGATTACATTCAGGAGGGAGATATAGATATTTGTAAGTGCATACGGATCTGAATGTCATAGATCCATTGACTAAACCTCTCTCACGAGCAAAACATGATCAACACCAGAATGCTATGGGTGTTCGATTCATCACAATGTAACTAGATTATTGACTCTAGTGCAAGTGGGAGACTGTTGGAAATATGCCCTAGAGGCAATAATAAAATGGTTATTATTGTATTTCCTTGTTCATTATAATTGTCTATTGTTCATGCTATAATTGTATTAACCGGAAACCGTAATGCATGTGTGAATACATGCACCACAATGTGTCCCTAGTGAGCCTCTAGTTGGCTAGCTCGTTGATCAATAGATGGTCACGGTTTCATGACCATGGACATAGGATGTCGTTGATAACGGGATCACATCATTAGGAGAATGATGTGATGGACAAGACCCAATCCTAAGCATAGCAAAAGATCATGTAGTTCGTCTGCTAAAGCTTTTCTAATGTCAAGTATCGTTTCCTTGGACCATGAGATTGTGCAACTCCCATATACTGTAGGAATGCTTTGGGTGTGCCAAACATCACAACGTAACTGGGTGGCTATAAAGGTGCACTACGGGTATCTTCAAAAGTGTCTGTTGGGTTGGCACGAATTGAGACTGGGATTTGTCACTCTGTGTGACGGAGAGGTATCTCTGGGCCCACTCGGTAAGACATCATCATAATGAACTCAAAGTGACTAAGGAGTTAGCCATGGGATGATGTGTTACGGAATGAGTAAAGAGACTTGCCGTTAATGAGATTGAACAAGGTATAGGGATACCGACGATCGAATCTCGGGCAAGTATCATACCGATAGACAAAGGGAATTACATACGGGATTGATTGAATCCCCGACATCGTGGTTCATCTGATGAGATCATCATGGAGCATGTGGGAGCCAACATGGGTATCCATATCCCGCTGTTGGTTATTGACCGGAGAGGTGTCTGGGTCATGTCTACTTGCCTCCCGAACCCGTAGGGTCTACACACTTAAGGTTCGATGATGCTAGGGTTATAGGGAAATAGTGTACATGGTTACCGAAGGTTGTTCGGAGTCCCAGATGAGATCCCGGACGTCACGAGGAGTTCCGAAATGGTCTGGGGGTAAAGATTCATATATAGGAAGTGAGGTTTTAGTCACCGGAAGAGTTTCGGGCATCATGGGTAACGTACCGGGACCATCGGAAGGGTTTCGGGGGTCCACCAAGTGGGCCCACCGGCACCGGAGGGCTGCATGGGCCACAAGTGGGAGGTAACCAGCCCTAGGTGGGCTGGTGCGCCCCCACAAGGGGCCCAAGACGCAGCTTGAGGTGGGAGGCGGGCAAACCCTAGAGGCAGATGGGCCCTAGGCCCACCTAGGGCGCCGCCCTCCCACTCCCTCCTTGGCCGCCGCCCTAGATTGATCTAGGGCTGGCCGCCGGTCCTGGGGAGGGAACCCTAGGGCTGCCGCACCCCTCCTCCTTCCCCCTATATATATGTGGGGTTTTGGGGACTGCCAGACAGACGAGTTCTCTCCCTCTCGGTGCAGCCCTACCCCTCCTCTTCCTCGTTCTCGGCGGTGCTTGGCGAAGCCCTGCCGGAGACCACGCAGATCCACCGTCACCATACCATCGTGCTGTCGGAGCTCTCCCTCAACCTATCCTTCCTCCTTGCTGGATCAAGGCGTAGGAGACGTCACCGGGCTGCACGTGTGTTGAACACGGAGGCGCCATTGTTCGGCGCTAAGATCGGAGTCCACCACGATCTGAATCGCTACGAGTATGACTCCACCGACCGCGTTCTTGTAACGCTTCTGCTTAGCGATCTTCAAAGGTATGAAGATGCACTCTCCCCTTACTCGTTGCCGGTTTCTCCATAGATAGATCTTGGTGAATACGTAGGAAATTTTTTATTTACTACTACGTCTCCCAACAGTCTCATCCTCATTTCTCATCCTCATTATCCTTTTGATCATAGTTTTCACTCTGCTATGTCCGATCTTCTTCTTCGTCTAGCCGCCAATTTCAAGATGGATGATAGAGTAGTTCCATGGGAGGAACTCATCAGTAGTGACACCATAATGAATGAGTTGGCTCACTCGTTATCTAGGAGTGGGTGGCCTACCATGACTTTTGAGGAGATACGGAAAGAACTTCTCAGGTTGCATGGCAGATGGCAGAAGCAACTGCATAAGGGTGAAGCTTACCTCAGGATTGTTGTGAATAATTCAGATTTATGGTCAGCAGATAGTAAGGATGAAGATGACCTCTTCATGCTGAGCACCAAGGTCAAGACTAACGCATCGTCGAAGGGCAAGAGTTGTACATCGACGAAGGGCAAGAGATCTTCATTGATGGCGGACGAAGAGGACGTCTTCATGCCGAGAACCAAGGTCAAGACTACCGCATCGTCGAAGCACAATAGTTCTTCATCGACAAAGGCCAAGAGATCTGTATCGACGGTGGAGGATGATGATGCATTCATGTAATACTATTTTATGTAGTACTGTTTAATTTCAGTTGTACTGCTTGATTCAGTTGTACTGTTTAATTCAATTGTAACGTTTAATTTGGTTGTACTATTTAATTGAGTTGTACTGTTTAATTCAGGTGTGCTGTTTAATTCAGTTGGTGCATTTAGTTTGCAGTACAAGTGTTATCCCTCTAAACCAATTGACCACTGCAATAGAACATGGATATGTCTCATACATAAGTAGATAGTAATCTGTTCCATACATAAAATAGACATATGTCCCATACATAATTAGATAGTCATGTCTCATACATAGATAACCATATCACTGCTGGGGACGATGACGAATCTTCGGCTTCCTCGGACGAGGACAGGAAGGGGATAAGCGCTCAGGTAGTGGATGAGCCTCTCGATGACCATGACCATAGACCACCTCGTCTGTCAGTGTTTGTGTCTCCTGCGTCCATGGTGGTGGTGGAGTGACAAGAACTGTCTCTGAGAAATCATAGGTCTTTGCAGCTCGGTCATCGTCATTGCCATTGTCGTCTAAGAACGAACTAGTACCAGTAAACATCGGTGACTGGACTGAAGTCATGAACGGTTGCGACTGGCTGCCGACTGTAGTAAAGTAAAACATGTAAAATTGATTTATGAGCCTACAATTTTTAAAAGAATGTACAAAGTAGTGTTACCTAGGTCCATCTGATTAAGCCAGCAAGAGCCCCTGGGTTGTGAAGGAGGTGGCTGCTGGCAGAAATAGCTCCCTGGTTGTGAAGGAGGTGTCTGTTGCCAGGAGGAGCTCCCTGGTTTTGAAGGAGGTGTCTGCTGCCAGGAAGAGCTCCCTGGTTGTGAAGGAGGTGTTTGCTGCCAGGAAGAGCTTCCTGGTTGTGAAGGTCGAGGGTCCGAACGCTGCACAGAGGGTCGAGGTTCCGAACGGTGCACAGAGGTTCGAGGTTCTGAAAGCTGTAGAGAGGGGCATGGCGGACGATGTGCTGCACGAGTGTTAGCAACATCCGAAGATCGTCTACATGTAACAGCTGCGTAAATCCCGCATAGCTTCCCTTGAAGACCCTTCAACCATGTGATGTGCTCTCCCTGTGGGATATTATCTCCTCTCTCAAAGCGCTGCATTAAAGCGGAAACCTCCTCTAGCGCCTCAGATGTCAATTTACCATGTACATGGAAAGTTAACAAATTGTATATGTTCAGCCAATTGTATATGTTCAGGTTAAGGAAAAACTTAACATGTGAGAACCATAGCACATACCACGTGGTGTCTAGTTCCCACAACCGAGGCAGTTGGGAACAAATCTCTGGTGAGAGGAGCTTTGATATGATCAGGAGTTGATGATGGAACCAAGTAGATCCTCGTGATATTCCGGTAACGCTACAGATACAATCCGGACATGTCCCGGTCAAAGGCCTTAACTTCATCCCAGATATTTGTCGACGCAGTAGTCCATTCGTCGACGTAAGGGCTAATGTCGTGAAGCCAAGAAACCTGGGACTTGTTTCCTCCTACGCGACCGTACCTGAGATTGAAATGCACGCTACATGATTAGTTATATTCTGAATGCAGACATGAGAACTAAAGTAGTATTACTTACTTGTGCACGTGATCTGGTAAGTGTGGAATAACAGGAATGTGAGGCTCTTGGCGTAGACCGAACTATCTAATCACCCTATGAAGAGCCATCTCCTCAACCGTCATGTCGAACACCAACTTGGCCTTGGTCATCCAATAATGCTAATATCTAGTGCACAATCCAGAAATCCCAACTGCACACCTGGAGGAAATGGCACGATCGGAGTATGGCTCCCAGATAACTTGATCCTCGTGCAAACTATCAAACTGTGCCGTGAAGGAGGGGTAGCAGCCCCTCACCTGGCTATGCGCAAAATGTCTCTGTGCATGACAATAAACATTAGTAATACTATTGAATGGCAAGAAATAAACATCAGTAATTCATATTGTTACTAATTATGAAAATACCTCTCTTCGGGCCCAAACAGACCCCATAGTAGGAAAGACGCCGATAGAAGGCACGTAAGTCCCAGCCATGTCCTCATAACCAAAAGGTTTTTCAACACTGACATAGGGTCGACCAATAGGGAATCTCTCATATGACTAGAGCTGAAACAATAGTGGACATCCAACAAGACCTGATTTTCTAGACTTCAACTGGTAAGCTTTGCACAGGCCTCTATACGTAGCCGCTAACACAGCAGAACCAAAACTCCTTTGCACAATGTCCCTCGGGCAACGCATGTCAGCTATCTCTTGTGCAATATTGATGAGTCGTGCATCGACAATGGTCACGTGGTTCTCCGTGAACATTGTCTTGCCAAACGACCACATAATATATGCCTCTAGGGATCGGTCAATCCGTGCCTCTGACAACTGAACATTGGGATATCCTAAGGAGACAATCTGAAACTGGGTCAACCACCCAAAAAGATGCCCATGACGATCGTTGTCTAGCACAATAGTAGTTGGCACCGTAGCCAGAAAATGGGCATGCATAGATGTTAGCCAACCAGGTTCTGCCTCTAAAGGACCTATGCATGGCAGCACCTTCCAGAGGTAATCCCAACAAGTAAGACACATCCTGTAAAGTGGGCGCCATCTCTCCCTAGGGAAAGTGAAACATATGTGTCTCTAGTCTCCATCTATCTACTAAGCAGGTTAGGGGTGACCTGTCGTAAGAGAAACGTGTGAATTTCCTCTTGTGTAACTACATTGTTTCACCTGCCTCATCCAATTCCAGATGATCAACCCACTCATCCAATGTACCCTCAACCAGCCGTGCCAAGAGTAGAAGTCCATCCCAACTTAATCTACAAAATAAATAGAATGTAGCATACAGTTAGCGGCTATCAAAAGGATGTAAAACATAGTCAGTAATTATACCGACACATACCTATCAACCCATAAAGGGTGTATCATCCAGTTAGACTTTGGGGCGCGAGTGATCAACACGTCTAAGTTCTTGCCCGCTTCCATAAGTGTGCCCCGGTGCCCTCTATCGATATTACCATTAAGCAACGGATACGAACCCATATCTGCCATTATAACATAGTCCAAATATATTACAAAATAAAAAATAGTCCGACATATTACACATTATAACATAGTGCAGACATATTACAAAATATAACATAGTCCGGCATATTATAAATTAAAACATAGTGCAGACATATTACAAAATATAACATAATCGGACATATTACACATTAAAACCTAGTCCTACATATTACACATTATAACATAGTCCAGACATATTACATAATGAAACATAGTCTGACATATTACACATTATAACATAGGCTGACACATTATATACCTTGTGAGTTAATTATTCCTCGTCCGCCCCTTCGGCCTCGACTACCAGGACCACCATGACAGCCACGACCACGTCCGCCTCTTGCTACTGTTGTCGCACTGGTCGATCTGGAAGCACTCGTCAATGTGGAAGCACCGTATTTGTTCAGGTCGGGACAATATTTCATCCTATGCCCATAAGCCACGCATAGAAAACATTGTCTGGTTGCTCCTCCAGCTTCTAATTCGTCCATATCATTTTGGATGCGCTTTACCTTACGTCTGCCCCTGCTTGTTCGTCGAAGTACTGGATCCGGGATGTATACTCTCTCCCCATTGTTTACCTCATTGAAATTGCCGACGACTCTAAACCCTGTCATCTCACCTATCCAGACATTGAGTACTGCCTCTTTTGAATAGTATGGGGACATGGAGTAGATAGCGTCCAACTCAATCTGGCCACAGGCAGCCAACACATGTGAGCAAGGAAGGTGCAACAACTTTGGTTTGTTGCATGCACTAGTAGAAAACAGGGCTTTCGTCACAGCTCGATCTACACATTAGTCTCGGTTGCATTACGAACCGAGACTAATGTGATCATTAGTCCCGGTTCGAGCGACTAGGGCGCCGGCCGAGCATCAGTCCCGGTTCAAATGGGACCTTTAGTCCCGGTTGGAGACAGTGACCGGGACTAAAGGGGCCGATACCCTTTAGTCCCGGTTGGTGTCTCCAATCGGGACTAAAGGTGAAGCCTTTAGTCCCGGTTGGATACTCCAACCGGGACTAAAGCCCCAACCCCTTTAGTCCCGGTTGGTGTCATTTTTTAATTTAATTTGTTTTGCTCGTTGGCACATGTTAGATGGTGCATGTTGTATGTACAAAAAGTCTGGAGTTGAATAAGTTAAAAAATGAAATGCCTTTGTAATAGATGTGTTTTCGTCTGAAACTCAAATACTTCGAAAGAGATTGTCCAGTTTGTACACAATGCATCCAACTTTTGCCGTAACCATCTCAACTTTTTAGCACATGCTATGTGGGTGAAATGATGATACCATGCCAAGTTTCAACCTTTTCAGAGTTCATTTCTAGTATTTTTCAATTTCGGGGTCATTTAGCTCAAAAATCAATAAATGCATGAAAAATAGCGAATGAAGTGAGAAAGGGTTGATAATTGATGATGTGGCTTTGAATGGTGCATGTTGAACGCACAAAAAGTCTGGAGTTTAAATAAGTTTTAAAAAATGAAATGCCTTTGTAACAGATGAGTTTTTGTCCGAAACCCTGATACTTCGAAAGAGATTGTTCAGTTTGCACACGAAGTGCATCTAGTTTTTACCGTAACTGTATGAACTTTTTATCACATGTTATGCGGGTGAAATGATGATACCATGCCAAGTTTCAACCTTTTCGATGTTCATTTGTAGTGTTTTTCAATTTCAGGGTCATTTAGCTAAAAAAATCAATAAATGTATGAAAAATAGTGAATGAAGTGGGAAAGGGTTGAATATTGATGATGTGTCTTTGGATGGTGCATGTTGAAGGCACAAAAAGTCTGGAGTTGAAACAAGTTTTAAAAAAGTTTTATGAAAAAGTAAAACGGCTATAACTTTTGCATACGATGTCGGAAATAAAGTGTTATGAAAAATTAATTTTATTTAAAAATTAAATGATGTCATATTTGGATTCCCCACATTTTTCTGATAATAATGGATATGTTATTTGTCGAATTTCGATTTACAGATTTAAAGATATTAATTATGCCATATTAAATGAATAAATGGCAAAAAATGAATAAAATAATATTATTACTTATTTTATTTTCATTGAAATTCAATATTATTAATACTTATTTTATTTTGAACTTTTATTATTTTGGTTTTTTGGTTTTTTTGTTTTTTGAGAATTTTTGAGATTTCCCGAAATTTTTGCGTTTTTTGAAGTTTTTAAATTAATCATTGTTGTTTGTTAATCATTGTTGTTTATTTTAATCATTGTTTGGAATTCAAAAAATTAAATCATGTGACATCAAGACTTAAGGGTTAATAGGATTGATAGCTTACTATAGTCAAGAAAACAACAAGTGCAGACTTGGAAACTAAGGGTGATAGAACTCGAAAGTTAAGCATGCTCGGGTTGGAGCAATGAGAGGATGGGTGAGAGGGAAGTTAGACGATTTGTAATGAGGAGTGATTAGAGATTAAATTGTCAAATAATTCAAGAGCAGTGAGGAGGGATGATTAGAAATTAAGTTGTCAAATAATTCAAAGATTTGAAAATCAGAAAAAGATTCAAAAAAATCAAAAAAAAGTTGAAAAAATAAAAAATATCAAGAAAATACCTTTAGTCCCGGTTGATAACACCAACCGGGTTACCAACCGGGACTAAAGGTCCCGCTCCAGAAAGCTGCCATGCGGAGCTCCTTTAGTCCCGCTTCGTAATCCAACCGGGACTAAAAGTTGAGGCCTTTAGTCCCGGTTCCAGAACCGTGACTAAAGGCCCTTACGAACCGGGACTAAAGGCCCGTTTTCTACTAGTGATGTACACTCACAAGTTGGATAAAATTCCGTCCCAATTTTAACCTCGTGCGTCTTCACCTCATTTGCAGAACTAAAACCATCAGTAGGAAGCTAAACCTCATACCTCGTTTCCTGGTTACCTATGAGTGTGACAGTGTGCTTTTTTGCTTTCTTTATCTTCTGAGCCATGTACTCCATGACACGGCTACAATAAGGTGTGTTCTGATTACCTGTAATATGCTTCTTTGCTAACTCGTGCCTTTCTCTGAAATATCTCAAAGTGACATGGAATACACCCTCCATAATAGCCGTAAGTGGCAATGCTCTATTCCCTCTGAGTACAAAGTTATACACCTCTGCAAGATTGGTTGTCATGTGGCCATACCTAGCTCCATGCGTGTCATGCAGTAAAGACCAATTCACTGGAGGCTCTTTCTCTATCCACTCGGAAAAATTCTTGATTGCCCTGTCCTTCTTTCTCTTGGTATTAGGAGGGTCAATTGCTGGCAAGTCACAAAGACCTACTGGCTCCTCTAGCTCCGCGATAAGTGATGCTAATTTAACCTGGTCTTTTTCCATTTTCTTCCTCGCAAGGACCTGCTTCTTAGTAAACTCATGTAGTTTTCAGAAAATAAATTTGTATTTGCGCTGCTGGTTCTGCTTGCATAATTTTTTGAACAAGTTCATCAACCGTTTGTTCTTGAACTGTGATAAAAAATTTGCACCAAGATGGCGCATGCACCACCGGCTTTGCAAGTCCTTCCAAGGTGTTGGTTCGTCAGCTGTTGGATTCCTTAGTGTCTTCACAGCCTTCAATATACCAGCATGTGTGTCATCAATGACACACACGTTTAGTCGGTCTTTCACAATCACAGTTTTAACTTGCCGAAAGAACCATATGTTGAAAATATGCCCTAGAGGCAATAAATAAAGTGTTTATTATTATATTTCCTTATTCATGATAATTGTTTATTATCCATGCTATAATTGTATTGAATGGAAACACATTGCATGTGTGGATATATATACAACACTTTGTCCCTAGTGTGCCTCTAGTAGACTAGCTCGTTGATCAAAGATGGTCAAGGTTTCCTAGCCATTGACATGAGATGTCATTTGATAACGGAATCACATCATTAGTAGAATGATGGGATGGACAAGACCCAAACTATAAACGTAGCATATGATCATGTCAGTTTATTGCTACAGTTTCTGCATGTCAAGTATATGTTCCTATGACCATGAGATCATGCAACTCACGGACACCGAAGGAGTGCCTTGTGTGTATCAAACGTCACAACGTAGCTGGGTGACTATAAAGGTACTCTACAGGTATCTCCGAGGGTGTCTGCTGGGTTGGCATGGATCAACACTGGGATTTGTTACTCCATATGACGGAGAGGTATCTCAGGGCCCACTTGGTAATACAACATCAGAATAAGCCTTGTGAGCAATGTGACTAAGTGTTAGCCATGGGATCTTGTATTAAGGAACGAGTAAAGTGTTGGAAATATGCCCTACAGGAAATAAATAAAGTGTTTATTATTATATTTCCCTGTTCATGATAGTCGTTTATTATCCATGCTATAATTGTATTGATTGGAAACACATTACATGTGTGGGTAAATAGACAACACATTGTCCCTAGTATGCCTCTAGTGAACTAGCTCATTACTCAAAGATGGTCAAGGTTTCCTAGCCATTGACATGTGATGTCATTTGATAACGGGATCACATCATTAGGAGAATGATGTGATGGACAAGACCCAAACTACAAACGTAGCATATGATCATGTCAGTTTATTGCTACTGTTTTCTGCATGTCAAGTATATGTTCCTATGACCATGAGATCATGTAACTCACGGACATCGGAGGAGTGCCTTGTGTGTATCAAACATCGCAACGTAACTGGGTGACTATAAAGGTGCTCTACAGGTATCTCCGAGGGTGTCTATTGAGTTGACATGGATCAAGACTGGGATTTGTTACTCCGTGTGACGGAGAGGTATCTCAGGGCCCACTCGGTAATACAACATCACAATAAGCCTTGCAAGCAATGTGACTAAGTGTTAGTCACGGGATCTTGTATTACGAAATGAGTAAAGAGACTTGCCGGTAACGAGGTTGAACTAGGTATGGAGATACCGACGATCGAATCTCGGGCAAGTAACATACCGAAGAACAAAGGGAACATCATACGGGATTAACTGAATCCTTGACATAGAGTTTCGACCGATAAAGATCTTCCTAGAATATGTAGGAACCAATATGGGCATCTAGGTCCCGCTATTGTTTATTGACCATAGAGGTGTCTCAGTCATGTCTACATAGTTCTCGAACCCGCAGGGTCTGCACACTTAAGGTTTGGTGACGTTTCGGTAGTATAGAGTTATGTATGGTGGTGACCGAAGGTTGTTCGGAGTCCCAGATGAGATCCCGGACATCACGAGGATCTCCGGAATGGTCCGGAGGTAAAGATTGATATATAGGAAGTCCTGTTTTGGTCGCCGGAAAAGTTTCGGGCTCATCGGTAGTGTACCGGGAGTGCCGGTAGTGTACCGGGAGGCCTCTGGGAGGGGTATTTCGACCCAAGAGGCTTCATGCACTGTTGGAGAGTGAATATCAGCCCTTAGAGGTCTTGTGGAAACTCCCACACAAGGCCCATGTGGCTGGAGAAGAAAACTGAATAGGAAAAGGTGGAAAAAGGCAAAAAAAGAGGAGCAATCCTAGTCCTACCAGGATTGGAGGAGGAGTCCTCCTCTCCTAGTAGGTTCGACCGAACCATAGGAGCCTTGGCCCTTGCGCCAAGGCTCTCCTCCTCTCCTCCTATATATACTGGTGGATTTCAGGGTTTTGCACTAGTTTTGTCAGCCACGTGCTACCCGTTCCTCCAGTGCATAGTTTCTCCTCTAGATCGGATTTCTGCAGTGCTTAGGCAAAGCCCTGCCGGAATAGCTCCACCACCATTGCCGGAGTGCCATCATGATGCCGGAGAAATTTTCTTCCTCTCTGCTCCCTCTTGCTGGATCAAGACGGCGGAGATCGTCATCAAGACGTACGTGTGCTGAACGCGGAGGTGTCGTCCGTTCGGCGCTAGATTGGAAGGACCATGATCAAGTTTGCGGGACGGATCGTGATTGGATCGCGGGACGGGTCGTGATTGGATCGCGGGACGCTCCGCGATTTGGATCGCGAAGACGTTTGACTACACCAACCACGTTTCTTAACGCTTCCCGCTTAGCGATCTACAAGGATATGTAGATCCACTCTCCCTCTCGTAGATGCTCATCACCATGGATAGGTCTTGCGTGAACGTAGGAATTTTTTTGTTTCCCATGCAACGTTCCCCATTAGTGGTATCAGATCTAGGTCTATGTGTAGATGAGATCTCGAGTATAACACAAAAGGTTTGTGGGCGTTGATGCTTAGATTGCTTCCTCCCTTGGTCGGATTTTGGTTCAGCGGTATTGTGAGATGAAGCGGCCCGGACCAACATTACTCGTATGCTTACGAGAGACCGGTTCCCTCGACTGCAACTTGTTATATAGATGGCTTGCGGGTGCCAGGTTCTCTCACTTTAGTTGGATCGGATTCGACAAAGGCGGTCCTTGAGAAGGTTTAAAAGCAAATTATGTATCACCGTTGTGGTTTATGCGTAGGTGAGAATCGTTCTTGCTAGAAACCCATAGTAGCCGCGTAAAACATGCAACAACAATTAGAGGACGTCTAACTTGTTTTTGCAGGGTATGTTGTGATGTGATATGGCCAATTACATGATGTGACATATCTGATGTATGAGATGATCATGTGATGTATAGAATTTCACGACTTGCATGTCAATGAGTACGGCAACCGGCAGGAGCCATAGGGTTGTCTTTAATTATTGTATGACATGTGTGTCAATCATTAAGCGCCATGTAATGCTTTACTTTATCGCTAAACGTTAGCAATAGTAGTAGAAGCATGCAGGGCGTGACAACCCCGATGGCGACACGTTGATGGATATCAAGATGATGGAGATCATGGTGTCGTGCCAGTGACGATGGAGATCATGCCGGTGCTTTCAAGATGGAGATCTAAAGCACAAGTTCAAGGCCATATCATGTCACTTATGAATTGCATGTGATGTTAATCCTTTTTATGCACCTTGTTTTTCTTAGTATGACGGTAGCATTATAAGGTGATCCCTCACTTAAATTTCAAGATAAATTGTGTTCTCCCCGAGTGTGCACCGTTGCGAAAGTTCGTCGTGTTGATACACCACGTGATGATCGGGTGTGATAGACTCTACGTTCACATACAATGGGTGCAAGCCAGTGTTGCACGCGCATAACACTCGGGTTAAACTTGACGAGCCTAGCATGTACAAACATGGCCTCGGAACACAAGAGACCGAAAGGTCTAACATCAGTCATATAGTAGATATGATCAACATGATGATGCTCACCATTGAAACCACCTCAACTCACGTGATGATCGGACTTGAGTTTGTGAATTTGGATCATGTGACACTCAGATGACCCGAGGGATGTCAGTTTGAGGGGGAGCTTTAGTAATTTGATTAACTAAACTCATTATCTTGAACAATAGTCTAAACAACCTTTGCATATTTATGTTGTAGATCAGTGGCTCACGTAGTAGCACCCCTGAATTTTAGTGCGTTCCTAGAGAAAGCTAAGTTGAAAGATGATGGAAGTAACTTTGTTGACTGGGCCCGTAATCTGGGGATTATCCTCATGGCTTCCAAGAAATCATATGTCCTTGATGCACCGCTTGGTGACCAACCAGAAGACATGACCTCCGAAGACGTTAAGAACGCTTGGGAGGCACGTACTGAAGATTACTCAATAGTTCAGTGTGCAATATTGTATGGCTTAGAACCGAGATTTCAAAGACATTTTGAACGTCACGGAGCATATGAGATGTTCCAGGAGTTGAAGTTTATCTTTCAGAAGAATGCCCGAATCGAGAGGTATGAGACCTTCGATAAGTTCTATGCTTGCAAGATGGAGGAGAACGGGTCTATCAGTGAACATATACTCAGAATGTCTGGGTATTCGACTCGTTTAGCGGAGTTGGGAATGGCCCTTCCGCCAGAGACGATCACTGACAGAGTTCTTCAATCACTACCACCTAGTTACAAGAGCTTTGTGATGAACTATAACATGCATGGGATGAACAAGTCAGTCGCCGAGCTGTTTGTGATGCTAAAAGTCGCTGAGTCTGAAATCCAGAAAGAACATCAAGTGTTGATGGTCAATAAAACCACTAGTTTCAAGAAGAATGGCAAGGGCAAGGGCAAGTAGGGTAAAACCAAGAAGGATGGCAAAGCAGTTGGTACTCGTGTAAAGAAGCCCAAGCATGGACCTAAGCCAGAAACTGAGTGCTTTCATTGCAAGGGAACTGGTCACTGGAAGCGGAACTGCCCCAAGTACCTGGCTGACAAGAAGGTGGCCAACGACAAACAAGGTATATATGATATACATGTTATTGATGTGTACCTTACTAGCTCTCGTTGTAGTGCCTGGGTATTTGATACCGGTTCGGTTGCTCACATTTGCAACTCAAAACAGGACCTACGGAATAGACGAAGGCTGGCAAAGGATGAAGTGACGATGCGCGTGGGAAATGGTTCCAAGGTTGATGTGATCGCCATCGGCATGCTCTCTCTTCAATTACCATCGGGATTAGTGATGAACGTGGAAAATTGTTATTTAGTGCCTGCGTTAAGCATGAACATTATATCTGGATCTTGTTTATTGCGAGACGGTTACTCATTTAAATCTGAGAATAAAGTTTGTTCTATTTATATGAGTAATATCTTTTATGGTCATGCACCCAATGTGAGGGGTTTATTCATATTGAATGTTGATAGTGATGACACACATGTTCATAACATTGATGCCAAAAGATGTAGAGTTGATAATGATAGTACCACTTTCTTGTGGCACTGCCGTTTAGGTCATATTGGTGTAAAACGCATGAGAAAGCTCCATTCTGATGGACTTCTAGAGTCACTTGATTTTGAATCACTTGAAACATGTGAACCATGCCTCATGGGCAAGATGACTAAAACGCCGTTCTCTGGAACAATGGAACGGGCAAGTGACTTATTGGAAATCATACATACTGATGTGTGCGGTCTGATGAATGTTACAGCGCGTGGTGGATATCGTTATTTTCTCACCTTCACTGATGACTTAAGTAGATATGGGTATATTTACTTAATGAAACACGAGTCTGAAACATTTGAAAAGTTCAAGCAATTTCAGAGTGAAGTTGAGAATCATCGTAACAAGAAGATTAAATTCTTGCGATCTAATCGAGGAGGTGAATATATGAGTTATGAGTTTGACAGTCACTTAAGACAATGTGGAATTGTTTCACAGTTGACACCGCCCGGAACACCACAGTGTAATGGTGTGTCCGAATGTCGTAATCGGACCTTATTAGATATGGTGCGATCTATGATGTCTCTTGTTAATTTGCCACTATCATTTTAGGGTTATGCATTAGAGATAGTTGCATTCACTTTAAATAGGGCACCATCAAAATCTGTTGAGACGACGTCATATGAACTATGGTTTGGCAAGAGGCCAAAGTTGTCATTTCTTAAAATTTGGGAATGTGATGCTTATGTCAAAAAGCTTCAGCCTAAAAAGCTGGAACCCAAAGCAGAGAAATGCGTCTTCATAGGATACCCGAAAGAGACAATTGGGTATACCTTCTATCTCAGATCCGAAGGCAAAGTGTTTGTCGCTAATAACGGAACATTTCTTGAGAAAGAGTTCCTCTCGAAAGAATTGAGTGGGAGGAAAATAGAGCTTGATGAGGTTATTGAACCTTTACTTCAACCAGAAAGTAGCGCAGTGCAGAAAGATGTTTCTGTGGAACCTACGACGGTAGAAGAGGAAGTTAATGATGATGATCATGAAGCTTCAGATCAAGCTACTATTGAACCTCGTAGGTCGACAAGGGCGCGTACTACTCCTGAGTGGTACGGCAACCCTGTCTTGGAGGTCATGTTGTTGGACAATAATGAACCTACGAGCTATGGAGGAGCAGTGATGGGCCCGGATTTTGAGAAATGGTTAGAGGCCATGAAATCCGAGATGGGATCCATGTATGAAAACAAAGTATGGACTTTTGAAGTATTACCTGAAGGGCGAAAGGCCATTCAGAACAAATGGATCTTTAAGAAGAAGACATATGTAGACGGTAATGGTACAGTCTATAAAGCTCGACTTGTGGCAAAGGGTTTTTCACAAGTTCAAGGAGTTGACTACGATGAGACCTTCTCACCCGTAGCGATGCTTAAGTCTGTCAGAATCATGTTGGCAATAGCTGCTTATTTTGATTATGAAATTAGGCAGATGGATGTCAAAATAGCATTCCTCAACGGTTTCCTTGAGGAAGAGTTGTATATGATGCAACCAGAAGGTTTTGTCGATCCAGAGAATGCTGACAAAGTTTGCAAACTCCAGCGATCCATTTATGGACTGGTGCAAGCATCTCGGAGTTGGAATAAGCACCTTGATGAGGTGATCAAAGCGTTTGAGTTTATACAAGTTTATGGAGAAGCTTGTATTTACAAGAAAGTGAGTGGGAGCTCTATAGCGTTTCTAGTATTATATGTGGATGACATATTGCTAATGGGAAACAATATAGAAATGCTAGAAAGCATGACGTAATATTTGAACAAGAGTTTTTCAATGAAGGACCTAGGAGAAGCTTCTTTCATATTAGGCATTAGGATATATAGAGATAGATCGAGACGCTTAATAGCACATACCTTGATAAAGTTTTGAAGAAGTTCAAAATGGATCAGTCCAAGAAGGGGTTCTTGCCTGTGTTACAAGGTGTGAAGTTGAGTAAGACTCAATGCCCAGTAACTGCTGAGGATAGAGAAAAGATAAGTGTCATCCCCTATGCTTCAGCCATAGGCTCTATCATGTATGCAATGCCGTGCACAAGACCGGATGTCAGCCTTGCCATAAGTATGGCCGGAAGGTTTCAAAGTGATCCTGGAATGGAGCACTAGACGACGGTCAAGAATATCGTTATGTACCTGAAAAGGACTAAGGAAATGTTTCTCGTTTATGGAGGTGATCAAGAGCTCATCGTAAAGGGTTACGTCGACGCAAGCTTTGACACTGATCCGGATGACTCTAAGTCGCAAACCGGATACGTATTTATTCTCAACGGGGGAGCGGTAAGCTGGTGCAGTTTCAAGCAGAGCGTGGTAGCCGATTCTACATGCAAAGCGGAGTACATTGCAGCCTCGGAGGCGGTTAAGGAAGGTGTCTGGATGAAGCAGTTCATGACAGATCTTGGAGTAGTGCCTAGTGCACTGAATCCAATGAACCTATTCTGTGATAACACTGGTGCCATTGCTCTGGCCAAGGAACCAAGGTTTCACAAGAGGACCAGACACATAAAGTGACGCTTCAACTCCATCCGTGATTACATCAAGGAGAAGGACATAAATATTTGCAAAGTGCACACGGATCTGAATGTTGCACACCCGTTGACTAAACCTCTTCCAAGGGCTAAACATGATCAACACCAGAACTGCATGGGTGTTCGATTCATTACAATGTAAATCACATAGTGATGTGAACTAGATTATTGACTCTAGTGCAAGTGGAAGACTGTTGGAAATATGCCCTAGAGGTAATAAATAAAGTGTTTATTATTATATTTCCTTGCTCATGATAATCGTTTATTATCCATGCTATAATTGTATTGATTGGAAACACATTGCATGTGTGGATATATAGACAACACTTTGTCCCTAGTGTGCCTCTAGTAGACTAGGTCATTGATCGAAGATGGTCAAGGTTTCCTAGCCATTGACATGAGATGTCATTTGATAATGGGATCACATCATTAGTAGAATGATGGGATGGACAAGACCCAAACTATAAACGTAGCATATGATCGTGTCAGTTTATTGCTACTATTTTCTGCATGTCAAGTATATGTTCCTATGACCATGAGATCATGTAACTCATGGACACCGGAGGAGTGCCTTGTGTGTATCAAACATCGCAACATAACTAAGTGACTATAAAGGTGCTCTACAGGTATCTCCGAGGGTGTCTATTGAGTTGGCATGGATCAAGACTGGAATTTGTTACTCCGTGTGACGGAGAGGTATCTCAGGGCCCACTCGGTAATACAACATCACAATAAGCCTTGCAAGCAATGTGAATAAGTGTTAGTCACGGGATCTTGTATTACGGAACGAGTAAAGAGACTTACCGGTAACAAGGTTGAACTAGGTATGGAGATACCGACGATCGAATCTCGGGCAAGTAACATACCAAAGAACAAAGGGAACATCATACGGGATTAACTGAATCCTTGACATAGAGGTTCGACCCATAAAGATCTTCGTAGAATATGTAGGAACCAATATGGGCATCCAGGTCCCGCTATTGGTTATTGACCGTAGAGGTGTCTCGGTCATGTCTACATAGTTCTCGAACCCGCAGGGTCTGCACACTTAAGGTTTGGTGACGTTTCGGTAGTATAGAGTTATGTATGGTGGTGACCGAAGGTTGTTTGGAGTCCCGGATGAGATCCCGGACGTCACGAGGAGCTCCGAAAAGGTCCGGAGGTAAAGATTCATATATAGGAAGTCCTGTTTTGGTCGCCGGAAAAGTTTCGGGCTCATCGGTAGTGTACCGGGAGTGCCGGTAGTGTACCGGGAGTGTCGGTAGTGTACCGGGAGGCCTCCGAGAGGGGTATTTCGACCCAAGAGGCTTCATGTGCTGTCGGAGAGTGAATATCAGCCCTTAGTGGGCTGGTGGAAACTCCCACACAAGGCCCATGTGGCTGGAGAAGAAAACCCAATAGGAGAAGGTGGAAAAAGGCAAAAAAAAAGGAGCAATCCTGGTCCTACTAGGATTGGAGGAGGAGTCCTCCTCTCCTAGTAGGTTCGGTCGAACCATAGGAGCCTTGGCCCTTGCGCCAAGGCTCTCCTCCTCTCCTCCTATATATACTGGAAGATTTTAGGGTTTTGCACTAGTTTTTTCAGCCACATGCTACCCGTTCCTTCAGTGCATAGTTTCTCCTCTAGATCGGATTTCTACAGTGCTTAGGCGAAGCCCTGCCGGAATAGCTCCACCACCATCGCTGGAGCGCCGTCACGCTGCCAGAGAACTCTTCTTACTCTCCGCTCCCTCTTGCTGGATCAAGACGGCGGAGATCGTCATCAAGCCGTACATGTGCTGAACGTGGAGGTGTCGTCCATTCGGCGCTAGATCGGAAGGACCGTGATCAAGTTCGCGGAACGGATCGTGATCAAGTTCGCAGGACGGATTGTGATTGGATCGTGGTATGGATCGTGATTGGATCGTGGGACGCACGGCGATTTGGATCACGAAGACGTTCGACTACACCAACCGCGTTTCTTAACGCTTCCCGCTTAGCGGTCTACAAGGGTATGTGGATCCACTCTCCCTCTCATAGATGCTCATCACCATGGATAGGTCTTGCGTGAACATAGGATTTTTTTGTTTCCCATGCAACGTTCCCCAACATAAAGAGACTTGTCGGTAACGAGGTTGAACTAGGTATGGAGATACCGACGATCGAATCTCGAGCAAGTAAACATACCGAAGAACAAAGGGAACATCATATGGGATTAACTGAATCCTTGACATAGAGGTTAGACCGATAAAGATCTTTGTGGAATATGTAGGAATCATTATGGGCATCCAGGTCCCGCTATTGGTTATTGACCATAGAGGTGTCTCGGTCATGTCTACATAGTTCTCGAACCCGCAGGGTCTGCACACTTAAGGTTCGGTGATGTTTCGGTAGTGTAGAGTTATGTATGGTGGTGACCACAGGTTCTTCGGAGTCCCGGATGAGATCATGGACATCACGAGGAGCTCCGGAATGGTCCGGAGGTAAATATTGATATATAGGAAAGTGGTGTTTGAACTCCGGAAAAGTTTCGGGCATTTTCGGCAGTGTACCGGGAGTGACGAATGGGTTCCGGGGACCACCAAGTGGGGCCCACATACCACAAGGGGCCACATGGGCCTTTGTGGTGGCGCATAATCCCCAGGTGGGCTTGGCAAGCCATCCCAAGAGGCCTATGCGCAGGGAAGGAGGAGATAGAGTAGATTCCAAGTTTGGGAGAGAGTCCCACTTGGAATCCACCTCCCTTGTGGGAGGTGGACTCTCCCTCTTTGGTTCAGCCGAACCTCTCCTTAGTGGATAGGGTAGGGCTGCCCTCTCTCCCCTCCTCCTATATATACTCGAGGATTTTGAGGGCAGCCCTAACCCTAATTCTGCAAAGTGCAGGCCTCTTCTTCCTCTAGTTCGTTTTCTCCTCTAGATCAGTTTTCAGCAGTGCTTAGGCGAAGCCCCGCTGGAATTGCTCCACCACCATCGCCGCAACGCCATCACGCTGCTAGAGAACTCGTCTAACTCTCCTCTCTCTTCTGCAGGATCAAGAAGGCGGAGATCTTCACCGAGCTACACGTGTACTGAACGCGGAGGTGTCGTCCGTTCAGTACTTGATCAGGAGTTCGTGGGACGGCTTCCGATTTGGATCGCGAAGACATACCACTACATCAATCGCGTTTTTAACGCTTCCACTTAGTGATCTACAAGGGTACGTAGATCCAATCTCTCCTCTCATAGATGCTCATCTCCTAGATTGATCTTGGTGAAGCGTAGGGATTTTTTTGTTTCCCATGCAACATTCCCCTATAGTGGCATCATGAGCTAGGTCTATGCGTAGATGAGATCTTGAGTAGAGAACAAAGAGTTTATGGGCGTTGATATTCAGATTGCTTCCTTCCTTAGTCTTTTCTTGGTTCAGCGGTACTATGGTATGAAGCGGCTCGGACCGACTTTACTCGTACGCTTACGAGAGACCGTGTTCCATCGATTGACATGTGACTTCGTCGCATAAAGATGGCTGGCGGGTGTCTGTCTCTCCCACTTTAGTTGGATCGTATTTGATTGATGCGGTCCTTGTAGAAGGTTGGAAAGCAATCTTCATATCACCGTTGTGGTTTTTGAGTAGGTAAGAATCGTCTTGCTAGATACCCATAGCATCCACGTAAAACACGCAACAACAATTAGAGGACGTCTAACTTGTTTTTGCAGGGTATGTTGTGATGTGATATGGCCAAATTCATGATGTGATATATGTGATGTATGAGATGATCATGTTTTTGTATAGAATATCATGACTTGCATTTCGATGAGTACGGCAACCAACAGGAACCATAGGCTTGTCTTTAATATTGTATGACCTCCGTGTCAGTCATTAAGTGCTATGTAATGCTTTACTTTATCGCTAAACGGTAGCAATAGTAGTAGAAGCATGGTGGGCGCGACAACCCCGATGGCAACACGTTGATGGAGATCAATATGATGGAGATCATGGTGTCATACCGATGATGATGGAGATCATGTCGGTGCTTTCACGATGGAGATCGAAAGCACAAGTTCATGGCCATATCATGTCACTTATGGATTGCATGTGATGTTAATCCTTTTATGCACCTTAATTTGCTTAGGATGACTGTAGAATTATAGATTCCTCACTTAAATTTCAAGATGAACTGTGTTCTCCCCGAGTGTGCACCGTTGCGAAAGTTCGTCGTGTTGAGACACCACGTGATGATCGGGTGTGATAGACTCTGCGTCCGCATACAACGGGTGTAAGCCAGTGTTGCACATGCAGCACACTCGGGTTAAACTTGACGAGCCTAGCCTGTACAGGACATGGCCTCGGCACAGAAGAGACCGAAAGGTCAAACATGAGTCATATAGTATATATGATCAACTCACGTGATGATCGGACTTGAGTTGGTGAATATGGATCATATGTCACTCAGATGACCTGAGGGATGTCAATTTGAGTGGAAGCTTTAGTAATTTGATTAACTAAACTCATTATCTTGAACAATAGTCTAAGTAACCTTTGCATATTTATGTTGTAGATCAATGGCTCGCGAAGTAGCACCCCTAAATTTTAATGCGTTCCTAGAGAAAGCTAAGTTGAAAGATGATGGAAGTAACTTTGTGGACTGGGCCCGTAATCAGAGGATTATCCTCACGGCTTCCCAGAAGACTTATGTCATTGATGCACCACTTGGTGACCCACCTGCTCCCGTGTCGTCCGAAGACGTTAAGAACGCTTGGGAGGCACATTCTAGAGATTTCTCAATAGTTCAATGTGCAATGTTGTATGGCTTAGAACCGGGTCTTCAAAGACGTTTTGAACGTCATGGAGCATATGAGATGATCCAAGAGTTGGAGTTTATCTTTAAGAAGAATGACCGGATAGAGATGTATGAGACCTCCGATATGTTATATGCTTGCAAAATGGAGGTGAACGGGTCTATCAGTGAACATATACTCAGAATTTCTGGGTATTCGACTCGTCTGGCGGAGTTAGCGATGCCTCCTCCGCCAGAGGCGATCACTGACAAAGTTCTTCAATCACTGCCACCTAGCTACAAGAGCTTCGTGCTGAACTATAACATGCACGGGATGAACAAGTCAGTCGCTGAGCTGTTTGCGATGTTGAAAGTCGCTAAGTCTGAAATCCAGAAAGAACATCAAGTGTTGATGGTCAATAAAACCACTAATTTCAAGAAGAATGGCAAGGGCAAGAAGGGTAACTCCAAGAAGGTTGCTACTTCTATGAAGAAACCCAAGGATGGTCCCAAGCCAGAAACTGAGTGCTTTCATTGCAAGGGAACTGGTCACTGAAAACGGAACTGCCCCAAGTATCTGGCTGACAAGAAGGCGGCCAACAACAAACAAGGTATATATGATATACATGTTATTGATGTGTACCTTACTAGCTCTCGTTGCAGTGCCTGGGTATTTGATACCGGTTCGGTTGCTCACATTTGCAACTCAAAACAGGAACTACGGAATAGACGAAGGCTGGCGAAGGACGAAGTGACGATGTGCATGGGAAATGGTTCCAAGGTTGATGTGATCGCCGTCGGCACGCTCTCTCTTTGATTACCATTGGGATTAGTGATGAACCTGAATAATTGTTATTTAGTGCCTGCGTTAAGCATGAACATTATATCTGGATCTTGTTTATTGCGAGACGGTTACTCATTTAAGTCAGAGAATAATGGTTGTTCTATTTATATGAGTAATATCTTTTATGGTCATGCACCTAATGTGAGGGGTTTATTCATATTGAATCTTGATAGTGATGATACGCATGTTCATAACATTGATGCCAAAAGATGTAGAGTTGATAGTGATAATACCACTTTCTTGTGGCATTGCCGTTTAGGTCATGTTGGTGTAAAATGCATGAGGAAGCTCCATGCTGATGGACTTTTGGAGTCACTTGATTTTGAATCACTTGACACATGTGAACCATGCCTCATGGGCAACATGACTAAAACACCGCTCTCTGGAACAATGGAATGGGCAAGTGACTTGTTGGAAATCATACATACTGATATGTGCGGTCCAATGAATGTTGCAGCGCACGGTGGATATCGTTATTTTCTCACCTTCACTGATGACTTAAGTAGACATGGGTATATTTACTTAATGAAACACAAGTATGAAACATTTGAAAAGTTTAAGCAATTTCAGAGTGAAGTTGAGAATCATCGTAACAAGAAGATTAAATTCCTACGATCTAATCGAGGAGGTGAATATCTGAGTTATGAGTTTGGCAGTCACTTCAGACAGTGTGGAATTGTTTCATAGTTAACACCGCCTAGAACACCACAGCATAATGGTGTGTCCGAACGCTGTAAACGAACCTTATTAGATATGGTGCATTCTATGATGTCTCTTGCCAATTTGCCACGATCGTTTTGGGGTTATGCATTAGAGACAGCTGCATTCACTTTAAATAGGCCACCATCGAAATCCATTGAGACGACGCCATATGAACTTTGGTTTGGCAAGAGGCCAAAGTTGTTGTTTCTTAAATTTTGGGGATGTGATGCTTATGTCAAAAAGCTTCAGCCAGAAAAGCTGTAACTCAAAGCGGAGAAATTCGTCTTCATAGGATACCCGAAAAAGACAGTTGGGTATACCTTCTATCTCAGACCCGAAGGCAAAGTGTTTGTCGCTAAGAATGGAATGATTCTTGAGAAAGAGCTTCTCTCGAAAGAATTGAGTGGGAGGAAAATATAGCTTGATGAGGTTATGGAACCTTTACTTCAACCAAAGAGTAGCACAGCACAGTAAGATGTTTCTGTGGAGCCTATGGCAGCTGAAGAGGAACTTAATGATGATGATCATGAAGCTTCGGATCAAGTTACTATTGAACCTCGTAGGTCGAGAAGGGCGCGTACTGCTCCTGAGTGGTATGGCAACCCTGTCTTGGAGGTCATGTTGTTGGACAACAATGAAACTACGAGCTATGGAGGAGCGATGATGGGCCCGGATTCCAAGAAATGGTTAGAGGCCATGAAATCCGAGATGGGATCCATGTATGAAAACAAAGTATGGACTTTGGAAGTATTACCTGAAGGTCGAAAGGCCATTCGGAACAAATGGATCTTTAACAAGAAAACGGATGCGGACGGTAATGTCACCGTCTATAAAGCTCAACTTGTGGAAAACGGTTTTTCACAAGTTCAAGGACTTGACTGCGATGAGACCTTCTCACCCGTAGCGATGCTTAAGTCCGTCAGAATTGTGTTAGCAATAGCTGCATATTTCGACTATGAAATTTGGCAGATGAATGTCAAAACAGCGTTCCTTAACGGTTTCCTTGAGAAAGAGTTGTATATGATGCAACCGGAAGGTTTTGTGGATCCAGAGAATGCTGACAAAGTTTGCAAACTCCACCGATCCATTTATGGACTGGTGCAAGCATCTCGGAGTTGGAATAAGCGCTTTGATGAGGTGATCAAAGCGTTTGGGTTTATACAAGTTTACGGAGAAGCTTGTATTTACAAGAAAGTGAGTGGGATCTCTGTAGCATTTCTAATATTATATGTGGATGACATATTGCTGATTGTAAACAATATACAAATGCTAGAAAGCGTGAAGAAATATTTGAACAAAAGTTTTTCAATGAAAGACCAAGGAGAAGCTGCTTTCATATTAGGCATTAAGATCTATAGAGATAGATCGAGACATTTGATAGCACTTCACAAGGCACATACCTTGATAAAGTTTTGAAGAAGTTCAAAATGGATCAGTCCAAGAAGGGGTTCTTGCCTGTGTTACAAGGTGTGAAGTTGAGTAAGACTCAATGTCCAGTGACTACAAAAGATAGAGAGAAGATGAGTGTCATCCCCTATGCTTCAGCCATAAAGTCTATCATGTATGCAATGTTGTGCATAAGACCCGATGTCAGCCTTGCCATAAGTATGGCCGGAAGGTTTCAAAGTGATCCTAGAATGGAGCACTAGACGACGGTCAAGAATATCGTTATGTACCTGAAAAGGACTAAGGAAATGTTTCTCGTTTATGGAGGTGAGCAAGAGCTCATCGTAAAGGGTTACGTCGACGCAAGCTTTGACACTGATCCGGATGAATCTAAGTCGCAAACCGGATACGTATTTCTTCTCAACGAGGGAGCGGTAAGCTGGTGCAGTTTCAAGCAGAGCGTGGTAGCCGATTCTACATGCGAAGCGGAGTACATCGCAGCCTCGGAGGCAGCGAAGGAAGGTGTCTCGATGAAGCAATTCATGATAGATCTTGGAGTAGTGCCCAGTGCACGGAATCCAATGACTTTGTTCTGTGACAACACTGGCGCCATTGCTCTGGCCAAGGAACCAAGGTTTCACAAGAGGACCAGACACATAAATCGACGCCTCAACTCCATCCGCGATTACATCGAGGAGATGGACATAAATATTGGCAAAGTCCACACGGATCTGAATGTTGCAGACCCGTTGACTAAACCTCCTCCAAGGGCTAAACATGATCAACACCAGAACTGCATGGGTGTTCGATTCATTACAATGTAAATCACATAGTGATGTGAACTAGATTATTGACTCTAGTGCAAGTGGGAGACTGTTGGAAATATGCCCTAGAGGCAATAAATAAAGTGTTTATTATTATATTTCCTTGTTCATGATAATCTTTTATTATCCATGCTATAATTGTATTGATTGGAAACACATTGCATGTGTGGATATATAGACAACACTTTGTCTCTAGTGTGCCTCTAGTAGACTAGTTCGTTGATCGAAGATGGTCAAGGTTTCCTAGCCATTGACATGAGATGTCATTTGATAATGGGATCACATCATTAGTAGAATGATGGGATGGACAAGACCCAAACTATAAACGTAGCATATGATCATGTCAGTTTATTACTACAGTTTTCTGCATGTCAAGTATATGTTCCTATGACCATGAGATCATGCAACTCACGGACACCGGAGGAGTGCCTTGTGTGTATCAAATGTCGCAACGTAACTGGGTAACTATAAAGGTACTCTACAGGTATCTCCGAGGGTGTCTACTGGGTTGGCATGGATCAACACTGGGATTTGTTACTCCGTATGACAGAGAAGTATCTTAGGGCCCACTCGGTAATACAACATCACAATAAGCCTTGCAAGCAATGTGACTAAGTGTTAGCCATGGGATCTTGTATTACGGAATGAGTAAAGAGACTTGCACATTATGAGGTTGAACTAGGTATGGAGATACCGACGATCGAATCTCGGGCAAGTAAACATACCAAAGAACAAAGGGAACATCATACGGGATTAACTGAATCCTTGACATAGAGGTTCGACCGATAAAGATCTTCATAGAATATGTAGGAATCAATATGGGCATCCAGGTCCCACTATTGGTTATTGACCGTAGAGGTGTCTCGATCATGTCTACATAGTTCTCGAACCCACAGGGTCTGCACACTTAAGGTTCGGCGACGTTTTGGTAGTATAGAGTTATGTATGGTGGTGACCGAAGGTTGTTCGGAGTCCCAGATGAGATCACGGACGTCACAAGGAGCTCCGGAATGGTCTGGAGGTAAAGATTGATATATAGGAAAGTGGTGTTTGAACTCCGGAAAAGTTTCGGGCATTTCCGGCAGTGTACCGGAAGTGACGAATGGGTTCCGGGGACCACCAAGTGGGCCCACATACCCCAAGGGGCTACATAGGCCTTAGAGGTGGCGCACCAGCCCCTGGTGGGCTGGGCAAGCCAGCCCAAGATGTCTATGCGTAGGGAAGGAGGAGATAGAGTAGATTCCAAGTTTGGGAGAGAGTCCCACTTGGAATCCACCTCCCTTGTTGGAGGTGGACTCTCCCTCTTTGGTTCGGCCGAACCTCTCCTTGGAGGAGAGTCTAGGGCTGCCTCCTCTCCCCTCCCTCCTATATATACTCGAGGATTTTGAGGGCAACCCTAACCCTAATTCTGCCAAGTGCGGCCCTCTTCTTCCTCTAGTTCGTTTTCTCCTCTAGATCGGTTTTCAGCAGTGCTTAGGCGAAGCCCTGCTGGAATTGCTCCACCACCATCGCCGCAACGCTATTGCGCTGCCGGAGAAGTCATCTACCTCTCCGCTCTCTCTTGCTGGATCAAGAAGGTGGAGATCTTCACCGAGCTGCATGTGTATTGAACGCGGAGGTGTCGTCCGTTCGGTACTTGATCGGTAGTTCGTGGGACGGCTTGCGATTTGGATTGCGGAGACGTACCACTACATCAACCGCGTTCTTTAACGCTTCCGCTTAGCGATCTACAAGGGTACGTAGATCCAATCTCTCCTCTCATAGATGCTCACCTCCTAGATTGATCTTAGTGAAGCGTAGGAAATTTTTGTTTCTCATGTAACGTTCCCCAACACCATACCCAGCTCAAAATGTTCTCACCCTCCACAAATGCCATGGCTAGTGGGATGATTTGATTGTTCCCATCCACACCAATAGCAGTCAGTATTTGCCCTTTGTATTGACCAGTCAGGAATGTACCCACAAACATAACAGGAGGACAATGCCGGAAAGCTTCGATGCACATACCAAAAGAGAAGAATACTCGTTTCAACACCTTGTAATCTGGTATAATCTCCAACCTCGTGTGTTGTATGTTAACATAAGTGCCGAGATTCCTCTCCTTCAGTATGTCAAGGAGACAGACAACATTATCATATGAGTCAAAGAACATCCCAAACCTTTCCTCCATAACTTTCTGCTTAGCCCTCCAAGCCTTCCCATATGGAATGTCATAATTCCATCTGACCTTCACTGCTTTCTGGATGTGTTTTGTTTCCATGTCTTTCTTCTCCACTATCTCAGTATACATGAGTTGCGCGATGAGAGTTGAAGTTAGGTTTGGATGATGAACTAACAGGTTTTTCGTCACACAATTATGCGGGACCACATTGGTGACAACCCAGTGGATGTTATACTTCGGCACGTGCCTGTGCACCTTCGCAGGACAACCTATTTCAACACACTTCACGGTATATTTTGTTGGACTCGATATGTGTGTCTGGAAAACCCTCTGCTTAGACATAGCCCACTTTATCACCGCATATTTCAATTTTTTCTTTGTGTCAAACATAGCCCCTATCTGGACTTGGTTCATATTATATTGCCATGGAGTCTCATGGCCATCGTTGACAGTAATGTCGGTGGATATGTCCTGATCCCATGCAGAAGGAATCGGTACCTCCACTTCATCCTCCGTATTTTCAGAATCTAGATCCTCCGTAAAGCCATCCTCGTCCTCTTCCTCCATCACCCTCTGCATTTCATCGCCTTCCTCATCCCCATCAGCAACACCAGAACTAGCTAATACTATCGACTGAATACTCTGCCCAGTATCATGACCACAAACATTGTGTGGCACATAGTCTGACTCTTTCTCGGCTTGGCTAGCATCCACATCCGGTGGCTATGACCCAGATACATAAATCTCGTTAGCCACTTGACTACCATGGCCTGGTTCATACCCCAGGTTGAGTTGTACGATATTCTCCTCCTTCGCCACTGGTTGCACTAGGGCATATGGGTGGATTCTTCGGTCTCAGCAACGACTTAACAGGGTCAACCAATGATGCCTCCTATCTATCGGCATCAACTCCCACTTGACATTTTTACAGGATTTGGTCCACAATGCATGAATACTGACGGAACATACTTCAGGATCCAGCCCAAAACTAGTAGTCAACCAGTGCTTCAACTGCCTAGTGTCTAGTCTGTCCGGATCTGAAAGTGTCATGACGCCTTTTTTTAACTCGCTAAGATCAACCCCCAATTCATTATATCAAACATTACCAATGTCGTAATAAAGAGTCAAATTTACTGATTCAAACATTTTCACCTGTCAGACATTGCCAGCTTCTCATTAATCGCAAAGAACAAAATTATTCCCAGGGCTACGTACACTAAATAAACGTACACTAAAATGACTACACTAAATAAACTTAATAAACGTACACTAAATAAACGTACACTAAAATGACTACACTAAATAAACTAAATAAACATACACTAAAATGACTACACTAAATAAACTAAATTAACGTACAATAAAAAAACTAAAATAAACTAAATAAATTCGGTATACCTTTGACGCGTGTGTCCCCTTTTTCTTCCTCTCCACCTTCTTCTTCCTCTCCACCACACCACCTCCTCACCAGCCACACCTCCATCACCCCACCATGGCTCCTCCAAACGCACAAAAAACTACACCATGACACAAAAAGAGACCGTAGACCGGTGGAGCTGGTTATGATCTATTGTTTCTGTGGATTGGATAGGAAAATGAGTGGAGGATGGAGGAGATTGGAAGGGGTGCAAAATGAAAGAAGAAAAACGAGAGAGAGAGTAGCCAGCGACCTGAGGAGGAAGAAGGTACCGGTCGACCTTATCCAAGAGTTCTTCGGCCTCCTAGAGGCTAACGGACCCTCTTCGGCCGCCTGCAAGCCGATGGGTGTCTTTTCGGCCACCAGCGGGCCCACAGGCCCTGTTCGGCCCCCCGCAAGCCAACTGGTCCCCTTCGGCCTCCCGTAGGCTGACATGCCCCTCTTCGGCCTACCAGAGGCCGACGGGGAACCATTTGTGATTTTTTTTTTGAATTTGGGCATACGGTTTTCGAATTTGGTACAAAATCGGTCGTACTTTTGAAAAAAAATCGTGTCATCCGCACTACAGCACCATACGGTACTACAAAGGATCTCAACCCAAAAATAGAACACAAGCCTATATCTTTTTTTAGAAAAGGAGGAAAGCCTCCGGCCTTTGCATGAGCACGATGCATACAGCCTCTTTATTAAGTGAAGTGGTCTCAAATATCCGCGGTCCACATAGTCTCCACAAACACAAAATGAACAAAAAAAGAAAATCAAAACAACGCCACAACCGGCTAAAGAGGCCTAGATGCCTAACCATCTATCCTATTACTGGACTGCCATCCAAACCGGTTGTAGATATCCCGCGCTAGTATCTCCCACCGGGTAGACCCAGTAACCAAAGGCTCCCTGGTATCCACATGAGTGAGTAACGACCAAGTACGGATCCACGCCGATGCTCTGTGCAGTACCTGCAAAAAGTTAATATGCGTTTGCCTGTTAAAAACAACATCATTTCTGCAATTCCATATGGCCCAAAGTAGTGCACATAGACCAATACGAATGTGCTTAGCAGTATTTGTATCAACTCCATCTAACCACGTTCCAAACAATGTATCAATGGAATCGGGAGGCATAATATTAAAGGCTATACGAACTGTCTACCATAAAACTCGTGCAAGTGGACATTGGATAAAGAGGTGTTTAATGGTTTCCACATTATCACAGAAGCTACATCGCGTGTTTCCCCTCCAATTACGTTTAGCCAAATTATCCTTAGTGAGAATCACCTTCTTGTGCACAAACCACATGAAGACTTTGATTTGTAAAGGCACTTTGACTTTCCAAATGTGAATCGATTTGGGTATGATTGTTGTATCAATAAGATTCAAATACATTGATTTCACTGTGAAAAGACCATTATTCGTTTGATAATTGTACATCCATTAGTCTTCTCAATAGGTGTATCCAAGACTCCCAGCGATGACCTATAATTGCTCGTCGGAATTGAATGTTTAAAGGGATTGACTGTAATATTGTGTTGACGTACGCATCCTTACGTTGCACAATATTATATAGAGTTGGGTACTGAATGGCCAAAGGCGTCTCCCCCAACCATGTATCCTCCCAGAATCTCGTTGCTTCACCATTTCCAATAATAAATCTAGTTCTCTGGAAAAAGGCTACCTTCACTCTCATAAGCCCTTTCCAGAATGGTGAATCATTCGGCCTCACATTCACCTGGGCTAAAGTTTTAGTTTGTAGGTACTTATTACGCTAAATTTGTACCCACATACCTTCCGTCTCAACAGATAATCTAAACAACCACTTGCTCAGCAGACATGTGTTTTTTTACCTCTAAGTCCTCAATCCCGAGGCCCCCTTGGTCCTTGGGCCTACATATTATGTCCCATCTAGCGAGCCTATATTTCTTCATATCTTCATCACTCTACCAAAAGAATCGAGATCGATAAAAGTCCAACCTTTTACGTACCCCTACCGGTACCTCAAAGAAGGACAGGAGGAACATCGACATACTCATAAGAACCGAGTTAATCAGAATTAGCCATCCTCAATATGACAGAAGCTTGCCCTTCGAGCAGCTTAGCTTCTTCTCAAAGCGATCCTCGATGCACTTCCATTCTTTATTTGAGAGCTTCCTATGATGAATGGGTATGCCTAGGTAACTAAATGGTAGACATCCCAGTTCACAGCCGAACAATTGTTTGTAAGCGTCTTGTTCATCCTTGGCTCTCCCAAAGCAAAACAGTTCACTCTTGTGAAAATTTATTTGCAAACCAGACAATTGTTCAAATAGGCAGAGTATGAGCTTCATGTTTCGTGTTTTTGCCATGTCATGTTCCATAAATAAAATGGTATCATCAGCATATTCTAGGATGGACACACCACCATCTACCAGATGCGGTACTAGTCCACCTATTAGGCCCTCCTGCTTAGCCCTTCCTATAAGAATTGCCAACATGTCCGCAACTACATTAAATAGGATGGGTGACATAGGGTCTCCCTGTATGAGACCTTTGAATGTTTGGAAGAAATAGCCCATGTCATCATTGACCTTAACTCCAACGCTTCCCTTTTGTACAAAGGATTCGACTTGTCTCCTCCATATATCGTCGAAACCCTTCATACGCAGTGCCTGCTGAAGGAATGACCATTTCACTTTATCATATGCCTTTTCAAAATCCACCTTAAAGATAACTCCATCTAGCTTCTTAGAGTGGATTTCATGCAGGGATTCGTAAAGAACAACCACTCCCTCAAGTATGTTCCTACCCGACATAAAGGTTGTCTGACTCGGCTGCACCATCTCGTGTGCAATCCGTGTCAACCTATTTGTTCCTACCTTCGTACAAATTTTGAAGCTAACATTCAATAGGCAAATAGGTCGGAATTGTTCAATGCGCACAACCCCCTCCTTCTTTGGCAACAACGTCACTATTCCAAAGTTTAGGTGAAATAACTGAAGGCGGTCATCAAACAAATCCTAGAACATGGGTAATAAGTCACCTTTAATAATATTCTAGTATCTCTTGTAGAACTCAGCCGGAAACCTATCCGGCCCTGGTGCCTTATTATTTTTCATTTGCGAAATAGCTTCAAACACCTCCTTCTCCTTGAAAGGTGCGGTTAATGTCTCATTCTCGTCCGTCCCGAGCTGAGGTATGTCCCCGACCACGTGCTCATCCATGGATACATGATTATCCTCTGGCGGACCGAATAGTTTCTTATAGTACTCAAAGATGTACAATTTCAGGTTCTCATATCCTATGATTGTACCCTCATCCTGCTCAAGTTGATAGATTTTCTTCTTTCTGTGTTTTCCATTTGCAATTAGATGAAAAAATTGCATATTGCCATCGCCTTGTATTACCTGGCGCAGTTTCACTCAAAGTGCCCACTTCATCTCCTCCTCTCTCAATAATTGTTTCAACTTTATTTCTGCCTCCGTTTTCAAATACCTCTCATTGTCATTTAATAACGAAGTTTCAACCCTTATATCTAACTCGTTTATAAGATCTAGAAGCTATTGTTTTTCTTTCTTATATATTCCACTTTCATGTTTTGCCCATCCCCATAGGAACTGTCTCGGGTGTCTAATCTTGTTATGCCACCTGTCAATATTCGAGCTACTCCCCGTGTACCTAGCCCACTCCCTGGCTATGAGGTCCACAAAACCTTCTCTCTCGAACCATGCCAGTTCAAAAGAAAACAGATTTTTATTCCGCCCATATGTTGCCTCCCCCGAGTCAACAAACAATGGAGTATGATCAGAAATAGCTCTTGGCAACACTCTCACTGTAACCCGTGGAAATTTCTGCTCCCATTCCACACTTGACAGGACCCGATCCAACTTTTCAAAAGTCGGAGTACGTAGCGTGTTTTCCCAAGTAAATTTTCTTCCTGATAGCTCAATCTCATGCAAATCAAGGCTCTCTATAATTGTATTGAACATGAATGACCATCTGCCATCAAAGTTATCATTATTTTTCTCATCTCTTCTCCTGATGATATTGAAATCCCCCTACTAAAATTGGCAACCTCTCATCCCCGCAAACCCGGACAAGATCCGCCAGAAAGTCCCTCTTGAGCTCTGGCTGAGTCGCTCCATATACGGCTACGAGTGCCCATTGGAACCCGTCCTCTTTGGACCGCACTCTGAATTTGTCCACAAAGTCCCCAAGCCCTACACTTTGGACTTCAAGTGTGTCACACCGTACCCCAAGTAAGATCCCCCCAGACCTTCCTCTTGGAGGCAAACAGTGCCAGTCGAAATCAATACCACCAGTAAGTGTGCTAAGAAAATGAGATGTAAAGTTATCCCTCCCAGTCTTCATCAATGCAATAAAATCTAATTTGTGCTCAAGTGATGCTTCCACAAGAAATCTTCGTTTAGCCAAGTTCGCTAGACCTCTGCTATTTCAAAAAACTCCTTTCATCTATCATCATGGAATTTCTTAGCAATCTTAAATCGTGCACTTCTAAGCACTGCTAAGACGGGATACACCTTCCTCTTCCAGGTGCGTTTTGGTTTGTCCTGTCCGTCCTGTCGGTCCATATAACCAGCAGCTTGAGAGTTACAATCGTCCACTTGCAAAGGGGCCATATACCCCTCCACAGCTACGACATTATTATCATCAAGCATAAGTGAGTGCGGCACCAGATCCTCACAAAGTTGTTCTAAAGCCCCTATTCCCAGTGCATTAATGTCAGAATCATTCATAGGCTCAACAGCTGCAATCTTTCTAGCCATCTCTATTGCTCTATCTGCCTCTATGTCTAATAAGTCATTGACCAATTTAGAAATTTCTTTACCATTACTACCCAAAGATATCCCTAATTTATTTGCATTTAGAATTATATCATGATCGGAAAAATGCAAAATCGAACAACTCGTGTCGATAGCCATACCTGTGGAAGTCTCGATGTCACGGAGCTTAGCCGCCCGCATGGCACAGCCCATCTGTAGCTCATCAACATCAGGCTGCGCTTGTAGACGGCTGCTCGCCCGCCTCGCCTCGCTCACCGGGTCTGGGATCCCCCCAAACTCGATGAGCTCCTCAGCAGTGGGAGAAATCGGACCATGGCCACCTGCCACGCGTCCAGCCTGCGCCGCATGAGCGTTACCCCCAGAACCCTGACCTCCTGTCGCGGAACCGGTCATGCAAACCAGTGCTCCCGCGTGGCTCGAAGTAGTCGCACCCGCGACCGGGGTGTGAACTCCTACCACCCCTAGGGCGGGACTCATCACTGGGTAGCTATTGGTGGCCTGGACTGGGATGTGGTCACCTCTCACCTCACCAGCCGACTGCGCCATCGTCGATGGGGACAGGGAGCGGTCATATGTTCGCTTCCCACCCGTCCCCGACTCTCCCTGGCCAACTGAGACCTTGGGAGATGCAGACTATCGAAATAAAGCGGAGTCTGTAGGTGACGGAGTACAACTGATGTGCGTCCTGGGCGTGTAATCTCCCGCAACTGAGATCGCGGCCCTCATCGTCATATCAGGTGCCCGAGGAGACATAACCGGCGTCAGCATAGGTGATGTTGATGGCAGCTCCTGCTCCATCGGATCATCCATCTCTGCTCTAACACCCCATAATCTGGCAGGTGCAGAAGAAGGCCCAAATGACCCAAATCTCAAATGATGTGACTTGGAAGAACTATGTGTGTGCTCCCTAGTAGAGTCGCCCTCTGCTGTCTCTGACAATGGTGCCACACCATTGTTCATGGTATCTTTCTGAACCTGGCCCTTGTCCAGGTTGCCATCATGTCCATGACTCTCATCAGTGTCCATATCGACCTGCCTAGCCAGCTCTAGAAAGCCAGCATCCTCCTCGATCTCAATATCTAGCTGAAAGCTCCGGCCATCATACGTCCATGTGACTAAATCGGGAATGTGCTCCACACTGATAACACTGACCAATAGACGGGCAATCCCCTGCGCACGAGTAAACGTCATATCCGCCTTCTCGGTTTTACCGATCAGAGATCCAAGGCTCCAGGTGACCATGAAGTCATCTAGCGCCGCGCATGGCGCCCCTAAGAACCTGACCCAAAGCTATGGCAGTGGAGTGCCCTCTGGTACCTTCTGAGTCCATGCATCGAACTCAAGTATGCAGGTGCTGTTGGGAACCCTCCTCATCCCAAACTTAAGGAGCCTAGCCAGGTCCTCCTTAGTGGGAAAATCCACTGTGTAAACATGATCGTCGAGTCTGACCGGGTCCCACTGGAAAGTAGCAAAAACTAACTCACATAGGCGCTGCACAACTTGTTCAGAAGTCAAAGACCCACGCGTGATTCTCACCATCCCAGTCCAGGAACTCTCCGTAGGCAGTGCTGTTGAGGTGGATCTAGGTGATTCGAAAAACATGAGCTCTGGGCAACAAACTCCATATATAGTAACCACCGGTTTCGGCCTCAAGAGTATAGGACACTCCCCTGTAACGTGCTTTGGCTTGCGGCAGATATCACATAGCTCCACCGTGCACTCCGCCACAAAATGCCCTGGGCCACCACAGCGGTAACAAGTCATCTTCTCTTTTTTCCTGGCATCCTTCGTAACCCTCTATCCCTCGGACTTTTCAAAACCCTTCTCTGACACCATGTCTCGAGTTGCCGCGTCAGATACATTGGGAACAGAAACGTCAGCAAGCGCACGGACCACGTCCAGAGCGGCACCTGGCTGGCCTCCCGCGCCCGCCGTTGGTGCAGCTGCTGCTCGGACCTCAGTCGTTGCCTCCGCCTGAGGAGGTGGGTCAGTCTGTGGTGGTAAGGGGTCCCGTGGCCATCTGCCACCACCCCGGCCCTTGTAGTTCGGCCGATACAACGGTCGGTAGCGGTTCACCGGACCGGTAGCACCCTCGACGAATGGGCCTAGGGGCCCGTTAAACCCCCAGTTTCCTCCATCCGCACGACCGCCGCTGATGGAAGAAGATCCCCGGTGCAGCCCATAGCCATATGCATGGTTTTCGTTGTCTCCCCACCGTCAACGAACCTGCTGCCTACCCTCGTTGCCTCGACCACCGCCATAATCACCGCGCCCACAGGCTGCATGGTTTCCATCTCCACGCCCAGCCCCTCCATTAGCGGGCATCGCTGGTGCTTTTGGAGGCGGATGTGGGTTGCCGCAGCCAGCCATGGTCAACTCCGTCGCCAACGGAGGTGGGACACGAGGCGCCCGACCCTCCCGTAGACGAGGGAATCCCGGCCGGTTTTATCACCGCCGTACCCTAGGCGAAGGAGCGACGATGTGTTCGGGGGCGTGCTCGTCTACAACATCACGAGAGGAAACCTCGATGGAATCATCTTGAGTCTCAGACTGGGCCACATACCCAGTATCATTGAGGCCCACGGCTGTCCCGAACGAAGGCAGCCCAACAGGGCCCAGCAAAAAATTTAAATGCCTCGATCGGATCTCAGCGAGCGCGATCGGCGGCGCCGGCGCAGCCACCGCCGGCGGCATCCTCTTCTTCTTCCGACGAACCGCATGCCAAGAAGATGGTAGAATGAAATCGAAAAGAGTAGGCTTCGGCACACGTACCTTCGGGATTGTCCCACTCCATGGCCTGATCGTCGTCGTCGACGATCGCCGATGAACCAGCCGCCGCACGACCTCTAACTTGTTCGTCGACGATATCCCCGACCATGTTGGATCATCCTTTGACACCGTCGCTTCCACCAGATCAGCCAATTCCGCGTCGACAATCCCGTCCTGAAATGCATCACAAATGCAGTCAGAGGGGGTTGGTGAGCTCACCGCCGGTGTCGCCACGACAGGGCTCCCCTCTCCATCTTGGTCGTCCTCCTTGTCCTCTACTAGCACCCAGAACCGACCGCCTGGCCTGGCGGTGCTAGCCCAATCCTGGGCGCCAGGTGTCGCCTCGGTCGCCGTCCCCATCGCCTGCTTGGCGCGATCCATCAGCCTGACGGGTCGCCGAAGTCTGATCCACCGCGCGAGCCCCCCCCCCCCCCCCCAACCGGCAACCGCGTGCGCCACCAAACGTCCTGGCTGACCCCGCGCGATCCTGCAGCGAGGAGAGGATCGGCGCCGGCGCTAGTTCGAGCGGCGGAGGCAGGTGCGCCTGCGTCGTCCCGTCTGTCGCCTCACCCATCACCAATCGTCTCCTGCAAATTTTTATATGTCACCCATCACCCATCACCCATCGTCTCCTCACACAAGCCTATATCTATATAGATATACATTGCTTGAGCAACAACTTGTGTGCACAGAAAAGATAAGAAACTGGTACTAGAACTTGTCAAGTCGATTCGTGGAACAAGGGCGGGTACTTGTAACAGCAAAGTGTTTTAAGTAGCTCACTCCATCCTTGATCCCGCAGCGCATCTGACTTTCCGTATGTATGCTTATCTCTGCAAAAAAGAAAAGCTACTTCGGGAATCAACCTCATTTCTGTAGAGAAAAGTGGTTTCATTATACGCCATCAGAGAGGGCGGCCTCTCTTTTGATCCAAATAAATAAATCTGTAGAGAAATTAGAGCTTCTCCGAGAATCAATGCCGTCTGCGGCAGAATAACATTCATTGACAATCAACAGCGTGTGCAGCAGCAGAACCTTGGTTCAGTGCGGGAAGTGACCTTCTAAGGTGGGGTGAGAGAGGCTCGAACTCTCCACCTCAGGATCACTCACGCCATTAGCTATGAGACCTACGCGCTAGCCAACTGCGCCACCACCCCCTTGTTGACTCAGAAAGGAAACAGACATACTTGTTCTATACAAATCCATGTGCGAACACAAACGTTGAGCAACGTCACAATCGAGTTTCTAACCTCTCTTACTTACAAACCTTGGTTGGTTCTTCTGAGCATTCCGTTAATCCAGTCTCCACTCATCCTAGGGAGTTGATGAAGTGGAGCAAAGAGCTAGTATAACTAGATGATGTCTCGCGCGTTGCCGTGGAAAATATGATAAACATATGTATAAGTAGGTGCTAACAAACTAAAACTATTGCAGAGAGAAATTTCTAATTGCTCTCGGTTTGTATTTGAAAAACAGTAAATCATATAAAGCATTTGAGCGGATGATGTATCAAAAATAAACTGATGGATTGAAGTAAACAGAGTGCCATTTTAAACAAAAATGTGTAAATTGCTCTACATATATTTGCTCTAAGCGTCCAATGTACATACTGTTTATGTCCACATAAAAAATAGTGAAACAATTGGTAGATTAGTGCATAAATTGTAACTTATGACCACATGCATGACTTGATGATATGGCATGGTTACATAAAGAGGGAAAATAAGTGCTTATGACCACATGCATGACTTGATGACATGGCATGGTTACATAAAGAGGGAAAATAAGTGCTTATGACCACATGCATGACTTGATGATATAGCATGGTTACATAAAGAGGGAAAATAAGTGCTTATGACCACATGCATGACTTGGTGATGTGGCATGGTTGTATGAGGAAGGAAAATTGGTAGTGTGTTGCGACTATTTAAGAATAAAAGATAGAAGATAACACCGGCTTACGACCTTATAGAACAGGAAAATAAAATGAAAGAGATGCGATATGATTTTTAACAATCAAAATATTGACACCATTGGAGACAAGGTTGGAGAAAGCGCTTGTTTTCATGGTGGTACATGCATTGTGTTTGTAGCTCTTGTCATGTTTGTTCGGCTGTGCAGCGATGCGGTTGTCCACGCGCATGATCTCTTCCATGGAAGCCGAGGGATGGAGACGATGGTAGGAAGAATCGGCATGAGATGGTCCCTTCAAGGAGATGCTTTCAGGGGCTTATGAAAAAAGTATGTTGCGAGAATCGTCACGACGATGGTTGAAGTTTGTAAACAAACTTTGGGTGGTTCATTTATCAGTTTTGCAATGAAGTCCGGATCGAATAGCTCCTCGAATTCATAAAGTGAAAATGCCCATTGGTTGTGGTTAACTAAACCACTATAAAATATCAATATCCTCATGGAGCCTAGATAAAAAGTGCGGCATGGTCATGGTGGTGCAAGGCCTACTCGTCGACGCCTGGTTTTGGTGCATGCGGGCGTTCCCATTGGCCTTAGATCTGGACGCCACGCCGGATCCGGAGCAACAAATGGTTGCGGATGTCTGGTCTGCGGTCCCGGGCCTCAACGTGCTGGCTGCGCCTTATGTGGGTGCTTGGAGCGGCGTGTGGGTGGGGCTAGGCCAGTGGCCAACTACTTCTTCTCTTTCGGCCAGATCCAAGTCGGAGTGACAAGATGCCTCCTTTGCTCGCCACTTCCCATGGATTTGGCACCCTCCCAGCGTGCCTTGCTTAGTTTCACGTTTTATGGTTGCTTCGGCGGCCTGGTGTTAGGATTGGGGTTCTTGATCGTCGTCATTGCGGGAGGTTGGTTTCCCCTGTGTGGTTGTGACTCTGGTCTCAATAGGGACGAGGCTCAGCAAGGCCTGCGGGGGTGAGGCTATGCGAGAAAGCCATGTGTCGGCTTTGGTCGGCAGCGATGGCACGTGATGCCTTGGTTCCTCGCCTACTATGTTTTTTCTTCAGGTGAAAGGCTTAGATCTAGCTCCTGGATCTGACGGTGACGGCGTCCTTGACATCATTATTGAATAAGCATGTGCAATTTTATTACTTCACGTGGGAGGATGACAACTGAGCCTGAAGTCTGAGTGGCAGGGCGCGTGGACCGAGGGAGCGTGAGTTGTTTTCGCTAAAGCAAGCGGGTTACCCGCAAAAGCACGACGCCATGCGGCGTTACCAGGGTGCTCTACCGTCAAAGGGACGGGAGTATATTCACGTGTATAAGGATCGTATTATATATCGGGCAGCAGGTCCAGATAGCAATCTCAAACCTTGAAATTTATATATGCAAGCATACTTCATAGGATCGTATTATATTGTTTCTCGAGTTGTGGAACCAAATCGTAGTGAGCTGTTTTGGCAACGTCAAGGGGGGCAGAAATGGCTGCTGGAAGGCGACGCCAATACAACATACTTCCAGGCCATTGCTAACGGTCATCGTCGTAAATGCTCCATCCCTTGACTTTGGAAGGATGAGGAGCTCCGTGAGCACCCGGATGAGTTCCGGGCGCACATATATGCCTTCTATAGAGCTCTCTTCACGGTGACGCCAAGAGGCAGGACCTCCTTGTCCCCTGACTTTTGGCCTCAGGAGGAGTGCGTCTCGAATGACGAGCATGCAGGCTTGACTCTTCCCTTCTCACCTGAGGAGGTCCTTGGCGCGATTAAGGCCATGAAATCAAGTTCGGCTCCGGGTCCAGATGGCCTCCAGGTTGCCTTCTTCCAGCACTTCTGGCCCATCCTTCGCCCCGTGATAATGGACATGTTCCATGAATTATACATCAGGACCCATGACTTGGCCCGGTTTAATTCTGGAATCATCTCTTTGATCCCCAAAGTAGTGGGGGCGACAGATATTCGCCAGTTCAGGACCACCATGGTCATTGACGTGCTTGAGTGGATATTTGCCCAGGTCTGTGCCACTCGTCTTGCCCCTGTCACGACGCGCATCTCCCACCCCCTCCAGTACGCCTTCCTCTAGGGCCGGCAGATCCATGATGGAATCCTGGCCCTGTAGGAGATGGTGCACGAGGTCCGCAGGCGGAAGACGAAGGGGGTCTTTCTGAAGCTCGACTTCTAGAAGACCAATGACCGCCTCGACTGGTCATTCCTTCGCTTGGTGCTTGACCGAAGGGGGTTTGACGACCGTCGATGCTCCTGGATCATGCAACTAGCACGGACCGGGAGCACGGCCATCAACATCAATGGGAAGGTGGGCCTGTCTTTCCGCTCCTCGTGGGGGGTCCGACAAGGAGATTCGATCTCCTCGCTCCTTTTCAATCTTGCGGTGGATGCCCTAGCGTCCATCCTTGACAAGGCGAGGCCGGCGGGCCACCTCCGAGGGGTTGTACCCCACCTCATCTCGGGCAGGGGCATCACACACCTCCAGTATGGTCGAGGGTGCTAATTTGAATCTCGTTAACCTTAAGTTTCTGCTCTTATGCTTCGAGGACATGGCGGGGCTCAAGATTAACTTTGACAAGAGTGAGGTGGTCGTTCTTGGCTATTCGGAGGACGATCAGCAGCGGAATGCAGACAACCTGAATTGCAAGCTGTCCACGTTCCCTATTGAGTATCTGGGAATGCCGCCCTCGGATTCTTAGGTTCTATCGAGTGCATTCAACCGCCCATAAGGGGAAGGTTGTGGCTCGCTCGAAACCGTGGCGTGGGCGCTTTACCTCCAAGGGTAGCAAGACTGTCCTTAGCGACTCTAACCTCTCGAGTCTCCCCATGTATTTGATGGGGATGTACTTACCACCGGAAGGGGTACATGCGTCCTTCGATAAGGAGATGTCCCGCTTCTTCTGGCAAGCATCGAGCGGTCACCAGAAATATCATATGGTGAAGTGGGCAGACATCTGCTTTCCCAAGGATATGTGTGGCCTGGGTATTTGTGCCTCATGTCGGATGACCGTCACCCTCATGTTCAGATGGGTCTGGCATATCATCCATAATGATGGGGGTCTCTGGCTTCAGCTTGTTCAGGCAAAGTATCTGAGTGGAGTTTCCCTCCTTGCGTGTGGCCACATGGATGGCTCCCAATTTTGGCGATCCATCCAAAATATTAAGCATGAGGTCTGACTTGGCTTATCCTTCGCGGTGGGGAACGAAAGCGGAACCATGGTTTGGCTTAATCGGTGGCTTGGAGATTGTCCTCCCAGCAGTAGGTTCCCACGCTTATTTGCCATCTGCGGGAACCCGTCGCTCCTGCTCTCTGAGGCGGTACAGGAAGGGCAGTGGAACCTCTAGTTCTGTCGCTCGCTCGACCCTCCAGACATGGTGGAATGGTCCAATCTTTTGGCCTCCTTACCACGAGGGCTGGACCCTGCCCCTGACCTTGCACATTGGCTTCCCTCTCCCTCGGGAGATTTCACTGTCGCCTCGGCATATAGTGCGTTGCGCCAAAGGTTGCCACTTTCGTGGACAACACCTCTTTGGAAGGCCCCGCTATCCCTTAAAATTAAAATTTTTGTCTTGCAACTTTTGCCAGATCGCCTCCCCCCGGGGATTGAGGTGCTTAAGATGCACGGTCGGGGCAATGAACTTTGCCCCCTATGAGGGGTTCTGGAGGACGGGACCCACATTCTTTTCTCCTGCACGGCCGCTAGGTCGCTTTAGAGCTTCGTTCAGGAGGCCTTAGGGCCTTAGTGGGAAGCTTCAAACCTTCCCAGCTTCCTGCAAGCCCGAGCCTCCTAGGCTGGTGGGAAACGACGTCTTTTTTGGTTGATTTTCGCCACTATGTCCTGGTCGCTCTGGACTACGCATAATAAGATGGTCATCGAGCGAGTCTTCTTAAGGCATGCCTCTGACTCCTTCAAATTTCTTGCCTTTCTGCAGCACTAGCACCCGTTGGCTATGCAGCGGGATCAGGAGCGCAATGGAGGGATGTTGGACGCCCTCCAGGTGACAGCTCGTCGTCTCGCTTCGTCGCCCGCCTAGAGGAGTAGTCTTTCGTTGGCCATTTGATGGTCTTCTTTTTGAGTTGTCCTGTGTTGTGGCCCCAGCGGACTTGTATGTGTGGCATGTTGGTACTTATTGTCGGTTAGGATGGTTGCTTTATTTATAAAGTAGGGCGAAAGCCTTTTCGAGAATCGTAGTGCACAAGAGACTTCTGGGACGACTATGCAAGAAAAAAAGAGAATTCTAGGACGAGACGTGTAATTTTCTCAACGAACCCAACCCCCAAGAAAAGGAAAGGACAAAGACAAACCCTAGTGTGCTCCTCTTCTTTGTCCCGCGAAGCCTCCTCCCATGCCCCTGTCGTCCTCAGTCCCAGCAGGTCAGAGCTTGGCTGGAGAGGAGGTCAGTGGTGAGGACCTGAGCGGTAATGGAGGTTGTCGGCCATGGGAACTTCAGATCCAGTTGGCTCCTCTAATGATTGGTGCCAAAATTCGGTCGTCGGAGTCACCCGCCGGTCCCACTAAAAGTGGTACAGGTGGTTGAGTGCTACTTCTTGAGCTTGCATTGGTTTTGCCTTGAAGAGGAAAGGGTGATGCAGCAAAGTAGATAAGTACTTCCCTCAGTTTTTGAGAACCAAGGTATCAATCCAGTAGGAGGAACAAGCAAGTCATCAATGGATGCACCTACACAAACAATCAAACACTTGCACCCAATGCTATAAAGGGGTTATGAATCCCTTCACGATTACTTGCAAGGATTAGATCTGATAGAGATGGATGTAAAAGATCGCGGAAAGTAAAAAGTAAATAAATTGCAGCAAGGTATTTTTGGTATGTTTGGTATATAGATCTGAAAGTATAATATGGAAAATAGACCCGGGGGGCATAGGTTTCACTAGAGGCTTCTCTCTTGAAGGAAAATAACAAGGTGGGTGAACAAATTACTGTTGAGCAAATGATAGAAAAGCGCATAATTATGACGATATTCAAGGCAATGATTATGCATATAGGCGTCACGTCCATGTCAAGTAGACCGAAACGATTATGTATCTACTACTATTACTCCATACATCGATCGACTCCTGCCTGCATCTAGAGTATAAAGTTCATGAAGAACAGAGTAACACATTAAGTAAGATGACATGATGTAGAGGGATAAACTCAAGAAATATGATGAAAACCCCATCTTTTTACCCTTGATGGCAACAATACAATACGTGCCTCACTACCCCTACTATGTCACTGGGTAAGGACACGACAAGATTGAACCCAAAACTAAGCACTTCTTCCATTGCGAGAATTACCAATCTAGTTGGCCAAAGCAGACCAATAACTCGAAGAGACTTGCAAAGATACAAAATCATGCATATAAGAATTCAGACAAGAACCAAATAATATTCATAGATAAGCTAATCATAAACCCACAATTCATCGGATCTCGGCAAACACACCGCAAAAGAGTATTACATCGGGTAGATCCCCATGAAGATCATGGAGAACATGGTATTGAAGCACAAAGAGAGAGAAGAAGCCATCTAGCTACTAGCTATGGACCCGTAGGTCTGTGGTGGACTACTCACGCATCATCGGAGAGGCAATGGAGTTGATGTAGATGCCCTCCGTGATCGAATCCCCCTCTGGCAGATTACAAGAAAAGGCTCCAAGATTGGATCTCTCGGGAACGGAGGCTTCCGGCGGCGGAAAAGTATTTTCGTGGCTCTTTTTGGTATTGGGGGAATATTTGGGAATTTATAGGCTGCAGATTAGGGTTAGGAGACCTGCTGGGGGCACAAGCTAGGGGGCACGCCCCTGGCTGCACTAGGGTGGCTTGTGACCTCCTGGTAGGCATCCCGCCTTCCTCTCCAAGTCTGGTAGATGTCTTCTGGTCCACGAAAAATCATCGTGAAGATTTTATTTCGTATTTTAGAGCTTTCCTATCGTGGCTCCTCTTTACCCTGGTATAGAAATAATTGTGTGCTTACTTTTTAGAAAGGAGGCACATTACCCGACTTTAGTGAACTGAAGCCCTTACGGGTTCACAACGGAGTTTAAAAGGGAAATAACAAAAGTAAAAGGAAAAGGAAAAGGAAAGAAGAAACAAGTTCTACACACCCCTCGAGCCAACGGGACAAGTCCAAACATCAGACTCAGAGATCCTACTAAAGACGACGGAGTTTAGCGGTACAGTGCCAAATTCCACATGCACTTCAGCCTCCCTGCTGATCAACATGGGTCCTGAGATGCCGCAACTCAGACGCGAACGTTCTGAGCCTCTCGAGAAGCACCGCAATGATGGACGCATTCTATGGCTTGCTCAATGGCTTCCAAAGATGTCGAAAAATAATCATTTTATAGTCGATATCGGTAGGGCGTTTAATGAATTGTCCTTCAATTACATCTTTATTCCTAACATGCCACAAGGCCCATGCCATTGCCGTGAAAACGAGCCAAGTGATCCTACGGATATGTCTAGAGAGACGTGTTGCTAACGTATGAAACGCTCCAAACTAAGTGGATGCCCAACTGCACTTTGTTATCTCACGCATGGAGCCCCATAGGAGTTGAGCAAGGCTGCATTTAAAGAATATGTGGATGGTATCTTCGATCACACCGCACAAGGGACATCGCCCATCCCCTGGGCCATGTCGCTTTGGCACTTGAACACCGGTAGGAGTCTATCCCGTACCAGCTGCGAGAGGAACATTTTCACTTTAGTAGGAATGCGAGCCCTCCAAATATCCATTGCTTGAAATGGCATAGCTCCATTGTGTAAGGCATGGTACAAGGACTCCGTTGTGAACTGTCCCGAAGGTTCTAACTTCCACTGGAATGAGTCCGACTCTGAGGTAGGTGCACCAGTTTGGAACAAGGGAACCAACCGGCCCCATTCTCCCACCTTGAGTAAACCGAGGGAGCGGTGAAACGGGGGTTTCCATTGACCATTCCTCCAAATGTCGTTGACTACTGCATTCGGGGTTGTTGCAATAGCAAACAGCCGGGGAAAGGTGGTAGCAAGCGGCTCTGGTCCCATCCACACGTCTAACCAAAATACGGTGGATTGTCCATTACCGATATAGTGAATTTCCCCCAGCATAACAAGTGTCTAATCTTTACAGTTGACTTCCAGAACGGCGAGCCGTTTCTTCCAGAGGTTGTGGATATCGAGGCATGCTGTAAATATTTGTGTCTGATGATGTCTAACCAGAGACCACCTTGGCCTGTTAGCATTTTCCACGCCCACTTGGCCATCAAACACCAATTCATGTGCTTAGTATTTAGGATGCTGAGGCACCCAACCTCTTTCGGCGCACAAATGGTGCTCCACTGAAACATGTGGTACTTTTGTTTCCCGAGTTCTTTACCCCAAAAGAACTAGGATCGTACACCATCAAATTTTTCATGGATGTCATCTTGGAGCATAAAAAGTCCCATGATGAACATAGGCAAACTAGAGAGGCAAGAGCTGATCAACATGGTTTTATCCCCTATTGATTGGTATTTACCGATCCAGGGCTCCACACGCCTAGCCGCTCTATCATTAAGGAAGAGGAAGTCCTGAATGGTGAGGTGCTTGTTGGTTAGTGGCATGCTTAGATATTTTATGGGTAGAGTGCCTAGTCTACAGTTTATAATGTGAGCCGTTCTGAGTCGATGCTCAAAATGACCTTTAGTAAAAAAAGCCTCACTCTTATCATAGTTGATCTTGAGACAGGACATGGACTCGAAGCACATGAGCAGAAATCGAAGGTTCAAGAGGCTAAATGGGTCATTCTTAATTATTTTCAGCGTGTCATCGGCATACTGTAGATGAGTGATTCCCCCTTCCGTAAGGTTAGGAAAAACTCCTTGGATATGGCCAGCCTTCATAGCTCCCTCTAGAATGACTGCCATAGCCTCAATCACTATGTTGAAGAGCAACGAGGATATGGGGTTCCCTTGTGTGACCCCTCGTGTATTCCGAAAATATGGTCCCGACTCTCCATTGATGCTGATGGCCATTTGCCCTCCTCGCACCATATGCATAATCCAGCTCACCCAAAGTGGTGAGAACCCTTTAAATCTCATAACCTCTTCTAGGAATTCCTAGTTGACTCGGTTATAAGCCTTCTCAAAGTCTAATTTCAGGATCAAGAATTCCGCTTTCTGTTGGGCAACTGTGTGACACGAGTAGAAAACAGGGCTTTCGTCACAGCTCGGTCTACACATTAGTCCCGGTTGCCTTACGAACTGGGACTAATGTGAGCATTCGTCCTGGTTCGAGCAGATAGGGCGCCGGTCGGGCATTAGTCCTGGTTCGAGCGGACCTTAAGTCCCAGTTGGAGACACCAACCGGGACTAAAGGGGCCGATACCCTTTAGTCTCGGTTCGTGTCTCCAACCGGGACTAAAGGTGAAGCCTTTAGTCCCGGTTGGAGACACGAACCGGGACTAAAGGGGTTGGGGCTTTAGTCCCAGTTCGTATCTCCAACCGGGACTAAAGGCTATACCTTTAGTCCTGGTTAGAGATACCAACCGGTACTAAAGGGTTTTGAAAGTTTTTTTGTTTTTTCTATTTGTTTTCTGTTTTTAGTTTCTGTTTTAAATTACTTATATCTTTTAGGATATTTGATGTTTTTGAGTGATTCTTTTTGCATTAGATTCAAAATTTTGTCTTGTTTGTGTTTGTGCAATTATTTTTCAAATTTGAATGGTTTAAATTTGAATTTGTTCAAATTTGCTTCAAACCCTAGATTGTGAATAACTTGAGTTTAAAAATAGTTTTTAATTTAATTCTTTTTGCTCCTATGCACATGTTAAATGGTGCATGTTGAACGCACAATAAGTATGGAGTTGAAATAAGTTTAAAAAAATGAAATGCCTTTGTAACAGAAGATTTTTCGTCCAAAACCCTGATACTTCGAAAGGGATTGTCTAGTTTGTACACGAAGTGCATCTAGTTTTTACTGTAACCTTCTCAACTTTTTAGCACATGCTATGTGGGTTAAATAATGATACCATGCCAAGTTTCAACCTTTTCAGAGTTCATTTGTAGTGCTTTTCAATTTCAGGGTCATTTAGCTTAAAAAAATTAATAAATGCATGAAAAAAAGCGAATGACGTGGGAAATGGCTGAAAATTGATGATGTGGCTTTGAATGGTGCATGTTGAACGCACAAAAACTTTGGAGTTTAAATAAGTTTTAAAAAACGAAATGCCTTTGTAACAGATGAGTTTTCGTCCAAAACTGTGATACTTCGAAAGGGATTGTCCAGTTTGTACACGAAGTGCATCTAGTTTTTACCGTAACCTTCTCAACTTTTTAGCACATGCTATGTGGGTGAAATAATGATACCATGCCAAGTTTCAACCTTTTTAGAGTTCATTTGTAGTGCTTTTCAATTTCAGGGTCATTTAGCTCAAAAAAATTAATAAATGCATGAAAATAGCGAATGAAGTGGGAATGGTTGAGAATTGATGATGTGGCTTTGAATGGTGCATGTTGAACGCACAAAAACTCTGGAGTTTAAAATTTTTTTAAAAAACGAAATGCCTTTGTAACAGATGAGTTTTCGTCCAAAACCCTGATACTTCAAAAGGGATTGTCCAGTTTGTACACGAAGTGCATCTAGTTTTTACTATAAGCCTCTCAACTTTTTAGCACATGCTATGTGGGTGAAATAATGATACCATGCCAAGTTTCAACCTTTTCAGAGTTCATTTGTAGTGCTTTTCAATTTCAGGGTCATTTAGCTCAAAAAGATTAATAAATGCATGAAAAATAGCGAATGAAGTGGGAAATGGTTGAAAATTGATGATGTGGATTTGAATGGTGTATGTTGAACGCACAAAAACTCTGGAGTTTAAATAAGTTTTAAAAAACGAAATGCCTGTGTAACAGATGAGTTTTCGTCCAAAACCCTGATACTTCGAAAGGGATTATCCAGTTTGTACACGAAGTGCATCTAGTTTTTACCGTAAGCCTCTCAACTTTTTATCACACGCTATGTGGGTGAAATGATGATACCATGCCAAGTTTCAACCTTTTCAGAGTTCATTTGTAGTGCTTTTCAATTTCAGGGTCATTTAGCTCAAAAAATTAATAAATGTATGAAAAATAGCGAATGAAGTGGGAAAAGTTTGAAAATTGATAATGTGGCTTTGGATGGTGCATGTTGAACGCACAAAAAGTCTGGAGTTGAAATAAGATTAAAAAAGTGTTACGAAAAAGTAAAACGGCTATAACTTTTGCATACGATGTCGAAAAAAGTGTTATGAAAATCTATTTTTAAATAAATGATGTCATATTTGGATTCCTCACGTTTTTGTGATAATAATGGATATATTGTTTGTTGAATTTTGATTTACAGATTTAAAGATTTTAATTATGCCATATTAAATGAATAAATTGCAAAAAATGAATAAAATAATATTATTACTTACTTTATTTTCATTGAAATTCAATATTATTATTAATCATTTATTGTTGTTTATTTTAATAATTGTTTGGAATTCAAAAAATTAAATCATGTTACATCAAGACCGAAGGGTTAATATGATTGATAGCTTACTATTCTCAAGAAAACAACAAGTGCAGAGTTGGAAACTAGGGGTGATAGAACTCGAAAGTTAAGCATGCTTGGGTTGGAGCAGTGAGAGGATGGGTGACCGGTCGGGAAGTTAGATAATTTGGAATGAGGGTGATTAGAGATTAAATTGTGAAATAAAACCAGAGCAGTGAGGAGGGGTGATCAGAGATTAAATTGTCAAATAATTCAAAGATTTGAAAATCAGAAAAATATAAAAAATATAAAAAAGAATTATTTTAAAAAATAACTTTAGTACCGGTTGGCCACACCAACTGGGACTAAAGGTCCCGCTCTAGAAAGCTGCCACGCGGAGCCCCTTTAGTCCCGGTTCGTAGTCCAACCGGGACTAAAGGCCCGTTTTCTACTAGTGTGAAGGATTTCATGGTGGATCGAAACCCCCTCTAGGATGCGCCCCTTTAGTCCCAGTTCGTAGTCCAACCGGGACTAAAGGCCCTTGCAAACCGGGACAAAAGGCCTGTTTTCTACTACTGTGAAGGATTTCATGGTGGATCGAAACCCCCTCTAGGATGCTCCTGCCATGGATTAATGCCGACTGGCTTTGACTAATGGTCTGATTTGCAACCGAAGATAGCCAGATGGCAAACCCCTTGACCAAAAGGTGGAATCCCACATTTATTAGCGCAATGGGTCTGAACTTCTTAATAAGCTCCGCCCCTGGAGTCTTAGGAATCAGAGTAATGATAGCGTAATTCAGCCTATTTAGGTCAATTTTGCCTCTCGTAAAATCATTCAGTAGCTCAAACATCGGTCGCCCCACTAGTGGTCAGAATCTCTTGTAAAATGTCACCACAAATCCATCTGGTCCTGGAGTAGTATTTCTGCGAGTGGCATTGAGGCCAGACTCCAGTTCCACCATGGATAAAGGGGTCATGAGCCACTCGTTTTCTTCATCGGACACCTTGCCTCCATCTTCCAGGTAGTGGTGGCGAGAGTGACACTGCCTCGTTCGCCTGAGGCTAGCAGTTCTTGATAAAAGACATATATATGTTGTGAGAGTGCCTCGGGGTCTAAAATTGTGTTGTTGCCTTCCCTAAGCACCGAGATTTGTCATTTCCGCCGCCTCCCATTTGCTACTGCCTAGTAATATGCCGTATTCAGATCCCCTCTGAGAATCCAGTTTTGGGAGCCACACTCTTGCCAGTAGATCCCCTCACAGGTTGTAATGAATACCAGGTCGTTCTCTAATGAATATCTAAGTTCCCAATCCGCTTCTGTCAACCCTGGGCCATAAACTAAGGTGTCTAATTCTTGAATTGCAGTTAGCAAACTCGCTTTTCGGGATGACAGAGCTTCTCCAACATTGACGCTCCACCTGCGCAAATGTTGATGCAATTTTTGAATGTAGTGTTGCCATCTATCCATAGCATCTGCCAAAGGACCATATTGGTGGGGAGGCCAATGGCAAGCCCGCTGCCAACACTCCTGCACCGTATTAGCAAAGCTGGGGTGCTCTAACCACTAAAGTTCAAAATGAAACCGAGGTCACCTGACGGACCTGGCCTCACCAGAGTCAAGCAAGAGTGGACAATGGTCGGACCTGAGGTGCATCATTGCAGTCAAAGAGCAAGATGTGACTTTGTGCTCCCACTCTAGAGACACAAAAACTTGGTCCAAAACAAACCGCGTTGGGTCAGTCTGCTTGTTCATCCATGTAAAGCTCGCCCTGACTCTGTCAATCTCGAGCAATTCTAAGTCCGTAATCCAATTATTAAATGTATCGAAGAGTTGAAGATTAAGTAGATGGTGATTCTTGTTTTTGTCTTGAATAGTTCGCAACAGGTTGAAGTCACATACGACCACAACAGGATGCATCGCCCCGGACACTCTTCTGTGTATTTCCACGAGGAAATCCACATACTTACTATGGTCAGCAGGCTATAAACTATTATGAGGTCCCACCAGAATTGGTTGTTCTGCTGCAATAGCTCAGTGCTAACGAAGTGTTGCTCGGTTGTAATCCTGAATCTCGAACGATTCAGTCCTAAGGCCGAGGAGGATAACTCCAGATTGCCCCTAAGCTAGCAGCCAAGTCCATCTAAACTCGCCCCCCTACACTGCGTAGCTCCCCTTTGGAGGAAGAACTTCTGATAGTTTCTTGAATACCGATGAAGTCCAACTTCTCCGACCGCACGACCTCGGCCAGTTGACACCTCTTGTCAAGTTGGCAACAGAGGGGATCGGGTCACCACCCCTTCGGTTGAATTCACTTCTTGCCCGGTAGAGGCACTCCTGCTCCCACGACGACCATGCGGCCATGACCATGCCCCGGGGACATGGTTATTTCGCACGTAGACAGACGACATTCCACCTCTAGAATGACATTTGCCGGTGGCTAACTACCGGAGGCCTCACAAGCCGCCCTGGCCTTGGCCTCGACGGCTTGGGTTCACTGCAACTCGCATAAGGCCTCTCGTCTGGCAAGATCTGTCTGGACCATCTGTTGAGCTTTGATGGTCAAAATTTGAACCAACGGTGGCCCCATCTCGGGTCGAAAACTGATATGACTATCTTTCGCAAGTTTTAAAAGGTGAGAGGATTTTGTAGTAGATAGTAATTAGAACGATGACATAGAGCGAGTATTTGGTTTGGATAAAATACCTCCGAGGTCTTTTGAGATCTTGAGAGTTATGACCCACTCCATCATGGGGGTAGTGACGTGCACCCTAGAGCTTTGACGTTGTGCAGTAGGAGGAGAGTCTACCGCCACTCCAGGCCGGTTTTCCTCCATCATGTTCTGGAAGGCCGCCAAACACTCCCCCACGGGCATCGGGTTGTCTGAGAACTCCTCGTTTTGGGTCATCATAGGGGGCTCATCATCATCAACAACGTCCATGTCCAGAGTCTTCTATATGGCCAAATCTTCTGCAAAGAAGTGGCACTTGCACCGCCAAATCTTTCGGATAGAAGAACATAAATTTGCACTTGCAACATAAACTAGTAGGTAGACTAGAAGGTACCATTTTTTGGATAGTGGGTGGATTTTATCAACTCAAAATAAAGAATCAACGGGATACACAAATAGTGAGAACATATTCAATTACGTCGGCAAAGAGGAAAGTCATACTAAGACCAAAACTCTACTTAGACGGACGAAAAAGAAAAAAACTCATAGACGATCAAAACTGTGATCAACGAATACACGACCATATGCACCAAAACCTTTTGACATCACAAAGGCAACGAGAAAAGTTCTTCACCAACAACGCATCTAGGAAGGGAACACCGATCAAGCACCGCCATCGCTGGATCCAACCACCAAATGTCAAATCATGGGGTTTCACCCTCAAGATAAGTCCGAACAGATCCTAGCAATGCCAAATACAAGGTAACGACGCAAAAGCGCCGCCCATTGCCAAGTATAACCAAGTAGGGACAGACTTTGGGTTTTCATCCTAGGGCTCGAGGCTAGGTACTCGAAAAGCACCACAAAAATCAAAGTCATCATGTATTATCGCCACCATTTTCCATTATCCCACCTTACGCACGATCTTGACATGAGATTCCATTCAAGTGAAGACATTGACTACGTTCATGGTAGTTTTAAATCACCTACAAACACCAAAAGATCATGTAGTTCCTAGGTGAGCTTTCCATGTCACTTTGTTAGGCTCATCCTTAAGAGTCAATGGATCTCAAATTAATGCAATATCAACATCTCTCTCGCCCTCACTAGGGACATTTCAAGTTTTTTATCAACTCAAGGCCGTTCCCGCAACTACTTCATCAAACAACTACTCCCTCCGTCACATAATATTAGACGTTTTTGGAAGCTAAAATACTTAGAGGTAATATCACCAGTGGTGCTTAAACTTGTCATCAATGTTCACTTTAGTGCCTAAACTTGAAAAATACGTCGAACTGGTTCTAGAACTTGGCACAAGCGTGCACATACGGTGATAATCTCATCCATAGATGTATAATGCGCTGATGTGGCATCGTATTTTGACCAGCATGCACACGTGGCATGGGACCTACTTAGAACAGATGGCTTTCTTTATAATTGTCACCATGACAACGGGCCCACATTTGTCAGCACAAAGGAAAAAAAATAAACAATAAAAATTGCAACCTTCCAGGTTTGAACTCACGATGTTGTGCTTGTAAGCAGAATTAGCTAGTCAATCTGCCTCCAAGTTTTCTCATACTCAACGGCGATAAAGACTCTTTATGTACGTCCAGGAAGACGTGTTAGTTTTTTTTAGAAATTTATAAAAACTTTGTCAACTGTAAGCACAGTAATAAAAATAAAATTTAAATATTTGTGTGTTATAGATATTATACTGGCAAATAGCATAACTTATTTATAAACTTTTAAGTATTTTTTCTAAAATGTTCACACTTTTATTAATATTCGCTTGTAGTGACTTTCACTTGTGACACATATTCATAATTTTTACGCAACTGAAATATATTCAGATGTAAATATTTATAATAAAAAATTAATTTTATTTTTTTCATAGTTATAAATATATTTTGTTATATGAAAAATTCTTAAACAACAAACTTAGGAATTAAAAATGTGCATGTAATTTTTCAAATATTTGTATAAATAAAAATATATTTCTAAATTCTGATTTTTTTAATGATATTCAAACCTATTAAAATATTTTTAGAACAAAAATACAATTTACTTTGTATGATTTGTCAAAAAATAGTATATCAATACTATTTAAAATTACTTGAGCATTATGCTAAATAAGTTATATTTTATATGTATAATATTTCTAACACACTAGTATTTCAACTTTATATTTATTGCTATAATTATAATTTACATACTTTTTACAAATTAAAAGAAAAACTACCATTGGCGGCACTGATTCCGGTCCTTTGAAACCACACGCATATCCCTAAAAACATACGCGCCAGTTTATTTATATAGATATGATGTTTACACATTTTGTACACCTAATCTTAATTGGAGGAGTGGCTAGCACAACTTTTCCGCAATCCTCTGGAACTAGTTCGAATGCTAGGTGGACCGAATTTTAATTGGTTTTTTTCCCTTTGTGCTGACTTGTGGGTCCTCTATTAGAAGTGCCTCCTACGCGATGTGTGCATGCTAATCAAAATACCGTGGCACCTCAGCGTATTGTACGTCATACAGATAGGATTACCACTGTATTTGAACGCTTATGCCAAGTTCTAAAACCAGTTCGGTGTATTTTTCAAGTTCAAACATCAAAGTGAACATCAGTAACAAGTTTAAACACCATCGATGATATTACCTCTTATATTATGGGCTGAGGGAAGTAACTTTTACCACAGCCGTTTTCAAACACAACACCTTTTTTGGGGGGAGGGGTGTGTGTGTGTGAGCACAACACCTTTGCGATGAACTGTTTTTTTTTTTTCTCGAGGAATGCCATGAACCGAATGTCGCCGGAGCCGCAGTCCAAACAAAACGGCCCAAGGCCGAGATATTGCCCAGTCTTTCGGGCCTGCGGGTCCAAGGTCTCGCGCATTGGAAGCCACCGAACTAAGAAGGCGAGCCCTAGCTAGCGTCTTCCGTCTTCTCAAAAAAAAAAAAAAGCTAGCGTCTTCCTCTCCCTTCTCCGGCGGCGCCTCCTCTCCCCAATCCCGGCAGACCTGAGCGGCAATGGAGGGTGGCGGCCAAATAGGAATCAGTGGAAGATAGGATCTAAGCTCGGGCTCACCTGCTGCACGCAGGGACAGAGGAAACAGAGATGCAGCAAGACAGTGTTCGGATTTCCAGGTAAACTTAACTAAACTTGGCATGAGCGCAGTATAGAATTTTTGTGTTCCACTTTGAGTACATTCACATTCACAGGTTTTCCATGTGTTCAGTTACACAATTTCAAAATGGGCTAATCTTATGCCGACATTTTCAGTAGCGACCACTTGGAATGTTGACAGGCTACAAAGATTTGGAAGAGGGAGTTTATTTTTCACCAAATTTGGAAAGTGCACAGCTCAATCGGGCGTTATTGCTTATTGATAACGTCTTGGATTTGACAACTGATCATGCTGCAGTTGATTTGTTTTTTTTGTCAGAACTGACAGAGTTGTAGAGCAGTAAAATATTGGACCAATAGAGCAAGCCCATCACGCTGACAAACTGTTTTAAAACATACTCTAGAAAGAAAGAGAGAAAAGGGAGACGTGATTATGTGAAGCCTTTGTATCCCTTATCAGTATGCAAATAAGTGATGATTTACACATTGTCGTTTCGTATATAATATTTTCAACAAGGAGATGTGAGGAGCTTTTTTATTAGAAAATACCCATTGAGACTATTGGCAGTTATCTGAAGCAGATCAACCGAGTTGTTCCTTTAATATTTTTAACAAAACAAATGCAGGCTTATGTTTTCCAAGAAATTACCATGTAAGAGTTCTCTACACCTCCGGTTTAGATGCTGCACATGGTACTTATCTCTTCCAGTCAGATCGCATTCCCTTTACGAGAAACTCTACTTATTTCACTTGTTATGCATCTTATGTTTTCTGATTAGGTGACACGCAGCTTATTCCTTTACGCTTCAACATGTACTGCAGGGCTCTCCATTTACTCAATCAAAGCTTTAAAGGTAAGCTCCTTACTTTTCTTCTTGCTATAATTTCAACAATTACGTGTCAGTTATGATGATAATGTGGAAATCGCAGTTAATCTTAATTAGCACATAAGACCTGTTTTCAATCAGAAAGTTGTTGCCAAATAAATATTTCTTACTTCCGAGTCTGAAACAAGTTATTTCACTGCAAGATTACCAGAAGTGCTAATATTCCAATATGCCCAGTTATTTCACTTGCTATGCATTTTATGTTTTCTTTGTGCTACTTGCATTTTTTTTACTTTGTGTGACGATGATTGGCATTCAATTCATAACAAAATTTTCTCTACTTAATCTGCTTATTATAGGTCATAATTTCATTCCAGTCGCAATTGATTCTTTGTGATTTGGTTTTGGTTTGTTGCTCATGTAGTTTGAAGATAAATTCATTGTCTGTTTGTAAAGCTTCTTATCACCATTGTTTCACAGGTCTGTTAGCATGGTGGAAGGTGATATGGTGTGAATAAACATGAACACCCTGTTTTTCAGCTATTATTACTATAGATGATTATCAAAACTTCAAAAAAGGTATCTTGCTAGCATGTCTTATTAGTAGATTACTATATGAGGACGTTGATAGCTACACACACAAAAAGCAAACAAAATGTCTGATATAGCACAGACCAATCACATTGTTAGTTGGCGCCGTGGAGTGCACCGTTTCTTCTACTTAGTAAATACAAGATGAATTGGTTTTGCGGCCTCAGCAAATACCAAAGGTAGTACATACGTGGGCTTTTTAACTGACATAGACGGCCGGGCTTTGGATGGGCCAACTTTACATGTTTAGTAGGCTGCACACTTGTATCGGTCCTCGGTCCAATCTCCTAAAAAGGGAAACAATCTCAGCTCCCCACTTCAGTTTCCAATCTCCAGCGCAACGCCGGCCGGAGAGAAAGGAGGAGTGGTGCCGCCGGCGATCCCAGGCCTCCCCATCCTCGACAACAACCAAAGATTTGAGGTCAGGAAACCCCATTCCCTTCATCTCCTTCTCCATCTCCTAGTAATAATTTGTTTATGGTATTTCAGATCCTTGCGGAAAACCCTAGCTTGGTTTCCCCTCATAACCCTAACTTTCCCTTACTGCAATAGTGGAGGGAGGAGAGTGGGTGCCAAGATAAGGGGAGGTAGATAGGCGATGAATCCAGCTGAGATTCCCCACTGGTAACATCCAGCTTCACTCTCCATAACTTTGTGGATGTTATGCTGGATGGTTGTATGATGTATGTCAATTTGTTGTGGGTGGCTGCTGCTGTTTCAGGTTCGATCCTGTTCCCAACTCTCCGTTCATGGATGGAAAGAGGCTGCGGAAATCTGCAACGCTGGTTGACCCCGTGTCCAGGGTGTTTGGCGACGATGACCTTCTCATCGAGATCCTTCTCCTAATCGGCTACCCCACCACCCTCATCTGCGCCGCTCTCGTCTGCAAACGCTGGTTCTGTCATGCCTCTGACCCTGCCTTCCTCTGCCGCTTCCGCAAGCTCCACCTGCCATGCCTCCTCGGCGTATATGTCAACACCAGGGCGAACCGCTCACTCTTTGTGCCGATGCTACCGCAGCCCGCAGAGTTTGATGCAGTCATCAGCCGCGCAAGCTCCAGTGTGGATGCACATAAACTCATCTTGGATGACTGGAATGACATCATCTTCACCAAAACATTCAACAACTGCGACGAAGAACCTGAATCAATACATATAGTGCTCAACCCGCTCTACCCTGAGAGAGGCATGGTTATCATACCTCCATTCCCATGCCACGAACGCCAGGATGGCTATTACAATTTCAGTAAACTTCTATTCAAAGAAGGTGATGGCTTGTCATACTTCTGTCTGGAGAGTGAATTTTTTAATGATGGAACAAAATCTACGGTGCACGTGTATATGTTGCAAGATGGTGTTTGGTGCTTGCATACCTCAGCAACAACACAACTTCCTTGTCAGCCACAGACACTGAATCCTCTACTTGTTGACAATAAAATCTATATGGCGGCCACCCAGAGTGAAATTCTTGTGTTGGATTTGACAGCCTCAAGTTTCTCCACATTTCAGGTCCCACAAGGGCTGGTTATTGGTTACAAACGAACCATGTTGTCACGGGCAGATGATGATTCTGGTGTGTATCTCATTCATTTGAACGGGCTTCAGCTTTGCATCTGGCTGCGCACAGGGGACAACTGGTTGCTGGTGGATACCATATGCTTGCGTGAGATGTATGCTAAATTGATGATGCCTGATCTCACAGATTGGGTGTGGATAAATCAGGTGGGGGTAAATGCTGAGTTTGTTTTCTTGAAGATGGGTCAATGCCTAGTCTATGTGAGTATCAAGTGCAGGAAGTTGTGTCAAGTGTATGAGATGACAAACGAAGATCGATGGTTGGGTCATGTCCATCCTTGTATGATGATCTGGCCTCCGACATTCCCTGCGCTCAAGGATGGTCCTGCAAGGTTTGTCTTTTGGCCTTTGGGTGATATTAATATATATTGTTTTTGTGTGGTCGCATTAGAAGCATAGATGAAACATTTAGGAGGATGAGGGTGTCCCCTGTGTATGGGTGCTTGGTCGGCATGCTGGGAAGGAAAATGGAGGAACTGGGAATAAGTATGTGAATTTAGAGGAATGGGGGTTTGCTTCTGAACTGTGATCCTCAAGCTATATCATGTCTCAGATTGTTAATACTGATTATTTTTGGAATGTTGTCGTATTATAGAGTTAAGGGGTTTTCCTGGAAGCATTCTTGTGTTTATGCATCAAACATTTTACACTGGCATGCTTGTGTTTATGCTACAAACTTCTGATTCAGATGTATCGCTACAAACTTCTTCCTCTTATTATATGACAAGGGTAATAATAAAATCTAACGACATGTGCGGTACGTACCTGGTTGATGTTCCTTTCACCCTCCTCCGTGGCCATCCTATAAGTTTTAGTTGGCATTCAATCTGTATTGATGGAACAGTTCTTATCATTTTGACTTTTGCTTGCCGCGCGACAATCATTTGATCTCGTTGTTCAATCAGTTGTCTTTCAACTTGTTTTGATCTTGTCACCGTTAATTGTCGCCATCCTTATTCTTGGTCTGTTTTGCTTGGAACAGTGATGCCATGGGGAGGCGAGGAAGGCTCAAGGAAGAGTGAAAAAAAAACCATCCTAGAGAAGCGAGTGCAGTATCTGTTAGATGTGTTTTGAGTCGGTGACAAGTTTTTTCTGGGTAATGTATTGGGATGCTGAATAAAACTGGACCAAGTGCTGAATAAAACTGGACAAGTTTTTTCTGGGTAATGGATATTGTTTTGAGCAGACATGTGTGCTTGTTTTGAACAAGTTATGTTTTCCTTTTTTACTTTCTGGTGTATGGTCCAGTTGCAAAACCTGTGCTCGACTTCTTTTAGCAATGTGCATGTGGTATTGTGGTATCGATCTGCTGATCATATATAGGCATTAGCATTTGTTGCCTGATTAAGAACAAGGCATTTGTTTTGAACTGAACTTGTTTTTTATTAGTATTATTTTTGCAAAACCTGCTCTCTTGTTAAGAATGTGCCTATGGATTGGTCTGCTTGATCGTATCGAGGCATTAGCATTTGTTGACAGGAGCAACAAGAAGATAGTTAGGGAATAACAGGAGCACAACATCAAAATCAAATGACCGTCTAGAGTTCTTGTGTGCAAAACTTGGTTGCAATCCCTTAAGAGTTCTTGTGTGCAAAACTTGGTTCCATTGTTGCAGAACAGAATATCTTGCATAATTATCATATCTGATTTGTTAATCTTGATCAACTGAGAATTAACTAAATCTACATCATACACAATCAAGCTAGCTACATGAGTCGATCTCATCACGATTAGATAAAGAGACTACTCAACTCACTTAACAGGCTAAAGGAATCACATGGACACGAACTAAACCAAATTCAACCTGCAACTCAAGACATGAAAAAGGAAATCTGTATTATTGGTACCTCAACTAATTAACAAGTGCGGATTTCATCCCTTAAATCAGGTTATGATTATTAGTGACTTCACATTGGGCAATCGGTTTAGCCAACTAACACTGTCATAGCTGAATTTGTTTCTCTTGTTTCAAATTTAGGTTTGAAAGTTTGTAACATCAGCTTTTTTGGTTCTGTCATAGATGTATTTTTGTGTCTCTCTTAAAAAAACACATTTTTTCCACAACTTAGAACGTGTGCTTTCCACGTAGGTTTCAACGGTTGCACCACAAACTATATACATACATCTTGATCTTTTGGCTGGTGAAATGGTTATCGATATTAGTTACTACTAGTTAATTAGATCAAGTTTTTTGTAGATCAGCTGATATACTGGTCATTATTCCACATGGTGTCACTAACGTAGCCGTTGCAGAATTGTACCGGTATGCCTAATATAGAGGTTTATGGATTAGATATGGGGCCCTGAAAATGTGGACAGAAGCCTATATTTATACAGATATACATTGCTTGAACTACAACTTATGTACACAGCGATAACTCCTCTTTATATGTTTGTATACATTGCAGATATAGGAAACGAAGAATATAATTTATCACTCGATTCATGGAGGGGGGGGGGGGGGGGGATCCTGAGGGGTAGTTATCTGCAACAGCAAAGGGTTTAGTTGACTCCATCCTTGATAGGAAGCGGAGCAGAGCATCCGAGTTTCAATTCAAGCTTCCTCGAGAATAAAACTCATTTCTGTAGAGAAATTAGAGCTTCTCCGACCATCAATGGTGTACGCAGCAGAATAAATGGCATGTGCGGCAGCAGAATAACCTCAGTGTTGGAAATAAAGAGCAATGTAGATGGCAAGTTATATATGGAAGATTTGGGTTGATTTTCACTCTGTTCAGTCAATTTTATTCCTTTTTGTTACGAGATGAAACTGGCACATTGCATCTCTTGAAACTAGTCAGCAGTTTATTTATCAAACTTTGGAAAATTCGTTTCTGAGCCCAGACTCATCCGCACCTGCCGACGGAAAAAATAAAAACAAATACTAAAAAAATTCAAACAATTCCATTTTTTTTGTGTGGTACATATTTTGATGCGTGAGGTCCGCTCCAAATTTCAACTTATTTGGACATCCGAGCAGCTCTCAACAAAAAAGACAAATCGGGTCAAAAAAATTGGTGAACAGTAAACCTTTTTTTCAGACCTCGATTTGTCTTTTTTTGCTGAGAGCTCCTCAAATGTCCAAATAAGTTGAAATTTGGAGCGAACCTCACACATCAAAATATACCACACAAAAAAATGTTGGCATTTTTGATTTTTTCTAGTATTTGTTTTGATTTTTTTTCGTGAGCGCGGGTGTAGATGCAGCCGAGAGCCGAAACGCCGCGTCCTCAAACTTTGCTCTATATAATTTTACAAAAGAACTGGTATAGAATCAATAGTATGTGGTGAACTAGCTTTGATTGCAGCAGTAAAAAATATATAAAAAGAGGGACATTGTTCAGAGTTGCTAGTTTTCACCTGATGATTCAGATGTAAGGTGTGACGACCCAAGTTGTCAACAAAGCGTTTCATCATCACAAATTGGGGTGGCAAAGGCTCGAACTCTCGAGCTCTCAAGTATTGAATAGAACTAGTGGTAGGGGCGTCACCTGATGGCGCCTCTTGAGGTGTTATTGTGCGCACCAATCAAGCTTTCGTAGTTGTTAACGCGCTAACAGTGTAGACACGCGACAATGGTTAAATCTAGAACAATTTTTTTTACGGTGAAAATATAGAACAACTTTACCCATAGCAACAAACAATATGAGTAATGAAACATTTTTTGGTCCTTTTAAATCACATTCACACACAACTTATCAAGAGACCAACATATTATTCATTGCCAAACCAGAAAGTGTCATTCATGTACATCAGGAAAGAACATTCATAACTAAGATAGCACTCACATTAAGATCAGTTAAACTGATATGAACCTAAAAACTCAGGGTACGAATTTCGCAGTGGCCAAGCCACTTTCCTGAACACAAGAAAAGCGAACATACATTATCATCACATCAAGCTGATTTGTTAACTCCAAAATTATACATGCCTAGCAACAAGCAACAGGGAGCGCACCATCAATTCATATATGGAAGTTTGCGCATCCTGTGAATAAATAACAAAGATGATAAATAGCAGTTCAAATAAACTCAAACTTAGTTTTGAGTCCAGACTAATGTTTAAGTTGCCTGCTGATTACTAAAAGAAGCAAAATGAAACACACATGTTCTGTTACCTGATGCTTGCGGAGTTTGGAGATTAGTGCTATTACCTGATGCTATTTGTTAAAAAGAACATATTTAAGAATAGTGCATTGTGGTAATCAGTATCACATTAATATTTCTTCACGGCAAACATTGAGTATTCCTATAAGCATGAATGTTGGACATCATTCAGAACGGTTGTGACAACATTATTGTTCAAGCAGTGAAGTTGTGTTCACGCAAATAAAAATGAAACATGAGGAGACCTTTCCAAGGACAAAAGATAACTCACCTTCAAATCCTTGGTGAAGCATAACCTTTGGTTGAACTAAGCCCTTCTTATAGACGATCTGTGGTGAGCCCCCAAAAGCATGTTTGATAGCATCAATGACATCACCAGCATCTCTTGTTCCAATCCAAATTATAACAATGTAAAAGAGAAAAATTTCTATGACACAGTTTAGCAGGAGTCAAATTCATACACATAACAATTCGAGTGGTTTTAAGTTTGTTTTCTTCATGTGGAAACCAAGCTAATTTGAATTAGAAAGTTAGGTGCTATAGCTCACAAAATAAACCAATAATTCCTGCAAGAAAAAACAATAATGCACTACACCTAATAAGTCAACAACCAGATCCTTACTATAACGTTATATTCGAAGTAGTGATCAACTGCAGTGATGAAGTACCGTGTAATGTCAAGCTAGGACATCTGGCCAAGTAAAACAATTGGCATGTGGCTATAAAGAGGGAAGAGGAAATGGAGATTGAAACATTGTTTCAGAGTGGAAGACCTCCTTACATGAAGCATGTTGTTGTAAAAATTACGGGTTACTACTCATAATTGACTAACTGATGTATATATACCATAAAGGAAATTCAAAATTATTCAACCAAATCAATGAAAGATACCTAAATAGAGAACATTAATGCCATAAGTGTTAAATATCCCATGCTACGAACCCAAATCTATTAATAATAAAACTATGGATATTACTGACAACTAATATTTGTTTTGGAGAGTGCCTTCACCACATCCAGAAATTTAAATTGCAGGAGTAAAAAAATACTTTTCAAGAGATACTTGTGGCACAAGGAATACCCAAGGATCAAGGGTAGGCATTCCCTCAATCACCTCACAGGCACGGTCGAACCTGAAAGCCACACAAATTAAACATCTGGTTCAAGCAGTACCAATTAATAGGGTTGATAACTTGTTCAGAGGCGAATACCAAGCATAGGAGAGGAATACTAAAAAAACATAGAAGAGGAATAGATGGTTGCTCACTGCTTCCTTAGCCTCGTGATGGTGCACGCTCTGCTCGCCATCTTCACTGACATTTTCTCATCGCTACTCTAGGTGTATAGCAACCTTGTCATCGGTTCACAGCTGCAACTCTAGTCTACGAAGGATAGCTCAGACGTGTAACTTCATAGGATTGTGCTTCAACACAAGACAAACTTTTGCATGTTTTATCAATTGTGTAGCAAACTTGCAATGCACCAAACATGATAAAAACTGGTATCAACCCCGTTATTTTCCTTATAGAAACTTTAATAAGGTGAAAGTCCTTTTTACATGATAATACTACACCTTATGATTGTCCTTTCCTCTCTTCTAATGGTCATCCATTATAAATCCTTGTCACGGATGATGCTACTGATCAGAAAGATATTAGTCTACCACGAAGTTACTTCTGATCAATTGTCCAACCTTTGACCAATCTGAAACAAAGAATGAGAACGCTATAGCTGCTAGCATATATCTAATTCATCAACAATTTTTCAGCTGTTAATCTCTAAAAATACAGAATGCTTATTCAGAAACATAGAGCATATGTGGTGTTGCTCCATACAGGAATTGCTTGTATGCATTCCTAAATAGTGGACATGCGGGAGCTAAACTTAAGCTTGCTGCTTGTGAAACATCAGCCATAAACATGTAGATGACCATTGTTTAACCAGTGAAGGGGCTAATATTCAGTACCCCGAAATTATGATTACACTTGACCTTTTGTTATAGAGAAACATAGGTATACTAGTAGCATATGATCAGGTTAAGGCATTTTGACCATATCAGGTTATAGCAAATGCAAAACCATGCTTAGTAAATCCATGTATAGATGTATGCTAGTTACATTAGCACATACGTACACGCAAAGAATTATTTTACCAATAATGTCAATTGCTAGATTCTACCATTGACTGTAACTGAACAAGTTTAAATAAAAATCTCCAAATGTATGTGGTGTGATCAATCACCTGTTCTAGTGTCTTTTTCTTCTTAAAATTGAAAAAAGATCATGTGATTTTTATCAACTTGGACATCATATAAAACCAAATACCTCCACCAAACCAATCTTTAAGCAAAAAAACTGAACGAAGTGCTCACCTAAATGTACAGATCATTGTGGTGCAACATCGCTCATATCAGATGGCATCGAATTACTCTCTCCGTCTAGAAATACTTGTCTTAAAAGTGGATGTATCTAGACTTATTTTAATTATAGATACATCCATTTTATTCATTTCTAGGACAAATATTTCCAGACGGAGGGAGTATTATTTAGGATAAGGCTTCCATTAAAAAAAATAGGAAACTTGGTAGGTGGAAAGAGGGTAAAGAAAGTGCACAAAACATCAGTTTTGCTCTTAAGTTGCACACTAAAGAGTAAAAAAAACGTCAACTATCCCTTTTCTATTAATTAAAACCAGATAGCATATCAAACACAATATACTCTAGTTTTGCATAAAGTAAAAATAAATAGTAGATTGAATGATAATGGTCTGGTACCTCTAGGCTCATCCTTCTCGGGAAACAATGCAAAAAAGATCCAATGAAACCAGACACCCTCTCAAACGTTGTGTCAGATGGACTGGTTCTGAACCTGCACAGCACATGCATGTTTATCAGAGCACAAAACACAAGAAAGCACGCCAACAAATCCATGAATATCAGTCTAAAATCAAGTGATGCGACGACTATATATGTAATTATGTATGCAGACAAAATTGAATGACTGCAATCCGTTCTTCTGTTATTAGGCACCGTGGACCTGCTACTGCTGATTCCTGAAATCAGTCAGGAGGACCCAGTTTGTCGGGTTGCCCAAATGAAATCCTAAGATGCCCAATCAACGTAGTAGAGAGGCTGAGCAAGCAGACAGAGTAGTAGGAATATTATTTACTCACCAAGGCCTTGCTGGAGCTCCCATATTTGCTCTGGATCTGCAAATATCAACAAAAAAGTTCAGAATAACACCATGAAAAACGAGCAGCATGTGGGTCTTGTAGTAGTGCGATAGAGCCTTGGGCAGCGACTGCAGGTAAGGCTTTGCAAACGTGAAGCGATAGGCAGTCAGTCAGCAATGGAGCAGGGGTGGGTAGAACTAGAAAGAGGTCATGCTGGTGGCCGGAAGGAGGACGGACCCGTGTCGCCGGAGAGGAGGATGAGGCAACTGGCAGAGGAGAGGTTCCCGATGTGTTTGGACAAGTGGAGATGCTTGTCATGGGTTCCGACTGCTGCAGGAGCCTTTGGATTGTGCCGCTGTTGCTCTCCTCACCCACCGGCACCGGCCTTTTCACATCGTTGAAGCACTTCAGCTTCCCACTGCAATTCCGGATCACGTCGACGCCTCCCGCAGGGCAGATCATAGATCGAAACCACCACCAGCACCTTCTCCTCTCACCGGCCGGCTCCTCTATGGAGTATGTGCCACCACCGGTGCTCACATAGGCCCCAAGATGAAGACGAAGACATCGGCAAGGGACTCGACAGTTGCCTTTGTGGGTAAGGAAGAAGGGGCCCTCCGTCGCTTTACCTGGGGAGGTGTTATCGTAGGACGGTAGAATAGAAGACCAACAAGCAATGAGTCAAGCACCGAATCGTGGACACGTTTTATTTCTCAGCAACCACTTTAGAAATCCTACGTGGCCATAGCGAGCAGGCGGCCTACGGTTTGCTATTGGAGATGTTAATTCTTATGCGCTAGCCAACTGCGCCAGTACCCCTTTGTTGGATTACAAACGGAACAATCTGTAATTTATCCTATGCAAGCAACACCGGCTTATACAAACTCTTAAACCGGGAAAATTAGGTTCCACGAATCATGACGACAGTGGTTTTTTTAAGAAAGGAGGAATACCTCCGGCTTCTGCATCAGCACGATGCATATAGCCCCTTTATTAATGAAAAGAAACAAATAATCCGCGGTTCCGCATAGTCTCCGAATGAACCAAGCAAATGAATAAAACAAAAGAGTCACAACCGGCTAAAATAGGCCTAGATGTCTAACTATCTATCCAATTACTCGACTGCCATCCAAACCGGTTGTAGATATCCCGTGCTACCATCTCCCACCGGGTAGACTCAGTAACCAAAGGCTCCATGGTTTCCGCAAGGGTGAGTAATGACCATGTACGGATCAATGCCGATGCTCTGTGCAATACCTGCAAAAAAATTATATGCGTTTGTCTGTTAAAAACTATGCCATTCCTGCAGTTTCATATAGCCCAAAGAAGTGCACATACTCTTATAGGAGTGTGTCTGGCATTAATCGTGTTAACTCCATTTAGCCACGTTCCAAACAATGTGTCAATGCTATCCAGAGGCATAATATTAAAGGCTATACGAACCGTCTGCCATAGAATTCTCGCAAGTGGACATTCAAGAAAGAGATGCTTGATGTTTTCCTCGTTATCACAAAAGCTACATCGTGTATCCCCCCCCGCCCCGCCCAATTGCGTTTAGCCAAATTATCCTTAGTGGGAATCACCTTCTTGTGCACAAACCACACGAATACTTTGATTCTTAAGGATGCTTTGACTTCCCAAATATGAATCTATTTGGGGATGACCGTTGTATCAATAAGGTTCAAATACATCGATTTCACTATAAAAATACCATTAGTCATCAGCTTCCATTGAAGCCTATTAGACTCGTCTGATAACTAGATAACCATGAGTCTCCTCACTAGGTGTAGCCAGGCCTCCCAGCGATGTCCTATCAATGCTCGTTGAAATTGAATATTTAGAGGGTTTGACTATAAAATTGTGGCCAGGTACGTGTCCTTATGTTGCACAATATTATAGAAAGCTGGAAATTGAATGGGTAAAGTCGTCTCCCCCAACCATGTATCCTCCCAGAATCTCGTTCCCTCACCATTTTCAAGATAAATTTAGTTCTATGGAAAAAGGCTGCCCTCATTTTCATCAACCTTTCCAGAATGGTGAATCATTGGGTCTGACATTCACCTGGGCCAAGGTTTTAGATTGAAGGTACTTATTACACAATATTTGTACCCACATACCTTCTATCTCTACATATAATGTCCCATCTAGCGAGTATGTATTTCTTCCTATCTTCATCACCGTGCCAAAAGAATCGGGATCGATAGAAGTCCAACCTTTTGCGTACCTCTATCGGTACCTCAAAGAAGGACAGAAGGAAGGCATACTCGTAAGAACCGAGTTAATCAGAATTAGCTGTCCTCCATATGACAAAAGCTTACACTTTCAACATCTTAACTTTTTCTCAAAGCAATCCTCAATGCATTTCCACTCTCTATTGGAAAGCTTCCGATGATGAATGGATATGCCTAGATAATTGAACGGTAGACTCCCCAGTTCACATCCGAACAATTGGTTATAAGCTTCTTGTTCATGTTTGGCTCTCCCAAAACAAAACAACTCACTCTAGTGAAAATTAATTTTCAAACCTGACAACTGTTCGAATAGGCAGAGTATGAGCTTCATGTTTCTTGCTTTTTCTATATCATGTTCCATAAACAAAATGGTATCATCTGCATATTATAGAATAGACACCCCACCATCCACTAGATGTGGTACAAGTCCACCTGCTTGGCCTTCCTGTTTAGCCCTTCCTATTAGAATTGCCAACATATCCGCAACTACATTAAATAGGATGGGTGACAATGGATCTCCCTGCATTAGACCTTTGAGTGTTTGGAAAAAATGACCAATGTCATCATTGACTTTAATTCTAACACTCCCTTTTTGTACAAAGGATTCGACATGTCTCCTCCATATTCCGTTGAATCCCTTCATATGCAATGCCTGTTGTAGGAATGGACATTTGACCTTATCGTATGCCTTCTCGAAATCCACCTTGAAGATAACCCCATCTAGTTTCTTCGAGTGAATTTCATGCAGGGTTTCATGAAGGACAACCACACTCTCCAGTATGTTTTCGCCCGGCATGAAAGCCGTCTAACTAGGTTGCACCACCGCGTGTGCAATCTGCGTCAGCCTATTCGTTCCCACCTTTGTCAAAATCTTGAAGCTGACATTTAGAAGGAAAATGGGTCTGAATTGTTCAATGTGCACCGCCCCCTCCTTCTTTGGCAATAGTGTCACTGTCCCAAAGTTAAGGTGGAATAGCTACAGGTGGCCATCGAACAAATCCAGAAACATCGGTAATAAGTCACCTTTAATGATATGCCAGCATCTCTTGTAAAACTCAGCCGAAAACCCATCTGGCCCTGGTGCCTTATTATTCTTCATTTGTGATATAGCCTGAAACACCTCCTTCTCCGTAAAAGGTGCGGTTAATATCTCATTCTCGTCCGTCCCGAGCTGAGGTATGTCACCGACTACCTGCTCATCCATGGATACATAGTTATCCTCTGGAGCCCCAAATAGTTTCTTATAGTACTCAGAGATATACAATTTTAGATTTTTGTGTCCTACAATTGTACCCTCATCCTGCTCAAGTTAATAATTTTTTCTTTCTGTGCTTTCCATTAGCAATCATATGGAAAAAATTATGTGTTTTCATCACCTTGTACTACATGTCACACTTTTGCTCTAAGTGCCCACTTCAGCTCCTCCTCTCTAAGTAGTTGTTTTAGCTTTTGTTCCGCCTCCATTTTCAATGACCTCTCATTGTCATCTAATAACGTATTTTTGGCTCTTATATCTAGCTCGTTTATAAGATCGAGAAGCCTATGTTTCTCTTTCTTATATATGCCACTTCCATGTTTTGCCCATCCTTGTAGGAACTGCCTTAGGTGCCTTATCTTATTTTGCCACCTGTCAACATTCGAGCTCCCCCCCATGTCCCTAGCCCATTCTTTGGCTATGAGGTCCACGAATCCTCCTCTTTCAAACCAGTCCAACTAAAAAAGGAATAAAATTTTGCTCCCCACATGTGTTGCCTCCCCCAAGTCAATAAACAATGGTGTGTGATCAGAGATAGCTCTCGGCATCGCTCTCGTTGTCACTCGTGGGAATTTTTGCTCCCATTCCACACTGGAAAAAACCCGATCCAACTTTTCAAAAGTCGGGTTAGGTAGCGTGTTCGCCCAAGTAAATTTTCTTCCTGATAGCTCAATCTCATGCAAATCAAGGCTTTCGATGATTGTATTAAATATGAATGACCATCTGCCATCGAAGTTATCATTATTTTTTTCATCTCTTCTCTTGATGATATTAAAGTCCCACCTACTAATATCGGCAACCTCTCGTCCCCACAGATCTGAACAAGGTCCGCCAGAAAGTCCCTCTTGAGCTCCGGCTGTGTCGCATCGTATATGGCTACCAGTGCCCATTGGAACCCATCCTCCTTGGAACACATTCTGAATTTGATGGCAAAGTCCCTAAACACCACGTTTCGGACTTCAAACGTGTCACACCTTACCCCAAGTAAGACCCCCCGGACCATCCTCTTGGTGGTAAATAGTGCCAATCGAAATCAATACCACCGGAGAGAGCATTAGGAAATTGAGATGTAAAATTGCCTCTTTCCAGTTTCCATCAATGCAATGAAATCTAGTTTGTGTTCAAGTGATGCTTCCGCAAGAAATCTTCTTTTAGCCAAGTCAGCTAGACCTCTTCTATTCCAAAAAAATCCTTTCATCTTTCATCATGAAATTTCTAAGCGGTCTTAAATCTTGCGCTCCCACGTACGGCTGAAATAGGATACACCTTCCTCTTTCAGGTGTGTTTTGGTTTGTCTTGTCCAACCGACCGGTCCACATAACTGGTCCTTTGGTGTGCGCAATCATTCACTTGCAAAGGGGGCATATATCCCTCCGCAATTAAATCATTATCCTCATTAGGCATCAGTGCCGGTGGCACAAGATCCTCACATAGACGTTCTAATGCCCCCATCCCCAATGCATTTATATCAGAGTCATTCATGGGCTCCACCACCGCAATCTTTCTAACCATCTCTATAGCTCTATCAACCTCTAAGTCTAAAAGATCATTTACAGATTTAGAAATTTACTTTCCATTATTACCCAGAGATACCTCGAGTTTACTTGCATTTAAAATAATATCTTCATCAGAGAAATGCAAAATAGCACAACTCGTGTCAATGGCCATACCTGTAGTAGTCTCGATGTCCCGAAGCTTAGCCACCCGCATGGCACGACCCATCTATAGCTCGTCGGCATCCGGCTGAGCTTGGAGACGGTTGCTCATCTGCCTGGCCTCGCTCGCCGGGTCTAGGATCCCCCCAAACTCGATAACCTACTCAGTCGTGGGCGTTATCGGACCTTGTCCGCCTGCCATATGTCCAACCTGCCCCGACCGTGCATCGCCAACGGAGGCACGGCCACCCGTCGCGGTTCCGGCGATGCTAGCCTGTCCAACGAAGCTCGATGCAGTTGTGCCCACCATTGGAATGTGATCACCTACTACATCACTAGCAGGGCTCGTCGTCGCCGAGATAGTGGCGGCTGTAGCTGGGTTGTGGCTCCTACCACACCGCCAGCCAGCCACCTCATCGCCGAAAGGGTTGGGGAATGGCTACCTGCCAGCGTCCCAACCGCACCTGACCCTCCCTGGTGTGCTCATGCCATAGGAGACACCGATTTTCGAACCAAAGCTCGGTCCGTCGGCCGCGGTGTAGAGCTGACGTGTGTCATCGATGTGAAGTCGCTTGCCACTAGACCCGCAACCATCAACATCATACCAGATGCCCTCTATGACTCCCTCACTATCATGGGAGGGGATATCGGTGGCAACTCCTGCTCCATCGGATCATCCATCTCTACTCTGACGCCCCATAGTCTACCAGGGGCCGAAGAAGACCCAAACGATCCAAATCTCAACTGATCTGTCATGGAAGAACTATGCGTCTGATCCCTAGTGGAACTAGTCTCTGATGGCTTGTCCGATGGTGTCGTACCCCTATCCAAGTTGTCCCTCTAGACCAAACCCTTGTCGAGGTTCCCATCCTCTCCATGCCCCTCATCAGTGTCCATATTGACCCGCTTAGCCAACTCCTGAAAGTCAGCATTCTCCTCAATCTCAATATCCAGATCAAAGCTCCTGCCATCATTCGTCCACCTGACCATGTCAGGGATGTGCTCCACGCTGATAACACTAACAAGCAGGCGAGCGACTCCCTACAGACGTGTGAACGGCATATCCGCCTTCTTCGTCTTACCAATCAGAGATCAAAGACTCTAGGTCACCATAAATTCATCTAATGTCGCTCGTAGAGCTCCTAGGAATCTGAGCCAAAGCTGAGGTAGAGGAGTCCCCTCTGGTTCCTTCTGAGTCCAGGCATCAAACTCAAGAACACATGTGCTATTTGGGACTTTGCTCATCCCAAACTTAAGGAGCCTCGCAAGATCCTCGTTAGTAGGAAAGTCAACCCTGAATACTTGTTCATCAAGCCTGACTGGGTCCCACTGGAAAGTAGCAGACACTAACTCTCGCAGACATTGAACAATCTGGTCTATTGTCATTGATCCACGAGTTACCCCCACCACCCTAGTATGGGAACTCTCCGGAGGCGGTGCTATGGACAGGGTGATTTGAAGAACATAAGCTCCGGGTAGCAAACTCCATAGATAGTCACCACCGGCTTCGGCCTCAAGAGTAAGGGACACTCTCCCGTCTCATGCTTCGGCTTATGGCAAATACCACAAAGCTCAATTGTGCACTCTGCCACAAAATGCCCCCGGTCACCACAACGGTAACAAGTCATCTTTTCTTTTTTGCGAGCCCACTTCGTAGATCTCTCACCCTCGGACTTGTCACTGGCCTTATCCGATGCCGTTTCTCGAGTAGCGGCAGCCGTGATGGTCAGCACATTGACCATAGCGAGTGCACGTACCGCTTCCATGGCTTCACCTGACAGACCTGCTGCGTCCGCACTTGCCGTCGCCGGCGTCCTGGCCTCTGCCGCCTCCGGAGCCTTAGGAGGAGGCTCGGCCCGCGGGGGGAGGGGGTCCCGTGGCCTTCAGCCACCCTACCGACCCCCGTAATTTGGTCGATAGGCCGGCCGGTTACGGTGCAACGGACCAGTCACCCCTTCCATGACCGGACCCGGGGGGCATTGAATCCCAGTTGCCACCATCACCGCGGTCACCGCAGGTAGATGAGGAACCACGGTGCACCCCGTTGCCATAAGCATTGTATCCATCATCCCCCATCGTTCGCGTGGGAAGTGCATGCCGTCGTTCTGTAGAAACCTCCGGTCGCCGCCGATGTCGCCGCGTCCGCGAGCAGCCTGATGGCCATCACCGTGCCCCGCCCCTTCGTTCCCTGGCACCGCCGGAGCTTTTGGAGGCGGCTGCGGGTTACCACGTCCAGCCATGGTCGGCACAGTCGACGGCGGCGCACAGACTCGAGGCGCTCTGCCCGCACCTAGCCGAGGGAAACCCCGCGAGTTCCTTCGCCGTCCAACTCTAGGCGTAGCTGAAGGCGTGAACGATCGAGTCGGTGCCTGCGTCTCGTCGGCAGCGATACTTGGAGTCGACCCGAGTCCAGCTTGTGCCCCGGACTGGACCACATACCCAGTTTCCTCGAGGCCCATGGCTGACTTGGTAGACTGCAGCCCAACTGGGCCCAACAAAATTTTCAAACGCCTCGATCGGAGCTCCGCGATCGAGATCGCCGACACCGGTACTGCCACCGCCGGCGGCCTCTTTTTCTTCTTATTTCGAAACGTTTGGCACGATGATGGAAGTATGCATACCTTAGGGATTGGTCCTTGCGAGGGCCGAATCGCCGTCGCCACCGTCCTCCGGTGTACCAGCCTCCGCGCCACCTCTACCTTGTTCGACGCCGACAGTCCTCGTCACGCCGGATCCTCATTTGGGACAACCGCATCCACCAATCCAGCAACTTCCTCGTCCGAGTATCCGTCTAGGAATGCCTCACAAATGCGGTTAGATGACGTCGGCGAAATTGCCTCCACGTCGCCGCGACCGTGCCTCCCTCGCCATCTTCCTCTTCGTCGCCGGCCTCGGTCGGCACCTAGAAGCGGCCGCCCGGCCTTGAGGCGTTGGCCCGCTCTGGGGTGCGGGTGGTCGCCGGGATCGCCTCCCCCATCGCCCGACCTCCCCTCTACGGTGGCTCTATATTGACGACGGTGGGTGGTTTCGCAATGGAATCAGGAGCAAAGAGCTCCCCAGTTCAGAAAACAAAAATATTCACTGGCTGTGGTCAACTAACGTGCAATACGCTGTAAAATGTTGATATCTTCATAGAGTGAATGCTTCGCCCAATACGTAAGTTCTGCACCTCTTTGAAAGAATGTAGATCTTATGTCCAGGACATATTTTCTGTCTACTTCTGTAAAAATATATACTCCCTCCGTCCAAGTGCATAGGAAATGTAGCATGTGATGGTACACAAACCATTTGGATAATCGAGGTGGAGAAAACATTCAACTGACATCGAATGTGAGCTCTCAAAAGGGAAACAGAATTCTAGTGGTTTAGTCGCGATTGGTCAGCAATTGTGCATCAACCAAAGGCATCAGAATGTTTACAAGCCATCCAAATTCAAACTGAAGCAAGATCAAATATGGATTCCGACCAGCGTCGGTCGCTTCCGACAGCCGACCGAACGGCCATTAATGCCGGACCGTCATCGTTGTCGGCCCACAAGTGATCGGCCATGTCAAAACGTGTTCATTTTTTCGTTCAGTCTTTTTTGCCACTATCAAAATTTCGATGCGTTGCGGAGTGTCACGTTTTGTAAAGAGATAGTTTTTCGAGAGCTATGCCGGTAAAATGGTGGTTTTGTGCATTTTACCCCCCAAATGTAGGTCAACTTGGAGACATCAATGGGCGGCCACAATGAAAATCTCAATGGAGCAATCGGGCCTAGGCTCTACATGATCTTGATCTGTTGCGGGTTATGCTGCTCCGATCTCCATGGCCGTTGTGCCTTGCTCTGGTGGAGTTTTGTCAAATCAGCGTTGTGAAGTTCATTCGACAATGGTATCTACCGAAAAAAGCTTTCATCAATGGTAATTCAGAGTGCAAGTGTCTACTTGCACTAGCGGTTGGGGCCGTCAATGGCGGGCCCCCTTGAGAGTGTTCCTATGCGTTGCCATGTTCGCTTTGTGCATTAGGCTAGCTTCTTTGGTGCCATGTAGGCTTTATGCATTGAGCCGACTTAGTTTTGACTTTTTTTTTTGCGAATATGCAAAGCATACGTATTTTTTCATGGTCTTTGCATCTCAATGATGCATGCAGTCACATGTTACTTACTTCTTCTTCTCCATGTGCAATGTATACATTGCAAAGATAAAAAAAGCTAGTAAATGGAATTTGTGTGTCGATTCATGGAACGGGGAAGCAATATGTACGTAGGGGACGTTAGTTTTAACAGCCATGCTTGAAACGGCAGCGGAGCAGAGCATCTCTGCCCAAAGAAAAGATTCTTTGAGAATGAAGCTCATCTTCTCTAGAGAAAGAGGCTTGTTCGAGAATCAATCAATGGCATATTCAGTGATCGACCGCTTCTCCCCACTGCACCTGCACTCCGTCTCCGTCCATATAAAGAGGGGCATCGTCGTGCAGCCCAACGATCCTCACAGGCAAGAGAGAGGAAGAACCAGAAGTCCAGAAGCAATGGAGGGGAGGAAGAAGGGGATGGTGATGACGGCCGGCGCCGTCTGCGTGCTCGTCATCCTGCTGTCGGCCCAGCGGCTGCCGGTCGGAGTTGCCGACCCCATGTCGGTGTTCTGCGAGTGCTACCTAGGCTGCTTTGACCCAGACTGCAGCGGCGAAGGCTGTCAGAGCTGCCATGATTACTGCTACGCCACACCATGCCACTTACCTGGGGACGCCAACTTCCAGAGGGCGTGCGGCGGCGGATCTCGGGCCTCGGCTTGCGGCCCCACGTAGCACGGTTCTGCCGGTGCTACCCGGGCTGCTACCAGGACTGCACGGACAACCTCAAGCGGTAGGACTGCGACGATTATTGCTGCGTCACGTGCTCCTTCCTTGACGACCCCGAGTTCGACAATGCGTGCTTCATGTCCGGCGGGAAGCAGCCATCGTCTTGCCGCACCGAGGCCACCGGCAGCGGTGAGTAAGATGGGCACCGAATTGGTTTAATTCAATTGCCCTCCCGTTTGTCTCTGAATTCAGCGTTTCTGCATTTTACCTTTTTTTACTAGATACCACTTCTACTACTACTGATGACTCTGCGGCCAAGCACGGCTAGACTCACTGTGGAGGTTGCACGGAAGCCGTCCTGTGACTGACGATGATCAGAGTCTTTGATCTGTCGTGACGTCTGATTATAAGTGACAGACTATTTTAATTCCGAAAAGGAGGGTATTTCCGGTCTCTGCATCGGAATGATGCATGCGGCCACTTTATTAAAAAGCAACTAGTCCAACAAAATCTCCAAGTCAAAGGTCAACAACAAAAGAAAAGACACTCACCAAGAGCTCTGAAAATAAAAGAAGCGGACCAGCCACAACCGACGGCAAAACAAGGTAGGAAACTAAACTCCTACCAACTGACCAAGTGCTACCGTCTCCCATCGGATAGACTCAGTAATCATACGCTCCCTGACATCTGTCGGAGTGAGTAGCGACCACATACGGATTAATGTTGTGGCTCTTAAGATAACCTGCAAAAGATGAAAGTTTGTTTTTCTGTTAAAAACCAAATCATCCCTGCAATTCCATATAGCCCATAATAATGCACATACGCCTACGCGAATGTGTCTCACTGTTTCTATGTCAACTTCATTTAGCCACGTCCCAAATAACGTGTGAATGCTAGTGGGAGGAGCAATGTTAAACGCTATATGGACTGACCGCCATAAAATCATTGCCAATGGGCACTCAAAAAGAGGTGTTTGATAGATTCATCATGATCACAGAAGCTACATCTTCGAGAACCAATCCAGTTACGTTTTGCCAGGTTGTCCTTGGTGAGAATGACTTGTTTGTGGACAAACCACATGAAAACTTTAATTTTCAAAGCTACTTTGACCTTCCAAATATGCACCGATCGAGGGATAGTTACCGAATTAATCATATCCAAGTACATAGACTTAACCGAGAACACCCCATTATTGGTTGGTTTTCGGTGCAAATGATCAGGTTGGTTAGAAAGGTGAACATCCATCAATATTCTCACTAGATGGAGCCAAGCTTCCTAACGATTTCCTACTAAGTTCCGTCTGAATTGAATATTTAGAGGAATAGATTGTAATACCATTGCAACGTAGGCCTCTCTACGCTGAACAATATTATAGAGAGACGGATATTGGATAGCTAGAGGCGTCTCTCCTAGCCACGTATCCTCCCAAAATCTCGTAGAAGTACCATTACCCACTATAAATTTTGTCCTCTGAAAGAAAGCTGATTTCACTCTCATCAGTCCCTTCTAGAAGGGTGAATGAGTTGGTCTGCCGTCACGTGAGCTAAGGTCTTGGACTGTAGGTACTTATTACATAGAATCTGGGCCCATGTGGCATCGGTCTCTCTAGATAACTTAAACAGCCATTTGCTGAGTAAACATCTGTTTTTCATCTCTAAATTTTCAATACCAAGACCCCCTTGGTCTTTCGGCCTACAAATGATATCCCATTTGGCGAGTCTATACTTCCCATTTAACTCTTCACTTTGCCAAAAGAAGCGCGATCGATAGAAATATAATCTTTTCCGTACCCCTACTAGTACCTCAAAGAATGACAAGAGAAACATTGGCATACTCGTGAACACTGAGTTAATAAGAATCAGTCGTCCTCCATATGACATAAGCTTGCCCTTCCAGCAGCTTAGTTTCTTTTCAAATCGATCTTCAATACATTTCCATTACTTATTAGAAAGCTTACGATGGTGAATCGGTATTCCCAGATATGAGAACGACATCGAGCCCAATTCACATCTGAACAGTTGCTTGTAAGCATCTTGTTCTTCTGTGCCTCTTCCAAAGCAGAACAATTCACGTTTATGAAAATTAATTTTGAGCCCCAACAACTGCTCGAATAAGCATAGCAGAAGCTTCATATTCTTTGTTTTCGCCAGGTCATGCTCCATGAAAATGATGGTATCATCAACATACTGTAGAATGGACACTCCACCCTCCACTAGATGCGGAACAAGCCCACCTACCTGGCCATTTTCTTTAGCTCTTCCTATCAGAATTGTCAACATGTCTACCACAATGTTGAACAAGATAGGTGACATCGGGGTCCCCCTGTCTTAGACCCTTATGTGTCTGGAAATAGTGTCCTATATCATCATTCACTTTTATTCTGACACTGCCTTTTTGCGTGAAGGATTCAACCTGCTTTCTCCAGGAAATATCAAATCCTTTCATTCTCAAGGCTTGCTGAAGAAATGGCCATTTGACCTTATCATACGCTTTCTCAAAATCCACCTTAAAGATCACTCCGTCTAGTTTTTTGTGTGTGAATATCATGGAGTGTTTCATGAAGGACCATAAGCCCTTCTAGGATGTTTCTATCCGGCATGAAGGCAGTTTGAGATGGTTGCACCACACTATGTGCAATCTGCGTTAGCCTATTCATCCCCGCTTTGGTGAAAATTTTAAAACTCACATTGAGAAGACATATTGGACGGAACTGCTCAATCCGCACCGCCTCAGTCTTCTTAGGAAGCAAAGTAATCATTCCAAAGTTTAAGTGAAATAACTGCAAATGCCCGGAGAACAGATCATGAAACATTGGAAGCAAGTCACCTTTAGTAACATGCAAGCATCTTTTATAAAAATCTGCTGGGAAGCCATCTGGCCCAGGTGCTTTACTATTCTTCATTTGTGAGATCGCCTCAAACACCTCTTTGTCTGTAAACGGGGCGGATAAGATCTCATTCTCATCCGTCACGAGTTGTGGGACATCCTCAACCCTTGATTCGTCTTAGGATACGAAACTTTCGTCAGGTTCCCCAAATAACTACTTGTAATAATTTGTGATGTACAGTTTTAGGTTTTCCCGACCCACTGTCGTTCCCTCATCTTGCTCGAGCTGAATTTTCTTCTTCTTGCGATGTTTGCCATTTGCAATCATATGGAAGAATTGTTTGTTATCATCCCCCTGGACCACTTTTTGCACTTTAGCTCTCAGTGCCCACTTTAATTCTTCCTCATGCATCAATTCTTTTAGTCTGAGTTCGGCCTCCACTTTAGTCTCCAGTTCTCTGGTATCTAAAATGGAGGACTCGGCTTTTAAGTCTAATTCATCAATAAGGTGGATCAGTCTTTCCTTTTCAACCTTATAGGCTCCACTCAAGTATTTGGCCCAACCTCGAAGGAATTGTCTTAAGTGTCTAATTTTATTCTGCCATTTTTCAACATTCGACCTTCCGCCCGAATCCTTTGCTCACTCACGGGCAACCAGATCCATAAAACCTTCTCTCTCAAACCATCCTAATTGAAAGGAAAAGAGAGTTCTATTCCCCATATGAGTTGCCTCCCCCGAGTCAACAAGAAGAGGTGTATGATCCGAAATTCCTCTTGTCAATGCTTGTACCGTCACCAGGGGAAACTTCTCCTCCCAATCCACACTTGTGAGAACACGATCTAACTTCTCAAAAGTTGGAGTTGGAAGTGTGTTGGCCCAAGTAAATTTTCTGTCGGAGAGCTCTATTTCCTTGAGATCCAGGCTTTCAATGATTGCGTTAAACATAAAAGACCATCGACCATCAAAATTATCGTTGTTCTTTTCATACCGCCTTCTGATAATGTTAAAATCACCCCTAACCAGAATTGGAAGTCTTTCATCTCTGCATATACGGACAAGGTCAACCAGAAAATTTGACTTTAACTCTAGCTGTGCAGCACCATACACTGCCACGAGTGCCCACTGGAACCCATCAACCTTCGACCTCACGCGAAATTTAAACGCAAATTCCCCCGTAATAACACTCCTAACCTCTAAAGTTTCGCATTTGACCCAAGTAAAATCCCACCGGATCTTCCTCTTGGTGGTAAGCAATGCCAATCAAAGTCAATCCCTCCTGATAGGGTATTGAGAAACTGGGATGTAAAATTATCTCTGTCCATTTCAGAGAGGGCTATGAAGTCTAGCTTGTGCTGAATAGATGCATCTGCCAAAAACCTATGTTTAGCTAAGTCTGTCAGACCTCTGCTATTCCAAAAAATCCTTCTCATTTATCATCATAGATTTTTTTAGCAGTCCTAATCCTAGCACTTATGCGTACGACCGAAGTTGGATAAATCTTTTGGTTCCAATTTCGTTTAGGCTTCTTATACTCATCAACTTGGTCCATACAACCAAGCTCAGTGAATGCGCCTCCCTCCGGTACCATGGGGGTTAGAACCTCCCGAGAATGAATGCTATCATCCTCTTGAGACCGGGCGGAAGAAGGCTCTAAGTGGTCACAAAAATTATTGAGAACACCTAAAGCATCAATTTCTGAGTCATTTAAAGGTTTAACAGCCGCTAGGTTCCTGATCACGTCCATAGCTCGCTCTGCCTCAAGATCGAGTAGGTCGTTAACAAATTTTGCAATCTCCTTTCCATTACTCCCTAGCGAAACTCCCAACTGATTTGCATTATTTAGAATATCTACCTCAGAAAAATGCAGAATAGAATTGGAAGTATTGACTGACATACCTGTAGTGACCTCAATGTCATGAAGCTTGGCCGCACGCATGGTCTTGAAGATAGTTGCTCATCCGTCGACCTTCATACCTGGGATCCGCAATACCTCCAAAGGCGAAGATCTCGTCCCACGTGGGTCCGCACGGGGAGTCAGCAGAAGCCCTCACCTGCGATGGCTCATCCTACCGCAAGCAATCCCGCGATCTAGCCGACAAAGTGATGGCCTCTACCACTGTCACCGGCCCTTGTACCTGTCCGATAAGTGCTGTTGACCCTGGCGCCCCCGGCACCTCCATGCGTCGCTTCAACGCGGCCGACCCAGGTGCATCAGGACGTCCAGCCGATCCGGGCCGGCCGGTGTGCACGTCCACCGAAGCCGCTCCCGAAAAATCCGAACCCTGTCCCATCGTGGTTGTGACCGCCGCAACCTGACGCCCGACCAGCATGGACGCAACCGGACTCAGCGCAGCAGGATCCGGTTTGAGTGTACTCCCATCATCAGGGGCTGCCACTCGTCCATCCGCAGTCGCTCCTCCAGATAGCATGGGCACCTCTAGCCTCCGAGAATCTACAAGTGTGGTCTATACACAGGCCTCCTGCCCATGAGTAGCCACAGCGCCGACACTGAAGAGACCCAACGTGGTAGGTGACGAAGGCACCTCCAGGATCCGGCCTCTCTTCGGTGTGGTACCCAATGCCCTCACTCGGTCTAACGATGAGATGACAGCCTCGTGAGTATCCGGAGATCCCATCTTCCGGTTCCACAGACGGCTAGGAGCAGAAAAAGCCCCAAAAGATCCAAACCTCAACGAGTTGGATGGCACCACATTGGTAACATCTTTAGTCACAGTATGAGTGTTCTTGGCCTACGCCGCAGGCCCTTTAGGTGTCTCCTTTGGTTTATCCTGTGGACCCATGTCCTTCCCTCCGGAATTACCATCACCCTCTGTTTTGTCCATGTCCATAGGGCCGTCCTCATGCTGTCCCACTGGAGTGTCCTCCAATTCCACCTCTAGGTCATATGTGATCCCCGCATACGTTCAGCCTACCACATCTGGCACGAACTCAAGGTTGGCTACACTGACAAGAAGACATGCTACACCATTCGCGCGAGTGAAAGGCATATCAACCTTCTCTGTCTTGCCAATGAGAGATCCCAAACTCCACGTCACGGAAAATTATTAAGTGGCTCGGGAGGTGCACCAGAGAACCAAACCCACACCTGTGTCAAAGGTGTACCCTGCGGCTCCTGTTGTTTCCATTCATCGAATTCCATGATAATGCTGGTTTTGGGCACTCTACACATGCCGAACTTAAGTATGTGGGCTTGATCCTCTCTAGATGGGAACTCCAGCTTGTATGTTTGCCCCTCAATTCTTACTACATTCCAATCGAACTTCCCTGGAGCCAGTTCTCTCATCATCTGCTCAATCTATGCCTCAGACATAGTGCCATTTGTTATCTTTACGATGCCCGTGAAGGAAGCGTCGAGGATATCTGTAGTTTGCTCGACCTCACGAGATTCAAAGAACATTAATTCTGAGCAACACAGTCCATAAATGGTGACCACAGGCTTTGGTACAAGCAAGAGTGGGCACTTTCCAGACACATGTTTTGGCTTAAGACAAATATCACAAAGCTCCATCGTGCACTCAGCCTCAAAGTGTCCCGGTTCGCCACAACGAAAACATGTCAGTTTCTCCTTTTTACGTGCCCACTTAGACACTCTTTCTCCATCGGATTTCTCAGAGCCTTTATCAGAGGAAGAGTCACGCGGCTTAGCTACCGCATGCTTCGCCACGGGGACCTTCACCAATGCTAAAGCAGAAACTGCATCCATCACTGCCACCGAGAGCACCGGCTGAGGTGCCACCTCAGCGACTTCCAACGTCATCGTCGGTTGAGCCTCCGCGTGTTGAGGTAGCATCGGCTGATGCCAAGGAGGGAGCGGCCGTCTGCCGCCCCCCTTCCTCCCCGGTAATGACGATTGTGGTTCCAGCGCGGCCGATAGTTCGGATCAGCAGGCCCTTCCATGAAGCCACCTGGAGGACCAAAGAACTCTCGTGCACCACCACCATCATTCTGGCGGTTATACCCGCGTCCTCCTCCCGTCGAAGAAGAACCACGATGCTGGCCCTCGCCATACACGTCATAGCCATCATCACCCCACTGCCCACGGGACGGAGGCCTCCTATCAGCTCCCGCAAAGCGTCCTTGGTCGTCGCCTTGGATTGACCCTGCCGTCCGGCCTCCTCGATTCGGAGCCACAGCCGGCGGACCCCCTGAGGAGGAAGAGCAGGTTTGCGTGGCGGGGGCGGCCCATTACCGCGTCCAGCCATCCCGGCATGGCAAGGGCGCGTGATCTCAGCTCCCGCGGCCACCGCCGGCTGAATCACAGCAGCGTGGCCACGACCAAGCCTCGGGAAACCGGGTGTTGCTTTGACTCTAACCCCAAGGCACTCAGCAGCCTGATCTGACGTAGACAATATGGCCCCAACATGCATGTCCGTGATGGGCTTTGAGTCAATTACATGGGTTTGGACCGCACCCTGGGCCAATACCCAGGTTCAGTTGCGTCCGGGCCCTGACCCACTGCCTTAGGCCCATCAAGCCCCAGCAGGGATTTCAAACGAGCCTGCTGAACTGCATGGATTCCACCGCGATCTATCACCGGCGCCCGTGATCTCGCTGCCACCGGACGATGCTTCTTGCGGCCTCGATCTACCACCTTCCACGATCCAATGAAATCACCTAACGTGAGAGATGGAAGGTTCACCTTGGGTAGAGGCCCTTTCCACGGACGGACAGTAGACGGTGCCGTCCGGCGATGAACGACTCGCCGGAGAACCTCTACTCCATCCTCCTTACCAAGCCTCACCCATGCTTTATCCTCCTGGGACACGATCCCATCAATGAAAGCACCGACCTCTTCTTCGGAATAGCCTGCTCGGATGGACTCGCACACGTAATCGGAGGGAGATGGTGAGTACGACGGCGACGCAGAATCGCCACCGACAGTGACCTCGTCAACATCTAATTCATCAGAATCATCCGTAGCAAGGGCCCAGAACCGGCTTCCGGTTACCGTCGGGTGACGCCTCACACCCCCATGCACGGTCGGGACTTCTCTCAGCTCTGAATTCACCTCGTCCGTCAACAGCGACAGGTCGACAACGTCGAACGGCTCCTCCTTGCGTGACGAAACCTGCAGCAAACAAACAATCAGAACTACATATATATCAATCGTAAAATGCATACCTTCAACTAGGATCTCGTCCTCGTCGAAGTATCGTCCGGCGAGAATATGTCTTCTTCCTGATCCATCACCGTCGTCCATCGCGACGCGGCGTAAGAATCCAGAAATCCATCTGACCAGTTGTCTTCAAATCTTGCATCGGAAAATCGGATCTTCCACCTCTCCGGGCTACGGTAGCCCCGATCTGGATCTAGGAGAGGCCGGTCGCCACAACCTCCATGCGGCCTCCGGGAAGCATCCTCTGCGGCAGATCTGGTTAGCCCCGGAGACGTCACCGACGGCACGGATGCCTGGGACGCCGCCGGAGATGTAGCCGTCAGTGCTAGGAACGCCGCTGACGAGGTCGTCGGTGGTGGCTGGGCCACCACCCCCTCTTCCCAGTCGCCGCTCATTTTGCCTTGCTTGGGGATCGGCTGATGCACATGCTGAGAAGGAAAAGCTTGGATGTACAATACATAATAAAGTCTTATTTCTCTACAATACATAATAAAGTCTTGTGCGATTAATTGATAATACTGTTATCACTGAATTTATTTGATGTGTGCATCTTTGTTTTTCTGAAATGATTTAATGTTCATCTTAATGTATAATATACTTCCTCCGTCCCAAAATAAGTGTCGGTGATCTATTTTGAGACGGACGGAGTATTTGATATGAACGCAGCCTGTTTCGAGAAAGACTAAAAAGACTTTGGATGGTCTCACTCGGTTCAGTGAAATTCACTCATGTTGTTTCACCAAATGAATCAGGAGCGTATTTCCGAATGTTCACTCGGATGCCATTCATTAATTCACTCGGATGTTTGACATCACTCGGCCGTAGATATGGAAGGCGAAGGGGCTGTGCAGGATCTGTAACTTTTAATTTAGGCATCAAGTGTCATTATTACTTCTGTTACCAGTAACTCTTGCAATAGCTCCCCTCCATTATCAATGGCATGTGCAGCAGCAGAAGCTCCTCCACGGATCGACCGCTTCTCTCCACTGCACCTGCACTCCGTGTCCGTCCATATAAAGAGAGAGGAACGTCGTCGTGCAGCCCAACGATCCTCACAGGCAAGAGAGACGAAGAACCAGAAGTAGTCCAGAAGCAATGGAGGGGAGGAAGAAGGAGAGAGTGACGACGGCCGGCGCCGTCTGCGTGCTCGTCATCCTGCTCTCGGCCCAGCGGCTGCCGGTTGCCGACGCCATGCCCTCTGAGTTCTGCCAGTGCTACGCGGACCGGTACCAGGAGTGCGGGGAGTACCTCAACGGGCAGGGCTGCAGGGCTTACTGCTGCGAGAGGTGCGTCTTCCCTGGGGACGGCGACTTCGACAGGGTGTGCGGGGCCTCCGGCGGGGAGCAGGCCCCGTTCTGCATCAAGGAGGAGGACATCATCGGCGACGGTGAGTAAGAAAGGAGTAAGATTCTGTTGTTGCTGCACACGCCATTAATTCTCAGAGAAGTCTATTTTGATGCATGCGCCATTGATTTCGGAGAAGCTCCCATTTCTCTACATACATGAGCTTGATTCTTGAAGAAGCTTTTCTTTTTGCAGAGATGAACATACATACAGAAACTCAGATGCGCTGCCCCTCTTCCGTATCAAGCATGAGTGAACTGAAACACTTCGCTGTTATAACCACCCCCTCCCTGTTCCATGAATCGACCGACAAGTTCAATTACCAGTTTTTTGTCTTTGTAATGCATTATGCATACATACATATAGAGATGAGTATGTGGTACGCAAGTTGTTGTTACTCAAGCAATGTATATGTAGGTGCATCTTGTATAAAGAGAGTGGATTTTTATCTCCCGGATGCCTAGGCACCCTCGATGAACAGTAAAATCAAAACAAATAGACAATAAAATAAAAAATTCTGAAACTTTGCAGCATCAAAGATGATCAAACTTTGTAGGTGTTTGCAAGTTTTCATGCCAAAAAACTATTCGAGGAGCTCTACACACGAAAAAGATTTCCGTGCTAGAAGTTTTCAATACTTTTAGCATTGAAATCTGAAACTTGTTTGTACACATTTCTCTACATGATATTTTTGCATGAAAACTTGCAAGGACCGACAAAGTTTGATCATATTTGATGCTGCAAAGTTTCAGATTTTTTTGATTTTGTTTTCTATTGTTTTGATTTTACTGTTTATAGAGGGTGCCTACTGCCTAGGCCCCGGGAGCTATCACACCTTTCTGCTTGTATAAATGGATATAGGCTTGTGTGCTCGTTTTCAGGGTCCCATTTCTGATCCGTAGGCTTCTATATTAGGCATAGTAGTAGTACAATTTTGCAACGGTTGCATTACTCGATGGCACCATTTGAAATAGGGAAAATTTTGTTTTTGCCATTCTAGATTTTGCCAATTTTGCTTATGCCACTTTAGATTTCGATATTTCGTTTTTGCCACTCTTAAACTTTGACAATTATCACAATGGCCATTCTGTTAGGTCTTCGTGAGTTGACCATTTATCCTAGCTAGTTGACCAGACAATGTGTTGTTAGTATTTGCAAAAATGACCAAGGTTGTCCCTGCTGACTTGTGATGCCACATTGAAAGTGACACAGACCACACCCACACACCCATCCCTCCCACACACAGACTACACCCATGCACGCACCCGACCCCATCCATACGCACCCGCACCCGACCCCATCCAGCCGTAATGGCGGTCGCCACCCAGCCCTCCGGCCAGCGCGTCGCCATCCCGCCGGTCATCGCATCGTGACGCCCGACGACCTCTCCCGCCTCCTCGACGTCCTCTTCCGCCTCCTTAACGCCCGCCTCCTTGACGGCCTCCGCCACCCAGGGTTCCGGCCGCCGCCACCCAGGGTTCCGGCCGCTGCCACCTAGCCTCTCCCGCCTCCCCGACGTCATCTCCCAACTCCTCAATGCCCGGATCCTCGACACCCTCCACCACCTATGGTTCCGGCCGCCGCCACCCAGCCTCCCCGACGCCCTCTCTGTTCTCCCCGACGCCCACGGGATGGAGGGAGCCGCTACTTCGGCTATGGCGGCAGGAGCGGCCAATCTCTCTGATGGGCAAGTGATTCCTGCTGGTTCCTCAACTTCCTGATGTTTCCTTTATAGCTTAATTGTGTGACTGATCTTGTGCTTAATTATGTCACTGCTCTATGTCCAAAATTGATGTAATTTTTTATTAGAATTGAGATAATTATGTGGATTATGAGTCTTGTTTGAACATAGTATTTTCTGAACTAGCTACTGAAACCATGCAAACCTGCCATTTTCTATAGTATCTCCAAAGTTGCATACTACTAACAGAGTAGGAAAAGTATGGGATTTTTTATGTGATCATAGACTGAAACTAGGACGCAACTGGTTGTATCATGTAGCTTATGCTGTCTTCAATTCGAAAACTAAAGAAAACTGGAACAGGTTCATGGAGAATCTCAAATCAGCTATTGGCACACCTGAAGGCTTAGTCATATGCACAGATGCGTGAAAATGGTTGGAAACAGCAGTGCATACAGTATTCCCAACTGCTGAGCATAGGGAGTGCTTTAGACATATGATAATGAACTTTAGAAAGAAATTTCATGGCAAGGTTTTTGAAGAAAATCTATGGCCAGCCGCATACACATATTCTCTTGCCAAGCACAATCACCATATGAAGAAAATTATGGAAGCCAGCCCAGCAGCCATCGCATACCTTGATGAATGGCATTCTAATTTATGGAGCAGAAGTAAGTTCTCTACAGCATGCAAATGCGACTATGTCATGAACAACATAGCTGAGTCATTCAACTCCATGATTAAGAAATTGAAAGGACTCCCTGTTCTCGAATTATTGGACGCTTTGAGAGAATGACTGCTAGTCCGATTTGGAATAAGAGCTAGTATAGCGAAGAAATTTGCACGCAGACTTCTAAAAATTCTGCCAAGGATCACCAACATGATGAACAACAGATCAAGGGGAATTGTTTTAGATGGGATCTCTAGAAGTGATGACTACAAAGCGGAGGTCACTATAAAGATACATGGTTATAATTGGAAGCATTGTGTAGATTTGGAGAAGTGGGAATGCTCTTGTAGACGTTGGCAAGTAACTGGACAACCTTGCCTACATGCCATTGCATTCATCACAAGTATTAGAGAAGGTCGAGAGATAGATGAATATGTGCATGAATACTACTCTGTGAAATCATTTAGCAATGCATATGGAAAAATTGTCCCCACCATGACTGATAAGAAACAATGGCCAATGGTTGAAGTGGGGTTCAAATTGCACCCTCCTGTGTTAAAAAAAGTTGTTGGTAGACCTATGACACAAAGGATAAAGTCAGCCTTTGAGAGTGTATCCAAGAGAAAACACAAGTGCAAAGAATGCAAAGAACTTGGGCATATGAAGAAGACATGTCCTCTACTTTATCCTAAAGGCAAGCCAAGAAACAGGTAATTGCTAGAAAAGAATTTTATATTCAGAAGTTAAATGCAATGACTTATATAGTCTAACTTAATTTCTCTATCTGAAATCTGTTAGGAAAAGGAAAAATGTTGAGCCACAAGACATAGAAGACATAGAAGCCAATGCCATAGACGCTGAAACTACTAGGTATTGTTGTTTTCCTCCAAACAATCCATAATGGTTTATTTTTTCCTATCTAAAATCTGCATTTCATCACTGATATTTTTTGCTTATCCTATGCTCTGAAAATAGTGCTACAAAAAAGAGAACAGGAGGTGGTAAAAGGGCAAAGTACAACTCAAAAAGTGTGTCACAAACTACTGCTGCAAGCTGTCCACATCCTAAAGCATCTAAGAAGACATCTGCTACACATGATAGTCCGGCAAAGAACACAAGAAGCAAAAGATGTCCTCCATCGAAGAACACAAGAAGCAAATAGAAGCTTGATTGCATTGATGTGCCAAAAATGTGTGATAAATTGCTGTTTTCCAGAGCACAATGCATATGTGAACCCTGTTGGTTTGCTGTTGCATTGTACTATGTTAACTTGTAAAGGCCTTGCTTTTGGGTAGTCCATATGCATATGTGAACCTTGCTTGTCTAGTTGATGCAGCTACATCTTGCATTGAACTATGTTGACCTGTTAGGCCTTGCTTTTGGGTGGTCAGTATGCATATGTGAAGATTGTTGTGTAGTTGATGCAACTACATGTGAACCTTGCTGTGTAGTTGATGCAACTATATGTGAACCTTGTTGTTAAGTTTAGATGATGGATTTGTACTCCTATGAATTAATTGGTTGATATTAGGACTATGTTGCTGGTAATGATGCCATTATTGTCAAGACTTGTATGCATATATTGTGTAATTATTTGTGATGTCAGAATTCCAAATAGGTCATCCAAATTTTTTAACCGCATTGGCCAATAATATACTTCATAAAAACAATATTGTTTAACATAGGTCATGATAAAATACTGTGTGACATTAGATGTTACTCTAGTGGCAAAAACAATATTTGGCGAAAACTGGAGTGTCAAAAGCAAAACAAATAACGAAGGGCAATATGGTCTTTTCCCTGCTCCGTTTGGTCGAAACGTCCATTGACCTAACAGAATGACCATTGTGATAATTGTAAAAGTTTAGGAGTGACAAAAATGAAATGTCGAAATCTAGAGTGGCATAAGGAAAATTGACAAAATCTAGTGGCAAAAACAAAATTTTCCCTTTGAAATAATGACCAGGACATCAGCTGATCTACAACAACTTGCCCTAATTAAACTAAAACCACTATACTTATTTTGGAACGAGGGAGTACTATATAACAAATATCATGGATCTTTATTTCTTCTTGTTTCAGCTGACCTGATCTGATTTTTTTGATATATTAAGATTGAAAATAGGATTTACAATGGAGGTTTAGGGGGTGGGGGGCAACAAAGAAGTTACATAGAATGTTTAGATGTTAAGGCCAGCTTAATGTTCTCAATCATTGAGAAACTACTACAGTGCACCCCCTCCAGGCCTGTGGTTTTCCATTCCAAAACCTACGGACCAACCTTGTCCGATTTACTCACATGGAACTACATATATGGATGTAAAGTATCCACTCGATGCTACATTCTAAGTTAATAAAAAGCCCTTTATCGAAAAATATACCGATGTAAAGTGCACGCTCCATTTTTCTTGTTGGAGAAGTATTCGCATGCGCTAAGATTTAAGATTTCTCGCAAAGAACTCGACTTGACTTACATCCCGTTACATGGTTGCTGTTCTTCTATCTCCTTATTTTTGTATGTAAGCAGCTGGCAGCAAAGTATCGTTGAGGAAGAAGACGGCTAGTCTCTTAGAAAAAGTGTTTAGTTTGGGAAGTTTTATTTATTCATGGTAGAGAGCAACATCAACTACCTTTAAGTTACTTTTGCAGGTCAAACATTGGTAAGACAAGAAACCCAATTTGTGAACATTGACATCTCACTGTTTGCTCTTTAGCTTCAGCTTGTAGCGCTCATATCACCATTTTACGATCAATGAACCATATCATCTCTAAATCGCACGGGATTTTCATTATGTGGTACCAGTATAGTAAAATAAGATGCACATGAACCGTCAGTCATAATCAGACACCACATCGACGACTCTAGCGGCTTAGCCGTGAAGATCATCGTCAGTCACATGATGGCTTCCGTGCAGCCTCGACAGTGAGTCTAGCCGTGCTTGGCTTGGACCTTGCCGTGGTTCAGTGCATTACCGGAATACAATCCTATGCCGACAGCTCAGGCGGTCGGCATAGCACCGATTCCCGTCGGCATAGAACTATGCCGACGGCCCCCGTCGGCGTAGCACCGTCGGCATCATATATGTCGGCGTACCCCAGGTTTTCGTCGGCATAGAAAACCGTCGGCATAGATGATATGCTGATGGTGTCCGTACATCGATACCGACGGCCCCGTCTGTCGGCATAGCTCCATGGCAAACGACATCTGACAGCGTTACCGTCAAGAGCGTCGCATCGCCGGCCGCCACGTGTCGCATTATGTCGACAGCCTTACCGTTGGCATAGACTGCCACGTGGCGGTCGGAGATGGTCCCTGGTGGCATACCTATGCCGACGGCTGGCCGGGGCCGTCGGCATAGGTCCGAAACTACGCCGACGGCATAGCCGTCGGCATACACTGACACGTGGCGGACGCTGATAGTTCCTGGGGCGTGCCTACGCCGATGGCTCAAGCCGTCGGCATATCTTACCACGTGGCAGCCGCTGGTAACTCGAACGCCCTCTATGTCGATGGCTTAGCCATCGGCGTAGTTTTGTGCTGATTTTTTTTCTTTTTCCTGTTTCATACAAATTCATTTCAATTCAAAATATCAGGATATATACAATAAAAAATAAATGCACAACAGCACGCGTAAACAGACGGACGTCATCAACACCACCACCATCACATTCTCACAACCAACAACATAAGGAGCTCCGAAATATAAATAGCGAAATACAAGTCATCTAAGAAGCGTAAAAAGAGCACAAGTCATCTAAGGAGCGCCAGTATGTCCACCTCCAAGGTCGTCGACGCCAAGTCCGCCAAATCCCAGGTCTTCACTGCTAGCGGCAGCGCTACCGCCTCGGTGGATTGGAGTGACCGGACTCCGTGACTCGGTATTGATGTGAACACCGGCACCACCACCAACGGATGATCTATCGGTTTCCTGTATGTTTGAAAAGACATGTTGAGTGAATGATATTATGTTGAATAAACAATAAGCATTGGTTGAATAGTTTGGGGGTGTACTAACCATCGTTGTCCCCGGTTGTTGTGTTAGAAATTTCTCAAAGGTAAGCATCACTGGTTGTGATCCTACAGCTGGTGGTGCTGGTTCCATTTCAGGAATCGTGTCGTTTCTCATGCTCTCAAACATGAGCTGCATGTTAATTGAGAAAGTAAACACCAATGTCAGAAGAAATGAAAGTGTCAATATGGAAATGGAATGAAAGGGGCTAAACTAACCGTCCTCAAAGTTGACCGACGGATCTACGCCTTTGACTTTCGTCGGACGGGGTTTGACCGATGGACCTTTTCACCTCGTTGTGATAGTCCTGCCCATTGCTACACTCCCGAACAACGTTCGGGCCCAGCCCAAGACCCCCAAGTACATCGTCCCGTCTAACCATGGCACAGTTGACCGACGGATCTATCACTTTTAAGATGCTTATAAAAAACATATAGAACTTGTCAAACTAATTGTAATTATCAATTGTTTGTGATTTTAATAAAGTATAGGAACCAATATGCAAAAGAACATGTGATCACATTACTAGCATATTCGGAAACAAATACAAACTACATATACATAATATATGAAAAACTCAACACAAATCTATATATAATTTATTGTGTATGTTTATGTTTAGATAAGGCACATTTAAGTTAATCAAATTTAAATTTAGAAAAAAACTAAAATACAAAAATAAGTAAAAAATAGATAAAACAAAGCTATGCCGACGGCAAGCCATCGGGATAGATTTGCCCACGGATCGACCGGCGGGCCTTGAATCGATGACGTGGCACGCGTCACGGATCGGTGACGTGGACCACACCTACGCCGATGGCCTTGTCATCGGCATAGCTATGCCTACGGCCGTCGGCATAGACATGACGGCGTCAGACTCCCGATGGACGAAGACTCGCCGGTCCCACATATATGCGGACGACCCTTCTATGCCGACGGCCACTGTAGGCATATATTACGATATGCCGACGGTGAGGCTACGCCGACGGTCACCGTAAGCGTATCTCTAGGTACGCCGACGACTTTTCTGTACCAACGGCTTCGCCTAGACCGTCGACATACCTCTCTCTATGTCGATGGTGGCCGTTGGCGTAGATTAGGCCGTCGGCGTAAGCAGTTATTCTGATAGTGGTGGTGGTAGTATCTGGCAAAACGTAGACCATAGAAATGATCAATTTCAGAGACAAACGGGAATGGAAGAGCTTCAGTAGTGGTGTCCATCTAACTCACCGTCGCCGATGTCGTCCGTGCTACAAGCCTGCTCCCCGCCGGAGCCCCCGCACACCCTGTTGAAGTTGGCGTCCCCAGGGAAGCGTCACGCTATGGCGCAGCAGTAATCATGGCACCTCTGCCAGCCCTTGCCACCGCAATCTGGGTCAAAGCAGCCCGCGTAGCACCGGCAGAACGCCGACGTGGCGGCGTCGGCAACCCCGACCGGCAGCCGCTGGGCCGACAGCAGGATGACAAGCACGCAGACGGCGCCAGCCGTCGTCACTCTCTCCTTCTTCTTCCCCTCAATTGCTTCTGGACTTCTGGTTCTTCCTCTTGCGTGTGAGGATCGTTGGGGTGCACGACGATGCCATTGGAAATGACACAATAGTGTCGCCGTCCTCCGATCTACTGATCTAGGGTTTCCCCCGGCGGTATTGGGTGGACTTGGGAGCTTCACCTCGATGACGCCTTCATGAAGGAAATGACGATAAGGGCGCCGTCATCACCGGCTCTGGCCACAGACCAAAGACCAGGTTTTCACCCGGATCCATCCCATAGAAATCCATCCGACAACCTGTGCACTGTTCCGACCGCCTTCAAAGCCCCAGATCTAGCCACCTAGATCCGGCGACCATCCATGACAGCATTGCCATCGTAGGAGCCCCGGCGCACCGGCCACTACCTGAGTGTGCCACCACTGGAGCCTGGGAGGAGAGCTCCTACCCCACCTCGCCAAACCGCGAGATCCGCCGAGATGGATCCCCGCGCTTGTCACCGTCTCTGATCCGACCGAGTCAGTCAAAAAACCCACTAGATCACCGACACAGATCCGCCTTGGATAGGGACTGCACCACGCCATGCCGTCGTGGGAATGGTCTTAGGAATGGGAGAGATTTTCATCTCCCGGCCTCTGCACCAACTAGGGATGCATACGGTCATTTTAGTATGAGTACCAAGATAAACATGGTCCTCGTAATTTTTTAAATGAGTATCAAGATTTTTTTGATGAGTGAATCCACCACATACCAAACTTGATCCTCAATAAATGGGGAAAACCCCTGTGCATCACGTGTCAATTTTAGGAATTGAACCCCGGTCGTTAGGTTCCACAACGGCATGCCCAACCACTGAGCCAAAGCTCTCTTTGCAGTTAGGGTGTGCCAGGAGGGTGGCCAAGCTTCGAGATGTCGAAGCAACTACAGGTATGTCTTTTGATAAGAGTTGTTCTATTCTACATTTTTCTGAACATGAACTTGTAGATAAGGCACAAAGTTTAGGAGTTTCACTAGGATCAAATGAAAAAGAAGTTGCAAAGTCAATTAATGATATTCTTGACTTGGAAGCGGAACGGGCTTCTGAAATTATCCGCAACTTGGCTATCATTAAACCTATGAGTGATGCAGAAGTGAAACAACTAGGGATGTCAGCCCTTTAAAACTTGTGTGATGATCTCATGCCAACCTCAGAGAATGAGAATGAGATAGATGGGATGGGAAGTGACAACAAGGTTCAGTCAATAGACGGTATTGAATCTTGTAACCATAATAATTTAATGGTGTCTATTGTGGGGGACAAGCCTAAGCGAACATGGAAAAGAAAGGTATATCGTACATCGTCTGTCCGAAGGAGTGCTAGAGTTAAGCTTAAAAAGAAATTCTATGATGATCTATGAAAGGAATATTTTGGAATAGCAGAGGTCTAGCTGACTTGGCTAAAATAAGATTCCTGGCAGAGGCATCGGTTGAACAAAAACTAGATTTTGTCTCCCTACTTGAGACAGGCAGAGATAATTTCACCGCCCAGTTCCTCGGAAATTTGACAGGCGACGTTGATTTTGATTGGCACTGTCTACCCCCTAGAGGAAGATCCGGTGGGATATTTCTAGGGGTTATATGTGAAACACTAGAATTCATTAATATAGTGAGAGGGGAATATGCAGTCAAATTTCGGGTGAGATCCAAGTTAGACGGATTCCGATGGGCTCTCGTGGCTGTATATGGAGCAACACAACCCAAACTCAAACCTGACTTCCTAGTGGGTTTGGTACAAATATGTGGAGATGAATCCCTGCCAATCCTAGTTGGGGGGATTTTAATATTATTAGGAGAAGAGATGAGAAGAATAATGATAATTTCGATGGACGGTGGTCACTCATGTTCAACATGATTATTGAGAGACTCAATCTACGGGGGATTGAACTCACCAGTCGGCAATTTACTTGGGCTAATACGTTACCTAACACGACATATGAGAAGTTGGATAGGGTTGTGGCTAGTATTGATTGGGAACAGAAATACCCGTTGGTGTCAGACCATGCAATGCAAAGTGCCATATCCGACCACACACCATTACTAGTGGACTCGGGGGAATCAACACATGCTGGTAACAAAAATACGTTCTCATTTGAACTTAGTTAGTTCAAGAAAGAGAATTTTATGGACATTATAGCAACCGAGTGGGCAAGGCCAGTGTCCGGACAAACCAGCATGGTGAGGTGGCAAAACAAAATTAGACACCTAAGACAATTTTTACGGGGTTGGGCCAGAAACGAGAGCGGAAGATATAAAAGAGAAAAAGAGATACTTACTAACCTGATTGATGAGCTAAACCTAAAAGCAAAGGGTACGCTGGATGTGGTCGAACAGGCAACGAAGTCCGACGCAGAGCAGGCTCTACGTGCTCTTCTTAAAGAAGAAGAGCTCAAATGGGCATTGCAGGCTAAGGTGCTAAAAGTTGTCCAAGGGGATGACAATACACAATTCTTCCATATGATTGCTAACGGCAAACATAGGAAGAAGAAAATTATCCGGCTAGAATAGGACGACGGAACTATAGTAGGACAGGAGAATCTCAAAGCATATATATCCAACTACTATAAACAATTATTTGGGCATCCGGTAGAGAGCACAGTTGCTTTGAATGAATCGGTTAGTCGAGATATTACCCAACTAGGGTCAAAGGATAATGAGATTCTAACTGCACCATTCACTAAGAAGGAAGTTCTAGAGGGAATATCACAAGTGAAGCCGAACAAAGCACCAGGACTAGATGGGTTCCCTGTGGAGTTCTATAAGAAATGTTGGCATATAATTAAAGATGATCTTATGCCTATGTTTCATGATTTTTTTATGGCCACTTAGAACTCTTTCATCTTGAACGTGAGTTTTAAGATATTCATGAAAGTAGGGACAAATAGATTGACATGGGTTGCTCTTTCAGTCGTGCAACCTAGTCAGACGACCTTCATGCAAGGGAGACACATCCTAGAAGAGGTAGTTGTCCTCCATGAAACACTTCATGAAATCCATTCGAAGAAGCTAGATGGGGTTATCTTCAAAGTGGATTTTGAAAAAGCATATGAGAAAGTTAAATGGCCTTTCCTTCAACAGGCAATTCGAATGAAAGGTTTCAATGAGACATGGCGAAACCAAGTGGGTTCTCTTGCCCAAAAACGTAGTGTCGGCATTAAGGTTAACGATGATATTGGCCATTATTTTCAGACTCATAAAGGATTGATACAAGGGGATTCGATGTCGCCCCTTTTATTTAACAGAGTGGAAGATATGTTGACCGTGCTTATTGGCAGAGCCAAGGAGAGTGGCATGGTAGCTGGCCTAGTCCCTCATCTGGTTGATGAGGGAGTATCCATTCTACAATATGCAGACGACACTATCCTTTTCATGGAACACGACATTGCAAAAGCCCGGAACATGAAATTAGTTTTATGTCTCTTTGAACAACTGTCGGGACTCAAAATTAATTTTCATAAGAGTGAACTATTTTGTTTTGGAAAGGCCAAAGAGGAACAGGACACTTACAAACAGCTATTCGGGTGTGAATTAGGTTCTTTGCCATTCATTTATTTGGGAATACCTATTCACCATCGTAAATTATCCAACAAAGATTGGAAATGTATCGAAGATCGAATTGAAAAAAACTAAGTTGTTGGAAGAGCAAGTTAATGTCGTACGGCGGTAGGCTGGTGCTCATTAACTCAGTACTCACGAGTATGCCAATGTTTCTGCTATCCTTCTTCGAGGTACCTAAAGGGTACGAAAGAGGCTAGATTTCTTTCGATCACGTTTCTTCTGCAAGTCAGAGGAGGCCAAGAAGAAATATCGCCTAGAATGATGGTACATATTATGTAGTCCCAAGGATCAGGGAGGTCTCGGTATAGAGAACTTGGAGATTAAGAACAAATGTCTCCTAAGTAAATGGCTATATAGATTATTAGAAGAACAGGACGGTATGTGGGCACAGATACTACACAACAAATACTTGCACTCAAAATCTCTTGCCCAAGTAACCGCAAGGCCTAATGATTCACCATTTTGGAAGGGTCTTATGAGAACAAAGGACTTGTTCTTCCGTAGGACCAAATTTGAGCTTGGTAATGGGATGACAACTAGATTTTGGGAGGATACGTGGTTGGGGGAGACATCATTGCCACGCACAAGCCTTTATAATATTGTGTAGCGTAAGGAGGCTTATATAGGAATGATATTACAATCGGCACCCTTGAATATTCAGTTTAGGCGTTCCTTGGTGGGTGACAGATGGAATTCCTGGATTCATTTGGTACGGAGATTGATGGATGTTCAATTAACAGACCAACAGGACTCCATACACTGGAAGTTGACTAGTAACGGTGTGTGCACGGTCAAATCCCTATATATGGATCTTATTAATTCTGGCCCAATCCCGCGATCGATTCACATGTGGAAGGTGAAGGTACCTTTACGTATCAAGATATTTATGTGGTTTCTTCACAAACAGGTGATACTAACCAAAGATAACTTGTTAAAGCAAAGATGGGTAGGGAGCTCACGATGTTGTTTTTGTGACCATGATGAAACAATTCAACACCTATTCATAGATTGCCCTCTCACAAAATTACTTTGGCGCACGATTCATATAGCCTTTAACATCGTCCCTCCAGTTAGCATCGAATCGTTATTTGGGGCGTGGTTAGCTGGGGTGGAAAGTATAACGGCGGCATGTATTCAGATTGGAGTATGTGGACTTATGTGGGCTATATGGAACTGCAGGAATGACATGATTTTTAACGGACAACATATTTCAAATTTCTTGCAGGTCATCTTCCCAGCTACTGCATGGATCCGTATGTGGTCCTTACTCACTCCTACGGACTCTAGGGAGCCACTGGTTACTGGATGCAACCAATGGGAGATGGAAGCACGGGCTATCTTCAACCGGTTTGGATGGCGGTCGCATAACAGGATAGGCGAATAGTAGTCTAGTCATTTCCGACATATCGGTTCAGGCCTTATGTTCTTTTGATGTTTTCTCTTTTTGACTTGCTCATTGTTTGAGCATTATTACCTTCGAGACTTTGTACTTGTTTTGAGACCTTGATTTATTAATAATATTGCTGCATGCATCGACCAGATGCAGAGGCCGGGGCCAAGCCTCCTTTTCCAAAATAGTAGATGGCGAATTATAAATGGAAGAATTTGACAGATTTTTTAGTTCAGTGAAATTTACTCTCTGTTTTTCTTCTTTGAGACGAAACAGGCACTTGATCTCCTTTTGATCTGCAACACTCACTACACTGAAAAAAAAATTTGATCAGGTTCAGAGTTGCTCGATTTCACCTGCTGATTCTGGTGTATGTGTGACGACCCAAGTTGTCAACAGAGCGTTTCATCATCACAAGTTATCGTATGCAAGCGATGAGCTACTTTCCAAATTTAGTAACCTCTGTCACATCCAGGCTGTTCTCATCCTACGGAGTTGATGAAATGGAGCAAAGAGTCGGTACAGTTGTACAAGAACACCTGCTTATACAAACTATTAAAACGGAAAAAGTAGCTTCCAAGAATCGTAACTGTTGGATAATGAGCAACTAGTATTCACTGAGGGCCAAAGGCCATTACATATACATGTGTGGTAAAGTGTAGAAAACCCCTTATACAATGGGAAGTACTGAAAAGGGACTATACACATCTAACACCCCCCCTCAAACTCATGGTGGATCGACAACACTGAGTTTGGAGAGAAGAAAACCATGTTGCGCTTGAGTTTATGCCTTCGTGAAGAAGTCCGCCAACTGTAACTCAGAGGGAACATAGTGGAGAGTGAGAGTCGCTCATGCTTCATCGGGTCACGCGCAATACTGATAGCACCGATACTGTCTGACAGTAAGGGAGTCGAGGTGGTAGCAGACACACCAAAATCTTCAAGTAGCCACTGTAACCAGATCACCTCAGCCATCAACGTAGCCATGCCTCGTAACTCAGCCTCTGTACTCGAGCGAGAAATAGCAATCTGTTTCTTTGTCTTCCAGGCAATAAGGGAGCCACCAAGAAAGACACAGTAAGCAGACAGCGAGCGTCGATCAGAGGGATCACTACCCCAGGTAGCATCAGAGTAGGCCTGGAGGTAAAGAGAGCTAGAGCGGGGAAAGAAAGGGCGCTGAGAGATCATGCCACGAAGATATCATAGAACACGGAGGAGATGACTATAGTGGACAGAGTGGGGGCTGAAACAAACTGACTCAGGATGTGGACATGATAGGAGATGTTAGGACACGTAACAGCAAGATAGACAAGACTGCCAACGAGGTGACGATAGCGAGTGGGATTAGGAAGAGGGTCACCATTAGAGGAATGAAGCTGAACGTTGAGCTCCATAGAAGTCACAACTGTGTGCTCATCACCGAGAGCAGCGCGAGAAAGAAGATCCTGAATATTTTTTTCTTGGGAGATGTAGAAGCCATCAGAGGTCAAGGAGATCTCCATCCCAAGAAAATAGCAAAGTGGATCAAGATCAGTCATGAGGAACTGGTCGTGAAGGCGAGCCTTAACAAAGGCAATGTAGTCAGAGTCTTCACCAGTGATGATCATGTCATCAACATAGAGAAGGAGAAGAGCCCGACCACGAGGAGACGTGTGAACAAACAACGCGGGATCATTATTATTGGGCAAGAAACCAACGGCAGTCACCACGGAGGCGAAGCGCTCAAACCAGGCGTGAGGGGCCTGTTTAAGACCATAGAGGGACCGGCAAAGTCTACAGACCATACCATCAGGAGCATAGTACCCCGGTGGTGGCTGCATATAAACCTCCTCATGCAACTCGCCATTGAGAAAGGCGTTCTGCACATCAAGTTGAGAGATAGACCAATGACGAACAGAAGCCATAGCAAGGAGAGTGCGGACAGTGGTCATGTGGGCCACAGGAGCAAATGTCTCATCATAATCGCGTCCCTGCTCGTGCTGAAAACCATAGGCCACAAGACGAGCTTTGTAGCGCTCAAGAGAACCATCGAAGTGAGTCTTAATATTGTAGACCCACTTGCAGGTGACGGGACAAACACCGGAAGGGAGGGAAACCAGATCCCATGTGCCAAAGCGCTCAAGGGCAGCAAGCTCTTCAGCCATCGCAAGCTGCCATTCAGGCTGAGTCATGGCAGTCTGATAGGAAGTGGGCTCAGCAATAATATAGAGACCGTACCTATCATGAGAATAGCAATCAGGCGGGGGGCGAGGCCGAGCACGAAGGTTATGAACCGGGGGAGGCATGAACGGAGGTGCACCAGAGGTGGAAGGAGCATCAAGCGTGTCAGGGGAAGCATCCTCAGTACGGGGGCAGCGAATATAGTGGAGTGGAAACAGTGAGAGAGGGCGACGGACTGGAGATGATGGTGGAGTGGTGGAGGAGGAGGATGGGGAATATGGTGTCGGTGGTGAATTAAAATGAATGAGAGGTGCAGGAGGAAGAGGTGAAACATGAGGCACATAGCAGGGTGTATCGGGAAGGAGAAGAAAAGAAATATAGTCCATAGAGAAGCTCAAGGAAGAAGGATGTGGGTAGTAAGAGCAAGACTCATCAACGGTCACATCACGCCAGATGCACAAGCAACGACCAACATGATCCCAACAGCGATAGCCCTTGTGCTCATCACTATAGCCAAGGAAAATACACTCAACCGAATGAGCAGTCAGTTTGGTGCATTCTCGCGGGGCAAGAAGGACATAGCACACACATCCAAACGTACGAAGAGCTGAGTAGTCAGGAGATCGACCAGTGAGACACTCCATAGGAATACCACCCTGTAGAGCAGTCGATGGCTGAATGTTGATGAGATAGGTGGATGCAGAAACAGCGTCGGCCCAAAAGTGGGGTGGAAGAGAAGCAGCAATCATCAGCGCACGAGCCGTCTCAAGCAGATGACGATGCTTACGTTCAGCAATGCCATTCTGAGCATGAGCACCAGCACATGCGAACTGGTCAAGAGTGCCCTGTTCAGCGAGAAAACCATGCAACAGCTGGGAGATATACTCTCCAACGGAGTCAGCACGAAAAGTACGAGTGGGCGTGGAAAACTGGGTGTGAACCATCGCAGAAAATCGTTTGTATATAGAGAGAACCTCACTACAAGATTTCATGAAGTATAGCCAAGTGTAGTGAGATAAATCATCAATAAACAAAACAAAGTAGCAATGACCACCTTTCGAATCAAAGGGAGCAGGACCCCAGACATCAGAATGAACTAAGTCAAAAGGACGCTGAGATACAGACTCACTGGTAGGATAAGGTAACTGGGTCTGTTTGCCAAGTCTGCAACCATTACAATGTAAGGAAACATCTCCAAATACAGACCCTAAGAGGCCGTGACGAACTAAAGAAGACAAGCAAGAGCCACAGATGTGACCAAGGCGATGATGCCACTTCTGGAAGGACGCAGACGCAGAGACCACAAGAGCATGAGAGCTAGCAGAAGTGGTGGCTACGGAAGGAACAGAAAGCCAGTCAACCTCCCAAAGGCCCTCTGACTCACGGTGCCGGGGGCCAGCACCAATCAAAGCCATGGTGCGACGATCCTGAATGGAGCAAGAGTCGGTATCAAGAATGACACGAGAACTAGAATCAGTAAGTTGGGCAACGAATAATAGATTCATCGTAAGGCGTGTTGCAAATATGCCCTAGACGCAATAAATAAAGTATTTATTATTATATTTCCTTGTTCATGATAATTTTTTATTATCCATGCTATAATTGTATTGATTGGAAACACATTGCATGTGTGGATGAATAGACAACACTGTCCCTAGTATGCCTCTAGTGAATTAGCTCGTTGATCAAAGATGGTCATGGTTTCCTAGCCATTGACATGTGATGTCATTTGATAACGGGATCACATCATTAGGAGAATGATGGGATGGAAGAGACCCAAACTATAAACATAGCATATGACCGTGTCAGTTTATTGCTACAGTTTTCTACATGTCAAGTATATGTTCCTATGACCATGAGATCACGCAACTCACGGACACCAGAGGAATGCCTTGTGTGTATCAAACGTCGCAATGTAACTGGGTGACTATAAAGGTGCTCTACAGGTATCTTCGAGGGTGTCTGTTGGGTTGGCATGGATCAAGACTAGGATTTGTTACTCCGTGTGACGGAGAGGTATCTCAGGGCCCACTCGGAAATACAACATCACAATAAGCCTTGCAAGCAATGTGACTAAGTGTTAGTCACGGGATATTGTATTACGGAATGAGTAAAGAGACTTGCCAGTAACGAGGTTGAACTAGGTATGGAGATACCGACGATCGAATCTCGGGCAAGTAACATACCGAAGATTGATATATAGGAAGTCCAGTTTTGGTCGCCGGAAAAGTTCCGGGCTTATCGGTAGTGTACCGGCAGTGCCGGTAGTGTACCGGGAGACCTCCGGGAGGGGTATTTCGACCCAAGAGGCTTCATTGGCTGTGGGAGAGTGAATATCAGCCCTTAGTGGGCTGGTGAAACTTCCACACAAGGCCCATGTAGCTGAAGAAGGAAACCCAAAAGGAAAAAGGTGAAAAAAGGCAAAAAAAAAGGATGAATCCTAATCCTACTAGGAGTGGAGGAGGTGGACTCCTCCTCTCCTAGTTCGGCCGAAGCCTAGGAGGCTTGGAGGCCAAGCTGCCTCCTCTCCTCCTCTCCTCCTATATATACTGGTGGTATTGAGGGTTTTTGCACTAGATTTCCAGCCACGTGCTACTCGTTCCTCCAGTGCATAGTTTCTCCTCTAGATCGGTTTTCTGCAGTGCTTAGGCGAAGCCCTGCCGGAATTGCTCCACCACCATCGCTGGAGCACCGTCAAGCTGCCGGAGAACTCTTCTTCCTCTCCACTCCTTCTTGCTGGATCAAGACGGTGGAGATCGTCATCAAGCTGTACGTGTGCTGAACACGGAGGTGCCGTCTGTTCGGTACTAGATCGGAAGCATCGTGATCAAGTTCGTGAGACGGATCGTGATCAAGTTCATGGGACGGATCATGATCGGATCGCGGGACGGATCATGATTGGATCGCGGGACGGATCGTGATTGGATCGCGGGACGCACAGCGATTTGGATCGCGAAGACGTTCGACTACACCAACCGCGTTTCTTAACGCTTCCTGCCTAGCGATCTACAAGGGTATGTAGATCCACTATCCCTCTCGTAGATGCTCATCACCATGGATAGATCTTCGTGTGCGTAGGAAGTTTTTTGTTTCCCATGCAACATTCCCCAATAGTGGTATCAGAGCTAGGTCAATGTGTAGACGAGATCTCGAGTAGAACACAAAAGGTTTGTGGGCGTTGATGCTTAGATTGCTTCCTCCCTTGGTCGGATTTTGGTTCAGCGGTATTGTGAGATGAAGTGGCCCGGACCAACATTACTCGTACGCTTACGAGAGACCGGTTCCCTCGACGCAACTTGTTGCCTAGATGGCTTGCGGGTGGCAGTTTCTCTCACTTTAGTTGGATTGGATTCGAAAAAGCCGGTCCTTGAGAAGGTTGAAAAGCAAATTATGTATCACCGTTGTGGTTTATGCGTAGGTGAGAATCGTTCTTGCTAGAAACCCGTAGCAGCCACGTAAAACATGCAACAACAATTAGAGGACGTCTAACTTGTTTTTGCAGGGTATGTTGTGATGTGATATGGCCAATTACATGATGTGATATATGTGATGTATGAGATGATCATGTGATGTACAGAATTTCACGACTTGCATGTCGATGAGTACGGCAACCGGCAGGAGCCATAGGGTTGTCTTTAATTATTGTATGACCTGCGTGTCAATCATTAAGCGCTATGTAATGCTTTACTTTATCGCTAAACGGTAGCAATAGTAGTAGAAGCATGCAGGGCGTGACAACCTCGATGGCAACACGTTGATGGAGATCAAGATGATGGAGATCATGGTGTCGTGCCGGTGACGATGAAGATCATGCTGGTGCTTTCAAGATGGAGATCTAAAGCACAAGTTCATGGCCATATCATGTCACTTATGAATTGCATGTGATGTTAATCCTTTTATGCACCTTGTTATGCTTAGTATGACGGTAGCATTATAAGGTGATCCCTCACTTAAATTTCAAGATAAAATTGTGTTCTCCCCGAGTGCGCACCGTTGCAAAAGTTCGTCGTGTTGAGACACCACGTGATGATCGGGTGTGATAGACTCTACGTTCACATACAACGGGTGCAAGCTAGTGTTGTACGCACAGAACACTCGGGTTAAACTTGACGAGCCTAGCATGGACAGACATGGCCTCGTAACACAAGAGACCGAAAGGTCGAACATGAGTCATATAGTAGATATGATCAACATAATGATGTTCACCATTGAAGCCACCTCAACTCACGTGATGATCGGACTTGAGTTGGTGGATTTGGATCATGTGACACTCAGATGACCTGAGGGATGTCAATTTGAGTGGGAGCTTTAGTAATTTGATTAACTAAACTCATTATCTTGAACAATAGTCTAAGTGAACTTTGCATATTTATGTTGTAGATCAACGGCTCGCGCAGTAGCACCCCTGAATTTTAATGTGTTCCTAGAGAAAGCTAAACTGAAAGATGATGGAAGTAACTTTGTTGACTGGGCCCGTAATCTGAGGATTATCCTCACGGCTTCAAAGAAATCATATGTCCTTGATGCACCGCTTGGTGACCAACCTGAAGACATGACCTCCGAAGACGTTAAGAACGCTTGGGAGGCACGTACTGGAGATTACTCAATAGTTCAGTGTGCAATATTGTATGGCTTAGAACCGGGACTTCAAAGACGTTTTGAACGTCATAGAGCATATGAGATGTTCCAGGAGTTAAAGTTTATCTTTCAGAAGAACGCCCGGATCGAGAGGTACGAAACCTCCAATAAGTTCTATGCTTGCAAGATGGAGGAGAACGGGTCTATCAGTGAACATATACTTAGAATGTCTAGGCATTCAACTCGTCTAGCGGAGTTGGGAATTGCCCTTCCGCTAGAGGCGATCACTGACAGAGTTCTTCAATCACTGCCACCTAGTTACAAGAGCTTTGTGATGAACTCTAACATGCACGGGATGAACAAGTCAGTCGCCGAGCTGTTTGCGATGCTAAAAGTCCCTGAGTCTGAAATCCAGAAAGAACATCAAGTGTTGATGGTCAATAAAACCACTAGTTTTAAGAAAAATGGCAAAGTCAAGGGCAAGGGCAAGAAGGGTAAAACCATGAAGGATGACAAAGCAGTTGCTACTCCTGCAAAGAAGCCCAAGCATGGACCCAAGCCAGAAACTGAGTGCTTTCATTGCAAAGGAACTGGTCACTGGAAGCGCAACTGCCCCAAGTACCTGGCTGAAAAGAAGGCGGCCAACGACAAACAAGGTATATATGATATACATGTTATTGATGTGTACCTTACTAGCCCTTGTAGTACTGCCTGGGTATTTGATACCGGTTCGGTTGCTCACATTTGCAACTCAAAGCAGGAACTACGGAATAAACGAAGGCTGGCAAAGGACGAAGTGATGATGCGCGTGGGAAATGGTTCCAAGGTTGATGTGATCGCCGTCGGCACGCTCTCTCTTCGATTACCATCCGGATTAGTGATGAACCTGAATAATTGTTATTTAGTGCCTGCGTTAAGCATGAACATTATATTTGGATCTTGTTTATTGCGAGACGGTTACTCATTTAAATCAGAGAATAAAGGTTGTTCTATTTATATGAGCAATATCTTTCATGGTCATGCACCCATTGTTAGTGGTTTATTCATATTGACTCTTGATAGTGATGACACACATGTTCATAACATTGATGCTAAAAGATGTAGAATTGATAATGATAGTACCACTTTCTTGTGGCACTACCGTTTAGGTCATATTGGTGTAAAACGCATGAGGAAGCCCCATGCTGATGGACTTTTGGAGTCACTTGATTTTGAATCACTTGACACATGTGAACCATGCCTCATGGGCAAGATGACTAAAACGCCGTTCTCTGGAACAATGGAACGGGCGAGTGACTTATTGAAAATCATACACACTGATGTGTGCGGTCCAATGAATGTTACAGCGCGTGGTGGATATCGTTATTTTCTCACCTTCATAGATGACTTAAGTAGATATGGGTATATTTACTTAATGAAACACAAGTCTGAAACGTTTGAAAAGGTCAAGCAATTTCAGAGTGAAGTTGAGAATCATCATAACAAGAAGATTAAGTTCCTGCGATCGGAGGTATGAGACCTCCGATAAGTTCTATGCTTGGAAAATGGAGGAGAACGGGTCTATCAGTGAACATATACTCAGAATGTCTGGGTATTCGACTCGTCTAGCGGAGTTGGGAATGCCCCTTCCGGCAGAGGCGATCATTGACAGAGTTCTTCAATCACTGCCACCAAGCTACAAGAGCTTTGTGATGAACTATAACATGCATGAGATGAACAAATCAATCGCCGAGCTGTTTGCGATGCTGAAAGTTGCAGAGTCTGAAATCCAGAAAGAACATCAAGTGTTGATGGTTAATAAAACCACTAGTTTCAATAAGAATGGCAAGGGCAAGGGCAAGAAGGGTAAATCCAAGAAGGATGGCAAAGCAGTTGCTACTCCTGTAAAGAAGCCCAAGGCTGGACCCGAGCCAGAAACTGAGTGCTTTCATTGCAAGGGACTGGTCACTGGAAGCGGAACTGCCCCAAGTACCTGGCTGACAAGAAGGCGGCCAACAACAAATAAGGTATATATGATATACATGTTATTGATGTGTACCTTACTAGCTCTCGTTGTAGTGCCTGGGTATTTGATACCGGTTCAGTTGCTCACATTTGCAACTCAAAACAGGAACTACGGAATAGATGAAGGCTGGCGAAGGACGAAGTGACGATGCACGTGGGAAATGGTTCCAAGGTTGATGTGATCGCCGTCGGCACGCTCACTCTTTGATTACTATCAGGATTAGTGATGAACCTGAATAATTGTTATTTAGTGCCCGCGTTATGCATGAACATTATATCTGGATCTTGTTTATTGCAAGACAGTTACTCATTTAAATCAGAGAATAATGGTTGTTCTATTTATATGAGTAAAATATTTTATGGTCATGCACCCAATGTGAGGGGTTTATTCATATTAAATCTTGATAGTGATGATACACATGTTCATAACATTGATGCCAAAAGATATAGAGTTGATAATGATAGTACCACTTTCTTGTGGCACTGCCGTTTGGGTCATATTGTTGTAAAACGCATGAGAAAGCTCCATGCTGATGGACTTTTGGAGTCACTTGATTTTGAATCACTTGACACATGTGAACCATGCCTCATGGGCAAGATGACTAAAACGCCATTCTCTGGAACAATGGAACGGGCAAGTGACTTGTTGGAAATCATACATACTGATGTGTGCGGTCCAATGAATGTTGCAGCGCGCGATGGATATCATTATTTTCTCAGTTTCACTGATGACTTAAGTAGATATGGATATATTTACTTAATGAAACACAAGTATGAAACGTTTGAAAAGTTCAAGCAATTTTAGAGTGAAATTTAGAATCATCGTAACAAGAAGATTAAATTCCTGCGATCTGATCGAGGAGGTGAATATCTGAGTTATGAGTTTGGCAGTCACTTAAGACAGTGTGGAATTGTTTCACAGTTGACACCGCCCGGAACACCATATTGTAATGGTGTGTCCGAACGTCGTAATCGAACCTTATTAGATATGGTGCGTTCTATGATGTCTCTTGCTGATTTGCCACTATCGTTTTGGGGTTATGAATTAGAGACAGCTGCATTCACTTTAAATAGGGCACCATCAAAATCTGTTGAGACGACGCCATATGAAGTGTGGTTTGGCAAGAAGCCAAAGTTGTCGTTTCTTAAAGTTTGGGGATGTGATGCTTATGTCAAAACGCTTCAGCCTGAAAAGCTGGAACCCAAAGCGGAGAAATGCGTCTTCATAGGATATCCGAAAGAGACAGTTGGGTATACCTTCTATCTCAGATCCCAAGGCAAAGTGTTTGTCGCTAAAAATAGAACATTTCTTGAGAAAGAGTTTCTCTCGAAAGAATTGAGTGGGAGGAAAATAGAGCTTGATGAGGTTATTGAACCTTTACTTCAACCAGAAAGTAGCGCAGCGCAGAAAGATGTTTCTGTGGAACCTACGACGGTAGAAGAGGAAGTCAATGATGATGATCATGAAGCTTCGGATCAAGCAGCTATTGAACCTCGTAGGTCGACAAGGCCGCGTACTACCCCTGAGTGGTACGGCAACCCTGTCTTGGAGGTCATGTTGTTGGACAACAATGAACCTACGAGCTATGGAGGAGCAGTGATGGGCCCGGATTCCGAGAAATGGTTAGAGGCCAAGAAATCCGAGATGGGATCCATGTATGAAAACAAATTATGGACTTTGGAAGTATTACCTGAAGGGCGAAAGGCCATTCATAACAAATGGATCTTTAAGAAGAAAACAGACGCGGACGGTAATGTCACCGTCTATAAAGCTCGAATTGTGGCAAAGGGTTTTTCACAAGTTCAAGGAGTTGACTACGATGAGACTTTCTCACCCGTAGCGATGCTTAAGTCTGTTAGAATCATGTTAGCAATAGCTGCCTATTTCGACTATCAAATTTGGCAGATGGATGTAAAAACAGCGTTCCTCAATGGGTTCTTTGAGTAAGAGTTGTATATGATGCAACCCGAAGGTTTTGTCGATCCAGAGAATGCTGACAAAGTTTGCAAACTCCAGCGATCCAGTTATGGACTGGTGCAAGCATCTCGGAGTTGGAATAAGCGCTTTGATGAGGTGATCAAAGCGTTTGAGTTTATACAAGTTTACGGAGAAGCTTGTATTTACAAGAAAGTGAGTGGGATCTCTATAGCATTTCTAGTATTGTATGTGGATGACAGCTTGCTGATTGGAAACAATATAGAAATGCTGGAAAGCATGAAGGAATATTTGAACAAGAGTTTTTCAATGAAGGACCTAGGAGAAGCTGCTTTCATATTAGGCATTAAGATCTATAGAGATAGATCGAGACGCTTCATAGAACTTTCACGGAGCACATACCTTGATAAAGTTTTGAAGAAGTTCAAAATGGAACAGTCCAAGAAGGGGTTCTTGTCTGTATTACAAGGTGTGAAGTTGAGAAAGACTCAATGCCCAGTAACTGCAGAAAATAGAGACAAGATGAGTGTCATCCCCTATGCTTCAGCCATAGGCTCTATCATGTATGCAATGCTGTGCACAAGACCCAATGTCAGCCTTGCCATAAGTATGGCCGGAAGGTTACAATGTGATCCTGGAATGGAGCACTGGCAAGCGGTGAAGAATATCCTTAAGTACCTGAAAAGGACTACGGAAATGTTTCTCGTTTATGGAGGTGATGAAGAGCTCGTCATAAAGGGTTACGTCAATGCAAGATTTGACACTGATCCGGACGACTCTAAGTCGCAAACCAGATACGTATTGATTCTTAACGGGGGAGCGGTAAGCTGGTGTAGTTCCAAGCAAAGCGTGGTAGCTGATTCTACGTGCGAAGCGGAATACATCGCAGCCTCGGAGGCGGCAAAGCAAGGTGTCTGGGTGAAGCAGTTCATGACAGATCTTGGAGTAGTGCCCAGTGCACTACATCCAATGAACCTATTCTGTGACAACGATGGTGCCATTGCTCTGGCCAAGGAACCAAGGTTTCACAAGAGGACCAGACACATAAAGCGACGCTTCAACTCCATCCGCGATTACATCTTGGAGAAAGACATAAATATTTGCAAAGTGCACACGGATCTGAATGTTGCAGACCCGTTGACTAAACCTCTTCCAAGGGCTAAACATGATCAACACCAGAACTTCATGGCTGTTCGATTCATTACAATGTAAATCACATAGTGATGTGAACTAGATTATTGACTCTAGTGCAAGTGGGAGACTGTTGGAAATATGCCCTAGAGGAAATAAATAAAGTGTTTATTACTGTATTTCCTTGTTCATGATAATCATTTATTATCCATGCTATAATTGTATTAATTGGAAACATGGATACATGTGTGGATACATAGACAAACACAATGTCCCTAGTATGCCTCTAGTGAACTAGCTCTTTGATTGAAAGATGGTTAAGGTTTCCTAGCCATGGACATGAGATGTCATTTGATAACGGGATCACATCATTAGGAGAATGATGTGATGGACAAGACCCAAACTACAAACGTAGCTTATGATCGTGTCAGTTTATTGCTACTGTTTTCTGCATGTCAAGTATTTGTTCCTATGACCATGATATCATGCAACTAACAGATATCGGAGGAGTAACTTGTGTGTATCAAACGTCGCAACATAACTGGGTGACTATAAAGGTGCTCTACAGGTGTCTCCGAGGGTGTCTGTTGAGTTGGCATGGATCAAGACTGGGATTTGTTACTCCATGTGACGGAGAGGTATCTCAGGGCCCACTCGATAATACAACATCACAATAAGCCTTGCAAGCAATGTGACTAAGTGTTGGTCACGGGATCTTGTATTACGGAACAAGTAAAGAGACTTGCCAGTAACAAGGTTGAACTAGGTATGGAGATACTGACGATCGAATCTCGGGCAAGTAACATACCGAAGAACAAAGGGAACATCATACGGGATTAACTGAATCCTTGACATAGAGGTTCGACCGATAAAGATCTTCGTAGAATATGTAGGAACCAATGTGGACATCCAGGTCCCACCATTGGTTATTGACCGTAGAGGTGTCTCGGTCATGTCTACATAGTTCTCGAACCCACAGGGTCTGCACACTTAAGGTTTGGTGACGTTCCGATAGTATAGAGTTATGTATGGTGGTGACCGAAGTTTGTTTGGAGTCCCGGATGATATCTTGGACGTCACGAGGTGCTCTGGAATGGTCCAGAGGTAAAGATTCATATATAGGAAGTCCTGTTTTGGTCGCCGGAAATGTTCCGGGCTTATCGGTAGTGTACCGGCAGTGCCGGTAGTGTACCGGGAGACCTCCAGGAGGGGTATTTCGACCCAAGAAGCTTCATGGGCTGTGGGAGAGTGAATATCATCCCTTAGTGGGCTGGTGGAAACTCCCACACAAGGCCCATGTAGCTGGAGAAGAAAACCCAAAAGGAAAAAGGTGAAAAAAGGCAAAAAAAAAGGATGAATCCTAATCCTACTAGGAGTGGAGGAGGTGGACTCCTCCTCTCCTAGTTCGGCCGAAGCCTAGGAGGATTGGAGGCCAAGCTGCCTCCTCTCCTCCTCTCCTCCTATATATACTAGTGGTATTGAGGGTTTTTGCACTAGATTTCCAGCCACATGCTACCCGTTCCTCGAGTGCATAGTTTCCCCTCTAGATCAGTTTTCTGCAGTGCTTAGGCGAAGCCCTGCCGAAATTGCTCCACCACCATTGCCGGAGCGCTGTCAGGCTGCCGGAGAACTCTTCTTCCTCTCCACTCCTTGCTGGATCAAGACGGTGGAGATCGTCATCAAGCTGTACGTGTGCTAAACGCGGAGGTGCCGTCCGTTCGGTGCTAGATCGGAAGGATCATGATCAAGTTCGTGAGACGGATCGTGATCAAGTTCGTGGGACGATTCGTGATCGGATCACGGGACGGATCGTTATTGGATCGCGGGATGGATCGTCATTGGATTGCGGGACGCACGGAGATTTTGATCGCGAAGACGTTCGACTACACCAACCGCATTTCTTAACGCTTCCCGCTTAGCGATCTACAAGGGTATGTAGATCAACTCTCCCTCTCGTAGATGCTCATCACCATGGATAGATCTTCATGTGCGTAGGAAAATTTTTGTTTCCCATGCAACGTTCCCCAACACGTAAATTCACTCTCCCTCTCGTAGAAGCTCATCACCATGGATGGATCTTGCGTGTGCGTAGGAAATTTTTTGTTTCCCATGCAACATTCCCCAACAGTGGTATCAGAGCTAGGTCTATATGTAGATGAGATCTCGAATAGAACAAAAAGAGTTTGTGGGCGTTGATGCTCAGATTGCTTCCCCCTTGGTCGTGTTTTGGTTTAGTGGTATTGTGGGATGAAGCGGCTCGGACCAACCTTACTCGTATGCTTACGAGAGACCGGTTCCATCGACTGACGTGTAACTTTGTTGCACAAAGATGGCTGGCGGGTGTCTGTTTCTCCTACTTTAGTTGGATCGGATTCAACTAAGGCAGTCCTTGAGAAGGTTGAAAAGCAACTTATGTATCACCTTTGTGGTTTATGCATAGGTGAGAATTGTTCTTGCTAGATACCCGTAGAAGCCACGTAAAACATGCAACAACAATTAGAGGACGTCTAACTTGTTTTTGCAGAGTATGTTGTGATGTGATATGGCCAATTACATGATGAGATATATGTGATGTATGAGATGATCATGTGTTGTATAGAATATCACGACTTGCATGTCGATGAGTATGGCAACCGGCAGGAGCCATAGGGTTGTCTTTAATTATTGTATGACCTGCGTGTCAATCATTAAGCGCTATGTAATTCTTTACTTTATCGCTAAACAGTAGCAATAGTAGTAGAAGCATGGTGGGCACAACAACCACGATGGCGACATGTTGATGGAGATCATGGTGTCATGCCGGTAACGATGGAGATCATGCCAGTGCTTTCAAGATGGAGAACAAAAGCACAAGTTCATGGCCATATCATGTCACTTATGATTTGCATGTGATGTTAATACTTTTATGCACCTTATTTTGCTTAGGACGACCGTATCCTTATAAGGTGATCACTCACTTAAATTTCAAGATGAATTTTGTTCTCCCCGAGTGTGCACCGTTGCGAAAGTTCGTAGTGTTGAGACACCACGTGATGATCGGGTGTGATATACTCTACGTTCACATACAACGGGTGCAAGCCAGTGTTGCACATGCAGAACACTCGGGTTATACTTGACGAGCCTAGCATGTACAGACATGGCCTTGGAACACAAGAGACCTAAAGGTCCAACATGAGTAATATAGTAGATATGATCAACATGATGATGTTCACCATTGAAACCACCTCAACTCACATGATGATCGGACTTGAGTTGGTGAATTTGGATCATGTGACACTCAGATGACCTGAGGGATGTAAATTTTGAGTGGGAGATTTAGTAATTTGATTAACTAAACTCATTATCCTTAACAATAGTCTAAGTAACCTTTGCATATTTATGTTGTAGTTCAAATGCTCACGCAGTAGCACCCCTGAATTTTAATGTGTTCCTAGAGAAAGCTAAGTTGAAAGATGATGGAAGTAACTTTGTTGACTAGGCCCGTAATCTGAGGATTATCCTCATGGCTTCGCAGAAATCATATGTCCTTGATGCACCGCTTGGTGACCAACCCGAAGACATGTCGTCCGAAGACGTTAAGAACGCTTGGGAGGCACGTTCTGGGGATTACTCAATAGTTCAGTGTGCAATGTTGTATGGCTTAGAACCGGGACTTCAGAGACGTTTTGAATGTCATGGAGCATATGAGATATTCCAGGAGTTGAAGTTTATCTTTCAGAAGAATGCCCGGATCGAGAGGTATGAGACCTCCGATAAGTTCTATGCACGGAAAATGGAGGAGAACGGGTCTATCAGTGAACATATACTCAGAATGTCTGGGTATTCGACTCGTCTAGCGGAGTTGGGAATGCCCCTTCCGGCAGAGGCGATCATTAATAGAGTTCTTCAATCACTGCCACCAAGCTACAAGAGCTTTGTGATGAACTATAACATGCACGGGATGAACAAATCAATCGCCGAGCTGTTTGCGATGCTGAAAGTTGCAGAGTCTGAAATCCAGAAAGAACATCAAGTGTTGATGGTCAATAAAACCACTAGTTTCAATAAGAATGGCAAGGGCAAGGGCAAGAAGGGTAAATCCAAGAAGGATGGCAAAGCAGTTGCTACTCCTGTAAAGAAGCCCAAGGCTGGACCCGAGCCAGAAACTGAGTGCTTTCATTGCAAGGGACTGGTCACTGGAAGCGGAACTGCCCCAAGTACCTGGCTGACAAAAGGCGGCCAACAACAAATAAGGTATATATGATATACATGTTATTGATGTGTACCTTACTAGCTCTTGTTGTAGTGCCTGGGTATTTGATACCGGTTCGGTTGCTCACATTTGCAACTCAAAACAGGAACGACGGAATAGATGAAGGCTGGCGAAGGACGAAGTGACGATGCATGTGGGAAATGGTTCCAAGGTTGATGTGATCGCCGTCGGCACGCTCACTCTTTGATTACTATCAGGATTAGTGATGAACCTGAATAATTGTTATTTAGTGCCCGCGTTATGCATGAACATTATATCTAGATCTTGTTTATTGTGAGACAGTTACTCATTTAAATCAGAGAATAATGGTTGTTCTATTTATATGAGTAATATATTTTATGGTCATGCACCCAATGTGAGGGGTTTATTCATATTAAATCTTGATAGTGATGATACACATGTTCATAACATTGATGCCAAAAGATATAGAGTTGATAATGATAGTACCACTTTCTTGTGGCACTGCCGTTTGGGTCATATTGTTGTAAAACGCATGAGAAAGCTCCATGCTGATGGACTTTTGGAGTCACTTGATTTTGAATCACTTGACACATGTGAACCATGCCTCATGGGCAAGATGACTAAAACGCCATTCTCTGGAACAATGGAACGGGCAAGTGACTTGTTGGAAATCATACATACTGATGTGTGCGGTCCAATGAATGTTGCAGCGTGCGATGGATATCATTATTTTCTCACTTTCACTGATGACTTAAGTAGATATGGATATATTTACTTAATGAAACACAAGTATGAAACGTTTGAAAAGTTCAAGCAATTTTGGAGTGAAGTTGAGAATCATCGTAACAAGAAGATTAAATTCCTGCGATCTGATCGAGGAGGTGAATATCTGAGTTATGAGTTTGGCAGTCACTTAAGACAGTGTGGAATTGTCATCCCCTATGCTTCAGCCATAGGCTCTATCATGTATGCAATGTTGTGCACAAGACCCGATGTCAGCCTTGCCATAAGTATGGCCGGAAGGTTTCAAAGTGATCCTGGAATGGAGCACTAGACGGCAGTCAAGAATATCCTTAAGTACATGAAAAGGACTAAGGAAATGTTTCTCGTTTATGAAGGTGATGAAGAGCTCATCGTAAAGGGTTACGTTGATGCAAGCTTTGACACTAATCCAGATGACTCTAAGTCACAAACCGGGTACGTATTTATTTTCAATGGGGGCGCGGTAAGATGGTGCAGTTCCAAGCAAAGCGTGGTAGCTGATTCTACATGCGAAGCGGAGTACATCGCAGACTCGGAGGCGGCGAAGGAAGGTGTCTGGATGAAGCAGTACATGACAGATCTTGGAGTAGTGCCCAGTGCACTGAATCCAATGACTCTGTTCTATGACAACATTGGTGCCATTGCTCAGGCCAAGGAACCAAGGTTTCACAAGAGGACCAGACACATAAAGCGATGCTTCAATTCCATCCGCGATTACATCAAGGAGAAGGACATCAATATTTGCAAAGTGCACACGGATCTGAATGTTGCAAACCCATTGACTAAACCTCTTCCAAAGGCTAAACATGATCAACACTAGAACTGTATGGGTGTTCGATTCATTACAATGTAAATGACATAGTGATGTGAACTAGATTATTGACTCTAGTGCAAGTGGGAGACTGTTAGAAATATGCCCTAGAGGCAATAATAAAGTATTTATTATTATATTTCCTTCTTCATGATAATTGTTTATTATCCATGCTATAATGGTATTGATTGGAAACACATTGCATGTGTGGGTGAATAGACAACACTCTGTCCCTATTATGCCTCTAGTGAACTAGCTCGTTGATGAAAGATGGTCAAGGTTTCCTAGCCATTGACATGTGATGTCATTTGATAACGGTATCACGTCATTAGGAGAATGATGAGATGGACGAGACCCAAACTATAAACGTAGCATATGATCGTGTCAGTTTATTGCTACAGTTTTCTTCATGTCAAGTATATGTTCCTATGACCATGAGATTATGCAACTCACAGATATCGGAGGAGTACCTTGTGTGTATCAAACGTCGCAACGTAACTGGGTGACTATAAAGGTGCTCTACAAGTGTCTCCGAGGGTGTCTATTGAGTTGGCATGGATCTAGACTGGGATTTGTTACTCCGTGTGACGGAGAGGTATCTCATGGCCCACTCGATAATACAACATCACAATATGCCTTGCAAGCAATGTGACTAAGTGTTGGTCACGGGATCTTGTATTACGGAACGAGTAAAGAGACTTGCCAGTAACGAGGTTGAACTAGGTGTGGAGATACCGACTATCGAATCTCGGGCAAGTAACATACCGAAGAACAAAGGGAACATCATACGGGATTAACTGAATCCTTGACATAGAGGTTCGAACGACAAAGATCTTCGTAGAATATGTAGGAACCAATGTGGACATCTAGGTCCCGCCATTGTTTATTGACCGTAGAGGTGTCTCGGTCATGTCTACATAGTTCTCGAACCCGCAGGGTCTGCACACTTATGGTTCAGTCACGTTTCGGTAGTATAGAGTTATGCATGATGGTGACCGAAGGTTGTTCGGAGTTCCAGATGAGATCCCAGATGCCATGAGGAGCTCCGGAATGGTCCGTAGGTAAGGATTGATATATAGGAAGTCCTATTTTGGTCGCCGGAAAAGTTTCGGGCTCATCGGTAGTGTACCGGGAGTGCCGGTAGTGTACCGAGGAACCATCAGGAGAGGTATTTCGACCCAAGGGGCTACATGGGCTGTGGGAGGACTAATACCAGCCCTTAGTGGGCTGGCCAAAGTCCCACACAAGGCCCATGCGGCTGGGAAGAGATTCCTAAGTGGAAAAGTTGGAAAAAGGCAAAAAGGATGGAAATAAGGAAGGAGTCCTAATCCTACTAGGAGTGAAGGAGGAGGACTCCTCCTCTCCACTTCGTCCGAAGCCTAGAGGGGCTGGCCCTTGCGCCAAGCCTCCTCCTCCTCTCCTCCTATATATACTAGAGGGTTTTAGGGTTTTGGCACAAGAGTTTCAGCCACGTGCAACCCTACCCTCTAGTTCGTAGTTTCTCCTCTAGATCGGTTTCAGCTATGCTTAGGCGAAGCCCTGCTGAGATTACTCCACCACCATCACCGCAGCACCGTCACACTGCCGGAGAACTCGTCTACCTCTCTGCTCCCTCTTTCTGGATCAAGAAGGCGGAGATCGTCATCAAGGTGTACGTGTGCTGAACGCGAAGGTGTCATCCATTCGGTGCTTGATCGGGACGGATCGTGATTGGATCGCGGGATGCTCGGCGATTTGGATCGCGAAGACGTTCAACTACATCAACCGCGTTTCTTAACGCTTCCCTCTTAGCGATCTACAAGGGTACGTAGATCCATTCTCCCTCTCTTAGATGCTCATCACCATGGATAGATCTTGCGTGTGCGTAGTAAAATTTTTGTTTCCCATGCAACATTCCCCAACAAGGCGAGGAACATGTGAAACACTAGGAGTAGAAAAAGATGGAGTGGAAAGAATACCACGACTAGCAACAGGAAGAGGTGTGACATCGGCGGTAAGAACATTAACAGGCGAATCAAGAGGTCGGAGAGAAGACAGGGCGGAAGAATCAGAAGACATATGAAAGGAGGCTCGAGAATCCAGAACCCACGTAAATGTACCTGACTGTGTAGATGTTGACGGTGGTGGAGAAGTGGATGTAGTCACAGTAGGAGCAGAACCAGTCGACGAGGAGCCGGAGGAAGCAAGTAGATGCTTGAGGCGTACAATGTCCTGATCAGTGAGTGACGGAGTTGAGGAAGACGAGGAAGACGTAGGAGTACCACTCGAAGAGGAGCGCCTTTGATCTCGCTTCTTCTAGCGACAGTCAGACTCAGGGTGACCATTCCGGGAGCAGTAACCACATAAGGTGTCACGATGCAACGTGCCCTTCTCAGCATAAGGAGGGGACCCACCCCCGTGAAGGAGTAGGCAGGAGCGATGGAGCGGTGAGATGAGCAAACGACATAGGAGCTCGGGCAGCCAAGACTGACGGAACCGCAACCAAACCAGCAGAGCGAAGGCGGGTCTCCTCAGCACGAAGCTCAGCAAGCACCTTTGAGATAGGAACACATCCACGAGCAAGCAAGTGAGCACGTCGAGGCTCAAACTCAAAGCGGAGGCGAGATAAGAACTCATGGACCCTCTGAAACTCCAAGTCGGACCACGTACTCTGACAGCAACGGCAAGTCCCACGAACAACTGTCCGAAGAGAGTCAAGCTGGCGCCAGATGGCAGAGCACTGTGAATAGAACTCATCAACAGAGGAATCACCTTGCTAGAGTGCGTGCTCCTGGCGCACCACAGATAGGTAAAGAGCATCACCAGAGGGTTGATAGCGCTGACAGAGATAAGACCACATGGCTGCAACTGTGCCAAGTCCCATGAACTCCGAAGCAAACTGAGGGAGGATACTCGCGGTGAGAACAGCAGCAGCATGAGCATCATCATTGCACGACTGAGTGTAAGCACACAGATCATCATGGTACACAGAGAGAGCATCTGAATAAGCTGATACCGGCTGGTCATAAGCATCAACTGCAGCAGCATCAAGAGCCTTGGCTGCATCCCGGTCAGCCTGAGAAGCATCAGTAGCAAGGACCAGTGGCACCGGGGGTATTGGGACCACGGGCACAATAAGGCATGGCAGACAAGGGACCTCGCCAGAGAGAACACCCCACAGAAGAAGACCGCGCATATGGATACACATGAAGCCCGCAAACTCAGCATAGTTGGTGCCATCGAAGATCACCGAGCACCGAGGGACAGCTACATAGCCCGAAGAAGACATGAGGAGCCTCTGTGTTTTTTTTGAGTCAACTGCTACTGTAGGCCTGATCTGGATCGGGCAGAACCGCTCACGAGGCCACAGACCGAGCGGGGGATCGAGCGGGCGAACCAGGCCCAATCTGGATCGGGAACCAGCAGAGCCCGAGGAGGTGGATCGAGCGGGCGAAGGAGGGTCGTTCCAGAACAGAAACCGGCAGCGCCCGAGGTCGGTAGCGCCCGCTGGAGGTTGAGGTAGGCAGGGGCGGCCGAGAAAGAGAGAGCCTCGACAGCCGACTGGAGCAGCGGCCGGAGCAGAAGAGGAGGGGCCAGGGGCGGCCAGAGCAGGAGAGGAGGAGCCAGGAACGCCCAGACGGGGCCGGCTGGTGGAGGTAGGCAGGGGCGGCTGCAGGTGGCTGTGGTGGACGAGGGAGGCAGCAGCAGCAGCAGAAAACGGGGCGGGAGGTCCAAGCGAGGACGGCCAGGGACGAGTGGAGCGTCAGATCCGGTCAAGAACAACCAGCGATGAGCAGATCCTAGAGCACGCACGGAGTTGCATCGTGCGGGAGACAAGGGCTAACCTAGCATCTGATACCATGTTGGATAATGAGCAACTAGTATTCACTGAGGACCAAAGGCCATTACATATACATGTGTGGTAAAGTGCAGAAAACTTCTTATACAATGGGGAAGTACTGAAAAGGGACTATACACATCTAACAGTAACGACGGTGGGTAGTATCTAAAGTCCGGTGCGATTTAGAGATAATATTGTTCAGTCATTGTAAGATATTGATATGAGCGTTGCAAGCTGAAACTAAAGAAGAAACAAATGAGATGGCCATGTTAACTAGAGAGTATTAGAAAGGACAAGTTCGCAGTCAAATTTCACAAATTCGGTTTCCTAACTTACTTACCAAAGCATAATTAAGTATCTCGTCAATTTTTCACCTGCAAAAGTAATTTAAAGATGGTGATGTTGGTCTCTACCATGAATAAACCTTCCCACTTTTTCCTAGTCTAACTGCTTTCTTCCTCTCCAATCCTTTACTGCCAACACTTTATTCATAGTAGAGAGGATTGGGTAAAAAAGCTTCTCAGTCGATTTATGGAAGAGGGAGAGGTAGTTGTAACAGCAAACTGTTTTAGTTCACTCCATCCTTGATCCGGCAGTGGAGCAGAGCATCAGAGTTTCCATGTGTATGATCATCTCTGCAAAAGGAAAAGCTTCTTGGAGAATCAAGCATTCAAGCTCATCTCTCGAGAGAAAATCTTCTCCGAGAAACAATGGCAGTTGCGGCAGCAGAAGCTTCCTCTAGAGTCAATGGCGTGTGCAGCAGCAGAAGCTTGCTTCACCTATTCTTCGTCCACTGCACTGCATAAAAAGAGGGGCACTGTATACGTGCAAGCGTGCAGCCCAGCGAGTGTCACACAACTCACAAGCAAGAGGAAGAATTCGATCCATCATCAATGGAGGGGAAGGAGAGAGCGAAGGCTGCGGCCGTCTGCGTGTTCCTCGTCATCCTGCTGTCGGTGCAGCGGCTGCCGGCGGCCGACGCGGCGTCGAAGTTCTGCAGATGCTACGTCAGCTGCTACTCCGACTGCAGGCTGAGGCACCCCCGACTGTTCTGCAAGCCGCTCTGCGGCGTGGTGTGCGCCCTGGGTGGCCAGATGGGCGGCGGGTGCCCCGGGGTCTGCGGGGAGGCCTCGGGCTGCGTCGTCGACGGCGAGGCCGAGGCGGAGGTGGAGGCTGCTGAAGCGGCGGTGGCCTGCATGGAGGATTGCCGCCGGCTCCGCAAAGCCATGCACGGTTAGAGCTACCGGCTCTGGTGTTCATGCTGTCCGGTGGTGGAATAAATGAATAAATTGATATATGTGAGTGTTGGAAGCAAAAAAGCAATGGAGATGATAAATCATATACTCCTATGAGAATTTACAGTCTTCTTTTGTGAAATATCGTGGTACTACACCGAAGAAGGCTTAGTTTGAGATATGTGAGAAGAAGCAAAAAATAAAAAAGGTTGACCAGGTTCAGAGTTGCTCGATTTCACCTGAAGATTCAGGTGTGTGTGTGACGACCCAAGTTGTCAGAGAGCGTTTCATCATCACAAAGTCTTCTTTTTTTTGACGACCCAAACGGGGTGAGAGAGGTTCGAACTCTCGACCTCAGGATCGAGTGTCACTCACGAGCTATGAGACCTACGCGCTAGCCAACTGCGCCACCACCCATTTGTTGGATATTTAGCCAAACATCGAATTCTATTTTGATCTCTTTTGATTCAGATAAAGCAACGGACGACGACTAAACGGGCGACCAGGTTTGTTTGTGCATACGCTACCCAAAAATCGGTTGGTTCTTCCATCGTCAAATCTAGAGTTGAGGAAATGGAGAAAGCAACAACAGAAATACTGGTTTAAAAGGCCAGAGCTCTACGAGTTCTGAATATAAAAAAAAACTTCATGTTTACTACTCCGCCCCCGTCCTAAATAAGTGTTTTAAGCTTAGTAGAATTTTATACTAAACTTAATATAAAATTAAAATAATTATTTTGGAACGGAGGGAATACTTCCTCATCCCAAGATAAGTGTTGTGGTTTTAGTTCGGGCGGAGGGAGTACTTGTGTTAAAATAGCACATCATTATAGTCCATGAATCAGATGGAAAATCAACATGGACAAAACTTCCACTCTGCATCGGGATGCCCACAACTCATACAATATGCTAACTGAGGATAACCTGAGCATTGGGTCATTCATGCCACCGCATCGATCACAACAGACCCTATCACCAAGCAGAAATAATCTAAGTTGCAACTTAATATCATTAGTAGAAAATAAGACTTTGATCCGAGCCAGATCAGAGCATTAGTTCTGGTTCTATTACGAACCGGGACTAATGGGTGCATCAGTTCCGGTTCGAGCGGCTAGGACGTCGGCCGGGTCTCGGCAGGAACCAGTCCCGGTTCGTCTGACCCCTTATCTGGAACTGGGACTAAAGGGCCTCGCTCCTGCCCAGCCCCTTTAGTCCTGGTTGGTGGCTGTAACCGGGACTAAAGATATGTCTATATATATGCTTGCCCTTGCCCGCTCACTCTGTTTTTTTGGTTGGCCGGCGCGTGGAAGGTGTGTGCTGCTCTGCTCCCACCTCCTATGCACACGAGGTGTTCGATGAAATGCCAGAGCCACGCTTAAGTTTTCTCCTCTCCAAGCTTGACCTCCAAACTCCATTTTCCCCAAGATTTTTCTAGGTTTGGCGATCCGTCACGTCCCATCCCCGTCCTCATCGTCGTCGATCGCCCGCGCCGATCTCGTCGCCGGCACCATCGTGGTGAGCCTCTTATTTTTATCTTCTTTTTAAAAGAAAATAATTCTTATTTGTATGATTTACATAGATACTTGTATAAATTTCTTACTTTTTATTATTATTATATAGGTCCATGGTTATGGTATCTGCCCACGTCGGCCCTCGTTCGGTCTATGATTCCGATGTGGTATATTATCTTTTATAACTATTTGTTTCATTTAGTGTTTATTACAATTATGCTGACCAACGTGACATAGATGTGTTTATTCTAGGAGGTATGTGAACCGGATACCATGCCAATTTTTAACCATTTCGGACTTCATTTGCATGGCTTTTCAATTTCAGGGTCATCTTAGCTCAAAATAAATCATGAAATGCATGAAAAATAGTAAATGAAGTCGGAAAAGGGTTGAAAACTAATAATGTGGTTTTGAATGGTGCATATCGAATGTAGAAAAAGTCTTGAGTTGTTTAAAAATATGAAATCCCTTTCTAATAGACGAGTTTTCATCCAAAATCGTGATACTTCGAAGGAGACTATCCAGTATGTACACGAAGTGCATCCAGTTTTTCTCGTAACCCTCATAACTTTTTAGCACATGATATGTGGGTGAAATTATGATACCATGCCAATTTTCAACCATTTCAGACTTCATTTGTAGGGTTTTGTAATTTCAGGGTCATCTTAGCTCAAAATAAATCATGAAATGCATGAAAAATAGCAAATGAAGTTAGAAAAGGATTGAAAATGGATGATATGGTTTTTGAATAGTGCATATTGAATGCAGAAAAAGTATTGAGTTAAAATATGTTTAAAAATATGAAATCCCTTTGTAATAGTTGAGTTTTCGTCCGAAACTCTGATACTTCGAAGGAGATTGTCCAGTTTGTACACGAAGTGCATCCAGTTTTGCCAGTAACCCTCACAACTTTTCAGCACATACTATGTGGGTGAAATTATGATACTATGCCAATTTTTAACCATTTCAGAGTTCATTTGGAGGGCTTTTCAATTTCATGGTCATCTTAGCTCAAAATAAATCATGAAATGCATGAAAAATAGCAAATAAAGTCAGAAAAGTGTTGAAAAGTGATGATGTATCTTTGAATGGTGCATATTGAATGCATAAAAAATCTTGAGTTAAAACGTATTTTAAAAAAAGAAATATCTTTGTAATAGACGAGTTTTCGTCCGAAACCCTGATACTTCGAAGGACGTTGTCCAATTTGTATACGAAGTGCATCTAGTTTTTCCAGTAACCCTCTCAAATTTTTAGCACATGCTATTTAGGTGAAATTATGATAGTATGCCAATTTTCAACTATTTTAGACTTCATTTGAAGTGTTTTTTCAATTTTAGGGTCATTTTAACTCAAAATAAATTATGAAATGCGTGAAAAATAACAAATGTAGTCAGAAAAGGGTTGAAAAATGATGATGTGGCTTTGAATAGTGCATATTGAATGCAGAAAAAGTCTTGATTTAAAATATGATTAAAAATGTAGAAAAACTCTTTTATAAAACTGTAATAGCACAAAGAATGACCTAAAGAGAATGAATTAAATATAATATTCTTCATTAGCAAAGAGAATAAAATTAATATTAACTAAAATTATCAAAATATTTATTTGTTCAAAAAATTAATAGTAAAATGAATTTTGATAAAGTATATTTTGTTACAAGCTTTAATAGAAACGAAAAAGATTTTATAAATCTGTAATAGCAAAATGAATCAACTAAAAATAATCAATAGGTTCTGCAAGTGCTACCTGGGCTGCTTTGACCAAGACTGCATCGGCGTAGGCTGGCAGAGCTGCCATGATTACTGTTGTGCCACACCGTGCCACTTACCTGGGGACGCCGACTTCCAGAGGGCGTGCGGCAGCGGATCTCGGGCCTCGGCTTGCAGCCCCACGTCGCCGTTCTGCCGGTGCTACGAGGACTGTAGGGACAACCTCAAGCGACAGGACTGTGACGATTACTACTGCGCCACATGCTCCTTCCCTGGCGCCCCCGAGTTCGACAATACGTGCTTGATGTCCGGCGGGAAGCATCCATCGTCTTGCCGCACCGAGGCGACCGGCGACAGTGAGTATGATGGACACCCGATTGGTTTAATTCAATTGCTCTCCCATTTGTCTCTGAATTCAGCGTTTCTGCATTTTACCTTTTTTTACTAGACTAGTAAAAATGCCCGTGCGCTGCACCGGACAAAAAAAAAGACACAACATGGTTCATGTGTCACTGTGCACTATTTTTATATTCAATTTGAATAAACGTCCATAATAAGGTTAAACATACAAAAATCCTTGTTATTAATAAAAGTTAACGTTTTCACAAAAAAAATGAAAAGAAAGTTTTGTTTTTCTGTTATATATTTCTAGATGGACTTTGTTTTAGTAAAGATGGAACTTTTTTGGTTCATTTTTAAGTTCTTGTAAAACATTAGAACATGTTTTTTTGTAACAAAGATAGTTGAACATATGTAAAACTGTGAACATTTTAAAGCTCCCCGTGGGGTTGGGGGTGGGGAGAGCAGCCGGAGTTTGGTGCCCTATCCACTTTGTTTGCCTGGTGCCCTATCCACTTCGTTTGCCCTGTCCATCCGGACCCCTACCAGTTGCAGTCGTAGTTGATCAATTTTTTCATCCAAGCATACATGACCATGGATGTGAATGAAAACATTAAAAGGCAAAAATATTGTTTATTGCTGAAAAATACACTACCGCAATCATAGGACTCTAGTTAACGATTTTCATTGAAATCGAAGTCATTATTGAATATATGCACATAACACGATTAAGACGATTTTGAACGCCAGTGAGATTGAGTAATCCATTCATAGAATTAAACTGCAACAGACTGTTTGATTAGGCTCATGCGGTGATCGACATCATAAACTATCGTCTGTTTGATTAGTTTCAGAGTAAATGAACTCCAACTTTCTGAATTCTATTGACCCGTATGTCTATCATGGTGGTTTTTCTCAGAGTCCATATAGCTCAACATTAGGAGTTGCAGCACCTCATCATATATTGGGTCTTCAACAGAATCGAACACATGGTTAGAGTGTTCCTGAGATTGATGGTTTTTGAACTCTGTATCAGTTAGCCACGAACAAGGTTTGCATTATGTGAAGGAATATAAGAATAATTAGAGCACCATAGCAGCAACTAAAGGGTTTGATTTCGTTCAAGGAATATATCATTACATCAATATCAAAACATGATGATATTTGTGGAAATAAAATAATAAGAGCACTGCAATTGCTAGTAAAAGCAATATTATCCAACATGTGCCAACCAAGAGAGAAGCTTTTTTTTCGGAAATACATGCATGTCATGTTTTGAGAAAATGGAAGTTAGCACCACCAAGTAAATCAATCTTGAAAAAAGAATAAAGTTTCGAGATGAGCTTGCATTATCAATTTGCACAAATGCTTTTGACCGTAATAGCAATAGGAAATGCTTTTGACAGTTCACACCAACAAACATTCATGTACACCATGGTTGCTTATAAACTAAATCATACCATAGTCCACCCAATTGCAGATATAGAAAAAAGCTTGAAATTGGTGTAACTCAAGTGATAGTTCAACTGACATAGACATACCTTGCCTGGACACCAAGATTGTCGGGATAACTGAGAAGAGGGCAGTGACAAATATCAAGGATGTGAATAGCTACGCAACCACTCCAGTATTGATCCTTTGGTCCACAGGATCACACAGGAGAGGGTGGCAAAGGCTTACCCACGTGACAGTGAGTACGGCGCTAGCTTCCACGAAAATCATGCAAGAGAGCATAACAATATTTCCATTGGTGCTTGGTGCTTTTCTGCAGTGGAAGATTGGATCGGTCGGCGGGTGCTCCCATGTCCGGATTGCGTTAGGGAGCATGATGGCGGAAGCAATAGACATGAGGAGGTGTTGGATGGAGATCTGATAAAACCAAATCTTCATGCTTTTAGTGATAAGGTACTTGAGATTAGGTAACATGGCTGCATTGGATCAGTTCTTAAGAACTTCTAGCAAGCATTGATATATTTTTGTGATCATTTAGAAGGTCAACCCAAGTTAATTTTGTTCGTGTTTAACCATATCCAATTGCATTGAGACAAGCCGAGTGGATGGAAACTTTAAATAAGTGCTCCAATGACACCATTATGAATTGCACATCAGGTGGACAGAGAGGCCAATCAAACAAATATGGTGGTCTCTCTTAATGTTTGTGTTCAGTGCAACCTACAAAAGGAATACATGTAGAGTGGAGGTGATTAAGTATATAGTTGACACAGTGTGATTCCAAGAACTATTGAAAACTTAATCCTAATTGTAGCAAGCTGTCTTGAGCATATCCGTGTGAGAATTTGACCATGACATCATCATAAAATTATGAATTTGACAACGACATCACCAGCATAATGAAATTACAGGAGTCTGAATCTATATACAAAGTTCCCAATCACTCTGGAAGTGAACTAAATTTTTAGTTTCTCATAAAAAAGGCTTTTATATGTCTCCTATAGATTAAACTAAATATTATATTAAATACCGCCTAGAAATCATCCCTTTATTTGCTCAACTAAAACACACTAACAGACTTCAAATCTGCAAGTTATTAAAATTCAAATAAACTATCACACTAGTAGAAAACAGAGCTTCGGTCCAGGCCTGAAAAGCCATTAATCCAGGCTCACTCACGAACCGGGACCCATGGCGTCATCAGTCCCGGTTCGTGAGGCCAGGGCGTCGACGGGGCCTCGTCGGCCATTGGTCCCGGTTCGTCTGACCCCTATGGTACCGGTTCCAGACACGAACCGGGACCAATGGGCCTCGCTCCTGGCCCATAACCATTGGTCCCGGTTTGTGGCTGGAACCGGGATGAAATGTGGTCCTTTAGTCCCGGTTCCATCCACAAACCGGGACCAAAGGTTGGCCTATGTATACCCCCCCCCCCCCCGCGACCCTACCACTGCACTACTCTGTTTTTTTGGCCGGCCGTGTGAGAGCTTTATGGTGCTCTAGCTCACCTCCTATGCACATGAGGTGTTCGATGAAATGCCTAAGCCACACTTAAGCTTTCTCCTCTCGAAGCTCCTTGTCCAAGCTCCATTTTCCTCAAGATTTGTTTAGGTTTGGCGGTCTGTCCTATCCCGTCCCCGTCCTCACCGCCGTCGATCGCCTGCACCCATCTCGGTGCCGGCAGCACCATGGGTAGCCTCTTCTTCTTATCTTCTTTCTACAAGAAAAAAGTTCTTACTTGTATTATTTAGATAGATACTTGTGTAATTTTCTTACTTTTCTTATTGTTTGTTATTATATAGTGTGATGGTTTTGGTATCTGCCTCCGTTGTCCCTCGTCTTGTGTATTAATACACTTTATTATATAACACACGCAGATGAACCGACAATGGATGTACGATGATCGACGCACCTCCGAGTATATTAAGGGCCTGCATAATTTTCTCGAAGCGGCTGAGGCAAACAAGCAAAATGGTTTTATGCATTGTCCATGTACTGTCTATGAGAATACGAAGGCTTTCTCCAACTCTAAAACCCTACACTTCCACATGCTTGAGAAGGGTTTTATGCCACACTATAATGTTTGGACCAAGCACGGAGAAAGAGGGGTTATGATGGAAGACAACGAAGAAGAAGAGGATGATGACAACTATGTGCCTCCCGAATACGGTGATGCTGCAACGGGGGAAGATGAAGATCAAGAGGAACCAAACGATGTGCCCGATGATGATCTTCGCCGGGTCATTGTTGATGCAAAGAGACAATGCAAAAGTGAAAAGGAAAAGTTGAAGTTCGATCGCATGTTAGAGGATCACAAAAAAGGGATGTACCCCAATTGTGAAGATGGCAACACAAAGGTCGGTACCACACTAGAATTGCTGTAGTGGAAGGTAGAGAATGGTATACCTGACAAAGGATTTGAGAAGCTACTGAAAATATTGAAGAAGAAGCTTCCAAAGGATAATGAATTGCCCGACAGTACATATGGAACAAACAAGGTTGTATGCTCTCTAGGATTGGAGGTGCAAAATATACATGCATGCCCTAATGAGTACGTCCTCTACCGCGGTGCATACGAGGATTTGAATGCATGCCCCATATGCGGTGCATTGTGGTATAAGATCAGACGAGATGATCCTGGTGATGTTGACCGCGAGCGCCCCAGGAAGAGGGTTCCTGCCAAGGTGATGTGGTATGCTCCTATAATACCACGGTTGAAATGTCTGTTCAAAAACAAAGAGCATGCCAAGTCGATGCGATGGCACAAAGAGGGACGTAAGAAAGATGGGGAGTTGAGAGCACCCACTAACGGGTCGCAGTGGAGAAAGATCGAGAGAAAGTGTAGCGACTTTACAGTTGACCCAAGGAACATATGGTTTGGTTTAAGTGCCAATGGCGTTAATCCTTTTGGGGATCAAAGCAGCAAGCATAGCACATGGCATGTGACTCTATGTATGTATAACCTTCCTCCTTGGTTGTGCATGAAGCAGAAGTTCATTATGATGCCAGTGCTCATCCAAGGCCCTAGACAACCCGGAAATGACATTGATGTGTACCTAAGGCCATTAGTTGATGAGCTTTTACAACTATGGAATGGAAGAGGTGTATGTGTGTGGGATGAGAACAAACATGAGGAATTTGACCTACATGCATTGCTGTTTGTAACCATCAACGATTGGCCTGCTCTCAGTAACCTTTCAGGACAGACAAACAAGGGATACCATGCATGCACACACTGTTTAGATGACACCGACAGTATATATTTGGACAAATGCAGGAAGAATAAGTACCTAGGGCATCGTCGACTTCTTCCGACCAACCATCAATGTCGAAAGAAAGGAAAGCATTTCAAAGGTGAGGCAGATCACCGGAAGGAGCCCACCCTTCGTACTGGTGATCACATACTTGATATGGTCAATGATTTACATGTAATCTTTGGAAAGGGTTCTGGCGGACTATCTGTTCCGACTGACAATGCGGGACACGCACCCATGTGGAAGAAGAAAACTATATTTTGGGACCTACCCTATTGGAAAGACCTAGAGGTTCGCTCTGCAATCGACGTGATGCACGTGACGAAGAATCTTTGCGTGAACCTGCTAGGCTTCTTGGGAGTGTATGGGAAGACAAAAGATACACCGGAGGCACACCAGGAACAACAATGTGTGCATGAAAAATATGGCATGCATCCAAAGCAGTATGAAGGTCCTGCCAGCTACGCTCTTACCAATGAAGAGAAGGAAATCTTCTTTGAATGCCTGTTCATTATGAAGGTCCCGTCTGGCTTCTCGTCGAATATAAAGGAAATAATAAATATGGCAGAGATAAGTTCCAGAACCTAAAGTCTCATGACTGCCACATGATTATGACGCAACTGCTTCTGGTTGCATTGAGAGGGCTTCTACCGAAAAACGTTCGATTAGCCATTGTGAAGCTATGTGCATTCCTCAATGCAATCTCTCATAAGGTGATTGATCCAGAAATCCTGCCAAGGTTAAGGAGTGATTTGGTGCAATGTCTTGTTAGTTTCGAGCTGGTGTTCCCACCGTCCTTCTTCAATATCATGATGCACATCCTATTTCATCTAGTCGACGAGATTGTCGTTCTGGGCCCTGTATTTCTACACAATATGTTCCCCTTTGAGAGGTTCATGGGAGTCTTAAAGAAATATGTTCATAACCGCGCTAGGCCAGAAGGAAGCATCTCCATGGGCCATCAAACAGAGGATGTCATTGGGTTTTGTGTTGACTTCATTCCTGACCTTAAGAAGATTGGTCTCCCTCAATCGCAGTATGAGGGGAGACTGACTGGAAAAGGCACTTTAGGAGCGGACCCAATAATATGTAGGGACGGGCATTCTTGGTCTCAAGCACACTACATAGTTCTACAAAATTCTACCTTGGTGACCCTGTATGTCGATGAACACAAGAATATTCTGCGCTCCAAACTCCTGGAGCAGTGTGACCACTGGATTACATATGAACACATCAGGACTTTCGGCAGTTGATTGCAAACACGTCTCATGGGTGACAACATTGTTTCTGATGAGCTGTACTCGTTGGCCAGGGGACCATCTTCGACTGTATTGACTTACAAAGGGTACGAGATAAATGGGAATACAGTTTACACAACCGCCCAGGATCAAAAGAGCACCAACCAAAACAACGGTGTCCGCTTTGATGCAGCAACCAAGAGGGGAAAGGACACATATTATGGTTACATAGTGGACATATGGGAACTTGACTATGGACATGATTTCAAGGTCCCTTTGTTTCAGTGCAAATGGGTCAATCTGTCAAGAGGCGGGGTACAGGAAGATCCATAGTACGGAATGACAATAATGGATCTGAACAATCTTGGGTGCACAGACGAACCATTCGTCCTAGCCAATGATGTGGCGCAGGTTTTCTATTGAAGAACATGTCTAGCAAATTGAGAAAAAGAAAAGATAAGGAAGCGAATACATCATACGATGAGCCAAAGTGCCACATAGTTCTTTCAGGAAAAAGAGACATCATGGGATTGGAGGGCAAGACAGACATGTTTGAAGATTATGAAAAGTTTCATGAAATTCCTCCCTTCAAAGTCAAGGCTGACCCAAGCACCCTGTTAAACAATGAAGATTATCCATGGTTACGGCGCAATAAGCAAAGGACACAAGAGAAGGAAAAGTGAAGACTTTCTCTCCACAACTATATCATTGCAATTACATGTGAAGAAATGAAATGCCTTTTGTAACACATGAGTTTTCGTCCGAAACCCTGATACTTCAAAAGAGATTGTCCGTTTTGTACACGAAGTGCATCCAGTTTTTGCCATAACCCTCTCAACTTTTATAACATGCTATGTGGGTGAAATGATGACACCATGCCAACTTTCAACCTTTTCAGAGTTCATTTGTAGTGCTTTTCAATTTCCGGGTCATTTAGCTCAAAGAAATCAGTAAATGCATGACAAATATCAAATGAAGTCAGAAAGGGTTGAAAATTGATGATGTGGCTTTGAATGGTTCATTTTGAACACACAAAAAGTCTGGAGTTCAAATAAGTTCAGAAAAATGAAATCCCTTTGTAATGAGTTTTCGTCTGAAGTAGTAATACTTCGAAAGACATTGTCCATTTTGTACATGAAGTGCATCCTATTTTTGCCGTAAGACTCTCAACTTTTTGGCACATGCTATGTGGGTGAAATGATGATACCATGACAACTTTCAACCTTTTCAGAGTTCATTTGAAGTGCTTTTCAATTTCAGGATCATTTAGCTCAAAGAATGAACTAATAGCAAAAAGAATGAACTGAGAAGCTTTTACAAAACTATGCAACTAAAATTATCAAAGTATTTTTTCTTCAAAACATTAATAGAAAAAAGAATTTTCATAATGATTTTTTGTTAGAAACTTTAATAGCAAACTAAAATAACCAAATTTGAAAACTAATGGCACTAACAAAAAGTTTATAATTTTTGTGACCTAAAAGCAAAAAGAATCACTGAAAACAGTTAGTAGGAACAAAATAAAATAAATAAAGCAAAAAACAAAACAAAAAACTAGACTTTTTTTAAAAATGCCACCTACTGGGCCACCACGGCCTGAATACGACTAGAAACCCAACTAGATTATTGGGCCAGGATTCAGGCCCGCGGAAGGCCCAATAGGCCCACACGCAGTGACAGATTAGTCCCGAAAGCCTGTAGTTGAGAGGAGCTCAAGAGGGTGTGCGCAGCAGCGCTTATAAACCACTCTCGATGGTGGGACTAAAACTTTGGCCACGGGCAGCACCACCCTTTGATCCCGGTTGGTGGTACCAACCGGGACCAATGCACCCCTTTAGTCCCGGTTGGTGGCACCAACCAGGACCAAAGGTCCTTGTTTCCCGCCCTTTGGGCTGCTGAAAACTGATCTTTGGTCCCGGTTGGTGGCACCAACCGGGACCAATGCTCTGGGTATATAAGTAGCACTTACCAGATTTTCCAGTTCTCATCTCGCCCCCCCCCCCCGACGACGTTGAAGAAATCGACGCCACCAAGCTGCCCAGACGTTGTGTGTCGCCCCCGCCGTCGTTGTCGAGCGCTGCCCCAACGCTGTTAGGCTGCTCAACCTCGCCGTCGTCGCCGTCACGGAGCTTCTCTGATGCCGTCCCCTCTCCCACTGTGAGCCGCCACACTGTTCCCCTCCTCTCCCCCTCCCACCCCCCTCGCCGCCCGACGCCACTGCCCGCTGCGATGCTGACGTCGCCCGCGCTCCGGTCGCCCGCACTCTGCTTGCCGCGCCGCCGCCGCAGCCGCCCCGTCCGCGCTCTGCTTGCCGCCGCCACCTCTACCTTTTTTTGTTCATATGTATGGATTGATGTATATGTATGCATATGTATATGGATGATACATGGATATGTATGCATTGATGTATAATTTTTTTGTTCATATAACTTTTTTTGTTCATAGAATTATTTTTTTGTTCATAGAACTTTTTTTTGTTCATAGAAAGTTTTTATATATGATCCATGGATATATGAGCAATGATGATGTTGTTGATGATATGAGTTCTTTGATGAAATGATGATATGATATGATATATATATATAGTTCTTTGATGATGATGATATGATATATATATCGTTCATTATGTTGGTATATAGATTATTTTTATTATGGTGATATATATATAGATAGATAGATAGATAGATATTTTTCATATGTTGATGGTGATCTATCGTGTTAATTGCATTTTCTTACGTTTGACAACTACTTGGGCTTATTATAGGGACCATGAGGCGTAAGATCTGCAAGGTCTGCCAAAATTCACGTATGGACAGTCTTGGAACTGCAGTGCAGTTCGGGGTATTTTTAAGAAAGGGATTTCAAAAATCAGTGGTAACGGTCTTTAACTTGAATTTGTATTGAATTATGATCATCTATTTAGCTATTTTACTGACTTTATTGTTGATTATTAACCGCTGCATAGTGTGTTCCATGCAACATAAGGGAGGACTTCAACAATTCATATGGTAACATGTTGTACTTTGAGGATGATGAGGAGCGCGAATTCGAATTGGATCTGCGCAAACGAAAGAATAAAACCATCATATATGGTGATGGATGGGAACAGTACATTGCAATGAACAATTTTAAAGGAGGAGAACCCGTAGCTTTTTCCTTAATAGGATAGGTGAATAGGTTAAGGACATTATATGTCCAAAGCGATGATGATGACGAAAATGACATCGTCGGCCAAGATGACCAAGATGACATCGACAGCCAAGATGAAGATGAGGACATCCAAGATGAAGATGAGGACAACCAATATGAAGAGGAGGACATCAAAGATGAAGATGATGGTCCTATATCTCAAAGGATGAAGAAGCTTACTCCGGATGATAAAGCTAGTGTGAAAGAAATGTTACCATCCTCTTCGGCGTTCTTGGGGAAACCCTTTGTGCACCGTCTAACAAAAACAAACATGGTCAAAAAAGTTATGGTGAGATGTTTTATATTCTTTCATCTATTTTTGGTCATAACCAAGTATGTAGGAGATGTCTAACATTCTGTGCTCTCTATTTTCTATTAATGATGGGGTCTTCGGAAGTTACCTTTGAAGATGGTTTCCGGAGTGGACATCCCCGCCGTCGGCACTGCTGGAGTAATCCATGAACCAAGAGGACCTGTCACGAATGTCCAATACAAGACAGAGGATGACTGGCGCATATCATTCCACAAGGGCAACTGGCAGGAGTTCATTAAGGGAAAGAGAAAAGTAAGGGTGGACACCCTTGTGGTAATCACTATAAGGAAGAGCAACCGCAAGGACTATCAGATGATGGTTGTTGTTGACAATGTTTAGAACTAAGTCATGAATATATCAGTTGGAGAACTGATAGTTAATTAATTAGTATGTTAAGATGAATGTGATACATTGATGTTTTTTTCTTAAGTTGAACAAATTTCAAGTGATACTGATGGTTCTTTCTATATATTGATAATGACGATGTTGTGTAATGATTCTTTCATTGCTATATGTAGTAGCTAGCGTCGAGTGGAATGAAAAGCATAAAATAAAAATGGTAAACACAAAAATAGTAGGGGGAAACACAATATGAAAACCCCTAAACCCCTTCTTAAAAAAATCAGCTTCTGCCAGATGCTGACGCGTGGATGTCTTTTGGTCCGTCCCGGTTGGTGTTACCAACCGGGACTAAATGTCCTCCTACCTGGGATCCCCTTAGAGGCCACATGGAAATCCTTCTGTCCCGGTTCATGAGCGAACCGGGACTAAAGGTTTGAGGCTTTAGTCCCGACCTTTTAGTCTTGGTTCCAGAACCGAAATAAATGGGCCTCTGAAACCGGTACAAATGAGTCGTTTTCTACTAGTGTCAAGACAACACAATGCATGCCATGGTTAAGAAATAGGCCATGCCATATTTTACAGCGAAAGTATGTTGGACCAATCATGATAAAAGCAAGAATAAAAATCAAACCTGCGGTACCAGCCGCTGCACAACAGAAGCTAATCTTACTTAAGAGTATTATACTACATAATGCACCATATACTAAGTTCCGGGCATTGAGCATAAGCTAATCTTACTTAAGAGTATACTATGACTAAAACTGGACAGAGAAAAGGTGTATGTTGAAACGTTTACTCTTGTTGTGCTGCGAGGAGAAACACATGCGGATGGGGGTCGATCTCTTCCTTGTTATGTTGTCGACGCCAAAGTCAAGCAGTTGCTGCTTGCAAGGCAGATGGATGGTGGGCATCGATTGCAGGCCATGCTGGTCTCTAACTCACATCCCAGTGTCACACCTTCCAACCTGTCTGACACTGCAATGCAACACAAATTGCTATGACATCGAAAGCAGAAAAAACATCAATCGTTAGTTCAAAAATCGTAGAAGAACTCAAGCATACCACCTACATCTTTCTTGCCGATCTTCATGGTCTTCTCCTGCAACACGCTGAGGTAGCATGCGGCTCGGGCGGCGGCCAGGCTCGTGAGCATCATAGTTGCTCCCGGTACACTCCAGGCTCCAGCAGCCTCCTCCTCATCCTGATCCCGTCAAATCTCATCCGCTCACCAACACCCGTAGGAGTAGAATACAGCTAGGAGAAAATGCCCCACTCGCGGAAGGCAGCCATCGGAACCAGCAGTGACGCCGGCCGCGACGTGAAGTTTCGCCAGCGGTGGAAGGACGCGTGGGTGGGGGGCACTTGGGGTAGGAATAGGGGCGACGGCGGGATGGGTTCTGGCGGCACATACGACGGGGTGGGCTGCGGCGGCGCGACAGCGAGGCGGCGTCCGACGGCGCGACGGCAGAGCGGGTTTTGGCGGCGCAACGACGGAGCGGAGCCCGGCGGCGCGCGGCGGTATGACATAAGATGTCACACGGCGGCGCGCGACGGCTCCGCTTGATAATACGGTTTATCCAACTGACAGACGGTTTATGTGCATCTTATTTCGTTATAGTTTAAGTAGAGTCTCGTGCGATTAATTGATAATACGGTTATCACTGAATATATTTGATGTGCATCTTTGTTTTTCAGAAATGATATAATGTTCATCTTAACGTATAATATATTTGATATGAACGCAGCATGTTTCGAGAAAGACTAAAAAGACTTTGGATCAGGGGCGTATCATTCTCTCAAAACAACTTGGCAGTTCAATTTCACAAATTCGATTCTTTAACTTGATCTACCAAAGCACAAGTCTGATCTGGTAAATCAGCAATAGTAATTTGAATAAGATTTCCCAAACTAAACATTTTCTAGTGCGCCCGGTATGAAAGAATGCGGTTGACTTTCACTCGGTTCAGTGAACCTTACTTTTTTTTACCTTTTCAAAATGAAACATCCACTCGTTTCATAGTCATTGCATCTCTCGAGAGAACTCGCATGCCATTCATTAATTCACTCGGACGTTTGACATCACTCGGCCGTAGATATGGAAGGCGAAGGGGCTGTGCAGGATCTGTAACGTTTATGCGCATCAAGTGTCATTATTACTTCTGTTACCAGTAACTCTTGTAATAGCTCCCCTCCATTATCAATGGCATGTGGAGCAGCACAAGCTCCTCGACGGATCGACCGCTTCTCTCCACTCCACCTGCGCTCCGCGTCCGTCCATATAAAGAGAGAGGAACATCGTCGTGCAGCCCAACGATCCTCACAGGCAAGAAAGAGGAAGAACCAGAAGTAGTCCAGAAGCAATGGAGGGGAGGAAGAACGAGAGAGTGACGACGGCCGGCGCCGTCTGCGTGCTCGTCATCCTGCTGTCGGCCCAGCGGCTGCCGGTTGCCGACGCAATGCCCTCCGAATTCTGCCAGTGCTACGCGGACCGGTACCAGGAATGCGGGGAGTACCTCAACGGGCAGGGCTGCAAGGCTTACTGCTGCGAGAGGTGCGTCTTCCCTGGGGACGGCGACTTCGACAGGATGTGCGGGGCCTCCGGCGGGGAGCAGGCCCCGTTCTGCAGCACGGAGGAGGGCAGCATCGGCGACGGTGAGTAAGGAGTGAGATCGACACCGGATTGGTTACTTGATTGCTCTCCTGTTTTCTCTGAAATGATCGTTTCTTCTCGTGTCTGCGTTTTGCTAGATACTACTACTTCTACTACTATCACTGAAGATGCTGCAGCCAACCACCGGAGCCACCGCCACGGCAAGGCCGAGGCCAAGCAGGGCTAGATTCACCATGGATGCTGCACGGAAGCCTTCGTGCGCTGTGACGATGATCTGCACGCCTAGAGACGTTGATGTGATGTGCATCTTATTTTACTAGTACTATATAATAAAGCCCCGTGTGATTTACAGATAATACGGTTCAGTAAGTGTAATAAACAGTAGTAATAATATATTGGTATGAGTGGTGCAGGCTGAAAGTAAAGGGCAAAAAAATGAGATGGCAATGTTAAATATATATATGTTGATATGAGCATTTCACAAATTCGGTTCCTTGACTTGACTGACAAGTTCGTCGTTAATCTTTGGCCTGCATATAAGTAAGTAAATAAAGATGGTGGATATTGATCTCCACCATGAATTAAACATCCCAAACTAAACACATTTTCTAGTACTATATAAAGACCAAACACCGTTAATAGTAAGTAAATAAAGAAAGCTTTGGTTCCGTGATTGTGCATGCGGTTGCGCAGCCTAACGACCCGGGTTCAATTCCTAGAATTGACAGGTGATGCATAGGGGGTTTTCCCATTTATTGAGGATTAAGTTTGGTATGTGATGCATCCACTCATCAAAATAATCTTGATACTCATTTAAAAAATTACGAGGATCATGTTTATCTTGGTACTCGTACTACAATGGCCGTATGCATCCCTAGTTGGTGCAGAGGCCGGGAGATGAAAATCTCTTCCATTTTTTAGTGAGCATCAACAATTAAGCAAAAGTGTAGAGAGATGGGCGACCGCGACGTCCAGGGAGAGGCCGCGGTGAGCAGGGGAACGACGGCCACGCTAGATCCCACTCGCCGGGGCAGTCGTTTCTGGGCCCTAGCAGGAGTCGACTCCAACGAGTCTGACGAAGAGGAAGGCTTCGTCGGTTCCCTTACGCCGTCGGACATCATCTGCGAGGTGGCGGGCTGCGGACGTTCGGAAGAGGCCATCGCAGCGGGTTTAGAATCTATACTTTCGGCGAACGACGAGGCATGGGGCGGGTTAGGCGAGAACGACAAGGTGGAGGCGCTCCGCCGGGAGGTGCATCGCCGGACATCGACGACAGCCATCCGTCCTTAGAAGGGGCCTTTGCCAAGGTAAGTCTTCCTGCTCTCACTTTGGCTAATTTCATTAGCACGTGGAAGATCATCGAAAAACGTCAGAAGAAGAAATAGGTGGCACGTCCGACGGCGGCGAAAAGGTCGCTGGCGGCGAGCCCGAGCGATCTGGATCACGTGATCCGTGAAACAAGGTTGATGCATTTGAATTGTCTCTTGGGCCAAGATGGGCCGGGAAAAGAGAGAAACGGGCCAGTGTCAGCTGGGTATATGGCCTAGCTGAACACGAGAGGGCCTTCGCTCGTCGAGCCGGACGAGGAGTCCAGATAGACAGAGAACGAGCATGCCTCTAGGACATCTATTGTCGTGATCGGACCTCGGGTCCAGCTTATGCTGCAATCGCAGAAACATCAAGTCGCTAGGGCTGGCGACCTACGCCGCCGATACTCATCTGGGTTCCCATCTCGCCCCGGGAGAGCTAGGCGCATCCTTCCAAAGGCCTCTACAGCGGCAGAAACGATGGCCGGCCGGGCCTCTAGGGGCCAGGCGCCTCCTATGCAAGCCAGCCGTCAAGGGAAGCCGGAGACTTCCGTGACGGGCGCGGCGGGAGACTCCCAATCCTCAGGTACTCAGAACGAGGGTGGTCGGGGAGCTGCTGTTGGTCGTCGGTTCGATGGGCCGGGGCGTGGTAGTTTTTTTGCCGGAAGAGGCAGTGGATCAGGACGTGGCGGTGGGTCTAGTGGTGGCTATCAGGGTCACCGGCACAACTAGAGCCAGTGGAAAGATGGCCCGGTCGGACAGGCCAGTGGGCGCAGGTATTGGAACGATCGAGGGGGACAAGGGGGAGGTCCTAATCAGTGGCATCGACCATTTTACCCTCCGGAAGGTGACTTTGTCGAAGGGGCCAAGGGTCCACTGTATCGGCATCGCGATGGTCGCGGTGGCGGAGGTCATGCTTTTGGGCGGAACAAGACTGGCCCCAAGTGGGCGGAGGTCACACATACGACTACTGAAGGGGAGAAGGCTGCCGGAAATGCTAACTCATCTGATTCGACTACTAAGCTGCCAGAGGAGGCGGCGGCCGTGGTCAACGCATTGGCGGCAGCACCAATACCACCATAGTTGACAGTTGAGGATAGGGACACAGCGAGGTCCAACAAGGCGGCTCGTAAGAAGGAAAAGTTGACTTGTTACAGATGTGGCATACCTGGTCATTTTGTCATAGACTGCACCACAAAGCTTTGTGATATTTGTTTGAAACCAGGCCACGATGACACAGTTTGTCCACTTCTCCTAGCACCTAAGCCGGTGATCAACATATATGGTGTGTGTCAAAATAGACTTATGTTCTTTGAGACACCACGATCTTCAGCAGCCATTATACCTCCTCGTCTTGAGAGCTCAAGGACGGGATTGGTAAAGGTCACAAACGGCATGCTCACAGTAGAGCAAGTGTCTCAGCAGCTTAAGAGACTTGTGTCTGAATCTTATCAGTGGGCTCCTGTCAGAGAGGATGAGCAGGTATATCGAGTGGAGTTTCCTAGAAGGGAAGATCTCCAATGCCTGTTGACTTTCGGGGTCAGTAAGGTCAATGGGAGCAAGTGTTTGTTAGACTTTGAGGAGTGCAAAAAACCAAAACCATTGGGTACAAGGTTGAGGAAGGTCTGGATTAGATTCTCCGACATTCCAGAGATTTTACTCAATGACTTCTTTATTGTCTGGAGCATAGGCTCATTGGTAGGTAAAATAGAAAAAGTTGACATGCCATTCACACGCAAACGTGGTGTCACTAGGCTGCTAGTGACCGTACTTGATGTGGAGTATATACCTGATTACGCACCTTGGTTTTACGATGGTGTGCATTACGATCTTGATGTGGAGGTGGAGGAAAACCAACCACAGACCCACGATGGTGATGTTGTCATGACGGACGGCGATGATCGTGATGGGGATAAGGGAGATGTGAACCAGAATGAGCACTCTGACAGGACCAAGGAGGGTCATATTCCATCAGCATCGGCCGCAACAAATAATCAGACAAATAGTGGATCTGCCACTATGACAACACCCATGGACCATGAGATTGTGCTAAAGCTTTTCTAATGTCAAGTATCATTTCCTTAGACCATGAGATTGTGCAACTCCCGGATACCGTAGGAATGCTTTGGGTGTGCCAAACGTCACAACGTAACTGGGTGGCTATAAAGGTGCACTACGGGTATCTCCGAAAGTATCTGTTGGGTTGGCACGAATCGAGACTGGGATTTGTCACTCCGTATGACGGAGAGGTATCTCTAGGCCCACTCGGTAAGACATCATCATAATGAGCTCAGTGTGACTAAGGAGTTAGCCATGGGATGATGTGTTACGGAACGAGTAAAGAGACTTGCCGGTAACGAGATTGAACAAGGTATAGAGATACCGACGATCGAATCTCGGGCAAGTATCATACCTGTAGACAAAGGGAATTGTATACGGGATTGATTGAATCCCCGACATCGTGGTTCATCCGATGAGATCATCATGGAGCATGTGGGAGCCAACATGGGTATCCAGATCCCACTGTTGGTTATTGACCGGAGAGGTGTCTCGGTCATGTCTACGTGTCTCCCGAACCCGTAGGGTCTACACACTTAAGGTTCGATGACGCTAGGGTTATAGGGAAATGTTGTACGTGGTTACCGAAGGTTGTTTGGAGTCCCGTATGAGATCCCGGACGTCACGAGGAGCTCCGGAATGGTCCGGAGGTAAAGATTGATATATAGGAAGTCCTGTTTTGGTCACCGGAAAGTTTTCGGGCTCATCGGTAGTGTACCGGGAGTGCCGAGAGGGTGCCGGTGGACCCCGGGAGGGGTGTGACGACCAAAGGACTTCATGGGCTGTTAGAGGAGGTGTACCAGCCCTTACTGGGCTGGCCAAGTCCTTCCGGAAAGGCCCATGCGGCTAGGGATAAAGAGATAAGGCTAAAGGAGATTCAAAAGGAAGAGATCCACCTCCCTTGTGGGAGGTGGACTCCTCCCTAGCTTCGGCCAAACCTCTCCTCCTTGGAGGAGGGGCCAAGACATATCACGTTGTGGTTTTGGCGTAGGTAAGAAACGTTCTTGCTAGAAACCTATAGCAGCCACGTAAAAACTTGCAACTACAAATTAGAGGACGTCTAACTTGTTTTTGCAGCATATGCCTTGTGATGTGATATGGCCAAAGGATGTGATGTGATGCATTGTGATGTATGAGATTGATCATGTTCTTGTAATAGGATTCACGACTTGCATGTCGATGAGTATGACAACCGGTAGGAGCCATAGGAGTTGTCTTATTTTATTGTATGACCTGCGTGTCAATCAAGATCGCCATGTAATTACTTTTCTTTATTGCTAAACGTTAGCCATAGTAGTAAAAGTAATAGTTGGCGAGACAACTTCATGAAGACACGATGATGGAGATCATGGTGTCGTGCCGGTGACAGTGATGATCATGGTGCCCCGAAGATGGAGATCAAAGGAGCAAGATGATATTGGCCATATCATGTCACTATATTGATTGCATGTGATGTTTATCATGTTTACATCTTATTTGCTTAGAACGACGGTAGCTAAATAAGATGATCTCTCAATAAAATTTCAACAAATGTGTTCACCCTAACTGTGCACCGTTGCTAAGGATCGTTGTTCCGAAGCACCACGTGATGATCGGGTGTGATAGGTTCTAACGTTTGTCTACAACGGGTGTAAGCCAGATTTACACACGCGAAACACTTAGGTTGACTTGACGAGCCTAGCATGTACAGACATGGCCTCAAAACACGGAAGACCGAAAGGTCGAACATGAGTCGTATAGAAGATACGATCAACATGGAGATGTTCACCATGGATGACTAGTCCGTCTCACGTGATGATCGGACACGGGCAAGTTGACGTGGATCATGTGTCACTTGGATGACTAGAGAGATGTCTATCTAAGTGGGAGTTCATTAAATATTTTGATTACGTTAACTTAATTATCATGAACTTAGTCTAAAATTGTTGTTACAATCTATATTGTAGATCCAATGGCCAACGCTAATGTCATCCTCAACTTCAACGCGTTCCTAGAGAAAACCAAGCTGAAAGATGATGGAAGCAACTATGCGGACTTGGTCCGTGGTTTGAGGATCATCCTCATAGCTTCCAAAAGATTGTATGTTCTTGATGCACCGCTAGGTGACGCACCCATTTTCCCAGCAGATCAAGACGTTATGAATGCTTGGCAGTCACACTACGATGATTACTCGCTTGTTCAATGCGGCATGCTTTACAGTTTAGAACCAGGGCTACAAAAGCGTTTTGAGCAACACGGACCATATGAGATGTTCCAAGAGCTGAAACTGGTTTTCCAAGCTCATGCCTGGGTCGAGAGATATGATGTCTCCGATAAGTTCTTTAGTTGTAAGATGGAGGAAAACAGTTTTGTCAGTGAGCACATACTCAAAATGTCTGGGTTGCACAACCGCTTGACTCAGCTGGGAGTTAATCTCCCGGATGACTCGGTCATTGACAGAATCCTCCAGTCGCTTCCACCTAGCTACAAGAGCTTTGTGATGAACTACAACATGCAGGGTATGGAGAAGTTCATTCCTGAGTTGTACTCGATGCTGAAATCAGCAGAGGTCGAGATCAAAAAGGAGCATCAAGTGTTGATGGTAAATAAGACCACTAGTTTCAAGAAAGGCAAGGGTAAGAAGAACTTCAAGAAGGACGGCAAAGATGTTGCCGCGCCCGGTAAGCAAGTTGCCGGGAAGAAGAACAAGAATGGACCCAAGCCTGAGACTGAGTGCTTTTATTGCAAGGGTACCGGTCATTGGAAGCGGAACTGTCCCAAGTACTTAGCGGATAAGGCTAGCAACGTTAAAGGTATATGTGATATACTTGTTATTGATGTGTACCTAACCAGCGCTCGTAGTAGCTCCTTGGTATTTGATACCGATGCAGTTGCTCACATTTGTAACTCCAAGCAGGAGCTGCGGAATAAGCGGAGACTAGCAAAGGACGAGGTGACGATGCGCGTCAGGAATGGTTCCAAGGTCGATGTGATCGCCGTCCGCACGCTACCTCTACATCTACCTTCGGGATTAGTTTTAAACCTCAATAATTGTTATTTAGTACCAGCTTTGAGCATGAACATTGTATCTGGATCTCGCTTGATGCGAGATGGCTACTCATTTAAATCTGAGAATAATGGTTGTTCTATTTATATGAGAGAAATGTTTTATGGTCATGCCCCGCTGGTCAATGGTTTATTTATGATGAATCTCGAACGTGATGTTACACATGTCCATAGTGTGAGTACCAAAAAATGTAAGGTTGATAACGATAGTCCCACTTACATGTGGCACTGCCGCCTTGGTCATATTGGTGTCAAACACATGAAGAAGCTCCATGCTGATGGACTTTTGGAGTCTCTTGATTTCGAATCATTTGACACGTGCGAACCATGCCTCATGGGCAAGATGACCAAGACTCCGTTCTCCGGAACAATGGAGCGAGCAACTGACTTGTTGGAGATAATACATACCGATGTATGTGGTCCAATGAGCGTCGAGGTTCGTGGTGGCTACCCTTATGTTCTCACCCTCACTGATGACTTGAGCAGATATGGGTATGTCTACTTAATGAAACATAAGTCTGAAACCTTTGAAAGGTTCAAGGAATTTCAGAGTGAGGTAGAGAATCAACGTGACAGGAAAATAAAGTGCCTACGATCTGATCTTGGCGGAGAATATTTAAGTCACGAGTTTGGCACGCACCTAAGGAAATGTGGAATTGTTTCACAACTCACGCCGCCTGGCACACCTCAGCGAAATGGTGTGTCTGAACGTCGTAATCGCACTCTATTGGATATGGTGCGATCTATGATGTCTCTTACCGACTTACCGCTATCATTTTGGGGATATGCATTAGAGACTGCTGCATTCACTTTAAATAGGGCACCGTCAAAATCCGTTGAGATGACACCGTATGAATTATGGTTTGGAAAGAAACCTAAGCTGTCATTTCTAAAAGTTTGGGGATGTGATGCTTACGTGAAGAAACTTCAACCTGAGAAGCTCGAACCCAAAGCGGAAAAGTGCGTCTTCATAAGATATCCCAAAGAGACTATTGGGTATACCTTCTACCTCAGATCCAAAGGCAAAGTCTTTGTTGCCAAGAATGGATCCTTTCTCGAGAAAGAGTTTCTCTCGAAAGAAGTAAGCGGGAGAAAAATAGAACTTGATGAGGTAATTGTACCTCCACTCGAACCGGAGATTAGCGCAGCACAGGAAGTTGTTTCTATATAGCCTACACCGGCTGGAGAGGAAGTTAATGATGATGATCATGAAACTTCAGATCAAGTTACTATCGAACGTCGAAGGTCCACCAGGACACGTTCCGCACCAGAGTGGTACGGCAACCCTGTCCTGGAGATCATGTTGCTGGACAACGATGAACCTTCGAACTATGAAGAAGCGATCGCGGGCCTGGATTCCAACAAATGGCTTGAGGCCATGAAATGCGAGATAGGATCCATGTATGAGAACAAAGTATGGACTTTGGTGGACTTGCCTGATGATAAGCGAGCCATTGAAAATAAATGGATCTTTAAGAAGAAGACTGACGCGTATGGTAATGTGATCGTCTATAAGGCTCGGCTTGTCGCTAAGGGTTATCGACAAGTTCAAGGAGTTAACTACGATGAGACTTTCTCACCCGTAGCGATGCTGAAGTCTATCCGAATCATGTTAGCAATTGCCGCATTTTATGATTATGAGATCTGGCAAATGGATGTCAAAACGGCATTCCTTAATGGCTTCTTGAAGGAAGAACTGTATATGATGCAGCCGGAAGGTTTTGTCGATCCTAAAGATGCTAACAAAGTATGCAAGCTCCAGCGCTCCATCTATGGGCTGGTGCAAGCATCTCGGAGTTGGAACATTCGCTTTAATGAGGTGATTAAAGCGTTTGGGTTTGTACAGGTTTATGGAGAACCTTGTATTTACAAGAAAGTGAGTGGGAGCTCTATAGCATTTCTCATATTATATGTGGATGACATACTGATAATGGGAAATGATATAGAACTCTTGGAAAGTGTAAAGGCCTACTTGAATAAATGTTTTTCAATGAAGGACCTTGGAGAAGCTTCTTACATATTAGGTATTAAGATCTATAGAGATAGATTGAGACGCATCATAGGTCTTTCACAAAGCACATACCTTGACAAGATATTGAAGAAGTTCAATATGGATCAGTCCAAGAAGGGGTTCTTGCCTGTGTTACAAGGTGTGAGATTGAGTACGACTCAATGCCCAACCACGGCAAAGGATAGAGAAGAGATGACTGTCATCCCCTATGCTTCAGCCATAGGCTCTATTATGTATGTCATGCTATGTACCAGACCGGATGTGAACCTTGCCATAAGTTTGGTAGGGAGGTACCAAAGTGATCTCGAAGCGGAACACTGGACAGCGGTCAAGAATATCCTGAAGTACCTGAAAAGGACCAAGGAGATGTTTCTCGTATATGGAGGTGCCGAAGAGCTCGTCGTAAAGGGTTACGTCGATGCTAGCTTCAACACAGATCTGGACGACTACAAGTCACAAACCGGATACGTGTATATTTTGAACGGAGGGGCAGTCAGCTGGTGCAGCAACAAGCAAAGCGTCATGGCGGCATCTACATGTGAAGCGGAGTACATAGCTGCTTCGGAAGCAGCAAAGGAAGGAGTCTGGATGAAGGAGTTCATCACCGACCTAGGAGTGATTCCCAATGCGTCGGGCCCGATGACTCTATTCTGTGACAACACTAGAGTTGTTGCCCTTGCGAAGGAGCCCATGTTTCACAAGAAGACAAGACACATCAAGCGCCGCTTCAACTCCATCCGTGATTACATTCAGGAGGGAGATATAGATATTTTTAAAGTACATACGGATCTGAATGTCCCAGATCCGTTGACTAAACCTCTCTCACGAGCAAAACATGATCAACACCAGAATGCTATGGGTGTTCGATTCATCACAATGTAACTAGATTACTGACTCAAGTGCAAGTGGGAGACTGTTGGAAATATGCCCTAGAGGCAATAATAAAATGGTTATTATTGTATTTCCTTGTTCATGCTAATTGCCTATTGTTCATGCTATAATTGTATTAACCGGAAACCATAATGCATGTGTGAATACATAGACCACAACGTGTCCCTAGTGAACCTCTAGTTGGCTAGCTCGTTGATCAATAGATGGTCACGGTTTCATGACCATGGACATTGGATGTCGTTGATAACGAGATCACATCATTAGGAGAATGATGTGATGGATAAGACCCAATCCTAAGCATAGCACTAGATCGTGTAGTTCGTCTGCTAAAGCTTTTCTAATGTCAAGTATCGTTTCCTTAGACCATGAGATTGTCCAACTCCCGGATACCGTAGGAATGCTTTGGGTGTGCCAAACGTCACAACGTAACTGGGTGGCTATAAAGGTGCACTACGGGTATCTCCGAAAGTATCTGTTGGGTTGGCACGAATCGAGACTGGGATTTGTCACTCCGTATGACGGAGAGGTATCTCTAGGCCCACTCGGTAAGACATCATCATAATGAGCTCAGTGTGACTAAGGAGTTAGCCACGGGATGATGTGTTACGGAACGAGTAAAGTGACTTGCTGTTAACGAGATTGAACAAGGTATAGAGATACCGACGATCGAATCTTGGGCAAGTATCATACCGGTAGACAAAGGGAATTATACACGGGATTGATTGAATCCCCGACATCGTGGTTCATCCGATGAGATCATCATGGAGCATGTGGGAGCCAACATGGGTATCCAGATCCCGCTGTTGGTTATTGACCAGAGAGGTGTCTCGGCCATTTCTACGTGTCTCCCGAACCCATAGGGTCTACACACTTAAGGTTCAATGACGCTAGGGTTATAGGGAAATGGTATACGTGATTACCGAAGGTTGTTCGGAGTCCCGGATGAGATCCGGACGTAACGAGGAGCTCTGAAATGGTCCGGAGGTAAAGATTGATATATAGGAAGTCTTGTTTTGGTCACCGGAAAGTTTTCGGGCTCATCGGTAGTGTACCGGGAGTGCCGGGAGGGTGCCGGTGGACCCCGGGAGGGGTGTGACGACCAAAGGACTTCGTCGGCTGTTAGAGGAGGTGTACCAGCCCTTATTGGGCTGGCCAAGTCCTTTCGGAAAGGCCCGTGTGGCTAGGGATAAAGAGATAAGGCTAAAGGAGATTCAAAAGGAAGAGATCCACCTCCCTTGTGGGAGGTGGACTCCTCCCTAGCTTCGGCCAAACCTCTCCTCCTTGGAGGAGGGGCCAAGGCAGCCCTCCCTCTCCATCCTCCTATATATACTTGAGGTTTTGGCTGTTTTGAGACAAGATTTGATCTCTCTCCCACGGCGCAGCCCCACCTCTCTTCTTCCTCCTCCATAGTGCTTAGGCGAAGCCTTGCCGGAATACCTTGCTGCTCCACCACCACCACGCCGTCGTGCTGCTGTTGGAGCTCTTCCCCAACCTCTCCATCCTCCTTGTTGGATCAAGGCGCCGGATACGTCACCGGGTTGTACATGTGTTGAATGCGGAGGCGTCGTTGTTCGGTGCTTAGATCGGAATCCACCGCGATCTGAATCGCTGCAAGTACGACTACACCAACCGCGTTCTTGCAACGCTTCCGCTTAGCGATCTTCAAAGGTATGAAGATGCAATCTCTCCGCACTCGTTGCTGGTTTCTCCATAGATAGATCTTGGTGATCGTTGGAAAAAATTTGATTTACTACTATGTCTCCCAACACAAGGAGGTGGAGATCTTCATCGAGTTGTATGTGTGCTAAATGCGGAGGTGTCGTCCGTTCGGCACTAGATCGGAAGGACCATGATGGGATCATGGGACGCCTCGTGATGAGATCGCGGGATGGATCGTGATTGGATCATGAAGACGTTTGACTACATCAACCGCATTTCTTAACGCTTCCTGCTTAGCGATCTACAAGGGCATGTAGATCCACTCTCCCTCTCGTAGATGCTCATAACCATGGAAGATCTTGCGTGTGCATAGGAAATTTTTTGTTTCCCATGCAACGTTCCCCAACAGTGGTATCAGATCCAGGTTTTTGTGCAGATGAGATCTCGAGTAAAACACAAAGGAGTTTGTGGGCATTGATGCTTACATTGCTTCCTCCCTTGGTTGTACTTTTGGTTCAGCGGTATTGTGGGATGAAGCGGACCGGACCAACATTACTCGGACTCTTACAAGAGACCAGTTCCATCGACCGACGTGTAACTTTGTTGCACCAAGATGGCTGGCGGGTGTCTGTTTCTCCTACTTTAGTTGGATCGGATTCGACAAAGGCGGTCCTTGAGAAGGTTGAAAAGAAACTTATGTATAACCCGTGTGCTCATTGCGTAGGTGAGAATTGTTCTTGCTAGATACCCCTAGAAGCCACGTAAAACATGCAACAACAATTAGAGGACATCTAACTTGTTTTTGCAGGATATGTTGTGATGTGATATGGCCAATTCCATAATGAGATATATGTGATGTATGAGATGATCCTATTTTGTATAGAATATCACGACTTGCATGTCGATGAGTACGGCAACCGGCAGGAGCCATAGGGTTGTATTTAATTATTGTATGATCTGTGTGTCAATCATTAAGCACTATGTAATGCTTTACTTTATCGCTAAACAGTAGAAATAGTAGTAGAAGCATGATGGGCACGACAACCCCAATGGCGACACGTTGATGGAGATCAAGATGATGGAGATCATGGTGTCATGCCGGTGGCGATGAAGATCATGCCGGTGCTTTATAGATGGAGATCAAAAGCAAAATTCATGGCCATATCATGTCACTTATGATTTGCATGTGATGTTAATCCTTTTATGCACCTTGTTTTTCTTAGGACGACGGTAGCATTATAAGGTGATCCCTCACTTAAATTTCAAGGTGAATTGTGTTCTCCCCAAGTGTGCACCGTTGCGAAAGTTTGTCGTGTCGAGACACCACGTGATGATCGGGTGTGATAGACTCTACGTTCACATACAACGGGTGCAAGCCAGTGTTGCACATGCGGAACACTCGGGTTAAACTTGACGAGGCTAGCATGTACAGACATGGCCTCGGAACACAAGAGACCGAAAGGTCAAACATGAGTCATATAGTAGATATGATCCACATGATGATGTTCACCATTGAAACCACCTGAACTCACGTGATGATCGGACTTGAGTTGGCGAATTTGGATCATGTATCACTCGAATGACCGGAGGGATGTCAATTTGAGTGGTATTTCTTAAGTAATATGATTAATTGAACTCATTATCATGAACATAGTTAGTGGTGTCTTTGCAAATTATGTTGTAGCTCATGGTGTAGCTCCCTTGAATTTTTATATGTTCTAGAGAAATAGAGTTGAAAGATGATGGTAGCAATATTGCGGACTGGGTCCATGATCTAAGGATTGTCCTCATTGCTGCACAGAAGGCTTATGTCCTTAATGCACCGCTCGGTACGCCGCCCCCTCTAGTGTCGTCTGTAGATGTTGTGAACATCTGACAGGCATGTTCCGATGACTACTTGATAGTTTAGTGTGTCATGCATTACGGCTTAGAATTGAGGCTCCAAAACGTTTTGAACGTCACGAAACATATGAGATGTTCTAAGAGCTGAAATTGGGATCTCAGGCTTGTGCCCGTGTTGTGAGATATGAGATCTCTAACAAAATTCTTTGCATAAAAGATGAAGGAGAATAGCTCAATCGTTGAGCATGTGCTCAGATTGTCTGAGTGCTACAATCCCTTGAATCGAGTGGGAGTTGATCTTCCAGATAGGTAAGTGATTGATATAGTTTTCCAAGTCACTGTCACTAAGCTACTAGACCTTCGTGATGAACTATAAAATGCCAGGGATGGAAATAATGATCCCTGAGCTGTTCGCGATGTTTGACACTGCGAAGGTAGAAATCAAGAAGGAGCACCAAGTGTTGATGGTTAGTAAAACCACTAGTTATGAGAAGGGCAAGGGCAAGGAGGGAAACTTCATGGATGGCAAGACAGTTGCTACTCCAGTGAAGCAACCCAAAGTTGAACCCAAACCTGAGACTAAGTGCTTCTATTACGAGGAGAGCAGTCGCTGAAGCGGAACAACCCTAGATACTTGGTAGATAAAAAGGCTGGCAACGTCGACAGGAGTATATTTGATATATGTGTTATTGATGTGTACCTTGCTAGTAATGCTAGTGGCACCTGGGTATTGGATACCGGTTCGGTTGCTAAATGTTAGTAACTCGAAACAAAAGCTACGAAATAAACGGAGACTAGGTAAGTGTGAGGTGATGATGTGTGTTGGAAATGTTTCCAAGGTTGATGTGATCAACATCGCATGCTTTCTCTACCTTCGAGATTAGTGACAAACCAAAATAAATGCTATTTGGTGTTTGCATTGAGCATGAACGTGATTAGATCGTGTTTATTGCAATACGATTATTCATTTAAGTCGGAGAATAATGGTGTAGGGGAACGTTGCATGGGAAACAAAAAATTTCCTACGCACACGCAAGATCTATCCATGGTGATGAGCATCTACGAGAGGGAGAGTGGATCTATGTACCCTTCTAGATCGCTAAGCGGGAAGCGTTAAGAAACGCGGTTGATGTAGTTGAACGTCTTCGTGATCCAAATCGCCGAGCGTCCCGATCTAGCACCGAACAGACGGCACCTCCGCGTTCAGCACACGTACGGCTTGATGACGATCTCCGCCTTCTTGATCCAGCAAGAGGGAGCGGAGAGGTAGACGAGTTCTCTGGCAGCGTAACGGAGTTACGGCGATGGCGGTGGAGTAATCTCAGCAGGGCTTCATCTAAGCACAGCTGAAACCGGTCTAGAGGAGAAACTACGGACTAGGGGGTAGGGTTGCATGTGGCTGAAAATCTAGTGCAAAAACCCTAAAACCTCTAGTATATATAGGAGGATAGGAGGAGGAGTCTTGGCGCAAGGGCCAGCCCCTATTTGGTTTGGCCGAAGTGGAGAGGAGGAGTCCTCCTCCTCCACTCCTAGTAGGATTAGGACTCCTTCATTATTTCCACCTTTTTGCCTTTTTCCACCTTTTCCACTTTGGAATTTCTTCCCAGCCGCATGGGCCTTGTGTGGGAATTTGGACAGCCCACTAAGGGATAGTATTTATCCTACCAAAACCCATGTAGCCTCTTGGGTCGAAATACACCTCCCGATGGTCACCCGGTACCCTCCTGACACTCCCGGTACACTATCGATGAGCCCGGAACTTTTCCGACGACCAAAACAGGACTTCCTATATATCAATCTTTACCTCCAGACCATTCCGGAGATAATCGTGACGTACGCGATCTCATCCGGGACTCCAAACAACCTTCTATCACCACCATACATAACTCTATACTACCGAAACGTCACTAAACCTTAAGTGTGCAGACCCTACGGGTTTGAGAACTGTGTAGACATGACCGAGACACCTCTACGGTCAATAACCAATAGCGGGACCTGGATGTCCATATTTGTTCCTACATATTCTACGAAGATCTTTATCGGTCGAACCTCTATGTCAAGGATTTAGTTAATCCCATATGATGTTCCCTTTGTTCTTCGGTATGTTACTTGCCTGAGATTCGATCGTCGGTATCTTCATACCTAGTTCAACCTCGTTACCGGCAAGTCTCTTTACTCGTTCCGTAATACAAGATCCCGTGACTAACACTTAGTCACATTGCTTGCAAGGCTTATTGTGATGTTGTATTACCGAGTAGGCCCTCAGATACCTCTCCATCACAAGGAGTAACAAATCCCAGTCTTGATCCATGCCAACCCAACAGACACACTCGGAGATACCTATAGAGCACCTTTATAGTCACCCAGTTATGTTGCGACATTCGATACACACAAGGCACTCCTCCGTTGTCCGTGAGTTGCATGATCTCATGGTCATAGGAACATATACTTGACATGCAGAAAATAGTAGCAATAAACTGACACGATCATATGCTACGTTTATAGTTTGGGTCTTGTCCATCCCATCATTCTCCTAATGATGTGATCCCGTTATCAAATGACATCTCATGTCAATGGCTAGGAAACCTTGACCATCTTTGATTAACGAGCTAGTTTACTAGAGGCATACTAGGGACAAAGTGTTGTCTATTTATCCACACATGCAATGTGTTTCCAATCAATACAATTATAGCATCGATAATAAACGTTTATCATGAACAAGGAAATATAATAATAAACACTTTATTTATTGCCTCTAGGGCATATTTCCAACAGTCTCCCACTTGCACTAGAGTCAATAATCTAGTTCACATCACTATGTGATTTACATTGTAATGAATCGAACATCCATGCAGTTCTGGTGTTGATCATGTTTAGCCCTTGGAAGAGGTTTAGTCAATGGGTCTGCAACATTCAGATCCGTGTGCACTTTGCAAATATTTATGTCCTTCTCCTCGATGTAATCGCGGATGGAATTGAAGTGTAGCTTTATGTATCTGGTCCTCTTGTGAAACCTTGGTTCCTTGGCCAGAGCAATGGCACCAGTGTTGTCACAGAACAAAGTCATTGGATTCAGTGCACTGGGCACTACTCCAAGATCTGTCATGAACTGCTTCATCCAGTCATCTTCCTTCGCCGCCTCCGAGGTTGCGATGTACTCCGCTTCGCATGTAGAATCGGCTACCACGCTTTGCTTGGAACTGCACTAGCTTACCGCTCCCCCATTAAGAATAAATATGTATCGGGTTTGCGACTTAGAGTCATCCGGATCAGTGTCAAAGCTTACATCGACGTAACCCTTTACGACGAGCTCTTCATCACCTCCATAAACGAGAAACATTTCCTTAGTCCTTTTCAGGTACTTAAGGATATTCTTGACCGCTGTCCAATGCTCCATTCCAGGATCACTTTGAAACCTTCCGGTCATACTTATGGCAAGGCTGACATCCGGCCTTGTGCACAACATTGCATACATGATAGAGCCTATGGCTGAAGCATAGGGGATGGCACTCATCTTCTCTCTATCTTCTGCAGTCACTGGTCATTGAGTCTTACTCAACCTCACACCTTGTAACACAGGCAAGAACCCCTTCTTGGACTGATCCCTTTTGAACTTCTTCAAAACTTTATCAAGGTATGTGCTTTGTGAAAGTGCTAGCAAGCGTCTTGATCTATCTCTATAGGTCCTTCATTGAAAAACTCTTGTTCAAATATTCCTTCACGCTTTCCAGCATTTCTATATTGTTTCCAATCAGCAATATGCCATCCACATATAATATTAGAAATGCTATAGAGATCCCACTCACTTTATTGTAAATACAAGCTTCTCCATAAACTTGTATAAACCAAAATGCTTTGATCACCTCATCAAAACGCTTATTCCAATTCCGAGATGCTTGCACCAGTCCATAAATGGATCGCTGGAGTTTGAAAACTTTGTCAGCATTTTCTGGATCGACAAAACCTTCTCGTTGCGTCATATACAACTCTTCCTCAAGGAAACCGTTGAGGAACGCTGTTTTGACATCCATCTGCCAAATTTCATAGTCGAAATATGCAGCTATTGCTAACATGATTCTGATGGACTTACGCATCGCTAAGGGTGAGAAGGTCTCATCGTAGTCAACTCCTTGAACTTGTGAAAAACCCTTTGCCACAAGTCGAGCCTTATAGACGGTGACATTACCGTCTGCGTCCGTCTTCTTCTTAAAGATCCATTTGTTCTGAATGGCATTTCGCCCTTCAGGTAATACTTCCAAAGTCCATACTTTGTTTTCATACATGGATCCCATCTCGGATTTCATGGCCTCTAACCATTTTTTGGAATCCCGTGCCATATCGATCCTCCATAGCTCGTAGGTTGATTCTTGTCCAACAACATGACCTCCAATATAGGGTTGTCGTACCACTCAGGAACAGTACACGCCCTTGTCGACCTACGAGCTTCAATAGTAACTTGATCCGAAGCTTCATGATCATCATCATTAACTTCCTCTTCAACTGTTGTAGGCTCCACAAAAACATCTTTCTGCGTTGCGCTACTTTCTGGTTGAAGTAAAGGTTCAACAACCTCATCAAGCTCTATTTTCCTCCCACTCAATTCTTTCGAGAGAAACTCTTTCTCAAGAAATGTTCCGTTCTTAATGACAAACACTTTGCCTTCGGATCTGAGATAGAAGGTATACCCAACTGTCTCTTTCGGGTATCCTATGAAGACGCATTTCTCCGCTTTGGGTTTTCAGGCTGAAGCTTTTTGACATAAGCATCACATCCCCAAACTTTAAGAAATGACAACTTTGGCCTCTTGCCAAACCACAGTTCATATGGCGTCGTCTCAACGGATTTCGATGGTGCCCTATTTAAAGTGAATGCAGCTGTCTCTAATGCATAACCCCAAAACGATAGTGGCAAATCGGCAAGAGTCATCATAGAACGCACCATATCGAATAAGGTTCGATTACGACGTTTGGACACACCATTACATTGTGGTGTTTCGGGCGGTGTCAACTGTGAAACAATTCCACACTGTCTTAAGTGACTGCCAAATTCATAACTCAGATATTCACCTCCTTGATTAGATCGTAGGAATTTGATCTTCTTGTTACGATGATTCTCAACTTCACTCTGAAATTGCTTGAACTTTTCAAATGTTTCAGACTTATGTTTCATTAAGTAAATATACCCATATCTACTTAAGTCATCAGTGATGGTGAGAAAATAACAATATCCTCCACGCTCTGCAACATTCATTGGACTGCACACATCAGTATGTATGATTTCCAACAAGTCACTTGTCCGTTCCGTTGTTCCAGAGAACGGCGTTTTAGTCATCTTACCCATGAGCCATGGTTCACATGTGTAAGATGATTCAAAATCAAGTGACTCCAACAGTCCATCAGCATGGAGCTTCCTCATGCGTTTTACACCAATATGACCCAAACGGCAGTGCCACAAGAAAGTGGTACTATCATTATCAACTCTACATCTTTTGGCATCAATGTTATGAACATGTGTATCATCACTATCAAGATTTAATATGAATAAACCCCTCACATTGGGTGCATGACCATAAAAGATATTACTCATATAAATAGAACAACCATTATTCTCTGATTTAAGTAAGTAACCGTCTCGCAATAAACAAGATCTAGATATAATGTTCATGCTTAACGCATGCACTAAATAACAATTATTCAGGTTCATCACTAATCCTGATGGTAATCGAAGAGAGAGTGTGCCGACGGCGATCACATTAACCTTGGAACCATTTCCCACGCGCATCGTCACTTCGTCCTTAGCCAGCCTCCATCTATTCTGTAGGTCCTGCTTTGAGTTGCAAATGGGAGCAACTGAATCGGTATCAAATACCCAGGCACTACAATGAGAGCTAGTAAGGTACACGTCAATAACATGTATATCATATATACCTTGTTTGTTGTTGGCCTCCTTCTTGTCAGCCAGGTACTTGGGGCAGTTCCGCTTCAAGTGAGTAGTTCCCTTGCAATGAAAGCACTCAGTTTCTGGCTTGGGTCCAGCCTTAGGGTTTTTTATAGGAGGAGCGACTGCTTTGCTATCCTTCTTGGATTTACCCTTCTTGCCTTTGCCCTTGCCATTCTTCTTGAAACTAGTGGTTTTATTGACCATCAACACTTGATGTTCTTTCTGGATTTCGCACTCAGCAACTTTCAGCATCGTCAACAGCTCGGCGACTGACTTGTTCATCCTGTGCATGTTATAGTTCATCACAAAGCTCTTGTAGCTAGGTGACCATGATTGAAGAACTCTATCAGTGATCGCCTCTGGCGGAAGGGCAATTCCCAAATCCGCCAGTCGAGTTGAATACCCAGACATTATGAGTATATGTTCACTGATAGACCCGTTCTCCTCCATTTTGCAATCATAGAACTTATCGGAGGTCTCATACCTCTCGATCCGGGCATTCTTCTAAAACGTAAACTACAACTCCTGGAACATCTCATATGCTCCATGACGTTCAAAACGTCTTTGAAGTCTCGGTTCTAAGCCATACAATATTGCACACTGAACTCTTGAGTAATCTCCAGAACGTGCCTCCCAAGCGTTCTTAACGTTTTCAGATGACATGTCTTCGGGTTGGTCACCAAGCGGTGCATCAAGGACATATGATTTCTGGGAAGCCGTGAGGATAATCCTCAGATTACGGGCCTAGTCAACAAAGTTACTTCCATCATCTTTCAACTTAGCTTTCTCTAGGAATGCACTAAAATTCAGGGGTGCTACTACGCGAGCCATAGATCTACAACATAAATATGCAAAGGTTACTTAGACTATTGTTCAAGATAATGAGTTTAGTTAATCAAATTACTAAAGCACCCACTCAAATTGACATCCCTCTGGTCATTCGAGTGATACATGATCCAAATTCACCAACTCAAGTCCGATCATCACGTGAGTTGAGGTGGTTTCAATGGTGAACATCATCATGTTGATCATATCTACTATATGACTCATGTTCGACCTTTCGGTCTCTTGTGTTCTGAGGCCATGTTTGTACATGCTAGGCTCGTCAAGTTTAACCCGAGTGTTCTGCATGTGCAACACTGGCTTGCATCCGTTGTATGTGAACATAGAGTCTATCACACCCAATCATCACGTGGTGTCTCGACCCGACGAACTTTCGCAACGGTGCACACTCGGGGAGAACACAATTCATCTTGAAATTTAAGTGAGGGATCACCTTATAATGCTACCGTCGTCCTAAGAAAAAAAAGATGCATAAAAGGATTAACATCACATGCAAATCATAAGTGACATGATATGGCCATGAACTTGTGCTTTTGATCTCCATCTTGAAAGCACCAGCATGATCTCCATCGTCACCGGCACGACACCATGATCTCCATCAACGTGTCGCCATCGGGCTTGTCGCACCCACCATGCTTCTACTACTATTGCTACTGTTTAGCGATAAAGTAAAGCATTACATAACGCTTAATGATTGACACGCAGGTCATACAATAATTAAAGACAACCCTATGGCTCCTGCCGGTTGCCGTACTCATCGACATGCAAGTAGTGATATTATATACAACACATGATCATCTCATACATCACATATATCTCATCATGTAATTGGCCACATCACATCACAACATACCCTGCAAAAACAAGTTAGATGTCCTCTAATTGTTGTTGCATGTTTTACGTGGCTGCTACGGGTATCTAGCAAGAACAATTCTCACCTATGCATAAACCACAACGTTGATACATAAGTTGCTCTTCAACCTTCTCAAGGACTGCCTTAGTCGAATCCGATCCAACTAAAGTGAGAGAAAGACACACCCGCCAACCATCTTTGTGCAACGAAGTTACACGTCAGTCGATGGAACCGGTCTCTCGTAAGCGTACGAGTAAGGTTGGTCCGGGCCGCTTCATCTCACAATACCGCTGAACCAAAATACGACCAAGGGAGGAAGCAATCTAAGCATCAACGCCCACAAACTCTTTGTGTTCTACTCTAGATCTCATCTACACATAGACCTAGCCCTGATACCACTGTTGGGGAACATTGCATGGGAAACAAAAAAAATCCTACGCACACGCAAGATCTATCCATGGTGATGACCATCTATGAGAGGGAGAGTGGATCTACGTATCCTTGTAGATCGCTAAGCAGGAAGCGTTAAGAATCGTGGTTGATGTAGTCAAACGTCTTCGCGATCCAAATCGCCGAGCGTCTCGCGATCCAATCACCCTCTCCCTCCCTCTCTCTCACCCGCATCTCGCTTGCGCCGCCGCGCCGCTCCTCCGCTCACCGCCGCGCCGCCCCTCCCCCTCCCGCTCTCTCTCACCCCACTCTCTCTCACCCCACTCTCTCCCGCCGCGCCGCTCCTCCGTTATACCCCACTCTCTCTCACCCTCTCCCTCCCTCACTCTCTCCCGCATCTCGCTTGCGCCGCCGCGCCGCTCCTCCGCTCGCCGCCGCGCCGCCCCTCCCCCTCCCGCTCGCCGCCCGCGCCGCCCCTCCCCCTCCCGCTCGCCGCCGTGCCGCCCCTCCCCCTCCCACTCGCCGCCGCGCCGCCCCTCCCGGCCGACGCCCCCTCCCACCTCCCTCCCAGCCGCCACCCTCCTCCCACCTCCCTTCCGGCCGCCTCCCTCCTCCCACCCCCTCTCGGTCGTCGCCCCCCTCCCACGTGCTCCCTCCGGCCGCCGCCCTCCTTCGCACCCTGCCGCCCCGGCACCCCAGCGCCCTCCGGTATGTTTTTTTTGTTTTTGTTTTTGTTTTGTTTTCTTATTTTTTGCTGTTTAATTGTTAGATTATATTATGTATGTATTTTAGTGCTAGGTTTAGTGTTAGATAAGATTAGGTTAGTGCTAGGTTTAGTGCTAGATTAGTTTAGTGCTGGGTTTAGTGCTAGGAAGAATAAGTAGAAGGAGGAAGAAGAAAATGAAGGAAAAGAAGAAAAAGTAGAATAAGTAGTGGCCGACCCCCAACGCCACTGACCCCCGACCCCCGACCCCCGACGGCACTGACCCCCGACCCCCGACGCCACTGACCCCCAAGCCCCGATGCCACTGACCCTCGACCCCCGACGCCACTGACCCTCGACCCTCGACCCCCGACACCACTGACCCTCGACCCTCGACCCCCGACCCCCGACGCCACTGACCCCCAACCCCCGGCCCCCGACACCTCTTCGGGATCTTGTTGACCGAAACGACCCCCGACCCCCGACGCCAGTGACCCTCGACCCCCAACGACACCGACACCCGACTACCGACGCCACCAACCCCCGACCCTCGACCCTTGACCTCCAACGCCACTGACACCCAACTCCCGACCCCCAACGCCACTGACCCTCGATCCCCGACCCCCGACGCCACTCACCCTCGACCCCCGACCCCCTACCCCCGACCCCCGACGCCACTGACCCCCAACCCCCGACCCCCGACGCCAGTGACCCTCGACCCCCGACGATACTGACCCCCGACCACCGACACAACTAACCCCCGACCCCCGACGCCACCGACACCCGACACCACCGACCATCGACGCCACCGACACCCGACACCACCGACCATCGACGCCACTAAGCCGACGGGTCGTAGTTTTGTAAATTATGAGTTAGGTCACATATTTTCCAATTATGTTAATTATAAAAACATCATATTTGTGTTGATCGGATGAATTTCAATGTGCAGTTGTTCGACGACCTCCACGAGCTCCGACCCTGCGTTTGTTGGTGAGCAGAAATGACTTCTCCTCCTACCCCCTTAATTTGCTCTGTTCCGGTCTTCGTGCCGATGAAACTTGCTTGCTATAGGTTTCTTCAATCATGAGTATGCGTGACCAGTACGCGTCTCCCGTTCGAAAGGGAGACATCTATAAATATGCATGTCTTTGCATATTTATAACCGCCATCCTTTCGAATTGTCCAACGTTATCCATGGACAGCCCGAGTATGTGTAGATTGGGTTCATTTTCCTGTATGTTATACTCCGGATCCGATGCGGAATTTCTTCAGTGCCTCCCTGTTGTTCTCCGGGTACACATCCTCTCTGCTTATTGCCGAGACGTGTATCAGGAGAACAGCAAGGAGGTGCTGCCAAAATTCTGCATCGCATCTGGAGCAGAGCATGGGAAAACGAACCTAATCTACACATACTCGGGTGGGATTAGGACCTATCTTTACTTATTAGCATGTAGGTTGCATGGACGTAATAAAACTGACAAACTTGATTAGCGGATGAATATAGGTGATGAATTATATATTAATTTATTTCTTGTGCGCCCATAGGTAGCTAGGCAACATGAGTGATCGTGCTTGGATGTACACTGGTCACCCTAGTCAGAAAGACATGACCAATGAATGGTTAACAAAAACCAGGGGGTTTGTGAGAGCTGCATTTGCAAATGGCCAGCAAAAAACCTGGTGCGCTTGTCCCAACTACGACAACTGGAAAAAGCAGACAGAGTTTCAAATGGGTAAACACCTGCAGAAGTGGGGTTTTACGCCTAATTATACGGTGTGGACTTTTCATGGTGAGTCTGACCAACGTGCCAGAGCTGATGTGATTCGTCGTCGCACCGACAAGCATGGTACGGGGATCGAAGACATGGTGCAAGACTTTGATGATGCTCGAGATTCAGATGATGAGATGGAGGAATTTGCAAAGGCCTTCTATGAAATGTTGGAGTCTTCAAAATGTCCTCTCCACGAGCAGACTGAGCTTTTTCAGCTGGATGCCATCGCGCAAGTAATGGCTCTGAAGGCTCAATTCAACCTAGGCAGAGAATGCTACGATGCAATGATGACGATATTTGGACGCTTTCTACCCGAAGGCCATGTACTGCCTGCAAACCTGTACCAGTCAGAGAAAATCCTCCGTGTACTTAAGATGCCCTATGAGAAGATACATGCCTGTGAGAATGGATGTGCCTTATTTAGGCTTGAGTATGCGGCCTTGAACTATTGCCCCATTTGCAATTCTTCCAGGTATATTGTGGTAGACAACGGTATGGGTGAGAAGAATCAGACCAAAATCCCCATTAGTGTTCTTCGGTATCTGCCAATCGTACCAAGACTTCAACGTCTTTTCATGGTCGAAGAGACGGCCAGACAGATGACATGGCACAAATTGGGCAAAAGAACCGAACTAGATGCGGATGGGAACAAGATGCTGGTACACACTTCAGATGGTTTTGCGTGGAGGCACTTCGAGGCATTACATAAGGATAAATCAGAAGATCCAAGGCATCCAAGAGTTGCCATCAGCACGGATGGGTTCAATGTGTATGGTATGACGGCAACACAATACAGTTGTTGGCCTGTATTTGTCATTCCACTCAATTTCCCACCCGGAGAGATTATGAAAAGAAAGAACATTTTCCTGACGTTGATAATTCCAGGGCCCAACTATCCGGGGAAGAATATGAATGTGTATATGCAGCCGCTTAAGGATGAGTTGCAAGAAGCCTGGGATAATGGGATCAAGACCTACGACGCCGCTACCAAAACAAATTTCAAAATGCATGTGTGGTACATGTACTCGACGCATGATTATCCGGCGTATGCGCTATTCTCTGGCTGGTGTGTGCATGGAAGGTTCCCGTGCATCACATGCAAGGCAGCTCTTCAGTTCCGTTGGCTGCAGGCTGGTCGCAAGTATTCTTGCTTCGACATGCATAGACAATTCCTGGATCCTGACCATAAGTTCAGAAAAGACAAGAAGAATTTCATCAAAGGTAGAGTTGTCAAAAACACTGCACCAGCTGCGTTGACAGGCCAACAGATCCTGGATCAGATAAACGCTCTCGAGCCGGATCCTGAACGTCCAGGGTATTTCAAAGGGTATAATACGGAACACGCCTGGACTCACAAGTCATGTTTGTGGGATCTGCCTAACTTTAAAGACCTCCTTTGCCCACACAACATCGACATGATGCACACTAAAAAGAATATTGCGGAGGCCATTTTTGGTACATTGTTCGGCATAGAGGGGAAGTCAAAAGATAATCCTAAGGCTAGAATCGACCTGGAGGCTCTATGTGATAGACCGTTACAAAACTTGCGACAACGGAAAGGAAAGCAAAGCATAGCTAAGCCAAAGGCATGGTTCAATCTTGAAAGGCCAGCTATGAGGGAAATGCTGTTGTGGGTGAAAATGCGGTTGATGTTCCCCGATGGGTATGCTGCGAATCTAACGAGGGGAGCGAGTCTTGAGAAATTGAAAATATTTGGTCTCAAGAGTCATGATTGGCACATATGGATTGAGAGGGTTAGTTAAACATAGTAAGAACATCCCCAAAAAAGACATAATTAGCTAATTATCCTCCAAAATGACATAATTAGTTTAGTTAGTTAAACATCATAAGAACCCTGGTTAGCTCATTGAAATGACTAATTTAGATCCAAAATGACATAATAAGATCAAAATGGATTAATAATCATCCAAAATGACATAATTAGCTCCAAAAAGGCATAATTAGCTAATTTACCTCGAAGAAGACGACAAGAGGAGAAGAAAGAGGAAAAATGAAAAGAAGGAAGAAGAAGAAGAAGGAGAAGGAGGAGGAAGAAGAAGGAGAAGAAGGAGGAGAGAAGCTCCTTCTCCTTATTCTCCTCCTTCTTCTCCTTCTTCTTGTCCTTCTTCTTTTCTTCTTCTTCTCCTCTTCCTTCTCCTTCTCCTTCTCCTTCTCCTTATCCTCCTCCTTCTTCTTTTACTTCTCCTTCTTCTTCTCTTCTTGCTTCTTGTCTTTCTTCTTCTACGTAGCTTATTTTCCCCAAAAAAGACATAGTTAGCTAATTATCCTCCAAAATGACATAATTAGCTTAGGTAGTTAAACATCATAAGAACCCTGGTTAGCTCATTGAAATGACTAATTTAGATCCAAAATGACATAATAAGCTCAAAATGGATTAATAATCATCCAAAATGACATAATTAGCTCCAAAAATGCATAATTAGCTAATTTGGCTTGAAGAAGAGATCAAGAGGAGAAGAAAGAGGAAAAATGAAAAGAAGGAAGAAGAAGAAGAAGAAGAGAAGAAGAAGAGAAGAAGAAGGAGAAGGAGGAGGAGGAAGAAGAAGGAGAAGAAGGAGGAGCGCTCCTTCTTCTCCTCCTTCTTCTCCTTCTTCTTGTCCTTCTTCTTTTCTTCTTCTTCTCCTCTTCCTTCTCCTTCTCCTTCTCCTTATCCTCCTCCTTCTTCTTTTACTTCTCCTTCTTCTTCTCTTCTTGCTTCTTGTCTTTCTTCTTCTACGTAGCTTATTTTCCCCAAAAAAGACATAGTTAGCTAATTATCCTCCAAAATGACATAATTAGCTTAGTTAGTTAAACATCATAAGAACCCTGGTTAGCTCATTGAAATGACTAATTTAGATCCAAAATGACATAATAAGCTCAAAATGGATTAATAATCATCCAAAATGACATAATTAGCTCCAAAAAGGCATAATTAGCTAATTTAGCTCGAAGAAGAGATCAAGAGGAGAAGAAAGAGGAAAAATGAAAAGAAGGAAGAAGAAGAAGAAGAAGAGAAGAAGAAGAGAAGAAGAAGGAGAAGGAGGAGGAGGAAGAAGAAGGAGAAGAAGGAGGAGAGAAGCTCCTTCTCCTTCTTCTCCTTCTTCTTGTCCTTCTTATTTTCTTCTTCTTCTCCTCTTCCTTCTCCTTCTCCTTCTCCTTCTCCTTATCCTCCTCCTTCTTCTTTTACTTCTCCTTCTTCTTATCTTCTTGCTTCTTGTCTTTCTTCTTCTACGTAGCTTATTTTCCCAAAAAAAGACATAGTTAGCTAATTATCCTCCAAAATGACATAATTAGCTTAGGTAGTTAAACATCATAAGAACCCTGGTTAGCTCATTGAAATGACTAATTTAGATCCAAAATGACATAATAAGCTCAAAATGGATTAATAATCATCCAAAATGACATAATTAGCTCCAAAAAGGCATAATTAGCTAATTTAGCTCGAAGAAGAGGACAAGAGGAGAAGAAAGAGGAAAAATGAAAAGAAGGAAGAAGAAGAAGAAGGAGAAGGAGGAGGAGGAGGAGGATGAAGAAGGAGAAGAAGGAGGAGAGAAGCTCCTTCTCCTTCTTCTCCTCCTTCTTCTCCTTCTTCTTGTCCTTCTTCTTTTCTTCTTCTTCTCCTCTTCCTTCTCCTTCTCCTTCTCCTTCTCCTTCTCCTCCTCCTTATTATTTTACTTCTCCTTCTTCTTCTCTTCTTGCTTCTTGTCTTTCTTCTTCTACGTAGCTTATTTTCCCCAAAAAATACATAGTTAGCTAATTATCCTCCAGAATGACATAATTAGCTTAGTTAGTTAAACATCATAAGAACCCTGGTAGCTCATTGAAATGACTAATTTAGATCCAAAATGACATAATAAGCTCAAAATGGATTAACAATCATCCAAAATGACATAATTAGCTCCAAAAAGGCATAATTAGCTAATTTAGCTCGAAGAAGAGGACAAGAGGAGAAGAAAGAGGAAAAATGAAAAGAAGGAAGAAGAAGAAGAAGAAGGAGAAGGAGGAGGAGGAAGAAGAAGGAGAGAGAAGCTCCTTCTCCTTCTTCTCCTCCTTCTTCTCCTTCTTCTTGTCCTTCTTCTTTTCTTCTTCTTCTCCTCTTCCTTCTCCTTCTCCTTCTCCTTCTCCTTCTCCTCCTCCTTCTTCTTTTACTTCTCCTTCTTCTTCTCTTCTTGCTTCTTCTCTTTCTCTTCTTCTACGTAGCTTAGACTCATCCAACAAAGACTAAATTGGCTAATTATCCAACAAAATGACGGAATTAGCTTAGTTAGCTCCAAAATGGCCTATTTAATAATAAATGACCTATACTTAGCTATTTATCCTCCAAAATGACATAATTAGCTCCAAAAAGGCATAATTAGCTAATTTAGCCCGAAGAAGGGGACAAGAGGAGAAGAAAGAGGAAAAATGAAAAGAAGGAAGAAGAAGAAGAAGAAGAGAAGAAGAAGGAGAAGGAGAAGGAGAAGGAGGAAGAAGAAGGAGAAGAAGGAGAAGGAGGAGAGAAGCTCCTTCTCCTTCTTCTTCTCCTTCTTCTTCTCCTTCTTCTTCTCCTTCTTCTTCTCCTTCTTCTTTTCTTCTTCTTCTCCTCTTCCTTCTCCTTCTCCTTCTTCTTCTCCTTCTTCTCCTTCTTCTCCTTATTCTTGACCTTCTTATCTTCTTGCTTCTTCTCTTCTTGCTTCTTCTCTTATTGCTTCTTCTCTTTCTTCTTCTACGTAGGTTATTTTCCCCAACAAAGACATACTTAGCTAATTATCCTCCAAAATGACATAATTAGCATAGTTAGGTAAAAACATCATAAGAACCTTGGTTAGCTCATTAAAATGACTAATTTAGCTCCAAAATGACATAATAAGGTCAAAATGGATTTAATAATCATAGTTGACTACAAAATGACATATTTTATCCAAGTTAGCTCTAGAATGACCTATACCTAGCTAAGTTCTCTCCTAAATGACATAATAAGGCTATGTAGCTCCAAGATGACCTATTCCACCTAACTTAGCTATTAAATGGCATATAATTAGCTAAGTTCTCTACAAAATAACCTATATATACTTCTCTTCTTCATCTAGTATTCTTCTTCTAACTTTCTTATTTGTCATTTTGCAGATTACATTCACTTCACGGGAAGCTTGGATTATATTGATGGAATGCTTGAATATGATTTCTTGTACCATGGCTTCACGGAAGCTTGTATTGAAACTATTGTAGTATATGGATATATATGAAACTTTGTATGCATATGGATGAAACTGGTGTAATATATGGTTTGGTACGGATGCAACTTGAATAATATGTATGTACTATGGATGAAAGTTATTTAATATGGTTATGAGTACGGAAACAAATTTATTTATGTCAAATATATATATATATATCCTGATTATTGTGAAAATTGCTGGATAAAATAGGTGAGGGGGCTGTTTTGAGCCTTTGCCATGAGGGGGCAGACGGCAAAGGAGGGAGGAAGAAAGGCTGGGTGCCCCTTTGCCGTCTGCCCCCTCATGGCAAAGGGGTGAGGGCAGACGGCAAAGGAGGGAGGAAGAAAGGCTGGGTGCCCCTTTGCCGTCTGCCCCCTCATGGCAAAGGGGTGAGGGCAGACGGCAAAGCCCTAAGGGCAGACGGCAAAGGGATGAGGGAAAGGGGTTGGGTGCGCCCTTTGCCATGAGGGGGTAGACGGCAAAGGGGGGTAAGGGCAGACGGCAAAGCCTGAGGGCAGATGGCAAAGGGGTGAGGAAGAGGGGCTGGGTGCCCCTTTGCCATGAGGAGGCAGAAGGCAAAGGGGGGTAAGGGCAGACGGCAAAGAGGAGAAGCCTGGCGTTAGCACTTAACAGGACAGCCTGTCAATCTGCCGTCTCATTTTATTTGCCATCCGCCCCTCATGGCAAAGATTCTTTGCCGTCCGCCTTACAAAAAGCAGACGGCAAATAACCTCTTCACTGGATATTTTTTTTGCCGTCTAGTTTGCCGTGAGCTGACTGACGGCAAAGCCTTTGCCGTCCGTGTTTCCCCCCTTTGCCGTCAGCCATAGCGGACGGCAAATTCTCAGATTCCTGTAGTGAATCACGATCTGTCTCGATCTAGCACCGAACAGACGTCACCTCTGCGTTTAGCACACGTACGGCTTGATGACGATCTCCGACTTCTTGATCCAGCAAGAGGGAGCGGAGAGGTAAACGAGTTCTCCGGCAGCGTGACGGCACTGCGGCAATGGTGGTGGAGTAATCTCAGCAGGGCTTCGCCTAAGCACAGCTGAAACCGATCTAGAGGAGAAACTACAGACTAGAGGGTAGGGTTGCACGTGGTTGAAAATCTAGTGCAAAAACCCTAAAACCTCTAGTATATATAGGAGAAGAGGAAGAGGTGGCTTGGCGCAAGGGCCATCCCCTCTTTGGTTCGGCCAAAGTGGAGAGGAGGAGTCCTCCTCCTGCACTCCTAGTAGGATTAGGACTCCTTCCTTATTTCCACCTTTTTGCCTTTTTTCCACCTTTTCCACTTTGGAATTTCTTCCCAGCTGCATGGGCCTTGTGTGGGACTTTGGACAGCCCACTAAGGGATGGTATTTATACTCCCAAAGCCCACTTAGCCTCTTGGGTCGAAATACACCTCCCGTTGGTCACCCGGTACCCTCCTGGCACTCCCGGTACACTACCGATGAGCCCGGAACTTTTCCGGCAACCAAAACAGGACTTCCTATATATCAATTTTTACCTCTGAACCATTTCGGAGCTCCTCGTTATGTCCGGAATCTCATCCGGGACTCCGAACAACCTTCAGTCACCACCATACATAACTCTATACTACCGAAACGTCATCGAACCTTAAGTGTGTAGACCCTGCGGATTCAAGAACTATGTAGACATGACCGAGACACCTCTAAGGTCAATAACCAATAGCGGGACCTAGATGCCCATATTGGTTCCTACATATTCTATGAAGATCTTTATCGGTCGAACCTCTATGTCAAGGATTCAGTTAATCCCGTATGATGTTCCCTTTGTTCTTCGGTATGTTACTTGCCCGAGATTCGATCATCGGTATCTTCATACCTAGTTCAACCTCGTTACCGGCAAGTCTCTTTACTCATTCCTTAATACAAGATCTCGTGACTAATACTTAGTCACATTGCTTGCAAGGCTTATTGTGATGTTGTATTACCGAGTGGGCCCTGAGATACCTCTCCGTCACATGGAGTAACAAATCCCAGTCTTGATCCATGCCAACCCAACAGACACCCTCAGAGATACTTGTAGAGCACCTTTATAGTCACCCAGTTTTGTTGCAACGTTTGATACACACAAGGCCCTCCTCCGGTGTTCATGAGTTGCATGATCTCATGGTCATAGGAACATATACTTGACATGCAGAAAACTGTAGCAATAAACTGACACAATCATATGCTACGTTTGTAGTTTGGGTCTTGTCCATCCCATCATTCTCCTAATGATGTGATCCCGTTATCAAATGACATCTCATGTCAATGGCTAGGAAACAATGACCATCTTTGATCAATGAGCTAGATTACTAGAGGCGTACTAGGGACAAAGTGTTGTCTATTTATCCACACATGCAATGTGTTTCCAATCAATACAATTATAGCATGGATAATAAACGTTTATCATGAACAAGGAATTAAACACTTTATTTATTGCCTCTAGGGCATATTTCCAACAAATGGTTATTCTGCTTACATGAATAATACCTTCAATGGTCATGCACCCAATGAACGGTTTACTGAATCTTGAACGTACTAGTACACATGTTTATAACATAGATGCCAAAAGATACAAAGTTAATAATGATAGTACCACATACTTGTGGCACAGCTGCTAAATGTCGTATCGGTGTAAAGCGCATGAAGAAACTCCATGCTGATATATCTTTGGACTCATTCGATTTTGAATCGGTTGAGACATGCGGACCATTCCTCTTGGGCAAGATGACTAAAACCCCGTTTTCCGGCTTGATGGAACGGGCAAGTGACTTATTGGAAATGATACATGTTGATGTATAAGGTCCTATGAGTGTTGTAGCATGCGGTGTATATCGTTATTTCTTACCTTCACTGATGATTTGAGTAGATATAGTGTATATTTACTTAATGAAACACAAGTCTAAATTGTATCAAAAGTTCAAGCAGAATCAGAGTGAAGTTTGAGATCATCGTGACGAGAAGATAAAATGTCTACGATATGATCGTGGAGGTGAATATCTGAGTTACGAGTTTGGTATACAACTTAAGACAATGTGAAAAGTTGTTTCACAACTCACGCCACCTGGAGCACCATAGTGTGATGGTGTGTCCATATGTCGTAGTCGTGCTCTATTGGATATGGTGCGAATTATGATGTCTCTTATCGTTTTTGCCACTATCATTTTGGGGTTATGCATTAGAGACAACTACATTCACTTTAAAAAGGGCACCATCTAAATCCGTTGAGATGACACCATATGGTTTGGCAGAAAACTAAGCTGTCATTTCTTAGATTTTGGGAATGCGACACTTATGTCTGATAAGCTCGAACCCAAAGTGGAAAAATGCATCTTCATAGAATACCCTAAGAACAGTTGGGTATACCTTCTATCTCAGATCCGAGTATAAAGTGTTTGTTGCTAAAACTAGGTCCTTTCTCGAGAAAGAGTTTCTCTCAAAAGAATTGAGTGGGAGGAAGATGGAACTTGATGAGGTTGTTGAACCTTTGTTTCAACCAGAGAGTAGCACAACGCAGAAAGATGTTTCTATGGAGCCTACGTCAGTTGAAGAGGAATTTAATGATGATGATCATGAAGCTTCGGATCAAGTTACTATCAAACCTCGTATGTCGACAAGGACGCGTACTACTCCTGATTATTACGGCAACCCTGTCTTACTGGTCATGTTGTTGGACAACGATGAACCTACGAACTATGGAGAAGCGATGATGGGCCCGGATTCTGACAAATGGTTAGAGGCCATGATATCCAAGAAAGGATCCATGTATGAAAACCAAGTATAGACTTCGGTCGACCTGCTCGTTGGACGGCAGGTCGTTGAGTACACATAGACCTTTAAGATGAAGATAGACGTTGATGGTAAATGTCAACATTTATAAAGCTCGACTTGTCGCAAAGAAGTTTCTGCCAAGTTCAAGGAGTTGACTACGATGAGACTTTCTCACTCATAGTGATGCTAAAGTCTGTTGGAATTATGTTAGCGGTTCCTGCATTTTTCAATTATGAAATCTGGCAGATGGATGTCAAAACATCGTTTCCTTAACGGTTTACTTGAGGAAAGGTTGTATGTGATACAACCAGAAGGTTTTGTCAGTCCTAAGGATGCTAAAAGGTGTGCAAGCTCCAGTGATCCTTCTATGGGACGGAGCAAGCATCTCGGATTTAGAATATACGCTTTGATGAGGTGATCAAAGGCTTTGGGTTTATACAAAGTGTATGAGAAACTTGTATTTACAAGAAAGTGAGTGGGAGCACTATAGAATTTCTGATAAGTATATGTGGTTGACATATTGTTGATCAGAAATGATGTAGAATTTCTGGAAAGCATAAAGGCTTGTTTGAAAACAGTTTTTCAAAGGAAGACCTGGATAAAGCTACTTAATTGTTGGGCATCGAGATCTATAGAGATAGATCAAGACGCCTGATGAGACTTTCAATGAGTACATACCCTGACAAGATTTTGAAAGAGTTCAAAATGGACCAGTCAAAGAAAGAGTTCTTGCCTGAGTTGTAAGGTGTGAAGTTGAGTGAGACTCAAATCTCAACCACGGCAGAAGAAAGAGAAAAGACGAAGGTCATCCCCTATGCATTATCCATAGGCTCTATATAGTATGACATGCTGTGTACCGCGCTTGTGTGTGCCTTGCCATGAGTCTGTCAAGGGGTAGTGATCCAGGAGTGGATCATTGGACAGCGGTCAAGATTATCCTTAGTAACTAGAGGACTAAGGAAACATTTATCGATTATGGAGGTGATAAAGAGTTCGTCGTAAAGGGTTACATTGATGCAAGCTTTAACACTGATCTAGATGACTCTCAGTAGAAATCCGGATATGTATAGTGGAGTAGCCATTTGGAATAGCTCCAAGTGGAGCGTGGTAGCAGTATTTACAGTATGACATAGAGATTTGCAAAGTACACATGAATCTGAATATCGTAAACCCGTTGACTAAAAGACCTCTCTCACATGCAAATCATGATCAATCCCTAGAACTCATTGGGTGCTAGATTCAGAACAATGTGAATCACTTGGTGATGTGGACTAGATTATTAACTCTAGTGCAAGTGGGAGACTGTTGGAAATATGCCCTAGAGGCAATAATAAATTAGTTATTATCATATTTCCTTGTTCAAGATAATTGTTTATTATCCATGCTAGAATTGTATTGATCGGAAACTCAGATACATGTGTGGATACATAGACAACACCATGTCCCTAGTATGCCTCTGATGGACTAGCTCGTTGATCAAAGATGGTTGAGGTTTCCTAGCCATGGACCCAAACTATAAATGTAGCATATGATCATGTCAGTTTATTGCTACAGTTTTCTGCATGTCAAGTATCTGTTCCTATGACCATGAGATTATGCAACTCGCTGACACCAGAGGAGTACCTTGTGTGTATCAAACGTCGCAACGTAACTGGGTGACTATAAAGATGCTCTAGAGCTATCTCCGAGGGTGTCTGTTGGGTTGGCATGGATCAAGATTGGATTTGTTACTCCGTATGACGGAGAGGTATCTGAGGGCCCACTCGGTAATACAACATCACTATAAGCCTTGCAAGCAATGTGACTAAAGAGTTAGCCACGGGATCTTGTATTATGGAACAAGTAAAGAGACTTGCTAGTAACGAGATTGAACTAGGTATAGAGATACCGATGATCGAATGTCGGGCAAGTAACATACCGAAGAACAAAGGGAACAACATACAGGATTATTTGAATCCTTGACATAGAGGTTCGACCGCTAAAGATCTTTGTAGAATATGTAGGAACCAATATGGGCATCCAGGTCCCGCTATTGGTTATTGACCATAGAGGGTCATGTCTGCATAGTTCTCGAACCCGTGAGGTCTGCACACTTAAGGTTCGGTGACATTTCGGTATAGTTGAGTTATGTATGTTGGTGACCGAAGGTTGTTCGGAGTCCCGGATGAGATCCCAAATGTCACGAGGAGCTCCGGAATAGTCCGGATAAATATTGATATATAGGAAGTCCCGTTTTGGCCACCGGAAAAGTTTCGGGTATTTCCGGTAGTGTGTCGGGAGTGCCGGAGGGCCATCGGGAGAGGCCACCCCCGCCGGGAGGCCACATGGGCCTGAGGGGTGTTGCACCAGCCCTTAGTGGGCTGGGAAAACCAGCCCTACAATACCCATGCGGCTTGGAAAGAGTGGAAAGGAAAAACCCCAAAGAAAGGAAGGAAAATCCAAATTAGGAAGGAGTCCTAATAGGATCCCACCTCCCTTGTGCGAGGTGGATTCCCTCCCTTGTTTGGTTCGGCCGAACCTACTTGGAGTAGGGGCCAAGGCTGCCTCCTCTCCCCTTCCTCCTATATATATTGAGGGATTTTGAGGGCAGCCCCTAACCCTAATTGCCATGTGCTGCCCTCTTCTTCCTCTAGATCTGTTTCTCCTCTAGATTGATTCTGTAGTTCTTGGCAAAGCCCTGCTGAGATCGCTCCACCACCACCGCCACCATGCAGTTGTGCTGCTGGAGAACTCATCTACCTCTCCACCCTTGCTTGCTGGATCAAGGAGGTGGAGATCATCATCGAGCTGTACGTGTGCTGAACGCGGAGGTGACATCCGTTCGGCACTAGATCGGAAGGACCACGATGGGATCACGGGATGGCTCGTGATGAGATCGCGGGACGGCTCGTGATGAGATCACGGGACGGATCGTGATTGGATCATGAAGACGTTCGACTACATCAACCGCGTTTCTTAACGCTTCCCGCTTAGCAATCTACAAGGGTATGCAGATCCACTCTCCCTCTCGTAGATGCTCATTACCATGGATAGATCTTGCGTGTGCGTAGGAAATTTTTTGTTTCCCATGCAACGTTCCCCAACATTACTTGGGGTAAAGTGCAAAACTCTAGAGGTGATGAGTGTGGTATATGGTGATTTTTCTATCAAATTTCGTGTGAGATCGATGGATTTAGATGGGCTCTGGTGGCCGTATATGGGGCGGCACAACCAGAGCTAAAATCTGATTTTTTTAGCCGATCTAGTAAGAATATGTGGTGATGAGAGACTTCCCATTATGGTTGGAGGAGATTTTAATATCATTATAAGACAAGATGAAAAGAATGATGACAACTTCGATGGAAGGTGGTCACTTATGTTCAATATGATTATTGAGAGTCTCGATTTGAGGGAGATTGACCTCACTGGTAGACAATTCACATGGGCTAATTCATTACCGGTGCCAACATATGAGAAGTTGGACCAAGTATTTACTAGCGTGGAGTGGGAGCAAAAGTACCCGCTGGTTTCTGTTCATGCTTTACAAAGAGCCATCTCTGATCATACACCTCTCATGGTTGATTCTGGGGAACCCAACCATGCGGGTAATAGAAATTCATTCTCGTTTGAACTTAGTTGGTTTGAGAGAGAAGGGTTCATGGATCTCATAGAGGACGAATGGGCTAAGGAGTCCGGTGGATCTATAAATATAGAAAGATGGCAAAATAAAATACGACACTCGCGCCAGTTCTTGAGAGGATGGGCCAAGAATCAAAAAGGAATTTATAAAGTGCAAAAAGAAAAATTAATTCATTTGATTGATGAGTTAGATGTGAAAGCTGAATCGTCTATTCTCAGTATATCAGATAGGAATAAAAAGACTGAGGTTGAGAAGGAGTTGCAGAAACTCTTGCGAGAAGAAGAGATGAAATGGCCACTCCGTGCTAAGGTGACGAAGGTGGTTCATGGGGACGATAACACGCAATTCTTTCACATGATTGCAAATGGCAAACATCGAAAGAATAAAATAATTCAACTTGAGCAAGATGAAGGAACAATAGTAGGCCACAAGAACTTAAAGCTATATATTTCAGAATATTACAAGGAATTATTTGATGCACCCAAAGAGAATTTTGTCTCTTTGGATGAAGGCACCACATATGATATACCTCAGCTCAATCAAGATGAGAATGAGGTTTTATTAGCTCCATTTACTAAGAAGAAGGTGTTCGATGCAATAACACAAATGAAACAAAATAAGGTGCCGGGGCCAGACGGGTTTCCGGTGGAATTTTATAAAAAATGTTGGCATATCATTAAGGGAAATCTTTTGCCTATGTTCCATGATTTATTTAATGATCAGTTATAGCTATTTCACCTAAACTTTGGAACAATCACGTTGTTGCCCAAGAAGGCGGAGGTTGTGCGCATTGAGCAGTTTAGACCAATCTATTTGCTCAATGTTAGCTTCAAAATATTCACAAAGGTGGGCACGAATAGACTGACGAAGATAGCTCGGTCCGTAGTCCAACCCATGCAGATGGCGTTTATGCCCGGGAGACACATTCTAGAAGGTGTTGTTGTACTCCATGAAACGTTACACGAAATCCATACAAAGAAACTAGATGGGGTTATCTTTAAAGTGGATTTCAAGAAAGCATATGATAAAGTAAAATGGCCATTCCTTCAACAGGGCCTACGGATGAAAGGTTTCAATGAACAATGGAGGGATTAGGTGGATTCCTTCATCCAGAAAGGCGGTGTGAGTATTAAAGTTAATGATGACATAGGTCATTTCTTTCAAACACACAAAGGATTAAGGCAAGGAGACTCTATGTCTCCAGTATTGTTCAACATTGTAGAGGATATGTTGGCTATACTAATTGGCAGAGCTAAAGAAAAGGGCCATGTAGGAGGACTTGTTCCCCATTTGGTAGAGAGGGGTGTGTCCATACTACAATACGCGGATGATACGATTATTTTCATGGAACATGATATGGCAAAAGCAAGGAATATGAAACTAGTTTTGTGCTCGTTTGAACAGTTGTCTGGGCTGAAAATTAACTTTAACAAAAGCGAATTATTTTGCTTTGTAAAGGCAAAAGAAGAGCAAGATGAGTACAGACAGTTGTTTGGATGTGAAATGGGATCGCTACCATTCAGCTATCTGGGGATTCCTATTCATCATCGAAGACTGGCAAATAAGGAATGGAAATGTATTGAGGATAGATTCAAAAAGAAACTAAGTTGCTAGAAGGGCAAGCTTATGTCATATGGATGGAGGCTAGTTTTAATAAACTCGGTTCTAACTAGTTTACCGATGTTTCTATTGTCTTTCTTTGAAATACCGGTAGGGGTATGAAAAAGATTAGACTTTTATAGATCTCGTTTCTTCTGGCAAAGTGGTGAAGCCAGGAAGAAATATAGATTGGCTCACTAGGATATAATCTATAGGCCAAAAGACCAAGGGGGACTTGGCATTGAAAATCTAGAACTAAAGAACAGATGCCTGCTTAGCAAATGGCTATACAGGTTGTCTACAGAAACCGAGGGGATGTGGGTACAAATTTTGAAGAATAAATATCTACATTCCAAAACACTAGCGCAAGTTACAGCGAGACCAGATGACTCATCTTTCTGGAAAGGATTAATGAAGATAAATGTGACCTTTTTCCAGAGGGTGAAATTTGTAGTTGGTAATGGGACATCAACAAGATTTTGGGAAGACACGTGGCTTGGAGACAACCCATTAGCACTTCAATATCCTTTGCTTTATAATATTGTGCAACATAAAGAAGAGTATGTGTCCACGGTATTACAGTCGATACCTCTTAATATGCAATTTAGGCGAGCTTTGCTGGGAGAACGCTGGAATGCATGCCTACATCTGGTCAATAGGCTGATGCAAGTGCACCTGTCTGACTAGGCACATAGTATACATTGGACTTTAGTTGCGAATAGTGTATTTTCGGTAAAGTCCATGTGCACACACCTGGTAAATACTAGACCACTCACGACATCATTACATATTTGGAAAATAAAAGTGCCTCTTGGGATTAAAATTTTCATGTGGTTCATACACAAGGGTGTGGTATTAACCAAAGATAATTTAGCAAAACGAAATTGGGGAGGCAGACTTAATTGTTGTTATTGCGATCAGAATGAAACGATCAGACACTTATTTTTAGATTGTCCTCTTGTGAAACTCTTATGGTGCACTATCCATATAGATTTTAATGTTAGCCCATCAACATGTATTGTTTCCCTATTTGGAAAGTGGCTCGATGGAGTAGACGTTCAAATATCGAAACTTATCAGAATTGGGATATGTGCGCTATTCTGGGCTATATTGAATACCAGGAATGACATGATTTTTAATGGAAAGAATTTCAACAACTTTTTGCAGGTCATCTTCAGAGAAACATCTTGGATCCGTATGTGGTCATTACTCAGTCATGCGGATTCTAGGGATCTTATGGATATTGGGTGCAACCGATGGGAGATGGTCGCACGGGTTATCTTCAACCGGTTTGGATGGCATGCTAATAATATGCTAGGTGTATAGGCATCATAGTCTAATGTTAGCGTTGTCGGATGTGGCAACTTTTTATCTTTCTTACTTTTTTATTTTTCTGCTTGAGCGCTTGTTGGATCTAAGAATTTGTTGCGAATTTACTTTAATAAGATGGATGCATGCATCGATTGATGCAGAGACCGGGGGCTCGATTCCTCCTTTTCAAAAAAAAGACTGGTCGTCTTCTTCCTCTCCAATCATCTACTGCCAACAGTTTATATACAGAAACAGAAATAAGAAACTGTGCAACTACGTGTGAATCAAGTAGAGTTCTTTGCGCGAAATCTCAGCACTAACACAGGAGAATGCATCTCCAATAAGAGAAGAAAAAGGAGTGTGCACACAAGTAAATCATCAGGTTTGCCTATGAGATTCGACAATGGAAACCTAGAGGCCTGAAGGGGTGCGGACTGTAGTAGTTTCCCAATGATTGAGAACAGTAAGTTGTTGAACACTCTCTGTAACTACTTTGTAGCCCCCTTAAACCTGCCTTGAAAATCATATTTTCAATCATAATTGTTAGAGTAGTCATAATGTTATACAACTTCTTGTCCAAGTCGGTTTGTATTGTAACCTCTTTATATTTTTTTATGCCTCACCAAATCAATCAATAAGCAATAGTTTTATTCATCTATCATGGTATCAGATACCGGTCCTAGGGTTTAGGGTATGGCTCCGCCGAAGCCGTCGCCGAAGCCCGGCTACTTTGAGCGCCAGGCCGCGCTCATCGCTAAGGCCATCGCGGCCACGGCCACCTCCCTCTCAGCTCTCACCCTAACTCCACCAATACCTCCTACCCCCCCTCCTCGCCACACCAATGTCCCTTGCTGACACGATCTTCGATGTCAGCCCCTTCATCCCCATAGTCCTCGACCTCGCCGCCCACAACTACTATCATTGGAGGCATCTTTTTGATCTCCACCTCGGTTGCTGCAACCTCCGTTCGCACGTCACCACCGATAGTCTTCCTCGCCCCGATGATCCGCAATGGCTGAAAGACGATCTCGTGATCGTCCAATGGTTCTACACCCGCATTACCACCGAGATCTTCAACATGCTTGATCATGACGGCGTCACCACCGCCAACATCTGGACCCCTCTCCGCCAGCTCTTCCAAAGCAACATTGATGCTCGGAAAAACACTCTCCACACCGAGCTCCGCAATCTGGTGCAAGGAGATGCCCCGGTGAACATGTTTTGTCAGTGTGTTAAGGCCATTGGTGATGAGCTCCACGAACTCGGCGATCCAGTCAGCGACTCATAGCTAATCAACATCATCGTAGTCGGGCTCAGCGAGGACTTTGACAAGCAAGCCTCGTTCATACCGATGATACGGTCTCCTCTACCTTCGCTGGAGTTTGTCCCCCGCTCCAGCTCGTGGTGTAAACACAAGCTCGTAAGGACTCTCGCCACAAGGTCTTCCATGTTGCGGCTCGTCCTCCTCCGTCATCTACACCATCGCCACCTCCCATGCCGGCTCCTGCCACCGGGCCATCCGCATCGTCATCCGCTCAACCGCCCCCAGGCTGGCGCCCTAGTTCGAACTACCAAGGCAAAAACCCTATCTACAGGCCTCCGTCTACTCGATCGGTTCAACCTACGACACTGCCATCACCGAATCCTGCACCACCTACCAGTGCTCCATCTGCGGCTACATGGCGTCCTCCCCATGATCCTTGGACGGGGCTCGTTCAGGTGTGGCCTATGTCATGGTCTGTGCCGTCCCCACTCGGTGCTCCGTCGGCCTATTTAGGTGCCTGGCAACCCGGCCTTCGGCCGCCTACTGGTGCTCCCGGGGTTCTCAACCCCCGACAGCCGGCCAATGCCTACCACGTCGCCCCGATGTATGCTCCTTATGGTCACTACTCCACCGACGGTGGAGCCTACTACACACCCCAGCTAGCCCTACTGCCTTCACCATCCTATCCGCCGGCACTGCTCCCGACGCCACCCTCACCTGCGACAACGAGCTGGGATCAAACTGCTTTTCACCAGGCCATGAATAATTTTGCTGCGCAAGGAAAATCAGGTACGGATTGGATCTTTGATTCAGGGGCCTCTAGTCATATGTCTGCATAAAGTTCTTTCCCTTCCATTACCCTCGGTGATGGCTCATCTATTCCTATATATCGTGTTGGTCAGGCTCAACTTCCCTCTTCCACTAAACCCCTTCTCCTTTGCGATGTTCTAGTTGCACCCGCCATCATTAAAAACCTTATTTCTGTTCGCCAATTTACTTGCGACAATCTAGTTTCTGCCGAATTCCATCCTTTTGGTTTATCTGTGAAGGATTACCTGACCAAGGCCGAGATCGCTCGCTTCAATAGCTCCGGTGATCTATACACTCTTAATGGAGTTCCTGCTGTCGCCCCTCCTACATTCATGCTGGCCTCTGTCGATCTCTGGCATCATCGCTTGGGTCATCCCAACCCTGTTGTTTTAGCTTCTATGCTTAGTGAATTTACCATACCATGTAATAGGGATTCTCATAATTCTGCGTTTTGCGAGTCGTGTCAGTTAGGCAAACATGTGCGTCTTTCCTTTAGTTCCTCTAGCTCTTGTAGCATTTATCCCTTTGAGTTAATACATTGTGATTTATGGACCTCTCCCATTGCAAGTATTTCGGGTTTTAAATACTACCTTGCCATACTAGATGATTTCACCCACTTTGTCTGGACCTTCCCTCTACACAACAAATCCGAAGTTCATTCTCTCTTTCATAATTTTCAATGCTATGTTTCTGTCCACTTCTTCCTACCCATTCGCTTTATCCAATGTGACAACGGTCACGAGTTTGATAACATTAAAAATCGTACATTCTTCTTGCAACATGGCATCCTGCTTAGATTCTCATGTCCCTACACTTCCCCTCAAAATGGTAAAGCCGAATGTTCTCTTCTCACCCTTAATGATATTGTTTGCACCCTTCTCATTCAATCTTCTATGCCTCCCAAGTCTTGGGCTAAAGCCCTACACATGGCCACCTTTCTTCTAAACATTCGACCTACCAAAACTAATCCCAATACCACTTCCTATTATTCCCTGTTTCTTTCACACCCCGACTACTCAGCGGTTCGTGTTTCCGGCTGTCTCTATTTTCCCAATGCCTACGCCACTTCTGCTAATAAATTGTCACCACGATATATCCCATGTGCTTTTCTCGGCTTCTCTGATGAACACAAAGGCTATCGTTGTCTCGACCTTCACATAGGACACGTTCATGTCTCTCGTCATGTTACGTTTGCTGAGCACATTTTTCCTTTCTCTCAATGCATTACTACACCATCCACCACCCCTAGCTCGGCCAACACCCCCTCTCCCCGCCCTTTCCAACTATATACTCCCCTTCCTCCACCCACTCATGATGAACACAACATAACACCAACAACAATCACACCTACCACTACCCCTATACCACCACCAGCCACAGCCGATAACAACCCTCCCCACACCCCTCCCGAGCCGTCACCCCCATCCCCAACCCCTTCTCCCTCCCCAACACCCCCGACCCCTACTCCCACCCTACCGTCCAACCCTGCTCCTTCGTCCGACTCTTCTGTTGCGCCGGACTCACCAGTACCAATCATACCCCCTTGTATTGTTCCTACAGCAGCCTCGATCAATGATCACCCCATGCGTACTCAGGCCAAATCGGGATTTCATCAACCCAAAGATCGCCTAAACCTTCATACCACTGTATCTCTCTCTTTCCTCCCAAAGAATTACAAAACTGCTCTACTTGATCCCAATTGGGCCGCTGCCACGCAAGAAGAATATAATGCTTTACTTGAAAACAACACATGGCAGCTTGTTCCACGACCTTCCAATACAAATATTGTTTTTGGCAAATGGATTTTTCGTCAAAAGTTTCACTCCGATGGGAGCCTCTCACGCTATAAAGCCCGATGAGTATGTCATGGTTATTCTAAACAACAAGGTATTGATTACGACGAAACATTTTCTCCTGTTGTTAAACCTAGCACCATTCGTATCGTTCTTAGTGTTGATGTCTCCTCTTCCTGGCCTGTTCACCAACTTGATGTTAAAAATGCTTTCCTCCATGGTTCTCTTCAAGAAACTGTCTACCGTCAGCAACCTCTTGGTTGTGAGAATCCTTCCTTTCCAAATCATGTATGTCTTCTTCACAAATCTCTCTACGGTCTCAAATAAGCCCCGCGAGCTTGGTTTCAACGCTTCTCCTCCTTCATCCAAACAATAGGCTTCACTCTATCCCTCTCCGACACATCCTTCTTTGTGTATCATCAAAATTCTGAAACTGCCTACCTCCTTCTCTATGTCAATGACATCATTCTCACCGCATCCTCCCAAAAGTTCTTAGATTATATTGCCTCTATTCTTAGATCTGAGTTCTCTATGACTGACCTAGGACTTTTTCATCATTTTTTAAGCATTGTTGTTGTTCGCGATTCATCCAGCCTATTTCTTTCCCAACGTCAATATATTCTTGATCTCCTTAATCGTGCTGGTATGCTTGACTGTCAATCATCTCGCACTCTTGTCGATACTAGTTTCAAACTTTCGGCTGCCGGTGAACCCTTTTCGGATCCTACTCTCTATCGTAGCTTAACAGGTGCTCTCCAATATCTCACTATTACTCATCCTGAAATCTCTTTTGCTGTTCAACAAGCATGTCCCTATATGCATGATCCACCGGTTCCTTACTATAATCATGTTAAGCGCATTCTTCGGTATTTAAAGGAAACTCTCAATCATGGTCTTCACATAAATAATTTTTCTCCAAACTCTCTCACCACATACTCTGATGCAGATTGGGTTGGTTGTCCTGACACTCGAAGGTCCACTTCCGGATTTTGCGTTTTTCTTGGTAACACTTTAATTTCTTGGTCCTCGAAAAGACAGATTATGGTATCCCACTCGTCGGCCAAAGCTGAGTACCGTGCCGTGGCACATGCCGTTGCAGATACAATCTGGCTTCGCGAGTTACTCTCCGAGCTACACAGGCCGATTGAGCAGGCCACTATTGTCTATTATGACAACATATCAGCAGTCTACGTGACCGGCAATCCAGTTCAACACCGACGAACCAAGCATATTGAGATTGATATTCATTTTGTTCGTGAGAAGGTCGCTCTTGGTCAGGTTCGGGTGCTTCATGTTCCCTCTACGGCTCAGTTTGCTGACATTTTCACCAAAGGTCTACCTACTAAGTCGTTTCAAGATATCTGTTTCAGTCTCAATGTCGTCGAGCGTGCCGTTGATACTGCGGGGGGATGTTAGAGTAGTCATTATGTTATACAAATACGACTTCTATTCCAAGTCGGTTTGTAACCTTAGCTCAAGTCGGTTTGTAACCTCTTTATATACTCTTGTATGCCTCACCAAATCAATCAATAATCAATAGTTTTATTCATCTATCAATAATATATCGATGCGGTATTGCTGCGTTCGCCGCAAAAAAATCAGATCAGGGCAGCTGAAAGAAGAAGAAATAAAGATCCATCAAAGGTATATGTTGGCTGGTGAAATGGATATTGATATCGGTTACTACTCCGTTAATTAGGGCAAGTTGCTGCAGATCAGCTGGTATACTGGTCATTATTTCACATGGTGCCAGCCACTAATGTAAGTGACTGTTTGCAAAATTTTACTACTATGCCTAATATAGAGGCTTATGGATCAGAAATGGGACCCTGAAAACGAGCACACAAGCCTATATCTATATATCTATATAAGATGCAGTGCATTGCTTGAGCCACAACAACTATATAGTCCTCTCTATATGTATGTATGTATACATTAGAAAGATAAGAAACTAATATTAGAGCTTGTCAGTCGATTAATGTAACATGGAAATGGAGAGCATCTGAGTTTCCATGTGTATGCTCATCTCTGCGAAAAGAAAAGCTTCTTCGAGAATCAAGCTCATTTATGTACAGAAAGTAGAGCTTGTCTGAGACTCGCTTCAGTGTTGGAACTTGGAAGTAAAGAGCAACGTAGATGGCAAGTTATAAATGGAAGAATTTGACGGATTTTTCAGTCGGTTCAGTGAAAATTACTCACTGTTTTTCTTCTTCGAGATGAAACAGGCACTTGATCTCCTTTTGATCTGCAACACTTAATTACAAGATCACTCGCGTTTATTAGCTATGAGACCTACGCGCTAGCCAACTGCGCCACGACCCCATTGTTGTGTTACAACCGAAACAACATGTATGCAAGCGTGAGCTACTTTCCAAATTTAGTAACCTCTATCACATCCAGGCTGTTCTCATCCTACGGAGTTGATGAAATGGAGCAAAGAGTCAGTACAGCTGTACAAGAACACCGGCTTATACAAACTATTAAAACGGAAAAACTAGCTTCCAGGAATCGTAACGATGGTGGGTAATATCTTAAAGTCCGGTGCGATTTAGAGATAATATGGTTCAGTAATTGTAAGATATTGATATGAGCTTTGCAAGCTGAAACTAATCAGATCAGGTCAGCTGAAAGAAGAAGAAGAAGAAATGAATGTCCATGAAGGATATGTTGGGTGGTGAAATGGATATTGATATCGGTTACTACTCCGTTAATCATGCTGTTGTAGATCAGCCGATATACATGTCAGTATTTCACATGGTGCCACTAATGCCACCGTTGCAAATTTGTACTAATATGCCTGAATTAGAGGCTTATGGATCAGAAATGGGACCCTGAAAACGAGCACACAATCCTATATCTATCTGTATAAGATGCACGTACATATGCATTGCTTGAGCAACAACAACTAGCGTACTACATACTCCTCTCTATATGTATGTATCAATGTATGCATTACCATTTACAAAGATAAGGAACTGATAATAGAACTTGTCACTCGATTCATGGAACAGAGGGAGATAGTTGTAACAGCAAACTGTTTTAGTTCACTCCATCCTTGATCCGGTAGTGGAGCAGAGCATCTGAGTTTCCATATGTATGATCATCTCTGCAAAAGGAAAAGCTTCTTCGACAGTCAAGCTAGCTCATCTCTGGAGAGAAAATCTTCTCCAAGAAACAATGGCATGTGGAGCAGAGGAAGCTTCTTCCAGAGTCAATGGCGTGTGCAGCAGCAGATTCTCGCAACCCTCCTTCTTCGTCCACTGCACTTCTGTATAAAAGGAGGGGCACCGTACGAGCAGCCTCACAAGCAAGAGGAAGAATCCATCATCAATGGAGGGGAAGAAGGAGGGGAGAGTGAAGGCTGCGGCCGTCTGCGTGCTCCTCGTCGTCCTGCTGTCGGCGCAGCGGCTGCCGGTGGCCGACGCTGCGGCGTCGAAGTTCTGCAGATGCTACGTCAGCTGCTACTCCGACTGCAGGCTGAGGCAGCCCCGACTGTTCTGCAAGCCGCTCTGCGGCGTGGTGTGCGCCCTGGGCGGCCAGGTGGGCGGCGGGTGCCCCGGGGTCTGCGGGGAGGCCTCGGGCTGCGTCGTCGACGGCGAGGCCGAGTCGGACGCTGCTGATGCCGATGCGGCCGCGACGGCCTGCGTGGAGGATTGCCGCCGGCTCCGCAAGGCCTTGCACGGTTAGAGCCACCCGCCGGCTTTGGGGTTGACGATGATGTCTCGTGGTGGAATAAAATAAATAAATTGATATATGTGAGTGTTGGGAGTAAAAGGCAATGGAGATGGCAAATCATATATGAGAATTTGGTTCAGTGAATGTACTGTGTTCTTTGAAATATATTGTGGTGCTACACTGAAAGAAAGTTTAGTTTGAGATATGTGAGAAGCAGCAAAAAGAAAAAGAAGACCAGGTTCAGAGTTGCTCGTTTTCACCTGATGATTCAGGTGTACGGGTGACGACCCAAGTTGCCACAGAGAGTTTCATCATCACAAGGTCAATTTTAAGTGGGGTGAGAGAGGCTCGAACTCTCGACCTCAGGATCACTCGCTTTTAGCTATGAGACCTACGCGCTAGCCAACTGCGCCACCACCCCATTGTTGTATGATAAGCCAATCATCTGATTGTATGTTGGTCTGGATGTTGGTCTCTTTTGATTCAGATAAAGCGAAGGACAACTAAACAGGCGATCAAGTTTATGCATACGCTGCCCAAAATCAATCAAGGAAAGGACGACTATACGGCTGGCATACAATAAACGAACGAAACAGATGGAGAGAACTTCCACTAGACATCAGAATGTCCAAAGCTCATACGTACAATACGCTAACTGAAGATAATCTGAGCACTGGCTCATCCATGCCACCGCATCGATCACAACAGACCCTAGCACCAAGCAGAAATAATCTAAGTCGCAACATAATAATATCTTGATAACCAATTCGGTACAGCACTGAGCGACCGCGGCTCGTCTTTGCGCTGATACAGACTGAACTCCGGCCAAATCTTCCGTAAACGAGAAGAGAATTTGGCACTGGTAAACTAGTTGGTACATCAGGTAGGCGCCACGATTACGGGTTTCCATACAAAACTAAGGGTGCGCTTACAGAATGTAGTAGTAGCCCCTAGCGAGCAACTCGGAATCATCGACTTGCAGCTGCAACAGAAACCTTCCCGCCATACGGAGATCCCGACGGAGCAATCAGGCCCAGGCTCTGCATGATCTTGATCTGGCGCGCGCTACGCTGCTCCGATCCCTCCTTTGCCGCCGCGCCCCTGCTCTGGTGGAGTTTGGTCAAATCAGTGTGCGAAATTCATTCAGACAATCGTAATCACGAGTGCGGAGTGTCTACTTACAGGAGAAGGGTTGGGATCCTTGGTCTCCGGCTTTGCCGCCTTCCCCTTTCTAGGTTTCTTCTTCGCGGCACGGATTGAGTCAGCCTCCAGCCCACCAGCAGCCCGCTTGGTGCTTACTCCACCCACTTTCTCCGCCTTTGCCTCGGTAGCTTCACAGATTCCAAAGATGACTTCATCCACGTATGCCATTTCAGCAGCAAGCTGCCTGTCTATGACGTCCCCCAGCAGTATATCCCTGACCATAGCTTTTATCTTCCGGTGGGTTCCTTCGACCGTCGAGCCAGTTTTGTGCTGACTTCGGTTCAACGATGTCGTGTCTCCTGCTTCAGCTGCAATTTCACTTGCGCTTGTATCATGGAGTTGTGATGTGTTGTCCTCGGCCGCATCTGAATATTCCTTCACAGTGGTACGGCCTGATCGCCTTGAGGATCCTTCCTTTTTGGCCACCGATGTTCCTGATGATGCCTTCTTACCACTCTTTTTATCTCTCACAACAGAAGCTTGCTTGGGTGTCTTATCTCTTAAACCTTCAGCGGAATCTGTACTCACAGCTTTGTCGAGAGCACTTGCTTGTCTCACACCTTTCTGCTTTTTTTCTTTCTGAACAGCAATTCCACCTTTTGCATTGCTCCGAACTTCTTGGTCCTGCTCTAAACCTTCTTTCTTTCTGGCCTTCTTAGCAGACGTCTTGGCTGTGGCCAATATGGAAAATTCAAAAATTAGATATGTAGCAATCAAAGATAAATAGATTTGCATCGTTGATGGCAATGCAAATTAAAACTTGATCAGAGAAATAGAACAGCACAAGTAATAATTTACAATACTGTGACATTGATACGGCTCCTAGAACATGTTATCTAATCGCACCATTGTAAAGAAATTCACAAAAAGAAACATATCACTGTCAACAAAAACCACTAATGAAGAGGGATAAAATGAATGATCAAATTATTGTGCACAAGGACCACCATGATCATTGATCAATATACAGAACATGTTTTTCTGCATAGAAGATTCTCCAGGCAAAAAAACAGAAATTTACCTTTTGTGTTGACAGCTTCCTCATCATCATCACTGGGTGACTCAAAATGAGATAGCTCCTGCATTTGTAGGATTATAAACATGGATCTCAACAACCTCTACCAAACTGTGACTCACAACATGTTCAAAGCAAAGGTGATTGCCCTACCTTCTGAAGCACCTCATGGAATGCTTCCATGGCTGTCTTATTTTCTTCCTTCAGAAACTGCATACAATGAGCTCATATGAGAAATAATTAAAATTCAAAATGATCAGGGTTAGATATCATTCATGCGTGGAAAGAAAAAAAATCTTGGAAGTCTATCGTTTATACAGCAGAATCATTTACTATAAAATTACTACAAGCGGCACATAAGTAGTGACATAGGGTGAGGATTCGATTGGTTGATATGGCAGGTTTAAGTAGAAAAAACAAAATAAGGGAACTAATAATTACAAAATTATTCATTCGATCAGCTAAGTTAGTTTATTAGTTATGCAACAATGACAAAATAGAATACATGCTTTACCTGTACAATCTAGAACATATGTATGAGTCGTGCTATTGCTACATTCTGCTAGTTAGAACAAAGCATATTACAATTCAAAAATATTGTCAGAATTTCATTATCAACGTATGTAATATTGTATAATCTATCAAGTGTTTGTGAATGTGTTCGTCAATTCAGCCTTTTGGTTATATTGGTTTGGTTAAAAACCTAGGGGACCCAAAATTGCCATAATGATTGAGGTTGTTGGTTATTTTCGCATTTCAGCTGATTTAAGTTTCGCTAATACAGTTCAGTCAGTTACTACTACTCATTATTAGCATCCTCATGAGCTATAGGATAGAAGATGTGCATACCATTTCGAATTCCATGTTAGCCTTCCAAGGGTCAACATACAAGCTGAAAATAAAATAGTGAAAACAATTAGCTTTATCGTAAAGATTATCAGTTTATCACCACTAGAAAGAAAAGGAAGGCTTTCACATGTTATTAGGACTCCTTACTCTAGGCATGTGCCATACAGTCGAACCAGAGCATCATGGCTGGTTTTCTTCTTGGCCTTGCTACTGGCAGATGCTTCATCAATGACCTTGAATTCAGAAACAGAAGTGGTCTAAATATATGCATGGGAAGCTAGGATCAAGAACATAACAGTTGGCAAAAGTCTGAAATGTTTTGTCTTTGCATCATACAAGTACAAAGGTTGTGGCATTGGCACTTGAGACTTGACCAAACTATCTTACTCATACATGATAAATATAATTGCTCTACTACAGATGCAACCATCTGCCAGCGTTCAATTTAAGCTGATGTGCAAGGCAACAAGCATATTGACTTCACTGGCATCTACAATTATTTTAGAACCATACTGGCATCGAGTGCGGCAACAAAATGGTTCGACATGTTGGGGTAATCTAAATTGCTGATCCCTAGCAAAGTAAAGGTATTTAGCTAGTTGAAGTATGAAGTGCTCAGAAGGTGTATGCATCATACCTGGGCTGGCCACCATGAGGAGCCATCATGCTTAACCCATGTGATATCTCCTAAACGGAAATTCTGCCTTGGGTTATTTTCTGAGAGTTCAGAACTTGATGTGCATGCAGCCATACCACCATAGCTTTTCTCTGCACTTTTCCTCACCATAATGATCAATTCAAACCTGCAACAGCATTAAACAAGAAATGTTAGTATTGACATTGCACATTCTGACTGCTTGTTAGCTTGACAGAAAGCAATTCAACCAAAAGATCAACTTAAATTCACTGTTATAAAAAGCAGTCACATAGCCTGACTAAGTGTTAGGCACCAACAACCGCCTGCCTGGCAGCTAACACCTGAAAACATCTGGAAGGAATAGTATGGCAGGTGCAATAATCCACCAATCACTCAAACAAGGCTACAGCTCATTCCGTGGTATGGTTGAATATACCAACTTCAGTTCTTGACTATGATATTGCCACCAAAATAAAGAGCGAGCAAGTGAGCTGATTCTTTTACCAGAATGCTGTGTAGATTTTTAATATGTGGCCAGATGGTGGTATTATAAAGACTGGTAAGACAATGGGCAAGGAATGGAGGTATTATAAAGGATAGTAAGATACAGAGAAGTTCCAAATCAGTTCGCTCAGACGGTAATGTAAAACAAAATTTCATCTGAATCAGTTCTCTCGGAAAAATGTTATCGCCAACGCAAACAGCACTAAAACGGTGTAGTACGATGCACACCTTCACTCCCATGTCACATGTGCACTTAGGCAATTAGCGAATCAGAGCATCAGACTCGCTCTGGAGATCTCAAATGGGATGTGGCCTCCTTCCTCTCACCGAAGTTGAATGTGCCCTGGTCAAGCAGCCTCTTGATAAAACCCATGGAAGTTGAATGTGCTTCTCATGATTTGGCATGAGGGATGTGTTTTACCGAAAAATCGACAAGATGCCACGCGTTTATTTGCACTTTGATACAAATGACACATTTACAGGTGACCCCAGGTCCCAAAGGAGTGTAATTTTGTCAGAGAAAGGAGTGTAATTTTGTCAAATTCCTCCTTCATCACATAACAAAATGAACAAACCATTTCTACCCGGCCAAGGAGAAGGCAGCTTTCGCCCTTCTGTCCGTTGTTCCAGCACACGGCGTATAGATAGATAAGAGGCGGGGAGCTTTCGCTCTTTGCACGCACACGGCGCTCCCTGGGATAATGGCTCGACCGATGCTGGCGAAAATCGATGAGCCCACACATAATGTTGTCCATTACGCCTCTCCCCTCCCAAACCCCCACTCGACGGCAAACATATCTCGTCTCGCGAGCAAAACCTAGGGTTCGTTCGTTCGTACGACGCGAACTTGGGGACCGAAACCTACGATCTGGCGAGCGAACGGGACGAGCGGCGAGGCGGTGCGGGATTAACCTCGCTGGCAGCCTCCGCCGCCCTGTGTCTCCGCCGGTCGCCGGGCTGGATGGGGGCGTGCTGTTCCTGCGGCGAGAAGAGGGGGAGCGGGTGGCTGCGGCGGGAAGGGAGGGAGCGGGAGAGGAATGCAGAGGGGGTGGGGCGGAGGGAGGCACCTCGCTGCAGGACGCCGCGCGGTCGCCGGCGGGAATGGCCGGAGTGGTGGAGCAGGCTGCGCCGCTCCCGAGGCTGCGCAGGCGAGGAGGAGGAGGAGAGGTCGAGGGTTCGAGTGTGAATGGAGAGGCGAGCTGAGGGAGCTCGGGCTTGATTATTGCTAAAAAAAAAATTACTTTTTATTTATTTATTTTTAAAAATATTGTGTCAAGGAAAGATTTTGCAAATATGTGATCCTATCGGCTGCCCCAGTCGGGCTGGTATAGCTGATAGGCCAGTCGGCCACTGGTGCTCAGCACTAATTGGCCTCGTGGAGGCCAATTAGTATTGATCGGCCTACTCGTGGCCAATTAGTACTAATCAGCCAGTTGGTGCATGCCTCTATTTTTTTTCCCGTCAAATGTTTCGGATCATGTTTTCCCGCTCGATTTCCCGCCAAGTGTTTTCGCCAAATTTTCCCGGTCATGTTTTCTCGCCCGATTTCCCGCCAAGTGTTCCTGCCAAATTTCCCGGCCATGTTTTCCCGCCACTTTTTGCCGCCAAATTTCCCCGCCCGATTTCCCGTCATTGTTGTTGTCGTCTGCCTATAAAAGGAGGCATTGTAATTGCCTTCCTCCATCGACCAGCAACACTCAAAAAACCCAGCACGGTAGTCATTATGAGTTTGCCTTGTTCAGATCAAAGCATTAGGCCTAGCAAATGAAAGAGTGCGAAGTTGCCTCGGGGGGTGGAAGCAGCTCGTTGTTGGTGCGGGGATCTCTGCAAGATGAAGGAGGTGACGGATTTTTCAGATTGGTTGGGCATGAAGTTTTTCATCTGCGCTAATTATGAGGAAGATCCACCCGTTGGTCCTTCACCGTACATCACGCCTCCGGTATGTTTCAGTCACCCAGAATAAACACATTGTTGATATTTTTGTTGATTTGATTTTTTATATTTCTGTTTCTTTTGTAGTCTCCTCCGCCCCTGTGCCAGTACTATTGTTGGATAGACACGAAAATGCCGGACTGGGCGGTGCTGAGATTCGTGAAAGAAGTCGTCGTGCATGGGCAAGTTTGGACTTTGAGAAGCGCCGCGAGAAGGCGGCAGCAGAGGAGAAAGCAGAGCAAGAGAGAGCTTGGCAAGAGTACTGTGTGGAGCAGAGGGCTTTTCTTGCTGAGATGAAGAAGAAAAACCAAGAAAACCAACTTCGACTGACGGAGGTCTACCAGCAGCGAGAGGAAGCCCGTGAGGCTGAGAGGCAGAGAAAGAAAGAAAGAGCTCGTGCAGCCCAGGCAGCAGAAGAAGCTGGAGATGAAAAAGGAAAATATCCACATTGTACTCAGTAGATTTATATTCTTGTAACTCAATTTCAGCAAGTTGTATCTTAATTTTAGCAAGTTGTATCTTAATTTCAGCAAGCCCTACTATTCTCGTTTTTATTTTACGCCATACTCTGTCGCCAACTTTTTCCCACCATTCTCTCCCGCCACTTTCCTTCCCGCCATTCTCTCCCGTCATTCTCTCCCGCCACCTTCTCTTCCGCCATTCGTTCCCGCCATTGTCTTTCCTGCCTTTCTCTCCCGCCAATTTCTTTCCCGCCTATATAACCACATTCGCAGTAAGGAGGGTGAGCAGGCCCTTCCTTTCCCCTTCGCTTTGCCATCCTTCCGCTGTCACCATCCTTTCGTGGAGATGTCTCATCCTCTTCATCCTCACTATCCTTTTGATCGTAGTTTTCACAAGGGTATGTCCGATCGTCTTCTTCGTCTAGCTGCCAATTTTAAGATGAATGATAGAGTAGTTCCATGGGAGGAACTCATTAGTAGTGACTTCATAATGAATGAGCTAGCTCACCAATTAGCTAGGAGTGGGTGGCCTCCCAGGAATTTTAAGGAGATACGCAAAGAACTTCTGAGGTTGCACGCCAGATGGCAAAAGCGACTGCACAAGGGTGAAGCTTACCTCAGGATTGCTGTGAATAATTTAGGTTTATGGTCAGCAGAAAGTGAGGACGAGGACGACCTCTTCATGTCGAGCAACAAGGTGAAGAGTTCTGGATCGACGAAGGGGAAGAGTTCTACATCGACGGAAGGGAAGAGTTCTGCATCGACGGAGGACGAAGACGACATCTTTATGCCGAGTACCAAGGTGAAGACAACCGCATCATCGAAGGGCAAGCGTTTTGCATCGACAAAGGGCAAGAGATCTGCATCGACGAAGGATGATGATGATGCATTCATGTAGTACGTTTTTCATGTAGTACTATTTTCTGTAGTGGTGTTTTTTGTAATGTTGTTTAATTAAGTTGTAACGTTTAATTTGGTTCTACTGTTTAATTCAGTTGTAATGTTTAATTTAGTCGTAACATTTAATTCAGTTGTACTGTCTAATTCATTTGGACGCATTTGGTTTGCGTTACTATTGTCCTCTCTCTAAACCAAATAAGTCTCAACCATGAATATGTCGCATACATGAGTATGTCCGATACATATAGGCTACATATGTCTCATACATGCATATGTCCGATACATAGAGGCTACATATGTCTCATACATAAATAGATAGTCATGTCTCATACATGGATGACCACAACCATAGAATAGACATATGTCTGATACATAATTAGATAGAGGTTTCTCTACTGATAGATAGATGTGTCACTGACGACGTCTGGGAAGGCGCTTAGGGGGTGTGCTAGGCGTACTCCAGCCAAACCTGTGGGGGGCCTAATGTTACGAGGAGGAATCTCGGACCCGTCCTGGTCATACTGTGTATCCTGGGTGGGCCATGGTGGAGGAGTCGAGAAGACGTCCATCCACGCGTTCTGCTGCGATAGGACATCTCCTTCCTCACCCGTGAACCCGGATCCGGATGCCGAAGCCTCCTGATATGCATAGGATCCTGCAAGAGGGATCATCATTACTGAATAAATGGGTAGTCACAATTACTATTAAAAAGAGTGAATATGAAAAGACATACCAACTGGCCGATATTCTGGTGGCGGCCGAAACATGAAACCCGTTGTGGGACTTTGTTGTACCAGTGGAGGCCGAAACACGAAGCTCGGAGATGGAGCATGGTATTGTGGGTGTTGTGGGTGCTGCCACGCCGAACTGCCAGCCTAGTCAGGAGGGGGTGGATGGGGCGTCTGCTGCCAAGCCGCATTGCCGGGCTGGTCAGGAGGGGGTGGAGGGGGCATCGGCTGCTGTTCTAGGCGTGGCCTCGGTTGTTGTCGTTGCGTTGAGTGACGCGACTGCTGGTGCACAATGTCTGAGTTGCGTGTGCACGTTATAGCCCTGTAGATATTTCGCACCTTCTGTTCAATGCGTTGTAACAATGGCTGCACTTGCGACCTAGGTACTAGCAGAGGTCCAAACGATAGTGAATGTCCATAGGCCATGACTTCATTATGAAGACCATAAGCCAACTCGGCATGCAATTGTGAGATTGATTGTTAAATATGGATGATAAATTATGTAACAGAAAGATTAATGAGATAAAGACAATAGATGTTACCGCGTATTGCCTGGAGCCCGCAGTGTCATAACTCGGGTACGTATCCGACGTAACAGGGGTCGGTATCTCCTTTGCATTAAAGTGCTCAATGATGCGTAATCGTGTCCCTGTCATGTAGTTCTCCAAGTAGGCATTCAATTCAACGAGATCAAATGTGACACTCTCATACCAGAGACGTGTCGTCGCGGTATCCCATTCTGAAACATATGGGAGGAGCCTCTGGAGCCACTGCTCTCTCGTCCTTCTTGTCCCCTTTCTTGTCATCCTGTAATTTATGTGTGTGTTTCACAGTTATAGAGTGACACAGTTTGATAAACACAATAGAACAATGAATAATTATACAATACATGTGTACTACTCCTGGAATCGGGTTGTCGGTAGGCGGGGGGTTGGCCATCTATCGAAGACCAAATTGCCTCATAACCCGTTGCTGAGTCATCTCCTCGACGAAGACATCAAAGATGATCTTTGATTTCGTCATCCAGTAACCCCGATCTCTCGAGCATAGCTGTGAAATACCCCCAGGGTACCTTGCATTTATGGCCGCTTGCGTGTACGGCTGCGAGATCACCCCAGTGTACGTATCGAACTGCTCGTTTAGTGTCGTGTAGACGCGCCTTGTCTGTTCACTTGCATACCGTCTCTATCCAAAACATATGTGAGTTTTAGCCATAGTGTACGCCAAGAAGGTCTAGTATGAAATACTAGAAGACATACCTTCCTACGCGTCCAGATTAGACCGAAAGTCGGCATGTCGATCTGGTCATCATCCAACAGGTGGCCAACAGGGAAACCCTCGTCGACATGAATGTTTGGACGTCCTATCGAGAACCTCTCCCATGACCACAACTGTAGAAACAGAGGGCATCCAAGAAGTGCAGATTTTTTTGAAAGCTGGCAACCATTGCACATACCTCGGTACGTAGCAGCTAAGACCGCCGAACCCCAACTCCTAGATTTGATCTGCTCTTGAGTCTCAACAGATGTGATCTCTAGTGCAATAGGGATGTACCGCGCACTTATAGTGGTCATGTGGTTCTCTGTGAACATCACCTTTCCGAGAAGCCACATCAGATATGCCTCTAGGCTGCGAGTTATCTGTGCCGCGTTCAAAGGGACGTCTGGATAACCTGGAAAGTTCTGTATCTATATTCAGTAAATAAAAGGTATTAATAAATAAGAAATATGTCTGTAAAACATGAACCATATCAAATGAAAGAAACTAAACGGGAGAACTAACCCTGAAATGGAGCAACCAGTCATACTTAGGTCCGTGAGGCTCCGAGGTTAACTACGGAGCGTCATGATAAATACCCAAGAAACGTGTTGTCATAGATGCCATCCAGCCTGGCGGGTCTTCCAATGGTCCTATGGCATGACCGGCATACGGTAATCCTGTAAGCATGGAGACATCCTCTAGAGTAGGAGCCACCTCTCCCCAGCGGAAGTGGAATGTGTGGGTCTCGGGCCTCCATCGATCCACTAAGCAGGTGAGCAAAGAGGAATCAGTGGCGAGGTGCCTGGAGCTCGCAGTTTCCTCAACAAGACGTGCGAAAGGTAGAAGGCCAACCCATTTCAACCTGCATATGAGTTCATAATAAATAAATAAAGTTAGTGTGTCCCATTTGTATATATGCTAATAAGAAATATATATATAAGTCAAACACGTACCTATCAACCCATTGCGGGTGTATCTTCCAGTCCACCTTAGAAGTACGAGTGATAAGGGGTTCAAGATGTTGCTCACATAATAGCGTGGCACGATGCTTACTATCAATGTCCTCTTTAAGCAAATGCATTCCCTCCATTCTTAAAAAAATGCATTTCATAGAAATTTAAAACATAGTCCCTCAAATTAAAAATATAGTGCCACCCAAGTTAAAAATTTAAAACGTACGGCCATAATGATACAAATTAAAAAGATAGTGCCACACATACTAAAAACTAAAAAGATAGTGCCACACATACTAAAAATTAAAAAGATAGTGCCACACATAATACAAATTAAAAAGATAGTGCCACACATAATAAAAATTGAAAACATAGACTAGTGTGTTCCTCTTGCTCTCCCTCCTCTTCGTCCTCTTCGTCCACGGCTGCCTCGGCCACGAGCAGTGCCACTTGCAATGCTGAATAAGGGACACTGAGGGTCCCTATGCCCAAATTGGTTGCATAGAATACATTGCATGGTGGGCCCGCCAGCTTCGGATTCATCCATATCATTCCAGATGTGCTGACACTATCTTCTACCTCTAGATGTACGCATATTAGCAGGGTGTGGGATGTATCTCCTTTCAGCAGGGTCAACAGCGTTGAAGTTACCCATTGATCGAAAACCCATCAAGTCACCTGTCCAGGTATTGAGGACGGACTCCTTCAAAAAATAAGGAGACACGAATGAAATTGCATCCAGTCCTAGCTGCCCGCAAACAGCAAGTACGTGTGAGCAAGGCAGGTGAAGCAATTTTGGTTTGTTGCATGTGCACTCACACGTTGGCCGGACCTCGTTTCCAATTTTCACCTCATGCGTCCTGACCTCATTTGCACATCCGAACTTGTTGTTAGCTAAGCGGACCTCGAACCTTCGCTCTTGATTTCCGATGGCGACAACACTGTGTGACCGGGCCTTTACCATCTTTTCATCCATGTACTTCATAACCCTTTCACAGTAACGTGTGTTCGGGTTGTTAGTGATATGCAGGTCGGCACTTTGACGTCTATCTTTGAAATAATTCACCGTGCCATAGAATATTTCCTCCACAATAGTTGTAAGTGGTAGAGCCATGTTTCCTCTCAGGACAAAGTTATATGTTTCAGCGAGATTGGTGGTCATGACACCGTACCTTGCTTCATGCGTGTCATGCAGCAGAGACCACCTCTCCACAGGCTCATGCTCTATCCATTGATCAAAGGTTTTAATCGACCTCCCAAGCCTTCTCCTAGTACCAGGAGGGTCAAGTCCTGGCAAGTCACAAAGCCCAACAGGCTCTTCCTCCATAGCAACTGATCCGGTAGCTAATTGTGCAGCTACAGCTTCAACGTGTGCCCTCACAGCTGCATCTCTTGCAACTCTTCTGTCCCTAACATGTCTCAGTGTGCATAAATTAAGTCTGTTACGGATTAATTCATACTTCCATTGCTGGTTCTGCTTGCAGAGTTTCTTGAATAGATTCATGAGGTTCTTATTTCCGAATTGTGAGAAGAAGTTGGCCCCAAGATGGCGCATGCACCAACGACTCTGCAAGTCCTGCCATGGAGTTTGTTCATTGGGGCCAGGGTTCGACGATGTCTTCACTGCACTGAGTATACCAGCATGCCTGTCATGAAGAATGCACACATTTGGCTTATCATGCACAACTGCAATTTTTAATTGCCTGAAGAACCATGTCCAACTGTCAATGTTCTCACTCTCCACAAAAGCAAATGCCAGTGGGACGACTTGATTTTGACCATCTTGTCAAATGGCGGTAAGGATCTGACCCTTGTACTTGCCAGTGAGAAATGTTCCGTCAACACAGATCACCGGCCGACAATGTCTGAAAGCTTCAATACAGACACCGAAAGAGAAGAATAATCGATGGAACACCCTCACGGTAGGAAACTCTGGCATGAACATGTCTTGGATGTTGAAATACGTGTCTGGATTCCGGTCCTGAAGTGTGTGTAGGAGCCGGACAATAGAGTCGTATGCATCGAAGTACGAACCAAATCTGGTCTCAAGTGCCCTCTGCTTAGCCCTCCAAGCCTTGCCATAAGATATTTTTTACTTGAACCTGACAAAGACTTTTGTCTGGATAATCTTGACTTCCATCGCTTTGCCCTCCACTATCTCGCTGTAAAGCAACCGAGCAAGGACTGTGGATGTCAGGTTCGGATGATCTTGAGGGATACAAGGAATAACACAAGTGTGCTGAACTAAGTCAGTGATGACCCAACTTGAGCCATACTTAGGCAGATAGCCATGCACCCTGGCGGGACAACCCTGGTTTCTGCATACCATTGTCAAGTTTTTCGGGCTTGACACATCAGCTATAAAAAAAACTTTGGATGGACAATGCCCAGTCAATAATTGCATCCTGCAGAGCTTGTTTGTTTGGATACAAGGCACCTAACGCAATGTTGTTCTGGTGGTACTGCCAGGCAGAATCATGACCATCATTCACGATCATTGCAGATGAGAAGTCCCGATTCCATGCTGCGGGAATAGGCACTTCATGTGCGTTCTCTTCTTCCTCTGACTCGGCAGAATCGTCGAGAATATCACCATCTCTATCTTCATTCTCCATCTGGTTCTGCATGTGCCCATCTATCTCGTCAGCATCCACCTGGCCACTTATATAATCATCGGCATTTACTTCTTCTGCATGACTGCTTTGCCCCGATTCGTTAGTGTCATCTTCTGCATGTGGCGCATAATTTGGTAGTGAATCATGCATCCCTTCACTGCTTTGTCCAATATCGTAGCTTGGTCCTGCTTCTGGTGCACTAACATGCTTCAGCATAGGGAGCAATAAGGCCACAGGATTACACCCCCTACTCACGCAAGCTTGTAACCAGCACACCCACTTTGAGTCCCGGTCTATTGGCTTCAAATATAGTAAATATTTGAATTCGATCGGGTCCATAATGCATGAACACCAACGGTGTGTGTTTCAGCATTGAACCCACAACATCTGGCTAGCCATTCGGTCAACTAACTAACAGTCCAAGTTTCAGGGCAAGTAACTGACACCTCGACATACTGAAATTCACTCAGATCAGCTCCCATCTCATTTGTGCGGATGCTACCAGGACCGTAGTAAAAACCTAACTTCACTACATCTGACATCTTCGCTTACCTAAAAAATTATTCAACATGGTCACATATCAAGCAAAATGAGATACTATAATTACTTCCATCTAAACTACAAATTCACACATCTAAATATATTTACCACACCTAAATATATTTACCACACCTAAATATATTTACCACACCTAAATAGATTTACCACGCCTAAATAGATTTAAAACACCTAAATAAATCAAAACACCTAAATATGCACAACTATATATATTTTATGAGTGTATCGGAGAACCTAAAAATACCCTAACATCGAAATATATCTTACAAAGCTACCGAAGCACCTAATCTTACCCTTCAATCGTGTGGAGATACGATGAACGCCACAGCACCACCACCAGCACCTCCACCTCCTCCACCAGCACCTACACCTCCTCCTCCACCACCACCACCACCACCTCCTCCACCACCACCTCCTCCTCCTCCTCCACCACCACCACCACCTCCACAAAAATGGTCAAAAGCACCACCACGAACTACCCCATCATGAGATCGACGGTTCTTCTCGCTTCCCTAACCATCTAGAACTAAGGTGAGGGAAAATGGGGCTGGGGTAGAGGCAAAGAAGAGGATAAAAATGGAAGGGGAAGAAGAGGGAGAGAAGGAAGGAAACGAAGGGAGGAAGGAGAGAAGAGGGAGGAAGAAGAGAGCGTCGGGCGGCTGGCCAGCCTCTAATCGGCTACGGCGTAGCCGAAAGCCCATTCGGTTGCGGCGCGGCCGACTGGGCGCCAGGCTGGGCCGACTGGACGGGGGCGACGTGTCCTGGCCACTTATCGGCTTCCACATGGCCGATTGGATGCTAATCGGCTACGCCGTAGCAGACAGGATCCAGTCGGCCCGGGCGACGCCGACTGGAAGTAATCGGCATCCGTGCGGCCGATGGGATCACAAAATTGAAAAATCTAACCTTGACACAATATTTTTTAAAAATAAAAAAAGTAATATTTAAAAAAATTAGCTTGATTATTGCCTTGGGGTTGGGGGGCAAATGGGTCCTTTTGGTTTCGTTCACACTCTCGAGTGTGGGACTGTGGGGTGGCTAGGGAGCTAAATTATTCCTTCTCAACGAAGAACCCTCTCACCTGCTGGGCAGCAAACCATTACAAATTCAAACTCTTAAATCCATACGAATGATATCGCATCATTGCAGCACCATGAGCAATTTATCTTAAGAGTTTGGAGCACACAGAATGCCCTTTTCGTGTCCTTACTAGCTGCCTCTTCATTGCTGCAAAGTGGCTTTCTTTGGTGTCTTAGGGTTTGAATATGGTCTTCACAAACGCCGTTCGCTGAGCTTATACACCATCGACAGGATAGTATCTCATGTTGTAGTCGTAGCGTTGATAGTATAGTTCCATGAAGATTCCTGGTTACAAAGTCTTCTGAACACACAAGACCGCTGAAGCACGTTGATGTCGTTGTGAGAATGAGACATTCTGAAGAACGCATGTCAAATCCATAAGTCATGTGATGCCACCGCTTCCAATATGATGTGACATCTTTGGTGTGACCTTGATACGTCCCGCGCAAACCTTTAGGGTAGTTCTTCCATTGCTAATGCTTGCAATTTGAACCGAGCATACCTGAAAAATCTCTTGACTCTCCAATAGTGAGCAACTTTGGTGTATCATGCACATTTGGTTCTCTTCGATACTCTACTTCAAACAAATTGACCACCGCGTGGGCATACTTGACAATGGTCTTAAGGTATGTGCTCTCCCATATCTGGACCATCTCATCAACGACATCGGCGACGGTACTAAGTGCAAACATCCTCGTGGCAGTCGTGCATTTCTACTTAGCAAGGAATGATGGTTATCTGCAATAATCACTGGTGAGTTTGAAATATGGATCGTGTGCCTTCACTCCCTACCTTTAATCGAACCCATGAAGGTTAGAATGTGCTCCATCTCCCGATCCATTCCCTGTTGGATGCTCATCATCATGATCATCTCGGCTTCCTCGTCTGGAATCGGCGAATTGAAGAACTCATTTTGAATCATTTCATCAAGATCTGCCGGTCCATATTCCTCATCCGACGAACCATCTGAATCCATCGTTTTGCATGGGAGTAGGTGATTTCCGATTCAAAATGCAACTTTCAACTCTAGTGATTACCAGAATTAAACACTTAAATTCTCCCCTTTTAGGTGGTCGCCGACGCAGAGCCTAGCTACAAGCAAGATTATACATCCATAAGGAATGGTGGTGAGGGAAGAAGTGCATAACAACGACACATAAGGGATGAAGACAAAATTAGTGCTTACTTTGATGATTATGTTAACAATGAAATTTGAATATTTCAGTTGTCAAGGCTAATCTTGAAGATATCATTTGTTGAACTCACACTCCTAATTAAGATTGTACAAGAAAAAGTGCATGCAAAACTTTTGTGGAGGAAATCCAAGATAGTTCTTTGTGAAAACAAACTCTTACTTCGGATTAAGAAAGTGGTATCCTCAATGAAGTTTGGAAAAACAAAACTATGACCCCTATGTCCAATTTTTTGCTTGGAGGCTTATTAGGAGAGTTGTTGCAATGGGATTAAGACCTTCTAGGTATTCAAATGATACCAAAAAAAGAATGTTGTCGATCTAGTTAAATAGAATCTGATCTGCACCTTTTCTTTCAATGCAAATTCTCTAGATCAATTTGGTTTAAATTTGACCTCGAAACTGAAATGTTGAACTCCAATTCATATTTTGTTGTTACCATTTAAATGATCACGTCTTCTCAGCAATCTGAGTTAAAACTAGATATTGTGTTCACTGTTCTTTGGATCATATGGAGAGCCAGAAATGATCTCCATTTAAATAAAAGAAAATGGATTCCTATGCAAGTTCTCCATGATACAAATACAATAATTACCGTGGGTTTGATAGAGGAGAAGAAGGAAAGGAATATATCTCATGAAGATAACAATTATTATTCTCTCCAAAATACAATGTGCATACACAATCTAATCTACAAGTATTGTGGCATATGTGGACGCAACCTTTCGATGGTTCAGAATGAAGCCTCCTTTGAAGTATATCTCAACAATACACTCACCAAGCACAACATATTCATTCAAGCGACAACAACGAATGTCGATATGTTTTGCATGCTGAAGCGATGGCCTACTTGCTACCTCGGCAACTAAGGCATTGGGCTCGAGATTTGCTTCCTTCTATTTTTTATTGGACTTTCTTGCTGAAGGATGTAATCTTCTTGTTAAATTATGACCTTACTTCTTGTCTCGGCTCCTTCAAAGTGCTCCACAGTCCTAGGTCTGAGAATCACTTCGCTCATGATCTAGCTAAGAAAGCCTTCTCAAACAAATTACTTTGCTCATGACTTCAAAATGGCCTTTGAAGCCATCTCCTTTCCCTTGGAGAAACTACTTTTGGTACACTGTTTAGGTCGCTAGTGAATAAAAGTTAGCCATTTTTAGGGCTACAATTTGCCCAAAGAAATCTTTTACAAATGCTAAGTAGTTCAAATGTAGAAGTTGGTAAGGATTTTTGTGAGTAAATCCGTTCGATTGTGATGCTTAAACAATTACTTCAATATGATATGTAGGACAGAACAACCAGTCTATTTTGAAGATTTTCAGGTTAGAAAGCAAATCTAGTGTAAATGTGTTTAATCGTGATGTGTACCTGTGTGTGGCGGCTTGCTCTCAAGGGACTAGGAGTGCCCCTCTTCTTCTAGGTCAAGTGACATGGGTTGGGCCTTACATGGGCTTAAGTGATAGATGGGAATGGCCCATACCGGTTCAACACTCCCCTCAAGATGGGTGATAGATATCTGTCATTCCTATCTTGTCACACGCCAAGTTGCAGTCCTTTGTTCCCAGTCCCTTTGTAGTTGCAGTACTTTGTTCCCAGTCCCTTTGTAAAACAATCTGCAAACTGCTGCCCAGAGCTAACATGAGTAAGGCTAATGATCCCAGCATCAAGTTTCTCCTTAATGAAGAAGCGATCAATCTCCACATGCTTTGTCCTATCATGTTGAACTTGGTTATTAGCAATGGCTATAGCTGACTGATTGTCACACCACACCTTCAAGGGCCCCTTTGTCAGAAGTTTCAACTTGCTCAGTATGTACTTCACCCAGAGCATCTCACACAACCCTTGAGATAATGCCCTATACTCAGCTTCGGTCGCTGATCTAGACACAACATTTTGTTTCTTGCTTCTCCATGACACCAAATTTCCTCCCACAAACACACAGTAGCCAGAAGTTGATCTTCTATCATCTTGACAGTTGGCCCAATCAGAGTCACTATAGCCATCCACCTCAAGATGTCCACTCTTTGCAAACCACAACCCTTTACCTTGAGTGTCCTTCAAATATCTTAGAATTATGTGTACAATGTCAAGATGCCCACTCCTTGGTTCATGCATGTATCTGCTCACCACACCCACAACATATGTAATATCAGGCCTGGTATGACACAAGTACAATCGCCTCCCAACTAGTTTCTGATAATCTTCCTTATTCATGAGCTCTCGTGATTGTGCTATCACTTGATGGTTTTGTTCAATTGGTGTAGGGGTTGCACGACATCCCATCATGCCCATGTCACTCAAGAGATCCAAGGTGTATTTCCGTTGGCACAAAGTCCCTTCTTTGTTCGGGCCACTTGAATGCCAAGGAGGTATTTTAGGTGTCCAAATCCTTCACCTCAAACTCATTACTCAGACACCCTTTCAATCTTTTTATTTCCTCATCATCATCTCCGCTGATGATAATGTTATCCACATAAACTGCAAGAATGGTGATCTTCTGATCCGAGAATGAGTGTTTGTAGAACATCGTGTGGTCACCGTTACACTGACCATACCCCATACCACGCACAACACGCCTGAATCTATCAAACCATGCCCTCGATGATTGCGCCCATACAAGGATGTCTTCAGCCTGCATACCTTCCCCATGGTCTCTGAAGTACCAAACCTGGTGGTATCTCCATATACACTTCTTCCTGTAACTCACCATGCAAGAAGGCATTCTTGACATCTAATTGATGCAACTTCCACCCAAAGTTCATACCACAAGAGACCAGTATCCTTAATGTGTTCATCTTTGCCACCGGAGCAAACGTCTCATCATAGTCAATTCCATAAGTTTGACTATATCCTCTAGCGACCAATCTGGCCTTATACTGTTCCACCTTCCCCTCGGGATTCTGGTTCACAGTGTATACCCACTTGCAGCTCACTGCTTTCTTTTCTGCTGGCACTGTGGTTAGCACCCACGTCTTGTTTTCCCTCACTGTGTCCAATTCCTCTATCATCGCTTCCCGCCACTTCAGATCTTGCTTTGCAGCTTTCCAATCCTTTGGGATTGATACATTTTGAAGAGAGGCAAAAAACACTCTATAGGAAGGAGACAAAGCCTCATAAGACACATAATTTCCAATGTCATGATCATCAAAAACCTTCGGTGGTAAAGCCTTTTGTGCCGCTTCACGTGTACCCTTTCGCAATGCAATAGGCAATTCCACTGTGTCAAATGAGCTTGCATCACTGCCTTGATGCTCCCCCTGAACATGTGGTTGTCGTCCAGAATATACTAGACGTGCGTCAGATGAGCTATGCACTTGTGGCTGTCGTTGAGAGTATACTAGGGGAATTTCCTACCACCGATCTCGAACAGGGAGCTGGAGATTAGCAATCTGAAAAGAACCCATTGTTGGTTGGACACGAACCTACACATCACCATCAGTGAGAGTATCAGCTGGAATTGTACCCACAATTGGCTGGACATGAACTTGCACATCATCATCAGGGTTAGTGTCCACAGAATCCTCTTGAGTGTGAGATACAACCTTCTCCCCCTCTTGACCATCCTGCACAGAGTGTAAATAGTCAAGCTCTTGAAACGACACACTTAGATGTGTTGGCTCGCCATAGAATGGCTCAAACTCCCTGAAGGTTACATCCATACTGATAAACCTGCGTTTCTCAGAGGGACACCAACATTTATACCCCTGCTGACTAGAAGAATGGCCAAGAAAGATACACTTCATTGCTCGTGCATAAAGTTTCCCAACAGAAGGATGATGATCTCAAACAAAACAAGTACTGCCAAATAACTTTGGCGGAACAACAAACTTAGTTTCTCCATACACTAGCTCACACAGAGTTTTCATGCCTATTATTCTTGATGGTGTCTGGTTGATCAAGTATGTGGCTGTCATAACTGCTTCACTCCATAAAAAATGGGCACATTCATCCTAAACATCAATGACCGAGCAACCTCAAGAATATGTTGATTCTTCCTTTCTGCCACTCCATTTTGAGGAGGGGTGTCTGGGCATAAAGTTTGACGAAGAATACCTTGATCAGACAAGGAGGACCCAAAGGTGTTGTTCACATACTCTGTCCCATTGTCAGCCCGGATCACCTGCACCTGAAACTGGTTCTTTACCAAGGCATAGAAATTCCGAAAACAACTAAACACCTCATCTTTGTGACGCGTCAAATAAATCCAGGTCATACAAGAATAAAAATCGATGAATGTAACAATACTTCATTCCATTCATTGAGACAACTGGGCAAGTCCATACATCTGAATGAATCAACACAAAAGGAGTTATGCTTCTAAGCCCCTTACTCATATATGAGGTTCTTGTGTGTTTGGCATATTCGCAAGCATCACATGTCAACTTGCCCATGCCTATCCCACACATAACATCCGGAAAGATCCTAATCATCTTGTCAAAAGATACATGCCCCATACTACAGTAATGAATCATCGTCGCCTTCTCCTTATCCTCCATGGTTACAGCACACACCAAGTCCGGCTGCACCTCCTGGCCCATGTACCAGAGCCCCCTATGCCTGGTGCAAGTCCCAACCGTATGGCTCGTCTGTCGCTCCTGAATCACGCAACCAAATTTGTCAAGGATCACACGACAATCAATTTGATCAATTAGAGCACTGAAAGAGATCAATTTGACAGGAAAAGCTGACACATGTAAAACTGAGGACAGGGAGATGGTTGAAGTGCACTTGACTATTCCAACCCCTATAACATGTTGTTTTGTGCCATCGGCAATTTGTATTGCGCCCGTGTGATAAGAAGGATGCTTATTGTAAGACTCAAACATGCAGGATTTACTGGCAACATGCTTAGATGCTCTAGAGGCAAGAGCCCACTTTGGAGCACTCTCATTAGTAGCAAGAGATTCCCTTTTCGGCTTACCTTCATTAGTGGAGGCCCAGTGAGCAAAGTCTCCATAGTCAGCATTATCTATATCTTTGCCTTTTGACATCCCGGTGTCTCCCGCAACAGCCATGTGAGCCCTTTGACCCCATGAGTGCCTTGAGTATGTACCTCTGCCTCTGCCAGTTCCCCCTCTGTTGTGTCCCCTACCTCTGCCACGAGTGGGACACTCCCACTTCCAGATATGACATTTGTTGTGATCTCTCCACTCCATGCGCTCAGTGACTGCAAATGTCAAAACCGGCACGGTCTTCACGTCTGCATGCTCAAGAGATAGCCTCACCTCCTCTTGAGACATTGCTGCAATGATCTCCTCAATAGTTGGCAGGATAGGTTGGTGCAACAGGGATGCCCCTCTGCCATCAAAGCAACCTCTAAGCCCATCCAACAGTTTCAGCACACGTCTGCGTGCAATCCACTTGCGCCCTGACTCGATGCAAGCCGCATCATAGAGTTCCAGAGGATCGTAGTTATCCTGCTCCGCCCACAAAGCCTGCAGCTCTGCCACATATGCCATCACTGACATGTCGTCACCTTGGCGTAGCTGATTGATCTTTCCCTCAATCTGAGCAATTAGCATAAAATTACCCTTGCCTAAGTATTGGGTGGACAGAGTCTTCCATATCTCGACGGATGTCCCTCCACAGAGCGTCCAATGGAGGGCACCACTGAGTTCAACAACCAACCAACAAGCATAGAGTTTATCACCTTCCACCTCTTTCCCTCCACGGTAGTATTGTCTCCTGGTTCATCAACCGCATCCAACAAGTGTCCATCAAGTTCCTTTTGTTCCGCAACCAGCATTCCCTCCTGGACCAGCTCAAATATTTTGTGGCCCGCTCCAGCTTCATGTCTAGGGGGACATTTCGAGCTTCTGAGCCACTTCATGTCGAGGAACGATGACCCCAGAATTGGACTCTGCGAGGATCTTAGCGAGCTTATAGAAAGCCTCGGCAAGAACAATTGGTTCAGCCATCTTTGCCTCGAAGGATCAGCTGTAGCAACACAAAGTAGCAGCAACACAGGGCAGCCCAATCACAGTCTTATTCTCCTCTACAAGCAGCAACAACAACAAGCAGCAGTTCCCACCTTCTTTTCCTCTGCAAACAGCAGCAACAACAAGCAACAGTTCCCACAATACAACACACTTCTCTCCCCTGACTTAGCCGCTGCACACAGCAGCACACCTCCAGCTGGTCCTCTTCCTTGCCAGGCTGCCTCCCCCTCTCACTTAGCCGTTGCACACAACAGCAGTTCTAGCAACACGCCTCGAGCTACCCGTCCTTGCTAGGCAGCCGCCCCCTCCAGTCCCCTCTAGGGCCTCTCCCGCATGCAGACCCACGCAGCTCGTGTCGCCTCCTTGTCTACCTCGCTCTCACGCAGCCGCTGGCGCAGCTCCCCTGCAACTACGAGAGGGCAGCCACCGCACAACCACGAGAGGAATAAAGAAGGGGATAAGGGGAAGAGAGGGAGGAGCCCACGCCGAGGTGAGCCCCCTCCGACTCCTAGGTCCACCGGTGCCGCCGCACTCCCGTCAAGCCCTGTCGTCGCCGCCTAGGTCTGATACCATGTTGAGTCGTGATGTGTACCTATGTGTGGCGGCTTGCTCTCACGGGACTGGGCGTGCCCCTCTTCTTTTAGGTCAAGTGACATGGGCTGGGCCTTTACATGGGCTTAAGTGATAGATGGGCATGGCCCATACCGGTTCAACAAAATGCACATTGTGATTTTCCTAATAAAAATAAAGATACTCCATACACACACATACCAACTATAAATGCATATTGATCTCAAAAAACAAAAAGCTATAAATGCATATTGTTGTAAATCAACCACAATGCTAGGGTGACCACTAAGAGCAAGTATAATAAAGTGATGTAGGCAGACAAGATTTAATATTGTACTTCCTCCGTTCCTTTATGTAAGGTGTATTATTTCTGACACGGTAACCAAGACACATAATTATAGACATGTTAAGACTAAATTACCCTTGACGAATTTATTGGTTAGTCAACTACTATGCATGTTGGCTACTACATTAGCTAGCGAACCGAGTAAAGTTTAGAGGGTAAATCAGTTGTTACAATATCCTTTAAGTAATAGCTTGGATGATTAGGTTTCTTGTGGTGGAATCAACCTTACATTTTCCTGGACTTAGTTCATCCATTCAACCGATAAGCGTTCAATGGGACTTTAAAAGCTTTAGTGACAATTTCGTCAATCTCAAAATAATGTGTAGCTCGGTCTTTTAAAGGTGCTCATAAAGGATAAGATGTGCATACATGCATTAACAAGGGTGAGTATGCATGCGTACGTATGTATTGTGTTAAAAATAACTATTACATTAGCAATAGATCACAGCTAGCTATATTATTACCCTTGGTCGTACGGCATGCCCAGACAGCTATATTATCACCCTTGCTCTAACCGCATGCCCTGTTAAGTGCAATGCTACATGTTAGCTTGACTAGCGCGTGTCTTATTGGAATGTAATACAAATAAATTGACTTACCAAAAGTCATGCTTACCTTTATAAATAACATTGACAACCATAATTAATCACGGTTTGGACCGATGGTTCATACTTCCAAGGACTAGCTATGAGAAAGTAAACATAGCTATGAAAATGGTATTTGAAGTCTGAGGTATCACATGTTAATGAAAATCAAAGCTGCAGTTAAAACCATGGCCAATGCCTCATAACCTGGTGAACAAGACACTGGAACATCCCATATAATTATAATATGTGGCTACTACATACAACAGCAGCCACAGGCACATATTCAGCAACGCTTGATGTTCACGTTGCCAGCCTAACAAGAAACAAAACTCTCAACGCCGGAAGGTAACCATGCAACCCAACTCAACGGTTGTATTTTCGGTGCAGTTTTATTACAAAGAGCAAGAACATCCATTGGGTGTGGCTTAAAGCACCGGCTGTCACTTGAAAAGAAAAATCACAGATCGATCAGCATTTCGAAACACTGTGAGGATTATCATCATCAACCAGGGACCTAGAGGAAGTTTCTAATGTCCAACTTCCTGATGTCAGGCATTGCCTCATCTTTAAACTCCTCCCTGCAGGCAAATTATGTCGGTGAGTCGCTAACTTGTTAGAGAGATACAACAGCATATATAAAGTTCTTGAAACTTTATGACGACTTGAGTACTTTACTAGTCAGCTAACTGATAAAGGGACAACTTCATATTTAAGATTTGCCTCAGAGATTTCTAGCTTTCCAATTACAAGCCATGAAAGATTTGAGGTAGCACTCAAGCAAATAGTGATGTATGAGTTGAAGAGATATACCTCTTTAGTTGACCCTCCATTGCTTCAACAACTTCTTTCTTCAGTTCCGTCAGCTCAGCTTTGGCAATTTGCATTTCAAGTTCTTCCTCAATCTTTGGAAGATCCTCCTTACTAAAGCCAAGCCTATTTCATGTTCCAAAGACAAGAGAAGAAACATATAAAACACATGCTAGTCAAGCTAAAACAGATATTAAGCTAAAACATGTCTGGCATGCACTTAACGGGACTAAACAGCATATGTTGCAACAGATCGAGATCCCCAACACTAAGGAACAAGCACCAGTTGGCCATGGCATCATCTTAACTGTTTTGCAGTATGAATAAAGAAACTCCTGTAGCAAATCAACAATGGGATGCATTCCTTTTCTCAGGAGAAATGTCAATCTCATTCAGCGTCTACGTGAAAGTTATTAAAGAAGTGCTCCTAAGGTAATAACAACCACAGATCCAGATTTTCGGGTCATGAGCATATGCGTATACATGAATTATCAATGGCATCTCCTGATGAAAATCAACAATGGGATGCATTTCTTTTCGCAAGGGAAATATCACCCTCACTCAATGTATAAGTGCCACTAAGGTAATAGCAACTGCAGATGATCCAGATTTTCAGGTCATCAGCACATGTATCTCCATGAAAATATTGATGACTATCTTGCAATGAGACTGAATGGATACTACCATGATAAGTAGAAGATGCACATATTTACATACTTTTTGTTTATCTTGTCAAACTCTGCCATGAGGAGACTCATGTTCTTCTTGTCATTCCTCATAAGAGGCTTCTTAATCTCCTTCTCAATTTTCTCGAGAGCTTCCATCATCATATCCTCAATACCCATATCATCTATAAGTCCACTCCTGTGTAAAATAAAAGAAACGTTCATTCAGCAAATATGTATGTCAAACATAAGGACTTCTGAGAGCATATGGATAAACAGCAGATGCTAATTAGGTAATAGGCATACTTTTTCCTGAGCTGCTGAAGGGTATCCAAGTACGTCCTTGCATCAGGGATGCCCTTCGTGAAAGTCTCAATAGTATATTTAATTCTCTGAGAATCAGAAAGAAGATCTGCCCTGCATTTAGACAATGAGTAGTGGCGATCAGGTCAGTGACAATAATCTCAAATGAGGTAAAATAAGATAAGACAATTCAAGCATAGAAGGTGGATGCTTGTTTGAGATGGCAGATTCACATGGATTCCATTGAGCAAATGTTTTATGCCCAATCAAGTTAATTGCAGAAAACAATACCTTATAGTCAAAGAGGGCATTAAAATGTGCATGTAAAACTATCTTATAGGCAAATGTGCATGTACCCAGAAAATTGAACCTTCACATGCTTATCAATTCTATTCAGTAAGCAAGTAATGTAAATGTGAAATGCTTGTTTCCATATTCATACTGAAATATTGGACAATAAGGTCCAGTATATCAAGGTTCTAGTTGCAGAACATGGACCAGATTATAGAGGGGCATTCCAGCAAATAATGTACCAAAACACTGACCCTAAAGAACTGTGCAATAGAGCACAAAAGTGAAGAAACAATAGGAAGTAACAAGCTCAATGATCATGAAAACATGCATGCAAAAGCCTGTAGATTTTCTTACTTTTCTCTTACAGTCCTCATAACTTGGGCATAGTTAGCAACTGCTGTTGGGTCATCTGGGTCAATCGTGATCTTCTCCTTCTTAAGAACACCAAGTGCGGTCTCGAACTTTTTCTTCACCTCAAAAAATATGCCCTTCAATAGGTCTGGACAACATGGGAATCATGAAATCAGGACTATTACACAAAGAGTTGAATACATTAAATCCAGCAAAATAGAAGCAGTACTAGGAACATTGCTACCATAAAACATACCAAACAAAATGCAAAACTAACAAACTCGATGAAAATTCAAAATGAATAATATGCTGCATGTTGAGGTAATGAGATGATACTGACTGATACTTCATTAAGGTCACAGCTACTCATGAGAGAAATATTCAAGGCATATAAGTTAGCTCCAACATTTAATTAAGTTAAAGTTCCATGTCCTGCACGCTTCATTTCATAGTCATGTCACCAAGTAATATGTGATTATGTAGCATCACTCAGCAGTCACCAATTAAAATTATCACAGCAAGCCAGGAAACAGTGCCGATTACAACAAATTCAAATCTTGATGTGAATTCTTGCATCAAAACTAGATCAGTTATAATTTGGAGGCATTTTTTTCAGAACTAACACTATTACGGAACATAAACAGACAGAATACCTATGCATACAATACCAAGATGTTAATTTCACATAAATGCAGCAAAAGATTAAAATGCATACCATCTCCGCTGACAGGAGCTGCCTCCTTGGCAAATGAGCGGACTTGAGTGACACCTCCATTGGCCAGAGCAGCCTGGACAGAATATAACTGCACGAACATTAATCAACAAACTGATCAGCGTACATACAGTGTGCATTTTGATAGAGGCATCATAAATGAAATGTTCTGGCATCAAATAGCTCCATTCTAAAACTACACAGACCATGGACTGACAGTCTTAACCACACGACTGTCAAGATTAAACAAAACCAGTGACAGTCTGCGCTGTTATGGTCTCAAGCTCAATGATAAATCACTATCCACGCATGAGCCAAAGCCATGCACAGCTGGGAGAACAGGAAACTAAAGTACAACGATAAACCCACCATCCACACACCAGCAGAGGGCATGCACAGCTCGGGAAACAGGAGACTAAGACGACGCATCAATGGTTACTAGCATTTCTATTTCTGAGGATGAAACATGCAGTCTAGATGGCTTCCCTCGGTCGGTGTGAAGACACGTGACTACGGATCGAGGAGGGAGCCGAAATGGGGAATTGCATTGGCGCTGGAGGATCTAGAGCTGTTCCCTGGCCGGCCCGGCTACAATCCCTTTTGCCCCGCGACCTGCAACGGTTCCCCTCCTAACCGAAAAGATCTCATGGCAACGAATCAATCGATCCGACCAAATCGAAGAGCGCCGTACCCGCAGACTCCCGTCACCCCCAGCACCCCGATCGACGACCGACGGATAATCTCACCGGCGCGACCGAGATCCCGGGCAGACCGAACCAGACGGGCGGCGGCGCGCGCGCGCCGGACCAGATCTACCGAAAAGCTGCTAGGGTTACAGGCGCGGGGGAGGGAGGGAGGGAGGGAGGGGGCCGGGCGCGCGGACGAACCTGGCGGGAGCGGGATACGAGGCGAGCGGCGAGCGCCATGGCTGGTGCGGGGCGGCGGGGCTAGGGCGAGCGGCGGAGGCCTTCGTCTTCTCCGATTCGATCTCTCGGCCGCGAGAGAGAGATGGGGATGGGAGGTGGAGGGGGAGAAATGGGGGGCGGCGCCTTGCGCTTTGTGTGGCCTCCAGGACCCCGCTCCGCCGTCCGATCTCGCACGGAACCCGCGCGCTCGGATCTCGACGCGTGGCCGGGTGCGCGGGGTCCACCCACCTCCCTCATGTGCGCAGTGGGCCGGGTCCGTCCGTCGTCCGTTCGTGGGCTTGGCACGACCACTGAATGCGCTCCTTCTTGGTTCGCAAAAAATAAAAAACATTCTCCTTCCCGGGCCTTGCTCGAGGCGTGACACCTGGCATTTGACTGGATAGTTCTTTTCCTCAAAATATTAACCGGACAATTCTCACTACCTACTTCTCACTAGACTTTAGACTAAAAAAATGTTTTAATAGTTGAAGAAGGCCATAACATGAATATCACTTATATTTCAAACAAAAAAACTATTACAAGAAGTTTAACAAAATAATATCAAGCTCATCTCAAATAAATTCAAAACAAACATAACACAAATAACACTTATTACATAGTTCATCAACCCAAAACATCAAATTCAACACAATTTATTCATCAAACGTAACACTTAGCTCATCACACATGACATGAAACATAGAAATGAAAACTGGAGGTTCTGTTGCTCATTCCATGCCCACCACTCCTTGATGAGGTCTGCATTAAGATCTCCATGGGTATTCGAATTTCGAATGTCATGGTAAACTTGAAGAAAGTGTCGGGTATAGTCTTTCCTTCTATGAAGTTGCACATGCTTTCCCATCGATTCATAGATGGAGTAATCCGAATCTTTCCTACTCTCATGCTCAATGATGATATTGTGCATGATCATGGCGCTTGTCATGATGTATCATATTTGTGTAACAATATGCAATTTGCATCCTCTAAGAAAAAGACCACATGCCAATAACCTAGCTATCCAAATTCACATACATGCATCATCAAGTAGGAATAAATGGGGATTAAATTAGAAATATATGAAACTTTGGTCCATCCTTCCCTGTCCCAAGGTGGCTACACCAGGAGAGGTATCGTGATAAAGCATAGGAGCACGACAGTCGGATGATTATCATAATGTATGGGTCTCGGAGAGAAAGAAGGAGGCTACAAAAACATTACGTGACAACTCATGCCTAACATTAAAAATCCTACCACAATGCCAAGACATTAAAAATCCTAGCGCCTAGATTGCTCGATGTGAGGGAGGCGATTTGAGACATCGACCACAGTTGAGGAAGGAAAGTGCGACTATAATCTAGTGTGGGAGAAGTCAAACACTTAGGATTTGCTTGGAGAAAAATCGGACAAACATGTTTTACTGACTTGAAGGATTAACGCGGGACTTAGAGGTGCCATCAATTAGTAAATAAAATATGTGTAATGATTTAGCTCGTATGTGTAATCAAAGTCTTGATAAGCTCTGAAGAAGATGTTGTGTAGATCGTGCATGTTTTAATGTATTGTGATACATTAAGATGGTGCCAATTTCTAATAGAAAATAGAAAACAAATTAGCAATGAATATAATCCATCCTTTCCATAAGTTTTCATTAAGTTTAGATGTTTCCTATAAACAATAATTTTGTCTTTTCCTCCTTTACTCTTTATCCTACCCTATATATTTAAACAGTTGATTTTCACTATTTCTATTATCTTAACATGCAGACATGCATGCCACATCATGAAAGGCCCGCCACAACATGCATATGAAAAAAATCATTATTACTCCCTCCGGTCCTTCTTAGCCAGCATATAAGTTAGGGTCCGAAGTCAAAATATCTCTATTCTGATCAAACTTATAAAAAAAAGTATCAACATCCACAATACCAAATCAATATTATTAGATTCAATATGAAATATAGTTTCATAGTATATATAACTGTTCAAGAATTCATCCGATTAATCAGTTATAGCCCAGTTAATCGCTACTCACTGGGTGGCCGAATCGAATAACACCTATTCATCGTGTTAACTTTCCAGGCCGATCAAATGATTTGGTAGACCGATTAAATGGTCTGCTCATTGATTAATCTGCTGTTATGTCGATTAACCGTTCTTGGACCGCTAACTCAAGGGAAAATAAAAAACCCGATTATTTGGCCCATAACCCCTTCCAACGCCTTCCGTTCATAAAGAGCTAGGGTTTATCCCTCCACCATCCCCTCCTGACCTAGATGACAACTGGCCAGGTCCCCGTCCGTGTGCTGCCACCACCCCTCCTCCCCTATGTTTCACCACTTTTTGTTCTCCCTCTACGTGCCGCTAGTTCCCCTCCTCCTTCGTGACCTGCCACCTCTAACAATGGACCCATTTAGACGTCCTGCGCGATCGATGTCACCTTTGCTTTGTTTATCCCTGTCGCGTGGCCTCCATCTTTCGGAGTTGCGTACAAGTTGGAAATCAACAAAAAAGTCTTGTTGTATATATGTTTGCTTATGATATTTACACCCACATGGATGATTTTTGTTGTATACATGTTTATCAACTATTGAGAAAATAAAATGGTGCCATTTGCTTCACAGTTGCAATGTCGAATTTTTGCCCATACAAATTTGCTTCTATTGAGTTTAAAATTGCACCGATTAATCGACGGTCGATTAATCTAGTTCATAGGCTGATTCGGTGATTAATCATTATTACCATGTTGAACGAGCAACTACCAGTTAACGATTGTAAGAGCACATTTCTCCATGTGTGGTTTTGAGTAATTGATGACAGTCCCTATGGACTAATGGTTGTCTTAAGTTATATTGGAAGGATTTGTCCATAAACACTTCTTGAAGTCCATCAGTTGGTTTCAAGGAGTTTATATGGTGACCAAGGTGGTATTCAAGGTTTTATCCAAAGATTGGTCATAGAGAAGATAAGATACAAGGTTGATCAAGACGAAGTTAAAGAATGAATCAAGTTGATCAACACACCAAGCGTAAAAGATGTACCGAGAGGGATCAAGTGATCCCATGGTATGGGAAGCATTGTCCATTACGCTTTGTGTACAAACCCATATTCCCTGTGAGTGTTCTTTGTGGGGTTAGGTATTTTTCCATGGGCTTGCATCAAGAGGAAGATCGCATACATCCCATGGAAGATGACATCAAGTGGTGATCGCCATCAAGGTTGTAGTGTGCAAACTCAAGTGAAGCATCACGAACAGATCATGCTTGAAGCTTGCCGTTCATTATGGTGACAATGGACTTGTGAAGATGTGCCGAAGAGTGGCTCACCCATAGTAGAGTATGGGGGAGCAATCAACTAGTCTTCATCGAGCCAACGCAATCAAGAAAGGTGGTCCATCTTGAGGAAGTCAAGATCGTCATCATCTAGCCCAAGTGGACTATGCGCAAGGCAATGTTTGACCTTGATAGGGTTTTCTATTTTACCGGTCTCATAGTGGTAGTTGGGAGACTGTATTGTAGGATAGATAGTCGTACTATCAAGGGGGGCTCTCAAGTGAGTAGCTTGATCGTATCGTTCGTTGAGAGCTCAAACCATTTGCATGCTTGCATCATCATCTTTTGGGTTCTTGTTTGGTGTTTCTCTTTGTGAGTTCTTAAGTTTATGGTCAGCTTTATGACAAGCTCAAGTTCATCGAAAACGGAGTCCATATGCATCTTTTATGATGTTTTCGATGTTGGAGTTTTTGCCGGTTCTTCATTCATAGAGATTTCACATCTATATATCATTGGCATTTTCATATTGTTGGATAGCTCTTGTCGTGTTGAATCCAACAAGCTTGAGTTTGCTCAATTCGGAGTTCATTTGCGAAAGTTATGGCAGTTTCAGTGCCAGAGCTGTTTTTATGTGAACAAGCGGTAGTACTGCTCGGTAGCATGGTAGTAACGCTTGGGCGGTACTTCCGCTATGTAGTACCGCTATCTCTACCGCTTATATTTGCCTTCTGGTGCCTACAAGGGTCCCTGGCCTTTTTCAGCGGAAGTGCGTCTCTCCCCAGAGTGGTAGTACCGCCCTTAAGTGCCGCTTATGTTTTTTAAGAGGAAGTTCCGAGCGGTACTACCGCCCTTAAGTGCCGCTTATGTTTTTTAAGTGACAGTTCCGGGCGGTACTACCGCCTCGAGTTTTCTGCCGTTTTGCATGCTTTTGTTGGAACTACCGTGCTAAGCAGTACTACCGCTCAGCCGAGCGTTAGTACCGCTTGTGCAGAACATGTGCACATAACGGTTGGATTTGAGGGGCCTATAGAAGGGGGTCTTCTTCCTAAATGGGGTTTATCTCTTGAGCTCGTGTTCTTCCCCCATTGTTGACCTTCTTCGAGCTTGCTAACTCTCAATCCCTTTAATGATTCTTGCTAGTTCTTGAGGGAAAAGAGAGAGGAGATATAGATCCATATTTGCACCAATCACATTCTCCTCTTTGTGAGGAGAGCCCCTTGGATCTTGATCTTGGAGTTCTTCGTGTTCTTCTTCGTTCTTCCTCTCATTTCCTCCATAACATTTGTTGTTATGGTGGGATTTGAGAGAGAAGGACTTGGGCACTCCGTGTGCCCTTGCCATTGCATTTGGTGCATAGGTTTGAGTTCTCCACGGTGATACGTGGAAGTGATAAGTTGAGAAGCTTATTACTCTTGGGTGTTTGAACACCCTAGAGCTTGTTCCTCTTGGGTGCTTTGGCGCCCTAGACGGTTGGTGGTGCCGCGAAGCTTAATCATCGTGCTGCAAAGCTCCGGGCAAGCTTCGGAGTCTCCAATTAGGTTGTGATGATTGCCCCGAGCATTTGAGGTCACCTTAGAGCCACAATCCATTGTGGTGAAGCTTCATGGTGTTGTTGGGAGCCTCCAATTAAGTTGTGAAGTTTGCCCCAACCTTGTTTGTACAGGTTCAGTGACCACCCTCAAGGGTCCCTTAGTGGAATCACGGCATCTTGCATTGCACGAGGGCATGAGGAGATTACGGTGGCCCTAGTGGCTTCTTGGGGAGCCTTGTGACTCCACACTGCTCTAAACGGAGATTAGCATCCGTAAGGGTGTGAACTTCGGGATACATCATCGTCTCCTCGTGCCTCGGTTATCTCTTACCCGAGCCCTTTACTTATGCACTTTACTTTGTGATAGCCATATTGTTTCATGATATATATCTTGTTGGGGAACGTTGCATGGGAAACAAAAAAATTCCTACGCACACGCAAGACCTATCCATGGTGATGAGCATCTACGAGAGGAAGACTAGATCTACATACCCTTGTAGATCGCTAAGCGGGAAGCGTTAAGAAATGCGGTTGATGTAGTCGAATGTCTTCGCGATCCAAATCACCGAGCATCCCGCGATCCCATCACGATCCATCTCGCAATCCAATCATGATCCGTCTCGCGATCTCATCACGATCCGTCCCGCGATCCAATCACGAATCGTCTCGCGATCTTGATCACGGTCCTTCCGATCTAGCGTCGAATGGACGGCACCTCCACCTTCTTGATCTAGCAAGAGGGAGCGGAGAGGTACATGAGTTCTCCAGCAGCACGACGGCATTGCGGCGATGATGGTGGAGCTATTCCAGCAGGGCTTTGCCTAAGCACCACTGAAAACCGATCTAGGGGAGAAACTGCAATCTAGAGGAGAGGTAGCACGTGGCTATTAGGGTTAGCTTTTCCCTCTAAATCCTCTAGTATATATAGGAGGGAGGGAGGAGAGGAGGCAGCCTCAAACCCTCAAGGTTTGGTCGAAATTGAAGGTGGAGGAGTCCTACTCCAATCATATTAGGAGTAGGATTCCTCCTTTCCACCTCTCCACCTTTGGATTTTTTTTCCTTCTCAAACCACTCCAGCCGCATGGTCCCTTAGAGGAGGCTTCGTCCAGCCCACCACGGGCTGGTTTACCTCCTCCCACAGCCCATGTAGCCTCTTGGGTCGAGACACCCCTCCCGATGGTCCCCCAGTACCCTCCCGGCACTCCCGGTACACTACCAATGAGCCCGAAACTTTTCTGGTGACCAAAACAGGACGTCCTATATATCAATCTTTACCTCCGAACCATTCCGGAGCTCCTCGTGACATACGAGATCTTATCCGGGACTCCAAACAACCTTCGGTCACCACCATACATAACTCTATTCTACCGAAACGTCACTGAACCTTAAGTGTGCAGACCCTGCGGGTTCGAGAACTATGTAGACATGACCGAGACACCTCTATGGTCAATAACCAATAGCGGGACCTGGATGCCCATATTGGTTCCTACATATTCTATGAAGATCTTTACCGGTCAAACCTCTATGTCAAGGATTCAATTAATCTCGTATGTTGTTCCTTTTGTTCTTCAGTATGTTACTTGCCCGAGATTCGATCGTCGGTATCTCCATACCTAGTTCAACCTCGTTACCGGCAAGTCTCTTTACTCATTTCTGTAATACAAGATCACGTGGCTAATACTTAGTCACATTGCTTGCAAGGCTTATTGTGATGTTGTATTACCGAGTGGGCCCTGAGATACCTCTCTGTCACACGGAGTAACAAATCGCAGTCTTGATCCATGCCAACCCAACAGACACCCTCAGAGATACCTGTAGAGTACCTTTATAGTCACCCAGTTACGTTGCGACATTTGATACACACAAGGCACTCCTTCGGTGTCAGTGAGTTGCATGATCTCATGGTTATAGGAACAAATACTTGACATGCAGAAAATAGTAGCAATAAACTGACACGATCATATGCTACATTTGTAGTTTGGGTCTTGTCCATCACATCATTATCCTAATGATGTGATTCCGTTATCAAATGACATCTCATGTCCATGGCTAGGAAACCTTAACCATCTTTGATCAATGAGCTAGTTCACTAGAGGCATACTAGGGACATGGTGTTGTCTATGTATCCACACATGTATCTGAGTTTCCGATCAATACAATATTAGCATGGATAATAAACGATTATCATGAGAAAGGAAATATGATAATAACCAATTTATTGTTGCCTTTAGGGCATATTTCCAACAATCTCCCACTTGCACTAGAGTCAATAATCTAGTTCACATCACCATGTGATTCACATTGTTATGAATCTAACACCCAATGAGTTCTGGGGCTCGATCATGCCTTGCATGTGAGAGAGGTCTTTTAGTCAACGGGTCTGCGACATTCATATCCGTGTGTACTTTGCAAATCTCCATGTCAAACTGTAAATACTGCTACCACACTCCACTTGGAGCTATTCCAAATGGTTGCTCCACTATACGTATCCGGATTGCTACTAAGAGTCATCCGGATTGGTGTTAAAGCTTGCATCGATGTTCTTTACGACAAACTCTTTATCACCTCCATAATCGAGAAACATTTCTTTAGTCTTTCAGTTACTAAGGATGATCTTGACCGCTGTCCAGTGATCCACTCCTAGATCACTATTGTACCCCTTGACGGACTCATGGCAAGACACACACAGGTGCGGTACACATCATGTCATACTATACAAAGCCTATGGCTAAGGCATAGGGGACGACATTCGTCCTTTCTCTTTCTTCTGCCGTGGTCGAGCTTTGAGTCTCACTCAACTTCACACCTTACAAAGCAGGCGAGAACACTTCTCTCTGACTGATCCATTTTGAACTCTTTCAAAATCTTGTCAAGGTATGTACTCATTCAAAGTCTCATCAAGCATCTTGATCTATCTCTATAGATCTTGATGCTCAACAATTAGGTAGCTTTATCCAGGTCTTCCTTTGAAAACTTCTTTCAAACAACCCTTTATGCTTTCCAGAAATTCTACATCATTTCCGATCAACAATATGTCAACCACATATGCTTATCAGAAACTCTATAGTGCTCACACTCACTTTATTGTAAATACAAGTTTCTCATAAACTTTGTATAGACTCAAAAACTTTAATCACCTTATCAAACTGTATATTCCAACTCTGAGATGCTTGCTTCAGTCCATAGAAGGATCACTGAAGCTTGCTCACCTTTTAGCATCCTTAGGATTGACAAAACCTTCTGGTTGTATCACATACAACCTTTCCTCAAGTAAACCGTTAAGGAAACGATGTTTTGACATCCATCTGCCAGATTTCATAATTAAAAAATGCAGCAACTGCTAACATAATTCCAACAGACTTTAGCATCGCTAGGAGTGAGAAAGTCTTATCGCAGTCAACTCCTTGAACTTGTCGTAAACTACTTTGCAACAAGTCGAGCTTTATAAATGGCGACATTTACCATCAGCGTTTGTCTTCATCTTAAAGGTCCATTTGTACTTGACGACTTGCGTCCAACAAGTAAGTCTACCAAAGTCTATACTTGGTTTCCATACATGGATCCTTTCTCAGATTACATGGCCTCTAACCATTCGTCGGAATCTGGGCCCATCATCGCTTCTCCATAGCTCATAGGTTCATCGTTGTCCAACAACATGACCTCTAAGACAGGGTTGTCGTACCACTAAGGAGCAGTACACGTCCTTGTCGACCTACGAGGTTCGATAGTAACTTGATCCGAAGCTTCATGATCATCATCATTAACTTCCTCTTCAACTAACGTAGGCTTCACAGAAACATCTTCTTGCGTTGCGCTACTCTCTCGTTGAAACAAAGATTCAACAACCTCATCAAGTTCTATCTTCCTCCCACTCAATTGTTTCGAGAGAAACTTTTCCTTGAGAAAGGACCCAGTTTTAGCAACAAACATTTTATGCTTGGATCTGAGATAGAAGGTTCACCCAACTGTTCTTAGGGTATTCTATGAAGATGCATTTGTCCGCTTTGGGTTCGAGCTCATTAGGTGAAAACATTTTTCCACACACAACGTCGCAGCCCTAAATATTTAGAAATGATAGCTTAGGTTTCTATCAAACCATAATTCACACGGTGTCATCTCAACGGATTTAGATGGTGTCCTATTTAAAGTGAATGTTGTTATCTCTAATGCATAACCCCAAAGCTATAGTGGCAAATCGATAAGAGACATCATAGTTCGCACCATATCCAATAGAGCACGACTACGACGTTCGGACACACCATCACACTATGGTGTTCCAGGTGGCGTGAGTTGTGAAACAACTTTCACATCGTCTAAAGTTGTATGCCAAACTCGTAACTCAAACATTCACCTCCACGATCACATCGCAGACATTTTTATCTTCTTGTCACGATGATCTTAAACTTCACTCTGAATTAGTTTGAACTTTTCAAAAATTCAGACTTGTGTTTCATTAAGTGAATATACACTATATCTACTCAAATCATCAATGAAGGTAAGAAAATAATGATATCCACCGCACGCTACAAGACTCATTGGATTGCATACATCAACATGTATTATTTCCTATAAATCACTTGCCCGCTCCATTAAATCGAAAATAGGGTCCTTAGTCATCTTGCCCGTGAGGCATGGTTCGCATGTCTCAACGATTCGAAATCGAATGAGTCCAAAGATTCATCAGCATGGAGTTTCTTCATGCGATTTATACCAATATGACATTTAGCGGCAGTGTCACAAGTATGTGGTACTATCATTACTAACTTTGTATCTTTTGGCATCAATGTTATGAACATGTGTATTACTACGATCAAGATTCAACAAAACATTCTCACTGGGTGCATGACCATTGAAGGTATTATTTATGTAAACAGAATAACCATTATTCTCTAACTTAAATGAATAACTGTATTGCAATAAACACGATCTAATCACATTCATGCTCAACGCAAAACACCAAATAACATTTATTTAGGTTTGTCACTAATCCCGAAGGTAGAGAGAGCGTGCGATGTTGATCACATCAACCTTGGAAACATTTCCAACACACATCCTCACCTCACCCTTAGCTAATGCTCCGTTTATTCTGTAGCTTTTATTTCGAGTTACTAACATTTAGCAACCGAACCGGTATCCAATACCTACGTGCTACTAGGAGTACTAACAAGGTACACATTATAACACGTACATCAAATATACTTCTGTCGACGTTGCCAGCCTTCTTATCTACCAAGTATCTAAGGTTGTTCCGCTTCAGCGACCGTTGTCCTCATAATAGAAGCACTTAGTCTCGGGTTTGGGTTCAACTTTGGGTTTCTTCATTGGAGCAGCAACTGACTTGCCATCCATGAAGTTTCCCTCCTTGCCCTTGCCCTTCTCGAAACTAGTGGTTTTACTAACCATCAACACTTGACGCTCCTTCTTGATTTCTACCTTTGCGGTGTCAAATATCGCGAACAGCTCAGGGATCATTATTTCTATCCCTGGCATTTTATAGTTCATCACCAAGTTCTAGTAGCTTAGTGACAGTGACTTGGAGAACTATATCAATCACTATCTTATCTGGAAGATCAACTCCAACTCGATTCAAGCGATTGTAGCACCGAGGCAATCTGAGCACATGCTCAAAGATTGAGCTATTCTCTTTCATCTTGCAGGTAAAGAATCTTGTTGGAGATCTCATATCTCACAACACGGGCATGAGCCCGAAATCCTAATTTCAGCTCTTAGAACATCCCATATGTTCCGTGACGTTCAAAACACTTCGGACCCTCTATGCTAAGCCGTAATGCATGACGCACTAAACTATCAAGTAGTCATCAAAACATGCCTATCAGATGTTCACAACATCTACAGACGACGCTAGAGGGGTTGGCGCACCGAGCGGTGCATTAAGGACATAAGCCTTCTGTGCAGCAATAAGGACAATCCTCAGATCACGGACCCAGTCCGCAATATTGCTACCATCATCTTTCAACTCTATTTCTCTAGGAACACACAAAAATACAAGGGAGCTACAGCGTGAGCTAGTAATCTACAACATAATTTGCAAAGACACTACTAACTATGTTCATGATAATGAGTTCAATTAATGAAATTATCTAAGAACTCCCACTCAAATTGACATCCCTCCGGTCATTTGAGTGATACATGATCCAAATTCACCAACTCAAGTCCGATCATCACGTGAGTTGAGGTGGTTTCAATGGTAAACATCATCATGTTGATCATATCTACTATATTACTCATGTTCGCCCTTTCGGTCTCTTGTGTTCCGAGGCCATGTCTGTACATGCTAGGCTCGTCAAGTTTAACCCGAGTGTTCTGCATGTGCAACACTGGCTTGCACCCGTTGTATGTGAACGTAGAGTCTATCACACACGATCATCACGTGGTGTCTAGACACGACGAACTTTCGCAACGGTGCACACTCGGGGAGAACACAATTGATCTTGAAATTTTAGTGAGGGGTCACCTTATAATGCTACCGTCGTCCTAAGCAAAACAAGGTGCATAAAAGGATTAACATCACATGCAAATCATAAGTGACATGATATGGCCATGAACTTGTGCTTTTGATCTCCATCTTGAAAGCACCGGCATGATCTCCATCGTCACTGACATGACACCATGATCTCCATCATCTTGATCTCCATCAACGTGTCGCCATCGGGGTTGTCGCGCCCATCATGCTTCTACTACTATTGCTACCGTTTAGCGATAAAGTAAAGCATTACATAACACTTAATGATTGACACGCAGGTCATACAATAATTAAAGACAGCCCTATGGCTCCTGCCGGTTGTCGTACTCATCGACATGCAAGTCATGATATTCTATGCAACACATGATCATCTCATACATCACATATATCTCATCATGTAATTGGCCATATCACATCATAACATACCCTGCAAAAACAAGTTAGACGTCCTCTAATTGTTGTTGCATGTTTTACGTGGCTGCTACGGGTATCTAGCAAGAACAATTCTCACCTACACATAAACCACAACGGTGATACATAAGTTTCTTTTCAACCTTCTCAAGGACCGCCTTAGTCGAATCCAATCCAACTAAAGTAGGAGAAACAGACACCCGCCAGCCATCTTTGTGCAACGAAGTTACACGTCAGTCGATGGAACCGGTCTCTCATAAGCGTACGAGTAAGGTTGGTCCGGGCTGCTTCATCCCACAATACCGCTGAACCAAAACACGACCAAGAAAGGAAGCAATCTAAGCATCAACACCCACAAACTCTTTGTGTTCTACTCGAGATCTCATCTACATATAGACCTAGCTCATGATGCCACTGTTGGGGAACGTTGCATGGAAAACAAAAATTTTCCTACGCACACGCAAGATCTATCCATGGTGTGAGCATATACGAGAGGGAGAGTGGATCTATATACCCTTGTAGATCGCTAAGCGGGAAGCGTTAAGAAACGCGGTGGATGTAGTCGAACGTCTTTGCGATCCAAATCGCCGAGCGTCCCGCAATCCCATCACGATCCATCTCGCGATCCAATCATGATTCGTCCCGCGATCTCATCCCGATCCGTCCCGCGATCCATTCACGAATTGTCTCACGATCTTGATCACGGTCCTTTCGATCTAGCGCCGAACGGACGGTACCTCCGTGTTCAGCACATGTACAACTCGATGACGATCTCCGCCTTCTTGATCCAACAAGAGGGAGCGGAGAGGTAGTTGAGTTCTCCAGCAGCGCGACGGCGTTGCGGCGATGATGGTGGAGCTATTCCAGCAGGGCTTCGCCTAAGCACCGCTGAAAGCCGATCTAGAGGAGAAACTGCGATCTAGAGGAGAGGTAGCACGTGGCTACTAGGGTTAGTTTTTCCCTCTAAATCCTTTAGTATATATAGGAGGGAGAGAGGGGAGGAGGCAGCCTCAAACCCTCAAGGTTTGGTCGAAATTGGAGGTGGAGGAGTCCTACTCCAATCCTATTAGGAGTAGGATTCCTCCTTTCCACTTGGAAACTCTTTCCACCTCTCCACCTTTGGATTTTTTCCTTCTCAAACCACTCCAGCTGCATGGGCCCTTAGAGGAGGCTTCGGCCAGATCACCAGGGGCTGGTTTACCTCCTCCGACATACCATGTAGCCTCTTGGGTCGATACACCCCTCCCGATGGTCCCCCGGTACCCTCCCGGCACTCCCGGTACACTATCGATGAGCCCGAAACTTTTCTGGTGACCAAAACAGGACTTCCTATATATCAATCTTTACCTCCAGACCATTCCGAAGCTCCTCGTGAAGTCCGGGATCTCATCCGGGACTCCGAACAACCTTTGGTCACCACCATACATAACTCTATACTACCAAAACGTCACCGAACCTTAAGTGTGCAAACCCTGCGGGTTCGAGAACTATGTAGACATGACCGAGACACCTCTACGGTCAATAACCAATAGCGGGACCTGAATGCCCATATTGGTTCCTACATATTCTACGAAGATCTTTATCGGTCGAACCTCTATGTCAAGGATTCAATTAATCCCGTATGTTGTTCCCTTTGTTCTTCGGTATGTTACTTGACCGAGATTCGATCATCGGTATCTCCATACCTAGTTCAACCTTGTTACTGGCAAGTCTCTTTACTCGTTTCCGTAATACAAGATCCCGTGACTAACACTTAGTCACATTGCTTGCAAGGCTTATTGTGATGTTGTATTACCGAGTGGGCCCTGAGATACCTCTTTGTCATACGGAGTAACAAATCCCAGTCTTGATCCATGCCAACCCAACAGACACCCTCGGAGATACCTGTAGAGTACCTTTATAGTCACCCAGTTACGTTGCGACGTTTGATACACACAAGGCACTCCTTCGGTGTCAGTGAGTTGCATGATCTCATGGTTATAGGAACAAATACTTGACATGTAGAAAATAGTAGCAATAAACTGACACGATCATATGCTACGTTTGTAGTTTGGGTCTTGTCCATCACATCATTATCCTAATGATGTGATCCCGTTATCAAATGACATCTCATGTCCATGGCTAGGAAACCTTAACCATCTTTAATCAACGAGCTAGTTCACTAGAGGCATACTAGGGACATGGTGTTGTCTATGTATCCACACATGTATCTGAGTTTCCGATCAATACAATATTAGCATGGATAATAAACGATTATCATGAACAAGGAAATATGATAATAACCAATTTATTATTGCCTTTAGGGCATATTTCCAACATATCTTGCTATCACTTAGTTGTTTATCTTTCTTAGCATAAGTTGTTGGTGCACATAGGTGAGCCTAGTTGTTTTAGGTTTTGTACTTGACAAATTAAACATTTGTTTTAATTCGCATTTGTCAAGCCTAAACCGTAATTATTTTGAAGCGCCTATTCACCCGCTCTAGGCGACATCCACGTCCTTTCAATGATTTATTGAACAATGGTATATATATTCGATATTGTAGATGCTGACATTTTTAATATAAATTTGATCAAACTGTGCAAAGTTTGACTTGACAGAAATCTAATACGTAAAGTAAAAAGGACTGGAAGGAGTAGTTGATAACATGCAAAATCTCACCTCATCACACATGCCATCTCATCAAAGGTCCACTCAACATGCATTGCAATTTTTTTCCATTATACTATGACGCTTATACTCAATAATTAGTTTGAACTATACAATAATCAAATAGTATATATAATATGTATTATTTGTTTAGTTCATATAATATTAATTCGAATATTCATGTTTTATACAATCAAATTTCTCAAAATATGTTGTAATTGATTCCCGCATCAATGCACGAGTATCATCTACCTAAGACCAACTCCGACACGGCGATCGATTTCGTCAGCACGTGTCCATTTGGATCATCGCGGACAAAATTGATGGCCCAACATGTCGATCCATATCCAAATCGTGTCTGTTCCCAGTCCACGCTGGCCCATTTCAGGCCCAATTCTGGGCCAGATTTGCATCGGCGCGGACACGAAATGGACGCGTAACGCGTCCCCTCCGTGTCCGCCGCGGGACCACCATTCAGCCCTTCAACCACCACCCGTGTCTTATTTAATGCCATCGCTTTCCTCTGGGCCCGCCTGGCAGTGGGTGGAAGGTCCGCGTGGCCGTCCTTTTTAATGGAAGCGTGTGACGGGGCCATCCTCATCCACTTCCTTACTTTCGTCCACATCTGGCCACGCATGCTCCCTCGCAGACGACCAGAAAACCCTAGTAGCCAACCAACCAGCCACCCATGGGTTTTTTTCAATGGGGAGGGGAAGGGGAAGGGGAGCACCGATGCGAGCTCTTCTCACGAGCGCTTGCTGATGCCACCGCCGCCGCCATCGCCGCCTGCTAGGCGAGGCTCACCACCGATGTGGGGCCGGCTGTACATACCAGTCCACCAGGCGTGGTGGCACAACAGTACCGCCGGCCTCTGCAGTATCCAGACGTCAACCTGCCCCATGGTTGGCATCTGGATCCGCAGCGGATCCTCATTTCAGCAGTGCCCCGATCAGCGCAGGCACACACGGAGGAGGTTCGCTGAAGCAGCAAGCCATGCGTGCCTACGTGCCAGACTCCCCCAACTGGAAGCGCTGGTTCGCGCTAGAGCATGAGGAGGAGCGCCGGCGGGGAGTCCACATCGACCACTTCGTCCCTCCTCCGCCTCCCTAGGGCCTGTCGGAGGAGGAGGACAAAGAGGCAGCGTACCAAGCGGCCCTCGAGCTGGCCCTCCAGCAAGCGCTGGAGGCCATCAGGATCGAGGAGGACGCATAGTGGGAGGGCCTGGACTGCGCCTCGCCTTGTCGGCTGTGGGGGACTCCATCCACGCCCCGTTGAAAGTCCCGGAGCTTTTGCCGCCACCGCCCACCTTGAGCCCAAGGCGGAGCCGGAGCCGGAGCCCACGCCCTCGCGAAAGCGCTTGCCGCCTCCGCCCACTTGTCCAGTTGAGAAGTACGAGTGGGTGGGCGTGCTCCGCGAGTGGATGAGCGCGCTGGCCGTCTACTACAACGCCATGCAGGAGGAGGAGGCGGCCCACCTCGAGGAATGAAGGCAACACTGGCTCGCCGAGGAGGAGGCGGATGGCTAGCGGCAGATGCGGTGGGAGGAGGAGGAGGAGGAGGAGGCGCTACACCTCGAGGAGGAAGAGGAGGAGCATGCCCGGCTTGCCGCAATGCCGCCGCAGCAAACGTCGAAGGAGCACGCCCGGCTTGTCGTAATGCCGTTGCAGCAGACACTAGAGGAGCGCGCCCGTCTTGCTGCAATGCCACCGCAACAGACGTCGGAGGAGGCTGCCCTGGCAGCCTACCAGGCGGCATTCCCGTGGGCTAGGCCGGCCCCCACCTTCATCGACCTCACCGGCAGCGATGAAGACGACAAGGGCAAAGGCAAGGTGGACGGATAGGGCGGTGTGCGGGGCGGACTTTTTTTCATTTTTATTAATGTTTAATTATGTTTTAATTGGATTTTGACCGGCGGTTGACCAACCACCTATGTTTAATTATAATTTTACTTACGTGTGATGTGGCCTCGTGTTTTTTTTTCAGATGTAATTTTGGGTCTCGCTCCCGTTAGACGCACCAGCCGATTCAAATAAAAAAGTAGACGTGTTCGTTTGCCTGGCCGACCCAAACAAACGAAAAGCGCATAAATCGCGCATCCGTTTGAATTGTCCGGTTGAAGTTGCTCTAAATACTTCATTCCCAAACCTTTAACTCTCTCTCATGGCAGAGCTGCTGCATTTTGCTAAAAAAAGAAATTCTAGAGGGCTCACGTGATTAAACAACAATAACGCATGGTATAAGTAATCTGCATCGGACACACCAACACTTGCTCTTGCTCATCCAGTCATATCGTAGTACATCAGATTAACAGCTTAGATTTTTAGAATTTTCCTTGTTTGGAGTAATAAAAATTGGTACCATCTCTACCAACAGCGACCTGCCGTGTTCCATTCTTGGTTGTTACCGCTGTAACATCAGCGATACCACGTAATCCAGACGAACTCATCTCTACAATTCAGCTGTCCACTAACGCAGTACGCAGCCATTTTGGGCCTGCATCGAGCACACCGAGAGACCATCGGTGGTACACACGTACGTGCGCCTATATAAACCCCTCGAACCAGCCACGACTCGCCATCAGTACCCACGACGAGTCAAGTCCAAGCAATGGCGAACACCAAGCTCGCGTTCGTGGCCATGCTGGTGATCCTACTGCAAGCGTCCACGCAACACGCTGCCGCGCGACACCACGGCGGCGGTGGCACCCCTGGCGTGATGACGATAAACGACTTCGACAGAGTGCGAGGGCGGCACGCCGTCGGAGTGCGACGGCAGGTACCACAGCAACAAGGACATGGTGGCGGCGCTGTCCACGCGCTGGTACGAGGGCGGGCGCCGGTGCGGGAGGATGATCCGCATCACCAGCGCGCGCAGCGGGCGCGCCGTGGAGGCCAAGGTGGTGGACGAGTGCGACTCCAAGCGGGGGTGCGGGGACGACGTCGTGGACACCTCCCTCGCCGTGTGGAAGGCGCTCGGGCTCGACCCCAACGCCGACGAGGCCCCCATCACCTGGTCCGATGCCTGAAACCGTGCGTGCTGCATCCGCCCGTCGACGGCAGTGCTCACGGCGCCATACCGCATTATCGATCGAGTTAGCCAGTCGGGGCAAGTGTCGGTGTCGTTGCTACGTGTCAGAATAAACTACGTGTATGGATGGCAGTGCGGACATGTCGGTGTCAGTATGAGTTCAATTGGTGTTTCCACTTTCTACCGTGTAATAATCCAGTTATTCTGTCTAATCTGGCAAAAATATTATTCTGTCTATTTTGCATTGTACTTATCCTCTCGTTGTTACAGAAGAATAAACATCAGCTCTGCTTAAAAAAAAAGGTCTATCTAGATCTTAATCGATTGAGACCTCACAAAATCTAAATCGACTGATGACGTCAGCATGTGTATAGAAGTTTTTATCCGTTATGGGCTGCGTTTGTACTTCTACTGGGCTTTTGTTGCCAGATTTTCTTTCTTGCACGTGCTTTGGTTGTACGACCAAACATGTGTGTTTTGCTATCCAGCTACAGCCTCAACAATTCCGAAAAACAAACTGCAATCTGAACACGTGACACAGATTTTTTTTGTGTTCAAATTATTGCATTTGTTTAATTGTCTTTGCCCTAATAAATCCTTGTATATGTGTGCGGTGCTTGTATTTTTTTAGATGGGCATGCGGCTTATTATCATTTTTTATTTGTAGAAAAATACAACGATTTGAACACAAGAAAAGATACTGCAGAAAAATAATAATTTTGTTGCACACATATAACCGATGTGCATGCACAAGCAATGGATTAAAAAACAAAACAAACATAAACATTAATAATAAAACATACCTACCGAGCCACACTACCCCCTCCCCGCGTGCGGCGTCTTATTGTGCACAGTGTTACACCGCTTGAAGTTGCATGCGGGGTGAAGTATATGTCGTTATACCAGCAGCAAATGTACAACAAGGTTGCACGTTTGCAATATCAAAATTTTAAAAGCAGTATAAAAATAAAAAATAAAAGAAGAAAAAACAACACTAAATTTCAATGGCGTTGAACACATGAAGTTATAGTCGATAGCGATAGTGCAACCAGATGACAATATTTCAAACTTTAAAAAAACTTATTGTTTAATATAAAATTTAAAACCAAATAAGTAGCCAAAATCATATGAAAAATAAAATATGAAAAATGGTTGCATTTGTAGTTGCGTGTCTAGTGTGTCCCTTTCTCGCGACAAAACCATCACAGAGTTATTGGGGGGAGACGCTAACAGTTGTATGCCTACTGACAAACATGCAACGATGCCCCTCCCCCAAAATAATACCATAGAGTTGCAGTCGCATTGAAGATGTGCAGTTGCAGTAGGGGACGACGCTTGTAATTGCATGCCTAGTGACAGACATGCAATTGTTGCTCCTAACAAAACATGACCGAGTTGCAATAATAGGATGACACTTGTAGTTGCATACCTGGTGGCAGACATGCAATTGCCTCTCTCGACAAAACACTATAGAGTTGCACTCGCGTTGAAGACATGCAGTTGTAGTTGGGAGCGACAGCTGCAGTTGCATGCCTAGTGGCAGACATGCAACTGCTGCTCTGAAGAAAACATCATAGAGTTGAGTCGTATTGAAGACACTAGATCATCGAAGACGCGCGTTGCTGCGCCTATCTATTATTGCAATAGAATGATAGGAATCACAATAAGTATAAATGCATAAACATGAGAGATAAATTTGCAAACATTTACCCATATATTTATTGGTTGCCAAAGAACAGAATTTAATGAATTTGCATGAAAATAATGTGGTGAAAACCGTAGAAGTTAAGGGTCGAAGTAGTCGGGAAGAGAGGGGCTTAAAAAATATTTGGAATAATCCCGTAAATAATCAAATACAAAAGATGGATGAGTTGAAACTTTAAGGATCACTTACAAATTACCAAGTGGGAAAAAGTTTCTTAATATAACACACAAAGGAAGAAATAGACATCCATTCTTAGAAATTACAAATTTCATACATTAGAAACCTGATATGAGACGTACGTGTTATATGGTAGCAACAATTAGTAGTACACACAAACTAAGATCCTTTCCAAGATGTAGAACGCGTCATTCCTAGTAAAAATGCAGAGGTGATCCGATGTTGTCAAATAGAGTACATGCAGACATAATTATAGTTAGGCTGGTGATTTTTTAGGACAAAAGCGTAAAGTATAAACATATACACCAACGGGCATGATTACCTGAATGGATGGGACTTGAAATGGACTTGGATTTGAGCCATCTTTCTTACAGCTGCCATAAGGAGAGATGAGGGGCAACGATACCCGCCCCTTTGTCTACAGTATATGACACGAGTAAAATCCTGATGAGATGGGGTTCTCAACAACAATGCGAAGCCGAGGAAAGCCTTGGCCTCCTTACTTCACCTTATTAGCTAGGAGATTTGAAAGGAGAGGAATGTCCATTTGTTCAGAACCAAGGGGGCGCCAATGGCGGTGATTGTGCGCAATACTAAAGAGGATGCGTCTATCTGGGCAGTTGCGGGCGCTATACATTTGTGTAATTTGATGTCATGAGAATAGGCCTTTGTCTAATTTCCCCTTTGACGGGGCTGTTATGTCCAAAACCATACTCTTCTCCTTATTCAATGAAAATGAGAAATCTTTAAAAAGGGGGTGGGGGGTGGGGTGGCGACGATAATGGATGAGACCATGAGAAGAACTCACTGGAAAGAAAGAAAAACCAATGCTCCGCTTGAGTTGTACATCAACTCATCCTTGTTCTTGTATCATGGCTAGGTCATGTAACATCAGCCCCATCAAATGTACATGGAATCTTATCAAAATTTTGTAGATCAAACGCTGCTTCCTTCCAACTATCTGACATCAAACTTAAGCAAGCAATAAAAGTTTTAGTACGATATCAAGTAGCAAAGAAAATGCAAGTACAGTTCACAAAAGCATAACCTGTAATTTTATTATAATAAATACTATTTGATCGAGATGCAATTTTGAGACATAGATTAGTCCAAAAGTGATATATATACAACTTGATTTATTACAGCAGTGAGCCCTTCCCTTGGTAGTATCCAAGAATGGTACAACTGAAAACACAATACTTAGGTTTCCACCAAGGGAATGAAACCTTAATCTTCATTGACCAATTGAACCGAAAAAAATATAGGGTGCACTATTAAGTGTGATTAAGTTGCGATAACCGATCTATCTTGTGTAACTAAGCCTAATAAATCAGTACACCGCAACCTCTTTTTTATGTGTTCTTTAGATAGCTAAAAACTGATGCCAAGTAGTTACCTCTTTCTAACAGATCTAATCACAAATACACCGAAATTTTGTATAATATGGAGTTAATTCTATAATGATCAGTAACAAACGGTTAAATAGTCTTCACTGGAATCAGAAAAATAGTCTCAAAGTGGTATGCAAAAGTTATGGAGATGCTCAAGATCGGATTGAAAATTGAAATTAAATTAGACTTCCAAAATGTGGATGCACCTTATCAAGGCCTGTTTCGTCAAAGCTCAACTTTTATCTCTGAAACTCATTTCTATTTTGAGGGTTATCTTTGAAACTCATTTCTATTTGCCTGCAAATTAAAAAGATCACCCTGCAAACATAGAATGTGACACCATCTTGTTAGCATGCATGGAAAGAATTTTTTAGTGCAATCGGAACTGATGATATAGCAAATTGCACAAAAAGTACAATAAATGATACTAGAAGAAGGGGAGAAACACTACAAAATTCAAACCTAAAGTGCAACAGGGAAGGGAAACCAAGCCCTGATGAAGAATGTGGCATAGGTATCTTGGAAAAACATATTGCACAATTGAAGTTGTGCATGTTTCTCGGTATATGCCACACACTATAAGAAAGTCACCAACTGATGTGATAACCAATGTCTCAAACGTATGATCTGCTACACTTTTCAAAATCGTATTTGAAATTTAGAAATATTTACAACTAACTACTTGGCCCTGGATGGAACCAAATAGAAACAACTAATTCCATTGATTGACACCAAATGCAAGTACCTAGCTGAAGCAAAGGTACTATTGTCAATATGATTCAAGTATAATTTCCATCTCACAAGAAACATGTGGTTTATTTGACTTAAGCACATAACATCAAAAAGATTGTTAGCGTAACAATGTTTTGTTGATCTCTCCTTCCACTGCAAAGTATGACAGAGCTGAAGATAAGGAATCAGTCAGTACGCATGAAGAAACAAAATTTAAAGAGAGCCTCATGCAGGGTGGTCTGCAGACCTCACGACAGCGGTGTTGATAGGATGGAAGGATGCTCAGCCTTTAGCCGAGAGGCGCTGCAAGACCAGAAGCAGGGTGCTGAAGGCTGCGGAACCATCTTCAACACATGTACCACAAAAGAGTATCAACTTGCTTAATTCCATGCATGTCTGCAATCCAAACAACAATAATGTGTATCATAAAAAAATACTGGAATAGATGAAACACATTCCTTGAAGTTTATAAGGAATTATAAGTGCAGATTTGTAACCCAAGGGCAAATCATTGTGCATGTGTACACATACTTGAAAATAATACAATCACATGAATTTATGGGGAAATTGATAGGAAATCAATGTTCGTCATATCGAGATAAGATTTCGATTCTTAATCTGCAAAATAGGACCAATAAAGAAAATTGCAGTCTTGATCTAGAGGACCTAAGGGTGACGGATGTGGTTCATAGAAAAGGTAAAATCCAAGGAACTCACTGATGAGGAAAGGAATGGACACGAGCTACTGTAGAGGACGATTTTGACGGAAGCAGTAGGGGTGACGATCTGAAAGAGAGAGAAAATTGTCTCAATTCTGAACTTAGCTAAGAGTGTTCAACAATATAAATAACCGTGCTACCTAGCATCTCAAAATCATACAACACTTGATTCAACTTAATGGGTAGACCCAATGTAGAGGGTTAAGTTGCTCCTTTCTCATATTAGCCATGCACCCAACTATCAAAATCTCAAAGTTTTGGGTGAAAATCATCCAGCTAATTTTTGAGATTCAGACAACACTTGAGAGGCATGGAAAATTAGGCAAAACCGATAGAATGGAGGCCAATCGGAGACAGGGACTACCTGCTTGCCGAGGATGACGAGGCCGGGGCTCTCCTGGAGCGCAAAGGCACGGAGTATCTTGGCGATGACGAAGAGAAGGAGAGGGCAGGCCAGGTCGGAGCCGTGGAGGACGTGGACGGTGGCCTTGATGGGGTAGACGGTGGTGGCGATGACATTAGCGGCGGCGCCGGCTTCACGCAGGCGGAGCGCCTCCTCGACGGCGATAGGTGTAGCGTGACAGCCGCCAGGAGACCGCGAAGCCTAGCAGACACCTTTCTCCCTCCCTCGCAGATCGAGCGCTGGAGCCCTTCCCCTTCTCGATCTCTCCGCACCGGCCTCCTCTCCAAACGAATCGCCTTCCTCTCGCAATGACCTGGTCATGTCGCTTGTTTTATTTTTCGGGAGGGATTCGAATGGTTAGATGACTGGGCTACGGATGGGTTAGCAGAAAAGGCCCAGTTTACCACGTGCATTCGTTTCGGCCCGTGGAGCAGCAACCCAGGACAGCTGCGTCAGAATACACACACTGCGGAAAAGATTGTTTTTTAAACAAGATCTAACGCCAGGAATGCCTATATCATAGAAATGGATGGCCGAAAATACAAATCGCTGAGAGAGCTCGGTTTAGGCTCAGTTTTACTCTTCTTAATGTAGTTGCAGTCGAGGACAACACTTGCAGTTGCATGCTAACAAAACATTCAACTGCTCTCCTAACAAAACATCATAGAGTTGCAGGCAAGGGTGTTACTTGCAGTTACGTGCCTAGTGACAAAGATGCAACTACTCCTTCCCGAAGAAACACCACATAGTTGCAGTGACGTTGAAGACATGTAATTGCAGCCCGGGGCTATACTTGCAGTTACATGCCTAGTAACAGAGATGCAACAACTACTTCTCTATCAACCCAACATAGTGAAAATAAACAGAGCATATAAACACGATGAAATTATTATTTTGAGTAATACAAGAATTAAAACAAAGTAAAAATGATATAAGAGGCAAGATATGAATAAATAAAATGAAACAAAAGTCCATGTTGAAAAGGCAACATCGTCTTAGTATAAAAAAATAGGTCCCATTATAAAAAAATAGGACAACAACATGTGATAATAAAAATTGATAATGCGTGTCCAAATGTACGTGCTTTAAAATGTTAATAAATCCATAATTGCAAAATAAGTAATAAAAAATAAAAATAAAGTAATGAAATGAGGAAAATACAAAAAGGAAGTAAAAGAAGGGGGAAAAGGTAGACAAGTACACGTGTTACACAGAGAGCGAGCTGTCCGAGTAACTACCTTCTTCTCTACATACACGGCACACACAAGGCCAATAAAAAAATAAAGGAAGAAAGAAAATACAAAGTTTTACATTTTTTAGGGGTAAATACAAAGTTTTACATGGAAGTCCTATGAGAAAATAAGACAAAAGAAAGGACCACAACCTAGATCAGAATGCAAGTTAATTAGCTACAGCCCACGTAGTGAAAAGGCAGACGCTGCCGCTGCCAGCCTTTGAAATAAGAAAGGCCCCTTACGTAGACAGGCCGAAACAAGGACACTCAACACCAAGCGCAAATCTTCAAGCACTAGTAGAAAACAGGGTTTTGATCCAGTCCGGGTCAGCCCATTAGTTCCGGTTCAGTCACGAACCGGGATCAATGGGGCAACGGTTCCGGTTCGTGAGGCCAGGGGGGCGGACGGATCACGTGGGGCATTAGTCCCGGTTCGTTTAGAACCTTTGGTCCCGGTTCCAGACACGAACCGGGACCAATGTGCTTCGCTCCTGGCCCACAACCATTGGTCCCGGTTCGTGGCTGGATCCGGAACCAAAGGGGGTCCTTTAGTCTCGGTTCCAGCCACGAACCGGGACCAATGAGATGCCTATATATACCCCCTCGCCAGCGAGCAGAGCACTCCATATTGTTCTGTTTTTCAGACCGGCGAGGGGAGAGCTTTGTGGTGCTCTAGCTTACCTCCTATGCACATGAGGTGTTTGATGAAATGCCCAAGCCAAACTTAAGCTTTCTCCTTTTGAAACTCCTTGTCCAAACTCCATTTTCGTCAAGATTTGTCTAGGTTTGGTGGTCCATCCTGTCCCATCTCCGTCCTGAAACCGCCGTCGATCGCCCGCGCGTGGTGAGCCTCTTGATCTTATCTTCTTGCTAAAAGAAAAATATACTTACCCGTATGATTTTCTTACTTTTATTATTATCTATTATTATATAGTGCCATGGTTATGGTATCCTCCCACGTCGGCCCTCGTCCAGTCTATGATTCAGATATAGTATATTATCTTTTATATAACTATTTCACACATCTAATGTCTATGACAGTTAATTATGCCACCAACTTGACGTAGATGTTTTTATCTATATGAAGTAGTTGAACCAGAAATGGATACCGACTATACAATTATGCTCGAGAAGTTAACTAAAGCTGAAAAAGAAATCGATCATTTGAAAGAAAAATTGAAAAGAACTGAAGATGAGAAGAAGAGATTGGAGTTGCATGTTGCCGATATCGTCGACGATCACAAGACCAAGATGGATGCAATGCGCTTGAAGCTTAGGAAGATTAGAAAAATATGCCATTCATACTGAGGCTTGGTATCATTATGCCGTTGGATCAATTGGTACCTTAGTAGCGGTTATGATTGCATTTGTTGTTGCATTTAATTTTTTTACATAGTTTCGTTGTATGTTTTAATTAGATGCTCTAGAGAGCTATATGTTGTTCAATAATGACAACTATGTATGAACTGTATATATTTATTTTGGTCATTATTATACTTTGGCTTTAATGTGATGATGAATTTCTATTAATTTGGTCACTTTTCTATTCATGATATGTTGTAATGGTTTTTAATACACTTTATTATATAACGCACGCAGATGAACCGACAATGGATGTACGATGACCGACGCACCTCCGAGTATATTAAGGCCGTGCATAATTTTCTCGAAGCGGCTGAGGCAAACAAGCAGAATGGTTTTATGCCTTGTCCATGTACTGTCTATGAGAATACGAAGTCTTTCTCCAACTCTAAAACCCTTCACTTCCACCTGCTTCAGAAGGGTTTTATGCCACACTATAATGTTTGGACCAAGTACGGAGAAAGAGGGGTTATGATGGAAGACAACGAAGAAGAAGAGGATGACGACAACTACCCCCCTGAATACGGTGATGCTGCAATGGGGGAAGCTGAGGTTCAAGAAAATGAAATGCCTTTTGTAACAGATGAGTTTACGTCCGAAACCCTGATACTTCGAAAGAGACTATCCGTTTTGTACACGAAGTGCATCTAGCTTTCGCCATAACCCTCTCAACTTTTTAGCACATGCTATGTGGGTGAAATGATGATACCATGCCAACTTTCAACCTTTTCAGAGTTCATTTGTAGTGCTATTCAATTTCAGTGTCATTTAGCTCAAAAAAATCAATAACTACATAAAAAATAACAAATGAAGTCGGGAAGGGTTGAAAATTGATGATCTGTCTTTGAATGGTGCATTTTGAACACACAAAAAGTATGGAGTTCAAATAAGTTCAAGAAAATGAAATGCCTTTCGTAACCGATGAGTTTCTGTCCGAAACCCTGATACTTCGAAATAGACTATGTTTTGTACACGAAATGCATCCAGCTTTTGCCGTAACCCTCTCAACTTTTTAGCACATGCTATGTGGGTGAAATGATGATACCATGCCATCTTTCTGATGGGGAACGTCGCATGGGAAACAAAATTTTTCCTACGCACACGCAAACCTATCCATGGTGATGAGCATCTACGAGAGGGAGAGTGGATCTACGTACCCTTGTAGATCGCTAAGAGGGAAGCGTTAAGAAACGCGGTTGGTGTAGTCGAACTTCTTCCCGATCCAAATTGCCGAGCGTCCCGCGATCCAATCACGAACCGTCCCGCGAACACATCATGATCTGTCCCGCGAACCCATCACGATCCGTCTCACGATCTTGATCACGATCTGTCCCGCGAACTCATCACGATCCGTTCCGTGATCACATCACGAACCGTCTCGCGATCTCGATCACGGTCCTTCCGATCTAGCGCCGAACGGACGACACCTCCGCGTTCAGCACACGTGCAGCTTGATGACGATCTCCACCATCTCGATCCAGCGAGAGGAGGGGGAGAGGAGAGAGAGTTCACCGGCAGCGTGACGGCGCTCCGGTGATGGTGGTGGAGCAATTCCGGCAGGGCTTCGCCTAAGCGTTGCAGAAAACCGATCTAGAGGAGAAACTATGCACCGGTGTAACGGGTAGCATGTGGCCGGAAATTCTGTCCAAAAACCACCCAATACACTAGTATATATAGGAGGAGAGGAGAGGAGAGGCAGCCAAGGCCTTTGGGTCGGCCTAAATAGGAGGTGGGAAGCAATCCTACTTCACCTCCAATCCTAGTTGGAGTAGGATTGCCTCCTATTGGCTGATTTTCCACTTTTTGCTCTAGGACTTTCTCTCCTGCGCCATGGGCCTTTGTGGCTGTTTTCCCAGCCCACTAAGGGCTGGTTAATACTCTACCACAGCCCATGGACCTCTTGGGGTCGAAGTACCCCTCCCGGAGGTCTCCCGGTACACTACCGGCACTCCCGGTACACTACCGATGAGCCCGAAACTTTTTCGGAAACCAAACTGGGACTTCCTATATATGAATCTTTACCTCCGGACCATTCCGGAGCTCCTCGTGACGTCCGGGATCTCATCCGGGACTCCGAACAAACTTCGGTCACCACCATACATAACTCTACACTACCGAAACGTCACCGAACCTTAAGTGTGCAGACCCTGCAGGTTCGAGAACTATGTAGACATGACCGAGACACCTCTACGGTCAATAACCAATGGTGGGACCTGGACGTCCACATTGGTTCCTACATATTCTACGAAGATCTTTATCGGTCGAACCTCTATGTCAAGGATTCAGTTAATCCCGTATAACGTTCCCTTTGTTCTTCGGTATGTTACTTGCCCGAGATTCGATCGTCGGTATCTCCATACCTAGTTCAACCTCGTTACTGGCAAGTCTCTTTACTCGTTCCGTCATACAAGATCCCGTGACTAACACTTAGCCACATTGCTTGCAAGGCTTGTTGTGATGTTGTATTACCGAGTGGGCCCTAAGATACCTCTCCGTCACACGGAGTAACAAATCCCAGTCTCGATTCATGCCAACTCAACAGATACCATCGGAGATACCTGTAGAGCACCTTTATAGTCACCCAGTTACGTTGCGACGTTTGATACACACAAGGCACTCCTCCGATATCTATGAGTTGCATGATCTCATGGTCATAGGAACATATACTTGACATGCAGAAAACAGTAGCAATAAACTGACACGATCATATGCTATGTTTGTAGTTTGGGTCTTATCCATCACATAATTCTCCTAATGATGTGATCCCGTTATCAAATGACATCTCATGTCCATGGCTAGGAAACCTTAACCATCCTTTGATCAACGAGCTAGTCCATTAGAGGCATACTAGGGACATGGTTTTGTCTATGTATCCACACATGCATTTAAGTCTCCGATCAATACAATTATAGCATGGATAATAAACGATTATCATGAACAAGGAAATATGATAATAACTAATTTATTATTGCCTCTAGGGCATATTTCCAACAGTCTCCCACTTGCACTAGAGTCAATAATCTAGTTCACATCACCATGTGATTCGCATTGTTATGAATCTAACACCCAATGAGTTCTGGGGCTCGATCATGCTTTGCATGTGAGAGAGGTCTTATAGTCAACGGGTCTGCGATATTCAAATCCATGTGTACTTTGCAAATCTCTATATCAAACCGTAAACACTGCTACCACACTCCACTTGGTACTATTTCCAAATGGCTGCTCCACTATACGTATCCAGATTGCTACTACGAGTCATACGGATTAGTGTTAAAGCTTGTATCGACGTAACTCCTTACGACGAACTCTTTATCACCTCCATAATCGAGAAACATCTCCTCAGTCTCTTAGTTACTGAGGATAATCTTGACTGCTGTCCAGTGATCCACTCCTGGTTCACTCTTGTACCCCCTGACGGACTCATGGCAAGGCACACACAGGTGCGGTACACAACATGGCATAATATAGAGCCTATGGCTAAGGCATAGGGGACGACATTCGTCCTTTCTCTTTCTTCTGCCGTTGTCGAGCTTTGAGTCTCACTCAACTTTCACACCTTACAAATCAGGCGAGAACTCTTTCTCTGACTGATCCATTTTGAACTCTTTCAAAATCTTGTCAAGGTATGCACTCATTGAAAGTCTCATCGAGCATCTTGATCTATCTCCATAGATTTTGATGCTCAACAATTAGGTAGCTTCATCTAGGTCTTCCTTTGAAAATCACTTTCCAGATGACCGTTTTATGCTTTCCAGAAACTCTACATTATTTCTGATCAACAATATGTCATCCACATATACTTATCAGAAATTCTATTGTGCTCCCACTCACTTTATTGCAAATACACGTTTCTCATAAACTTTGTATAAACATCAAAACTTGATCACCTCATCAAAGCGTATATTCCAACTCCGAGATGCTTGCTTCAGTCCATGGAAGGATCACGGAAGCTTGCACACCTTTTAGCATCCTTAGGCCTGACAAAACCTTCTAGTTGTATCACATACAACCTTTCCTCAAGTAAACCGTTAAGGAAACGATGTTTTGACATCCATCTGCCAAATTTCATAATTGAAAACATAGCAACTGCTAACATAATTCCAACAGACTTTAGCACCACTACGAGTGAGAAAGTCTCATCGTAGTCAACTCCTTGAACTTGTCACAAACATCTTTGCAACAAGTCGAGATTTACAAATAGTGACATTCACCATCAGTGTCTGTCTTCATTTTAAAGATCCATTTGTACTCAACGACCTGCCGTCCAATGAGCAAGTCTACCAAAGTCTACACTTAGTTTTCATACATGGATCCTATCTCGGATTTCATGGCCTCTAACCATTTGTCGGAATCCGGGGCCATCATCGCTTCTCCATAGCTCATAGGTTCATCGTTGTCCAACAACATGATCTCCAAGACAGAGTTGTCGTACCACTTAGGAGTAGTACACATCCTTGTCGACCTACGAAGTTCGACAGTAACTTGATCCTGAAGCTTCATGATCATCATCATTAACTTCCTCTTCAACTAACGTAGGCTTCACAGAAACATCTTTCTGCGCTGCGCTACTCTCTGGTTGAACAAAGGTTTAACAACCTCATCAAGTTCTATCTTCCTCCCACTCAATTCTTTCGAGAGAAACATTTCCTCGAGAAAGGATCCATTTAAGCAACAAACACTTTGCACTAGGATCTGAGATTGAAGGTTCACCCAACTGATCTTAGGGTATTCTATGAAGATGCAATTTGTTCGCCTTGGGTTCGACCTCATTAGGTGAAAACATTTTCCACACAAGTGTCACATCCCCAAATATTAGGAAATGACAGCTTAGGTTTCTATCAAACCATAATTCACATGGTGTCATCTCAACGGATTTAGATGGTGCCCTATTTAAAGTGAATGTAGTTGTCTTTAATGCATAACCCCAAAATTATAGTAGTAAAATGACAAGAGACATCATAGCACGCACCATGTCCAATAGAGCATAACTATGATGTTCGGACACACCATCACACTATGGTGTTCCAGGTGGCGTTTAGTTGTGAAACAACTTTCACATTGTCTTAAGTTGTATGCCAAACTCGTGACTCAGATATTCACCTCCACGATCATAGTGCAGTCATTTTTATCTTCTTGTCACGATGATCTTTAAACTTCACTCTGAATTTGCTTGAACCTTTCAAACGATTTAGACTTGTGTTTCATTAAGTAAATATACACTATATATACTCAAATCATCAGTGAAGGTAAGAAAATAACGATATCCACTGCACGCTACAAGACTCACTAGATTGCATACATCAACATGTATCATTTCCAATGAATCACTTGCCCGCTCCATCCAACGGGGTCCTTTAGTCATCTTGCCCAAGAAGCATGGTTCGCATGTCTCAACTGATTCGAAATCGAATGAGTCCAAATATCCATCAGCATGGAGTTTCTACATGCGCTTTATACCAATATGACATTTAGCGGCAGTGCCACAAGTATGTGGTACTATCATTATTAACTTTGTATCTTTTGACATCAATGTTATGAACATGTGTACTAGTACGATCAAGATTTCAACAAACCATTCTCATTGGGTGCATGACCATTGAAGGTATTATCCATGTAAACAGAATAACCATTATTCTCTAACTTAAATGAATAACCGTATTGCAATAAACATGATCTAATCATGTTCATGCTCAACACAAAACACCAAATAACATTTATTTAGGTTCGTCACTAATCCTGGAGGTAGAGAGAGCGTGCAATGTTGATCACATCAACCTTGGAAACACTTCCAACACATATCGTCACCTCACCCTTAGCTAGTTCTCCGTTTATTCCGTAGCTTTTATTTCGAGTTACTAACATTTAGCAACCGAACCGGTATCCAATACCCAGGTGCTACTAAGAGTACTAGCAAGGCACACATTAGTAACTCGTATATCAAATATACTTCTATCAATGTTGCCAGCCTTCTTATCTACCAAGTATCTAGGGTTGTTCCGCCTCAGCGACCGCTCACCTCATAATAGAAGCACTTAGTCTCGGGTTTGAGTTCAACTTTGGGTTGCTTCACTGGAGCAGCAACTGACTTGCTATCCATGAAGTTTCCCTCCTTGCTCTTGCCCTTCTCGAAACTAGTGGTTTGATTAACCATCAACACTTGACGCTCCTTCTTGATTTCTACCTTCGCAGTGTCAAACATCGCGAACAGCTCAGGGATCAACATTTCTTTCCCTGGCATTTTATAGTTCATCACCAAGTTCTAGTAGCTCAGTGACAGTGACTTGGAGAACTACATCAATCACTATCTTATCTAGAAGATCAACTCCCACTCGATTCAAGCGATTGTAGTACCCAGACAGTCTGAGCACATGCTCAACGATTGAGCTATTCTCTTTCATCTTGCAGGCAAAGAATCTCGTTGGAGATCCTATATCTCGCAACTCGGGCACGAGCCTGAGATCACAATCTCAGCTCTTAGAACATCTCATATGTTCCGTGACGTTCAAAACGTTTCGGAGCCTCAATTCTAAGCCGTAATGCATGACGCACTAAACTATCAAGTAGTCATCGAAACGTGCGTGTCAGATGTTCACAACATCTACAGACGACGCTAGATGGGGTGGCGCACCGAGCGGTGCATTAAGGACATAAGCCTTCTGTGCAGCAATGAGGACAATCCTCAGATCACGGACCCAGTCCGCAATTTTGCTACCAACATCTTTCAATTCTATTTCTCTTGGAACATATAAAAATACAAGGGAGCTACAGCGTGAGCTAGTAATCCACAACATAATTTGCAAAGACACTTTGACTATGTTCATGATAATGAGTTCAATTAATCATATTACTTAAGAACTCCCACTTAAATTGACATCCCTTGGGTCATTCGAGTGATACATGATCCAAATTCACCAACTCAAGTCCGATCATCACGTGAGTTAAGGTGGCTTCAATGGTGAACATCATTATGTTGATCATATCCACTATATGACTCATGCTCGACCTTTCGATCTCTTGTGTTCCGAGGCCATGTCTATACATGCTAGGCTCGTCAAGTTTAACCCGAGTGTTCTGCGCGTGCAAATCTGGCTTGCGCCCGTTGTATGTGAACGTAGAGTCTATCACACCCGATCATCACGTGGTGTCTCAACACGACGAACTTTCGCAACGGTGCACACTCGGGGAGAACACAGTTCATCTTGAAATTCAAGTGAGGGATCACCTTATAATGCTACCGCCGTACTAAGCAAAACAAGGTGCATAAAAGGATTAACATCTCATGCAATTCATAAGTGACATGATATGGCCATGAACTTGTGTTTAAGATCTCCATCTTCGAAACACCGGCATGATCTCCATCGTCACCGGCACAACACCATGATCTCCATCATCTTGATCTCCATCAATGTGTTGCCATTGGGGTTGTGGCGCCAGCCCTGCTTCTACTTCTATTGCTACCGCTTAGCGATAAAGTAAAGCATTACATAGTGCTTAATGATTGATACGCAGGTCATACAATAATTAAAGACAACCCTATGGCTCCTGCCGGTTGCCGTACTCAACGACATGCAAGTCGTGAAATTCTATACATCACATGATCATCTCATACATCACATATATCTCATCATGTAATTGGCCATATCACATCACAACATACCCTGCAAAAACAAGTTAGACGTCCTCTAATTGTTGTTGCATGTTTTACGTGGCTGCTACGGGTATCTAGCAAGAACGATTCTCACCTACGCATAAACTGTTGGAAATATGCCCTAGAGGCAATAATAAAATGGTTATTATTGTATTTCCTAGTTCATGATAATTGTCTATTATTCATGCTACAATTGTGTTAACCAGAAACCGTAATACATGTGTGAATACATAGACCATCACATGTCCCTAGTGAGCCTCTAGTTGGCTAGCTCGTTGATCAATAGATGGTCACGGTTTCATGACCATGGACATTGGATGTCGTTGATAACGGGATCACATCATTAGGAGAATGATGTGATGGACAAGACCCAATCCTAAGCATAGCACAAGATCGTGTAGTTCGTTTGCTAAAGCTTTTCAATGTCAAGTATCATTTCCTTAGACCATGAGATTGTGTAACTCCCGGATACCGTAGGAATGCTTTGGGTGTGCCAAACGTCACAACGTAACTGGGTGGCTATAAAGGTACGCTACGGGTATCTCCGAAAGTGTCTGTTGGGTTGACACGAATCAAGACTGGGATTTGTCACTCCGTGTGACGGAGAGGTATCTCTGGGCCCACTCGGTAAGACATCATCATAATGAGCTCAATGTGACTAAGGAGTTAGCCACGGGATGATGTGTTACGGAACGAGTAAAGAGACTTGCCGGTAACGAGATTGAACAAGGTATGGCGATACCGACGATCGAATCTCGGGCAAGTACCATACCGATAGACAAAGGGAATTGTATACGGGATTGATTGAATCCCTGACATCGTGGTTCATCCGATGAGATCATCGTGGAGTACGTGGGAGCCAACATGGGTATCCAGATCCTGCTGTTGGTTATTGGCCGGAGAGGTGTCTCGGTCATGTCTACGTGTCTCCCGAACCCGTAGGGTCTACACACTTAAGGTTCGATGACGCTAGGGTTATAGGGAAAAGGTATACGTGATTACCGAAGGTTGTTCGGAGTCCCGGATGAGATCCCGGACGTCACGAGGAGCTCCGGAATGGTCCGGAGGTAAAGATTGATATATAGGAAGTCCAGTTTTGGTCACCGGAAAGTTTTCGGGCTCATCGGTAGTGTACCGGGAGTGCCGGGAGGGTGCCGGAGGACCCCCGGGAGGGGTGTGACGACCAAAGGACCACATGGGCTGTTAGATAAAGTGTTCCAGCCCTTATTGGGCTGGGCAAGACTTTTGCTAAAGGCCCATGCGGCTGGAGATAAGGAGATAAGGCAAAAAGGATTTAAAAGGAGGAGATCCACCTCCCTTGTGGGAGGTGGACTCTCCCTTTAATTCAGCCGGCCATCTCCTCTTTGGAGTAGAGGCCAAGCCAGCCCTCCACGTCCCTCCTCCTATATATACTTGAGGTTTTGGATGTTTTGAGACAGGATTTGATCTCTCTCTCTCACGGCGAAGCCCTACCTCTCTTCTTCCTCCTCCGCAGCGCTTAGGCGAAGCCCTGTCGGAATACCTTGCTACTCCACCACCACCACGCCGTCGTGCTGCTGTTGGAGCCCTTCCCCAACCTCTCCTTCCTCCTTGCTGGATCAAGGTGTTGGAGACGTCACCGGGCTGCACGTGTGTTGAACGCGGAGGTGCCGTCCGTTCGACACTTGATCGGATCTACCGCGATCTGAATCGCTGCGAGTACGACTCCATCAACCGCGTTCTTGTAACGCTTCCGCTTAGCGATCTTCAAAGGTATGAAGATGCAATCTCTCCCCTCTCGTTGCTGGTTTCTCCATAGATAGATCTTGGTGAACGTAGGAAAATTTTGATTTACTACTACGTCTCCCATCAGTGGCATCATGAGCTAGGTCTATGCGTAGAATCTATGCACGAGTAGAACACAAAGCAGTTGTGGGCGTCGAGTTTGTTAATTTGCTTGCCGCTACTAGTCTTATCTTGATTCGGCGGTATTGTGGGATGAAGCGGCCCAGACCAACTTTACACGTACGCTTACGTGAGACCGGTTCCACCGCCTGACATGCACTAGATGCATAAGGTGGCTAGCGGGTGTCTGTCTCTCCTACCTTAGTCGGATCGGATTCGATGAAAAGGGTCCTTATGAAGGGTAAATAGCAATTGGCAAATCACGTTGTGGTGTTGACGTAGGTAAGAAACGTTCTTGCTAGTAACCTATAGCAGCCACGTAAAAAACTTGCAACTACAAATTAGAGGACGTCTAACTTGTTTTTGCAGCATGTGCCTTGTGATGTGATATGGCCAAAGGATGTGATGTGATGCATTGTGATGTATGAATTGATCATGTTCTTGTAATAGGATTCACGACTTGCATGTCGATGATTATGACAACCGGCAGGAGCCATAGGAGTTGTCTTATTTATTGTATGACCTGCGTGTCAATCATAAACGCCATGTAATTACTTTACTTTATTGCTAAGCGTTAGCCATAGTAGTAGAAGTAATAGTTGGCGAGACAACTTCATGAAGACACAATGATGGAGATCATGATGATGGAGATCATGGTGTCGTGCCGGTGACAGTGATGATCATGGTGCCCCGAAGATGGAGATCATAGGAGCAAAATGATATTGGCCATATCATGTCACTATATTGATTGCATGTGATGTTTATCATGTTTACATCTTATTTGCTTAGAACGACGGTAGTAAATAAGATGATCTCTCAATAAAATTTCAAGAGAAGTGTTCACCCTAACTGTGCACCGTTGCTAAGGATCGTTGTTCCGAAGCACCACGTGATGATCGGGTGTGATAGGTTCTAATGTTCGCATACAACGGGTGTAAGCCAGATTTACACACGCGAAACACTTAGGTTGACTTGACGAGCCTAGCATGTACAGACATGGCCTCGGAACACGGAAGACCGAAAGGTCGAACATGAGTCGTATAGAAGATACGATCAACATGAAGATGTTCACCATGGATGACTAGTCCGTCTCACGTGATGATCGGACACGGGCTAGTTGACATGGATCATGTATCACTTGGAAGACTAGAGAGATGTCTGTCTAAGTGGGAGTTCATTAATTTGATTAAGTGAACTTAATTATCATGAACTTAGTCTAAAATTGTCTTTACAATCTATGATGTAGATCCAATGGCCAACGCGAATGTCACCCTCAATTTCAACGCGTTCCTAGAGAAAACCAAGCTGAAAGATGATGGAAGCAACTATGCGGACTGGGTCCGTAGCTTGAGGATCATCCTCATAGCTTCCAAGAGATTGTATGTCCTAGATGCACCGCTAGGTGACGCACCCGTTCTCCCAGCGGAACAAGATGTTATGAACACTTGGCAATCACGCTGCGATGATTACTCCCTTGTTCAATGCGGCATGCTTTACAGTCTAGAACCGGGGCTCCAAAAGCGTTTTGAGCAACACGGAGCATATGAGATGTTCCAGGAGCTGAAACTGGTTTTTCAAGCTCATGCCCGGGTCGAGAGATATGATGTCTCCGACAAGTTCTTCAGCTGTAAGATGGAGGAGCATAGTTCTGTCAGTGAGCACATCCTCAAGATGTCTGGGCTACACAGCCGCTTGACTCAGCTGGGGGTTAATATCCCGGATGACTCGGTCATTGACAGAATCCTCCAGTCGCTTCCACCTAGCTTCAAGAGCTTTGTGATGAACTACAACATGCAAGGTATGGAGAAGTCCATTCCTGAGTTGTACTCGATGCTGAAATCAGCGGAGGTCGAGATCAAAAAGGAGCATCAAGTGTTGATGGTGAATAAGACCACTAGTTTCAAGAAAGGCAAGGGTAAGAAGAACTTCAATAAGGACGGCAAAGCTGTTGCCGCGCCCGGTAAGCAAGTTGCCGGGAAGAAGAAGAAAAATGGACCCAAGCCCGAGACTGAGTGCTTTTATTGCAAGGGTACCGGTCACTGGAAGCGGAACTGCCCCAAGTATTTAGCGGATAAGAAGGACGGCAACATTAAAGGTATATGTGATATACTTGTTATTGATGTGTACTTGACCAGCGCTCGTAGTAGCTCCTGGGTATTTGATACCGGTGCAGTTGCTCACATTTGTAACTCCAAGCAGGAGCTGCGGAATAAGCGGAGGCTGGCCAAGGATGAGGTGACGATGCGTGTCGGGAATGGTTCCAAGGTCGATGTGATCGCCGTCGGCACGTTACCTCTACATCTACCTTCGGGATTAGTTTTAAACCTTAATAATTGTTATTTAGTACCAGCTTTGAGCATGAACATTGTATCTGGATCTTGCTTGATGCGAGATGGCTACTCATTTAAATCCGAGAATAATGGTTGTTCTATTTATATGAGAGAAATGTTTTATGCTCATGCCCCGCTGGTCAATGGTTTATTTTTGATGAATCTCGAACGTGATGTTACACATGTCCATAGTGTGAGTACCAAAAAGTGTAAAGTTGATAACGATAGTCCCACTTACATGTGGCACTGCCGTCTTGGCCATATTGGTGTCAAACGCATGAAGAAGCTCCATGCTGATGGAATTTTGGAGTCACTTGATTTCGAATCATTTGACACATGCGAACCATGCCTCATGGGCAAGATGACCAAGACTCCGTTCTCCGGAACAATGGAGCGAGCAACTGACTTGTTGGAAATAATACATACCGATGTATGCGGTCCAATGAGCGTCGAGGCTCGCGGTGGCTACCGTTATGTTCTCACCCTCACTGATGACTTGAGTAGATATGGTTATGTCTACTTAATGAAACACAAGTCTAAAACTTTTGAAAGGTTCAAGGAATTTCAGAGTGAGGTCGAGAATCAACGTGACAGGAAAATAAAATGCCTACGATCTGATCGTGGCGGAGAATATTTAAGTCACGAGTTTGGCACGCACCTTAGGAAATGTGGAATTGTTTCACAACTCACGCCGCCCGGCACACCCCAGCGAAATGGTGTGTCTGAACGTCGTAATCGCACTCTATTGGATATGGTGCGATCTATGATGTCTCTTACCGACTTACCGCTATCATTTTGGGGATATGCATTAGAGACTGCCGCATTCACTTTAAATAGGGCACCGTCTAAATCCGTTGAGACGACACCGTATGAATTGTGGTTTGGAAAGAAACCTAAGCTGTCGTTTCTAAAAGTTTGGGGATGCGATGCTTATGTGAAGAAACTTCAACCTGAGAAGCTCGAACCCAAAGCGGAAAAGTGCGTCTTCATAGGATATCCCAAGGAGACTATTGGGTATACCTTCTACCTACGATCCGAAGGCAAAGTCTTTGTTGCCAAGAATGGATCCTTTCTCGAGAAAGAGTTTCTCTCGAAAGAAGAAAGTGGGAGGAAAATAGAACTTGATGAGGAAATTGTACCTCCACTCGAACCGGAGAGTAGCGCAGCACAGGAAGTTGTTTCTGTGGAGCCTACACCGGCTAGAGAGGAAGTTAATGATGATGATCATGAAACTTCAGATCAAGTTGCTATTCGAAGGTCCACCAGGACACGTTCCGCACCAGAGTGGTACGACAATCCTGTCCTAGAGATCATGTTGTTGGACAACGGTGAACCTTCGAACTATGAAGAAGCGATGACGGGCCCGGATTCCAACAAATGGCTTGAGGCCATGAAATCCGAGATAGGATCCATGTATGAGAACAAAGTATGGACTTTGGTGGACTTGCCTAATGATAAGCGAGCCATTGAAAACAAATGGATCTTTAAGAAGAAGACTAACGCGGACGGTAATGTCACCGCCTATAAAGCTCGGCTTGTCGCTAAGGGTTATCGACAAGTTCAAGGAGTTGACTACGATGAGACTTTCTCACCCGTAGCGATGCTAAAGTCAGTCCGAATCATGTTAGCAGTTGCCGCATTTTATGATTATGAGATCTGGCAAATGGACGTCAAAACGGCATTCCTTAATGGCTTCCTCAAGGAAGAACTGTATATGATGCAGCCGGAAGGTTTTGTCGATCCTAAAGATGCTAACAAGGTATGCAAGCTCCAGCGCTCCATCTATGGGCTGGTGCAAGCATCTCGGAGTTGGAACATTCGCTTTAATGAGGTGATTAAAGCGTTTGGGTTTGTACAGGTTTATGGAGAACCTTGTATTTACAAGAAAGTGAGTGGGAGCTCTATAGCATTTCTTATATTGTATGTTGATGACATGCTGATAATGGGAAATAATATAGAACTCTTGGAAAGTATCAAGGCCTACTTGAATAAGTGTTTTTCAATGAAGGACCTTGGAGAAGCTGCTTACATATTAGGTATTAAGATCTATAGAGATAGATCGAAACGCCTCATTGGTCTTTCACAAAGCACATACCTTGAAAAGATATTGAAGAAGTTCAATATGCATCAGTCCAAGAAGGGGTTCTTGCCTGTGTTGCAAGGTGTGAGATTGAGTACGACTCAATGCCCGACCACGGCAAAGGATAGAGAAGAGATGAGTGTCATCCCCTATGCTTCAGCCATAGGCTCTATCATGTATGCCATGCTATGTACCAGACCTGATGTGAACCTTGCCATAAGTTTGGTAGGGAGGTACCAAAGTGATCCCGGAGCGGAACACTGGATAGCGGTCAAGAATATCCTGAAGTACCTGAAAAGGACAAAGGACATGTTTCTCATATATGGAGGTGCCGAAGAGCTCGTCGTAAAGGGTTACGTCGACGCTAGCTTCGACACAGATCCGGACGACTCTAAGTCGCAAACCGGATACGTGTATATTTTGAATGGAGGGGCAGTCAGCTGGAGTAGCAGCAAGCAAAGCGTCGTGGCGGCATCTACATGTGAAGCGGAGTACATAGCTGCTTCGGAAGCAGCAAAGGAGGGAGTCTGGATGAAGGAGTTCATCACCGACCTAGGAGTGATTCCAAATGCGTCGGGCCCGATGACTCTACTCTGTGACAACACCGGAGCTATTGCCCTTGCGAAGGAGCCCAGGTTTCACAAGAAGACAAGACACATCAAGCGCCGCTTCAACTCCATCCGTGATTACATTCAGGAGGGAGACATAGATATTTGTAAAGTGCATACGGATCTGAATGTCGCAGATCCGTTGACTAAACCTCTCTCACGAGCAAAACATGATCAACACCAGAACGCTATGGGTGTTCGATTCATCACAATGTAACTAGATTATTGACTCTAGTGCAAGTGGGAGACTGTTGGAAATATGCCCTAGAGGCAATAATAAAATGGTTATTATTGTATTTCCTAGTTCATGATAATTGTCTATTATTCATGCTACAATTGTGTTAACCAGAAACCGTAATACATGTGTGAATACATAGACCATCACATGTCCCTAGTGAGCCTCTAGTTGGCTAGCTCGTTGATCAATAGATGGTCACGGTTTCATGACCATGGACATTGGATGTCGTTGATAACGGGATCACATCATTAGGAGAATGATGTGATGGACAAGACCCAATCCTAAGCATAGCACAAGATCGTGTAGTTCGTTTGCTAAAGCTTTTCAATGTCAAGTATCATTTCCTTAGACCATGAGATTGTGTAACTCCCGGATACCGTAGGAATGCTTTGGGTGTGCCAAACGTCACAACGTAACTGGGTGGCTATAAAGGTACGCTACGGGTATCTCCGAAAGTGTCTGTTGGGTTGACACGAATCAAGACTGGGATTTGTCACTCCGTGTGACGGAGAGGTATCTCTGGGCCCACTCGGTAAGACATCATCATAATGAGCTCAATGTGACTAAGGAGTTAGCCACGGGATGATGTGTTACGGAACGAGTAAAGAGACTTGCCGGTAACGAGATTGAACAAGGTATGGCGATACCGACGATCGAATCTCGGGCAAGTACCATACCGATAGACAAAGGGAATTGTATACGGGATTGATTGAATCCCTGACATCGTGGTTCATCCGATGAGATCATCGTGGAGTACGTGGGAGCCAACATGGGTATCCAGATCCCGCTGTTGGTTATTGGCCGGAGAGGTGTCTCGGTCATGTCTACGTGTCTCCCGAACCCGTAGGGTCTACACACTTAAGGTTCGATGACGCTAGGGTTATAGGGAAAAGGTATACGTGATTACCGAAGGTTGTTCGGAGTCCCGGATGAGATCCCGGACGTCACGAGGAGCTCCGGAATGGTCCGGAGGTAAAGATTGATATATAGGAAGTCCAGTTTTGGTCACCGGAAAGTTTTCGGGCTCATCGGTAGTGTACCGGGAGTGCCGGGAGGGTGCCGGAGGACCCCCGGGAGGGGTGTGACGACCAAAGGACCACATGGGCTGTTAGATAAAGTGTGCCAGCCCTTATTGGGCTGGGCAAGACTTTTGCTAAAGGCCCATGCGGCTGGAGATAAGGAGATAAGGCAAAAAGGATTTAAAAGGAGGAGATCCACCTCCCTTGTGGGAGGTGGACTCTCCCTTTAATTCAGCCGGCCATCTCCTCTTTGGAGTAGAGGCCAAGCCAGCCCTCCACGTCCCTCCTCCTATATATACTTGAGGTTTTGGATGTTTTGAGACAGGATTTGATCTCTCTCTCTCACGGCGAAGCCCTACCTCTCTTCTTCCTCCTCCGCAGCGCTTAGGCGAAGCCCTGTCGGAATACCTTGCTACTCCACCACCACCACGCCGTCGTGCTGCTGTTGGAGCCCTTCCCCAACCTCTCCTTCCTCCTTGCTGGATCAAGGTGTTGGAGACGTCACCGGGCTGCACGTGTGTTGAACGCGGAGGTGCCGTCCGTTCGGCACTTGATCGGATCTACCGCGATCTGAATCGCTGCGAGTACGACTCCATCAACCGCGTTCTTGTAACGCTTCCGCTTAGCGATCTTCAAAGGTATGAAGATGCAATCTCTCCCCTCTCATTGCTGGTTTCTCCATAGATAGATCTTGGTGAACGTAGGAAAATTTTGATTTACTACTACGTCTCCCATCATAAACCACAACGGTGATACATAGATTGCTTTTCAACCTTCTCAAGGACCGCCTTTGTCGGATCCGATCCAACTAAAGTGAGAGAAACTGTCACCCGCAAGCCATTTAAGCAACAAGTCGCGTCGAGGGAACCGGTCTCTCGTAAGCGTACGAGTAATGTTGGTCCGGGCCGCTTCATCTCACAATCCCGCTGAACCAAAATCCAACCAAGGGAGGAAGCAATCTAAGCATCAACACCCACAAACCTTTTGTGTTCTACTCGAGATCTCATTGAACCATCAACCTAGCTCATGATGCCACTGATGGGGAACGTCGCATGGGAAACAAAAATTTTCCTACGCACACGCAAACCTATCCATGGTGATGAGCATCTACGAGAGGGAGAGTGGATCTACGTACCCTTGTAGATCGCTAAGCGGGAAGCGTTAAGAAACGCGGTTGGTGTAGTCGAACTTCTTCGCGATCCAAATCGCCGAGCGTCCCGCGATCCAATCACGAACCGTCCCTCGAACACATCATGATCCGTCCTGCGAACTCATCATGATCCATCTCACGATCTTGATCACAATCTGTCCCGCGAACTCATCACGATCCGTTCCATGATCACATCACGAACCGTCTCGCGATCTCGATCACGGTCCTTCCGATCTAGCGCCGAACGGACGACACCTCCGCGTTCAGCACACGTGCAGCTTGATGACGATCTCCACCGTCTCGATCCAGAGAGGAGAGGTGGAGAGGAGAGAGAGTTCACCGGCAGCATGACAGCGCTCCGGTGATGGTGGTGGAGCAATTCCGGCAGGGCTTCGCCTAAGCGTTGCAGAAAACCGATCTGGAGGAGAAACTATGCACCGGTGTAACGGGTAGCACGTGGCCGGAAATTCTGTCCAAAAACCACCCAATACACTATTATATATAGGAGGAGAGGAGAGGAGAGGCAGCCAAGGCCTTTGGGTCAGCCGAAATAGGAGGTGGGAAGCAATCCTACTTCACCTCCAATCCTAGTTGGAGTAGGATTGCCACCTATTGGCTGATTTTCCACTTTTTTGCTTTAGGACTTTCTCTCCTGCGCCATGGGCCTTTGTGGCTGTTTTCCCAGCCCACTAAGGGCTGGTTAATACTCTACCACAGCCCATGGACCTCTTGGTGTCTAAGTACCCCTCCCGGAGGTCTCCCGGTACACTACCGGCACTCCCGATACACTATCGATGAGCCCGAAACTTTTCCGGAAACCAAACTCGGACTTCCTATATATGAATATTTACCTCCGGACCATTCTGGAGCTCCTCGTGACATCCGGGATCTCATCCGGGACTCCGAACAAACTTCGGTCACCACCATACATAACTCTACACTACCGAAACGTCACCGAACCTTAAGTGTGCAGACCCTGCGAGTTCGAGAACTATGTAGACATGACCGAGACACCTCTATGAAAAAAATTAATAACTACATGAAAAATAACAAATAAAGTCAGCAAGGGTTGAAAATTGATGATGTGGCTTTGAATGGTGCATTTTGAACACACAAAAATCCTGGAGTTCAAATAAGTTCAAGAAAATGAAATGCCTTTTTTAACACACGAGTTTCCGTCCGAAACCCTGATACTTTGAAAGAGAGTGTCCGTTTTGTATACGAAGTGCATCCAGCTTTTGCCGTAACCCTCTCAACTTTTTAGCACATGCTATGCGGGTGAAATGATGATACGATGCCAACTTTGAACCTTTTCAGAGTTCATTTGTAGTGCTTTTCAATTTCAGGGTCATTTAGCTCAAAAAAATCAATAACTACAAGAAAAATAACAAATGAAGTCAGAAAGGGTTTAAAATTGATTATGTGACTTTGAATGGTGCATTTTGAACACACAAAAATCCTGGAGTTCAAATCAGTTCAAGAAAATGAAATGCCTTTTGTAACAGATGAGTTTCCGTCCGAAACCCTGATACTTCGAAAGAGACTGTCTGTTTTGTACATGATGTGCATCCTGCTTTTGCCATAACCATCTCAACTTTTTAGCACATACTATGTGGGTGAAATGATGATACGATGCCAACTTTCAACCTTTTCAGAGTTCATTTGTAGTGATTTTCAATTTCAGGGTCATTTAGCTCAAAAAATCAATAACTGCATGAAAAATAACAAATGAAGTCACAAATGGTTGAAAATTGATTATGTGACTTTGAATGGTGCATTTTGAACACACAAAAAGCCTGGAGTTCAAATAAGTTCAGGAAAATGAAATGCCTTTTGTAACAGATGATTTTCCTTTCGAAACCCTGATACTTCGAAAGAGACTGTCCATTTTGTACACGAAGTGCATCCAGCTTTTGCCCTAAACCTCTCAACTTTTTAGCACATACTATGTGGGTAGAATGATGATACCATGCCAACTTTCAACCTTTTCAGAGTTCATTTGTAGTGTTTTTCAATTTCAGGGTCATTTAGCTCAAAAAAATCAATAACTACATGAAAAATAACAAATAAAGTCAGCAAGGGTTGAAAATTGATGATGTGGCTTTGAATGGTGCATTTTGAACACACAAAAATCCTGGAGTTCAAATAAGTTCAAGAAAATGAAATGCCTTTTTTAACACATGAGTTTCCGTCCGAAACCCTGATACTTTGAAAGAGACTATCCGTTTTGTACACGAAGTGCATCTAGATTTCGCCGTAACCCTCTCAACTTTTTAGCACATGCTATGTGGGTGAAATGATGATACGATGCCAACTTTGAACCTTTTCAGAGTTCATTTGTAGTGCTTTTCAATTTCAGGGTCATTTAGCTCAAAAAAATCAATAACTACAAGAAAAATAACAAATGAAGTCAGAAAGGGTTGAAAATTGATTATGTGACTTTGAATGGTGCATTTTGAACACACAAAAATCCTGGAGTTCAAATCAGTTCAAGAAAATGAAATGCCTTTTGTAACAGATGAGTTTCCGTCCGAAACCCTAATACTTCGAAAGAGACTGTCCGTTTTGTACACGAAGTGTATCCAGCAAAAAGAATGAACTAAAAATAATCAATTTAAATATTATTTAATGAACTATAATATCCTTCAATAGCAAAAAGAATCAACTAAAAAGCTTTTATAAAACTCTAATAGCAAAAAGAAACTCTAAAAGCTTTTATAAACCTCTAGTATTTTTGAAACTAAAATTATATAAAACCTAAAAGTTACCAAATTGAATATAATGTTAAAACAAAGTAATATTAGCAAAAAGATTTTTTTTTAGAAACTTTAATAGCAAACTAAAATAACAAAATCTGTTTTTGATTTAAACAACCATTTAAAGTAACCTAAAAATTACCAAATTGAATATAATGTTAAAACAAAGTAACATTAAATAGTAGGAAAAATAGCAAAGAAATAACATAAAAATAGCAAAAGTGAAAATAGATGCGCTTACACTGAGATTCAACCTAAATTAAAAGTGCTAGTTAGGCACCTAACTAGCATTTTGAATTTAGGTCGAATTTCATGTATAAGGGCATCTATTTTCACTATGAGAGGAGCTCGACAGGTCAAGCGCATCGGGGCTTATAAACATGTGTGGTCTCCCCTCGACTAGCGAGGTGGGACTAAACATTTGACACCTCCTGCGCCGGGCCTTTGGTCCTGGTTGGTGGCAGCAACCGGGACCAAAGTGTAGGAGATATGCCCTAGAGGCAGTAATAGTAGTTACTTTTGTATCTCCAAGTTTGTAATGAATATTTATGATCCATGCTATAACTGCAATGATTCTCGAGTCTGCAATATCCATGAGGCTTGGAGGGAAACTCATGTGCACGTGTGGTATAATAAACGGTAAATTGTATTCCTAGTCTTGCCTCTAAGACTGGCTCAAGTATTGCATGATGATCCTGTTTTCCTGATCATGGGCATGGCTATGCCGACAATTTTGTGGGCACGATGTTGGTAGAACACTTGTGTTGAATCGATCCGAATTGATGTTATTCTATGAGATACATTCGTCACAAGTTAATGGTTAATAACACAAAGATGGTTAACATTTGCATAATACCTTAGACCATGAGAGTATCGAGTTTCTTCATGCTTGCTTCATGAACTTTGGGGTTTGTTAAACGTCATCCGTAAATGGGTGGCTATTACGGCGGCTTACGGGTTCATGGAAAGGTATGTCAAGTAACTTGATAGCTCAATATTGGGATTCGCTACTCCGATGATGGAGAGATATCTCTGGGCCCTCTTGGTGTTACGGTATCCATCATCGTCTGGCCAAACACTTTGTGATTTGATCACAGGGATGCTGGAACACGGGAACGAGAAAAGAGAACAATACCAGCAACGAGGTAACTGGCATAGTGGACAAGTTGTTGATCCATGGGGATGCCAACATGTCTCACCTCGGGTAATTGTAACATATCGTGAAGCGACAAGAATAGCACACGACAACTGGAGGTTCACTCGAATATTCATTCGTGTGGGTATAGGGGTCAATATGGGTGTCCATGGCTCCGATGTTGATCATTGATCGGAAGGGGTTCCGGGTCATGTCTATGCTTCACCGAACCTATAGGGTCACACGCTTAAGGGTCATCTATCTGCTGAATACTAAACAGGGAGTCTCAGAGAAAATCATCGAAAAGTTTCGGACACCGGAAAAGTTTCGGACAGCGGAAAAGTTCCACAGAGAGAACACCGGAACAGTTTCGGTAAAACTGAAAAGTAGTTTCAGGGGATACCATTAAGTCAAATTGGTTGCGGAGCATGCCTGATAATTCTTGGAGGGTGCAAGAATCATTCTGGAAACTTTTGGGAATTTTTCGGAAGAAAAACCGGAAATGTTCTGGAGCTGCCGGAACCGCTTCAGATGCTTTTCGCAGATGAAAATCACTAATCCAAAATTATTCCGAATCGCATTGAAAATTATTTTAGTGGGGTACTGGAATTGTTTTAAGCCCACATAAATATTTTCAGTTCGACCGGACGGTGAAAAATGTCGTCGTGAATAGTGAAAGTGCTTTTTGGATATTTATGAAAAAGCACCATTTTGTATATTTCCAAAAAGGCTTATAGAAGGGATTGGGGAGGAAGGTAGCTCCTCATGGCCCCCCCAAGGGGTGGCCGGCCAAGGGTGGAGCCCCTCCATGGAGCTCCACATGGCACCCCTTTTCCTTCGTATGATTTTTTATGTGTGACATAAAGTGGGGGTAGTTTGGTATTTTCAAGTCCCAACCCTACCCCTTGGTTTTCCTATAAATAGAGGAGATGTGGGCTGCCATATCTTCATCTTTTGCTCTCATACACATGCTATGCTTTGCTAGCTCTCTCTCTCCCTCCCACAAAAAGAATTTTGTAGAGCCGAAAGGCTATCTGGGTTCCGGCAGGAACTAGTTCTGGACAGCGAAGCCCTGCCGGATAGATGACACCGTATGTGTGCAACCTCGTAGATAGGTCGTAGTTTCGATCTTTTGCCTGAGGGGCTGTTCGAGTGTCCTCCCGGAGGGCTGTCCGAGTCTCCATTCGAGTTTCGAGGGTCCTCCCGAAGGGCTGTCCGCGACATCGTCCGGGGGACTGTCCGACCGCCTCCCGAAGGGCTGTCCGACGAGGGAGTACATCCTCGCGGTTGGGAGGTTGTAAAATCCTAGCTGCGGGGATCTGCACCAACGATCTCCACCGACTCTTCTTCCGCTGCGCTTCGAGTCGGTACGGATCAGATGAAACCTTGTATGCAGTCTCCATAGTGGTTCTGGGCGTGCTCGCTATACCGGAATTTTTTGTTTTCTGTCGCATTCCCCAACAGTGGCATCAAGAGCCAGGCTATGAGTAGATGCATGTTATGATCTAGAATACATGAGTATGGGTATTGCATAGTATAATTTTGTAGTAGATGAGATCTATTACTGAAAATTATTTGTGTGGGTAGCAGATGAAATCTGTTACCCGATTTTCCTACTGCTTCCATTGAATTTGCGTAGTCCTGATCTTGACGGAATGGTGGAATCTCACAAAGTTCTGGCAATCCACGATCCTTTCATGCTGCTCCTGAGTATGCTGATTGATAGATCAACGAAGTGCTAACAGTTCTTTGGGTTCCACCATAGTTAAAGAAAGATGGATGTTTCGCAGACGAAAGGGCAATGCAGATGTGATCTGCATGGGGGTCACACGTATGACAAAGTTTAGTATGGGGCTCAAGATTTTATTATCTCGTGTTTCATACACCCTGGAAAGTTAATCTAGCAACTTGAATTATCATACTTGATGATAGACGTTGGTAGCTGCGGTTTTGAGTCAAAACCTTAGAAGCCACAGAAAATAAAATTTTGCATAAACCGATTAGAGGCGTCTAACTTGGTTTTGCAGGATGGTTTGCATGTGATGTGGTATATCAGGTCTCATATTAATTTGATTATGTATGATATGACTATATGATGTAATAAACATGACCTGCGTGTCATGATTCGGCATGATGGTTCGATCCATATGATTGCACTTTAATGACTTGCATGTCAACCTTATGTAATGCACTTATTTTATTAGCTATAGAGATAGCAATATTATCTGGTGCATCGACAAGGTGGTGGCAATCTTCGCAAAGGTGAACTCCGACGCGAATGCCGAAGACGAAGAAATACTTGACTTCTCCGTCAGAAGGGGCTGTACCATATCATGCTATTATGAATTGCCTGAGATGTTTATCCCTCTTGATGCACCCTTCTTGATTGCGCGGTAGTCGCTTTTTATTAGGGTGATCTCTCACAAAAATATCAAGTATTTAGTGTTCTCCCAAGTGTAGCACCATCACGGCACCTAACTTTTCGGGGTGCGCCATGGATGCATGGGCACGAACGATTAGGGATGTGTGAGGCGGGTGAGTAAAGACCTCCCAGCAAGATCACTTGGTTGTCTTGACGTTCAAGCATGGAAGTCCTGAGCTTGGAACACACGCATTGAAAGATGAACAAGAGTCACATGGAGATGTGATCGGCAAGTTGGCCTACCGATTAAAATTCCCGTCATGAGATGATGATTCTATGGCGATGAATTGAAGTCTGGGTCTTGAATCACTCATAATCAATTTTGAGAGATATGATTTGAGTGGGAGCGCACCTTAGAATAAAGCTGTTTATTCACTAGTGCAAATATCATTATGAACAAAGTCTAAGTGAACTTGTGTTTTCCGTTGTAGATCAAATGGCTCGCAATAGCGCGTTCAACTTAGGCCCGATGTTAGAGAAAGAGAAGTTAGCTGCGAATGGAAACAACTATGCAGACTGGGTCCATACCCTGAGGATTGTCCTTAGGGGTGCTAAGAAAGTGTACGTGCTTGACGAACCTCTTCCTCCTAAACCGGTGGCAACTACCGCGACAGACATACAAAATGTCTGGGCCACTAAGGATGATGATTACAACTTAGTGCAGTGCCTCATGCTGTCTTGAATGAGTTCAGAGCTTCAAAAATGTTTTGAATTCCATAACTCCTTTGATATGATCAAGGATCTGGATGCTCTTTACAAGTTTAATGCACGGTCTGAACGTTTTGACATCATGAAAATGATGGCAGAGACCAAGATGGCTGAGGGTAGTTCAGTTGGTGAGCATGTTGTCAATATGATTGGCTATGCTGAAATGCTTAAAACCCTGGAATTTCCACTTCCGCCAGAGCATGTTATGGACTTGTTGCTAGGTTCACTCCCCCCGTCTTATGGCGGTTTTATCATGAACTACAACATGAATGGGATGGACAAAACAACAAATGAGGTGCTTGCCATGCTGAAAACTGCTGAAGGAGGACTGCAGAAAAATCGCAAGCAAGTATTGCTTATGAATAAAACTAACAGTTTCAAAAAGAATGGCAAACCAAAGAAGGGCAAGGGCGCCGGTAAGACCTGCTTCCAACGCAAATCTAAGGGCGGAGCCAAGAATGAAACTGAGTGCTTCTACTGCAAGGGCACATGACACTGGAAGAGAAACTGCAAGAAGTATCTCGAAGATAAGAAGTCCGGGGAAACCGGAAAAGGTATAATTGTTATACAAGTTAATGTCATTGACGTTTTGCTTGCTAGCGAAAATTCTAAGTCTTGGGTATTTGATACCGGATCGGTTGCTCACATTTGCAACTCGATATAGGGGCTTTAGAAGGTGCGCAAGCTGGCAAAGAATGAAGTCGTGATGCGTGTCGGGAACGGCGCTGGGATCACCACTCAAGCCGTCGGCATTATGCCTCTACGTCTCCCTTCAGGATTTATTTTGGAACTTAGTAACTGTTATTTTTTTTCCGTTGTTGTGTAGAAACATTATCTCTGGATCATGTTTAGTACACGATGGGTACTCCTACAAGTCTGAGAACAATGGTTGTTCACTTTATTGTAAGGATATGTTTTATGGATTTGAACCCATTGTTGGGGGCCTTTTCATACTAAATATTGAATGTGAAAATGATGTCTTTAACGTGAATGCTAAACGCCTTAAGAAGGCTGATACCACCACCACTTTCATGTGGCACTGTCGGCTTGGCCACATCGAAAAGAAACGCATGCAAAGACTCCATAAAGATGGAGTTTTACCGTCTTTTGATTTTGAATCATTTGACACATGTGAAGCTTGCTTGATGGGAAAAATGACCAAGACGCCGTTCATGGGTCATCCTGAACGGGCGAGTGAATTATTGGAAATAATACATAGTGATGCATGTGGTCCAATGAGCACAGTCGCACGGGGTGGGTATTTCTACTTTGTAACTTTTACTGATGATTTAAGTAGGTATGGATATATCTACTTGATGAAGCATAAGTCGGAAACATTTGAAAAGTTCAAAGAATTTCAGAATGAGGTAGAAAATCATCGTAACAAAAAGATTAAGTTTTTGCGGTCTGATCGCGGAGGCAAATATCTTAGTCATGAGTTTGGCCAACATCTGAGTGACTGTGGAATCGTTTCACAGCTTACGCCTCCTGGAACTCCACAGCGAAATGGAGTGTCGGAACGACGTAACCTAACCCTGTTAGACATGGTAAGGTCGATGATGTCTCTTATAGATCTACCGATATCTTGTTGGGGTCACGCACTAAAAACTTCCGCTCACACACTAAACAAAGCACCGTCTAAGTCTGTTAAGACGACACCACATGAGATGTGGCATGGGAAGAAACCTTGTGTGTCGCATCTTAAAATTTGGGGTTGTGAGGCATACGTAAAGCGTTTACAGCCTAACAAACTCGATCCCAGATCAGACAAATGTTACTTTGTAGGTTATCCAACAAGCACTGTTGGGTACTCCTTCTACCTACCCTCCGAGCACAAAGTGTTTGTCGCTAAAGGCGGAGTCTTTCTTGAGAAAGAGTTTCTCGCTAAAGAAGCTAGTGGGAGGACAGTACAACTTGATGACATTAGTGAATCTTTGGCCACCGTTGATATGTCTAAGGAACCGGAAGTAATTCCGCAAATTATCCCTACAACCGGCCGGAAGTTGTCGCATGTGATGCGGAAACTTCAAACAATGTTGTAACTAAACCGCGCAGATCAGGTAGGGCTATCCAGCCACCTGAGTGGTTTCATAACAAAATCTTGATTCTTGAATATGATGAACCTACGCACTACAAGGAAGCGATGGCGGGGCCTAGCTCAAGGGAATGGCACAAGGCCATGAGATCTGAAATGGAATCCATGTACAAAAACCAAGTTTGGAACTTGGAAGAACTTCCAGATGGCGTAAAACCCGTTGGTTGTAATTGGATTTTCAAAAGAAAGACAGACGCGGATGGTAACAATACTATCCACAAAGCTAGACTTGTCGCGAAAGGGTTCACGCAAGTTCCAGGAGTGGACTATGACGAGACTTTCTTGCCCGTAGCTATGCTTAGGTCCGTTCGGATATTACTAGCAATTGCTGCTTATTTCGATTATGAAATATGGCAGATGGATGTCAAAACGGCTTTCCTAAATTGAAACCTTGAACAGGATGTATACAGGATACATCCAGAAGGTTTTGTCGATCCTAAGAATGCTGGAAAGGTATGTAAGCTTCAGAAAGGCATTTATGGTCTGAAGCAAGCATCAAGGAGCTGGAACATTTGTTTTGATGAAGTGGTCAAAGAGTTTGGCTTCATCAGGAACGATGAAGAATCTTGTGTTTACAAGAATTTTAGTGGGAGCGTAAAAGCATTTCTAATCTTGTATGTGGATGACATATTGTTGATTGGAAATGACGTGAATTTTCTTAGCGAAATAAAAGACTCATTGAAGAAGAGTTTTTCAATGAAAGACTTAGGCGAAGCGGCATATGTATTGGGCATCAGGATCTACAGAGATAGATCAAGACGCCTAATAGCACTTAGCCAAAGCACGTACATTGACAAGGTGTTGAAAAGGTTCAACATGGAGAACTCCAAGAAAGGCCTACTCCCCATGTCACCTGGCACAGTGCTTTGCAAGAATTAGTGTCCTCGGACCCTTGATGAGCGATTACAAATGAATGATACTCCTTATGCTTCGGCAATTGGTTCTATTATGTATGCCATGCTATGTACAAGACCGGATGTTTCCTATGCGCTAAGTGTTAGCAGTCGGTACCAAGGTGATCCAGGATTGGAACACTGGGCCGCAGTCAAGGGTATTCTTAAGTACCTCTGAAGGACCAAGGATTTACTCCTTGTGTACGGAGGTGATGAAGAGCTCATTGTAAGTTGTTACACTGATGCAGGCTTCATGACTGACCCAGATGACTTCAAATCTCAATCTGGCTATGTTTTCATATTGAACGGCAGCGTAGTTGATTGGAAAAGTTCCAAACAAAAGACTGTGGCAGATTCTACAATGGAGGCGGAATATGTCGCTGCTTCAAAAGCCTCCAAGCAGGCTGTTGGAATCAAGCAATTCCTTGAAGACCTTGGTGTGGTTCCAAGTGCTCTGGACCCGGTGGAGATCTATTGTGATAAAAGTGGCGCCGTGGCTCAGGCAAGGGAGCCATGTTCGCACCATAAGACAATGCATATTTGACGCAAATTTAAACCCATTCGACATCATGTCGAAGAAGGTTTAGTGAAAGTATGGAAAGTTCACACGGATCTGAATGTGTCAGACCCGATGACAAAGCTTCTACCACGAGCAAAGCATGAGCAACACCGGATAGCCATTGGTGTTAGGGAAGCCATGTAACTGGATTATGACTCTAGTGCAAGTGGGAGTCTATAGGAGATATGCCCTAGAGGCAGTAATAACAGTTACTTTTGTATCTCCAAGTTTGTAATGAATGTTTATGGTCCATGCTATAACTGCAATGATTCTCGAGTCTGCAATATCCACGAGGCTTGGAGGGAAACTCATGTGCACGTGTGGTATAATAAATGGTAAATTGTATTCCTAGTCTTGCCTCTAAGACTGGCTCAAGTATTGCATGATGATCCTATTTTCCTGATCATGGGCATGGCTATGCCGACAATTTTGAGGGCACGATGTGGGTAGAACACTTGTGTTGAATCGATCCGAATTGATGTTATGCTATGAGATACATTCATCACAAGTTAATGGTTAATAACACAAAGATGGTTAACGTTTGCATAATTCCTTAGACCATGAGAGTATCGAGTTTCTTCATTCTTGCTTCATGAACTTTGGGGTTTGTTAAACGTCATTCATAAATGGGTGGCTATTACGGCGGCTTATGGGTTCATGGAAAAGTATGTCAAGTAACTTGATAGCTCAAGATGGGATTTTCTCCTCTGACGATGGAGAGATATCTCTGGGCCCTCTCGGTGTTACGGTATCCATCATCGTCTGGCCAGCCACTTTGTGATTTGATCACAGGGATGCCGGAACACGGGAACGAGAAAAGAGAACAATACCGGCAACGAGGTAACTGACATAGTGGAAAATTTGTTGATCCACGGGGATGCCAACATGTCTCACCTCGGGTAATTGTAACATATCGTGAAGCGATAGGAATAGCACACGGCAACTAGAGGTTCACTCGAATATTCATTCGTGTGGGTATAGGGGTCAATATGGGTGTCCACGGCTCCGATGTGGATCATTGATCGGAAGGGGTTCCGGGTCATGTATATGCTTCACCGAACCTATAGGGTCACACGCTTAAGGGTCATCTATCTGTTGAATACTAGACAGGGAGTCCGAGAGAAAATCATCATAAAGTTTCGAACACCGGAAAAGTTCCATAGAGAGAACACCGGAACAGTTTCGGTAAAACTGAAAAGTAGTTTTAGGGAATACCATTAAGTCAAATTGGTTTCGACACATGCCTGATAATTCTTGGAGGGTGCTAGAAACATTTTGGAAACTTTTGGGAATTTTCGAAAGAAAAACCGGAAATGTTTCGGAGCTGCCGGAACCGCTTCAGATGCTTTTTGCAAATGAAAATCACTAATCCGGAATTGTTCCGGATCGCATTGAAAATTATTTTAGTGGGGTACTGGAATTGTTCTAAGCCCACATAAATATTTTTAGTTCGGCCGGACGCTGAAAAATGTCGTTATGAATAGTGAAAGTGCTTTTTGGATATTTATGGAAAAGCACCTTTTTTGATATGTCCAAAAAGGCTTCTAGAAGGGATTGGGGAGCAAGGTAGCTCCACATGGGGCCCCCAAGGGGTGGCCGGCCAAGGGTGGAGCTCCTCCATGGAGCTCCACATGGCACCCCTTTTCCTTCTTATGATTTTTTATGTGTGACATAAAGTGGGGGTAGTTTGGTATTTTCAAGTCCCAACACTACCCCTTGGTTTTCCTATAAATAGAGGAGATGTGGGCTGCCATCTCTTCATCCTTTTCTCTCATACACATGCTATGCTTTGCTAGCTCTCTCTCTCCCTCCCACAAAAAGAGTTTTGTAGAGCCGAAAGGCTGTCTGGGTTCCGGCAGGAACTAGTTCTGGACTGCGAAGCCCTGCTGGATAGATGACACTGTATGTGTGCAACCCCGTAGAGAGGTCATAGTTTCGATCTTTTGCCCGAGGGGATGTTCGAGTGTCCTCTCGGAGGGCTGTCCGAGTCTCCGTTCGAGTTTCGAGGGTCCTCCCGAAGGGCTGTCCGCGACATCGTCCGGGGGACTGTCCGACCGCCTCCCGAAGGGCTGTCCGACGAGGGAGTACATCCTCACTATTGGGAGGTTGTAAAATCCTAATTACGGGGTCAACACCAACGATCTCCACCGACTCTTCTTCCGCTGTGCTTCGAGTCGGTATGGATTAGATCAAACCTTGTATGCAGTTTCCATAGTGGTTCTGGGCGTGCTCGCTATACCGGAAATTTTTGTTTTCTGTCGCGTTCCCCAACACAAAGGTCCCTATTTCCTCACGGGCTGACGAAAAGGGACCATTGGTCCCAGTTGGTGGCACCAACCGGGACCAATGCCCCCCTTTAGTCCTGGTTGGTGCCACCAACCGGGACCAAAGGTCCCTGTTTCCCGCCCTTTGTGCTGCTGAAAACAGGGCTTTGGTCTCAGTTGGTGCCACCAACCGGGACTAAAGGTGGCATTGGTCCCGGTTTGTGCCACCAACCGGGACCAATGCTTTGGCTATATAAGCCGATACTTTGGGATTTTTAGCATTCTTCATCTCGCCGCCGACGCCGACGCCGCCAGGCTACCCCGACACCGTCGCCGCGCCCCTGCCCGTCGCCGTCGACGCGACCCTGCCCCGCCGTCGCCCTCTCGTTCGCCACCCGTTGTCACCCCCGTCGCCGTCGCCCTCTCCGTCGCCGCCCCGTCGCCGCCCCGCCGCCCTGTCGCCACCCCGTCGCCTCCGTGTCGCCGCCTCGCCCCCGCCCCCCCGCTGTGAGCCTTAGGAAAAATTATTTGATTAAACATTTTGTCCATTAATGTTGTAATACTGTCTATTGTTTTGCTTGTAGTTAAGTTATTGTAGTTTACGGACAATTATTCCAGTGTTAAGCTGTTTGGTTAAACATTTTCCAGGATGTCACTTGTCCGCTGAATTTGCATCATGCTAGTATAGATATAACTGACCATTAGCTAAAATCAACATAGTATTTTAAAAACTGCTTTCATCACTAATACCATTTTGCTTGTTTTATCTACTGATTTTATGCGCCCTATGTGTGAGCCTTAGGGTTTATGTTTATATGATGAATGTTTATGTTTTAGTTGTTTTATGTTTTATTTAATTATTAGGAGTCTTAGGAAAAATTAGTATGTGTATGTTAGATTACATAATTTTTTTGGGTTTTACGAAAAATTAGTGATTAAATGATAAGAAAATGTTCTCATAGGAATTTGTCGACGATGCCCGGCCCGCATCCTCGTCGTCGAGTAGTTCGCGAGAGCCTGCTTGATAGGCACCATGTCCGGGACTGGGCTCTACCGGGCTAGCACTGGGAGGTGCTACCTTCCCGGGCTCGGAGGTTGGTGAGGAATCCAGGTATCGTCGTCGACCCGAACCTTCTGTGGTTGCGATCACGCGGGCCACTTTCGATGCGAAGGGAGTGGGCACCCGCGGAGGTGGTACGTCACCGTGTCAGGGAGGAGGACGAGCACGTCCGTCGCTACATGGCGGCGTTGGACGCCCGGTTCGACAATACCTGGCAGATCCTTTAGGGATCTCACCTGAGTTATGATCCCGTGATTGTTCCTTATCTTTGGGTGTCCACCGCCGGCAACTCAGAGACCGCTAGTGAACCGAGTCCCCATCCTCCACTTTGGATTCTAGGATATTCGATCTGTATTAGTGATCTTATATGATAATAATCGAGATGTATTAGTTAATATTTGATGATGCATTATCTGGATTATTCGGGATGATGTATTAGTGATATTATATTTGAGTTCATTATAAATATTAATGTATTTGCGATATTTTATCAGTATAATGCGTGTGTGACTTTCGGTCTGTCGTTGCTCCTTGTGTGACTTTCATGTGTGTTCTTGATGGAGGAATCCCGACTGTTGTCATGGGGGGCGCCTCCTCTTTTTCTCTTCTTTGCAATATACTCGTCGATATATTGCGCAAGAAGAGAAGAGGGGGGCGTCCATCACCGGCGGTCGAACTATTACTGTGAGAGAGTGCCCACCAACATATATACACCACCATATCAGTGTGAGAGAGAGCGCACCAACACACCATGAGATATGATAGTTACTTAAGGAAAGCCTTGACGGACCGAAAGTCACACACACATTAGGATCCAAAGCGTGCCGTAATTCTTGAACTGGCTTATTCGGGATGATGTATTAGTGATATTATATTAGAGTTCATTATAAATATATTTGTGATTTGCATGTCATTCCGGTAAAACATAGGGAATGTTTTCTATGTCATTGATCGATATATGAACCGGGTTGACTTTAGGTCTGTTTCGGCTCCTTGTGTATCTTTCAGTGAGGGAGAGTGTTCACCATATATATATATATACACACACATATATGAGATAGAGAGGAAGAATCCCGACTGTTGTCGGGGGGATCGCTTCTCCTTCGTTCCAGTGTGCTAGAATTTTGGTGTAATGCACTCTGGGACGAATGGAGGAGCCACCATCACCGATGGTCGTAATATCAGAGGGAGTACCCACCATATACGTGAGATGAGAGTTTAGGAAGGAAAGACTCGATATACGTAAAGTCAATCGGTTGCATATTGACTAATAGTGATTTGTGTGTTGATCAGTTTTCTCGTAGTTTCCTTCGATCGATTTTAAATGTTTCAACTATGAACATAGGAAATGTCTGACAACGAAAGGGAATTCGCTATGTGCGAATACTGCGAAGAGGAGCGCGGCCTTTGTGACACGCCTTTCGTAGCTGATGGTAGGCGCTTCAGCATCATGCTGGATGAGATCTTCGAAGTGGATACAGTAAGTCACAACGACAAGTCTTTTTTCGTAATTAAGCATGACTTTTGCTTCTTTTTCTTCAACTTATAATTTTAATTTTTTGCTATTCTACTAGCGTATCCCTTGCCATGCAAGAATTGCTGTCTTGGATAAGATTGGTTTCAATACTAAAAAATATATGGAGGTAAAGATAGTTCACTTGAGGACCGAGCATGGTTTTACTTTTGCGGTAAAATTGTACCATGCAGACACCTACTGCTATTTTGAACGCAAAAACTTGGCAAGCACTATGCAAGGCTTATGTATTTGAGCCTAATATGCTTATCACCTTTGATATTCATCCGAAAGATGAAATTGAAGGTAATATCGACATCTGGGTCGATGTGCAGACGCCTCCAGTTCTACCATTATGTGAGTTTCTCAACCATATTTATTAAGTAATTTATATTGTTTATTTAAAAATAGTTGACAACTTATTTGCATTGACAACTTATTTTCATTCTTCAAAAAATGTACGGAAGATGGTAGACAGAACCTACTACTACAGTGATGAAGCAGAATTAACTTATAAGGAGAAAGATCATCTTACCGCATTTCTTAGTCATCTTAAGAATTACAATAGATATTATCAAACTCCTGCAGATTATGGCCAATACGTTCCACTAGTGCATGTGGTGAACTACGGTAACATCCATGGAGATTGCATGGTAAGATTTTAATTCTACTGTTACGACATTCGTGCATCTTTTGCATAAATTCTTCTAAAACTAAACTACATTGCTAACTACAAAGTTATTACTATGTTTTTCAACAGAAAATCCCGAAGGATTGTGTGCCTCATCTGATGTTTCCGAGAGGTCGTGTTGTTGTTACGAGCTTAGGGCCACCACGGCCAGGTCAGCCTATGCATCACTCCTATCCATACCGGATTTCTAAAACCGATGGAGTCATGACAATCAAAGATTGAAAAAATGTATGCTCAATCGTAGAGATCTACTTGGAAGCAACATTGTGCGTAGGCCAATAATGGGAGACAGGATGATCTCCGTTCTCCATAATGAAGAGTCAGGGCCTATCTTGTTTTATGATATTGTACCTAAGAGAGGGTAGAGTAGGTCCTAAAAGATAGGAGTACGTAGGTCCTAGGTACAATGTGTTATTATGTGCTACAATGTTTTAGAGTTGATGATGATGATGATGAGGATTTATGATTATGACTAGTGACCAACTTGTTATATGATGTCTCATTGACGAAAATGATGATTAAATAGTGTTATATGTTCTCTCTATACGTATAGTATGTAGCATCATGACCAAGCACGGAGATAAGAGAGAGCACTTCTCTCTATTAGCTAGCTAACAAAATATATGAAACCCCTAAATTAACCCTTCAAAACCCTCAAACCCCCCTCTTTCAAAAAAATAGCTCCTCATCTACTGACGCATGGACGCTCTTTGGTCCTGGTTGGTGTTACCAACCGGGACCAAAGGCCCTCCTGCCTGGGCTCGGCGGAGCGGCCACGTGTAGCCCCATCTGTCCCAGTTCGTAAGTGAACCGGAACTAAAGGTCATGGGCTTTAGTACCGACCTTTTAGTCCCGGGTTCAGAACCGGGATAGATGGGCCTCTCGAACCGGGACAAATGGAGAAAGAGAGATCGATCACTTCTCTCTGTATATGTTCATGACGATCTTCTGTACTTAATGGTTCCTTCATTTGCTTACTAGCTAGCATGTCGAGTTCTCTTTATAGTAGCTAGTGTCGACCAAGCACGGAGAAAGAGAGGACACTTCTCTCTATTAATTAGCTAGCTAAAACAATATAAAACCCCTAAATTAACCGTCCAAAACCCCCTAAACAGCCCCCCTTTCAACCCCCCCCCCCCAACAACTGCTAGATGCTGATGCGTGGATGCCTTTTGGTCCTAGTTGGTGTTACCAACCGAGACTAAAGGTCCTCCTGCCTCGGCTCCTAGCACCGGCCACGTGGAGCCCCTTCTTTCTCGGTTGGTAAGCGAACCGGGACTAAAGGTTTTGGGCTTTAGTCCCGACCCTTTAATCCCGGTTCCAGAACCGGGACAAATGGGCCTTACGAACTGGGACAAATGGGCCTTTTTCTACAAGTGAAGCAAACAGAACATCCAATGGCTGACTCATCGACTGAGACTCTCAGTCGACTGAGATTTAGCAGCTCTAAAAAAATCCAGCTCTTGAGTTTTACATTGGAGATGCGTCCTAAACTCCTAATAACATCATAGTTGACTGCAGCTGCATCAATGATCGATTGTTCAATCTTGGCCCTACCCGATGCACCGGTTAATTTGGTTGTTAAAGATAAAGCAAACAACACATTAGCATTTGATGACTGCATCGTAGATTCGTAGTCTTCTCGAAGACTCGATTCCAGCGATCGTACTTTTTTTTGGAGAAAAGGCAAGTGATCAAGTTTATAAATAAAGCCATCACAACACGGCTTAGAACATAATCCACAATAGTCACAACAGGTTCACGGAAGAAAGACTCACCCACCAAATACAAATCCACAAGATCAAGCCAAAGGACACACATGTCTAGCAAAAGAAACATAAGAAGTAGATGTCGTCGACCACAAGGTGCCTCCGGGGGACATGGCAATAGCAGAAGCTCGGGTCTTGGCGACCATCATGGTAATAGCATCCACATCACCAGCTTAGTGAGAGGGCTCCATTACTGAAGAAATGCATCCATTTTAAATAAGACATTAACATGTTTATTAGGGAAAATATGCCCAATCATAAATTTGTTACGAAGAGTCCACAGAGCCCACACATTAGCACCGAAAGCAATCTGAAGAACTCTAGCAATTTGGTCGGAGAGGCTTATGATAGTAGAAATGAATTCATCCATGTTAGTTTGGTTCAAAGATATGTTCAACCATGATCGAACGCAACTCCATCCAACGTTAGCAAGTACACCGTTGAATAGGATTAGTTCAGTGCGCTCAGTCAGGCCACAAAAAGAGTAGAATGAGGTGGCGTCCCCGTTACGTTCAAGGATTTGGTCACCATAGCAAGAAGTTTGCGCCCGATGGCCCACCAATGGAAGATTTTGATTTTGGGCGGGATCTGAGCTCGCCAAAGGCCCTTGAAACGGGGAGAAAGCCACCCAGGAGAGCTTGAGGTAAAGCGATTTGATCAAGATTTTCCCGAGGAGGAGCGGGATCAAGATATCTCATTTCGGATCTCCAAGAGCAAAGGTAGGCCGGCAATGAAAGCATGCCAACCAACCAACTTTGAGGGAGACAGAGTCCGACACAGACCCAGGTCCCAATTAAGGTGAGCTCCCGAATAGAGATCACCTGGTCGGACCAGTAAGAGACAAGAATAGTGTAAGAAAGGCAAAGAGGTCTCGGGCCCGTCCACCAATCAAGCAGAAACCTAACCGAAGATCCAGAATCAACCGAGAACTTCACCAGACCATGTATCTTGTCTCGAACTTTGGTAAGAGCTCTCCAAAATTGAGAGGCACCTCGAACTTTGGACATGAGAGGGGGACAATTGGGGAAGTATTTGCTCCGAAGAATTGTTCGCCACACACTTGAAGGGGGGTCATGATAAACTGCCACCACCGCTTCATAATCAAACACCTGTTCATGATAGAAGTATTAATTATTCCAAGTCCCCCAAGACTTTTAGGGTGAAACATAATTTTCCATTTAACCATTTTGTATTTATTTTTGTTATACATGAAATTCCACAAGAAGGCATCAAAAGATGCAGGATTACTGTCGGAAAAACGGTAGAAACCCATAATAAACGCCGGGAGACTAGACATACTTAAGTAAGAGGGGCCTTGATAACAGCGGATTCATAGCGACCATGTCAAGGGGCCACTCTCGCACCAATTTTCACCTTCTTTCGGTATAGCCACCCTCTCCTCCATGTCTTGTACCCCTCCTTGTTTTGAACTTTCGATCTTCGGTGTCTTGGATACCAGCATACACTAGGATCAAGGTTGAGACAAAAGTCAAAAAAAGAATAGTTGCACAATAATATAGAATACATTTCAGTTAAACTAATAATCATTCCCTTCTTAAGCATACATGGGGCTGAGATGCTATGCATCGACCCTTATCCCGAGAGTGTTAATCACACATCACAATAAAATCACAAGCATAAGACATTACATACAAAGTTACTCGAAGATGAATGATTGAAAATCTTAGAATGTGACTTTATTGTGATGGAATATCAATTACAAGTGATTAAAATGATGAAGATGGAAACTATTGTGGTATAGATGGCTATGGAGATGTGATATCGATGATGGCGTTGTGGCAGTTGTGTAGATGAGAATGGTTGAAGAACGAAGAGAATGGCAAAACCCTCTAGTTGTCAGGTTATCCTCCCCTTTATATAGTATGGATGGGCGGAATAGGGTTTCAGAGCATCTCTTGGATGATTTAGATTTCTTTTTCTTAAGGAAGGTAACGACCTCTAGAGGTACGGTGCAACAATATATCAAATGTACCGTACATGCACTTTCTCCTATATGAAATACAATCTTTTTTGCTTTGTTTTGATAAAAGGTGTTTTAGTTGATTCATAATGAAGCATCAAGCAGATACAAACACAACGAGCAACATCCAGCCTCTACATAGCTAGGATAAACATAGCCGACAACAACACACAAAAACAAAATTACGTCGACAAAAAGCAAAGTCCTACAAGACCGAAGCTATGCCTTGACGGAGGAACAAAAATAAAAAGAAGATCAGACATCAATAGATGATTTGCAACAAGGACCATCGGCACCAACTATCTCTTGACAATCCAAGGACAATGAGAAAGCTTCTTCACAAACAATGCCTTCAAAAAGGGAACGACACGCAAGTGCTGCCATCGCCAAATCCAACCCCAAGGATAAATTGTGGGGTTTCACCCTGAAGTTCATGTCCGAGCAAACTCTAAGCAATGCCATCAAGAGGGTAACGACGTAAAATAATCCCATTGTCAGATATAACCAGTAGGGGCAGACCTACGATTTTCATCCTGGAGCTCGAGAAGCACCACCATGTAAAAGTCATCATATGTTGTGTCCTTCACTTGCCTTGATCCCAACAAAAGGACATTACACTAGTAGAAAAAGGCCCATTTGTCCCGGTTCGTAAGGCCCATTTGTCCCAGTTCTAGAACCGGGACGAAAGGGTCGAGACTAAAGCCCAAAACCTTTAGTCCCGGTTCGCTTACCAACCGGGACAGAAGGGGCTCCATGTGGCCGGTGCTGGGAGTCCAGGCAGGAGGACCTTTAGTCCTAGTTGGTAACACTAACCGGGACCAAAATGCATCCACGCGTCAGCATCTAGTAGTTGCTGGGTTTTTTTGAAAGGGAGGGGGGTTAGGGGGTTTTGGACGGTTAATTTAGGGGTTTTATATTGTTTTAGCTAGCTAATTGATAGAGAGAAGTGTCCTCTCTTTCTACGTGCTTGGTCGATGCTAGCTACTATAGAGAGAACTCGACACGCTAGCTAGTAAGCAAATGAAGGAACCATTAAGTACAGAAGATCGTCATGAACATATAGAGATAGAAGTGATCAACCTCTCTTTCTCCGAGAGATTGGTCGTATAACAAGTTTTCGTATATATATCGATGCTACTAGCTACATATATAAAATATGAGATCTCTTACAATCCCTAACATCTAATGTCAACTTTCAGATGGTATTCTCTGGCTTTATTTATGACGTGGTCAAGAAAAAATCCCGCCAATTCTTCTTGAATTGCTCGTATGCGATCATGTGGTAGGAGTTCATCCCGCATCTGCCACATCTAATTTTAAGAAGGGGGTCAATACATATATATGGTAATAAAATAAAATTGTGAATATTATTGCTTACGCACTTGAAATTGTTGTTCAGAGTAGCCCCACTTAGGGGTCGTCGCGTTGTAGATGAACTCACAACGTAGTATCCACATAAATTATTCCCGGTTTCCTGCCACAAGCACTTTACGAGAAATAGAGTTCAATCAAACTGATAATGAAGCATGATAAATGGTATTGATGAAACTAGAATCAATAGGAGATGCGCGGAAGTAGCTAGTAGTACTTACTTTCGGGTGTGTAAATCGCAGGTCCCCCGACAGTGCCGAAACAATTGCTGTGAACTCTTTCCAACCCTGCCAGACAAAGAAAATAATTACTTGATACCAGGAAATGAACAAAGTTGCCGATATGATGCGATAATGATTGATTGAACTTACTTCTGGAGAATTGCAGTCATGACCGCATATTCCTGGGGATCTTTTCATTTCGAGTCTAAGACGGTTACTACTCCCCGCTCAAGCTGAATCTCTAGCAGAATAAAGTGGAAACTGCGCACGCATGCATAACTCATCAAATTACATTACTATAAACCTCGAGTAATAAGGAAAACCGAATATGCACAAGACAGTAACACTCACTTGAAGTTGTAAGGAAAGAGTATTGTCCCTTTGTTTTGATTTTTAAGCAATGATTGTAGCAAGTTCTCCTTGGTTTGCGTGGGATACTTTTGAAAATTATACTCATGTATGACATTTGGGTTAATGAAGCCAATGTCATAGATTTGTGCTTTTCTGCATTCGACGGTCTTCAATCTGCATAATATAGTAGTGAGGATAATTATATATACATGCAATGAAAGAGCTTAGCTATATACATAGAGAGACTTAATTACAGAAGTAGTACTTACAGACAGTACCAAGTCACGATTGTTTTGTCGAGGGCCTTTTGATTGTATAACTGGAATATCTCCTCAAATTCAATATTCAACAGTTCCATTCCAACGAGGTCATGCTCCTCTTTAACTGATAGTATCAAAGAATCCTTCCTAGACTCGCGGCAGGTTTTCATATACCATTCATGGAATTTTCGCATCATCGTTGTTAGAGGAGGATGATCAAGTTTGACGAGAGGCCGCCCGTGCCGGTAACGGAATTCGTCCACCTCCAACGGCTTAAACTGTACATCATCACTCAGGTAATCACCAGGTTTGGTACCGGGCACCATCCCCGGATGATTAGCGATGATATCGCTAGACACCTTGAGCGGGGGGCACGATTGGTTCGCCTGTTCGCCGAGCTGGGGAATTTTTTTCCCACTTCTTCGTTTTGCTAACCTTGCATCACTGGAAGTACTTCCTGACCGCCGCGCATCTTGATATGTCTTTTTAATACATCGGTCAAAGTTGGAATCTAGCGGAGGCGGTGGTGGTCGCTTCAGGGCATCGATAGTGCGCATCGCTTTCATCGGATCTATCTTCTCCTTCGGAGGTGGAGTTTTCTTTGCAAAATGGGCCCTCAATTCGGCCTGACATATCTCCCTGTTTTCAGACTCGGTCCTCTCATATGGTAACTTTTCCAGAGGCTTGAGAGATGGACCGTATTTGTATTCCCTCCTGCCTATGTTTGCACTGCTAGCCGCCGGAGCGGCGGCGGCTCCCTTCCGTTGTTGCTTACTAGGCGCCGGAGGAGCCGGAGCAGCAGCGTCTGTCTTCTGCCGTTGCCGATGAGGCTGAGGAGGAGGCGCACTACTCCGACATGCCGGAGTAGGCGAAGGAGGAGGCAGAGTGCCCCCATGCGTCAGAGGAGCCGGAGAAGGAGGCGGTGTGCCCTGATCACTCGCCAGAGGAGGAGGAGGAGGAGGAGGAGCCGAAGTGCCCTGATTCACCTGAGGAGAAGGAGGAGGCGGAGGCGTCCAGTTTGGAAGCTTGATGTACTCCTTCTGCCATAGACATGTACTCCTCAGGGCACGAACCAACTTATTCTCTCCTTCACCTGTATAGTGGTCAAGCTCGAGCTCCTCAAATTCCTTCATTACTTCATCTACCATCACAACAACATAGCCATGTGGAATCAGACGGTAGTGAAAAGTTCCATTGGGTTGAGGAGGTGCAACAGAGCCGACAACCGCCTTGAAAGTGAGGTTCCGGCATTTCGTCATAAGCTAATGTTGAGCCTCCGTCATAGTATCCACGGGGTAGCTAGGAGACATGAAGTCAGGCTGAACGGGCTCCATGGAAGCGATGCTGCTTCTCTGCTGAGATGGCAGGGTAGCTTCTGGGGTAGCTTCGTGCCGCTGAGATGGTTGGTCGGCAGCTCGCTGGCTCTCAGCTTCCTCTAGCTTTTGTAGTCTTGCATTGAGCTTCTGAATTTTGCTCAGCTCCACTTTCCTCTTTCTCTCCCGGCTTCTGTAACCGCCTACGTCGGGAAACCCAACCTTCCATGGAATGGAGCCTGGTGTGCCTCGTGTTCGTCGAGGGTGCTCAGCATTCCCTAGGGCCTCAGTCAGCTCGTCCTTCTCTCTGTCGGGAATGAACGTCCCTTGCTGCGCTGCGGTGATATACTTCTGAAGCTTGTTCATGGGTATTGCAAGTTTCTCGTCCGTCCAACGACACTTCCCTGTTTCAGGGTCCAAAGTTCCCTCAACCCCGAAGAACCAAGTCCTTGAACGGTCTGGCCTGTTTGATGTCTGTGGTACGATGTTTTTAGCAATCAGGTCATTCTCAGCTTTGTCCCACAACGGCCGGGCTTTGAGGTAGCCACCTGACCCCGTGTGATGGTGATACTGCTTCTTTGCAGCATTGACCTTGTTTGTCTCTAACATTTTCTTACTCTTGTCCGATGTCTTGTAGTCCGCAAATGCGGGCCAGTAATCTCTTATCTTCTCAAATCGGCCAGTGAATTCTGGAGTCTTCCCTTTGTCGACAAACTTTGATTTCAATTCATTCTTCCACCTCCTGAATAGTCTGCCATCTTCTTAAGAGCACATGCTTTGACCAGTGGCTCTATAACTGGCTTATTCGGATCCTCCTCTCGCGGTAGGGTGAAATTTGCCTTCAGCGTGGTCCAAAGATCATATTTCTGTCTATCGGTGACATAATCACCTTCAGGGGCGCCGTCCTTAGGCTTATTCCATTGCTTGATGCTTATCGGGATGTTGTCCCTAACAACAGCTCCGCACTGAGCAGAAAATGCGTTCTTGGTCCGCTTGGGTTCAATCAGATGGCCATCGTTCGCGAGTGCTGTGATCGTGAACTTTTCATCCTTGCGTAACCTCTTCTTCGGGCCTCGTCTCGTTACCGAAGTTTGGCTCGATCCGAAGGGCTATAAAAGAAGAAAGAAGAGTTAATTAATATATGTACATACCAAAATAATTAATGCATCAATTAGCTAGTCAGCACAGGCTTAATTAATATATACCTCGCCGGACTTTGCAACAGCTCCCTCCTCCGATCGGTCATCGGAGCTGTCATCATGGTCTCCTTTTTCCTCTGGCATTCAGTCACCAGAGCCATCATGATCATGTCCTTCCTCCTCCATTGTTCGATTACCAGAGCCGTCATAATCCTCTCCTTCCAGACCATCGGTGTCGTTGAGAAAAGGCAAGATATCACGTTCGCCATGGATCCATAGTTTCTGCAAATATTACAACATGGCAATTAATATACAAACATGAATGTCCGACGTCCGGACCGGCTGTCTCATGAATGTTCGACCTCCAGACCGCCTCTCTCATAGAAGAATATATATATAGATGAGATCAAAAAAAATTTGGATCAACTTGTGCACATCCATAATGGGGGCATTCTTGATAAATCTATGTTACCGGAGTTTTCTTCATTTAACTTGGTAAATTTGGGTGGCCTTGACAATGCTTCTAGGGTTTGGGGTGGCCTCGACAACACTTCTAGGGTTTGGGGTGGCCTCGACAATGCTTTTTCAGTCCCGGTTTGGGTGGCCTTGAGAGTTTAGCGGGTAGGGACGGGGTAGATCGACAATGACGCTCTTTCCTCTAGGGTTTGGGTGGCCTCGACAATTGGTCTGGTGAGCGGACCGCCTCTCTCTCATGCATTTCCGACGTCCCCTCTCATGTCGAAGTTATCGGGGAGGGGGTAGATCGACAACGATGCTGTTTATTCTAGGGTTTGGATGGCCTCGATAGTTGGTCGGGCGAGCGAACCACCTCTCTCACTCATGCATGTCCGACATCCCCCTCATGTCGAAGTTATCGAGGAGGGGGTAGATCGACAACGACGCTCTTTCTTCTAGGTTTTGGGTGGCCTCGATAGTTGGTCGGTGAGCGAACCACCTCTCTCTCATGCATGTCCAACGTCCCCTCTCATGTTGAAGTTATCGGGGAGGGGGTATATCAATAACAACATACATTCCGGATCTGTTGGAAAGCTCTCGGGGAGCCGATGCCAACATGATGATAGGGGGCCGGGGTGCTCCCGTGGCCTTGTTGATAGATAGAGCCAATGCCAACGTGATGATAGAGTCGATGCCAACATTTTCATTTAACAAGAAAGACTTGCATTGCCGCGGGTGCTCGGTGCGACGTGGACTAGGTGGAAAAACTTTATGAAAATGCGGTGGTGGCCGGGCCGGGCGGTTTTCTTTTCCTTCTTCATTTTTTGCTTTGTTTTTTCTTATATGTTTGTTTACGTTTTCACTCTACATTTTCGTACATATGAAAAACAACAAAGACTTTTTACATGAACATATATACACACATACATGAACATATATACATATACATGAAAAAAACATATACATGAACATATATATACATGAACATATACACACATGACACATATACATGAACATATATACATATACATGAAAAAAAACATATACATGAACATATACAAACATATACATCAAAAAACATATACATCAAAAAAACATATACATGCGGCTCACTAGGGGGCGGCGACGGGGAGGCGACGGGGATGGCGGCGGCGGGGACAAGGCGACGGGGACGGCGGCGACGGGGAGGCAACGGGGAGGGTGGCGACGGGGAGGCGACGAGGACGGCAGCGACGGGGACAAGGACGGCGGCGACGGGGAGGCGACGAGGATGGCGGCGACGGGGCCGGCGGCTCGGGGACGCGACGGGGCCGACGACGGGGAGGCAACGAGGATGGGGCCGGCGACGGGGAGGCGATGAGGACGGCGGCTCGGGGAGGCGACGGGGCCGACGACGAGGACGGCGGCTCGGGGAGGCGACGGGGCCGACGACGAGGACGGCGGCTCGGGGAGGCGACGGGGACGAGGACGGCAGCTCGGGGCAACTGGTAGATGAAACCTGCGAAATTTCCTATGTGCTTTTTATATACAAGAAGCATTGGTCCCGTTTGGTGGCACCAATCGGGACCAATGCCAACCTTTGGTCCCGGTTGGTGCCACCAACCGGGACCAAAGGTCTCTTTTCGGCAGCCCAAAGGGCGGGAAGCAGAGACCTTTGGCCCCGATTGGTGGCACCAACCGGGACTAAAGGTGGGCATTGGTCCCGGTTGGTGCCACCAACTGGGACGAAATTGCTGCATTGGTCCCGGTTGTAGCCACCGACCGGGACTAAATGGTTGGTCCTGGCTGTGATGGGAGTTTAGTCCCACCTCGCCAAGCGAGGGGCGCTCGCACCGGTTTATAAACCCACCCCTCCCTGCCTTGTTGAGTTCCTCTCAAATTGAAAATAGATGCCCTTATGTGGGAAAATTTGACCTGAAATCAAACTGAATTTCAGTCTGATTTTCGGTCGAATTTTACTTACATAAGCGCATCTATGTTCATTTTTGTTATTTTTTTATGTTACGGGATTTCATTTTTTGAACTTATTTGAACTCCATAATTTTTGTGTGTTCAAAATGCACCATTCAAAGCCACATCATCAATTTTCAACCCTTTCTGACTTCATTTGGTATTTTTCATGCATTTACTGATTTTTTTGAGCTAAATAACCCTGAAATTGAAAATCACTTCAAATAAACTCTAAAAAGATTGAAAGTTGGCATGGTATCATCATTTCACCCACATATCATGTGCTACAAAGTTGAGAGAGTTACGACAAAAACTGGATGCACTTTGTGTACAAAATGGACAATCTCTTTCGAAGTATCACAGTTTCGTACGAAAACTCATCTGTTACAAATAGATTTCATCTTTTAACTTATTTGAACTCCATACTTTTCGTGTGTTCAAAATGCACAATTCAAAGCCACATCATCAATTTTCAACCCTTTCTGACTTCATTTGGTATTTTTCATGCACTTACTGTTTTTTTTGAGCTAAATAACCCTGAAATTGAAAAGCACTTCAAATGAACTCTCAAAAGGTTGAAAGTTCGCATGATATCATCATTTCACCCACATAGCATGTTCTATAAAGTTGAGAGGGTTACGGCAAAAACTGTATGCACTTCGTGTACAAAATGGACAATCTCTTTCGAAGTATCACGGTTTCGGATGAAAACTCATCTGTTACACAGGGATTTCATTTTTGAACTTATTTGAACTCCATACTTTTCGTGTGTTCAAAATGCACAATTCAAAGCCACATCATCAATTTTCAACCCTTTCTGACTTCATTTGGTATTTTTCATGCACATACTGATTTTTTGAGCTAAATAACCCTGAAATTGAAAAGCACTTCGAATGAACTCTGAAAAGGTGGAAAGTTGGCATGGTATCATCATTTCACCCACATAACATGTGCTAAAAAGTTGAGATGGTTACGGCAAAAACTGGATGCACTTCGTGTACAAAATGGACAATCTCTTTCGAAGTATCACGGTTTCGGACGAAAACTCATCTGTTACAAAGCGATTTCATTTTTTTGAGCTTATTTGAACTCCATACTTTTTGTGTGTTCAAAATGAACCATTCAATGCCACAACATCAACTTTCAACCCTTTCTGACTTCATTTGGTATTTTTCATGCACTTACTTGTTTTAATGAGCTAAATGACCCTGAAATTGAAAATCACTTCAAATGAACTCTAAAAAGGTTGAAAGTTGGCATGGAATCATAATTTCACCCACATAGCATGTCATAAAAAGTTGAGAGGGTTACGACAAAAGCTAGATGCACTTCGTGTACAAAACGGAAAGTCTCTATCGAAGTATTAGGGTTTCGGACGAAAACTCATGTGTTACAAAATGCATTTCATTTCTTCACATGTCATTGTAATGATATAGTTGTGGAGAGAAAGTCTTCACTTTTTCTTCGCTTGTGTCCTTTGCTTATTGCGCCGTAACCATGGATAATCTTCATCGTTTAACAGGGTGCTTGGGTCAGCCTTGACTTTGAAGGGAGGAATTTCATGAAACTTTTCATAATCTTCAGACATGTCTGTCTTGCCCTCCAATCCCACGATGTCTCTTTTTCCTGAAAGAACTATGTGGCGCTTTGGCTCATCGTATGATGTATTCGCTTCCTTATCTTTTCTTTTTCTCGGTATGGTAGACATGTCCTTCACATAGAAAATCCGCGTCACATCATTGGCTAGGACGAATGGTTCGTCTATGTACCCATGATTGTTCAGATCCACTGTTGTCATTCCGTATTGTGGGTCTTCCTGTACCCCGCCTCTTGACAGATTGACCCATTTGCACTGAAACAAAGGGACCTTGAAATCATGTCCATAGTCAAGTTCCCATATGTCCACTATGTAATCATAATATGTGTCCTTTCCCCTCTTGGTTGCTGCATCAAAGTGGACACCGCTGTTTTGGTTGGTGCTCTTTTCATCTTGGGCGATCGTGTAAAATGTGTTCCCATTTATCTCGTACCCTTTGTAAGTCAATACAGTCGAAGATGGTCCCCTGGCCAACGAGTACAACTCATCAGAAACAGTGTTGTCACCCATGAGACGTGTTTGCAACCAACTGCTAAAAGTCCTGATGTGTTCATATGTAATCCAGTCGTCACACTGCTCCAGGTGTTTGGAGCGCAGAATATTTTTGTGTTCATCGACATACGGGGTCACCAAGGTGGAATTCTGTAGAACTGTGTAGTGTGTTTGAGACCAAGAATGCCTGTCCCTACATATTATTGAGTCCGCTCCTAGCATGCCTTTTCCAGTCAGTCTCCCCTCATACCGCGATTGAGGGAGACCAATCTTCTTAAGGTCAGGAATGAAGTCAACACAAAACCCAATGACATCCTCTGTTTGATGGCCCATGGAGATGCTTGCTTCTGGCCTAGCACGGTTACAAACCTATTTCTTTAAGACTCCCATGAACCTCTCAAAGGGGAACATATTGTGTAGAAATACAGGGCCCAGAACGACAGTCTCGTCAACTAGATGAACTAGGACGTGCGTCATGATATTGAAGAAGGACGGTGGGAACACCAGCTCGAAACTAACAAGACATTGCACCAAATCACTCCTTAACCTTGGCAGGATTTCTGGATCGATCACCTTCTGAGAGATTGCATTAAGGAATGCACATAGCTTCACAATGGCTAATCGAACGTTTTCCGATAGAATCCCCCTCAATGCAACCGACAGCAGTTGCGTCATAATCACGTGGCAGTCATGAGACTTTAGGTTCTAGAACTTTTTCTCTGCCATATTTATTATTCCCTTTATATTCGACGAGAAGCCAGATGGGACCTTCATACTGAGCAGGCATTCAAAGAAGATTTCCTTCTCTTCTTTGGTAAGAGCATAGCTGGCAGGACCTTCATACTGCTTTGGATGCATGCCATCTTTTTCATACACACGTTACTATTCCTCCCGTGCCTCTGGTGTATCTTTTGTCTTCCCATACACTCCCAAGAAGCCTAGCAGGTTCACGCAAAGATTCTTCGTCACGTGCATCACGTCGATTGCAGAGCGGACCTCTAGGTCTTTCCAATAGGGTAGGTCCCAAAATATAGATTTCTTCTTCCACATGGGTGCGCGTTTGTCAGCGTCATTCGGAATAGATAGTCCGTCAGGATCCTTTCCAAATATTACATGTAAATCATTGACCATATCAAGTATGTGATCACCAGTACGGAGGGCGGGCTTCTTCCGGTTATCTGCCTCACCTTTGAAATGCTTTCATTTCTTTCGACATTGATGGTTGGTCGGAAGAAATCGACGATGCCCCAAGTACACATTCTTCCCGCATTTGACCAAACATATACCTTCGGTGTCATCTAAACAATGTGTGCATGCGTGATATCCCTTGTTTGTCTGTCCTGAAAGGTTACTGAGAGCAGGCCAATCATTGATGGTTACAAACAGCAACGCATGTAGGTCAAATTCCTCCTGTTCGTTCTCATCCCACACATGTACACCTCTTCCATTCCATAGCTGTAAAAGTTCATCAACTAATGGCCTTAGGTACACATCAATGTCATTGCCGGGTTGCTTAGGGCCTTGGATGAGCACTAGCATCATAATGAACTTCCGCTTCATGCACAACCAAGAAGGAAGGTTATACATACATAGAGTCACATGCCATGTGCTATGCTGGCTGCTCTACTCCCCAAAAGGTTTAACGCCATATGCACTTAAACCAAACCATACGTTCGTCGGGTCACCTATAAAGTTGCTCCACTTTCTCTCGATCTTTCTCCATTGCGACCCGTCAGCGGGTGCTCTCAACTTCCCGTCTTTCTTACGGTCTTTTTTTGTGCCATTGCATCAACTCGACATGCTTTTTGTTTCTGAACAGACATTTCAACCGTGGTATTATAGGAGCATACCACATCACCTTGGCAGGAACCCTCTTCCCGGTGCGCTGGCCCTCAACATCACCAGGGTCATCTCTTCTGATCTTATACCGCAATGCACCGCATACCGGATATGCGTTCTGTTCCTCGTACTCACCGCGGTAGAGGATGCAATCATTAGGGCATGCATGTATCTTCTGCGCCTCCAATCCTAGAGGGCATACAACCTTCTTTGCTGCGTACGTACTGTCAGGCAATTCGTTATCCTTTGGAAGCTTCTTCTTCATTATTTTCAGTAGCGAACTAAATCCCTTGTCAGATACACCATTGTCTGCCTTCCGTTGTAGCAATTCTAGTGTGGTATCGAGCTTTTTGTTGTCATCTTTGCAATTTGGGTACAACCCTTTTTTGTGATCCTCTAACATGCGATCGAACTTCAACTTCTCCCTTTCACTTTCGCATTCTCTCTGTGCATCAACAATGACGCGACGAAGATCATCATCGGGCAGATCGTCTGGTTCCTCTTGATCTTCAGCTTCCCTCATTGCAGCATCACCGTATTCAGGGGGAGGGTAGTTGTCATCATCCTCTTCTTCTTCGTTGTCTTCCATCATAACCCCTCTTTCTCCGTGCTTGGTCCAAATATTATAGTGTGGCATAAAACCCTTCTGAAGCAGGTGGAAGTGAAGGGTTTTAGAGTTGGAGAAAGACTTGGTATTCTCACAGACAGTACATGGACAAGGCGTAAAACCATTCTGCTTGTTTGCCTGAGCCGCTTCGAGAAAATTATTCAGGCCCTTAATATACTCGGAGGTGCGTCGGTCACCGTACATCCATTGTCGGTTCATCTGCGTGCGTTATACAATAAAGTGTATTAAAAACCGTTACAACATATCATGAATAGATAAGTGAACAATAATAAAAGTAAGAAAATCATAGGAGTAAGTATATTTTCTTTTAGCAAGAAGATAAGATCAAGAGGCTCACAGCGCACGGGCGATCGACGCCTGTTTCAGGACGGGGACAAGACAGGACGGACCGCCAAACCTAGACAAATCTTGATGAAAATGGAGTTTGGACAAGGAGCTTCGAGAGGAGAAAGCTTAAGTTTGGCTTAGGCATTTCATCAAACACCTCATGTGCATAGGAGGTGAGCTAGAGCACCACAAAGCTCTCCCTCGCCGGCCAAAAAAACAGAGCAGTGCTGAGTGCTTTGCTCGCTGGCGAGGGGGTATATATAGGCATTTCATTGGTCCCGGTTCGTGGCTGGAATCGGGACTAAAGGACCCCCTTTGGTCCTGAATCCAGCCACGAACCGGGAGCAATGTTTGTGGACCAGTAGCGAGGCACGTTGGTCCCGGTTCGTGTCTGGAACCGGGACCAAAGGTTCTAAACGAACCGGGACCAATGCCTCACATGGCCTGCCCGCCCCCCTAGCCTCACGAACCGGGACCGTTGCCCCCATTGGTCCCGGTTCGTGACTGAACCGGGGACTAATGTGCTAGCCCAACCCGAACCAATGCCCGTGTTAGCCCATCATCACATACACACGAAATCAAATGATGGCAAATTTTCAGTAGCACTGCCAAAATCTCAAGTTCGGGACGTTTCGGCGGCAACACACCATCATCACAAGTGGTAGCCGATGGATAATCTATATTAAGCGACAATACTGCACGGGACCACTGGATTCTTCATCTTCACCACAACATATCATACCGATGGTGCAACCACTAAGGCGACGCCAACTAGCCAATCGTGATTGACTCTGCCTACACTAGTAGAAAACGGACCATTTGTCCCGGTTCTGGAACCGAGACTAAAGGGTCGGGACTAAAGCCCTAAACCCAGGAAGGAGGACCTTTAGTCCCGGTTTGTAACACCAACCGGGACCAAAAGACATCCACACGTCAGCATCTGCCAGGAGCTAGTGTTTTTTGAAAGGGGGGGGGTTAGGGGGTTTTGAAGGGTTAATTTAGGGGTTTCATATTGTGTTAGCTAGCTAATAGAGAGAAGTGATCTCTCTTTTTCTATGCCCGGTCGACGCTAGCTACTATACATATAGAGAACTCGACGCTAGCTAGTAAGCAAATGACGGAAAACCATTAATTACACAAGATCTAACAACTCATCATCATCTTAAGCATACAAAGTTAAGGTCTCATAAAACAAAACAAAAAAGATAAAATGACATAGTCCTCCCTCATAGGACCTACTCCTCCCTCTTAGGTAAAATGGCATAAAAAGAATCACACCAATGTCTCCATGATGAAGCAAAGAGATCCAACGATCTCCAACTTGTGGCTTGCGATCCTTCTTTATTTGTCCCTATGCTTCAATTTGGAGCCTTCTTGGTGGTTTGCGCTTAGTCGAGTATGCAAAAGATAACTCGGGATGGAAGGGGCTTTTTATTGTCATATTACCTTCGGGTTGCATCAACGGTGGCACAACTTCATTTGGCAATTTCTGTTGAAGAACATAATAGTAGCCTAGTTAGCAATGTAATCAATACCATTTACGCAACCGTACTAGTGTACTTAATTAGCAACTCTTACCAAGATATTTCGGCGAATGGCATCCGCCCTCAACCTATGCACTAGTGTCCTGTACAATGTATAATTTGGGCCAGTTTCCAAATTATACGGGAAGATGTCTCTAACAGCTATGACACCAATAACAAATTAGATAAGATCATCTTTCTCCTCCCAAGTTATATGTGATCCATAAGTGTAGTGTGTCATGTCGATTATGTTCTGTATTTCACTCGAAGAAACGAAATAAGCTGTAAATTAAAAATTATCAAATTTAGTATGCATGAACACCTAATATTTATATATATATATATATATATAATGCAAATTACTTGACAAATATGCATGGTTGACAAACTCACATGGAGGTAAAACAGGAAACATATCGACATCCACCCAAATGTCGATGTTTCCTTCAATATGATCTTCAGGACGAAGATCGAATGTTATTTCCATATCTTCCTGAAATCCATATGCCTTGCAAAGTTTCCCAATTTGAGCACCCTATTTCTGTGTTATTAGGTGCATTCATTCTTTTCAAAAGAAATGTGTGACCATGTTTAGTCCTTAGGTTGGCTGTCCTCGTCTCAAAACTCTCGTGCTCTTCGAAACCGAGCCTCTTCAAGAAATACCGTCTTGCATGACAGGGGACAAACTAGTCGAATTGTATAAAACAAAAATTACGCGTTCAAGGAAAGAAACAAAAGTCATGCTTAATTACGAAAAAACAGTTGTCATCGTTGCGTACCGTGGAAATATCAAAGTCCTCATAAAGCTTCATGGTGAAGAACCTGCCGTCTCGCAGCCCAGGCTGGTCACAAAGACATCTATCTTCAACGCAAAATTCACACGCTTGGATCCCATCATCGTATGATGACGACGACATTTCCTGTATTCATGATTCAAGAATTATGACACGGGCTCATAGTTGAAACATTTAAAATCGATCGAAGGAAACTACGAGAAAACCGATCAACACACAGATCACTATTACTCAATATGCAACGGGTTGACTTTAGGTTTGTCAAGTCTTTCCTTCCTAAACTCTCATCTCACGTATATGGTGGGAAGTTCCTCTGATATTGCGATCGTCGGTGATGGTGACTCCTCCATTCGTCCCCGAGTGCATTACACCAAAATGTCTAGCACACGGGAACGAAGGAGAAGCGACCCCCACGACAACAGTTGGGATTCTTCCTCTCATATATATATATATATATATATATACATACATACATATGGTGGACACTCTCCCTCACTGAAAGACACACAATGAGCCAAAACAGACCTAAAGTCAACCCGTTTCATATATCGAGCAATGACATAGAAAAAATACTGAAATGACTTGCAAATCACAAATACATTTATAATGAACTTGAATATAATATCACTAATACATCATCCCGAATAATCCAGTTCAAGAACTACAACACACTTTGGATCTTAATTAATGCGTGTGTGACTTTCGGTTCGTCGAGGCTTTCCTTAAATAACTCTCATATCTCATGGTGTGTTGGTGCGCACTCTCTCACATTGATACGGTGGTGTATATATGTTGGTGGACACTCTTTCACAGTAATAGTTCGACCGTCCGTGATGGATGCCTCCCCTCTTCTCTTCTTGCGCAATATATCGACGAGTATATCACGAGGAAGAGAAGAAAGAGGAAGCGCCCCCACTACAACAGTCGGGATTCCTTCCTCCATCAAGAACACACATGAAAGTCACACAAAGAGCAACAACAGACCAAAAGTCACACACGCATTATATCGCTAAAATATCAGTAATACATTAATATTTATAATGACCTCGAATATAATATCATTAATACAGATCAAACATCCTAGAATCCAAAATGGAGGACGGTGAACTCGGTTCACTAGTGGTCTCTGAGTCGCCGACGGTGGACACCCAAAGATAAGGAACCATCACAGACATCGAAAGTGGCCCGCGTGACCGCCACCACAGAAGGCCCGGGTCGACGACGATACCTGCATTCCTCACCAACCTCCGAGCCCGGGAAGGTAGCACCTCCCAGTGCCAGCCCGGCGGAGCCCAGTCCTGGACATGGCGCCTATCAAGCAGGCTCTCGCGGACTCCTCGACGACGAGGATGCGGGCCGGGCATCGTCGACTAATTTTTCATAAAACCCAAAATCAACATACACATAGTAATCTAACATAAACATAGTAATCTTCTTTAAAAAAAGCATGAAATTACTAATTTAACATACACATACTAATCTAGCTAACATAAACATATTAATCTACTTTCAAAAAAAGCATAAACATACTGATCTAACATACACATACTAATCTAGCTAACATAAACATATTAATCTAGTTTAAAAAAAGTATAAACATACTGATCTAACATACACATACTAATCTAGCTAACATAAACATACTAATTTAACATGCATACACATACTAAAAAAACATAAAAATCAACATATATTTAATTTTTTTTGCATCCGTTGGGTTAATTGCTTTGCTGGGCGTGGAACCCATGTCTAGGACAGGGCAGGGGGAAGCATCCAAGCAAGTTCCTCCGGTGCCGGTGGAGTGGTATGGCTTCCCTTGTTGCTTTCAAGCTTCCGGAAATGCGCCTTTCAACAACCAAACCAGAATTGACAATGCGAGCTACTTCCTAATCAGCTCCTCTCAGCTAGCACACGCGCTCCCGCTCCAATCCAGAATTGACGATGCTGCGCTCTCACTCCGGAGTAAGGATGGACCGTCGGAAGGATAGACGCCAATAACCAAGCAACCACCTCCACCAGTCCACTTCACTCCACTTCCCCCGTGCGTGCTCACAAAAATTCCTTTCTCGGCCAGTTATTGAAGGCTATTGCAGGTGCGTGCCTACGTTCTTCCAAGACGTTTCACGATTCAGGAAACGGGCACACATGCATGATTCCATGTGCCGCTGTGCTCGCTCTTTAGGCAGCATGGTTCCTTTTTTCTATTCTTCTTCTTCTACTTTCTTGCTTTGCCCTTGCATTCCGCTTGGTGAAGGCTAGCTAGACGTAACATTTATCATGCAAACTACCCCCTCTCTTAGGGTTTGCGAGACAATTTGATAAACGCAATACGAGTCGTTTATCATAAAATATACAATCCGAATAAAAACTAGCAAGAGAACCCAAGCATCTGCGCAACACGTTTTTTGTTTTTATATTTACAGTTATGTTTACTCGAATTTCAAACCACATGAATTTACATATTCAGAAAACTCCACCATTTAGTATTTTTGATATAATCACTACTGGAAAAACACGTTTTGCCTTGTGTTTCTCGTTATGCCGAGCCTTTTATATTGGCCACCGGGCGTATGATCATATACGCCATATCCTGACGACAATAGGGTGCACGGTGAAGCGCCATGCCTCGATGTACCGCCACTTACACCGTGACACGGCCCGAAAAACACGCGGCATACTGTAACACTCGATATAGACTGGTCAAAGCCGAGTGTGCTCGCAGCCCCCACGACATACAACCACGTCGCGTGGTCGTGCTCGTTGAAGGTCACGACGCCGTGACGGGTTCGTACGCAAGCAATGCATCGTCCGAAATGCCGAGTTCCTTCAGTGACACACATAATACGTAATTGCGGCGGTAAGCATTTGGCTGCAGGCAGCTAATGGTTGTTCACACGTATGTTGGTTGTGGCTATCTGGATTCTGATGTGGCCGTGCGGATTTAGCTACCGCCATTAATGAAGACATAACTCCTACACCTACCTCGCCAGCGCCCTCTCTCGCCTACAAATATATCCTCCCACCGTCGATGGGACTCCCCTCCCTCCTCCTTGATAGATCTATCGCCACCAGCCCCCGAGCTCGACGCTGGCCGCGCCTCCACCATGAAACCCGACAGCGTCTGTATGGCTGTAGGCGCATTATATGATTTGACGTAAGCTCTGATGATGGGTCTCCGTTCTATGTAATCATATGCAATTTCACTCCCGATTTGTATCCGTTGGGTCAATTGCTTTGCTAGGCGTGGAAGCTAGCTTGCTAGGACATTGAAAGCATCCAAGCAAGTTCCTCCTGCGTGTGGAGGTATGGCTTCCCCTGTTGCTTTCCCGCTTCCGGAAATGGGCCTGGCGCGGTCATCAGTGATTCGTGTGCACTGCACGCACCACGCAGCCCATCAGTGTCGAATTGCCATGCATCCCCCAACAATTTGCACATATGTGAGTGTTGCTTCTCAGATGAAGCACAATTCTCATGCCGCACACAAAAATTATGAAAATTTCGAGCATCCATATAGCAATAGCGCACAGCGGCACATGGAATCATGCATGCATGCGTGCCCGTTTCCTGAAAGAGAGTGGACACGCAACCATCAATAACTGGCCAAGAAAAGGATTTTTTCTGAGAAGAACTCACAGGGGAGTGGATTGAAGTGGACTCGTACGTGTCCAGTTTGGTTGGCGTCTCTCCTTTCAACGTACGGTCCATCTTTACTCCGGACCGACTGAGAGAGCTGGCTAGTAAGCTTTGTTGGAGTTAACCATGAGGAGAGATCAGTCCGGTACGGACTTGGTGTAATCACCGATGTATCCCTGCATCATTAGTAGAAAACAGGGCATCGATTCGGGCCGGCCAGCCCATTAGTCCCGGTTCAGTCATAAACCGAGACCAATGGGGACAACGGTCCCGGTTCGTGAGGCCAGGGGGCCGGGCGGGTCATGTTGGGGATATGACCTGCCGAAAGACTCCGGGTCATGTTATTGGCTCGTGAACCGGCCCAAAGGTGAGTCGTAATATTAAGTGGCCCATGAGGATAGACGGTTCACTGTGTGGGCCGTACGACGGCCCGGACTGAGAAGACCCGGGCGTACAAGCCGACTCACAGACGGCTTGGACAAGAAGATAGAGAGCGACTCGGTTAGCAATTGTAACAACCCAGATGTTCTGACCTCTTATATAAAGGCAGACCCGGGGCAACTTAGGGAAGGGGCAATCGAGGACTAGGTCAAGCTTTTAGCTCCTTGTAATCGATACGCAAGCAATACAAGCACAAGCAGGACGTAGGCTGTTACCTCGATTTGAGGGTCCGAACCTGGGTAAACCCGTGTCTTTCATCCCGACTAACCCCTTTGAGTCCACCTCATTGGCGATGGCCTCGAACCGAAGTCCGTTCACCCGGACATCTGCCGTGATAAAACCATGACAGTTGGCGCCTACCATGGGGCTAGCACTTGGTGGTGTTGAGTTCTCAAAGGGCTCTCTCCCAGGGCTCGAAGGATACATGGTTGGAAGGATGAGCAAAAGTCGCCGCGGCCGGCTCTACATCGACGACGCCGGCTAGGGGCTTGATGCTGGTTCTGTGGAGTATGGATTCCGGGTTCCGTTCAGCGGGATCCAGGTTTTCGTCAGAAAGGTTGATGGATCTACACCCGGGCCGGACGTCTGCACCAACATCGTCGAGCCGGCTCGGCGTCTCCAATCTACGCGGGTTACGCGGTCCGCCCGTGCCCACCCGGGTCAAAAGCACGTTCTCGTGGGCTTCACTCAAGGCATGGACCGAGAAGCGTCCGGGTCACAGGGAACTCTCGTTTGCTCGGAAGATGAGTCTTCCAGTGGGGAGACGGAATCAGTGTACCGGCTCAGCAATGGTGGCCTTGGGGGCTACTACTACGACTATTCTGAGGTAGAGGGCGTTGAGATGGATGCTATGAGCCCCTCCCGGTTCACGCGGTGGTGTTCATGGCAGGGTCGGCTTCAGCTGCCGGGGACACGGCTGCGGGAGCCGCTGCAGCAGGCGATAGCCCGCTGCCGGCTCAGGTTCTAGTGGAATTGATGGACGAACTCACAGCTCTCATGGCCACAGAGGTAACCCCGGATAATCAAGCAGCTAGGAATCTAGAGGTGGCACGGATCAAGGGCCGGATGGCAGAGGAACGACAAAGGATGGACGAGCTAAAAGCCCAGATGGAGGAAGAAGCGGAGCGTATCAAGGCAGACGCTTTCCGACTGGAGCTAGAGCAGAGGTCAGCGGCCGCGGTGCACCGGAGGAGACATCAATCCTGTTTACCAGAACATTACAAAGCAAGAAACCTTTTTAACACCCCTGGTGCGGGGCGGGTCATGGGTGCGCCGGAGAGCCGCCCGATGGAGCGCCCAACGACTCATCCACCCCGGCACAACCAAATCTCACCCAGGGCTTTTCCAACACCGGCGGGTCATTATTCTAACCCGGCCGAGAACATGGTAGCAGCAGCCGCCCGGCTTGAGACAGTCCCCATCCCAGATGAGGCACCCTTTGCGGAGGAAGTGCGAAAAGCCATTGGATATTTACAAATGGCCATGGTCCAGCAAGAGAACTATACGCACAGCCGGAGCCGGGTTCACTCTACCCCTCTCCCTAGTCGAAGTTTCAGCCGACGTTATGAGTCGCCGGCGGGTTCCAGCAGTCACCCGCGCCGCGGATCACCGGAGGACAATAGGGCGGCTCTAGATGCACAAGCCGTCATGGACCAGGCGGGCGACGGGCGAGAGGCGGAGATAGCTGCGGCCCGTCCAGAGCCGACGCTTTCCGTGTCAATGGGAGTAGTTAGTACCAGAGCCGTAGGGGTGCCATGTTTAACTCTGGCTCTGAGGAGTGAACGGCTGCCCAAAGACTTTAAGGGGCCTCGAAAGGTTCTGAATTACACAGCTGATCTACCCCTAGAGGCGTGGGCTGAAAGTTATGAACTGGCCATGGAGATGCTGGATGTCAGTGAGGCGGTATGCGCAAAATACTTCATCATGATGCTTGAGGGTCCGGCCCCTACATGGCTGAAAGGTCTGCCGCCTAACACGATAAGCTCATAGGCGGAGCTGAGAGCAAAGTTTATTGAGAATTTCCAGGGGACCTGTAAGCAGCCTATGACTATTGTCGATCTGGACCACTATGTTCAATAGGAGAATGAGTTGGCCCATCATTGGGTCCGGCGGGTGTCGACCATTATTCACTCTTCAGAGCAGATCACAGCGGCTCAAGCGGTACTTATCTTAGAGAAGAATTGTCATTTTGTTCCATTGGAGCAGAAGCTCGGCCGGCTCAAGCGCACGTGTCAGGACATGGGAGAACTCATGATGGCCTTGACGAAGTATGCCGACTCAAATAACACCAAGGATCCGGGTTCGGATGATGAGAAAGCCAATCAAGTGAAGAAAAACAAACAAGGAAAAGGTTTTGTGAACAATGGAAATCAGAATAAGCGGAAAAAAGCTGATGGCAGATCCGAGCTGGTGGCGAATACCAACACAGGACAGAATCATCCCAAGGTGGGTGGAAGATTCAGGCCAAGGAACAGGGGCCCTTTTAATTTAGAGGAAGCGCTTAGGAAGCCTTGTCCGGAGCACAGCATGCCTGACAAGCCGGCATTGCATGCGTGGGGTGATTGCTTTATCATGCAGAGGTTCAAAAACCAGCATTCCCAACCACGTAATAACCAGGGCGATGGCCCGCCCGGCGGCTCAGGGCACGGCGGATCAGGGGCTGGATTCGGTGCCGGCGGTTCAGGAAACGGGCATCGGGTCGAAATAACCAAGGGGGGCACCAACAGCATCCCGCCAATAACGGCAATAACAACAATCAGCAGCAGCGCAATCAGTCCGGGTTTCAGAGTAACCCGAAGCAGCTCAGTTCTGGGCAGTATCATGTATTCACGGCCGGTCACAGTAAACGAGACGAGAAGTTGCGGAGGCGAGCGGTTAATACGGTTGCTCCGGCTCTCCCGCGATATTTGCCATGGTCTGAATATGATATAATGTGGAGCAGGGAGGATCACCCGCCGCGGGTGGATGACCCGGGCCGGCTGGCTCTAGTTGTGGCCCCTTAGGTGAATGGCTATATGGTGAATAAAGTGCTTATGGACGGAGGTAGCAGCATCAACATCCTTTATTATGACACTTTCCGGCAGATGAAGTTGCTTGACAAGGATCTTAAGCCATCCTCCATCGTCTTTCATGGTGTGGTCCTGGGTAAATCAGCATACCCGGTGGGCCGGATTTCATTGGAAGTAGCTTTTGGTGATGAACATAATTACATGGTGGAGTCTTTGTGGTTTGAAGTGGTCAAAATCAAAAGTACCTATAATGCGCTATTTGGGAGGCCGGCTTACGCTAAATTTATGGCTAGGCCTTGTTATGTTTATCTGCAACTCAAAATGCCTGGCTTAAATGGCACAATTACCGTTTACGATAACAGGAAAATGGCTCTTGAGTGTGAATAAGGAGATGCGGCTTATGCAGAGTCTAGTTGTGCTCAGGAGGAGCTGAAATTTTACAAAGAGAACATTGATCCGGAGGATATGACCCCGCTCAAGAAGCCTATGACGGAAGTTGAGCCGCCACTCAAGTTTTTAGCGGATGACACCAAGGCAATAGATTTCAATCCGGGTGATCCATCCAAGCAGTTCATCATTGGGGCTCACATGGATCCCAAATAGGAAAGCACACTCATCGAATTCATCCGTGAGAATCGGGACATCTTCGCATGGAAGCCTTCTGACATGCCAGGTGTACTGAGAGAGTTCGCTGAGCACAATCTTAATGTGGATCCAAAGTTTAAGCCGATCAAACAGTTTCTACGGCGGTTCAACGAAGAGAGACGTAAAACTATTGGGGAGGAAGTTGCTCGGCTCTTGGCCGCAGGCTTTATAGTGGAAGTTTTTCTCCCGGAGTGGTTGGCTAACCCAATGCTAGTACTAAAAAAGAACGGCACGTGGCGTATGTGCATAGATTACACGGACCTTAACAAGGCTTGCCCGGCTGACCCTTTTTCGCTCCCTCGTATCGATTAAATTATTGATGCAACAGCCGGATGCGAAAGTTTATGCTTCCTGGACGCTTATTCATGGTATCATCAGATCAAAATGGCAACGAAGGATCAGGAGACGACGGCGTTTATTACACCTTTTGAGGCATTCTGCTATGTCTCCATGCCTTTCGGGCTCAAGAGTGCCCAGGCGACTTACCAACGTCGTGTGCAGAATTGCCTCCATAGTCAGATTGGCCAAAATGTCCGTGCTTACGTAGACGACATTGTGGCTAAGTCCAGGAAGAAGGAAAATCTTTTAAAGGATCTGAAAGAAACCTTTGATAATCTCCGGGTCTACAAGATGATGCTTAACCCGACGAAGTGTGTCTTTGGTGTTGTAGCAGGAAAGCTTTTGGGTTTCTTGGTCTCTGAGCGGGGCATTGAGGCTAACCCAGATAAGATTAAGGCTATCACTTCTTTGGGTGAGCCGACGTGTATTAATGACGTTCAGCGCCTTGCAGGGCGGATTGTTGCATTGAGCCGCTTCATAAGCCGGCTTGGGGAGAAAGCTATTCCTTTATACCAGATGATGAAGAAGACAGACAAGTTTAAATAGAGCGCAACAGCGGTTGAAGCACTTGAAGCTCTTAAAAAGCAGTTGACTGAGCCGCCAGTGTTAGCCGCTATAGTTGAGAAAGAGCCTTTGCTCCTGTATGTGGCGGCTAACAACAGAGCAGTTAGTGTAGCGATTATGGTTGAGCGCAAGGAGGCAGGGAAAGAGTACCCTGTGCAAAGGCCGGCTTATTACATCAGTGAAGTTTTGGCAGAGTCTAAATAGAGGTATCCGCATTGGCAGAAGTTAGTATACGGAGTTTTCATGGCCAATCGCAAGTTAAAACATTACTTTTTGGGGCACCAAATAACAGTGGTCAGTTCTTCCCCGTTGGGGGATATCATTCAAAATAGAGAGGCTACAGGGAGGATTGCCAAGTGGGCCTTAGAGCTGAGTCCTTTTGGCAACAAGTATGTTCCTCGTACAGCAATTAACTCTCAAGCTTTGGTGGATTTCATAAATGATTGGACTGAATGTCAAGCCCCTGAAGAGAAGCCGGATAACACGTATTGGACTATACACTTTGATGGATCCAAGCAGCTAGAGGGGTCTAAGGCAGGAGTTGTTCTCACCTCCCCCAAGGGTGACAAGTTTTGTTATGTGCTCCGGTTAATGTTCCCCTGTACTAATAATGCAGCTGAGTATGAAGCACTGCTCCATGGTCTCAGAGTCGCTAAAGAGATGAGCTTAAGCCGGGTCAGGTGTTTAGGCGACTTAGATCTGGTGGCTCTGCAAGTTTCAGGCACTTGGGATTCCAAGGGTCCGTGGATGGTGGCTTATCGACAGGCGGTTGATATCATTGCCGGTCACTTCAAGGGGTACCAGGTGGATCACATTGATCGTCGCAGGAATGAGGCGACTGATGCCTTGTCACGGTTAGGTTCCCAACAAAAGCTGGTACCACCTAATGTTTTTCTGGATGTATATCATCATCCGACTGTCAAGATACCTTCTGAGGAGGATCTAGCTATTCCTGACCCGGAGGCAGAACTGGTGGCGGCTCTGCATGCTACCCCAGACTGGACTATTCCTTATTTGGCGTATCTGACACGCGGCGAGTTACCTCAAGAGGAGGATCTAGCCAAGAAGATCACTCGGCATTCTAAGTCTATGATGATTGTCAATGGTGAGTTACATAAGTGTAGTGTGACAGGTGTCTTTCAGCGCTGCATCTCACCAGAGGAGGGCCGGCAAATATTAAGTGAAATTCATGCTGGCGACTGTGGGCATCATGCCGGGTCAAAAATTTTGGTGGCTAAAGCTTTCCGACATGGTTTTTTCTGGTTGACGGCTCACAAGGATGCAGAGGACTTAGTTCGCAAGTGTGATGGCTATCAGAAATTCGGCCGGCGTGCTCATGTTCCGGCTCAAGAGTTGAGGATGATACCAATCACTTGGCCATTTGCGGTCTGGGGGCTTGATATGGTAGGACCTTTCAAGCGATCTAAAGATAAGAAAACGCACCTTCTGGTGGCGGTTGATAAATTTACTAAGTGGGTAGAGGCAGAGCCGGTCAGTAAATGTGACGCAGCTACGGCGGTTCAATTTATTAAGAAGCTGATTTATCGCTTTGGTTACCCACACAGTATTATTACAGACAATGGGACAAATTTATCCAAAGGAGCTATGAAAATGTTCTGTGAGAAAGAGCATATCCGGCTTGATGTTTCACCCGTGGCACATCCACAGTCTAATGGTCAGGCAGAGCGAGCCAATCAGGAAATTTTGAGAGGTGTCAAGCCACGGCTCATGGTTCCTTTGAAACGGACACCCGGATGTTGGGTTGAGGAGTTGCCTTCCGTCTTATGGAGCATCAGAACTACACCTAACAGGTCTACATGTTTTACACCTTTCTTCATGGTGTACGGTGCTGAGACGGTTCTACCCAGTGACATCCGGCACGACTCACCAAGGGTGGCGGCTTATGTTGAGACAGACAATGAGGTAGCCCGCCAAGATGCGTTGGACGCCTTGGATGAAGCACGAGAGTTAGTAGCAGCCAGGTTGGCAATTTATCAACAAGACCTGCGACGCTATCATAGCCGCAGGGTAAAGACCCAGACGTTTCAGGAAGGTGACCTGGTGCTCCGGTTGATTCAAGACCAATCTGGAATGCATAAGTTATCTCCACCATGGAGGGGCCTTTTGTGGTCAGCAGGAACCTTAACAACGGGTCATATTACCTCATGGATGTCAGAGATGAGTCAGAAACCGTGGGACAAGAGACGTTGTGGCCCTGGAATATCGCACATCTGCGACCATACTTTACTTAAACAGGGGTTGAAAGCCGCTATCATTGTGTAAATCATGAGCACATGAGTAAAAGCTAGCATCCTTGCACAGGACTGGGGCCTCTGCTCTTATGTACACCTTTGTATGATCAAGATAAAATCTTCCGGTTCAAAAAGTTTGAGTTGAAGAGGGTCGTTCGCCATCAAAACGGCCGATCTACCTTTCGGCTTTACGCCTTATTAAACGCTGTTGCAAAGAGGCTTCTTGCCTTCGGGTATAGCTTACTTATCCTTTGCACAGCCGACTGTCATTAAACTGTTGCAAGGAGGCTTCTTGCCTCCGGGTATAGCCTACTTCTCCCTTGCACAGTTGGCTTTATGCCTAGTTTGGTTACATTAAGCGCTGATTGTTAACGGAGGCTTCTTACCTTTTGGTATAGCTTACAGTGCCCTAACACAATAGCGTGTATACCAAATTCCAGTTGCTTATCAACTGCGGCCATCGAAGGGGGCTTCTTACTGACGGGTATTGCTTATCTCACCCTAATGGCCGGCTTTATGCCACTTCCGGTTACTTATTAACCGCGGTTGTCGAAGGGGCTTCTTACCGACGGGTTTGCTTATCTCACCCTAACAACCGGCGTTTACGCCAAAATTCAGTTGCTTATCAACTGTAGCTGTTGAAAGAGGCTTCTTACCTTCAGGTATAGCTTACTTCTCCTTTCAAACAGCCGGCTTTATGCTGTCTCATGCTAATTATTAGCCGCGGTTGTCGATGGAGGATTCTTGCCTTCGGGTATAGCTTACATCTCCCATGGACAGCCGGTGTTCGCTATACTCTTACCAGTCAATCTCGCCTAGAGACCTTGAGCCGGTTCAAGAAATTGATGGCCAATCTCGCCTAGAGACCCTGAGCCGGTTCAAGAAATTGACGACCAATCTCGCCTAGAGACCCTGAGCCGGTTCAAGAAATTGACGGCCAATCTCGCCTAGAGACCCTGAGCCAGTTCAAATAATTGACAACCAATCTCGACAGAGACGCTGAATTGGTATGAGTTTAATCGTTCGGCTCCATGCAGAAGAGCTGTCATATGAGTTTTTTGAGGAAGGAAAGATCATCATCACGTATGGTATCATGCCGGCTTATCAAAGCCGGGCAAGTATAAGTCCTGGGTTGCCACAGGCGAAACTACCCGGCACTTGGGGGCTACACAGCCGAACTCTCCTCAAAGGTTCCGACTCATCAATAGCCGTAGTTGTCGATAGAGGCTTCTTACCATCAGGTATAGCTTACATTATCCTAAAGACAACCGGCTCTTTAATAACTCCGTCTGATGAAAGCCGGAGTCATGTGGCTTCGTCCAACAAAATTTAAGGTCTCAAAGAGATTGTCCGGCTTTAATATTCTGGAGAAAGGAATGGCATCTTAAAAGACAGGCCCCTCATCAGAAAATTTCAAAGGTGTATCCCTGAAGAGCCGGCAACACATTAAAACACAGAGAGGTGCAATTATATAAGGCCACCAATTGGAAGAGTCATGGTTACTCTATTACAAAAGATACTCTCAGAAAGAGCAAAAGCATTGTCAGCCGCCCACGGCGGGTCATTACATAAGTCTGTGCTCAGAAAGGCTAAGAGATTACAATTCAGTTGTTGGCGGCTCATCCTGCTCCGGGTCTTCTGCTGGCTTTATCTGAAGATTGCCCAAGTCCTAGTTACAGTCAGCCAGAGCAGCAAATGACCCCTTAAGGAACGGAGACGCGTCAAGCTCAAAAGGAAAGAGATCCTTACTACGGGCGGGTGTCAGATCTTTCCACTCGTAGAGCGGCCCGCGGATTCTCATCTCTTCTGCATCGTAAGCCGCTTGATAGGTGCTCAAATCAGCTTCATCCGCCAGAACAGAGGCCAAATAGCGCGACTCTTTGACGCACTGGGTATAGTCTTCCTCGGTGAAATCTGAGCCGTCATCTCTTTTAGACGGATAGCCATCCATCATCTCAGCCGGCGTTAGCTCAGGAGCAAAGGCAAGAGCCCGGCTCAAACCGGCAACGGCTCCTTGGCGGAAGGCGGACTTCTTGAGCTCTTCAATCTGCTTAGGCATTGTAGAGAAGAGTTCCAAGAGCCCTTTTAGAGCAGTGGGGATCTTCTCCTTGTACTGCACGCTCTTGATTGTGAAGATGGCGCCACAGTATAACTGCTCTGCAAAATTATAAATGGCCTTCAGTGGCAGAAGGCTATCAGAAGCCAACTGCCAGCTCCAGGGACCTGGATGAGTCAGATAAAATTAATGAGCTGCCAGTTTTCTTACTAGCAATGCTAAAAAGGACAAAGTGAACAAGAAAGCTTACCAAATAGGGCGGCTGACATCTTTGCAATATGCTATTTTAGACCTTGAAGTTCATCCGCTACGGCTGTAAGCCGCTGTTCAGCGTCGTCCGCCCGTTTGGTTAAGGCGGCCTTTTCAGATTCAGCCGTCTCTTTTAAAGAGGTCAGCTCGGCGGTAACACTGGCCAATTCTTCTGCGAGAAGCCGGCATTTTTCATCCGCGATACTTCGAGCTTCTTGCTCAGCTGCCAAGTTGGCCTTCAGATCCGTCAGCTAAGACCCGACTTCATTCAAAGCTTCCTATAATACATCAAAATACATGATAAGCCGCCAAAATGTAGGACGAGTGTTAAAAGCAAATACAAGTCTCAAACAGATTGCAAGCAATATATTTGACATTTGGGGGCTAATGTATATTTGATCTTTCGAAGCTAATCCGGAACTTGGGGGCTACACTATGGCTCTTCAATGTACTAATAATGGAAGCACCGACTCAACTTGATCAAGTTTGAGCCGGCCCTTGGGGGATATGATTACATCTTCAAGTTATCTACATTATAGGCCCGACTCAAATGTAATCTGAGACGGCCCTTGGGGGCTACGATTGGCAGTTCACTTTACTTACAGTACAAAGCTAAAGCAATTTTAAAGAAGTTTGACATGGCAATCTCTGCAAGAGGTCATAGAAAGACCCGGCTCAACGATTCAATACGTTAAGCCGGATCATGGGGGCTAAGAAAGGATATAGTAAAGAAGGAGAAGTACCTCATATTTTGTCTTCATGGAAGAGATCAACCGAAGTTCAAAGTCCCGGCTGGTGGTAACCTGGTTTATGTACCCAGCGTGTAGCTCTTCATCGGTCATCTTCTCGCATGAAGAATCGAAGTTCAGTTTCTTTGCAAAGTACACACAGATCTGAATGTCGCAGACCCGTTCACTATAAGACCTCTCTCACATGCAAAGCATGATCGAGCCCCAAAACTCATTGGGTGTTAGATTCATAACAATGCAAATCACATGGTGATGTGAACTAGATTATTGACTCTAGTGCAAGTGGGAGACTGTTGGAAATATGCCCTAGAGGCAATAATAAATTAGTTATTATCATATTTCCTTGTTCATGATAATCGTTTATTATCCATGCTATAATTGTATTGATCGGAGACTTAGATGCATGTGTGGATACATAGACAAAACCATGTCCCTACTATGCCTCTAATAGACTAGCTCGTTGATCAAATATGGTTAAGGTTTCCTAGCCGTTAACATGAGATGTCATTTGATAACGGGATCACATCATTAGGAGAATGATGGGATGGACAAGACCCAAACTACAAACGTAGCATATGATCGTGTCAGTTTAATGCTACTGTTTTCTGCATGTCTAGTATCTGTTCTTACGACCATGAAATCATGCAACTCACTGACACCGGAGGAGTGCCTTGTGTGTATCAAATGTCGCAACGTAACTAGGTGACTATAAAGGTACTCTACAGGTATCTCCGAGGGTGTCTGTTGGGTTGGCATGGATCAAGACTGGGATTTGTTACTCCGTGTGTTGGAGAGGTATCTCAGGGCCCACTCGGTAATACAACATCACAACAAGCCTTGCAAGCAATGTGACTAAGTGTTAGTCACGGGATCTTGTATTACGGAACGAGTAAGGAGACTTTTCGGTAACGAGATTGAACTAGGTATGGAGATACCGACGATCGAATCTCGGGCAAGTAACATACCGAAGAACAAAGGGAACATCATACGGGATTAACTGAATCCTTGACATAGAGGTTCGACCGATAAAGATCTTCATAGAATATGTAGGAACCAATATGGGATCCAGGTCCCTCGATTGGTTATTGACCGTAGAGGTGTCTCGGTCATGTCTACATAGTTCTCGAACCCGCAGAGTCTGCACACTTAAGGTTCGGTGACGTTTCGGTAGTATAGAGTTATGTATGGTGGTGATCGAAGGTTGCTCAGAGTCCCAGATGAGATCCCGGACATCACGAGGAGCTCCCGAATGGTCCAGAGGTAAATATTGATATATAGGAAGTCCCATTTTGGTCGCCGGAAAAGTTTCGGGCTAATCGGTAATGTACCGGGAGTGCCGGGAGTGTACTGGGAGACCACCGGGAGGGGTATTTCGACCCAAGAGGCTTGCTGGGATGTGGGAGAGTAAATACCAGCCTTTTGTGGGCTGGTGGAAGTCCCACACAAGGCCCATGTGGCTGGGAGAAAAAGTCCAAAGAGAAAAAGGTGGAAAAAGGCAAAAAAGGCAAAAAACGCGGAGGTGCCGTCCGTTCGGCGCTAGATCGGAAGGACCGTGATCAAGATTGGGAGACGGATCGTGATGAGATCGCGGGACGGATCATGATGAGTTCGTGGGACGGATCGTGATGAGATCGCAGGATGGATCGTGACGAGATCGCGGGACTGATCGTGATGAGATCGCGGGACGGATCATGATTGGATCGCGAGATGGATCGTGATGAGATCGCGGGACGCTCGGCGATGTGGATCATGAAGACGTTCGACTACACCAACCGTGTTTCTTAACGCTTCCCGCTTAGTGATCTACAAGGGTACGTAAATCCACTCTCCCTCTCGTAGATGCTCATCACCATGGATAGATCTTGCGTGTGCGTAGGAAATTTTTTGTTTCCCATGCAACGTTCCCCAACAGTGGCATCATGAGCTAGGTCTATGTGTAGATGAGATCTCGAGTCGAACACAAAAGGTTTGTGGGCGTTGATGCTTAGATTGCTTCCTCCCTTGGTTGGATTTTGGTTCAGCGGTATTGTGAGATGAAGCGGCCCGGACCAACATTACTCGTACGCTTACGAGAGACTGGTTCCCTCAACCGCAACTTGTTGCATAGATGGCTTGCGGGTGCCAGTTTCTCTCACTTTAGTTGGATCGGATTCGACAAAGGCGGTCCTTGAGAAGGTTGAAAAGCAAGTAGTGTATCATCGTTGTGGTTTTTGCGTAGATGAGAATTGTTCTTGCTACATACCCGTAGCAGCCACGTAAAACATGCAACAACAATTAGAGGACGTCTAACTTGTTTTTGCAGGGTATGTTGTGATGTGATATGGACAATTACATGATGTGATATATGTGATGTATGAGATAATGATGTGATGTATAGATTATCATGACTTGCATGTCGATGAGTACGACAACCGGCAGGAGCCATAGGGTTGTCTTTAATTATTCTATGACCTGCGTGTCAATCATTAAGTGCTATGTAATGATTTACTTTATCGCTAAATGGTAGCAATAGTAGTAGATGCATGTTGGGCGCGACAACCCCGATGGCGACACGTTGATGGAGATCAACATGATGGAGATCATGGTGTCATGCCGGTGACGGTTGAGATCATGCCGATGCTTTCATGATGGAGATCAAAAGCACAAAGTTCATGGCCATATCATGTCACTTATGATTTGCATGTGATGTTAATCCTTTTTATGCACCTTGTTTTGCTTAGGATGACGGTAGCATTATAAGGTGATCCCTCACTTAATTTCAAGATAAATTGTGTTCTCCCCGAGTGTGCACAGTTGAGAAAGTTCGTCGTGTTGAGACACCACGTGATGATCGGGTGTGATAGACTCTACGTTCACATACAACGGGTGCAAGCCAGTGTTGCACATGCAGAACACTCGGGTTAAACTTGATGAGCCTAGCATGTACAGACATGGCCTCGGAACACAAGACACCGAAAGGTCAAACATGAGTCATATAGTAGATATGATCAACATGATGATGTTCACCATTGCAGCCACCTCAACTCATGTGATGATCGGACTTGAGTTGGTGAATTTGGATCATGTATCACTCGAATGACTGGAGGGATGTCAATTTGAGTGGGAGTTCTTTAGTAATATGATTAATTGAACTCATTATCGTGAACATAGTCAGTAGTGCCTTTGCAAATATGTTGTAGATTACTAGCTCACGCTGTAGCTCCCTTGAATTTTTATATGTTCTAGAGAAATAGAGTTGAAAGATGAAGGTAGCAATATTGCGGACTGGGTCCGTGATCTGAGGATTGTCCTCATTGCTGCACAGAAGGCTTATGTCCTTAATGCACCGCTCGGTGCGCCAACCCCTCTAGCGTCGTCTGTAGATGTTGTGAATATTTGACAAGCACGTTCTGATGACTACTTGATAGATGAGTGCATCATGCATTACGGCTTAGAATTGAGGCTTCGAAATGTTTTGAACATCACGGAACATATGAGATGTTCTAAGTGCTGAAATTAGGATCTCAGGCTCATGCCCATGTTGCGAGATATGAGATCTCCAACAAGATTCTTTGCCTGCAAGATGAACGAGAATAGCTCAATCGTTAAGCATGTGCTCAGATTGTCTGAGTGCTACAATCGCTAGAATCGAGTGGGAGTTCATCTTCCAGATAAGATAGTGATTGATATAGTTGTCCAAGTCACTTTCACTAAGCTGCTAGAACTTGGTGATGAACTATAAAATGCTAGGGATAGAATTAATGATCCCTGAGCTGTTCGCGATGTTTGACACCGCGAAGGTAGAAATCAAGAAGGAGCATCAAGTGTTGATGGTTAGTATAACCACTAGTTTCAAGAAGGGCAAGGGCAAGGAGGGAAACTTCATGGATTGCAAGTTAGTTGCTGCTCCAGTGAAGCAACCCAAAGTTGAACCCAAACCCGAGACTAAGTGCTTCAATTATGAGGACAGAGGTCGCTGAAGCGGAACAACCCTAGATACTTGGTAGATTAGAAGGCTGGCAACGTCGACAGAAGTATATTTGATATATGTGTTATTGATGTGTACCTTGCTAGTACTCCTAGTAGCACCTGGGTATTGGATACCGGTTCGATTGCTATATGTTACTAACTCGAAGTAAAAGCTACGGAATAAACGGAGACTATCTAAGGGTGAGGTGACGATGTGTGTTGGAAGTATTTCCAAGGTTGATGTGATCAACATCGCACGCTCTCTCTAACTTCGGGATTTGTAACAAACCTAAATAAGTGTTATTTGGTGTTTTGCGTTGAGCATGAACATGATTAGATCGTGTTTAATACAACACGGTTATTCATTTAAGTTAGAGAATAATGATTATTATGTTTACGTGAATAATACCTTCAATGGTCATGCACCCAGTGAGAATGGTTTGTTGAATCTTGATTGTAGTAATACACATGTTCATAAAATTGATGCCAAAAGATGCAAAGTTAATAATGATAGTACCACATACTTGTGGCACTGCCGCTAAATGTCATATTGGTATAAAACGCATGAAGAAACTCCATGCTGATGGATCTTTGGACTCTTTCGATTTCGAATCGGTTGAGACATGTGAACCATGCCTCTTGGTCAAAGATGACTAAGGACCCCGTTTTCTGGTTTGACGGAGCGGGCAAGTGATTTATTGGAAATGATACATGTTGATGTATGCAATCCAATGAGTCTTGTAGCGTGCGGTGGATATCGTTATTTTCTTACCTTCACTGATGATTTGGGTAGACATAGTGTATGTTTACTTAATGAAACACAAGTTTGAATCGTTTGAAAAGCTCAAGCAAATTCAGAGTGAAGTTTAAAATCATCGTGACAAGAAGATAAAAATATCGGCGATATGATCGTGGAGGTGAATATCTGAGTTACGAGTTTGGCATACAACTTTAGACAATGTGAAAGTTGTTTCACAACACATGCCACCTGGAACACCATTGTGTGATGGTATGTCCGAACGTCATAGTCGTGCTCTATTGGATATAGTGCATGTTATGATGTCTCTTATCGTTTTGCTACTATAATTTTGGGTTTGTGCATTAGAGACAACTACATTCACTTTAAAATAGGGCACCATCTAAATCCGTTGAGATGACATCATGTGAATTATGGTTCGATAGAAACCTAAGCTATCATTTCTTGATGTTTGGGCCTGCGATGCTTGTGTGGAAAATGTTTTCACCTAATGAGCTCGAACCCAAAGCGGACAAATGCACCTTCGTAGAATACCCTGAGAACAGTTGGGTGAACCTTCTATCTCAGATCCAAGCATAAAGTGTTTGTTGCTAAAATGGGTCCTTTCCCGAGAAAAAGTTTCTCTCAAAAGAATTGAGTGGGAGGAAGATAGAACTTGATGAGGTTGTTGAACCTTTGTTTCAACCAGAGAGTAGCATAGCGCAGAAAGATGTTTCTGTGGAACCTACGTCAGTTGAAGAGGAAGTAAATGATGATGATCATGAAGCTTTGGATCAAGTTACTATCGAACCTCGTAGGTCGACAAGGATGTGTATTGCTCCTGAGCGGTATGACAACCCTGTCTTGGAGGTCATGTTGTTGGACAACAATGAACCTACGAGCTGTGGAGAAGCGATGATGGGCCCGGATTCCGACAAATGGTTAGAGGCCATGAAATCCGAGAAAGGATCCATATATGAAACCAAGTATAGACCTTGGTAGACTTGCTCGTTGGACGACAGGTCGTTGAGTACAAATGGATCTTTAAAATGAAGACAGACACTGATGGTGAATGTCACCATTTATAAAGCTCGACTTGTCGCAAAGAAGTTTCCGGAAAGTTCAAGGAGTTGACTGCGATGAGACTTTCTCACTCGTAGCGATGCTAAAGTGTGTTAGAATTATGTTAGCAGTTGCTGCATTTTTCAATTATGAAATCTGGCAGATAGATGCCAAAACATCGTTTCCTTTCGTGAGGAAAGGTTGTATGTGATACAACCAGAAGGTTTTGTCAGTCCTAAGGATGCTAAAAGGTGTGCAAGCTTCAGTGATCCTTCTATGAACTGAAGCAAGAATCTCGGAGTTGGAATGTACACTTTGATGAGGTGATTAAAGTTTTTGAGTCTATACAAAGTTTACAAGAAACTTGTATTTACAATAAAGTGAGTGGGAGCACTATAGAGTTTCTGATAAGCATATGTGGTTGACATATTGTTGATCGGAAATGATATAGAATTTTTGGAAAGCAGAAAGGGTTGTTTGAAAAGAGTTTTTCAAAGGAAGACCTGGATAAAGCTACCTAATTGTTGAGCATCAAGATCTACAGAGATAGATCAAGATACTTGATGAGACTTTCAATGAGTACATACCTTGACAAGATTTTGAAAGAGTTCAAAATGGATCAGTCAGAGAAAGAGTTCTCGCTTGATCTGTAAGGTATAAAGTTGAGTAAGACTCAATGCCCAGTGACTGCAGAAGATAGAGAAAAGATGAGTGTCATCCCCTATGCTTCAGCCATAGGCTCTATCATGTATGCAATGCTATGCACAAGACCCGATGTTAGCCTTGCCATAAGTATGGCCGGAAGGTTTCAAAGTGATCCTGGAATGGAGCACTGGACAGCGGTCAAGATTATCCTTAGTAACTAAAAGACTAAGGAGATGTTTCTAGATTATGGAGGTGATAAAGAGTTCGTCGTAAAGATTCATGTCGATGCAAGCTTTAACACCAATCCGGATGACCCGTAGTAGCAAACTGGATACGTATAGTGGAGCAGCCATTTGGAATAGTACCAAGTGGAGTGTGGTAGCAGTGTTTACGGTTTGACATAGAAATTTGCAAAGTACACACAGATCTGAATGTCGCAGACCCGTTCACTATAAGACCTCTCTCACATGCAAATCATGATCGAGCCCCAAAACTCATTGGGTTTTAGATTCATAACAATGCAAATCACATGGTGATGTGAACTAGATTATTGACTCTAGTGCAAGTGGGAGACTGTTGGAAATATGCCCTAGAGGCAATAATAAATTAGTTATTATCATATTTCCTTGTTCATGATAATCGTTTATTATCCATGCTATAATTGTATTGATCGGAGACTTAGATGCATGTGTGGATACATAGACAAAACCATGTCCCTAGTATGCCTCTAATAGACTAGCTCGTTGATCAAAGATGGTTAAGGTTTCCTAGCCATTGACATGAGACGTCATTTGATAACGGGTTCACATCATTAGGAGAATGATGGGATGGACAAGACCCAAACTACAAACGTAGCATATGAACGTGTCAGTTTAATGCTACCGTTTTCTGCATGTCAAGTATCCGTTCCTATGACCATGAGATCATGCAGCTCACTGACACCGGAGGAGTGCCTTATGTGTATGAAACGTTGCAACGTAACTGGGTGACTATAAAGGTACTCTACAGGTATCTCCGAGGGTGTCTGTTGGGTTAGCATGGATCAAGACTGGGATTTGTTACTCCGTGTGATGGAGAGGTATCTCAGGGCCCACTCGGTAATACAACATCACAACAAGCCTTGCAAGCAATGTGACTAAGTGTTAGTCACGGGATCTTGTATTACGGAACGAGTAAAGAGACTTGTCGGTAACGAGGTTGAACTAGGTATGGAGATACTGACGATCGAATCTCGGGCAAGTAACATACCGAAGAACAAAGGGAACATCATACGGGATTAACTGAATCCTTGACATAGAGGTTCGACCGATAAAGATCTTCGTAGAATATGTAGGAACCAATATGGGCATCCAGGTCCCTCTATTGGTTATTGACCGTAGAGGTGTCTCGGTCATGTCTACATAGTTCTCGAACCCGCAGGGTCTGCACACTTAAGGTTCGGTGACGTTTCGGTAGTATAGAGTTATGTATGGTGGTGAAAAAAGGTTGTTCAGAGTCCCGGATGAGCTCCCGGACGTCACGAGGAGCTCCGGAATGGTCCGGAGGTAAAGTTTGATATATAGGAAGTCCCATTTTGGTCGCCGGAAAAGTTTCGGGCTAATTGGTAATATACCGAGAGTGCCGGTAGTGTACCGGGAGACCACCGGGAGGGGTATTTCGACCCAAGAGGCGTCATGGGCTGTGGGAGAGTAAATACCAGCTTTTTGTGGTCTGGTGGAAGTCCCACACAAGGCCCATGCAGCTGGGAGATGAAGTCCAAAGAGAAAAAGGCAAAAAAAGGCAAAAAAAGGCAAAAATAAGGAGGAGTCCGAGTCCTACTAGGATTGGAGGAGGAATCCTCCAATCCCACTAGGTTTGGTCGACCCAAGGGCTGCCTTTTTGGTAGCCAAACCTCCTCCTCCTCTCCTCCTATATATACTAGAGGATTTTAGGGTTTTGGCACAGAATTTTTCAGCCACGTGCTACCCGTTCCTCTAGTGCATAGTTTCTCCTCTAGATCGGTTTTCTGCAGTGCTTAGGCGAAGCCCTGCCGGAATAGCTCTACCACCATTGCCGCAGCGCCATCACGCTGCCAGAGAACTCTTCTCCCTCTCCGCTCCCTCTTGCTGGATCAAGAAGGCGGAGATCGTCATCAAGCTGTACGTGTGCTGAACGCGGAGGTGCCATCCGTTCGGCGCTAGATCGGAAGGACCGTGATCAAGATTTCGAGATGGATCATGACGAGATCACGGGACGGATCGTGATGAGTTCGCGGGACGGATCGTGATGAGATCGTGGGACGGATCATGATGAGATCGCGGGAATGATCGTGATGAGTTCGCGGGACGGATCGTGATTGGATCGCGGGACGGATCGTGATGAGATCGCGGGACGCTCGGCGATTTCGATCGCGAAGACGTTCGACTACACCAACCGCGTTTCTTAACGCTTCCCGCTTAGCGATATACAAGGGTACGTAGATCCACTCTCCCTCTCGTAGATGCTCATCACCATGGATAGATCTTGCGTGTGCGTAGGAAATTTTTTGTTTCCAATGCAACGTTCCCCAACAATTTCAAGGTCCCTTTGTTTCAATGCAAATGGGTCAATCTGTCAAGAGGCGGGGTACAGGAAGACCCACAGTACGGAATGACAACAATGGATCTGAACAATCTTGGGTACACAGACAAACCATTCGTCCTAGCCAATGATGTGGCACAGATTTTGTATGTGAAGGACATGTCTACCATACCGAGAAAAAGAAAAGATAAGGAAGCGAATACATCATACGATGAGCCAAAACGCCACATAGTTCTTTCAGGAAAAAGAGACATCGTGAGATTGGAGGGCAAGGAAGACATGTCTGAAGATTATGAAAAGTTTCATGAAATTCCTCCCTTCAAAGTCAAGGCTGACCCAAGCACCCTGTTAAACGATGAAAATTGTCCATGGTTACGGCGCAAGAAGCAAAGGACACACGCGAAGAAGAAGTGAAAACTTTCTCTCCACAACTATATCATTGCAGTGACATGTGAAGAAATGAAATGCCTTTTGTAACACATGAGTTTTCGTCCGAAACCCTAATACTTCGAAAAAGATTCTCCATTTTGTACACGAAGTGCATCCATTTTTTGCCGTAACCCTCTCAACTTTTTATGACATGCTATGTGGGTGAAATGATGATACCATGCCAACTTTCAACCTTTTCAGAGTTCATTTGAAGTGCTTTTCAATTTCAGGGTCATTTAGCTCAAAACAATCAGTAAGTGCATGAAAAATACCAAATGAAGTCACAAAGGGTTGAAAATTGATGATGTGGCTTTGAATGGTGCATTTTGAACATACAAAAATTCTGGAGTTCAAATGAGTTCAATAAAATGAAATCCCTTCGTAACAGATGAGTTTTCGTTCGAAACCGTGAGACTTCAAAATAGATTGTCCATTTTGTACCATGAAATTATCAAAGTATTTTTTGTTCAAAACATTAATAGCAAAAAGAATATAATGATAAAACACACTGGAAAGAAATAAAGCAAAAAATAAATAAAGGAAGAGACAAAACAAAATAATGGAAATTATGCAACTAAAATTATCAAAGTATTTATTTGTTAAAAAGAATGAACTAAAATAACAAAAAAAATACTGGAAAAAATTAAAACAAGAAATAAAGCAAAAAAAAACAAAAAACAGTTTTTTTAAAATAAAAAAATGCCGCCTACTAGGCCACCACGGCCTGAATACGACTAGAAACCCAACAGCTAGTTGGGCCAGGATTCAGGCCCGTAGAAGGACCAGTAGGCCTACAAGTAGAGGAGAGTGCAATTAGGCCCGTAAGCCTGCAGTTGAGAGGAGCTCGAGAGGGTTGGCGCAGCAGCGCTTATAAACCACTCTCGAGCCAACAACCGGGACCAATGCTTTGTGTATATAAGCGTCAATTTTGATTTTTTTTAGATTTCATCTAGCACTTGCCCCCGACAACGCCGAGCACATCGACGCCGCCAGGCTGCCCGAGCTCGCCGTCGACGCCCTCTGCCCTGACGCCCCTTGCCCCGACGAACCGCCGTGCCCCGACGCGCCGCCCCCTGCCCCGACGCACCGCCCCGTGCCCCGACGCGCCGCCCTGCCCCGACGCCGGCGCCGCTCCCCGACACCGCCCCACGCCACAGCCCTGCCCCGCCGCCGCCGCCCCTCCTCCCTATTCGGTCCGGCCGGCCCCCTTTCCTCCCCTGTCCGATTTTGCTGATTTAATTTGATGATATATAGATGATAGATGATATATGATAGTTAGATGATGATGTTGATGATAGCTGATAATGTTGATGATAGATGATGTATGCTTTTTTTTGTTCATATAATTTTTATAGCATTTTCGGTCCATGTATATATGTGTGTGTATATGGATGGATGGATGTATATATATAGAAAATTATCATATGATATAAAATAATATCGTAGCTTCCTGTTTTTTCCATGGATGTATGCTAAAGAAAATTATGAAAGATTTTATGGGAGGTTTCTATCAAAAGGTTCAATAATTCGTCAAGGCAAAAATTGAACTAATTAAGGTATCCGATGTTTTTGTATATATGATATATGTATTTTGTTGGCACCTAGAAGTGTTGTCGAGGCCACCCCAAACCCTAGAAGCGTTGTCGAGGCCACCCCAAACCCTAGAAGCGTTGTCGAGGCCACCCAAATTTACCAAGTTAAATGAAGAAAACTCTGGTAACATTGATTTATCAAGTTAATTGTCATGTTGTAATATTTGCAGAAACTATGGATCCAAGAGACGAAGAACAAGAACAGTTGTTGGGGGACATAATCCACGGCGGACGTGATGTCTTGTCGTATCTCAACGACACCGATGGTCTGGAAGGAGAGGGTTATGACGGCTCTGGTGATCGAAAATGGAGGACGAAGGACATGATCATGATGGCTCCGGTGATCGAATGCTGGAGGAAGAAGGAGACCATGATGACGGCTCCGGTGGCCGATCGGAGGAGGGTGCTGTTGCAAAGTCCGGCGAGGTATATATATTAATTAAGCCTGTGCTGACTCTAGCTAATTGATGCATTAATTGTTTTGGTATGTACATATATTAATTAACTCTTCTTTCTTCTATTATAGCCCTCCGGATCGAGCCAAACTTCGGTAACGAGACGAGGCCCGAAGAAGAGGTTGCGCAAGGATGAAAAGTTCACGATCACAGCACTCGCGGACGATGGCCATCCGATTGAACCCAAGCGGACCAAGAACACATTTTTTGCTCAGTGTGGAGCTATTGTTAGGTACAACATCTCGATCAGCATCAAGCAATGGAATAAGCCTAAGGACGGCGCCCCTGATGGTGATTATGTCACCAATAGACAGAAAGAAGATCTTTGGACCGCGCTGAAGGTAAATTTCACCCTACCGCCAGAGGAGGATCCGAATAAGCCAGTTATAGAGCCACGGGTCAAGGCGTGTGCTCTTAATAAGATGACAGATCTATTCAGGAGGTGGGAGAATGAGTTCAAATCAAAGTTTGTCGACAAAGGGAAGATTCCAGCATTCGTCGGCCGATATGAGAAGATAGGAGATTACTGGCCCGCATTTGTGGCCTACAAGACATCGGAGATGAGTAAGAAGATGTGAGAGACAAACAAGAACAATGCCGCAAAGAAGCAGTTTCACCATCACACGGGCTCAGGTGGCTACCTTAAAGCCCGGCCGTTGTGGGACAAAGCTGAGAATGACCTGCTTGCTAAAGGGGTCCGACCACAGACATATAACTGGCCAGACCGTTCAAGGACTTGGTTCTTCGGGGTTGGGGGAACTTTGGACCCGAAACAGGGAAGTGCCGTTGGACGGATGAGCAACTTGCAATACCCGTGAACAAGCTTCAGAACTATATCACCGCAGCGTAGGAAGGGACGTTCATTCCCGACAGAGAGAAGAACAAGCTGACCGAGGCCCTAGGGAATGTTGAGCACCTTGGACGGACACGAGGCACAACAGGCTCCATTCCGTGGAAGGTTGGGTTTCCCAACGCAGGCGGTTACGAAAGCCGGGAGAGAAAGAGGAAAGCGGAGCTGAGCGAAATTCAGAAGCTCAATGCAAGACTACAAAAGCTAGAGGAAGCTGAGAGCCAGCGAGCTGCCGACCAACTATCTCAGCGGCACGAAGCTACCCCAGAAGCTACTACCCCGCCATCTCAGCAGAGAAGCAGCATCGCTTCCACGGAGCCCGTTCAGCCCGACTTCACATCTCCTAGCTACCTCGTGGATACTATCACGAAGGCTCAACATTGCGAGCTTATGAAGAAATACCGAAACCTCACTTTCAAGGCGGCTGTCGGCTCTATTGCACCTCCTCAACTCAACGGAACTTTTCACTGCCGTCCGATTCCACATGGCTATGCTGTTGTGATGGTGGATGAAGTAATGTCGGAATCTGAGGAGCTCGAGCTTGACCATTGTACAGGTGAAGGAGAGAATAAGCTGGTTCGTGCCCTGAGGAGTACATGTCTATGGCAGAAGGTGTACATCAAGCTTCCAAAATGGACGCCTCCGCCTCCTCCTTCTCCTCAGGCGAATCAGGGCACACCGCCTCCTTCTTCGGCTCCTCCGCCGCGTGGGGGCACTCTGCCTCCTCCTTCGCCTACTCCGGCACGTCAGAGCAATATGCCTCCTCCTCAGCCTCGTCGGCAACAGCGGAAGACAGCCGCCGCTGCTGTGGCTCCTCCGGTGCCTAGTAAGCAACGACGGAAGGGAGCTGCCACCGCTCCGGCGGCTAGCAATACAAGCATAGGCAGCAGGGGATACACATATGATCCATCTCTCAAGCCTGTGGAAAATTTACCATATGAGAGGACCGAGTCCGAAAACAAGGAGATAAGTCAGGCCGAAGTGAGGGACCATTTTGCAAAGAAAACTCTAGCTCCGAAGGAGAAGATAGATCCGGTGAAAGCAATGCGCACTATCGATGCCCTGAAGCGACCACCACCGCCTCCGCCGGATTCCAACTATGAACGATGTATTAAAAAGGCATATCAAGATGCGCGACGGTCGGGAAGTACTTCCAGTGATGCAAAGTTAGCAAAACGAAGAAGTGGGAAAAAAATCCCCCAGCTCGATGAACGGGCGAACCAATTGTGCCCCTCACTTAAGGTTTGTAGCGACATCATCGCTAATCATCCAGGGATGGTCCTCGGTACCAAACCTGGTGATTACCTGAGCGATGATGTACTGTTTGAGAAGTTGGAGGTGGACGAATTCAAATACCGATACGGGCATCCTCTCGTCAAACCTGATCCTCCTCCTCTAACAACGATGATGCGAAGATTTCATGAATGGTACATGCATAGCTGCCGCGAGTCTGTGATGGATTCTTTGGTACTGTCAGTTAAAGAGGAGCACGACCTCGTTGGAATTGATATGTTGAATATTGAATATGAGGAGATATGGCAGTTATACAATCAGAAGGCCATCGACAAAACAATCGTGACTTGCTACTGTCTGTAAGTACTACTTCTGTAATTAAGCCTCTCTATGTATATAGCTCAGCTCTTTCATTGCATGTATATATAATTATTCTCACTACTACATTATGCAGATTGAAGATCGTCGAATGCAGAAAAGCACAAATCTATGACATTGGGTTCATTAACCCAAATATCATACATGAGCATAATATAAAACATTGGCCCACAGAAACCGAGGAGAACTTGCTACAATCGTTGCTTAGAAATCAAAACAAAGGGACAATACTCTTTCCTTACAACTTCAAGTGAGTATTACTGTCTTGTGCATATTCGTTTTTCCTTATTACTTGATGTTTACAGTAATGTAATTGATGAGTTATGCATGCGTGCGCAGTTTCCACTTTATTCTACTAGAGATTCATCTTGAGCGGGGAGTAGTAATCGTCTTAGACTCGAAACGAAAAGATCCACAGAATTATACGGACATGACTAAAATTCTCCAGAAGTAAGTTCAATCGGTCATTATCGCATCATATCGACAACTTTAATTTGTTCATTTCCTGATATCAAGTAAATATTTTCTTTGTCTGGCAGGGTTTGGAAAGAGTTCACAATAATTGTTCCGGCACTGCCGAAGGAGCTGCGATTTTCACACCCGAAAGTAAGTACTACTAGCTAGTTCCGTGCATCTCCCATTGATTCTAGTTTCATCAATACCATTTATCATGCTTGATTATCAGTTTGATTGAACTCTATTTCTCGTAAAGTGCTTGTGGCAGGAAAACGGGACTGATTTATGTGGATACTATTTTTGCGACTTCATTTACAACCCGACGACCCCTAAGCGGGGCTACTCTACAAAACAATTTGAAGTGCGTAAGCAATAATATTCACAATTTTATTTTATTACCATATATATGTATTGACCCACTTCTTCAAATTAGATGTGGCAGATGCGGGATGAACTCCTACCACATGATCGCATACGAGCAATTCAAGAAGAATTGGCGGGATTCTTTCTTGACCATGTCATAAATAAAACCGGAGAATACCATCTGGAAGTGGACATTAGATGTTAGGGATTGTAAGAGATCTTATATTGTATATATATGTAGCTAGTAGCGTCGGATATATATACGAAAACTTGTTATACGACCAATCTCTTAGAGAAAGATAGGTCGATCACTTCTATCTCTATATGTTCATGACAATCTTCTTTACTTAATGGTTCCTTCATTTGCTTACTAGCTAGCGTGTCGAGTTCTCTCTATAGTAGCTAGCGTCGACCAAGCACGAAAAAAGAGAGGACACTTCTCTCTATCAATTAGCTAGCTATAACAATATAAAACCCCTAAATTAACTCTCTAAAACATCCTAAACCCTCCTCACTTTCAAAATAAAAAAAACAAGCAACTGCCAGATGCTGACGCGTGGATGTCTATTGGTCCCGGTTGGTGTTACCAACAGAGACTAAATGTCCTCCTGCCTGGGCTCCCCGTAGAGGCCACGTGGAGCCTCTTTTGTCCCGGTTTATAAGAGAACCGGGACTAAAGGTTTTGGTCTTTAGTCCCGACACTTTAGTCCCGATTCCGGAACCGGGACAAATGGGCCTTTTTGTACTAGTGCGTTGTAACACAGTAAGGTTTGATTTGGTTGTTGAGCTTGGCTAGCACTAACAATCCGACGTACCAAATCAGAATTGACAATGCTAGCTACTTACAAGCGCTCTCGCTCCAATCCAGAATTGATAATGCTAATTCTGGCACACGCGCTCTCACTCCGGAGTAAAGATGGACCCTAACGTTCAAAGGAGAGACGCCAACCGACGATCCCCACCAGTCCAATTCACTCCGCTCCCCTGTGCGTGCTCAGAAAAATTCCTTTCTCGGCCGGTTACTCACGGTTGGAGGTGCATGTCCACTTCCTTCCAGGAAACGGGCACACATGCATGATTCCATGTGCTGCTGTGCTCGCTCTTGCAGCATGGTTCTTTTTTCTTATTTTACTTTGTTACTTTGCACTTACATTCTGTGTTGTCAATTTCTTCATTTGCCTTCTCGACCCGCTTGGTAAAGGATAGCTAGACAGAACATTTACTCCTCTCTTCAGGTTTGCAAGATTGGCGGGTATCACTATAATGACAATTTGATAAACGCAATAAAACTTATCTATCATAAAAATATACAATATACAGGTAGAATAAAAGAAATAAGAAGAGAACCACATATTTACAGTTTTTATTTGAATTGTTTGGATTACTTACCACATGTGTCGCTTGAATTTCTTTTACAAAAACAATTGAATATATTCAGAAAACACCATCATTATATATTTTTTGAAATAACTAAAAAGGTTATTTTAACCATTTATTAGACTTGAAAAATCCTACGTCTTGTAGCCGCCCGAGCAACCACAAGGCGACCCCCGCCGCCAGCATTCCTCTCCAGTTCGCCTCATCCTCCTTGCCACTGCCGATGCTGGCTTCTGGCCGACCGTTCGGTGGCGGTGGAACCCGCCGGCCATCTCTTCTATACCCTTCCTCTGTCTCGGATTCTAGCGAAAAGGTCCACACTCCTTGTGGATGCCCACAGATCTGTGTGTCTGGATGCCACGCAATGAGGCCTGTGCTCATAGTGGTTGATCTCGTGGAGACGCTCAATTGGCACGACGGCTAGGCACGTGTAGGCAGACCATGTGCCACCGGTGTCGTGTTCTGCTCCTCGCGTCAAAGTGGCATTGGCTAGATGTGCGCTCCTGGATTTCTGACCTTCAGCATCGGCCTTATTGGAATTGCGGTGTCCATAGGAAGTTCTTCATGAGGGTTCTTCGCCGGTGGTTGACTTTGGTGATGAGATGCAAACTATGGATGAATACTTGACGCAAAGGGATGGTTGTGTAGCGGCCGCAGTCGCAAATCGCATCTAGCTACTTGGATCGCGGAATAGTAGCAGCGACAACACATGTGTGACATCAATGGTGGTGCTACTTGAGCACTTATTCTTGAGCTTCGGGATGAAATCCTAGGACTGACCTGAGTTGGTCATACCTGAAATCGTTGAAGTCATTGTTTGTATATGCTCAGACTAGTTTTTGAGGGTGAAAACCTAGAGTCTGTTCCCAGGTGGTTGGATCTGGAGACGACGTCGGTTGAACGTTGCTCCCTTCATGAAGGTGTTGTTGTTGAAAAACTTCATTGTTTGTGTGGTATCATGAGATAGTTGATACAGGTAAGGTCATTTCCTGTAGTTTACCGATCGCAGATATGATCGCGTTGGTTTTTTCTTTTTTCCTTGTCTACACATAACTTTGGCCTTATATAACTTTTCTATTTGTCGGCATCTTTTTCTATCCCTGGCAGTTACTCGTGGCTGGTCTCTCCGACAGTTGGATGTCCAAAACACTTTTCTTCATGGTGTGTTAAAGGAGGTAGTTTACACGAGGCAACCATCGGGTATTGATGATCCTGCCCGTGCTCATCACCTTTGTCACATGGAAAAAGTACTATATGGTCTAAAGAAGGCTCCCCATGCTTGATATGCTTGTCTTGTGACTGCTATACACAATGACCGTGCTAGGAATAAAATCATATTTTTATATTATTTTGCATGGTTTATACTTGTTGGATGATTTTTTTTTGTCCAAGAGCTGTGTAGTCAAGTGACTACACAGCCCATACATGGCTTCACCACTTGCTATACATGCTCATGGTATTGTTCCATCTTCGATTGATATATTGTTGTTTCTCTTCAGCGTTCATATGTCACCAAATATTTTATGGTTTATGTTGACGATAGCATTCTTGTCAGTTTCTCGGTGGCTGTTGCCAATCAATTCCTGTCAGTTTTGCGTTCTGATTTTTGTTGTTAAGGATCTTGGCAAGCCTCACTTTTTTCGGGGTTGAAGGTTACTTCCACTTCTGATAATCTATATCTCACTCAGAAGAAATATTTCTTGGGTCTTCCGCGTCACACTGGTATGCTCAAATGCAACCCCTCCTCCACACCCATATCTGCTAGTGACCAAATTTCTGCTGTTGATGGTGATCTTGTTTCTCCCGATGATGCTACAGAGTACTGTAGCCTTGTTCATGGCGTGCAATATCTCACTATCACTAGATATTGCTTTTATCGTTAATCATGTTTGCCAGTACATACATGCACCTCGGGATTCACATCGGTCTGTTGTGAAGCTGATTCTTCGTTATGTCCGTCTGGCTGCCTCTTATGGATTAGATCTTCGGTCTACTCCCTGTGGTATTCTTTCAGCCTTTTTAGATGCAGACTGGACATGCAATCCTGATGATCGACCATCCACAAAGGGATATGCTGTCCTGTTTGGCCCTAACCTAATTGCCTAGAGCGGTCGTAGGCAAGCCATGGTATCTCACAACAATACATAGTCTCAGTACAAGGCTGTGACAAATGCAACTGCAAAAAATGTGGGTATAGTCTTTGCTTCGTGAGTTACGAGTCCCATGAATCTGGTATGTCATTGGTGTGATAACATTAATGCTACATACCTTTCCTTCAATCCGGTATTCCATGCATGAACAAAGTACATCGAAGTTGACTATTATTATTTTAGAAAACGCGGTTGACAGAAGCTACTTCTGATCAAGTTCCTCTCCTCTAAATATGAGCTTGTGAACGTCTTCACCAAGCCGTTGTCGCTACCTTGTTTGAGGATTGTCAGTGCAATCTCAACTTGCGGAACACTGTGTAGCTTCGTATATGACTCGTATATGGTTTCTAATTATACATATAACCCATTTATAAATATAAACACAGCACCACCCCTTGCGATTGAGTAGTTGACTCAGTCTTTATCTAAACCTTGTTTTACACTTGCAAAATTGTTATGTCCCTGGCGACGGCCGATCTTGATCTGTTGATGAAGCTTGCAGACGATGGACAAAAGTGCTGGATCTATAGGTGTGCAGAATGTGCAGCCCGCACAAGACCCATAATTTTTGGGGTGCCAAATTTTTATATAGGTCTAGTATTTCTAAATGAAAAGTTACTAAGCGCTGCCGCACTGGCCGCTAAGCCGCTAGGTGCTGGCGTCCGCCTCAAGGGCTCGAACGCTCAGCGTTGGTGCTCACTCGGTCGACCCCTCCCCCCCTCAAAATAAAATAAAATCCGGACTGGAACCGGGATCGCAAAACTGCAGCGGCAGTTGCGTCGGCGTCGATACTCGCTACAAGAGACTGAATCATTGTCTTCGCGTCTTCGCCTCGTCGGATCGACCAGGAAGCAATCAGGCCGCTGTCGCTATTGCCTTCTATATTTTATATATCAAATTATTATGTAAAACATTATATCATATATCTTTTCCTTTCTATAATATAAGAGTGTTTTTGACACTACACTGGTGTTAATAAAACTCTTATATTATGAGACGAAAAGAGTACATGACAATTGCTTTTTAATTTATTTTACTAAGATAGAACCCCATTTTTTATTTTGACACAGGGCCTGAATTTTGCCGGCCCGGCCACCAAGTCTCACATTTCAATTTTCATCTCGTGTCGAAGGTATTTTTGGTATGGTTTTTAGGCTGAGTTGTAATTCTACATTTCTTTGGGTCCTTTATCGGCTTCATTGCAATAAAAATTTGAAGGACGAAGTTGTAATTTTGACCACTCTGCATTTTTCACAGGCACGCTGGCCAGAGCAAGAGTTCCACAGCTTGTTGGAGTTCACCATAAAAAGCTCCCCAAGGCCGCAGGCCGTCACACCGTACACAAGTCACACCGCAGCGAGAGAACTGACCGAGCACCTCACTCCACATCCAAAATGGCCGCCATGACTCTCTGTTTCTTTTCTTCCTTGACGGACTTCTTGACAGGGACGACCATGGTTCTTAAAGGAGAGACGTTCAAGTTTGCCGGTGACGTAGCGGCCATCTTGCCGGTGCCTGTGAGGAAGATCGTGGGTGCACTGGCGCGAAGCAGCGTCGCCCGTGCCGCCGCCGATGCCCTGGTAGGTCTCTTCCTGGGCATGGTCTGCGTGCTGTTCATGGCCATGTCCTTCAACGTCGTCGCGTGCCGAGCCTGCGAAGGGAAGTGCTCCCTGGCCGGCGTCCTGTCTGAGATCTCGGACTATTCCGGGACGCTCTCCCTGCTTCTCTTACCGCCGGCAGTTGTGCTCTTCTTCCTGCGCGCTGCCGGCTGCAGCAGTGAGGTACTCGCCGGCGCCGCTAGCTCGTCGCTACATCAATGCTGCTAGTCTCTTATGTCTCTGTATGTGCTCCATGGATTTCCTTTTCATGATGTCGATGATTGTTAAATGTGATAGGTGAAGGAGGATTTGAAAGAGCAGCCTTCACTATCGGAATCGGACCCTACGCCAACGGCCTGACACCGTCGGCGTAGGCGAGAATGTCGTCAGCCTAGGCCTACGCCGACGGCCCCCGTCGGCGTAGGTCCGTCGGGATCGTGAACGTCGGTGTACCCGGACATTCTCGTCGGCATAGAAAAACCGTATGCGTACGTCCCCTATGCCAACCTCCGACCGTACGACCGTCGGCGTAGATGGGCCGTCGGCGTAGTTCTCACTTGACGGCGGCAGACGGCGTCGGCGGAGTTCTTGCTCCAACCGGAAGCTGCCACGTGGCAGGCTACGCCGACGGTTACACCGTCGGCATAGGTGCTGTACCTATGCCGACGGCGTAACCGTCAGCGTAGCCTGTCACGTGTCTGTTTCTAGCCCACCCGAGGTCGAGGCTACGCCGACGGTTACACCGTCGGCGTAGCCCGCCACGTGTCAGATTCTGGTGCGCCGCAGCCGGGGGTACGCCGACGGTTACACCGTCGGCATAGGTGCTATTTTTTCTGTTTTTGTTTTATTTTTCGGCAATATACAGCACAAATATATCACAACTAGTACACAACATATATATATATCACATCCACATCATTATCATCATAATATAAGTATTGCCATCACAACATACGTGAAATCAATAAAACATACGTCGAAACAACACAACATACGTCTGAACAACATAATATGAATGTATGAAACATAAGTCATGACCACCACCACCAAGAGGCCTAAGCGTCAGGAGGTCCACCACCAAGTTCGGTACTGCCAAGACCGCCAAAGCCAAGGTCATCACTACTACCAGCAACGCTACCGGCAAGACCATGACCGCCACCTCCTCGGTGGATAGGAGTGACCGGGCTCCGTGACTCGGGAGTGATGCCAGAATTGGCACCACCACCAACGGAGGATCGATCAGTTCCCTACATGTTTGAAAAGAGATGTTATAGAGATATATGATAGTGTTGAATGCACGATAAGTAGTTGGATAGTTTGTGGATGTACTAACCGGAGTCGGACAGTGTTGTGCCACAAATTCTTCAAACATAAGCAGAATTGGTTGTTCTCCAGCAGGTGGTGGTGGTGGTTCCATTACAGGAACCGTTTCGGCCGCCATGGACTAAAAAACGAGTTGCATGTTAGTTGACGAAACACACACGAAGGTTAGAATAAATGAGAATGCAAATGTGAAAGTCAAATGAAAGGGGCTAAACTAACCTTCATCATGCGACTGGCGTGGTCCAAGACTGCTGCAAGTCTCGCGTTCCACGCCATGGTCTCCTGACGTTGGTACTCCATGTAGGCCTTCAATATAACATGATGAAACTCATAAGAACATCTTGATGTGGAAAATAAAATGAGAAAAAGGAAGATAAGAGGGAATTTTTTTACAGAGTGTTGATGGGCTAGGAGGGACATTGAGTTTGCACTTGTCGCCCTCGGGTGCAGGCTTAGGCTCGGGTTGGTAACTCGTAGCTGTGTGTAGGACATAGAAGGAGTGACCACAGCATCCAGAACTCGCTATCGACCATGATTCTTCGTCCCTATGCCGACCACCGCCCTGTCGTCCGTAGCCTCTTTTATGGGGTCAGGTGTGTCAGGATTGTACATATTATACACCTTCTTGTAGGTCTCAAGGTGCTCGCCAGAGTTGCCATAGTACTTGCCCTTGCCTTCCTTGGGCTTAGTCCGCACATGGGCTAGCTCCCATGCCTCCATGTCTGAGAGCGGCCGCTTCAGTTTCTCCTCCTGCACCACCAAGCAGCACCAAACAGAGGTTAGTCATACATAGAAGAAGAAAAATGTTTCATGTACATAGATATACCTGAACTTTCTTGTGGCCCCAATGGTTCCGGTTTCAGTGACTATGTGTTCCGTCATTTCCTCGATTAGCCTGGTTTTGGATGCTTTTAGCAGCCCACTTTTCATCATCACCGAGCCATGTATCAACCAATGCCTCCCATGATTCCCTTTTTCCATAACATCAACCAGGACACGCCTACATAATGAAAGCATAGTGGCATGTTGACACGAAACAATGACATTTAACACAAACATCGGAATGAAAAGTCGGTTATACTTACCAACATGTATTGCTCCTTAGTCAAGGTAAGCTTCTCCTCCCGCGTGAAATCCTTGGGCATCTTCATGTTATGATAGTTGTAATAATATTGCGAGATGGCCACCCAGTGCACCTCGTACTAGATCTGGCGGGCCTGCTTCTTTGCAGCTCTCTGAAACAACTTCTCAGCAATGGGCTTGTTCTCTGCAAGAGCTCGATAATATTTCTACAGTTATTCATGAAAACAGAATGGAAGAAGCCGTGAGTCAAACCATTCGATGGAAAACTATGGACGAAACTCAAGACTCATGCTTCTGAAGAGAACTTACCAAATTTTTTGTTTCCATGGCCTTAGCATGTAACGGATAGTCTGCACAGGTAGCCAATTTGTAGTGGTTCCAGGTCATAGCCAAAACCCGGTGCTCCGGGTGCTCGACTGGGTTCGGAACTAACAACCCCAGCCAATATTCCTTCAGCAAGATAGTGATGATACCATTGGGAAGACGGGATTTTGGAGGAACCTCCCAGCCCCTACAAAAGATAGAAAATATGAGCATGTTTACAAGCAAAAGAATTAAAATATGATTAAGAGGCACTTACTCTTTCCCCTTTGGCGTAATGATCCACTTCTTCTCCTCTATATCAGGTTCGGGGGGGGGGGGGAGTCTTGCTCGACCACGCAACCACCCCTTGTTGTTGCCAACCCCCTCCCCCTCCTTGCCACCACCAACCTCCTCCTCCCCCTCCCTGCCACCACCAACCTCCTCCTCCTCCCTGCCACCACCAACCTCATCCCCCTCCCCAAACTCCTCCTCCTCCTCAACCTCCTCGCGAAACTCCTCCTCCTCAGTAGAGGGTACCTCACTACAAGAGGGCCTTGTAAAAGGCACCCCTAAGTCGGTGAGGGAGCGTTGTTTCTGGCCCCGACCACCCCCTCCACCTCTAGGGCCTCTCCCGACACCCCCTCCACCTCTAGGGCCTCTCCCCGCACCCCCTCCACCTCTAGGGGCACCTCTCCCTTGACCTCCCTATGGGGAGTCATCCTCAAGTAGTTGAGACGGAATATTACGGGCTCGACCACTCCGACTAGTAATCGATTTGAGTTTGCTTAGTAAACCCGTGCCATTGGCCTTGCCCTTGCTCATGCTTAGCAAACCTGCATTGAGATGAGAATAAACAATTAGTATTAAAATAAGTAATAAAAAACCCATATAAAAAGACATTTATAAATAAGTATATTAATAAACCATCAGGAAGACTGTTAGCCCATACTCCCGGAAAAGCTTTGATGCAAGCTTGGCTACAACCGTACTCAGCCTTAACTGCCATTAGTTGCGACATGGCATCTAGCTGAGAGAGTTTGGCACCTGCATAAAGAGGCTTCTTTGACGAAGCCAAGATCTCCTAGAAGGACTTTGCGGTTGCCTCCGGCTCCTCCGGCTCCTCTAGTTCATTGTCTGAAGGTGTCGCATGTGTAGCCTCTATAGAAATGACATCATCTAGCATGTCTCTGACCCCGTCGTCCACATAACCACCGATGCGTTGACGCATCACCTCCTCTCTACCATGGTCCCGCTCGGCAAAGTTTATCGGCATGTCAAAGTTTTTCATATATCCGTGCATGCGAAGGTGCCAGGTCATTTCGTCCTTGCCTTTACAGTGACGTCTGCCACATCTCGCACACGGGCAATGTGGGATCATTCTCATTGGACCACGGAATGTCTTCCTCAAAAACACATCGGTTTTGGCAATCCACTCTGATGTTACTCGATTCCCACGGGGACCACGGGTAAAACCACTATACATCCACTGATTATGTGCCATTCTCTGCTTTATTGGGAGCCACACAACAAATTTAAGATTTGATTTGAATTAATCACATCAAATATTTATTTTCTACTGCGTTGACGGCACTGAATCAACCTACATTTCTAATAGGTAAAGAGGGTCCTAATCCCACCCGAGGATGTGTAGATTGAGTACGTTCTCCATGCTCTACCCCGTTCCGAGACAAAATTTCGGCAGCACCTCCCCGTTGTTCTCCAGATACACGTCTCGGCAAATAGCCGAGAGAATGTGCTCCGGAGAACAATGGGAGGCGCCACCGAAATCCTATCTCGGAACGGGGTAGGGCATGGAGAACGTACCCAATCTACACATCCTCGGGCTGTCCGTGGAACACGCTGGACAATCTGAAAGAGTTGCGGTGATAAATATGCAATTGAATGCATATTTATCGATGCAACCATTTCGGACGGGAGACGCCTAGGTTACGCGACTTAACATGAAAAGAAAATCTAGTGACATGATTAAAAAGCATAGAAGGTGAAGGTGGATTCGTATCTCATCCTCAGTTGTAGAGGAAGTAGTCGAACATCAGAGGGACGATCGGGGACCAACAGCTCCGACGTCGACGATCACTCCATGGAGGTGCAACACCACAAAGCCTGTAAATTCCAACAAGTGAAAAAAATAGGTCATCACATCTCGTATAGCAATCTTTGATGACAAAAAAATTACAAGATTCATCTCATCGATCACATAAAGCATTGACACTTCAAACTAGGAATTTTTTTAACAGATCCAAATTTTGACATGAAGTAACCAATCATCATATCCAACTTTGAACATTCGTTTATCTATCTAAAAATGTAAAAAATGTTCTCTTGCATCTCATCTCATCACCACAAAGCATCTATCTATCACATTTCGTATGTATCAATTTCGTCCATCTATCTAACATATTCATCTACTGCTATATATCCATGCATTCATCTATAAAATTACTACAAAAAATTTAAAGAAAATACCTACAAAAACTACCTTGGTAGAGGAGGGGAGCCCAGGCAAGGGATGGCGAGGGCCGGTCGAAGCAGCAGCAGAGGAGGGTCGGTTGGAGTAGCAGCAGAGGAGGGCCGGCCGGAGAGCAGTAGGACCGGCTGGGCAGGGGCTCGGGTCGGCCGTAGCCGCGGCCAGGCAGGTCGGGGAGGCCAGGGCAGGACGGGGTCGACGCAGTCCAGGCCGAGGTCGAGGCGGGGCACCGATGTGGTCGGCCGGGGTGGCGAGGGCGGGCGGCGGTGTGGTCGGACGGGGTGGTGGTGGGGCACTTTCGGGCGGCGGCGCAGGAGGAATGGGGGGGGGGTCGGGGTGGCGTGGGCCGAGCGGCGGTGTGGCCGACCGGCCTGGTAGCGGCGCGGGTGGAGACGGGCAGCGGTGTGGGTGGAGACGGGTGGCAGCGGCGCAGGAGGAATGGGGGTCAAGGTGGGAATGAGTGAGTGGAGGAGCGAGGGCCGACGTGGCCAGGTCGAGTGGATAACGCGAGCCTATGCCGATGGCCAGGTCATTGGCATAGATTGGATGCCACGTGTACACCTATGCCGACGGCCAGGCCGTTGGCATAGGTATTTTCATTTTTTTTAATTTCCTTTCACTATTTTATGTTGCATTTTTCCTAACACATAAATATTACACATGTGTATTAGTTCTCACAAAAACAAAGTGACTGCATTCTATTCGTCAGAATAGATACTTTTCTCACCTGCTATTTCCCCCCTCCGTGCGACGGCGGCAGCGAGGTCCGTGAGGGCGTCACACCTCGGAGGTCTGGGCCCAACCTAGCGCAAGATTCCCTCGGTATTGACCCGATGCCATAGTTTCACACCGTAAGAGGGCCCAGCGCAAGACCTGGCGGCATTGCCACCCCCAGGCCCTCATGCCGTCTAACCCTAACACTATTCACCGAGCGGATCTACCCCTTTGACTTTCACTGGGTGAGGTTTGACCGAGGGACATTTTTACCTGGCTGTGATAGGCCAACCCACAGCAACACCTTAGCACAAGGTCTGGGACCAACCCACCGCAAGATTCCTTCGGTGTCGACCCGATGCCACGTTTTCCGAACGTAATTAAGAGGGCCTAGGGCAAGACCTGGCGGCATAGCCCCCTCAAGGTCCCCTGTCCCGTCTAACCCTGACACTATTGACCGGATGGATCTACCCCTTTGACTTCCACCGGACGGGGTTTGACCAAGGGTCATTTTCACCTGTCTGTGATAGGCCAGCCCATAGCTAGCAACATCTTAGCACAAGCTCCGGGCCCAACCCACTGCAAGATTCCCTCGGTATCAACCCGATGCCACGTTTTCCGAACGTAAGAGGGCCCAAGGAAAGAACTGGCGGCATAGCCCCCCTCCAGGTCCCCCGTCCCGTCTAACCCCGACACACTTGACCGGACGGATCTACCCCTTTGACATCCATCGGACGGGGTTTGACCGAGGGTCATTTCCACCTGGCTGTAATAGGCCAGCTCATAGGTTTACTTCGGATCAAAGTCTGGGCCCAACCCACCGCAAGATTCCCTTGGTATTGACCCGATGCCATAGTTTCACACCTTAAGAGGGCCCAGCGCAAGACCTAGCGGCATTGCCATCCCTAGGTCCCTCGTGCCGTCTAACCCTGACACTGTTCACCGAGCGGATGTACCCCTTTGACTTTCACCGAACGGGATTTGACCGAGGGACATTTTCACCTGGCTATGATAGGCCAGCCCATGGCAACACCTTAGCACAAGGTCTGGGCCCAACCCACCGCAAGATTCCCTCGGTGTCGACCCGATGCCACGTTTTCCGAACGTAATTAAGAGGGCCCAGGGCAAGACCTGGCAGCATCGCCCCCTCCAGGTCCCCCGTCCCGTCTAACCCCGACACTCTTGACCGGACGGATCTACCCCTTTGACTTCCACCGGACGGGGTTTGACCGAGGGTCATTTCCACCTGTGTGTGATAGGCTAGCCCATAGATATACTTCGGATCAATGTCCGGGCCCAACCCATCGCAAGATTCCCTCAGTATTGACCCGATGCCATAGTTTCATCCCGTAAGAGGGCCCAGCGCAAGACCTGGTGGCATTGCCACCCCCAGGTCCCTCGTGCCGTCTAACCCTGACACTGTTCACTGAGCGCATCTACCCCTTTGACTTTCACCGGACGGGGTTTGACCGCGGGACATTTTCACCTGGCTGTGATAGGCCAGCCCATAGCAACACCTTAGCACAAGGTCTGGGACCAACCCACCGCAAGATTCCTTCGGTGTCGACCCGATGCCACGTTTTCCGAACATAATTAAGAGGGCCCTGGGCAAAACCTAATGGCATAGCCCACTACAGGTCCCCTATCCCGTCTAACCCTGACACTATTGATCGGACGGATCTACCCCTTTGACTTCCACCAGACGGGGTTTGAGCGAGGGTCATTTTCACCTGTCTGTGATAGGCCAACCCATAGCTAGCAACATCTTAGCACAAGCTCTGGGCCCAACCCACTTCAAGATTCCCTCGGTGTCGACCCGATGCCACGTTTTTCGAACGTAAGAGGGCCAAGGGCAAGAACTTGCGGCATAGTCCCCCTCCAGGTCCCCCGTCCCGTCTAACCCTGACACTCTTGACCGAACAGATCTAACCCTTTGACTCCCACCGGACGGGGTTTGACCGAGGGTCATTTCCAACTGCCTGTGATAGGCCAGCCCATAGGTTTACTTCGGATCAAAGTCCGGCCCAACCCACTGCAAGATTCCCTCGGTATTGACCCGATGCCATAGTTTCACACCGTAAGAGGGCCCAACGCAAGACGTGGCGGCATTGCCACCCCTAGGTTCCTCGTGCCGTCTAACCCTCAAACTGTTCACCGAGCGGATCTATCCCTTTGACTTTCACCGGACGGGGTTTGACTGAAGGACATTTTCACCTGGCTGTGATAGGCCAGCCCATAGCAACTCCTTAGCACAAGGTCTGGGCCCAACCCACCGCAAGATTCCCTCGGTGTTGACCCGATGCCATGTTTTCCGAGTATAATTAAAAGGGCCGAAGGCAAGACCTGGCGGCATAGCCCCCTCCAGGTCCCCCGTCTTGTCTAACCCTAACACTCTTCATATGACGGATCTACCCCTTTGACTTCCACCGGACGGGTTTTGACCAAGGGACATTTTCACCTGGCTGTGATAGGCTAGCTCATAGTTTTACTTTGAATCAAAGTCCGGGCCCAACCCACCACAAGATTCCCTCGGTATTGACCCGATGCCATAGGTTCACACCTTAAGAGGGCCTAGAGGAAGACCTAGCGGCATTGCCATCCCCAGGTCCCGCATGCCGTCTAACCCTCAAATTGTTCACCGAGCGGATCTACCCCTTTGACTTTCACCGGACGGGGTTTGACCGAGGGACATTTTCACCTGGTTGTGATAGGCCAGCCCATAGGAACACCTTAGCACAAGGTTTGGGACCAACCCATCGCAAGATACTTTCGGTGTCGACCCGATGCCATGTTTTTCGAACATAATTAAGAGGGCTCAGGGCAAGACCTGGTGGCATAGCCCCCTCTAGGTCCCCCGTCCCGTCTAACCCCCACAATCTTAACCGGACGGATCTACCCCTTTGACTTCCACCGGACGGGGTTTGACCGAGGGTCATTTTCACCTGTTGGTGATAGGCCAACCCATAGGTTTACTTCAGATCAAAGTCCGGGCCCAACCCACCGCAAGATTCCCTCGGTATTGACCCGATGCCATAGTTTCACACCGTAAGAGGGCCCAGGGCAAGACCTGGCGGCATTGCCACCCCCAGGTCCCTCGTGCCGTCTAACCCTGGCATAGTTCACCGAGCGGATCAACCCCTTTGACTTTCACTGGGTGAGGTTTGACTGCGGGACATTTTCACCAGGCTGTGATAGGCCAGCCCATAGCAAAACCTTAGCACAAGGTCTGGGACCAACCCAACGCAAGATTCCTTCGGTGTCGACCCAATGCCACGTTTTCCGAATATAATTAAGGGGGCCCAGGGAAAGACCTAGCGGCATAGCCCCCTCCAGGTCCCTTGTCCCGTCTAACCTTGACACTCTTGCAGGACGGATCTACCCCTTTGATTTCCACCGGACGGGGTTTGACCGAGGGTCATTTTCCCCTGTCTGTGATAGGCCAGCCCATAGCTAGCAACATCTTAGCACAAGCTCTGGGCCTAACCCACCGCAAGATTCCCTCGGTATCAACCCGATGCCACGTTTTCCGAACGTAAGAGGGCCCAAGGCAAGAATTGGCGGCGTAGGCCCCCTCTAGGTCCCCCGTCCCGTCTAACCCTGAAACTCTTGACCGGACGGATCTACCCCTTTGACTTCCACCGGACGGGGTTTCACCGAGGGTCATTTCCACCTGGCTGTGATAGGCCAGCTCACAGGTTTAATTCGGATCAAAGTCCAGGCCCAACCCACCGCAAGATTCCCTCGCTATTGACCCGATGCCATACTTTCACACCTTAAGTGGGCCCAGCGCAAGCCCTAGCTGCATTGCCATCCCCAGGTCCCTCGTGTCGTCTAACCCTAACACTGTTCACCGAGCGGATCTACCCCTTTGAGTTTCACCGAACGGGGTTTGACCGAGGGACATTTTCACCTGGCTATGATAGGCCAGCCCATGGCAACACCTTAGCACAAGGACTGGGCCCAACCGACCTCAAGATTCCCTCGGTGTCGACCCGATGCCACGTATTCCGAACGTAATTAAGAGGGCCCAGGGCAAGACCTGGCAGCATCGCCCCCTCCAGGTCCCCCATCCCGTCTAACCCTGACACTCTTGACCGGACGGATCTACCCCTTTGACTTCCACCGTTCGGGGTTTGACCGCGGGTCATTTTCACCTGTGTGTGATAGGCCAGCCCATAGGTATACTTCGGATCAAATTCCAGGCCCAACCCACCGCAAGATTCCCTCGGTATTGTCCCGATGCCATAGTTTCACACCGTAAGAGGGCCCAGCGCAAGACCTGGCGGCATTGCCAGCCCCAGGTCCCTCGTGCCGTCTAAACCTGACACTATTCACCGAGCTGATCTACCCCCTTGACTTTCACCGGTTGGCTTTGACCGCGGGACATTTTCACCTGGCTGTGATAGGCCAGCCCATAGCAACACCTTAGCACAAGGTCTAGGACCAACCCACCGCAAGATTCCTTTCGTGTCGACCCAATGCCACGTTTTCCGAACGTAATTAAGATGGCCCAGGGCAAGACCTGGCGGCATAGCCCCCTCCAGGTCCCCCGTCCTGTCTAACCCTAACACTCTTGACCGGACGGATCTACCCCTTTGACTTCCACCGGACCCGGTTTTGGCCGAGGGTCATTTTCACCTGTCGGTGATAGGCTAGCCCATAGCACAAGCTCCAGGCCCAACCCACCGCAAGATTCCCTCGGTGTCAACCCGATGCCATGTTTTCCGAACGTAAGAGGGCCGAGGACAAGAACTGGAGGCATAGTCCCCCTCCAGGTCCCCCGTCCCGTCTAACCCTGACACTCTTGACTGGACGGATCGACCTCTTTGACTTCCACCGGACGGGGTTTTACCGAGGGTCATTTCCACCTGCCTGTGATAGGGCAGCCATAGGTTTACTTCGGATCAAAGTCCGGCCCAACCCACCGCAAGATTTCCTCGGTATTGACCCGATGTCATAGTTTCACACTGTAAGAGGGCCCAGCGCAAGACCTGGCGGCATTGCCACCCCTAGGTTCCTCATGCCGTCTAACCCTGACACTGTTCACCGAGCGGATCTACCCCTTTGACTTTCACCGGACGGGGTTTGGCCGAGGGACATTTTCACCTGGCTGTGATAGGCTAGCCCATAGCAACACCTTAGCACAAGGTTTGGGCCCAACCCACCGCAAGATTCCCTCGGTGTCGACCCGATGCCACGTTTTCCGAGTATAATTAAGAGGGCCCAGGGCAAGACCTGGCGGCATAGCCCCCTCTAGGTCCCCCGTCTCGTCTAACCCTGACACTCTTGACCTGACGGATCTACCCCTTTGACTTCCACCGGACGGGTTTTGACCGAGGGACATTTTCACCTGGCTGTGATAGGCTAACTCATAGGTTTACTTCGGATCAATGTCTGGGCCAAACCCACCACAAGATTCCCTTGGTATTGACCCGATGCCATAGTTTCACACCTTAAGAGGGCCCAGCCCAAGACCTAGCGGCATTTCCATCCCTAGGTCCCTCATGCCGTCTAACCCTCACACTGTTCACCGAGCGGATCTACCCTTTGACTTTCACCGGACGGGGTTTGACCGAGGGACATTTTCACCTGGCTGTGATAGGCCGGCCCATAGCAACATCTTAGCACAAGGTTTGGGACCAACCCATCGCAAGATTCCTTCGGGGTCGACCCGATGCCACGTTTTTTGAACGTAATTAAGAGGGCTCAGGGAAAGACCTGGTGGCATAGCCCCCTCTAGGTCCCCCGTCCCGTCTAACCCTCACACCCTTGAGCGGACGAATCTACCCCTTTGACTTCCCCCGGACGGGGTTTGACCAAGGGTCATTTTCACCTGTCTGTGATAGGCCAGCCAATAGCTAGCAACATCTCAGCACAAGCTCCGGGCCCAACCCACCGCAAGATTCCCTCGGTGTCGACCCGATGCCACGTTTTCTGAACATAAGAGGGCCCAGGGCAAGAACTGGCGGCATAGCCCCCCTCCAGGTCTTCCGTCCCGTCTAACCCTGACACTCTTGACCTGACGGATCTACCCCTTTTATTTCCATCGGACGGGGTTTGACCGAGGGTCATTTCCACCTGGCTATGATAGGCCAGCCCATAGGTTTACTTCGGATCAAAGTCCGGGCCCAACCCAGCGCAAGATTCCCTTGGTATTGACCCGATGCCATAGTTTCACACCGTAAGAGGGCACAGCGCAAGACCTGGCGGCATTGCCACCCCCAGGTCCCTCGTGCCGTCTAACCCTAACACTATTCACCGAGCGGATCTACCCCTTTGACTTTTACTAGATGGGGTTTGACCGAGGGACATTTTCACCTGGCTGTGATAGGCCAGCCCATAGCAACACGTCAGCACAAGTCTGGGCCCAACCCACCGCAAGATTCCCTCGGTGTCGACCCAATGCCATGTTTTCCGAACGTAATTAAGAGGGCCCAGGGCAAGACCTGGCGGCATAGCCCCCTCCAGGTCTCCCGTCCCGTCTATCCCTAACACTCTTGAACGGACGGATCTACCCCTTTGACTTCCACCGGACGGGGTTTGACCGAGGGTCATTTTCACCTATTGGTGATAGGCCAACCCATAGGTTTCCTTCGGATCAATGTCCGGGCCCAACCCACCGCAAGATTCCCTCGGTATTGACCCGATGCCATAGTTTCACACCGTAAGAGGGCCCAGCGCAAGACTTGGCGACATTGCCACCCCCAGGTCCCTCGTGCCGTCTAACCCTGACACTGTTCACTGAGCGGATCTACCCCTTTGACTTTCACCGGACAGGGTTCGACCGCAGGACATTTTCACCTGGCTGTGATAGGCCAGCCCATAGCAACACCTTAGCACAAGGTCTGGGACCAACCCACCACAAGATTCCTTCGGTGTCGTCCCAATGCCACGTTTTCCGAACGTAATTAAGAGGGCCCAGGGCAAGACCTAGTGGTTTAGCCCCCTCTAGGTCCCCCGTCCTGTCTAACCCTGACACTCTTGATAGGACGGATCTACCCCTTTGACTTCCACCGGACCGGGTTTGGCCGAGGGTCATTTTCACCTGTCTGTGATAGGCCAGCCCATAGCTAGCTAACATCTTAGCACAAGCTCCAGGCCCAACGCACCGTAAGATTCCCTCGGTATCAACCCGATGCCACGTTTTCCGAACGTAAGAGGGCCCAGGGCAAGACCTGGCGGCAAAGCCCCCTTTAGGTCCCCTGTATCGTCTAACCCTGACACTCTGACCTGACAGGTCTACCCCTTTGACTTCCACCGGACGGGGTTTGAGCGAGGGCCATTTTCACCTGGCTGTGATAGGCTAGCTCATAGGTTTACTGCAGATCAATGTCCGGTCCCAACCCACCGAAAGATTCCCTCGGTATTGACCCGATGCCATAGTTTCACACCTTAAGGGGCCCAGCGCAAGACCTAGCGGCATTGCCATCCCGAGGTCCCTCATGCCGTCTAACCCTGACACTATTCACCGATCGGATCTACCCCTTTGACTTTCACTGATGGGGTTTTACCGAGGGACATTTTCACCTGGCTGTGATAGGCCAGTCCATAGCAACACCATAGCACAAGGATTGGGACCAACCCATCGCGAGATTCCTTCGGTGTCGACCCGATGCCACGTCTTCCGAACGTAATTGAGAGGGCTCAGGGCAAGACATGGCGGCATAGCCCCGTCTAGGTCCCCCGTCGCGTCTAACCCTCACACTCTTGACCGGACGGATCTACCCATTTGACTTCCACCAGACGGGGTTTGACCGAGGGTCATTTTCACCTGTCTGTGATTGGCCAGCCAATAGCTAGAACCATCCCAGCACAAGCTCCGGGCCCAACCCACCGCAAGATTCCCTTGGTGTCGACCCGATGCCACGTTTTCCGAACGTAAGAGGGCCTAGGGCAAGAACTGGCGGCATAGCCCCCCTCCAGTTCTTCCGCCTAACCCTAACAGTCTTGACGTGACAGATCTACCCCTTTGATTTCCATCGGATGGGGTTTGACCGAGGGTCATTTCCACCTGGCTATGATAGGCCAGCCCATAGGTTTACTTCGGATCAAAGTACGGGCCCAACCTAGAGCAAGATTCCCTTGGTATTGACCCGATGCCATAGTTTCACACCATAAGAGGGCCCAGCGCAAGACCTGGCGGCATTTCCACCCCCAGGTCCTCCGTGCCGTCTAACCCTGACACTGTTCACCGAGCGGATCTACCCCTTTGACTTCCACCGGACGGGGTTTGAACGCGGGACATTTTCACCTGGCTGTGATAGGCCAGCCCATAGCAACACCATAGCACAAGTCTGGGCCCAACCCACCGCAAAATTCCTTCAATGTCGACCCGATGCGATGTTTTCCGAACGTAATTAAGAGGGCCCAGGGCAAGACCTGGCGGCATAGCCCCCTCCAGGTCCCCCGTCCCGTCTAACCCTGACACTCTTGACCGGACGGATCTACCCCTTTGACTTCCAACGGACAGGGTTTCACCGAGGGTCATTTTCACCTGTTGGTGATAGGCCAGCCCATAGGTTTACTTCGGATCAAAGTCCGGGCCCAACCCACCGCAAGATTCCCTCGGTATTGACCCAATGCCATAGTTTCACACCGTAAGAGGGCCTAGCGCAAGACTTGGCGGCATTGCCACCCCCAGGTCCCTCGTGCCGTCTAACCCTGACACTGTTCACTGAGCGGATCTACCCCTTTGACTTTCACCGGACAGGGTTTGACCGCGGGACAATTTCACCTGGCTGTGATAGGCCAGCCCATAGCAACACCTTAGCACAAGGTCTGGGACCAACCCACCGCAAGATTCCTTCGGTGTCGACCCAATGCCATGTTTTCCGAACGTAATTAAGAGGGTCCAGGGCAAGACCTGGCGGCATAGCCCCCTCCAGGTCCCCCATCCTGTCTAACCCTGACACTCTTGATCGGATGGATCTACCCCTTTGACTTCCATCGGACCGGGTTTGGCCGAGGGTCATTTTCACCTGTCTGTGATAGGCCAGCCCATAGCTAGCAACAACTTAGCACAAGCACCAGGCCCAAGACACCGCAAGATTCCCTCGGTATCAACCCGATGCCACGTTTTCCGAACGTAAGAGGGCCGAGGGCAAGAACTGGCGGCATAGCCCCCCTCCAGGTCTTCCGTCCGGTCTAACCCTGACTCTCTTGACCTGACGGATCTACCCCTTTGATTTCCATCGTACGGGGTTTGACCGAGGGTCATTTCCACCTGGCTATGATAGGCCAAGCCATAGGTTTACTTCGGATCAAAGTCCAGTCCCAACCCAGCGCAAGATTCCCTTGGTATTGACCCGATGCCAAAGTTTCACACCATTAGAGGGCCCAGCGCAAGACCTGGCAGCATTGCCACCCCCAGGTCCCTCGTGCCGTGTAACCCTGACACTGTTCACCGAGCGGATCTATCCCTTCGACTTCCACCAGACGGGGTTTGACCGCGGGTCATTTTCACCTGTTGGTGATAGGCCAGCCCATAGGTTTACTTCGGATGAAAGTCCGGGCCCAACCCACCGCAAGATTCCCTCGGTATTGACCCGATGCCATAGTTTCACACCGTAAGAGGGCCCAGCGCAAGACTTTGCAACATTGCCACCCCCAGGTCCCTCGTGCCGTCTAACCCCGACACTGTTCACCGAGCGGATCTACCCCTTTGACTTTCACCGGACAGGGTTTGACCGTAGGACATTTTCACCTGGCTGTGATAGGCCAGCCCATAGCAACACCTTAGCACAAGGTTTGGGACCAACCCACCACAAGATTCCTTTGGTGTCGACCCAATGCCACATTTTCCAAACGTAATTAAGAGGGCCCAGGGCAAGACCTGGCGGTATAGCCCCCTCTAGGTCCCCCGTCCTGTCTAACCCTGACACTCTTGATAGGACGGATCTACCCCTTTGACTTCCACCGGACCGGGTTTGGCCGAGGGTCATTTTCACCTGTCTGTAATAAGCCAGCCCATAGCTAGCAACATCTTAGCACAAGCTCCAGGCCCAACCCACCGCAAGATTCCCTTGGTATCAACCCGATGCCACGTTTTCCGAACGTAAGAGGGCCCAGGGCAAGACCTGGCAGCATAGCCCCCTTTAGGTCCCCTGTATCGTCTAACCCTGACACTCTTGACCTAACGGATCTACCCCTTTGACTTCCACCGGACGGGGTTTGAGCGAGGGGCATTTTCACCTGGCTGTGATAGGCTAGCTCATAGGTTTACTTCAGATCAAAGTCCGGTCCCAACCCACCGCAAGATTCCCTCGGTGTTGACCCGATGCCATAGTTTCACACCTTAAGAGGGCCCAGCGCAAGACCTAGCGGCATTGCCATCCCGAGGTCCCTCATGCCATCTAACCTTGACACTATTCACCGAGCGGATCTACCCCTTTGACGTTCACCGGAAAGAGTTTGACCGCGGGATATTTTCACCTGGCTGTGATAGGCCAGCCCATAGCAACACCTTAGCAAAAGGTTTGGGACCAACCCATTGCAAGATTCCTTCGGTGTCGACCCGATGCCACGTTTTCCGAACATAATTAAGAGGGCTGAGGGCAAGATATGGTGGCATAGCCCCCTCTAGGTCCTCCGTCGCGTCTAACCCTCACACTCTTGACCGGACGGATCTACCCCTTTGACTTCCACCGGACGGGGTTTGACCGAGGGTCATTTTCACCTATCTGTGATAGGCTAGCCAATAGCTAGCAACATCTCAGCACAAGCTCCGGGCCCAACCCACCGCAAGATTCCCTCGGTGTCGACCCGATGCCACGTTTTCCGAACGTAAGAGGGCCCAGGGCAAGAACTGGCGGCATAGCTCCCCTCCAGGTCTTCCGTCCCGTCTAACACTGACACTCTTGACCTGACAGATCTACCCCATTGATATCCATCGGACGGGGTTTGACCGAGGGTCATTTCCACCTGGCTATGATAGGCCAGCCCATGGGTTTACTTCGGATCAAAGTCCGGGCCCAACCCAGCGCAAGATTCCCTTGGTATTGACCCGATGCCATAGTTTCACACTATAAGAGGGCCCAACGCAAGACCTGGCATCATTGCCACCCCCAGGTCCTCCGTGCCGTCTAACCCTGACACTGTTCACCGAGCGGATCTACCCCTTTGACTTTCACTAGATGGGGTTTGACCGAGGGACATTTTCAACTGGCTGTGATAGGCCAGCTCATAGCAACACCTTAGCACAAGTCTGGTCCCAACCCACCGCAAGGTTCCCTCAATGTCGACCCGATGCCATATTTTCCGAACGTGATGAAGAGGGCCCAGGGCAAGACCTGGCGGCATAGCCCCCTCCAGGTCCCTCGTCCCGTCTAACCCTGACACTCTTGAATGGACGGATCTACCCCTTTGACTTCCAACGGACGGGGTTTGACCGAGGGTCATTTTCACCTGTTGATGATAGGTCAGCCCATAGGTTTACTTCGGATCAAAGTCCGGGCCCAACCCACCGCAAGATTCCCTCGGTATTGACCCAATGCCATAGTTTCACACCGTAAGAGGGCCCAGCGCAAGACTTGGCGGCATTGCCACCCCCAGGTCCCTCGTGCCGTCTAACCCTGACACTGTTCACTAAGTGGATCAACCCCTTTGACTTTCACCGGACAGGGTTTGACCGCGGGACATTTGCACCTGGCTGTGATAGGCCAGCCCATAGCAACACCTTAGCACAAGGTCTGGGACGAACCCACCGCAAGATTCCTTCGGTGTCGACCCAATGCCACATTTTCCGAACGTAATTAAGAGGGCCCAGGGCAAGACCTGGTGGCATAGCCCCCTCCAGGTCCCGCGTCCTATCTAACCCTGACACTCTTGATCGGACGGATCTACCCCTTTGACTTCCATTGGACCGGGTTTGGCCGAGGGTCATTTTCACCTGTCTGTGATAGGCCAGCCCATAGCTAGTAACATCTTAGCACAAGCTCCAAGCCCAAGACACCGCAAGATTCCCTCGGTATCAACCCGATGCCACGTTTTCCGAACGTAAGAGGGCCCAGGGCAAGAACTGGCGGCATAGCCCCCCTCCAGGTCTTCCGTCCCGTCTAACCCTGACAGTCTTGACCTGAAGGATCTACCCCTTTGATTTCCATTGGACGGGGTTTGACCGAGGGTCATTTCCACCTGGCTATGATAGGCCAGCCCATAGGTTTACTTCGGATCAAAGTCCGGTCCCAACCCAGCGCAAGATTCCCTTGGTATTGACCCGATGCCATAGTTTCACACCATTAGAGGGCCCAGCGCAAGACCTGGCGGCATTGCCACCCCCAGGTCCCTCGTGCCGTGTAACCCTGACACTGTTCGCCGAGCGGATCTACCCCTTTGACTTTCACTGGATGGGGTTTGACCGAGGGACATTTTCACCTGGCTGTGATAGGCCAGCCCATAGCAACACCTTAGCACAAGTCTGGGCCCAACCCACCACAAGATTCCCTCGGTGTCGACCCGGTGCCATGTTTTCTGAACAATATTAAGAGGGCCCAGGGCAAGATCTGGCGGCATAGCCCCCTCCAGGTCCCCCGTCCCGTCTAACCCTAACACTCTTGACCGGACGGATCTACCCCTTTGACTTCCACCGGACGGGGTTTGACCGAGGGTCATTTTCACCTGTTGGTGATACGCCAACCCATAGGTTTACTTCGGATCAAAGTCCAGCCCAACCCACCGCAAGATTCCCTCGGTATTGACCCGATGGCATAGTTTCACACCGTAAGAGGGCCCAGCACAAGACTTGGCGGCATTGCCACCCCTAGGTCCCTCGTGCCGTCTAACCCTGACACTGTTCACCCAGCGGATTTACCCCTTTGAGTTTCACCAGACAGGGTTTGACCGAGGGACATTTTCACCTGGCTATGATAGGCCTCCCCATAGCAACACCTTAGCACAAGGTATGGGACCAACCCACCGCAAGATTCCTTCGGTGTCGACCCAATGCCACGTTTTCCGAACGTAATAAAGAGGGCCCAGGGCAAGACCTGGCGGCATAGCCCCCTCCATGTCCCCCGTCGTGTCTAACCCTGACACTCTTGATCGGATGGATCTACCCCTTTGACTTCCACCGAACCGGGTTTGGCCGAGGGTCATTTTCACCTGTCTGTGATAGGCTAGCCCATAGCTAGCAACATCTTAGCACAAGCTCCAGGCCCAACCCACTTCAAGATTCCCTCGGTGTCGACCCGATGCCACGTTTTCCGAATGTAAGAGGGTCGAGGGCAAGAACTAGCGGCATAGTCCCCCTCCAGGTCCCCCGTCCCGTCTAACCCTAACACTCTTGACCGGACGGATCTACCCCTTTGACTTCCACCGGACGAGGTTTGACTAAGGGTCATTTCCACCTGGCTGTGATAGGCCAGCCCATAGGTTTACTTCGGATCAAAGTCCGGCCCAACCCACCGCAAGATTCCCTCGGTATTGACACGATGTCGTAGTTTCACACCGTAAGAGGGCCCAACACAAGACCTGGCGGCATTGCCACCCCCAGGTCCCGCGTGCCATCTAACCCTCACACTGTTCACCAAGCGGATCTACCCCTTTGTCTTTCATCGGACGGGGTTTGACCGCGGGACATTTTCACCTGGATGTGATAGGCCAGCCCATAGCAACACCTTAGCACAAGGTCCGGGACCAACCCACCGCAAGATTCCTTTGGTGTCGACCCCATGCCACGTTTTCCGAATGTAATTAAGAGGGCCCAGGGCAAGACCTGGCGGCATAGCCCCCTCCAGGTCCCCTGTCCCGTTTAACCCTGACACTCTTGACCGGACGGATCTACCCCTCTGACTTCCACCGGACGAGGTTTGACCGAGGGTCATTTTCACCTGTGTGTGATAGGCCTGTTGGGGAACGTCGCATGGGAAACAAAAAATTTCCTACGCACTCGCAAACCTATCCATGGTGATGAGCATCTACAAGAGGGAGAGTGGATCTACGTACCCTTGCAGATCGCTAAGCGGGAAGCGTTAAGAAACGCGGTTGGTGTAGTCGAACATCTTCGCGATCCAAATCGCCGAGCGTCCCGCGATCTCATCACGATCCGTCCCGCGATCCAATCACGATTCGTCCCGTGAACTCATCACGATCTGTCCCGCGATCTCATCACGATCCGTCTCACGATCTTGATCACGAGCTGTCCCGCGAACTCATCACGATCCGTTCCGCGATCTCATCACGAACCGTCTCACGATCTCGATCACGGTCCTTCCGATCTTGCGCCGAACGGACGGCACCTCCGCGTTCAGCACACGTGCAGCTTGATGATGATCTCCACCGTCTTGATCCAGCAAGAGGAGGTGGAGAGGAGAGAGATTTCACCGGCAGCGTGACGGCGCTCCGGTGATGGTGGTGGAGTGATTCCGGCAGGGCTTCGCCTAAGCGCTGCGGAAAACCGATCTAGAGGAGAAACTGTGCACCGGTGAAACGGGTAGCACGTGGCCGGAAATTCTGTCCAAAAACGACCCAATCCACTAGTATATATAGGAGGAGAGGAGAGGAGAGGCAGCCAAGGCCTTTGGGTCGGCCGAAATAGGAGGTGGGAGCAATCCTACTTCACCTCCAATCCTAGTTGGAGTAGGATTGCCTCCTATTGGCTGATTTTCCACTTTTTGCTTTAGGACTTTCTCTCCTGCGCCATGGGCCTTTGTGGCTGTTTTCCCAGGCCACTAAGGGCTGGTTATTATTCTCCCACAGCCCATGGAACTGTTGGGGTCGAAATACCCCTCCCGGAGGTCCTCCGGTACACTACCGGCACTCCCGGTACAATATCGATACTCCCGGTACACTACTGATGAGCCCGAAACTTTTCCGGAAACCAAACTGGGACTTCCTATATATGAATCTTTACCTCCGGACCATTCCGGAGCTCCTCGTGATGTCCGGGATCTCATCCGGGACTCCGAACAACCTTCGGTCACCACCATACATAACTCTACACTACCGAAACGTCACCGAACCTTAAGTGTGCAGACCCTGCGGGTTCGAGAACTATGTAGACATGACCGAGACACCTCTACAGTCAATAACCAATGGCGGGACCTGAACGTCCACATTGGTTCCTACATATTCTACGAAGATCTTTATCGGTTGATCCTCTATGTCAAGGATTCAGTTAATCCCGTATAACGTTCCCTTTGTTCTTCGGTATGTTACTTGCCCGAGATTCGATCGTCGGTATCTCCATACCTAGTTCAACCTCCTTACCGGCAAGTCTCTTTACTCGTTCCATAATACAAGATCCCGCAACTAAAAATTATTCACATTGCTTGCAAGGCTCATTGTGATGTTGTATTACCGAGTGGGCCATGAGATACCTCTCCGTCACACGGAGTAACAAATCCCAGTCTCGATCCATGCCAACTCAACAGACACCATCGGAGATACCTGTAGAGCACCTTTATAGTCACCCAGTTACGTTGCGACGTTTGATACACACAAGGCACTCCTCCGATATCCGTGAGTTGCATGATCTCATGGTCATAGGAACATATACTTGACATGCAGAAAACAGTAGCAATAAACTGACACGATCATATGCTATGTTTGTAGTTTGGGTCTTATCCATCACATCATTCTCCTAATGATGTGATCCCGTTATCAAATGACATCTCATGTCCATGTCTAGGAAACCTTAACCATCCTTTGATCAACGAGCTAGTCCATTAGAGGCATACTAGGGACATGGTTTTGTCTATGTATCCACACATGCATTCAAGTCTCCGATCAATACAATTATAGCATGGATAATAAACGATTATCATGAACAAGGAAATATGATAATAACTAATTTATTATAGCCTCTAGGGCATATTTCCAACAGTCTCGCACTTGCACTAGAGTCAATAATCTAGTTCACATCACCATGTGATTCGCATTGTTATGAATCTAACACCTAATGAGTTCTGGGGCTCGATCATGCTTTGCATGTGAGAGAGGTCTTATAGTCAGCGGGTCTGCGATATTCAGATCCGTGTGTACTTTGCATATCTCTGTGTCAAACCGTAAACACTGGTACCACACTCCACTTGGTACTATTTCCAAATGGCTTCTCGACTATACGTATCCAGATTGCTACAACTAGTCATCCGGATAGGTGTTAAAGCTTGCATCGACGTAACTCTTTACGACGAACTCTTTATCACCTCCATAATCAAGAAACATTTCCTTAGTCCTCTGGTTACTAAGGATAATTCCGACCGCTGTCCAGTGATCCACTCCTGGACCACTCTTGTACTCCTTGACAGACTCATGGCAAGGCACACATAGGTGCGGTACACAACATGGCATAATATAGAGCCTATGGCTAAGGCATAGGGGACGACATTCGTCCTTTCGCTTTCTTCTGCCGTTGTCGAGCTTTGAGTCTCACTCAACTTCACACCTTACAAATCAGACGAGAACTATTTCTCTGGCTGATCCATTTTGAACTCTTTCAAAATCTTGTCAAGGTATGCACTCATTGAAAGTCTCATAAAACATCTTGATCTATCTCTATAGATTTTGATGCTCAACAATTAGGTAGCTTTATCCAGGTCTTCCTTTGAAAATCACTTTCCAAATAACCGTTTTATGCTTTCCAGAAACTCTACATTATTTCTAAACAACAATATGTCATCGACATATACTTATCAGAAATTTCTATAGTGCTCCCACTCACTTTATTGCAAATACAAGTTTCTCATAAACTTTGTATAAACATCAAAACTTTGATCACCTCATCAAAGCGTATATTCCAACTCCGAGGTGCTTGCTTCAGTCCATGGAAGGATCACCGAAGCTTGCACACCTTTTAGCATCCTTAGGCCTGACAAAACCTTCTGGTTGTATCACATACAACCTTTCCTCAAGTAAACAATTAAGGAAACGATGTTTTGACATCCATCTGCCAGATTTCATAATTGAAAACACAGCAACTGCTAACATAATTCCAACAGACTTTTAGCATCGCTACGAGTGAGAAAGTCTCATCGTAGTCCACTCCTTGAACTTGTCACAAACATATTTGCAACAAATCGAGCTTTACAAATAGTGACATTCACCATCAGTGTTTGTCTTCATTTTAAAGATCCATGTGTACTCAACGACCTGCCGTCCAACGAGCAAGTCTACCAAAGTCTACACTTGGTTTTAATACATGGATCCTATCTCGGATTTCATGGACTCCAACCATTTGTCGGAATCCGGGCCCATCATCGCTTCTCCATAGCTCGTAGGTTCATCATTGTCCAACAACATGACCTCCAAGACAGAGTTGTCGTACCGCTCAGGAGCAGTACACATCCTTGTCGACCTACGAAGTTCGATAGTAACTTGATCTTGAAGCTTCATGATCATCATCATCAACTTCCTCTTCAACTAACGTAGGCTTCACAGAAACATCTTTCTGCGCTGCGCTACTCTCTGGTTGAACAAAGGTTTAACAACCTCATCAAGTTCTATCTTCCTCCCACTCAATTCTTTCGAGAGAAACTTTTTCTCGAGAAAGGACCCACTTCTAGCAACAAACACTTTGCACTCGGATCTGAGATAGAAGGCATACCCATCTGTTCTTAGGGTATTCTATGAAGATACATTTGTCCGCTTTGGGTTCTAGCTTATTATGTGAAAACATTTTCCACACAAGCATCGCAGCCCCAAACATTAAGAAATGACAGCTTAGGTTTCTATCAAACCATAATTCACACGGTGTCATCTCAACGGATTTAGATGATGCCCTATTTAAAGTGAATGTAGTTGTCTCTAATGCATAACCCCAAAAATTATAGTAGTAAAACGATAAGAGACATCACAGTATGCACTATATCAATAGAGCATGACTATGATGTTCGGACACACCATCACACCATGGTGTTCCAGGTGGCGTTAGTTGTGAAACAAATTTCACGTTGTCTTAAGTTGTATGCCAAACTCGTAACTCAGATATTCACCTCCACGATCATATCGCGGTCATTTTTATCTTCTTGTCACGATGATCTTTAAACTTCACTCTGAATTTGCTTGAACCTTTCAAACGATTCAGACTTGTGTTTCATTAAGTAAATATACACTATATCTACTCAAATCATCAGTGAAGGTAAGAAAATAACGATATCCACTGCACGCTACAAGACTCACTAGATTGCATACATCAACATGTATCATTTCCAATGAATCACTTGCCCGCTCCATCCAACGGGGTCCTTTAGTTATCTTGCCCAAGAGGCATGGTTCGCATGTCTCAACCGATTCGAAATCGATGAGTCCAAATATCCATCAGCATGGAGTTTCTACATGCGCTTTATACCAATATGACATTTAGCGGCAGTGCCACAAGTATGTGGTACTATCATTATTAACTTTGTATCTTTTGACATCAATGTTATGAACATGTGTACTACTACGATCAAGATTTCAACAAACCATTCTCACTGGGTGCATGACCATTGAAGGTATTATTCATGTAACCAGAATAACTATTATTCTCTGACTTAAATGAATAACCGTATTGCAACAAACATGATCTAATCATGTTCATGCTCAACGCAAAACACCAAATAACATTTATTTAGGTTCGTCACTAATCCTGAAGGTAGAGAGAGAGCGTGCGATGTTGATCACATCAACCTTGGAAACATTTCCAACACACATCGTCACCTCACCCTTAGCTAGTTCTTCGTTTATTCCGTAGCTTTTATTTTGAGTTACTAACATTTAGCAACCGAACCGGTATCCAATACCCAGGTGCTACTAGGAGTACTAGCAAGGTACACATCAATAACTCGTATATCAAATATACTTCTGTCGATGTTGCCAGCCTTCTTATCTACCAAGTATCTAGGGTTGTTCCGCTTCAGCGACCTCTCACCTCATAATAGAATCACTTAGTCTCGGGTTTGAGTTCAACTTTGGGTTGCTTCACTAGAGCAGCAACTGACTTGCTATCCATGAAGTTTCCCTCCTTGCTCTTGCCCTTTTCGAAACTAGTGGTTTGATTAACCATCAACACTTGACGCTCCTTCTTGATTTCTACCTTCGCGGTGTCAAACATCGCGAACAGCTCAGGGATCAATACTTCTATCCCTGGTGTATTATAGTTCATCACTAAGTTCTAGTAGCTTTAGTGACAGTGACTTGGAGAACTATATCAATCACTATCTTATCTGGAAGATCAACTCCCACTTGATTCAACTGATTGTAGTACCCAGAAAATCTGAGTACATGCTCAACGATTGAGCTATTCTCCTTCATCTTACAAGCAAAGAATCTTGTTGGAGATCTCATATATCGCAACAAAGGCACGAGCCTGAGATCACAATCTCTGCTCCTAGAACATCTCATATGTTCCGTGACGTTCAAAATGTTTTGGAGCCTCAATTCTAAGCCGTAATGCATGACGCACTAAACTATCAAGTAGTCATCGAAACGTGCCTGTTAGATGTTCACAACATCTATAGACGACGCTAGAGGGGGTGGCGCACCGAGCGGTGCATTAAGGACATAAGCCTTCTGTGCAGCAATGAGGACAATCCTCAGATCACAGACCCAGTCCGCAATTTTGCTACCAACATCTTTCAATTCTATTTCTCTAGGAACATATAAAAATACAAGGGAGCTACAGCGCGAGCTAGTAATCTACAACATAATTTGCAAAGACACTTTGACTATGTTCATGATAATGAGTTCAATTAATCATATTACTTAAGAACTCCCACTCAAATTGACATCCCTCCGATCATTCGAGTGATACATGATCCAAATTCACCAACTCAAGTCCGATCATCACGTGAGTTGAGGTGGCTGCAATGGTGAACATCATTATGTTGATCATATCTACTATATGACTCATGTTCGACCTTTCGGTCTCTCGTGTTCCGAGGCCATGTCTGTACATGCTAGGCTCGTCAAGTTTAACCCAAGTGTTCTGCGCGTGCAAATCTGGCTTGCACCCGTTGTATGTGAACGTAGAGTCTATCACACCCGATCATCACGTGGTGTCTCAACACGACGAACTTTTGCAACGGTGCACACTCGGGGAGAACACAGTTCATCTTGAAATTCAAGTGAGGGATCACCTTATAATGCTACCACCGTACTAAGCAAAACAAGGTGCATAAAAGGATTAACATCTCATGCAATTCATAAGTGACATGATATGGCCATGAACTTGTGTTTAAGATCTCCATCTTCGAAACACCGGCATGATCTCCATCGTCACCGGCATGACACCATGATCTCCATCAACGTGTCGCCATCGGGGTTGTCATGCCCTACATGCTTCTACTACTATTGCTACCGTAGCGATAAAGTAAAGCATTACATAGCGCTTAATGATTGACACGCAGGTCATACAATAATTAAAGACAACCCTATGGCTCCTGCCGGTTGCCGTACTCATCGACATGCAAGTCGTGATAATCTATACATCACATGATCATCTCATACATCACATATATCTCATCATGTAATTGGCCATATCACATCACAACATACCCTGCAAAATCAAGTTAGACGTCCTCTAATTGTTGTTGCATATTTTACGTGGCTGCTATGGGTATCTAGCAAGAACAATTCTCACCTACGCATAAACCACAACGGTGATACACTAGTTTGCTTTTCAACCTTCTCAAGGACCGCCTTTGTCGAATCCGATCCAACTAAAGTGAGAGAAACTGTCACCCGCAAGCCATCTAGGCAACAAGTTGCGTCGAGGGAACCGGTCTCTCGTAAGCGTACGAGTAATGTTGGTCCGGGCCGCTTCATCTCACAATCCCGCTGAACCAAAATACGACCAAGGGAGGAAGCAATCTAAGCATCAACGCCCACAAACCTTTTGTGTTCTACTCGAGATCTCATCGAACCATCAACCTAACTCATGATGCCACTGTTGGGGAACGTCGCATGGGAAACAAAAATTTTCCTACGCACACGCAAACCTATCCATGGTGATGAGCATCTACGAGAGGGAGAGTGGATCTATGTACCCTTGCAGATCGCTAAGCGGGAAGCGTTAAGAAACGCGGTTGGTGTAGTCGAACATCTTCGCGATCCAAATCGCCGAGCGTCCCGCGATCTCATCACGATCCATCCCGCGATCCAATCACGATACGTCCCGTGAACTCATCACGATCTGTCCCGCGATCTCATCACGATCCGTCTCACGATCTTGATCACGACCTGTCCCGTGAAATCATCACGATCCGTTCCGCGATCTCATCACGAACCGTCTCGCGATCTCGATCACGGTCCTTCCGATCTTGCGCCGAACGGACGGCACCTCCGCGTTCAGCACACGTGCAGCTTGATGATGATCTCCACCGTCTTGATCCAGCAAGAGGAGGTGGAGATGAGATAGAGTTCACCGGCAGCGTGACGGTGCTCCGGTGATGGTGGTGGAGTGATTCCGGCAGGGCTTCGCCTAAGCGCTGCGGAAAACCGATCTAGAGGAGAAACTGTGCACCGGTGAAACGGGTAGCACGTGGCCGGAAATTCTGTCCAAAAACCACCCAATCCACTAGTATATATAGGAGGAGAGGAGAGGAGAGGCAGCCAAGGCCTTTGGGACGGCCGAAATAGGAGGTGGGAGCAATCCTACTTCACCTCCAATCCTAGTTGGAGTAGGATTGCCTCCTATTGGCTGATTTTCCACTTCTTGCTTTAGGACTTTCTCTCCTGCGCCATGGGCCTTTGTGGCTGTTTTCCCATCCCACTAAGGGCTGGTTATTATTCTCCCACAGCCCATGGACCTGTTGGGGTCGAAATACCCCTCCCGGAGGTCCTCCGGTACACTACCGGCACTCCCGGTACAATACCGATACTCCCGGTACACTACCGATGAGCCCGAAACTTTTCCGGAAACCAAAATGGGACTTCCTATATATGAATCTTTACCTCCGGACCATTCCAGAGCTCCTCGTGATGTCCGGGATCTCATCCGGGACTCTGAACAACCTTCGGTCACCACCATACATAACTCTACACTACCGAAACGTCACCGAACCTTAAGTGTGCAGACCCTGCGGGTTCGAGAACTATGTAGACATGACCGAGACACCTCTACAGTCAATAACCAATGGCGGGACCTGGACGTCCACATTGGTTCCTACATATTCTACGAAGATCTTTATCGGTCGAACCTCTATGTCAAGGATTCAGTTAATCCCGTATAACGTTCCCTTTGTTCTTCGGTATGTTACTTGCCCGAGATTCGATCGTCGGTATCTCCATACCTAGTTCAACCTCGTTACCGGCAAGTCTCTTTACTCGTTCCATAATACAAGATCCCGCAACTAACAAGTAGTCACATTGCTTGCAAGGCTCATTGTGATGTTGTATTACCGAGTGGGCCATGAGATACCTCTCCGTCACACGGAGTAACAAATCCCAGTCTCGATCCATGCCAACTCAACAAACACCATCGGAGATACCTGTAGAGCACCTTTATTGTCACCCAGTTACGTTGCGACGTTTGATACACACAAGGAACTCCTCCGATATCCGTGAGTTGCATGATCTCATGGTCATAGGAACATATACTTGACATGCAGAAAACAGTAGCAATAAACTGACACGATCATATGTTATGTTTGTAGTTTGGGTCTTATCCATCACATCATTCTCCTAATGATGTGATCCCGTTATCAAATGACATCTCATGTCCATGTCTAGGAAACCTTAACCATCCTTTGATCAACGAGCTAGTCCATTAGAGGCATACTAGGGACATGATTTTGTCTATGTATCCACACATGCATTTAAGTCTCCGATCAATACAATTATAGCATGGATAATAAACGATTATCATGAACAAGGAAATATTATAATAACTAATTTATTATTGCCTCTAGGGCATATTTCCAACAAGGCCAGCCCTTTGATTTCCATCGGACGGGGTTTGACCGAGGCTTATTTCCACCTAGCTATGATAGGCCAGCCCATAGGTTTACTTCAGATCAAAGTCCGGGCCCAACCCAACGAAATATTCCCCGTGTATTGACCCGATGCCATAGTTTCACACCATAAGAGGGCCCAGCGCAAGACCTGGCGGCATTGCCACCCCCAGGCCCCTCGTGCCGTCTAACCCTAACACTGTTCACCGAGTGGATCTACCCCTTTGACTTTCACTGGATGGGGTTTGACCGAGGGACATTTTCACCTCGCTGTGATAGGCCAGCCCAGAGCAACACCTTACCACAATTCTGGGCCCAACCCACCGCAAGATTCCCTCGGTGTCGACCTGATGCCATGTTTTCCGAACGTAATTAAGAGGGCCCAGGGCAAGACCTCGCGGCATAGCCCCCTCCAGGTCCCCCGTCCCGTCTAACCCTGACACTCTTGACCGGACGGATCTACCCCTTTGACTTCCCCCGGACGGGGTTTGACCGAGGGTCATTTTCACCTGTTGGTGAGAGGCCAGCCCATAGGTTTACTTCGGATCAAAGTCCGGGCCGAACCCACCGCAAGATTCCCTCGGTATTGACCCGATCCCATAGTTTCACACCGTAAGAGGGCCCAACGCAAGACTTGGCGACATTGCCACCCCCAGATACCTCGTGCCGTCTAACCCTGACACTATTCACCGAGCGGATCTACCCCTTTGACATTCGCCGGACAGGGTTTAACCGCGGGACATTTTCACTTGGCTGTGATAGGCCAGCCCATAGCAACGCCTTAGCACAAGGTCTGGGACCAACCCGCCACAAGATTCCTTCAGTGTCGACCCAATGCCACGTTTTCCGAACGTAATTAAGAGGGCCCAGGGCAAGACCTGGCGGTATAGCCCCCTCCAGGTCCCCCGTCCTGTCTAACCCTGACGCTCTTGATAGGACGGATCAACCCCTTTGACTTCCACCGGACCGGGTTTGGCCGAGGGTCATTTTCACCTGTCTGTTGTACGCTAGCCCATTTCTAGCAACATCTTAGCACAAGCTCCAGGGCCAACCCACTGCAAGATTCCCTCGGTATCAACCCGATGCCACGTTTTCCGAACGTACGAGGGCCCAGGGCAAGACCTTGCGGCATAGCCCCCTCTAGGTCCCCTGTCTCATCTAACCCTGACACTCTTGATCTGATGGATCTACCCCTTTGACTTCCATCGGACGGGGTTTTAGCGAGGGGCATTTTCACCTGGCTGTGATAGGCTAGCTCATAGGTTTACTTCGGATCAAAATCCGGTCCCAACCCACCACAAGATTCCCTCGGTATTGACCCGATGCCATAGTTTCACACCTTAAGAGGGCCCAACACAAGACCTAGCGGCATTGCCATCCGCAGGTCCCTCATGTCGTCTAACCCTGACACTATTCACCGAGCGGATCTACCCCTTTGACTTTCACCGGACGGGGTTTGACCGCGGGACATTTTCACCTAGCTGTGATAGGCCAGCCCATAGCAACACCTTAGCACAAGGTTTGGGACCAACCCATCGCAAGATTCCTTCGGTGTCAACCCGATGCCACGTTTTCCGAACGTAATTAAGAGGGCTCAGGGAAAGACTTGGTGCCATAGCCCCCTATAGGTCCCCCATCCCATCTAACCCTCACGCTCTTGACCGGATCGATCTACCCCTTTGACTTCCACCGGACAGGGTTTGACCGAGGGTCATTTTCACCTGTCTGTGATAGGCCAGCCAATAGCTAGCAACATCTCAACACAAGCTCCGGGCCCAATCCATCGCATGATTCCCTTGGTGTCGACCCGATGCCACGTTTTCCGAACGTAAGAGGGCCCAGGGCAAGAACTGGCAGCATAGCCTCCCTCCAGGTCTTCCGTCCCGTCTAAACCTAACACTCTTGACCTGACGGATCTACCCCATTGATTTCCATCGGACGGGGTTTGACCGAGGGTCATTTCCACCTAGCTATGATAGGCCAGCCCATAGGTTTACTTCGGATCAAAGTCCGGGCCCAACCCAGCGCAAGATTCCCTTGGTATTGACCTGATGCCATAGTTTCACACCGTAAGAGGGCACAGCGCAAGACCTGGCGGCATTGCCACCCCAGGTCCTTCGTGCCATCTCACCCTGACACTGTTCACCAAGCGGATCTACCCCTTTGACTTTCGCTGGATGGGGTTTGACCGAGGGACATTTTCACCTGGCTGTGATAGGCCGGCCCATAGCAACACCTTAACACAATTCTGGGCCCAACCCACCGCAAGATTCCCTCGGTATCGACCCGATGCCATGTTTTCTGAACATAATTAAGAGGGCCCAGGGCAAGACCTAGCGGCATAGCCCCCTCCAGATCCCCCGTCCCGTCTAACCCTGACACTCTTGACCGGACGGATCTACCCCTTTGACTTACACCGGATGGGGTTTGACCGACGGTCATTTTCACCTGTTGGTGATAGGCCAGCCCATAGGTTTACTTCGGATCAAAGTCCGTCCCAACCCACCGCAAGATTCCCTCGGTATTGACCTGATGGCACAGTTTCACACCGTAAGAGGGCCCAGCGCAAGACTTGGCGGCATTGCCACCCCCAGGTCCCTCGTGCCGTCTAACCCTGACACTGTTCACCGAGCGGATTTACCCCTTTGACTTTCACTGGACAGGGTTTGACCGCGGGACATTTTCACCTGGCTGTGATAGGCCTCGCCATAGCAACACCTTAGCACAAGGTATGGGACCAACCCACCGCAAGATTCCTTCGGTGTCGACCCAATGCCACGTTTTCCAAATGTTATTAAGAGGTCCCAGGGCAAGACCTGGCGGCATAGCCCCCTCCATGTCCCCCTTCGTGTCTAACCCTGACACTCTTGATCGGACGGATCTACCCCTTTGACTTCCACCGGACCGGGTTTGGCCGAGGGTCATTTTCACCTGTCTGTGATAGGCCAGCCCGTAGCTAGCAACATCTTAGCACAAGCTCCAGGCCCAACCCACTTCAAGATTCCCTCGGTGTCGACCTGATGCCACGTTTTCCGAACGTAAGAGGGCCGAGGGCAAGAACCAGCGGCATAGTCCCCCTCCAAGTCCCCCGTCCCGTCTAACCCTAACACTCTTGACCGGACGGATCTACCCCTTTGACTTCCACCGGACGGGGTTTGACCGAGGGTCATTTCCACGTGGCTGTGATAGGCCAGCCCATAGGATTACTTCGGATCAAAGTCCGGCCCAACCCACCGCATGATTCCCTAGGTATTGACAAGATGCCATAGTTTCACACCGTAAGAGGGCCCAGCGCAAGACCTGGCGGCATTACCACCCCAGGTCCCGCGTGCCGTCTAACCCTCACACTGTTCACCGAGCGGATCTACCCCTTTGACTTTCACCGGACGGGGTTTGACCGCGGGACATTTTCACATGGCTGTGATAGGCCAGCCCATCGCAACACCTTAGGACAAGGTCTGGGACCAACCCACCGCAAGATTCCTTCGGTGTCGACCCCATGCCATGTTTTCCGAATGTAATTAAGAGGGCCTAGGGCAAGACATGGTGGCATAGCCCCCTCTAGGTCCCCCGTCGCATCTAACCCTGACACTCTTAACCGGACGGATCGACCCCTTTGACTTCCATCGGACGAGGTTTGACCGAGGGTCATTTTCACCTGTGTGTGATAGGCCAGCCGATAGCTAGCAACATCATAGTACAAGCTCCGGGCCCAACCCACCACAAGATTCCCTCGGTATCAACCCTACGCCACGTTTTCCGAACGTATGAGGGCCCAGGGCAAGAACTAGCAGCATATCCCCCTCCATGTCCCCCGTCCCGTCTAACCCTGACACTCTTGACCGGACGGATCTACCCCTTTGACTTCCACTGGACAGTGTTTGACCGAGGGTCATTTCCACCTGGCTGTGATAGGCTAGCTCATAGGTTTACTTCGGATCAAAGTCCGGTCCCAACCCACCGCAAGATTCCCTCGGTATTGACCCGATGCCGTAGTTTCACACCTTAAAAGGGCCCAGTGCAAGACCTAGCGGCATTGCCATCCCCAGGTCCCTCATGCCGTCTAACCCTGACACTATTCACCAAGCGGATCTACCCCTTTGACTTTCACGACACGGGGTTTGACCAAGGGACATTTTCACCTGGCTGTGATAGGCCAGCCCATAGCAACACCTTAGCACAAGGTTTGGGACCAACCCATCGCAAGATTCCTTCGGTGTCAACCCGATGCCACGTTTTCCGAACGTAATTAAGAGGGCTCAGGGCAAGACCTGGTGGCATAGACCCCTCTAGGTCCCCCGTCCCATCTAACCCTCACACTCTTGACCGGACGGATCTACCCCTTTGACTTCCACCGGACAGGGTTTGACCGAGGGTCATTTTCACCTATCTGTGATAGGCCATCCAATAGCTAGCAACATCTCAGCACAAGCTTCGGGCCCAACCCACCACAAGATTCCCTCGGTGCCGACCCGATGCCATGTTTTCCGAACGAAAGAGGGCCGAGGCCAAGAACTGGCGGCATAGGCCCCTCCAGATCTTCCGTCCTGTCTAACCCTGACACGCTTGACCTGACGGATCTACCCCTTTGATTTCCATCGGACGGGGTTTGACCGAGGGTCATTTCCACCTGGCTATGATAGGCCAGCCCATAGGTTTACTTCGGATCAAAGTCCGGGCCCAACCCAGTGCAAGATTCCCTTGGTATTGACCCGATGCCACAGTTTCACACCGTAAGAGGGCACAACGCACGACCTGGCGGCATTGCCACCCCAGGTCCTTCGTGCCATCTCACCCTGACACTGTTCACCAAGCGGATCTACCCCTTTGACTTTCGCTGGATGGGGTTTGACCGAGGGACATTTTCACCTGGCTATGATAGGCGAGCCCATAGCAACACCTTAGCACAAGGTCTGGGACCAACCCACCGCAAGATTCCTTCGGTGTCGACCCGATGCCACATTTTCCGAACGTAATTAAGAAGGCTCAGGGCAAGACCTGGCGGCATATCCCCCTCCAAGTCCCCCGTCCCGTCTAACACTGACACTCTTGACCGGACGGATCTACCCCTTTTACTTCCACCGGACCGGCTTTGGCTGAGGGTCATTTTCACCTGTGTGTGATAGGCCAACCCATAGCTAGCAACATATTAGCACAATCTCCAGGCCCAACCCACCGCAAGATTCCCTCTGTGTCGACCCGATGCCACGTTTTCCGAACATAATTAAGAGGGCCCAGGACAAGACCTCGTGGCATAGCCCCCTCCAGGTCCCCCGTCTCGTCTAACCCTGACACTCTTGACCTGCCGGATCTACCCCCTTTTACTTCCACCGGACGGGCTTTGACCGAGGGACATTTTCACCTGGCTGTGATTGGCTAGCTCATAGGTTTACTTCGGATCAAAGTCCAGGCCCAACCCACCACAAGATTCCCTCGGTATTGACCCGATGCCGTAGTTTCCCACCTTAAGAGGGCCCAGCGCAAGATCTAGCGGCATTGCCATCCCCAGGTCCCTCATGTCGTCTAACCCTGACACTGTTCACCGAGCGGATCTACCCCTTTGACTTTCACCCGACGGGGTTTGACCGCGGGACATTTTCACCTGGCTGTGATAGGCCAGCCCATAGCAACACCTTAGCACAAGGTTTGGGACCAACCCATCGCAAGATTCCTTCGGTGTCGACCCGATGCCACGTTTTCCGAACGTAATTAAGAGGGCTCAAGGCAAGACATGGTGGCATAGCCCCTCTAGGTCCCCCTGTCGCGTCTAGCCCTCACACTCTTGACCGGACGGATCTACCGCTTTGACTCCCACCGGTCGGGGTTTGACCGAGGGTCATTTTCATCTGTGTGTGATAGGCGAGCCAATAGCTAGCAACACCTCAGCACAAGCTCCGGGCCCAACCCACAGCAAGATTCCCTCGGTGTCAACCCTATGCCACGTTTTCCGAACGTATGAGGGCCCAGGGCAAGAACTAGCGGCATATCCCCCTCCATGTCCCCCATCCCGTCTAACCCTGACACTCTTGACCGGACGGATGTACCCCTTTGACTTCCACTGGACGGGGTTTGACCGAGGGTCATTTCCACCTGGCTGTGATAGGCTAGCTCATAGGTTTACTTTGGATCAAAGTCCGGTCCCAACCCACCGCAAGATTCCCTCGGTATTGACCCAATGCCGTAGTTTCACACCTTAAAAGGGCCCAGCGCAAGACCTAGCAGCATTGCCATCCCTAGGTCCCTCATGCCGTCTAACCCTGACACTATTCACCAAGCGGATCTACCCCTTTGACTTTCACCGCACGGGGTTTGACCGCGGGACATTTTCACCTGGCTGTGATAGGCCAGCCCATAGCAACACCTTAGCACAAGGTTTGGGACCAACCCATCGCAAGATTCCTTCGGTGTCAACCCGATGCCACGTTTTCCGAACGTAATTAAGAGGGCTCAGGGCAAGACCTGGTGGCATAGACCCCTCTAGGTCCCCCGTCCCATCTAACCCTCACAATCTTGACTGGACGGATCTACCCCTTTGACTTCAACCGGACAGGGTTTGACCGAGGGTCATTTTCACCTATCTGTGATAGGCCATCCAATAGCTAGCAACATCTCAGCACAAGCTTCGGGCCCAACCCACCACAAGATTCCCTCGGTGCCGACCCGATGCCACGTTTTCCGAACGAAAGAGGGCCGAGGCCAAGAACTGGCGGCATAGCCCCCCTCCAGGTCTTCCGTCCCGTCTAACCCTGACACTCTTGACCTGACGGATCTACCCCTTTGATTTCCATCGGACGGGGTTTGACCGAGGGTCATTTCCACCTGGCTATGATAGGCCAGCCCATAGGTTTACTTTGGATAAAAGTCCGGGCCCAACCCAGTGCAAGATTCCCTTGGTATTGACCCGATGCCATAGTTTCACACCGTAAGAGGGCACAGCGCAAGACCTGGCGGCATTGCCACCCCAGGTCCTTCGTTCCGTCTAACCCTGACACTGTTCACCGAGCGGATCTACCCCTTTGACTTTCGCTGGATGGGGTTTGACCGAGGGACATTTTCACCTGGCTGTGATAGGCCAGCCCATAGCAACACCTTAGCACAAGTCTGGGCCCAACCCACCACAAGATTCCCTCAATGTCGACCCGATGCCATGTTTTCCGAACGTAATTAAGAGGGCCTAGGGCAAGACCTGGCGGCATAGCCCCCTCCAGGTCCCCCGTCCCGTCTAACCCTAACACTCTTGACCGGACGGATCTACCCCTTTGACTTCCAACGGACAGGGTTTGACCGTGGGTCATTTTCACCTCTTGGTGATAGGCCAGCCCATAGGTTTACTTTGGATCAAAGTCCGGGCCCAACCCACCACGAGATTCCCTTGATATTGACCCGATGCCATAGTTTCACACCGTAAGAGGACCCAGCGCAAGACTTGGCGCCATTGCCACCCCTAGGTCCCTCGTGTCGTCTAACCCTGACACTGTTCACCGAGCAGATCAACCCCTTTGACTTTCACAGGACAGGGTTTGACCGCGGGACATTTTCACCTGGCTGTGATAGGCCAGCCCATAGCAACACCTTAGCACAAGGGCTGGGACCAACCCACCGCAAGATTCCTTCGGTATCAACCCAATGCCACGTTTTCCGAATGTAATTAAGAGGGCCCGAGGCAAGACCTGGCGGCATAGCCCCCTCCAGGTCCCCCGTCCTGTCTAACCCTGACACTCTTGATTGGACGGATCTATCCCGTTGACTTTCACCGGACCTGGTTTGGTCGAGGGTCATTTTCACCTATCTATGATAGACCAGCCCATAGCTAGCAACATCTTAGCACAAGCTCCAGGCCCAACCCACCGCAAGATTCCCTCGGTATGAACCCGATGCCACGTTTTCCGAACGTAAGAGGGCCCAGGGCAAGAACTGGCGGCATAGCCCCCCTCCAGGTCTTCCGTCCGGTCTAACCCTGACACTCTTGACCTCACGGATCTACCCCTTTGATTTCCATCGGACGGGGTTTGACCGAGGGTCATTTCCACCTGGCTATGATAGGCCAGCCCATAGGTTTACTTCGGATCAAAGTCCGGGCCCAACCCAGCGCAAGATTCCCTTGGTATTAACCCGGCCATAGTTTCACACCATAAGAGGGCCCAACGCAAGACCTGGCGGCATTGCCACCCCCAGGACCCTCATGCCGTCTAACCCTGACACTGTTCACCGAGCGGATCTACCCCTTTGACTTTCACTGGATGGGGTTTGACCGAGGGACAGTTTCACTTGGCTGTGATAGGCCAGCCCATAGCAACACCTTAGCACAAGTCTGGGCCAACCCACCGCAAGATTCCCTCGGTGTCGACCCGATGCCACGTTTTCCGAACGTAATTAAGAGGGCCCAGGGCAAGACCTGGTGACATAGCCCCCTCCAGGTCCCCCATCCCGTCTAACCCTGACACACTTGACCGAACGGATCTACCCCTTTGACTTCCACCGGATGGGGTTTGACCGAGGGTCATTTTCACCTCTTGGTGATAAGCCAGCCCATAGGTTTACTTCCGATCAAAGTCCAGGCCCAACCCACCACAAGATTCCCTCAGTATTGACCCGATGCCATAGTTTCACACCGTAAGAGGGCCCAGCGCAAGACTTGGCAGCATTGCCACCCCTAGGTCCCTCGTGCCGTCTAACCCTGACACTGTTCACCGAGCGGATTTACCCCTTTGACTTTCACCGAACAGGGTTTGACCGCGGGACATTTTCACCTGGCTGTGATAGGCCTGCCCATAGCAACACCTTAGCACAAGGTCTGGGACCAACCCACCGCAAGATTCCTTCGGTGTCGACCCAATGCCACGTTTTCTGAATGTAATTAAGAGGGCCAGGGCAAGACCTGGCGGCATAGCCCCCTCCATGTCCCCCGTCCTGTCTAACCCTGACACTCTTGATCGGATGGATCTACCCCTTTGACTTCCACCGGACCGGGTTTGGCCGAGGGTCATTTTCACCTGTCTGTGATAGGCCAGCCCATAGCTTGCAACATCTTAGCACAAGCTCCAGGCCTAACCGACTTCAAGATTCCCTCGGTGTCGACCCGATGCAACGTTTTCCGAACGTAAGAGGGCCGAGGGCAAGAACTGGCGGCATAGTCCCCCTCCAGGTCCCCCGTACCGTCTAACCCTGACACTCTTGACTGAACGGATCTACCCCTTTGACTTCCACCGAACGGGGTTTAACCGAGGGTCATTTCCACCTGGCTGTGATAGGCCAGCCCATAGGTTTACTTCGAATCAAATTCCGGCCCAACCCACCGCAAGATTCCCTTGGTATTGACCCGATGCCGTAGTTTCACACCGTAAGAGGGCCTAGCGCAGGACCTGGGGGCATTTCCACCCCCAGGTCCCTCGTGCCGTCTAACCCTAACACTGTTCACCCAGCGGATCTACCCCTTTGACTTTCACCGGACGGGGTTTGACCGCGGAACATTTTCACCTGGCTGTGATAGGCCAGCCCATATCAACACCTTAGCACAAGGTCTGGGTGCAACCCACCGCAAGATTCCTTCGGTGTCGACCCGATGCCACGTTTTCTGAATGTAATTAAGAGGGCCCAGGGCAAGACCTTGCGGCATAGCTCCATCCAGGTCCCCTGTCCCGTCTAACCCTGACACTCTTGACCGGACGGATCTACCCCTTTGACTTCGACCGGACGAGGTTTGACCGAGGGTCATTTTCACCTGGCTGTGATAGCCTAGCCCATAGCTAGCAACATCTTAGCACAAGCTCCGGGCCCAACCCACCATAAGATTCCCTCGGTATCAACCCTATGCCACGTTTTTCGAACAGAAGAGGGCCCAGGGCAAGAACTGGCGGCATAGCCCCCCTCCAGGTCCCCCGTCCCGTCTAACCTTGACACTCTTGACCGAGCGGATCTACCCCTTTGACTTTTACCGAACGAGGTTTGACCGAGGGACATTTTCACCTGGCTATGATAGGCCAGCCCATGGCAACACCTTAGCACAAGGTCTAGGCCCAACCCACCGCAAGATTCCCTCGATGTCAACCCGATGCCACGTTTTCCGAATGTAATTAAGAGGGCCCAGGGCAAGACCTGGCAGCATCTCTCCCTCCAGGTCCCCCGTCCCGTCTAACCTTGACACTCTTGACCAGACGGATCTACCCCTTTGACTTCCATCGGACGGGGTTTGACCGAGGGTCATTTTCACCTGTGTGTGATAGGCCAGCCCATAGGTAAACTTCGGATCAAAGTCTAGGCCTAACCCACCGCAAGATTCCCTCGGTATTGAACCGATGCCATAGTTTCACACCGTAAGAGGGCCCAGCGCAAGACCTGGCGGCATTGCCAACCCCAGGTCCCTCGTGCTGTCTAACCCTGACACTGTTCACCGAGCGGATCTACCCCTTTGACTTTCACCAGACAGGGTTTGACCGCGGGACATTTTCACCTAGCTCTGATAGGCCAGCCCATAGCAACACCTCAACACAATGTCTGGGACCAACCCACCGCAAGATTCCTTCGGTGTCGACCCAATGTCACGTTTTCCGAACGTAATTAAGAGGGCCCAGGGCAAGACCTGGCGGCATAGCCCCCTCCAGGTCCCCCGTCCTGTCTAACCCTGACACTCTTGATCGGACGGATCTACCCCTTTGACTTTCACCGGACCGGGTTTGGCCGAGGGTCATTTTCACCTGTCTGTGTTAGGCCAGCCCATAGCTAGCAACATCTTAGCACTCCAGGCCCAAACCACTGCAAGATTCCCTCGGTGTCGACCCGATGCCACGTTTTCCGAACGTAAGAGGGCCGAGGGCAAGAACTGGCGGCATAGTCACCCTCCAGGTCCCTCGTCCCGTCTAACCCTGACACTCTTGACCGGACGGATCTACCCCTTTGACTTCCACCGGACGGGGTTTGACCGAGGGTCATTTCCACCTGGCTGTGATAGGCCAGCCCATAGGTTTACTTCGGATCAAAGTCCGGCCCAACGCACCGCAGGATTCCCTCGGTATTGACCCGATGCCATAGTTTCACACCGTAAGAGGGCCCAGCGCAAGACCTGGCGGCATTGCCACCCCCAGGTCCCTCGTGCCGTCTAACCCTGACACTGTTCACCGAGCGGATCTACTCCTTTGACTTTCACCGGACGGGGTCTGACCGCGGGACATTTTCACCTGGATGTGATAGGCCAGCCCATAGCAACACCTCAGCACAAGGTCTGGGACCAACCCACCACAAGATTCCTTCGGTGTCGACCCGATGCCACGTTTTCCGAACATAATTAAGAAGGCTCAAGGCAAGACCTGGTGGCATAGCCCCCTCCACGTCCCCCGTCCTGTCTAACACTGACACTCTTGACCGGACGGATCTACCCCTTTTACTTCCACCGGACCAGCTTTGGCAGAGGTTCATTTTCACTTGTGTGTGATAGGCCAACCCATAGCTAGCAACATATTAGCACAATCTCCAGGCCCAACCCACCGCAAGATTCCCTTGGTGTCGACCCGATGCCACGTTTTCCGAACGTAAGAGAGCCGAGGGCAAGAACTGGCGGCATAGTCCCCCTCCAGGTCCCGCGTCCCGTCTAACCCTGACACTCTTGACCGAATGGATCTACCCCTTTGACATCCACCGCACGGGGTTTAACCGAGGGTCATTTCCACCTGGCTGTGATAGGCCAGCCCATAGGTTACTTCGGATCAAAGTCTGGCCCAACCCACCGCAAGATTCCCTCGGTATTGACCCGATGCCATAGTTTCACACCGTAAGAGGTCCCAGCGCAAGACTTGGCGGCATTGCCACCCCTAGGTTCCTCGTGCCGTCTAACCCTGACACTGTTCATCGAGCGGATCTACCCCTTTGACATTCACCGGACGGGGATTGACCGAGGGACATTTTCACCTGGCTGCGATAGGCCAGCCCATAGCAACACCTTAGCACAAGGTCTGGGCCCAACCCACCGCAAGATTCCCTCGGTGTCGACCCGATGCCACGTTTTCCGAACATAATTAAGAGGGCCCAGGGCAAGACCTGGCAGGATAGCCCGCTCCAGGTCCCCCGTCTCGTCTAACCCTAACACTCTTGACCTGCCGGATCTACCCCCTTTCACTTCCACCGGACGGGCTTTGACCGAGGGACATTTTCACCTGGCTGTGATTGGCTAGCTCATAGGTTTACTTCGGATCAAAGTCCGGGCCCAACCCACCGCAAGATTCCCTCGGTATTGACCCGATGCCATAGTTTCCCACCTTAAGAGGGCCCAGCGCAAGATCTAGCGGCATTGCCATCCCCAGGTCCCTCATGTCGTCTAACCCTGACACTGTGCACCGAGCGGATCTACCCCTTTGACTTTCACCCGACGAGGTTTGACCGCGGGACATTTTCACCTGGCTGTGATAGGCCAGCCCATAGCAACACCTTAGCACAAGGTTTGGGACCAACCCATCGCAAGATTCCTTCGGTGTCGACCCGATGCCACGTTGTCCGAACGTAATTAAGAGGGCTCAAGGCAAGACATGGTGGCATAGCCCCCTCTACGTCCCCCGTCGCTTCTAACCCTCACACTCTTGACCGGACGGATCTACCGCTTTGACTTCCACCGAACGGGGTTTGACCGAGGGTCATTTTCATCTGTGTGTGATAGGCCAGCCAATAGCTAGCAATATCTCAGCACAAGCTCCGGGCCCAACCCACCGCAAGATTCCCTCGGTGTCGACCCGATGCCACGTTTTCCGAACGTAAGAGGGCCCAGGGCAAGAACTGGCGGCATAGCCCCCCTCTAGGTCTTCCGTCCCGTCTAACCCTGACACTCTTGACCTGCCGGATCTACCCCTTTGATTTCCATCGGACGGGGTTTGACCGAGGGTCATTTCCACCTGGCTATGATAGGCCAGCCCATAGGTTTACTTCGGATCAAAGTCCGGGCCCAACCCAGCGCAAGATTCCCTTGGTATTAACCCGATGCCATAGTTTCACACCATAAGAGGGACCAGCGCAAGACCTGGCGGCATTGCCACCCCCAGGTCCCTCGTGCTGTCTAACCCTGACACTATTCACCGAGCGGATCTACCCCTTTGACTTTCACTGGATGGGGTTTGACTAAGGGACATTTTCACCTGGCTGTGATAGGCCAGCCCATAGCAACACCTTAACACAAGTATGGGCCCAACCCACCGCAAGATTCCCTCGGTGTCGACCCGATGCCACGTTTTCCGAACGTAATTAAGAGGGCCCAGCGCAAGACCTGGTGGCATAGCCCCCTCTAGGTCGCCCGTCCCGTCTAACCCTGACACTCTTGACCGGACGGATCTACCCCTTTGACTTCCATCAGACAGGGTTTGACCGAGGGTCATTTTCACCAATTGGTGATAGGCCAGCCCATAGGTTTACTTCGGATCAAAGTTCGGGCCCAACCCACAGCAAGATTCCCTCGGTATTGACCCGATGCCATAGTTTCACATCGTAAGAGGACCTAGCGCAAGACTTGGCGGCATTGCCACCCCCAGGTCCCTCGTGCTGTCTAACCCTGACACTGTTCATCGAGCGGATCTACCCCTTTGACTTTCACCGCACAGGGTTTGACCGCGGGACATTTTCACCTTGCTGTGATAGGCCAGCCCATAGCAACAGCTCAGCACAAGGTCTGGGACCAACCCACTGCAAGATTCCTTCGGTGTCGACCAATGTCACGTTTTCCGAACGTAATTAAGAGGGCCCAGGGCAAGACCTGGCGGCATAGCCCCCTCCAGGTCCCCCGTCCTGTCTAACCCTGACACTCTTGATCGGACGGATCTACCCCTTTGACTTTCACCGGACAGGGTTTGGCCAAGGGTCATTTTCACCTGTCTGTGTTAGGCCAGCCCATAGCTAGCAACATCTTAGCACAAGCTCCACGCCCAACCCACTGCAAGATTCCCTCGGTGTCGACCCGATGCCACGTTTTCCGAACGTAAGAGGGCCGAGGGCAAGAACTGGCGGCATAGTCCCCCTCCAGGTCCCCCGTACCGTCTAACCCTGACACTCTTGACCGAACGGATCTACCCCTTTGACTTCCACCGAACGGGGTTTAACCGATGGTCATTTCCACCTGGCTGTGATAGGCCAGCCCATAGGTTTACTTCGGATCAAAGTCCAGCCCAACCCACCACTGGATTCCCTCGGTATTGACCCGATGCCATAGTTTCACACCGTAAGAGGGCCCAGCGCAAGACCTGGCGGCATTGCCACCCCCAGGTCCCTCGTGCCGCCTAACCCTAACACTGTTCACCGAGCGGATCTACTCCTTTGACTTTCACCGGACGGGGTCTGACCGAGGGACATTTTCACCTGGCTGTGATAGGCCAGCCCATAGCAACACCTTAGCACAAGGTCTGGGCCCAACACACCGCAAGATTCCCTCGATGTCGACCCGATGCCACGTTTTCCGAACGTAATTAAGAGGGCCCACGGTAAGACCTGGCGGCATAGCCCCCTCCAGGTCGCCCGTCCCATCTAACCCTGACACTCTTGACCGGACGGATCTACCCCTTTGACTTCCATCGGACGGGGTTTGACCGAGGGCCATTTTCACCTATTGGTGATAGGCCAGCCCATAGGTTTACTTCGGATCAAAGTCCGAGCCCAACCCACTACAAGATTCCCTCGGTATTGACCCGATGCCATAGTTTCACATCGTAAGAGGGCCCAGCACAAGACTTGGCGGCATTGCCACCCCCAGGTCCCTCATGCCGTCTAACCCTGACACTGTTCTCCGAGCGGATCTACCCCTTTGACTTTCACCGGACAGGGTTTGACCGCGGGGCATTTTCACCTAGCTGTGATAGGCCAGCCCATAGCAACACCTCAGCACAAGGTCTGGGACCAACCCACCGCAAGATTCCTTCGATGTCGACCAATGTCACGTTTTCCGAACGTAATTAAGAGGGCCCAGGGCAAGACCTGGCGGCATAGCCCCCTCCAGGTCCCCCGTCCTGTCTAACCCTGACACTCTTGATTGGACGGATCTACCCCTTTGACATTCACCGGACCGGGTTTGGCCAAGGGTCATTTTCACCTGTCTGTGTTAGGCCAGCCCATAGCTAGCAACATCTTAGCACAAGCTCCAGGCCCAACCCACTGCAAGATTCCCTCGGTGTCGACCCGATGCCACGTTTTCCGAACGTAAGAGGGCCAAGGGCAAGTACTGGCGGCATAGTCCCCCTCTAGGTCCCTCGTCCCGTCTAACCCTGACCCTCTTGACCGAACGAACCTACCGCTTTGACTTCCACCGGACGAGGTTTGACCGAGGGTCATTTCCACCTGGCTGTGATAGGCCAGCCCATAGGTTTACTTCGGATCAAAGTCCGGCCCAACCCACCGCTGGATTCCCTCGGTATTGACCCGATGCCATAGTTTCACACCGTAAGAGGGCCCAACGCAAGACCTGGCGGCATTGCCACCCCCAGGTCCCTCGTGCCGTCTAACCCTGACACTGTTCACCGAGCGGATCTACTCCTTTGACTTTCACCGGACGGGGTCTGACCGAGGGACATTTTCACCTGGCTGTGATAGGCCAGCCCATAGCAACACCTTAGCACAAGGTCTGGGCCCAACCCACCGCAAGATTCCCTCGGTGTCGACCTGATGCCACGTTTTCCGAACATAATTAAGAGGTCCCAGGGCAAGACCTGGTGGCATAACCCCCTCCAGGTCGCCCGTCCCATCTAACCCTGACACTCTTGACCGGACGGATCTACCCCTTTGACTTCCATCGGACGGGGTTTGACCGAGGGTCATTTTCACCTATTGGTGATAGGCCAACCCATTGGTTTACTTCGGATCAAAGTCCGGGCCCAACCCAGTGCAAGATTCCCTCGGTATTGACCCGATGCCATAGTTCCACATCGTAAGAGGGCCCAGCCCAAGACTTGGCGGCATTGCCAGCCCCAGGTCCCTCATGCCGTCTAACCCTGACACTGTTCACCGAGCGGATCTACCCCTTTGACTTTCACCGGACAGGGTTTGACCGCGGGACATTTTCACCTAGCTATGATAGGCCAGCCCATAGCAACACCTCAGCACAAGGTCTGGGACCAACCCACCGCAAGATTCCTTCGGTGTCGACCAATGTCACGTTTTCCGAACGTAATTAAGAGGGCCCAGGGCAAGACCTGGCGGCATAGCCCCCTCCAGGTCCCCCGTCCTATCTAACCCTGACACTCTTGATCGGACGGATCTACCCCTTTGACTTTCACTGGACCGGGTTTGGCCAAGGGTCATTTTCACCGGTCTGTGTTAGACCAGCCCATAGCTAGCAACATCTTAGCACAAGCTCCAGGGCCAACCCACTGCAAGAATCCCTCGGTGTCGACCCGATGGCACGTTTTCCGAACGTAAGAGGGCCAAGGGCAAGAACTGGCGGCATAGTCCCCCTCTAGGTCCCTCGTCCCGTCTAACCCTGACACTCTTGACTGAACGAACCTACCCCTTTGACTTCCACCGGACGGGGTTTGACCGAGGGTCATTTCCACCTGGCTGTGATAGGCCAGCCCATAGGTTTACTTCAGATCAAAGTACGGCCCAACCCACCGTAGGATTCCCTCGGTATTGACCCGATGCCATAGTTTCACACCGTAAGAGGGCCCAGCGCAAGACCTGGCGGCATTGCCACCCCCAGGTCCCTCGTGCCGTCTAACCCTGACACTGTTCACCGAGCGGATCTACTCCTTTGACTTTCACCGGACGGGGTCTGACCGAGGGACATTTTCACCTGGCTGTGATAGGCCAGCATATAGCAACACCTTAGCACAAGGTCTGGGCCCAACCCACCGCAAGATTCCCTCGGTGTCGACCCGATGCCACGTTTTCCGAACGAAATTAAGAGGGCCCAGCGCAAGACCTGGTGGCATAGCCCCCTCCAGGTCGCCCGTCCCATCTAACCCTGACACTCTTGACCGGACGGATCTTCCCCTTTGACTTCCATCGGACGGGGTTTGACCGAGGGTCATTTTCACCTATTGGTGATAGGCCAGCCCATAGGTTTACTTCGGATCAAAGTCCGGTCCCAACCCACTGCAAGATTCCCTCGGTATTGACCCGATGCCATAGTTTCACATCGTAAGAGGGCCCAGCGCAAGACTTGGCGACATTGCCACCCCCAGGTCCCTCGTGCTGTCTAACCCTGACACTGTTCACCGAGCGGATCTACCCCTTTGACTTTCACCGGACAGGGTTTGACCGCGGGACATTTTCACCTAGCTGTGATAGGCCAGCCCATAGCAACACCTCAGCACAAGGTCTGGGACCAACCCACCGCAAGATTCCTTCGGTGTCGACCCAATGTCACGTTTTCCGAACATAATTAAGAGGGCCCATGGCAAGACCTGGCGGCATAGCCCCCTCCAGGTCCCCCGTCCTGTCTAACCCTGACACTCTTGATCGGACGGATCTACCCCTTTGACTTTCACTGGACCGGGTTTGGCCGAGGGTCATTTTCACCTGTCTGTGTTAGGCCAGCCCATAGCTAACAACATCTTAGCACAAGCTCCAGGCCCAACCCACTGCAAGATTCCCTCGGTGTCGACCCGATGCCACGTTTTCCGAACGTAAGAGGGCCGAGGGCAAGAACTGGCGGCATAGTCACCCTCCAGGTCCCTCGTCCTGTCTAACCCTGACACTCTTGACCGGACGGATCTACCCCTTTGACTTCCACCGGACGGGGTTTGACCAAGGGTCATTTCCACCTGGCTGTGATAGGCCAGCCCATAGGTTTACTTCGGATCAAAGTCCGGCCCAACCCACCGCAGGATTCCCTCGGTATTGACCCGATGCCATAGTTTCACACCGTAAGAGGGCTCAGCGCAAGACCTGGCGGCATTGCCACCCCCAGGTCCCTCGTGCCGTCTAACCCTGACACTGTTCACCGAGCGGATCTACTCCTTTGACTTTCACCGGACGGGGTCTCACCGCGGGACATTTTCACCTAGCTGTGATAGGCCAGCCCATAGCAACGCCTCAGCACATGTTCTGGGACCAACCCACCGCAAGATTCCTTCGGTGTCGACCCGATGCCACGTTTTCCGAACGTAATTCAGAAGGCTCAGGGCAAGACCTGGCGGCATAGCCCCCTCCAAGTCCCCCGTCCCGTCTAACACTGACACTCTTGACCGGACAGATCTACCCCTTTTACTTCCACCGGACCGGCTTTGGCTGAGGGTCATTTTCACCTGTGTGTGATAGGCCAAAACATAGCTAGCAACATATTAGCACAATCTCCAGGCCCAACCCACCGCAAGATTCCCTTGGTGTCGACCCGATGCCACGTTTTCGGAACGTAAGAGAGCCGAGGGCAAGAACTGGTGGCATAGTCCCCCTCCAGGTCCCCCATCCCGTCTAACTCTGACACTCTTGACCGAATGGATCTACCCCTTTGACTTCCACCGCACGGGGTTTAACCAAGGGTCATTTCCACCTGGCTATGATAGGCCAACCCATAGGTTACTTCGGATCAAAGTCTGGCCCAACCCACCGCAAGATTCCCTCGGTATTGACCCGATGCCATAGTTTCACACCGTAAGAGGTCCCAGCGCAAGACCTGGCGGCATTGCCACCCCTAGGTTCCTCGTGCCATCTAACCCTGACACTGTTCACCGAGCGGATCTACCCCTTTGACTTTCACCGGACGGGGTTTGACCGAGGGACATTTTCATCTAGCTATGATAGGCCAGCCCATAGCAACACCTTAGCACAAGGTCTGGGCCCAACCCACCACAAGACTCCCTCGGTGTCGACCCGATGCCACGTTTTCCGAACATAATTAAGAGGGCCCAGGGCAAGACCTGGCGTCATAGCCCCCTCTAGGTCCCCCGTCTCGTCTAACCCTGACACTCTTGACCTGCCGGATCTACCCCCTTCTACTTCCACCGGACGAGGTTTGACCGAGGGACATTTTCACCTGGCTGTGATTGGCTAGCTCATAGGTTTACTTCGGATCAAAGTCCGGGCCCAACCCACCGCAAGATTCCCTCGGTATTGACCCGATGCCATAGTTTCCCACCTTAAGAGGGCCCAGCGCAAGATCTAGCGGCATTGCCATCCCCAGGTCCCTCATGTCGTCTAAGCGTGACACTGTTCACCGAGCGGATCTACCCCTTTGACTTTCACCCGACGGGGTTTGACCGCGGGACATTTTCACCTGGCTGTGATAGGCCAGCCCATAGCAACACCTTAGCACAAGGTTTGGGACCAACCCATCGCAAGATTCCTTCGGTGTCGACCCGATGCCACGTTTTCCGAACGTAATTAAGAGGGCTCAAGGCAAGACATGGTGGCATAGCCCCCTCTAGGTCCCCCGTCGCGTCTAACCCTCACACTCTTGACCGGACGGATCTACCGCTTTGACTTCCACCGGACGGCGTTTGACCGAGGGTCAATTTCACCTGTGTGTGATAGGCCAGCCAATAGCTAGCAACATCTCAGCACAAGCTCCGGGCCCAACCCACCGCAAGATTCCCTCGGTGTCGACCCGATGCCACGTTTTCCGAACGTAAGAGGGCCGAGGGCAAGAACTGGCAGCATAGCCCCCCTCTAGGTCTTCCGTCCCGTCTAACCCTGACACTCTTGACCTGCCGGATCTACCCCTTTGATTTCCATCGGACGGGGTTTGACCGAGGGTCATTTCCACCTGGCTATGATAGGCCAGCCCATAGGTTTACTTCGGATCAAAGTCCGGGCCCAACCCAGTGCAAGATTCCCTTGGTATTAACCCGATGCCATAGTTTCACACCATAAGAGGGACCAGCGCAAGACCTGGCGGCATTGCCACCCCCAGGTCCCTCGTGCCGTCTAACCCTGACACTGTTCACCGAGCGGATCTACCCCTTTGACTTTCACTGGATGGGGTTTGACTGAGGGACATTTTCACCTGGCTGTGATAGGCCAGCCCATAGCGACACCTTATGACAAGTATGGGCCCAACCCACCGCAAGATTCCCTCGGTGTCGACCCGATGCCACATTTTCCGAACGTAATTAAGAGGGCCCAGGGCAAGACCTGGTGGCATAGCCCCCTCCAGGTCGCCCGTCCCGTCTAACCCTGACACTCTTGACCGGACGGATCTACCCCTTTGACTTCCATCGGACGGGGTTTGACCGAGGGTCATTTTCACCTATTGGTGATAGGCCAGCCCATAGGTTTACTTCGGATCAAAGTCCGGGCTCAACCCACTCCAAGATTCCCTCGGTATTGACCCGATGCCATAGTTTCACATCGTAAGAGGGCCCAACGCAAGACTTGGCGGCATTGCCACCCCCAGGTCCCTCGTGCCATCTAACCCTGACACTGTTCACCGAGCGGATCTACCCCTTTGACTTTCACCGGACAGGGTTTGACCGCGGGACATTTTCACCTAGCTGTGATAGGCCAGCCCATAGCAACACCTCAGCACAAGGTCTGGGACCAACCCACCGCAAGATTCCTTCGGTGTCGACCCAATGTCACGTTTTACGAACGTAATTAAGAGGGCCCAGGGCAAGACCTGGCGGCATAGCCCCCTCCAGGTCCCCCGTCCTGTCTAACCCTGACACTCTTGATCGGACGGATCTACCCCTTTGACTTTCACCGGACCGGGTTTGGCCGAGGGTCATTTTCACCTGTCTGTGTTAGGCCAGCCCATAGCTAGCAACATCTTACCACAAGCTCCAGGCCCAACCCACGGCAAGATTCCCTCGGTGTCGACACGATGCCACGTTTTCCGAACGTAAGAGGGCCGAGGGAAAGAACTGGCGGCATAATCCCCCTCCAGGTCCCTCGTCCCGTCTAACCCTCACACTCTTGACCGAACGAACCTACCCCTTTGACTTCCACCGGACGGGGTTTGACCGAGGGTCATTTCCACCTGGCTGTGATAGGCCAGCCCATAGGTTTACTTCGGATCAAAGTCCGGCCCAACCCACCGCAGGATTCCCTCGGTATTGACCCGACGCCATAATTTCACACCGTAAGAGGGCCCAGCACAAGACCTGGCGGCATTGCCACCCCCAGGTCCCTCGTGCCGTCTAACCCTGACACTATTCACCGAGCGGATCTACTCCTTTGACTTTCACCAGACGGGGTCTGACCGAGGGACATTTTCACCTGGCTGTGATAGGCCAGCCCATAGCAACACCTTAGCACTAGGTCTGGGCCCAACCCACCGCAAGATTCCCTCGGTGTCGACCCGATGCCACGTTTTCCGAACGTAATTAAGAGGGCCCAGGGCAAGACCTTGTGGCATAGCCCCCTCCAGGTCGCCCGTCCCGTCTAACCCTGGCACTCTTGACCGGACGGATCTACCCCTTTGACTTCCATCGGACGGGGTTTGACCGAGGGTCATTTTCACCTATTGGTGATAGGCCAGCCCATAGGTTTACTTCGGACCAATATCCGGGCCCAACCCACCCCCAGGTCCCCCGTCCCATCTAACCCTGACACTGTTGATCGAACGGATCTACCCTTTTGACGTTCATCGGATGGGGTTTGACTGAGGGACATTTTCACCTGGTTTCCACACTCCGTGTGACGGCGACAGCGATATCCCTCAGGAGGGACACATTTCGAAGACGCATTTGGGGTGCCTATACACACTCCTAAATAGACGATACATTGAAAAAACAGTGTGTAGACTATATATAACGTGGACATGGTTTATAGACTTTCTATTTAAAATAAATTTTAATACAGGGATTTTTTTTTAAAATGCACCTATGCCGACGGTGTAACCGTCGGCGTAGGCCAAAAAAAATTGAACGTATGCCGACGGTATAACCGTCGGCGTAGATGCAATAAAAAAATTATACCTACGCCGACAGTTACACCGTCGGCATAGCCCAAAAGTACGCCAACGGCATAACCGTCGGCGTAGATGCGCCCCCGGATCCGTACCTCCTCGGATCGGTGACGTGGCACCTACCGCAGATCGATGACGTGGCACGTCAAAGCTATGCCGACGGTTTCCGTCAGGGCCGTCGGCATATCTTTGACGATGTCAAACGGCATTTAGCCATTGAGCGGCTGGGTCCGCTGATACGCCGATGGGATACCTACGCCGACGGCCACCGTAGGCATAGGTTCACCTACGCCGACAGCCTTTGCACGCCGACGGGGGCTGTCGGCATAGGTTCATCTACGTCAACGGTGAGTCTATGGTGGTCGGCGTAGGGTGACTTATGCCGACGGGGGCCGTCGACATTGTCCAGACCGTCGGCAATGACCCTGATTCTGGTAGTGCTTCTTCTTCTCTCCTTGAAAGCCTCCAGTGGCCGCCACGCTTGGCGGTTGCGGTTGCGGTGCTTTTCCTTGGAATCATCTATTGGATTCTTCGGATGTGTGGATCTCCACAGATTTCTAACATTCTAGGCGTTGCGGCTCTCTTATGCGTGCACCTATACATCGTCCTCTTCTATATCAGTGCTGCACGGGCGCTGTGGAGCATGAACCGTAGGCCAGCAATTGACATGCCCGCAGAGTAGCGCAGCATCACCTACTCAGGTAATTAACCGGCATTATGCCACACATCAACACCCCCCCTTCCTCAAAGTATTGTATCTGAACTTCTTGTGGCTTTGTACCAACAAATCGGTTGAAGATTGTGTAAGTAAGTAACCAGTAATGTTCAGGGCCAAAATAATATTTTCAGTTGGTTGTGCTTGTTGGCTATCAACTGAAAGTGTAGTTGCTCTCATCACCAACCATCAGTGTGTATCTTGAACTAAACTGTCAGCTACTGCACCCTATTGCAGAGTTTTCATCTGTTATCTTTTATGGATAAAGCGACATTTCCATCGATGGTAGATGTTGGTAGGCTAGTGATAATTTTTCTTCTTATTAATCCTCTAGTTTCTGCACTTCAGTTTTTCTTGTCTCAACTCGAAATGTCATCTAGACATGAAAAAAGGGTTCACAGCCACACAAAAATGGGTGCAAGAATAGAATCACCTCGAAGGACAGATAAAAGTAGATGATATATTTTCATATTTGTAAGCACAATTTGTCATATTGGACCAGCCGTTTGAATAATCATGATGTATGTGCTTTATTATTTCTACCGTTTAGTTGTCGCCACAGTCTGCTCACCATTTGGTCTTGATAAAATTTCGTCACTTATCGTCCAGGTGCGCAGAGGCTCCAGGGTTTCGAGCCGGCTGCAGCAAGAAGATGATGGAGCGTACTACTACTATACTACTAGTGCATGAGTGCTTCTGTTTCCTAGCTACTACCTATGTTGCTGTTGTGAAAAATAAGAGATGGACATGTCGCGTGATGAGTAGTTATCTATCTGTAAACTTGATTCGATGCTGGGTCAGAGCTGTCACTATGATAGTTTGGTTATTTACTTACCTCTGGCTGTGGGCACAATATATGATTTAACGTACGCTCTGATGAAGGGTTTCTATTCTATGTAACCATTAGTCGAAGGTGCGAAGCAGCACGTGAGCGTTGTTAACTAAATTTTTCATACACACATGAAAACTTTAAATAAAAATGAAACAATTATTATATGGAGTTTTAGCTTCGCAACCTCTTGCCGAGTTACAATGTTGATGGACATTTTTTTTTGCGGGTGTTGATGAACAAATTTGATTCCTATATTTTCCAAAACATGTCAAGAGTAATTTTGGTTAACAATTGACAAACTTACAGTTAATATTCTCAAAACAGTAAGTCACATTGTGTTAAAAAAGATAAGCATATGCATGCATTGTACATAACTTGGACGTGCATATCCAATATTCAGGGCTTCACAAAAAATGGGTATGTATCGTCGTAAAATTCGTGAGAATGGCCGTTCAGCTGATCGACCTTCTGTTTTTTTAACATACCGCTCGACCTTTTTACGTCCTGCCTTAGGCTAAAATTTGGTTTGGGGCCAACAGCGTAACACTCGGCTATACGGGCCTGAAAGCTTGTCACTGGGCCAGATGTATGAGGGGCCACGGTCAGTTCCCTGCCTCTATGTCGAGTGAAATTCCCTCAGAAAAGGAAAATAATCTTCTAAAAAAATAAACTGTCGACCGGAGCGGCACCGTGCCGCCACCCTCCTCCCATCTCTGGCCCCGCGACCCGCCGAACGCCGACCCGAGGACCGCAAGGGCGTCGGGGCAGCGCACGACCTGGAAATCCGGAAAATCGTGCTCGGCTGCTCGCCTTGCCTAGCCCAATCATCATCAGCAGCCATGCCGGTGCCTGAATCTAGCAGAGCACTCTGAAGTTTGATGTGATGGGAGACGTAGTAGTAAATCAAAATTTTCCTACGTGTCACCAAGATCTATCTATGGAGAAACCAGCAAATGAGCGGGGAGAGATTGGATCTTCATACCTTTGAAGATCGCTAAGCGGAAGCGTTGCTAGAACGCGGTTGATGGAGTCGTACTCGCAGCGATTCAGATCGCGGTAGATCCGATCAAGTGCCGAACGGACGACACCTCCGCGTTCAACACACGTGCAGCCCGGTGACGTCTCCTACGCCTTGATCCAGCAAGGAGGGAGGAGAGGTTGAGGGAGAGCTCCGGAAACACGACGGCGTGGTGGCGGTGGAGCTGCGTGGTACTCCGACAGAGCTTCGCTAAGCACTACGGAGAACGAGGAGAGGGAGGAGTAGGGCTGCACCAGGGAGGAGATGAACTCGTGTGTTATGCAGCCCCAAATACCTCCACTATATATAGGAGGAGGGGAGGAGAGGTGCTGCGCCCTAGGGTTCCACCCTAGGGGTGGCGGCAGCCTCCAGAAACCCATCTGGCCGGCGGCTAGGGCAAGGAGAGGTGGAGGCCTAGGGTGGGCCTTAAGGCCCATCTAAGCCTAGGGTTTGCCCCCCTCCACCCTTGTTGCGCCTTGGGCTGGGGTGGGAGGCGCACCAGCCCACCTAGGGGCTGGCTCCCTCCCACTCTTGGCCCATGGAACCTTCCGGGGCAGGTGGGCCCACTTGGTGGACCCCCAGAACCCTTCCGGTGGTCCCGGTACACTACCGGAGACACCCGGAACACTTCCGGTATCCAAAACCTCACTTCCTATATATCAATCTTCGTCTCCGGACCATTCCGGGACTCCTCGTGACGTCCGGGATCTCATCCGGGACTCCAAACAACCTTCGGTAACCACGTACACTATTTCCCTATAACCCTAGCGTCATCGAACCTTAAGTGTGTAGACCCTACGGGTTCGGGAGACACGTAGACATGACCGAGACACCTCTCCGGTCAATAACCAACAGCGGGATCTGGATACCCATGTTGGCTCCCACGTACTCCACGATGATCTCATCGGATGAACCACGATGTCAAGGATTCAATCAATCCCGTATACAATTCCCTTTGTCTATCGGTATGGAACTTGCCCGAGATTCGATCGTCGGTATCCCCATACCTTGTTCAATCTCGTTACTGGCAAGTCTCTTTACTCGTTCCGTAATACATCATCCCGTGACTAACTCCTTAGTCACATTGAGCTCATAATGATGATGTCTTACCGAGTGGGCCCAGAGATACCTCTCCGTCACACGGAGTGACAAATCCCAGTGTCGATTCGTGTCAACCCAACAGACACTTTCGGAGATACCCGTAGCGTACCATTATAGCCACCCAGTTACGTTGTGACGTTTGGCACACCCAAAGCATTCCTATGGTATCCGGGAGTTACACAATCTCATGGTCTAAGGAAACGACACTTGACATTGAAAAGCTTTAGCAAACGAACTACACGATCTTGTGCTATGCTTAGGATTGGGTCTTGTCCATCACATCATTCTCCTAATGATGTGATCCCGTTATCAACGACATCCAATGTCCATGGTCATGAAACCGTGACCATCTATTGATCAACGAGCTAGCCAACTAGAGGCTCACTAGGGACACGTTGTGGTCTATGTATTCACACATGTATTACGGTTTCCAGTTAACACAATTATAGCATGAATAAGAGACAATTAGCATGAACTAGGAAATACAATAATACCCATTTTATTATTGCCTCTAGGGCATATTTCCAACAGTCTCCCACTTGCACTAGAGTCAATAATCTAGTTACATTGTGATGAATCGAACACCCATAGCATTCTGGTGTTGATCATGTTTTGCTCGTGAGAGAGGTTTAGTCAACGGATCTGCGACATTCAGATCCGTATGCACTTTACAAATATCTATGTCTCCCTCCTGAATGTAATCACGGATGGAGTTCAAACGGCGCTTGATGTGTCTTGTCTTCTTGTGAAACCTGGGCTCCTTCGCAAGGGCAATAGCTCCAGTGTTGTCACAGAGTAGAGTCATCACTCCTAGGTCGGTGATGAACTCCTTCATCCAGACTCCCTCCTTTGCTGCTTCCGAAGCAGCTATGTACTCCGCTTCACATGTAGATGCTGACACGACGCTTTGCTTGCTGCTGCTCCAGCTCACTGCCCCTCCATTAAAAATATACACGTATCCGGTTTGCGACTTGGAGTCGTCCGGATCTGTGTCGAAGCTAGCATCGACGTAACCCTTTACGACGAGCTCTTCGGCACCTCCATAAACGAGAAACATGTCCTTTGTCCTTTTCAGGTACTTCAGGATATTCTTGACCGTTGTCCAGTGTTCCGCTCCGGGATCACTTTGGTACCTCGCTACCAAACTTATGGCAAGGTTCACATCAGGCCTGGTACACAGCATGGCATACATGATAGAGCCTATGGCTGAAGCATAGGGGATGACACTCATCTGTTCTCTATCCTTTGCCGTGGTCGGACATTGAGTCGTACTCAATCTCACACCTTGTAACACAGGCAAGAACCCCTTTTTGGACTGATCCATATTGAACTTCTTCACTATCTTGTCAAGGTATGTGCTTTGTGAAAGACCTATGAGGCGTCTCGATCTATCTCTATAGATCATGATGCCTAATATGTAAGCAGCTTCTCCAAGGCCCTTCATTGAAAAACATTTATTCAAGTAGGCCTTTACACTTTCCAAAAGTTCTATATCATTTCCCATTATCAGTATGTCATCCACATATAATATGAGAAATGCTACAGAGCTCCCATTCACTTTCTTGTAAATACAAGGTTCTCCATAAACCTATACAAACCCAAATGCTTTAATCACCTTATTAAAGTGAATGTTCCAACTCCGAGATGCTTGCACCAGCCCATAGATGGAACGCTGGAGCTTGCATACTTTGTTAGCATCTTTAGGATCGACAAAACCTTCCGACTACATCATATACAGTTCTTCCTTGAGGAAGCCATTAAGGAATGTCGTTTTGACGTCCATTTGCCAGATCTCATAATCATAAAATACGGCAATTGCTAACATGATTCGGACGTACTTCAGCATCGCTACAAGTGAGAAAGTCTCATCGTAGTCAACTCCTTGAACTTGTCGATAACCCTTAGCAACAAGCCGAGCCTTATAGACGGTCACATTACCATCCGCGTCAGTCTTCTTCTTAAAGATCCATTTATTTTCAATGGCTCGCTTATCATCAGGCAAGTCCACCAAAGTCCATACTTTGTTCTCATACATGGATCCTATCTCGGATTTCATGGCCTCAAGCCATTTTTTGGAATCCGAGCCCGCCATCGCTTCTTCATAGTTCGAAGGTTCACCATTGTCCAACAACATGATCTCCAGGACAGGGTTGTCGTACCACTCTGGTGCGGAACGTGTCCTGGTGGACCTTCGACGTTTAATAGTAATTTGATCTGAAGTTTCATGATCATCATCATTAACTTCCTCTCCAGCTGGTGTAGGCTCAACAAAAACAACTTCCTGTCGTGCGCTACTCTCCGGTTCGAGTGGAAGTACAATTACCTCATCAAGTTCTATTTTTCTCCCACTTACTTCTTTCGAGAGAAACTCTTTCTCGATAAAGGATCCATTCTTGGCAACAAAGACTTTGCCTTCGGATCTGAGGTAGAAGGTATACCCAATAGTCTCTTTGGGATATCCTACGAAGACACACTTTTCCGCTTTGGGTTCGAGCTTCTCAGGTTGAAGTTTCTTCACGTAAGCATCGCATCCCCAAACTTTTAGAAACGACAGCTTAGGTTTCTTTCCAAACCATAATTCATACGGTGTCGTCTCAACGGATTTTGACGGTGCCCTATTTAAAGTGAATGCGGCAGTCTCTAATGCATATCCCCAAAATGATAGCGGTAAGTCGGTAAGAGACATCATAGATTGCACCATATCCAATAGAGTGCGATTACGACGTTCAGACACACCATTTCGCTGAGGTGTGCCAGGCGGCATGAGTTGTGAAACAATTCCATATTTCCTTAGGTGCGTGTCAAACTCGTGACTTAAATATTCTCTGCCACGATCAGATCGTAGGCACTTTATTTTCCTGTCACTTTGATTCTCTACCTCACTCTGAAATTCCTTGAACCTTTCAAAGGTTTCAGACTTATGTTTCATTAAGTGGACATACCCATATCTTCTCAAGTCATCAGTGAGGGTGAGAACATAACGGTAGCCACCGCGAGCCTCGACGCTCATTGGACCGCATACATCGATATGTATTATCTCCAACAAGTCAGTTGCTCGCTCAATTGTTCCGGAGAACGGAGTCTTGGTCATCTTGCCCATGAGGCATGGTTCTCACATGTCAAATGATTCAAAATTAAGAGACTCCAAAAGTCCATCAGCATGGAGCTTCTTCATGGGTTTGACACCAATATGACCAAGGCGGCAGTGCCACATGTAAGTGGGACTATCGTTATCAACCTTACAATTTTTGGTACTCACACTATGGACATGTGTAACATCACATTCGAGATTCATAATAAATAAACCATTGACCAGCGGGGCATGACCATAAAACATTTTTCTCATATAAATAGAACAATCATTATTCTCATATTTAAATGAGTAGCCATCTCGCATCAAGCGAGATCCAGATACAATGTTCATGCTCAAAGCTGGTACTAAATAACAATTATTGAGGTTTAAAACTAATCCCGAAGGTAGATGTAGAGGTAGCGTGCCGAAGGCGATCACATCGACCTTGGAACCATTCCCGACGCGCATCGTCACCTTGTCCTTTGCCAGTCTCCGCTTATTCCGCAGCTCCTGCTTGGAGTTACAAATGTGAGCAACTGCACCGGTATCAAATACCCAGGAGCTACTACGAGCGCTGGTTAGGTACACATCAATAACAAGTATATCACATATACCTTTAACGTTGCCAGCCTTCTTATCCGCTAAGTACTTGGGGCAGTTCCGCTTCCAGTGACCGGTACCCTTGCAATAAAAGCACTCAGTCTCAGGCTTAGGTCCACGCTTGTTCTTCTTCCCGGCAACTTGTTTACCGGGTGCGGCAACAGCTTTGCCGTCCTTCTTGAAGTTCTTCTTACCCTTGCCTTTCTTGAAACTAGTGGTCTTATTTATCATCAACACTTGATGCTCCTTTTTGATCTCAACCTCCGATGATTTCAACATCGAGTACAACGCAGGAATGGACTTCTCCATACCCTGCATGTTGTAGTTCATCACAAAGCTCTTGTAGCTAGGTGGAAGCGACTGGAGGATTCTATCAATGACCGAGTCATCCGGGAGATTAACTCCCAGCTGAGTCAAGCGGTTGTGCAACCCAGACATTTTGAGTATGTGCTCACTGACAGAACTGTTTTCCTCCATCTTACAACTGAAGAACTTGTCGGAGACATCGTATCTCTCGACCCGGGCATGAGCTTGGAAAACCAGTTTAAGCTCTTGGAACATCTCATATGCTTCGTGTTGCTCAAAATACTTTTGTAGCCCCGGTTCTAAACTGTAAAGCATGCCGCACTGAACAAGGGAGTAATCATCGCAGCGTGACTGCCAAGCGTTCATAACGTCTTGATCTGCTGGGAAAATGGGTGCGTCACCTAGCAGTGCATCAAGAACATACAATCTTTTGGAAGCTATGAGGATGATCCTCAAACCACGGACTCAGTCCGCATAGTTGCTTCCATCATCTTTCAGCTTGGTTTTCTCTAGGAACGTGTTGAAGTTGAGGGTGACATTAGCGTTGTCCATTGGATCTACAATATAGATTGTAACGACAATTTTAGACTAAGTTCATGATAATTAAGTTCACATAATCAAATTATTCAATGAACTCCCACTTAGATAGACATCTCTCTAGTCATCCAAGTGACACATGATCCACGTCAACTAGCCCGTGTCCGATCATCACGTGAGACGGACTAGTCGTTCATGGTAAACATCTCCATGTTGATCGCATCTTCTATACGACTCATGTTCGACATTTCGGTCTTCCGTGTTCCGAGGCCATGTCTGTACATGCTAGCCTCGTCAAGTCAACCTAAGCGTTTCGCGTGTGTAAATTTGGCTTACACCAGTTGTATACGAACGTTAGAACCTATCACACCCGATCATCACGTGGTGCTTCGGAACAACGATCCTTAGCAACGGTGCATAGTTAGGGTGAACACCTTTCTTGAAATTTTATTGAGAGATCATCTTATTTACTACCGTCGTTCTAAGCAAATAAGATGTAAACATGATAAACATCACATGCAATCAATATAGTGACATGATATGGCCAATATCATCTTACTCCTTTGATCTCCATCTTCGGGGCACCATGATCATCACTGTCACCGGCACGACATCATGATCTCCATCATCATGATCTCCATCATCGTGTCTTCATGACGTTGTCTCGCCAACTATTACTTCTACTACTATGGATAACATTTAGCAATAAAGAAAAGTAATGGCGATCTTGATTGACACGCAGGTCATACAATAAAATAAGACAACTCCTATGGCCCCTGCCGGTTGTCATAATCATCGACATGCAAGTCGTGAATCCTATTACAAGAACATGATCAATCTCATACATCACAATGCATCACATCACATCCTTTGGCCATATCACATCACAAGGCATATGCTGCAAAAACAAGTTAGACGACCTCTAATTTGTAGTTGCAAGTTTTTACGTGGCTGCTATAGGTTTTTAGCAAGAATGTTTCTTACCTAAGCCAAAACCACAACGTGATATGCCAATTGCTATTACCCTTCATAAGGACCCTTTTCATCGAATCCAATCCGACAAAGGTTGGAAAGACAGACACCCGCTAGACACCTTATGCAACAAGTGCATCTCAGGCGGTGGAACCGGTGTCACGTAAGCGTACGTGTAAAGTTGGTCCGGGCCGCTTCATCCCACAATACCGCCAAATAAATATAAGACTAGTAGTGGTAAGCAAATTAACAAGATCGACGCCCACAACAATTTTGTGTTCTACTCGTGCATAGATTCTACGCATAGACCTAGCTCATGATGCCACTATTAGGAGATGTAGTAGTAAATATTTTTTTCCCTATGATCACCAAGATCTATCTATGGAGAAACCAGCAACGAGTGGGGAGAGATTGCATCTTCATACCTTTGAAGATCGCTAAGCGGAAGCGTTACAAGAACCCGGTTGGTGGAGTTGTACTCGCAGCGATTCAGATCGCGATGGATTCCGATCTAAGCGCCGAACAACGGCGCCTCCGCGTTCAACACACGTACAACCCGGTGACGTCTCCCACGCCTTTATCCAGCAAGGAGGAGGGAGAGTTTGGGGAAGAGCTCCAACAGCAGCACGACGGCGTGGTGGTGGTGGAGCAGCAAGGTATTCCAGTAGGGCTTCGTCTAAGCACTGCGGAGGAGGAAGAAGAGAGGTAGGGCTGCGCCGTGGGAGAGAGATCAAATCTTGTCTCAAAACAGCCAAAACCTCAAGTATATATAGGAGGAGGGAGAGGGAGGGCTGCCTTGGCCACTCCTCCAAGGAGGAGAGGTTTAGCCGAAGCTAGGGAGGAGTCCACCTCCCACAAGGGAGGTGGATCTCTTCCTTTTGAATCTCCTTTAGCCTTATCTCTTTATCCCTAGCCGCATGGGCCTTTCCGGAAGGACTTTTCCAGCCCAATAAGGGCTGATACACCTCCTCTAATAGCTCACGAAGTCCTTTGGTCGTCACACCCCTCACGGGGGTCCTCCGGCACCCTCCCGACACTCCCGATGCACTACCGATGAGCCCGAAAACTTTCCGGTGACCAAAACAGTGTTGGAAATATGCCCTAGAGGCAATAATAAATTAGTTATTATCATATTTCCTTGTTCATGATAATCTTTTATTATCCATGATATAATTGTATTGATCGGAGACTTAGATGCATGTGTGGATACATAGACAAAACCATGTCCCTAGTATGCCTCTAATAGACTAGCTCGTTGATCAAAGATAGTTAAGGTTTCCTAGCCATTGACATGAGATGCCATTTGATAATGGGATCACATCATAATGATGGGATGGACAATACCCAAACTACAAACATAGCATATGATCGTGTCAGTTTAATGCTATTGTTTTTTGCATGTCAAGTATTTGTTCCTATGACCATGAGATCATGCAACTCACTGACACCGGAGGAGTGCCTTGTGTGTATCAAATGTCGCAACATAACTGGATGACTATAAAGGTACTCTATTGGTATCTCCGAGGGTGTCTGTTGGGTTGGCATGGATCAAGACTGGGATTTGTTACTCCGTGTGACGGAGAGGTATCTCAGGGCCCACTCGGTAATACAACATCACAACAAGCCTTGCAAGCAATTTGACTAAGTGTTAGTCATGAGATCTTGTATTACAGAACGAGTAAAGAGACTTGCCGGTAACGAGGTTGAACTAGGTATGGAGATGCCGACGATCGAATCTCGGGCAAGTAAACATACCGAAGAACAAAGGGAACATCATACGAGATTAACTGAATCCTTGACATAGAGGTTTGACCGATAAAGATCTTCATAGAATATGTAGGAACCAATATGGGCATCCAGGTCCCGCTATTGGTTATTGACCGTAGAGGTGTCTCGGTCATGTCTACATAGTTCTCGAACCCGCAGGGTCTGCACACTTAAGGTTTGGTGACGTTTCGGTAGTATAGAGTTATGTATGGTGGTGACCGAAGGTTGTTCGGAGTCCCGGATGAGATCCAGGACGTCACGAGGAGCTCCAGAATGGTCTGGAGGTAAAGATTGATATATAGGAAGTCCCATTTTGGTCGCCGGAAAAGTTTCGGGCTAATCGGTAATGTACCGGGAGTGCCGGTAGTGTACCAGGAGACCACCGGGAGGGGTATTTCGACCCAAGAGGCTTCATGGGCTGTGGGAGAGTAAATACCAGCCTTTTGTGGGATCGTGGAAGTCCCACACAAGGCCCATGCGGCTGGGAGAAAAAGCCCAAAGGGAAAAAGGTGGAAAAAGGCCAAAAAAAAGGAGGAATCCTAGTCCTACTAGGATTGGAAGAGGAGTCCTCCTCTCCTCCCCACTTTGGTCGACCCAAGGTCTGGCTTTTTGGCAGCCAAGACTTCTCCTCCTCTCCTCCTATATATACTAGAGGATTTTAGGGTTTTGGCACAGAATTTTCAGCCATGTGCTACCCGTTCCTCTAGTGCATAGTTTCTCCTCTAGATCGGTTTTTTGCAGTGCTTAGGCGAAGCCCTGCCGGAATAGATCCACCACCATTGCCGCAGCGCCGTCACGCTGCCGGAGAACTCTTCTACCTCTCCGCTCCCTCTTGCTGGATCAAGAAGGCGGAGATCATCATCAAGCTGTACGTGTGCTGAACGCGGAGGTGCTGTCCGTTCGGCGCTAGATCGGAAGGACCGTGACGAGATCGCGGGACGGATCATGATGAGATCGCTGGACGGATCGTGACGAGATCGCGGGACGGATCGTGATGAGATCGCGGGACGGATCGTGATGAGTTCGCGGGATGGATCGTGATTGGATCGCGGGACGGATCGTGATGAGATCGCGGGACGCTCGGCGATTTGGATCGCGAAGACGTTCGACTACACCAACCGTGTTTCTTAACGCTTCCCGCTTAGCGATCTACAAGGGTATGTAGATCCACTCTCCCTCTCGTAGATGCTCATCACCATGGATAGATCTTGCGTGTGCGTAGGAAATTTTTTGTTTCCCATGCAACGTTCCCCAACAAACATGACTTCCTATATATCAATCTTTACCTCCGGACCGTTCCGGAGCTCCTCGTGACATCCGGGATCTCATTCGGGACTCCGAACAACCTTCGGTAATCACGTATACCATTTCCCTATAACCCTAGCGTCATCGAACCTTAAGTGTGTAGACCCTACGGGTTCAGGTGACACGTAGACATGACCGAGACACCTCTCCGGTCAATAACCAACAGCGGGATCTGGATACCCATGTTGGCTCCCACATGCTCCACAATGATTTTATCGGATGAACCACGATGTCGGGGATTCAATCAATCCCGTATACAATTCCCTTTGTCTACCGGTATGATACTTGCCCGAGATTCGATCGTCGGTATCTCTATACCTTGTTCAATCTCGTTACCGGCAAGTCTCTTTACTCGTTCCTTAACACATCATCCCGTGGCTAACTCCTTAGTCACATTTAGCTCATTATGATGATGTCTTACCGAGTGGGTCCAGAGATACCTCTCCGTCATACGGAGTGACAAATCCCAGTCTCGATTCGTGCCAACCCAACAGACACTTTCAGAGATACCCGTAGTGCACCTTTATAGCCACCCAGTTACGTTGTGACGTTTGGCACACCCAAAGCATTCCTATGGTATCCGGGAGTTGCACAATCTCATGGACTAAGGAAACGATACTCGACATTGAAAAAGCTTTAGCAAACGAACTACACGATCTTGTGCTATGCTTAGGATTGGGTCTTGTCCATCACATCATTCTCCTAATGATGTGATCCCGTTATCAACGACATCCAATGCCCATGATCATGAAACCGTGACCATCTATTGATCAACAAGCTAGTCAACTAGAGGCTCACTAGGGACACGTTGTGGTCATTCACACATGCATTCTGGTTTCCGGTTAATACAATTATAGCATGAACAATGGACAATTATCATGAACAAGGAAATACAATAATAACCATTTTATTATTGCCTCTAGGGCATATTTCCAACAAGAACATCATCCTCTGAAGGATAGAGAGGAATTTGTGGAAGGAACACTCGCTTCCCAACATATTGTTCGCCGATAATTTCTGCATCAATAGCATTATCTTGAAATGCCTTAATAATAGCCTTGTACCGTTGCATAAACCATTATCCCTCCATTTACTGGTTCTTATTATTAGCCCTCCATTTTTTCTGTTGTGGTGCTGGTTGTGTGTTGTTACAACTTGCACTGCACTCATGCCGCATTCTTTTGTACTCACGATTCCTTTGCAAATACGTTTCCCTCTGATATGGAGTCATCTGCAAATACCTATCCCGGTCGCGGTAACGCTTACGCTGGGAAGAATTCATTTGCATAGCGTTTTTGGTTTCTGCTAAAGGATCACTATGCTCTGCAACCATAACTACTATTTCCCAACCAAATAAAATAAACAAAAACACACAGTATATCAAGGCAAGCAATCAATAAGGATAATAATAGAAGACATCGGTATTAAGTAAAAAAAAACTACGTTTGTTCCCTTTTGGTGAAGTCATCGAGTGAACATTTGTAATATCTCTAATAGGAACTCGGCCTTCCATCTCTTGGGTTTTACTGGATGGCTCGCGGTTATAATTTCGATTCTTGATTATTATAAGCTGGGTGTTTTCAGCCACAACCTACAGTATATAAGCACTAGTAGTTTGCCAAACCCAGAAAAATAATTAAAGCATACTCAAATTTGCAAACAGCTACGAGACATGAACAGAATGAACATATGCTTTATGTTCAGATAGCAATGCCTTTTATTGTATACCAACAGCTGCTTGGACATAAGCACAAACACGTTGCGTGCAAGAAAAACAGAAAAAAATCAACAACAACAGTCAGATCAGTGAATCTGTACTTGATATAATCGTTAGCAAGAAGGGCCACTTGTGCAACATTCACACGCAAAAGAATGATCACAGAATTCCAAAGGAAAATATTAGGATGGGCCAAAGAGAAGGAATAGCTCACTTGTGGTCAGTCCGTTGGTGGCACTGTGGTCAGCTGGTCGTAGTAGGATGTCCAACTCTCATGAACCTGGACTCACCAAGTGGCAAGAAAATTCGAACCAAGTCAGAGCTTGCAATGAGATGATGGTGGAGCTGCAATCTGGATGTTGAGATGATTCGAAGGAGCTGGGGGTGTGGACGGTGGTTATGAAGTGACAGACAAGCTAGAGAAATTACACCCAGAGCATAGGGTGAAGGGAGTGAGGCTGGTGTCTTGGCGGGGAATCGATTTGCTGGAGGCGCGCGTTGTGGAGTTTTCCAGAAGGCTCGACTGAGTTCTCAGAATTTGGCGGGATTAGGTGGGTGGCGAATCCGGGTAACATGAGTCGTTCGATCTGATAAAGTGAACGGCTATAGATGAATCCATTATGTAACTTGGTGGGCAAAACATGTAAGAAGAAGGTAGATTCAAAATTCAAAAAAAATGTACTATAGTAGTAGAGATATATCGTTGTTTTCGTTGCCCTCTGCTTTATACTCAAGCAAGTTAACTACTCATTAGAGCGGTCTGATGAGTACAGTAGTTAACTTGCTTGTGTCCGTTGCATTTGGTTAATTGCTGGGCGTGAAATCTGTTTAGGATATATAGCAACTAGCTAGGACGGGGGGAAGCAGCCAAGCAATTTCCTCCTGCAGGTTCTCTTTGCTTTCGCGCTTCCGGAAATGGGCCTGGAGCGTGAGTCATGCGTGTACGCGTGCAGCCAGCCCATCAGCCTACAATTGCCAATTTGCCAGGCGCCCTCCCTCCCCCCCTCCCCTCCCCCCCACACACATACACAATTTGTACATATGTTTGAGTGTTGTTTCTCAGATGAAGCACAAATTTCGTGCTGTAAACAAAAATGCGGAAATATTCGAGCATCGATGAATGTGTTAAGGGAAAGCCGTGGATGCATCACGTACGCATGGTCATGGTTCTCATGGATGCTCGACCACCAAATGAAACTAGATGCACAGGAAGAGAAGCTTACTTAACTTCCTAGCCAGCTCCCTCACCTAATTAGTTCAGGCACACGCTCTCTGAGTCAATCCGGAGTGAAGATGGACCATATGTTCAAAGGTGAGAGGCCAATCAACCATCTCCACTAGTCCAGTTCAATCCACTCCCCTGTGCGTTCTCAGAAAAATTCCTTTTCTCGGCGAGTTATTGATGGTTTGCATGTCTACTCTCTTGCAGGACGTTTCACGCTTCAGGAAACGGGCGCACATGCGCGCATGATTTCATGTGCCGCTGTGCTCGATCGCTCGCTCTTACAACATCCCAAATTTTTTGTGTTCACTTCCTTACTTTGCTCCTACTGCACTCAAGTGGTTTGCCTTCTTGTTCGGCTTGGAAGAAAGACATGCTAGACATATAACATTTATCATGCAAACTGTTGTGTGTTTTCCTACCAGTTAGCTATAGTACAAGTGATAAATTAATTTTATCACATGGTACTAAGTCGTTGTGAGTTTTGGAGTTCTAGTCACTACTTGTCTCACTGACACGTGGCCTCTTGGACTCGAGCGTTTGTCATACATACATAGAGTGGTCTTGCATTTTTATAAATCACTTGGCAATGACGGCCCCGTAAGTAATATTTCGCCAGTGGTGACTTGATAGGCCCGTCAGTAGAAACGCCCCGTCAGTAATTTCTACGTCGCTTTGTGGATGAGACACAATCTTTCATGGAGCACAATAGAACCAATAGATAACTTCGATTGTTGAGCAGATTAAATCTACTCCAGAAACGCAGGTACAACAAACGATATTGGTGTCCCTGACATGGGACCATTTTTCTGTCTATGTCCCCCTATTACAATGGCTGGCGGCCAACTTATATAGGTAAACCCTAAAACGGAAATTATTTGGATTGGAAAGGCCCAAACCGAGTTAAAATAACCCAACTAAAAATAAAACTCTATGGCCCATGACATGGCCATGATAGAAACGGGTAAACAATTATTTTGAATTACTCCTATTTGGCCTTGCCTAAACACACTGCCGGTGTTCTAAACTTGGGCTTCACCTCATTCGTAAAAGGAATTTCAAAGCAAAAGGATCCAAACTTCAGAATATCAGGCGGTGGTGAAATAACATGAGTAATAGATATCCTCCCCTCATCACAGGGTGTCTGCACATGCCTATTTTTAATGTACATTATTATTATTAAAATGATTTTAGTGTTAATATTAAAAAGTCAAAAATATTAATATAGTTTTAAAAATGCTATGAATTCTGCATACATCGTGGATGATGCAACTATTGACTGTTTGGAGCTTTTTCACGAAATAGCCCCTCCTGCGAGAGTGAAGACGTATCCTGACGTGGATATTCTATCATCTCTGTCCCCCGCAAAATCTGCATCTGAATACCCTTTTATCTCTAGGGCATCAGACCTCCTGTATGTTAGCATGTAGTGCTTCGTGCCTTGCGCATAACGCAATGCCTTCTTTGCCATCTTCCAGTGCTCCATGCCTGGATTCTCTTGATATCTATCGAGTACCCCGATAACAAAAGCTAAGTCAGGACGGGTGCACACTTGTGCGTACTGTAAGCTTCCAACAGCCGAAGCATATGGTACTGGTTTCATGAGATCGATCTCGTACTGATTCTTGGGACATTGGAATTTCCCAAAACTATCGCCCTTGACTATAGGGGCAGGTGTGGCTTTACTCGCATGCATATTATACTTCTGAAGAACCTTCTCCAAATATGCCTTCTGCGATAGTCCTAAGACTCCACTGTTCTTATCTCGGTGAATTTCTATGCCCAAAACATAGGATGCTTCACCAAGATCTGTGATATCAAAATTTGAGGATAAAAACTTCTTTGTCTCTAGTAGTAGACTAACATCACTGCTAGCAAGCAGGATATCATCCACATACAAGATTAGGAAAATATATTTCCTATTTTTAAACTTTGCATAAATGCAGTTATCCTCAATATTTTCTTTGAACCCAAAACTTTTAACCGTTTGATTAAACTTTAGATACCACTATCTAGAGGCTTGTCTTAATCCATAAATGGATTTCTTTAGGCGGCATCCCATACTTTCCTTGCCTTCCATGATAAAACCCTTGGGTTGTTTCATGTAGACCTTTTCTTTTAAATCACCGTTCAGAAATGCCGTCTTGACATCCATTTGATGTAACTCTAAATCAAAATGAGCAACTAATGCCATTATGATTCTGAAGGAATCCTTACACGAGACTAGAGAAAAAGTCTCATTGTAATCTATCCCTTCTCTTTGTGTAAATCCTTTAGCTACAAGTCTTGCTTTATACTTTTCTACATTGCCACTAGGATCATACTTGGTTTTGTAGACCCATTTGCAGCCTACTGTTTTGGCTCCTTTAGAAATTTCCACTAAGTCCCAAACATCTTTGGAGCTCATAGAATTCATCTCATCTTCCATTGCTTGTAGCCATTTTGATGAGTTAGGGCTTTTAATGACTTCTTCATATGTAGCGGGATCACCTTCCATATGAACCATTTCTGTGTTATAAACTTTATAATCAGTAGAAATAACAGATCTTCTTTTTCTATTAGATCTTCTAAGGGCCTGATTTTCTGGCACATTGTGTGCCTCAACTTGCGGCACATCTTCTACTGTTGACTGTTGTACCTCCCTTTCATGCTCAACAACGGGTTCAGTTGGCTCCTGGTGGACAGGTTCCGGGTCTTCCCCCATAGTTGTCACGGATGGAGTTACAACTGGTAGTGAGAAAAATGGCTCTTGAATCATCGGATTAGGTGCATGCACCCTCTTCTCCTCAAGATCAATTTTCTGAGCTACCAAGCTCCCCCTCATCATTCCGTCCTCTAAGAAGACCGCGTGTCTTGTTTCCACAAACTTAGTATATCTGTCTAGGCAGTAGAAACGAAAATCTTTTGATTTGTCTGGATAGCCAATGAAGTGGCAACTCACTGTTTTGGGATCTAACTTTGCAATGTTTGGATTAAACATTTTGGCCTCAGCGGGGCACCCCCACACCCTGAAGTGTTTTAAAGAGGGCACTCTTCCTGTCCACAGCTCCTACGGTGTTTTGGGCATCGACTTGCTTGGCACTCTATTGAGAATGTGAATGGCGGTTTTCAGTGCCTCCATCCATAATCCCAATGGCAATGTGGAGTAGCTCATCATGCTGCGCACCATATCCATCAGAGTACGGTTACGCCTTTCAGCTACTCCATTTTGCTAAGGCTCGCCCGGCATTGAATACTGGGCTACTATGCCAGTCTCCTGTAAGAACTTTGTAAAAGGTGCAGGGACTTGGCCATATGGGGTGTGCCGACCGTAGTACTCTCCCCCACGATCGGACCTTACTATCTTCATTCTTTTATCATGTCGATTTTCAACTTCAGCTTTGAATATCTTAAACTTATCCAATGCTTCGGATCTTTCTTCGATTGGATAAACATAACCAAAATGAGAGTAATCATCTGTGAATGTTATGAACGAATCATATCCATCCACACTTTTCACCGGAAATGGTCCACAAATGTCAGTGTGGATGACTTCCAGTGTGCCTATGCTATGAATTGCACCCTTTTTGATTTGTTTGACATACTTTCCTTTAATGCAATCCACGCATTGTTCTAAGTCTGAAAACTCTAACGGGGAAGAATTTCACTTTTGACTAATCCTTTTATTCTCCCCCTGGAAATATGGCCCAAGCGATAGTGCCATAATTTCGATGAGTCATCAGTTCTTTTTTCTTTTCTTTTGTTCTTTGTTCGACGAGGTAGCTTGAGCATTCACATTGGATACATAATGCACTTTTTCACGGAGTGATAGCAAATAAAGCTCATTATGAAGCAAAGCATCACCAACATAAGCATTATTACACCATATGGCACACTTGCCGTGTCCAAAGTAACACTCATAATTATCTTTGTCTAAACAAGAAAACTAATTAAGTTTCTATCACATGGGGGAACAAATAAGACATCACGAAGAAGAAGGTTGAATCCATCAGCTAACTCCAAAGAGACATCGCCGACAACTTCAACTTCTGCTTGGACTCCATTAGCTACTTCAATGCATCTTTCTCTTCTTTCCATACTCCTCGTCAAACGGAATCCCCGTAGAGAGTTTGCAGCGTGAACAGTTGCTCCAGAGTCAATCCATCAAGTAGATTTTGAAAACTTTACATACAAGGATTCATTTACAAAGGAAACGATGTCGTTACCTCTCTTTGCCATAACAGACTTTAGCCAAGTAGGGCAGTCCTTCTTGTAGTGCCCTGTCTGCTTGCAGTGGAGACAAGTGTCTTTGTCCACTGGGAAGAACCTCTGCTGATTCTGATGCTGATAGGGTGCTTTTCCATGTGGCTTAGAAGGAGAACCTTTGTTGTTTGGATTGTAGTTCTTCTTCTTTTGGTCCTTCACATAGTTGATAGAACCACCATTTGAGGCTTTCAGTCTGTCCTCTTCTTGGATGCACATGGCTATTGTATTTTCTATGTCCCATTTTTCAGGTGACATGTTATAATTGACAACAAATGTGTCAAACTCTTTAGGCAACGAGGCCATAATCAGGTGGACGAGGAGCACAGGTTTGAGCTCCAAGTCTGCATCCATGTGCTTGAGTTTTGCAGCCATGTTGCTCATCCTGAGAATGTGCTCTCGAATGCCATGACCACCACCAGTGTAGTTCTCTGTTACCAATTGTTTTATCAACTGGGTGGCATATGTCTTTAAAGAACCAGTGAACTGGCTCTTTATCTTTTTAAGCAACTCCCCTACGAAAGTGCACTCTGCAATCGAGCCCACAATGGCGTTCTCAATTGTGTTCTTTATAAATGCCATACACTTTTTGTTGGCATTTATCCACTTTTGATTGTTGAGAGTGTAGGAGAAATCTAATGGAGCATAGTCACTCCTCTTTTTACTCCATGCATCATCATCATCAGTGGCCGCTCTGACTGGCTCTGTAGGCCTGACCAATTGTGGTTCATCCATAACCCAGTCAACCTCAGCACAGACAAAGGCCAAATCAACTTTCTTCCTCCACTCGGTGTAATTGTCACCTTTGAGTGTTGGAACTTCTTTTAAACAACTCATCAAGTTGAAACCTCCTGAAAATTATAACAACCATATGTTAATTTACCGTTGGTCAAATTAAACATATAATTGTCTATGCAATTAAATCTATATCACCGTTGGGCAAAATAATAGAAATAAAAGCCCCTTTAAAAAAGAAAAACATGACCATGTTATTAATAACGTTGGTTATAAAAATAACATGATCATATTAATTCGAATAATCACTTTGATGTGCTCTATAAAAAACAATTCTCTCTAAACTTTATTTCTTTATAAAAGCACACTTTTAAATCCTTACGCAGCGGAAAACATGAAAATAAATTCATGAACTTTTAATCTCTTCTTTTATTAAATAAAAAAATCATGAACTTTATTATATTTTTCTTTATAAAATTCATGAACTTTTCTTTTTTGAAAATTTTCAATTTAATTTTCAGAGACTTTTCTATTTTTCTTTTTAGAAACTTTGCAACTTTTCCTTTTCTCTTTTCTAAAACATAATTTTTCGTTGGAAAAATAATGCACAGAAAAAACTATTTAAAACTGTTTAAATCTGTCTAAAACTGGTCAAAACTTAAAAGGAAAAGCCGGCCACAGGCTAGCAATGCCCGGCCGACGGCCTGTTTACGCGCTTTGGGCCGAAAATGGCCCAGCTGCGGTCTGGGGGGCACCGCCCGCCCTGTGCCGTCCGATGCAGGTTAAGTGAGATCCAAGGGCCGCACGCGCATGTAGGGAGAACAAAACACCCGCTCGGCAGGCAGGGGAAAACCTAACCCCATTCTCTCCCCCGACACGCCGCTCTCGGCCTCGTGTCGAGCGTTGCTCCTCTCGCCGGCCATGCCGACAGCGGGGAAGGGCCACGCCGGCCGCCAGCGACGAGCCACCGTGCCGCTCTCCTATCTCTTCCTCCCCCTTTTCCTATCTCTGTGGCAAAAAAGGTCGAGGTAGAGCCCCTCGGTGGGAGCACGGGGCTACGCCCCAGCCGCCCGTCCCGGCCGCCGGCGGCAGCTCCAAGGGGTCACCGCGCCGCACGCGCCTTCTTTCCTCCCTCCTTCTCCGTTTCTAGTGGTAGAGAGGTGAGGTCGAGCCTTCCTCTGCCCTCCTGAAGACAGCGACGAGATGCGGCAGCCGCCTCCATTCCCTTCGCCGGTGGTGCGTTCTCCTTGCGGGGAGCGCGCCGCCGTCGAACGGCGTGGCGGGCGGTGCCCTTTGCCCCTCCAGGGGTGGTGTTCTTCTTCCCTCTTGTTTTTTCTTTCTTTTCTTTGACCCGTAAGAGGTTATACCTTCTTTTGATGCCTCGGCTTGCCGATGTGCGTCGAGATCGAGAGGGTTGGCGTGGCCTTGCGGCGGCGCAACTTTGCCGGTGAGGCCCGAGGCCCTTCTTCGGTTAGCTTTGCCCACTTAGGGTTCTTTGGGGGTAGAGGGAAATATCCTTTCTCTGTTTCTTTTGTGCTACCGAATATGCAACTAGAACCAAGTGACATCTGATACCATTGATAGACCACTAGATCGCCTGGGCTAGAAGAATCCGGTAGTAGGCATGTGAGATGGGGTGATTACCTGCACCCTGACCTAAGGAGCTCGAGCCGCCTTCCATCGCGTTGTGGTGGCGGTGGCGATGACGGCGGTGAGATGGAGGGGTGGCGGTGGCGGTGCTTCCCGTGAGCACCGCGCTAACCCTAGATCGGTAGGGCGTGTAGGTGGGCAGTGACGGTAGCGAATCTCGTTATCCGTGCCCCGGCCTCCCACCTCTGTTAATATAGCGCGGGTCACAGGGGGCCACCAACCATAACGGGTTGGGCGCCCCCAATCAGGGCGCATCGGATCAAGGGTCCGGTGGGCCGTTGGGCCCACTCGGTGGAGATCATCCTAACAAACCAAAATTTCATTCATGCTCTTTTTGTAGTAGTTATACATCAACAAATTATTTGTCAGTAGAAAAAATAATGTGATGCATTATTTACACAAACCAGAATTTTCGTATAGGGTCAGAAAGATATTTCTCATCCAAAGCAATAATGTTGAGATAATCTAAAAGTATTATTATTACAAAGCAACAATTTCTAAACTTGCGGCTAGAAGTAATACATGGGAACAATCATAATCAGGGCAAGCAGTAAAATTAAACGGTCCAGATCACACCATCTGACGTGGTGAGCCTCCGGTGCATATATGATTACTACGCACATCATCGGTACCCTTCTCTGATTCATACCTTCGCAGAGGCTAACAAAAGTATGATGTGGTGAGCTTCTAAAACAGATTACTGACAGTTATCAATTCCAGCCTTGCAAACACTGGCCTACACAATGCATGCAACATTCTACCTACTAAAACAGCATGATTTGAAGCTAGGGCTATAATCTTATCTTGCAAAATCTACATCAATCAAATAAACAAACACAAGAAGATGACGATGAGCGAACAACGAGGCAAAGATCTATCAAGCGGCAGACAAAATTAATGGCGTGGTCCTGGTCAGGGGCAAAGAAACGGGTTGGGGGAGAGAGCTGGGAGGAGACACCTGAGCCTGGGCTAATTAAGACGCGACGACGACGAGGCGAAGAGCAACCAAATCTTGGTTCACCTATGAAACACGGATGGAATCAACGACCCAACACGCTCAGAAGCAAAGAACAGAGTGAGGAGGGATAGAGCAATGAGGAGGCACCTCAGGTGAGGCGAAGAGGGCGACGTCGACTTTGATCCAGTCGCGAGAAGACAACGATGGCAACCTCGGTCCAATCGCAAGAATACGGCGACGACGACCTCGATCCAGCCGCGAGAAACCCGGTCCACCAGCGCCTTGTGCTTCCCCATGGATGACGGCGGTTATGGCAGGAACTCGGCACGGAACGCATTGGCGGCGACCCCATATGATGGCGCGAAGAACGACAGCGCTAGCGACGCGGGCGTCCGTCTCGGCAGCCCACACCCGTGGTGCTTCCCGGTGGGCGACGGCGCAAGGTGAGGCGAGTAAGAGAGGGGAGAGCACAAGCTGACAAGGGGGAAGGAGGAGGCGGCGGCGCGAGGGAGAGAAAGAAGTGAGGGATGGTCCAGAAACCCTAGCCGTCTCACTTCATGTGGACGGGGCAACGAATCGGAATAAGCCACTTAGCACAAGGTTAGATGAAATGTCGGAAATACCCTCGGTGGCCATCGAGAATTGCACGCGTTGGCACGCGTCCTGCGCACACAATGACCAACACCAGTCACGCCCACCTTCCGCGGTCCATGACAGCCATGGCCCACCCCGTCGAGCCCCACCTTTCATAGACACACCAGATGGTAGGACGGGGAGGGAAAAAGGGACACTATTCATTGCTAGTCACATCAGTTCGGATCCAACGGCCCGAACCGTTTCATCTCGGGATAGGACGGTGGGGATTCGTTTGGACAGCCAATCGGACGGTCCAGAATGCAAATGTCATGAGGAGGCTCCATTTCTCGTTGAATCTAACAATGGGATAGGCGCACGAGGGTGGCTCGCTGGAAGCATGATTACAACTAATCACGTCTGCCCTTGTCCTCTTCCTCCTTTCTCTCATGGCCGCACCGCCCAATCCAGCCCATGAACAACTTGTTGACCACCAGGATGGGACAAGGGATGGGGCGAGGCAGCGGCCGGCTGCAGCGGCGAGCCGGCGGCGGGGCGCAACAACGGGGGAGGGGAGGCGGCGCGCGAGCGGGTGGGGCGAAGCGAGGCGAGCATGTGGAGCCGGCGAGGCGCCGCGACGTGCGGGTGGGGCGAGGCGTCGCGGCGTGCGGGCGGAGCGAGGCGGCGATGGAGGCCATGGCGATGCTCAAGGCGACGATGTTGTGGCGCAAGAGCTAAAAGTTCAGCACATTCAGCACGTGCTTCGGCCGGGCAGTGGTGACGGAGCACTGGTGAAAAAGCGGTCGCATGGCGCGGTGACAGAGCCTTCGAAGACGACAACCTTCCGCGCTCCTCCTCGCAAGCCATGGCGTGGTAACGGAGCCTTTGGTCGGGCGTCATCGAGCGGTGTTGAGTATATGTGTTGTGCATATTTGTGTATTGGGCCCACCCCTAATTGCCTGTATAGTTGAGGTCGTGGCCCACCATTGTACTTCATATATACGTCATTACAATAAGCCTTGCAAGCAACGTGACTAAGTGTTAGTCATGGGATCTTGTATTACAGAACGAGTAAAAAGAGACTTGCCAGTAACGAGGTTGTACTAGGTATGGAGATACCGACAATCAAATCTCGGGCAAGTAACATACCGAAGAACAAAAGGAACATCATACGGGATTAACTAAATCCTTGACATAGAGGTTCGACCAATAAAGATCTTCGTAGAATATGTAGGAACCAATATGGGCATCCAGGGCCCGCTATTGTTTATTGACCGTAGAGATGTATTGGTCATGTCTACATAGTTCTCGAACCCGCAGGGTCTGCACACTTAAGGTTTGGTGACATTTTGGTAGTATAGAGTTATGCATGGTGGTGACTGAAGGTTGTTCGGAGTTCCGGATGAGATCCCGGACGTCACGAGGAGCTCCAGAATGGTCCGTAGGTAAAGATTCATATATAGGAAGTACTGTTTTGGTTGCCGAAAAAGTTTCGGGCTCATCGGTAGTGTACCTGGAGTACCGGTAGTGTACCGGGAGACCACCGGGAGAGGTATTTCGACCTAAGAGGCTTCATGGGCTGTGGGAGAGTGAATAGCAGCCCTTTGTGGGCTGGTGGAAGTTCCACACAAGGCCCATGCGGCTAGGGAAAGAATATCCCAAAGGGAAAAGTGGAAAAAAGGCAAAAAGGGAAGGAATCCTAGTCCTACTAGGATTGGAGGAGGAGTCCTCCTCTCCTCCCCACTTCGGCCGAACCAAAGGAGGCTTGTCCCTTGCGCCAAGGCCTCTCCTCCCTCCCTCCTATATATACTGGTGGTTTTAGGGTTTTTGCACGAGATTTTCAGCCACGTGCTACCCGTTCCTCCAGTGCATAGTCTCTCCTCTAGATCGGATTTCTGCAGTGCTTAGGCGAAGCCCTGCCGGAATAGCTCCACCACCATCGCCGGAGCGCCGTCACGCTGCCGGAGAACTCTTCTACCTCTTCGTTCCCTCTTGCTGGATCAAGAAGGCAGAGATCATCATCAAGCTGTATGTGTGCTGAACGCGGAGGTGCCGTCCATTCCGTGCTTGATCAGGACGGATCATGATTGGATCGCGGCATGCTCGGTGATTTGGACCGCAAAGACGTTCGACTACACCAACCGTGTTTCTTAACCCTTCCCGCTTAGACATCTACAAGGGTATGTAGCACTCTCCCTCTCGTAGATGCTCATCACCATGGATAGGTCTTGCGTGAACGTAGGATTTTTTTTGTTTCCCATGCGACGTTCCCCAACAGGCACCACCCGTGGCGGGCATTCCATTTTCAGTCGGTTGTAGTTCCATGATCCAAAATCACCACATAGCATGTACCATGCCAATGCCTTCTCCTTCAAAGATAAAGGAAAGGCCTTCTTCTTGACAACATCCTCGGGCAAACTTAAAAGCTTAAATAATCCACAAACTTCATCCACATAGATTAGATGCAAATTCGGATGTAGTGTTCCATCTCCTTCATAAGGATTAGCTAGCAGTTTCTCTATCATACCTGAAGGAATTCATAATAAATATTTTCATTAGGCTCAGTAGGTTGAGGGACAACTCTTTGTGTTTCCGATCGAGGTGAAGATACCCCGAACAAACCCCTCAAAGGATTTTTTTCCATAGTAACAAGTGAGTAAATTTCAGCACACTATATAAAATTTTCTGTACCAAGTTCCACTCACCAAAGGCGCTTCACTCCCCGGCAACGGCGCCAGAAAAGAGTCTTGATGACCCACAAGTATAGGGGATCTATCATAGTCCTTTCGATAAGTAAGAGTGTCGAACCCAACGAGGAGCAGAAGGAAATGACAAACGGTTCTCAGTAAGGTATTCTCTGCAAGCACCGAAATTATCGGTAACAGATAGTTTTGTGATAAGATAATTCGTAACGGGTAGCAAGTAACAATTGTAACAAAGGTGCAGCAAGGTGGCCCAATCCTTTTTATAGCAAAGGACAGGCCTGGACAAATTCTTATATAAAGCAAGGAGCTCCCGAGGACCTATGTGAATTTCTGTCAAGCTAGTTTTCATCATGCATATATGATTTCCGTTCGTTACTTTTATAATTTGATATGTGGGCGGACCGGTGCTTGGGTGCTGCCCTTACATGGAAAATCCTCCCACTTCTGATTAACCCCTCCCGCAAGCATCCTCAACTATGAAAGAAGAATTAAGATAAATCTAACCATAGCATGAAACATGTGGATCCAAATCAACCCCTTACGAAGCAATGCATAAACTAGGGTTTAAGATTCTATCACTCTAGCAACCCATCATCTACTTATTACTTCCCAATGCCTTCCTCTAGGCCCAAACAATGGTGAAGTGTTATGTAGTTGACATTCACATAACACCACTAGAGGAGAGACAACATACATCTCATCAAAATATTGAACGAATACCATATTCACATGATTACTCATAACAAGACTTATCCCATGTCCTCGGGAAAAAACGTAACTACTCACAAAGCATATCCATGTTCATAATCAGAGGAGTATTAATGATGATCAAGGATCTGAACATATGATCTTCCACCAAGTAAACCAACTAGCATCAACTACAAGGAGTAATCAACACTACTAGCAACCCACAGGTACCAATGTGAGGTTTTGAGACAAAGATCGGATATAAGAGATGAACTGGGGTTTGGAGAGGAGATGGTGTTGATGAAGATGTTGATGGAGATTGACCCCCTCTCGATGAGAGGATTGTTGGTGATGACGATGGCTTCGATTTCCCCCTCCCGGAGGGAAGTTTCCCCGACAGGATCGCCCTGCCGGAGCTCTAGATTGGTTCTACCCAAGTTCCGCCTCGAGACAATGACGCGTCGTCCTGGAAGCTCTGTTCTATTTTTTTCCAGGTCAAAACCGTCAATATAGCAGAAGATGGGCATCGGAGGGCTGCCAGGTGGGCCACAAGCCCCAGAGGCGCGCCTAGAGGGTAGGGCGCGCCCTGAAGGCTTGTGGCTACCTGGTGGGTCCCCTGATGTATTTCTTTTGCCCAATATTTTTAATATATTCCAAAATAATTCTCTGTAGATTTTTACGACTTTTGGAGTTGTGCAGAATAGGTATGTTAGATTTGCTCCTTTTCCAGTCCAGAAATCCAGTTGCCGGCATTCTCCCTCTTCATGTAAACCTTGTAAAATAAGAGAGAAAAGGCATAAGTGTTGTACCAAAATGTGTAATAACAGCCCATAATGCAATACATATCAATATAAAATCATGATGCAAAATGGACGTATCAACCCCCCCCCCAAGCTTACACCTCGCTTGTCCTCAAGCGAAAGCCGAAATCAATAAATATGCCCACATGTTTAGAGATAGAGGTGTCGATAAAATAAAATACGGACATGAAGGCATCATGATCATTCACAATGGCAAAGTATGAATCAAGAACTCTATTGAGAACCGAGAAACTATGATCTCAATCATTGAAGCAATTCCAATTTATCATAACACAGGAAAGAGTCAATATAAGAGTTTGTAAAGCAAACCCACATACTCAATCATCTTTTAGTATTTCACAATTGCTAACACTCAAGAGGTACCTATGAGTTCAAAGTTTCAATCGGACATAGAGAAAGATAGGGGCTTATAGTGTTGCCTCCCAACTATTTACCTCAAAGGGTAATGTCAATAGTAATAACTCATGATCATCCACTTCCGAGTGGATATATGTGCCTAGATCATTCCCCAACATGTGACGCTTGCCAAAAAATAAAGGCGAAAATAGAGAAAGTGATGGAGATCACCACAACTTTTGCATAAAGGTAAGTACTAGAAAATAAAAGTAACAGATAGGCCCTTCATAGAGGGAAGCAGGGGTTGTCATGCGCTTTTATAGTTGGATGCACAATGCCTTAATGCAAATGAATGTCACTTCATATTGCCCCATGTGATAGACAACTTTATTATGCAGTCCGTCGCTTTTATTTCTTCCCTATCACAAGTTCGTATAAAGTTTATTTCCTCACATTAATAGATCACACATATTTAGAGAGCAATTTTTATTGCTTGCACCGATGACAACTTACTTGAAGGATCTTATTCTATCCTTAGGTAGGTATGGTGGACTCTCATGGCAAAACTGGGTTAAGGGTGTTTGGATGCACAAGTAGTATCTCTACTTGGTGCGGAAGTTTTGGCTGATATGAGGTGGAAGCAAGAAACACATGTTGAGGGATCTATAACAATATAACTTCTATTCAGAAATAAGCAAACATAAACCATTATGTTGTCTTCCTTGTCCGACATCAACTTCTTAACATATAATATCTTAATGAGTGCTCACAATCATAAAAGATGTCCAAGATAATATATTTATATGTGAACCTCTCTTTCTTTATTACTTCCTTATAATTGCCTCAATGATCAAGAACTATGTTTGTCAACCCACAATAGGTTTCAATCGACATACTTCCTTTATGTGAAGTCATCACTCCCCATAAGATTGCCATATGAACTCTTTGCTTTTATTCTATACTTCTTTCTACTTCATCTTTCTCAAGGTCAAGATCATGCCAAACAAGAAAAAGCCCTCAACTCAAAAGCAATTTTTATTATATAACTCACGGACTTGCTTACATAGGAGGAATCATAAAGCAATGACTCAAAACTAGATCACACGAAAACTTTATTCTACTAGATCAAGATATAACCAAAAGGATCGAACTAAGGAAAGATGATAAAAATAAAAACAAAAGATGTGATGGTGATACGATATCGGGACACCTCCCCCAAGCTTGGCACAAGCCAAGGGGAGTGCGCATACCCATGTGTTTAGTGGCCTTGCTTCGGAGGTGGTGATGCTGGAGTTGTTGATGACGTTGGAAGCTTGTCTAGTTTCCTCCTAAGCATAAAATTTTGTTCCCCCAGGTCGCCCACCTCCTGCTCGAGCTTCAATATCTTTTGACATAATTATTCCTTGCTCTCCTGCAGGAAATGAGAAGGGATAAATAGAACCTTGGGTTTTTGCCGGATGTTGGGAAGGCTTGATTTCTTTAACTCCACATGCATATCTCCTGGCTGAGGCAGGGGGCCTCTTCTTCATCCGAGCTTTCTTCCTCGTACTTGCTTTCTTGTTCTTCCTCCGAGAACAATCCATAAGGATCTAAGTCCCTGTAGCACTTGGGATTGGCAAGATAATGCGATATATAGCTCTCCCCATCAGAATCTTGGGACGACATATTGCTCTAAATCTGCTGCAAAAACAGCTCAAAGAGAAAACAAGAGGTATTGGCGTGATACAAGAGTCAAAACCTCCGGGAGATTATATAACGAATTTTTGCCGACCCGAAGGGGTATTCCACAAGAAAACGGAGTCCGGAAGGTGCACGAGGTGGCCACAAGCCCCAGGGGCGCGCCCTGCAGGCTTGTCGCCTCCTCATGCACTATTCGGACTACTTTGAATTTTCCTAATTTTTTGAAATATTCCAAAACATATAAAAGTTGCCATTGAAAAATTTTTGGAGTCTTTTTACTTACCGTACCACGTACCTATTCGTTTTCGGAGTCTGAAACGTTTTGGTAAGTCTCCCTAATGTATTCCTCCGGAGTTATGGTATTGATGATATTGGTTTCAACATTTATGGGAGTACCTGAGATATAATGTTTGATTCTTTGACCATTCACCACCTTCGGATTTGTGCCTTCGGCGTTGTTAATCTTGATGGCACCAGAACAGTATACCTCCTCGGTAACGTAAGGACCTTCCCATTTAGAGAGAAGTTTTCCTGCAAAAAATCTCAAACGAGAATTGTATAGAAATACATGATCACCTACATTAAATTCATGCTTTTGTATCCTTCTATCATGCCATCTCTTGACCTTTTCTTTAAACAACTTGGCATTCTCATAGGCTTGGGTTCTCCATTCTTCAAGTGAGCTAATGTCAAATAACCTCTTCACACCAGCAAGTTTGAAATCATAATTGATCTCTTTGATTTCCTCATAAGCTTTATGTTCTAGTTCTAGAGGTAAGTGACATGTTATATGTTGGGGAACATTGCATGGGAAACAAAAATGTTCATACGCACACGAAGATCTATCCATGGTGATGAGCATCTACGAGAGGGAGAGTGGATCTACATACCCTTGTAGATCGCTAAGCGGGAAGCGTTAAGAAACGCGGTTGGTGTAGTCGAACGTCTTCGCGATCCAAATCTCCGTGCGTCCCACAATCCAATCACGATCCGTCCCGCGATCCGATCACGATCCGTCCCACGAACTTGATCACGATCCGTCTCACGAACTTGATCATGATCCTTCCGATCTAGCACCGAACGGACGGCACCTCCACGTTCAGCACACGTACAGCTTGATGACGATCTCCGCCGTCTTGATCTAGCAAGAAGGAGTGGAGAGGAAGAAGAGTTATCCGGCAGCCTGACGGCGCTCCGGCGATGGTGGTGGAGCAATTCCGGCAGGGCTTCGCCTAAGCACTGCAGAAAACCGATCTAGAGGAGGAACTATGCACTGGAGGAACGGGTAGCACGTGGCTGAAAATCTAGTGCAAAAACCCTCAATACCACCAGTATATATAGGAGGAGAGGAGGAGAGGAGGCAGCTTGGCCACCAAGCCAAGCTTGGTTCGGCCGAAGTGGGAGGTGGAGGAGGACTCTCCTCCAATCCTAGCAGGACTAGGATTGCTCCTTTTTGCCTTTTTTTCCAGTTTCTCCTATTGGGTTTTTTCTTCTAGCCACATGGGCCTTGTGTGGGAGTTTCCTTCAGCCCACTAACGGATGATATTCACTCTCCCACACATGAAGCCTCTTGGGTCGAAATACCCCTCTCGGAGGCCTCCCGGTACACAACCAATGAGCCCGAAACTTTTCCGGCGACCAAAACGGGACTTCCTATGTATGAATCTTTACCTCCCGACCATTCCGGAGCTCCTCGTGACGTCCGGGAACTCATCCGGGACTTCGAACAAACTTCGGTCACCACCATACATAGCTCTATACTACCGAAACGTCACCAAACCTTAAGTGTGCTGACCCTGCGGGTTCGAGAACTATGTAGACAAGACCAAGACACCTCTACGGTCAATAACCAATGGCGTGACCTGGATGTCCACATTGGTTCCTACATATTCTACGAAGATCTTTATCGGTCGAACCTCAATGTCAAGGATTCAGTTAATCCCATATGATGTTCTCTTTGTTCTTCAGTATGTTACTTGCCCGAGATTCGATCGTCGGTATCTCCATACATAGTTCAATATCGTTACTGGCAAGTCTCTTTACTCGTTCTGTAATACAAGATCCCGTGACCAACACTTAGTCACATTGCTTGCAAGGCTTATTGTGATGTTGTATTACCGAGTGGGCCTTGAGATACCTCTCCGTCACACGGAGTAACAAATCCCAGTCTTGATCCATGCCAACTCAACAGACACCCTCAGAGACACCTGTAGGGCACCTTTATAGTCACCTAGTTACGTTGCGACGTTTGATACACACAAGTTACTCCTCCGATATCTGTAAGGTTGCATGATCTCATGGTCATAGGAACATATACTTGACATGCAGAAAACAGTAGCAATAAAATAACACGATCATAAGCTACGTTTGCAGTTTGGGTTTTGTCCATCACATCATTCTCCTAATGATGTGATCCCGTTATCAAATGACATCTCATGTCCATGGCTAGGAAACCTTAACAATCTTTCAATCAACGAGCTAGTTCACTAGAGGCATACTAGGGACATTGTGTTTGTCTATGTATCCACACATGTATCCATGTTTCCAATTAATACAATTATAGCATGGATAATAAATGAATATCATGAACAAGGAAATACAATAATAAACACTTTATTTATTGCCTCTAGGGCATATTTCCAACAGTCTCCCACTTGCACTAGAGTCAGTAATCTAGTTCACATCACTATGTGATTTACATTGTAATGAATCGAACACCCATGCAGTTCTGGTGTTGATCATGTTTAGCCCTTGGAAGAGGTTTAGTCAACGGGTCTGCAACATTCAGATCCGTGTGCACTTTGCAAATATTTATGTCTTTCTCCAAGATGTAATCGCGGATGGAGTTGAAGCATCGCTTTATGTGTCTAGTCCTCTTGTGAAACCTTGGTTCCTTGGCCAGAGCAATGGCACCAGTCTTGTCACAGAACAGGTTCATTGGATTCAGTGCACTGGGCACTACTCCAAGATCTGTCATGAACTGCTTCATCCAGACACCTTCCTTCGCCGCCTCCAAGGCTGCGATGTATTCCGCTTCGCACGTAGAATCAGCTACCACGCTTTGCTTGGAACTGCACCAGCTTACCGCTCCCCTGTTAAGAATAAATACATATCCAGTTTGCGACTTAGAGTCGTCCGGATCAGTGTCAAAGCTTGCATCGACGTAACCCTTTACGACGAGCTCTTCATCACCTCCATAAACGAGAAACATTTCCTTAGTCCTTTTCAGGTAGTTAAGGATATTCTTAACCGCTGCCCAGTGCTCCGTTCCAGGATCACTTTGAAACCTTCTGGCCATACTTATGGCAAGGCTGACATCGGGTGTTGTGCACAGCATTGCATACAAGATAGAGCCTATGGCTGAAGCATAGGGGATGACACTCATCTTTTCTCTATCTTCTGCAGTCACTGGGCATTGAGTCTTACTCAACTTCACACCTTGTAACACAAGCAAGAACCCCTTCTTGGACTAATCCATTTTGAACTTCTTCAAAACTTTATCAAGGTATGTGCTCTGTGAAAGTACTATTAAGCGTCTCGATCTATCTCTATAGATCTTAATGCCTAATATGAAAGCAGCTTCTCCTAGGTCCTTCATTGAAAAACTCTTGTTCAAATATTCCTTCACGCTTTCCAGCATTTCTATATTGTTTCCAATCAGCAATATGTCATCCACATATAATATTAGAAACGCTATAGAGCTCCCACTCACTTTCTTGTAAATACAAGCTTGTCCATAAACTTGTATTAACTCAAGCGCTTTGATCACCTCATCAAAACTCTTATTCCAACTCCGAGATGCTGGCACCAGTCCATAAATGGATCGCTGGAGTTTGCAAACTTTGTTAGCCTTCTCTGGATCGACAAAACCTTCTGGTTGCATCATATACAACTCTTCCTCAAGGAAACCGTTGAGGAACATTGTTTTGACATCCATCTGCCAAATTTAATAGTCGAAATAAGCAACTATTGCCAACATGATTCTGACAGAGTTAAGCATCGCTATGGGTGAGAAGGTCTCATCGTAGTCAACTCCTTGAACTTGTGAAAAACCCTTTGCCACAAGTCGAGCTTTATAGACGATGACATTGCCGTCTGCGTCTGTCTTCTTCTTAAAGATCCATTTGTTCTGAATGGCCTTTCGCCCTTCAGGTAATACTTCCAAAGTCCATACTTTGTTTTCATACATGGATCCCATCTCGGATTTCATGGCCTCTAACCATTTCTCGGAATCCGGGCCCATCACTGCTCCTCCATAGCTCGTAGGTTCATTGTTGTCCAACAACATGACCTCCAAGACAGGGTTGCCGCACCACTGAGGGGTAGTACGCGGCCTTGTCGACCTACGAGGTTCAATAGCTGCTTGATCCTAAGCTTCATGATCATCATCATTAACTTCCTTTTCTACCGTCGTAGGTTCCACAGAAACATCTTTCTGCACTGCACTACTTTCTGGTTGAAGTAAAGGTTCAATAACCTCATCAAGCTCTATTTTCCTGCCACTCAATTCTTTTGAGAGAAACTCTTTCTCAAGAAATGTTCCATTTTTAGCGACAAACACTTCGCCTTCGGATCTGAGATAGAAGGTATACCTGACTGTCTCTTTCGGGTATCCTATGAAGACACATTTCTCCGCTTTGGGTTCCAGCTTTTCAGGATGAAGCTTTTTGACATAAGCATCACATCCCCAAACTTTAAGAAACGACAACTTTGGATTCTTGCCAAACCACAGTTCATATGGTGTCATCTCAACGGATTTTGATGTTGTCCTATTTAAAGTGAATGCAGCTGTCTCTAATGCATAACCCCAAAACGATAGTGGCAAATCAGCAAGAGACATCATAGAACGCACCATATCTAATAAGGTTCGATTACGACGTTCGGACACACCATTACGATGTGGTGTTCCGGGCGGTGTCAACTATGAAACAATTCCACATTGTCTTAAGTGACAACCAAACTCATAACTCAGATGTTCACCTCCTCGATCAGATCGCAGGAACTTAATCTTCTTGTTACGATGATTCTCAACTTCACTCTAAAATTGCTTGAACTTTTCAAACGTGTCAGACTTGTGTTTCATTAAGTAAATATACTCATATCTACTTAAGTCATCAGTGAAGGTGAGAAAATAACAATATCCACCACACGCTGTAACATTCATTGGACCGCACACATCAGTGTTTATGATTTCCAATAAGTCACTCGCCCGTTCCATTGTTCCAGAGAACGACGTTTTAGTCATCTTGCCCATGAGGCATGGTTCACATGTGTCAAGTGATTCAAAATCAAGTGACTTCAAAAGTCCATCAGCATGGAGCTTCCTCATGCGTTTTACACCAATATGACCTAAACGGCAGTGCCACAAGAAAGTGGTACTATCATTATCAATTCTACATCTTTTGGCATCAATGTTATGAACATGTGTGTCATCACTATCAAGATTCAATATGAATAAACCCCTAACTATGGGTGCATGACCATAAAATATATTACTCATATAAATAGAACAACCTTTATTCTCTGATTTAAATGAGTAACCGTCTCGCAATAAACAAGATCCAGATATAATGTTCATGCTTAACACAGACACTAAATAACAATTATTCAGGTTCATCACTAATCCCGATGGTAATCGAAGAGAGAGCGTGCCGACGGCGATCAGATCAACCTTGGAACCATTTCCCATGCGCATCGTCACTTTGTCCTCTTCGTTTATTTCGTAGTTCCTGCTTTGAGTTGCAAATGTGAGCAACCGAACCGGTATCAAATACCCAGGCACTACTACGAGAGCTAGTAAGGTACACATCAATAACATGTATATCATATATACCTTGTTTGTCGTTGGACGCCTTCTTGTCAGCCAGGTACTTGGGGCAGTTCCGCTTCCAGTGACCAGTTCCTTTGCAATGAAAGCAGTCAGTTTCTGGCTTGGGTCCATGCTTGGGCTTCTTCGCAGGAGTAGCAACTGCTTTGCCATCCTTCTTGGTTTAACCCTTCTTGCCCTTGACCTTGACTTTGCCAATTTTGTTGAAACTAGTGGTTTTATTGACCATCAACACTTGATGTTCTTTCTGGATTTCAGACTCAACGACTTTTAGCATCGCAAACAGCTCGGCGACTGACTTGTTCATCCCGTGCATGTTATAGTTCATCACAAAGCTCTTGTAACTAGGTGGCAGTGATTGAAGAACTCTGTCAGTGATCGCCTCTGGCGGAAGGGCAATTCCCAACTCCGCTAGATGAGTTGAATACCCAGACATTCTGAGTATATGTTCACTGATAGACCCGTTCTCCTCCATCTTGCAAGCATAGAACTTATCAGAGGTTTCATACCTCTCGATCCGGGCGTTCTTCTGAAAGATAAACTTCAACTCCTGGAACATCTCATATGCTCCATGACGTTCAAAACTTCTTTGAAGTCCTAGTTCTAAGCCATACAATATTACACACTGAACTATTGAGTAATCTCCAGTACGTGCCTCCCAAGCGTTCTTAACATCTTCGGAGGTCATGTCTTCTGGTTAGTCACCAAGCGGTGCATCAAGGACATATGATTTCTGGGAAGCCGTGAGGATAATCCTCAGATTACGGGCCCAGTCAACAAAGTTACTTCCATCATCTTTCAGTTTAGCTTTCTCTAGGAACGCATTAAAATTCAAGGGTGCTACTGCGCGAGCCATTGATCTACAACATAAATATGCAAAGTTCACTTAGACTATTGTTCAAGATAATGAGTTTAGTTAATCAAATTACTAAAGCTCCCACTCAAATTGACACCCCTCACGTCATTTGAGTGTCACATGATCCAAATCCACCAACTCAAGTCTGATCATCACGTGAGTTGAGGTGGCTTCAATGGTGAACATCATTATGTTGATCATATCTACTATATGACTCATGTTCGACCTTTCGGTCTCTTGTGTTCCGAGGCCATGTATGTACATGCTAGGCTCGTCAAGTTTAAGCCGAGTGTTCTGTGCGTGCAACACTGGCTTGCACCCGTTGTATGTGAACGTAGAGTGTATCACACCCGATCATCACGTGGTGTCTCAACACGACAAACTTTCGCAACGGTGCACACTCGGGGAGAACACAATTTTATCTTGAAATTTAAGTGAGGGATCACCTTATAATGCTACCGTCGTACTAAGCATAACAAGGTTCATAAAGGGATTAACATCACATGCAATTCATAAGTGACATGATATGGCCATGAACTTGTGCTTTAGATCTCCATCTTGAAAGCACCAGGATGATCTTCATCGTCACCGGCATGACACCATGATCTCCATCAACGTGTCGCCATCGAGGTTGTCACGCCCTGCATGCTTCTACTACTATTGCTACCGTTTAGCGATAAAGTAAAGCATTACATAGCGCTTAATGATTGACACGCAGGTCATACAATAATTAAAGACAACCCTATGGCTCCTGCCGGTTGCTGTACTCATCGACATGCCAGTCATGAAATTCTATACATCACATGATCATCTCATACATCACATAAATCACATCATGTAATTGGCCATATCACATCACAACATACCCTGCAAAAACAAGTTAGACGTCCTCTAATTGTTGTTGCATGTTTTACGTGGCTGCTACGGGTTTCTAGCAAGAACGATTATCACCTATGCATAAACCACAACGGTGATACATAATTTTCTTTTCAACCTTCTCAAGGACCGCCTTTGTCGAATCCGATCCAACTAAAGTGAGAGAAACTGCCACCCGCAAGCCATCTAGGCAACAAGTTGCGTTGAGGAAACCGGTCACTCGTAAGCGTACGAGTAATGTTGGTCCGGGCCGCTTCATCTCACAATACCGCTGAACCAAAATCTGACCAAGGGAGGAAGCAATCTAAGCATCAACGCCCACAAACCTTTTGTGTTCTACTCGAGATCTCATCTACACATAGACCTAGCTCTGATACCACTATTGGGGAACGTTGCATGGGAAACAAGAAAATTCCTATGCACACGAAGATCTATCCGTGGTGATGAACATCTACGAGAGGGAGAGTGGATCTACATACCCTTGTAGATCGCTAAGCGGGAAGCGTTAAGAAAAGCGGTTGGTGTAGTCGAACGTCTTCGCGATCCAAATCGCCGTGCGTCCCGCAATCCAATCACGATCCGTCCCGCGATCCAATCACGATCCGTCCCGCGATCCAATCATGATCCGTCCCACGAACTTGATCATGATCCGTCGCACGAACTTGATCACGATCCTTCCAATCTAACACCGAACGGATGGCACCTCCGCATTTAGCACACGTACAGCTTGATGATGATCTCCACCGTCTTGATCCAGCAAGAAGGAGTGGAGAGGAAGAAGAGTTCTCCGGCAGCCTGACGGCGCTCCGGCGATGGTGGTGGAGCAATTCCGGCAGGGCTTTGCCTAAGCACTGCAGAAAACCGATCTAGAGGAGAAACTATGCACTGGAGGAACGGGTAGCACGTGGCTGAAAATCTAGTGCAAAAACCCTCAATACCACCAGTATATATGGGAGGAGAGGAGGAGAGGAGGCATCTTGGACACCAATCCAAGCTTGGTTCGGCCGAAGTGGGAGGTGGAGGAGGACTCTCCTCCTCCAATCCTAGTGGGACTAGGATTGCTCCTTTTTGCCTTTTTTCCACCTTTTCCTATTGGGTTTTTTCTTCCAGCCACATGGGCCTTGTGTGGGAGTTTCCTCCAGCCCACTAAGGGCTGATATTAACTCTACCACATCCCATGAAGCCTCTTGGGTCGAAATACCCCTCCCGGAGGCCTCCCGGTACACTCCCGGCACTCCCGGTACACTACCGATGAGCCCGAAACTTTTCCGGCGACCAAAACGGGACTTACTATATATGAATCTTTACCTAAGGACCATTATGGAGCTCCTCGTGACGTCCGGGATCTCATCTGAGACTCCGAACAAACTTCGGTCACCACCATACATAACTCTATACTACCGAAACGTCACCAAACCTTAAGTGTGCAGATCCTGCGGGTTTGAGAACTATGTAGACATGACTGAGACACCTCTACGGTCAATAACCAATGGCAGGACCTAGATGTCCACATTGGTTCCTACATATTCTACAAAGATCTTTATCGGTTGAACCTCAATGTCAAGGATTCAGTTAATCCCGTATGATGTTCCCTTTGTTCTTCGGTATGTTACTTTCCCGAGATTTGATCGTCGGTATCTCCATACCTAGTTCAGTCTCGTTACTGGCAAGTATCTTTACTCGTTCTGTAATACAAGATCCCGTGACCAACACTTATTCACATTGCTTGCAAGGCTTATTGTCATGCTGTATTACCGAGTGGTCCCTGAGATACCTCTCCGTCACACGGAGTAACAAATCCCAGTCTTGATCCATGCCAACTCAACAGACACCCTCGGAGACACCTGTAGAGCACCTTTATAGTCACCGAGTTACGTTGCGACGTTTGATACACACAAGGTACTCCTCCGATATCTGTGAGTTGCATGATCTCATGGTCATAGGAACATATACTTGACATGCAGAAAAGAGTAGCAATAAACTGACACGATCATAAGCTATGTTTGTAGTTTGGGTCTTGTCCATCACATCATTCTCCTAATTATGTGATCCCGTTATCAAATTACATCTCATGTCCATGGCTAGGAAACCTTAACCATCTTTCAATCAACGAGCTAGTTAACTAGAGGCATACTAGGGACATTGTGTTTGTCTATGTATCCACACATGTATCCATGTTTCCAATTAATACAATTATAGCATGGATAATAAACGATTATCATGAACAAGGAAATACAATAATAAACACTTTATTTATTGCCTCTAGGGCATATTTCCAACTCTTTACCATAAACCATCTTATACGGAGACATACCCATAGGGTTTTTGTAAGCAATTCTATAAGCCCACAATGCATCGTCAAGTTTCTTAGATCAATTCTTCCTAGATCTATTAACAGTCTTCTTCAAAATCAATTGAATTTCTCTATTGCTCAATTCTACTTGACCACTAGTCTAAGGATGATAAGGAGATGCAATTCTATGGTTAACATCATATTTAGCGAGCAATTTACGAAAAGCACCATGAATAAAGTGTGAACTACCATCAGTCATCAAATATCTAGGGACTCCAAATCTAGGGAAAATAACTTCTTTAAGCATTTTAATAGAAGTGTTATGATTAGCGCTACTAGTTGGAATAGCTCCTACCCACTTAGTAACATAATCAACCACAACTAGAATATCAGTATACCCGCTAGATTGTGGAAAAGGCCTCATATAATCAAAACCCCAAACATCAAATGGTTCGATAACAAGAGAGTAATTCATAGGCATTTCCTGACGTCTACTAATATTACCACTTCCTTGACATTCATCACAAGACAAGACAAACTTACGAGCATCCTTGAAGAGAGTAGGCCAATAAAACCGAGTGTAGTACCTTATGTGCAGTTCTATCTCCAGCGTGGTGTCCTCCATAGGCTTCAGAGTGGCACTTGCGTAAGATCTGTTCTTGTTCATGCTCAGGTACACAATGTCTAATAATACCATCTACTCCTTCTTTATAAAGGTGTGGATCATCCCAAAAGTAATGCCTTAAATCATAGAAGAACTTTTTCTTTGTTGGTATGTGAAACTAGGAGGTATAAATTTAGCAACAATGTAATTGGCATAATCAGCATACCAAGGAGCATTATGTGAAGCATTCACAACAGCTAATTGTTCATTAGGAAAGCTATCATCAATAGGTAGTGGGTCATCAAGAACATTTTCTAACCTAGACAAGTTGTCTGCCACAGGGTTATCAGCACCCTTTCTATCAATGATATGTAAATCAAATTCTTGTAGCAGAAGGACCCACCTAATAAGTCTAGGTTTAGCATCTTTCTTCTCCATAAGGTACTTAATAGCAGCATGATTGGTGTGAACAGTTACTTTGAAATCAACAATATAAGGTCTAAACTTATCACAAGCAAACACGACTGCTAAAAATTCTTTTTCAGTAGTAGCATAGTTTCTTTGAGAACTGTCTAGAGTTTTACTAGCATAATGGATAGCATTTAATTTCTTATCGATTCTTTATCCTAGAACAACACCAACAACATAACCACTAGCATCACACATAATTTCAAAGGGTAGGTTCTAGTCGGGTTGTTGAACAACAGGTGCGGTAATCAGAGCATTCTTAAGAATTTCAAATGCTTCTACACAATCATCATAAAAAACAAACGGGACATATTTTTGCAAAAGATTTCTGAGAGGCCTAGAAATCTTAGAGAAATCTTTGATAAACCTCCTATAGAAACCAGCATGACCAAGGAAACTTCTTATACCTTTGATATCCGTAGGGCATGACATTTTTTAATAACATCAACTTTAGCCATATCAACTTCAATACCTCTTACGGAGACCTTGTGCCCCAAGACAATACCTTCATTAACCATAAAGTGACACTTTTCCCAATTCAAGACAAGATTAGTTTCTTCACATCTCTGCAAAACTCAGTTAAGGTTGCTCAAACAATCATCAAATGAAGTCCCGTAAACGGAAAAATCATCCATAAAAACCTCAAGAATCTTTTCAAAAAAGTCAGAGAATATAGCCATCATACATCTTTGAAAAGTAGCAGGTGCATTGCATAAACCAAAAGGCATATGTCTATAAGCAAAGGTACCGAAATGGCAAGTAAAAGTGGTTTTTTCTTGATCCTGGCTTGATACAAGTATTTGAGAGAAACTAGAGTAACCATCTAGAAAGAAAAAATGAGTATGTTTGGATAGTATTTCTAGTATTTGATCAATAAAAGGTAAAGGGTAATGATCTTTCTTAGTAGCTTTATTCAATTTCCTAAAATCAATTACCATTCTATAACATCTAACAATTCTTTACGGGATCAATTCACTTTTATCATTAGGAACAACGGTAATACCTCCCATCTTAGGGAAACAATGGACGGGACTAACCCATCTACTATCAGCAACAGGATAAATTATACCTGCCTCCAGAAGCTTTAGTATTTCTTTTCTTACCACTTCTTTCATCTTAGGGTTCAATCGTCGTTGATGATCAATAACTGGTTTGGCATCAAGCTGACATAGAGTGGGACTAATGCCCTTAAGATCATCAAGAGTATAACCAATAGCAGCATGGTGCTTCCTCAGAGTTTTCAATAATCTCTTTTGTTCATGCTCTGAAAGGTTAGCACCAATAATAATAGGATATATCTCCTTTTCATCAAGATAAGCATATTTCAACGTATCGGGTAATTGCTTGAGCTCAAACACGGGATCACCCTTGGGTCGAGGAGGATCCCAAGGTATTTAAACAGGTAAGTTGTGTTTAAAAATAGGCTGCTCATCAAAGACAATTTCATCTATTTCATTCCTCTCATTCATATGCATATCATTTTCATGGTCTAGCAAATATTGTTCAAAAGGATCAGTAGGAGGCACCGCAATAGAACCAAGACCAATAATTTCATATTTACTAGGCAATTCTTTGTCATGGGGTTGTCTACGAAATTTAGAGAAATTAAACTCATGAGACACATCCCCAAAACTCATAGTAACTACTTCTTTCTCACAATCAATCCTAGCATTAACAGTGTTCAAGAAGGGTCTGCCAAATATAATGGGATAAAAATTATCTTGTGGGGAACCAAGAACAAGAAAATCAGTAGGATATTTTGTTTTCCCACACAAGACTTCAACATCTCTAACAATCCCCATCGGTGCAATAGTGTTTCCATTAGCAAGCTTAATAGTAACATTAATTTCCTCTAGCTCAATTTGTGCAATATCATGCATGATTTATTTGTATAAGGAGTAGGAGATTGCACTTACGCTAGCACACATATCACACAAGCCATGATAATAATGATCTCCTATTTTAAATGAAACAACAGGCATGCCAACAACTGGTCTATGTTTATGCTTAGTATTAGGTCGAGAAATTCTAGCCGCTTCATTACAGAAATGAATAACATGCGCATCAATATTATCAACCAAGAGATCTTTAACTTTAGCAGTACTAGGTTCAATTTTAATTTGTTCAGGGGGTATAGATAACAGGATCAACATTAATGTAAACACTAGGGATAACAGGATCAACATTATAAGTAATAATTTCCTATTCAACTTTAATAGGTTCAACTACTTTCACTTCAATGGGAGGATGATATTTAAACCACTTCTCCTTAGGGAGATCAACATGAGTAGCAAAAGATTCAGAGAAAGAAGCTACTATCTCAGAGTCAAGTCCATATTTAGTGCTAAATTCACGAAAAGCATCGGTGTCTACGAAGGATTTAATACAATCAAACTTAAGGTTCATACCTGACTCCTTACCTTCATCGAGTTCCCAATCTTCAGAGTTGCGTTTAATTCTTTCCAATAAATCCCATTTAAATTCAAAATCTTTCTTCATAAAAGAAGCAACACAAGATGTATCGACCATGGATTGATCATTACGAGAAAGCCGAGCATAAAAATTCCGAATAATAATTTCTCTCGAGAGCTCATGATTGGGGCATGAATATAACATTGACTTAAGCCCCCCCCCCAAGCTTGAGCGATTCTTTCTCCTTCACAAGGACAAAAATTGTAAATATAATTCTGATCATGATGAACCAGATGCATAGGATAGAACTTCTAATGAAATTCCATTTTCAGTCGGTTGTAATTCCATGATCCAATATCATCACGTAGCCTATACCATGCCAATGCCTTCTACTTCAAAGTTAAAGGAAAGACCTTCTTATTGACAACATCCTCGAGCAAACCTGCAAGCTTAAATAATCCACAAACTTCATCCACATAGATTTGATGCAAATTCGGATGTAGTGTTCCATTCCTGCATAAGGATTAGCTAGCAGTTTCTCTATCATACCCAAAGAAATTTCATAATAAATATTTTTAGTAGTCTCAGTAGGTTGAGGGACAACTCTTTGTGTTTTCAGTCGAGGTGAAGATACCCCGAACAAACCCCTCAAAGGATTACTTTCCATAGTAACAAGTGACAGTAAATTTCAGCACACTATATAAATTTTCCTTACCAAGTTCCACTCAGCAAAGGCGCTTCACTCCCCAGCAACGGCGCAAGAAAAGAGTCTTGATGACCCCCCAAGTATAGGGGATCCATCGTAGTCCTTTCTATAAGTAAGAGTTTCGAACCCAACGAGGAGCAGAAGGAAATGACAAGCAGCTCTTAGTAAGGTATTCTCTGCAAGCACTGAAATTATCGGTAACATATAGTTTTGTGATAAGATAAGTCGTAACAGGTAGCAAGTAACAATTGTAATAAAGGTGCAGCAAGGTGGCCCAATCCTTTTTATACCAAAGGACAAGCCTGGACAAATTCTTATATAAAGCAAGGAGCTCCCGAGGACACATGGGAATTTCTGTCAAGCTAGTTTTCATCATGCATATATGATTCGCGTTCGTTACTTTGATAATTCGATATGTGGGTGGCCGCTGTTTGGGTGCTGCCCTTACTTGTAAAAGTCTCCCACTTATGATTAACCGCTCCCGCAAGCACCAACAACTACGAAAGAAGAATTAAGATAAATCTAACCATAGCATGAAACATGTGGATCCAAATCAGCCCCTTACGAAGCAACACATAAACTAGGGTTTAAGCTTCTGTCACTCTAGCAACCCATCATCTACTTATTACTTCCCAATGCCTTCCTCTAGGCCCAAACAATGGTGAAGTGTTATGTAGTTGACGTTCACATAACACCACTAGAGAAGAGACAACATACATCTCATCAAAATATCGAACGAATACCATATTCACATGATTACTTATAAAAAGACTTATCCCTTGTCCTCGCGAACAAACGTAACTACTCACAAAGCATATTCATGTTCATAATCAGAGGAGTATTAATGATGATCAAAGATCTAAACATATGATCTTCCACCAAGTAAACCAACTAGCATCAACTACAAGGAGTAATCAACACTACTAGCAACCCACAGGTACCAATCTGAGGTTTCGAGACAAAGATCGGATACAAGAGATGAACTGGGGTTCAGAGAGGAGATGGTGCTGATGAATATGTTGATGGAGATTGACCCCCTCTCGATGAGAGGATCGTTGGTGATGACGGTGGCCTCGATTTCCCCCTCCTGGAGGGAAGTTTCCCCGGCAGGATCGCCCTGCCGGAGCTCTAGATTGGTTCTGCCCAAGTTCCGCCTCGAGACGACGACGCTTCGGTCTGAAAGCTCTGTTCTGATGTTTTCCAGGTCGAAACCCTCAATGTAGCAGAAGATGGGCATCGGAGGGCTGCTGTAGGCTTGTGGCTGCCTGGTGGGTCTCCTGATGTATTTCTTTCACCCAATATTTGTTATATATTCCAAAATAATTCTCCGTAGATTTTCAGGACTTTTGGAGTTGTGCAGAAAAGGTATCTCAAATTTGCTCCTTTTCCAGTCCAGAACTCCAACTTCCGGCATTCTCCCTCTTCATGTAAACCTTGTAAAATAAGAGAGAAATGGCATAAGTGTTGTACCAAAATGTGTAATAATAGGCCATAATGCAATAAATATCAATACAAAATCATGATGCAAAATGGACGTATCAACGCCACCAGTGCCCTCTTCACTAGCGACTGCGGCCGGTCCGGTCACTCGCGCTCGTACGGGTGTGTTTCGTTCGAGCTCGGGCTATGCCTCGGATGAGTACGTCCACGCTGCATCCACCTCTTCGCCTTCGCCTCTGCCATCCTCCATCCGAGCCGCTCTTCGTGACCCGCTCAGGATGGCTGCGATGCAAGAGGAGTTAGATGCCCTGCTGCGCAATCGGACGTGGCAGCTTGTTCCCCGTCCCCGGCACGCCAATGTCATCACCGGGAAGTGGGTCTTCAAACACAAGCTCCGTCCTGATGCTACCCTTGACCGCTATAAAGCGTGTTGGGTTGTTCATGGTTTCCGGCAACGTGCTGGCATCAACTTCACCGACACCTTCGCTCTGGTTGTTAAGCCCATCTCAATTCGCACGGTTCTACACCTTGCACTATCCCGTGCTTGGCCGGTGCACCAAATGGACGTTTCCAATGCCTTCCTCCATGGTCACCTTCAGGAGCAGGTCTTCTATCAGCAACCCACGGGGTTCGTCGATCTGGCATTTCCTGATCACGTGTGCCTGCTCTCGCGGTCCTTGTACGGACTCAAGCAGGCCCCTCGCGCTTGGTACCAGCGCATTGCGACGTTTCTGCACCAGCTCGGGTTTCGCTCTACCCGCTCGGATGCCTCGATCTTCGTCTATCACCAGGGCTCCGACATGGCCTACTTGCCGCTTTATGTCGATGACATCATCCTGACGGCATCCACGGCTAGTCTTCTCAGTCAGCTCACTGCTCGTCTTCGTGCTGAGTTCGCCATCAAGGACTTGGGTACTTTGCACTACTTCCTCGGTGTTGAGGTGGTGCGACGTCCGGATGGCTTCTTCCTTCATCAGCGGAAGTACGCTCATGAGCTCCTGGATCGTGCTGGCATTCTCAATTGCAAGCCCGCCGCTACGCCTGTTGATACGAAGGTCAGGCTCTCTGCCACGGATGGTGCGCCCTTTTCGGATGCTGCCTTCTACCAGTCTATCATTGGTGCTCTTCAGTACCTCACACTGACTCGACCAGAGATTCAGTATGCCGTCCAGCAGGTGTGTCTCCATATGCATGCTCCTCAGGATGTTCACTGGGCCGCCGTCGAGCGGATTCTCCGCTATGTTTGTGGCACTATGGACCTCGGCGTCATGCTTCACGCCTCCACCGACACCGCGCTCACCGCCTACTCCGATGCCGACTGAGCGGGCTGCCCTAACACTCGTCGCTCTACCTCGGGCTACTGTGTCTACCTTGGACCCTCGCTCATCTCGTGGTCGTCCAAGCGGCAGCCTACGGTCTCCCGTTCCAGTGTTGAGGCTGAGTATCGTGTTGTGGTCAATGTCATTGTCGAGTGTTCATGGCTTTGCCAACTGCTTCAGGAGCTATCCTGTCCCGTCGACAGTGCCACGATGGTCTACCGCGACAACGTCTCGGCGGTCTACCTCTCTGCTAACCTGGTTCATCATCGTCAGACCAAGCATATTGAGTTAGATATCCATTTTGTTCGGGAACAGGTGGCACTTGACCATGTTCGTGTGGTACATGTTCCTACTTCCCAACAATTTGCAGATATCATGACCAAGGGCTTGTCAACGACGTCATTTGAGGAATTCCGGTCCAGTCTTTGCGTCAGCAATGGTGCCGCTTCGACTGCGAGGGGTGTTGAGTAATGTGTTGTGCATATTTGTGTATTGGGCCACCTCTTAGTTGCTTGTATAGTTGAGGTCATGGCCCATCATTATACTTCATATATACGTGCGTTTACAGCTGAGTAATATACCGTGCAATTCCCACAACATACAAGTGGTACCTCGTGGAGGGCTCCGTCATCCACGTCGCCCTGGACTGCGCTGGCGACGGCGACGGCAGGGCCGCGTCAGAAGAAGAGGAAGGACGGGACCAGGAGGCCGGCCAGGGCCAGGCGGGTGACGGTGGTGTCACGGTGCGGCGTGGGGCGTGTGGAGGTGGCGGTGCACACGCGGCGCGGTGGCGGCATTGCGCGGGGAGCGGGAGCACGGTGCGGCGTCCGGGTCCGGGTTCCCACTGCCCCTGGACGGCGACTACTTCTTCATACAAGGGCAGAGCATGATGGACAAGGCACGGTCGTTTGAGTGGCACGGCGTAGCCGCCGGTGACGAGGTCGTTGTCTTCGAAGGCTCCGTCACCAGGGACCCGGCGGTCTTGAACGCGTGCTTCGGTCGGGCATGGAGCGCTGGCCGCATGGGCCGCGAGCCAGCCGCACTAGCAGCTGCTGCTTGGCCTCGGCGGCTACGGGTACGCTCCCCAGGCGTAGGCTCCTGCATCCTAGGGCCACGACGGCTACTACGGCAGCAGCACGCCGGGCAGGTCCGCTCTTTCGGCGTTCAGATGGCCTTCGTTAACTCCTAATCCATATGCGAGCCAGGAAACCAAACATCGGGCGGAATTTGGTTTTCAGTGACAAAATTTCTCATGTGGCTTGTTTTCTCCTCTGAGCCAGGCTCTAGTGACCCAGGAAACCAAAAACGACTTCCACGGGAAGCTTTTTACAGGAGCTATTGGAGATGTTCTTAGTGGGTTTAGTTTTGTGCGTGGATGGAGAGCTTCAAACTCACGTGCTGAATTTTTTTTTCTCGAATACACACGAGTGCGTGTATCATATACTATTAAAGAAAAAACGGAGGAAGAGCCCATCCACATATTTACAAGGTGCGTGTACAATTTTCCACAACTCACTCCTCCCATTATCCTATGTGACTATTCGCCATTTGTCCACCTTTCCATCACCCCAAGTAGACCTGCCTGCTGCCATGCTTCACATTCGCTCACAATCTTACCGACCACCTCATTCAGGCATGGAGTTTTGCTCAAAAAATAAATATTCTTTTATTATTATTATTTTTTACAAATATTGTGTCACCTACAGAAATTTCAAAAATGTGATCCCATCAGCTGTGCCCACGCCGATTAGCTCCTGTCGGCTACGCCGCGGCCGACTGGATTATGTCAGCTTCACCGAAGCTGATAAGTGGCATGTCGGCCATGTGGCAGCCGATTAGTGGCCAGGCCACGTCGCATCCTCCCACCTCCGCCCAGTCGGCCAACAGACAGTGCTATCGTCCACACCAAAGCCGAATGGCCATTCGGCCATGCCAAAGCCGATAAGTGGCTGGCCAGCCACCCACGAGCTCTTCTTCCTCCCTCTTCTCTCCTTCTTCTTTCCTTCTTTTCTTTCCTTCTCTCCCTGTTCTTCCTCCTCCTCCATTCTTCTCCTCTTGTTTGCTTCTCTCTCCAGCCCCCTTTTCCCCACCGTAGTTCGATTCTAGAGGGTTAGGGGAACCAGAGGAACTGTCGATCTCGTGATGGGGTAGTTCGCGGTGGTGCTTTTGACCATTTTTGTGGAGGAGGAGGTGGTGGTGGAGGAGGAGGTGGTGGTGGTGCCACTAGTAGAAAACAGGGCTTTGGTCCAGGCAGGGCCAGCCCATTAGTCCCGGTTCAGTCACGAACCGGGACCAATGGGGGCAATGGTCCCGGTTCGTGAGGCTAGGGGGGCGGCCGGGCCACGTGGGGCATTGGTCCCGGTTCGTAGGACCCCTTTGGTCCCCGTTCCAGACACCAACCGGGACCAATGGGCCTCGCTCCTGGCGCACAACCACTGGCCCACAACCAACTGGAACAGGGACCAATTCGTGTCATTTAGTCCCGGTTCCACCCACGAACCGGGACCAATGAGATGCCTATATATACCACCTCGCCGGCAAGCAGCGCACTCCACATTGCTCTGATTTTCTGGCCGGCGAGGGCAAAGCTTTGTGGTGCTCTAGCTCACCTCCTATGCACATGAGGTGTTTGATGAAATGCCCAAGCCAGACTTAAGCTTTCTCCTCTCCAAGCTCCTTGTTCAAGCTTCATTTTTCTCAAAATTTGTCTAGGTTTGGCGGTCCGTTCTGTCCCGTCCCCGTCCTCACCGCCGTCGATCGCTCGCGCCCATCTTGGTGTCGGCACCACCATGGTTAGCCTCTTCTTCTTATCTTCTTTCTAAAAGGAAAAAGTTTTTTACTTGTATTATTTAGATAGATACGTCTGTAATTTTCTTAATTTTATTATTGTTTGTTATTATATAGTGCGATGGTTTTCGTATCCGCCTCCGTCGGCCCTCGTCGTGTCTATGATTCGGATGTGGTATATATTATCTTTTATAACCATTTGTTTTATTTAGTGTTTATGACAATTATGCCGACCAACGTGACATAGATTTTCTAATCTAGGAGGAGGTAGTTGAACCGGAAATTCAAACCCACATAGCAACTCTTGTCGAGAAGTTAAATTTGGTTGAAAAAGAAAACAATGACTTGAAAGAAGAATTACAAAGAGTTGAAGAGGAGAAGATGAAGTTGGAGTTGCATGTTACCGATGGATGCAATGCGCTTGAATATTAGAAAGATTAAAAAATATGCCATTCATACTCAGGCTTGGTATCATTATGTCCTTGGATCAATTGGTACCTTAGTAGCGGTTATGATCGCATTTGTTGTTGCATTTAAATTTTTTACATAGTTTCGATGTATGTTTTAATTAGATGCTCTAGAGAGCTATATGTTGTTCAATAATGAGAACTATGTATGAAGTGTATGTATTTAGTTTGGTCACTATTGTACTTTGGCTTTAATGTGATGATGAATTTCTATTAATTTGATCACTTCTCTATTCATGATATGTTGTAATGGGTTTTAATACACTTTAGTATATAACATGCTATGTGGCTGAAATGATGATACCATGCCAACTTTTAACCTTTTCAGAGTTCATTTGAAGTGCTTTTCAATTTCAACGTTATTTAGCTCAAAAAATCAGTCAGTGCATGAAAAATACCAAATGAATTCAGAAAGTTTTGAAAATTGATGACGTGGATTTGAATGATGCATTTTGAACACACAAAAAGTATGGAGTTCAAATAAGTTCAAAAAATGAAATCCCTTTGTAACAGATGAGTTTTTGTCCGAAACGGTGATACTTCGAAAGAGATTGTCCATTTTGTACACGAAGCGCATTCAGTTTTTGCTGCAACGCTCTCAACTTTTTATAACATGATATGTTGGTGAAATGATCATATCATGCCAACTTTCAACCTTTTCAAAGTTCATTTGAAGTGCTTTTCAATTTCAGGGTTATTTAGCTCAAAACAATGAGTAAGTGCATGAAAATATCAAATGAATTAAGAAAGTTTTGAAAATTGATGATGTGGCTTTTAATGGTGCATTTTGAACACACAAAAGTTATGGAGTTCAAATATGTTCAAAAAAATAAAATCCCTTTATAACAGATGAGTTTTCGTCCGAAACCGTGATACTTCGAAAGAAATTGTTCATTTTGTACACGAAGTGCATCCAGTTTTTGCCGTAACCCTCTCAACTTTTTATAACATGCTATATGGGTGAAATGATGATACCATGCCAACTTTCAACCTTTTCAGATTTCATTTGAAGTGCTTTTCAATTTCAGGGTTATTTAGCTCAAAAAAATCAGTAAGTGCATGAAAAATACCAAATGAAGTCAGAAAGTTTTGAAAATTGATGATGTGGCTTTGAATGGTGCATTTTTAACACACAAAAAGTATGGAGTTCAAATTAGTTCAAAAAAATAAAATCCCTTTGTAATAGATGAGTTTTCGTCCGAAACCGTGATACTTCGAAAGAGATTGTCCATTTTGTACACGAAGTGCATCCAGTTTCTGCCGTACCCCTCTCAACTTTTTATAACATTCTATGTGGGTGAAATGATGATACCATGCCAAATTTCAACCTTTTTAGAGTTCATTTGAAGTGCTTTTCAATTTCAAGGTTATTTAGCTCAAAAAAATCAGTAAGTGCATGAAGAATGCCAAATGAAGTCACAAAGTTTTGAAAATTGATGATGTGGCTTTGAATGGTGCACTTTGAACACAAAAAAAGTATGGAGTTCAAATAAGTTCAAAAAAATGAAATCCCTTTATAACAGATGAGTTTTCGTCCGAAACCGTGATACTTTGAAAGAGATTGTCCATTTTGTACACGAAGTGCATCTAGTTTTGCCGTAACCCTCTCAACTTTTTAGCTCATGCTATGTGGGTGAAATGATGATACCATGCCAACTTTCAACCTTTTCAGAGTTCATTTGAAGTGCTTTTTAATTTCTTTTAAAACATCGTGGGAGTGGAGTTCAAAAAAGAATCAACTAAAAAGCTTTTATAAACCTCTAGTATTTTTGAAACTATAATTATATAAAAATTATGCAACTAAAATAATCAAAGTATTTTTTGTTCAAAACATTAATAAGAGAAAGAATATAATGATAAAACACACTGGAAATAAATAATTCAAAAAATAAAACAAAAATAAATAACAAAACAAACGAAACAAAAATAATGGAAATTATTAAACTAAAATTATCAAGGTATTTTTTGTTCAAAACATTAATAGCAAAAAGAATATAATGATAAAACACATAGGAAATAAATAAAGCAAAAAAACAAAAAAAACAAAACAAAAATAATGGAAATTATGCAACTAAAATTATCACAGTATTTTTTGTTCAAAACATTAATAGCAAAAAGAATATAATGATAAAACACACTAAGCCACCATAAAGTATTTTTTGTTAAGAAATTTTAATATGCCAAGAAAATAACATTAAAAAAATTCCCACATTCTAAGCCACCATGGCCTGCATACGACCAGTAACCCAATATACATGGGCCAAGACGTATGCCCAAGGGCCAAGTAGGCCCAATAGGGTAGAGACAGTTAGCCATGCAATGCCTGCGGTAGAGAGGAGCTCGAGACGGTAGGAGTAGCCAAGCTTATAAACCAGTACGACGCTCCTTGCTTGGCGAGGTGGGACTAAACTCCCACCGTGCCAGGAACAGGGCTTTAGTCCCGGTTGGTGCCACCAACCGGGACCAAAGGTCCCTGTTTCCTGCCCTTTGGGATGACGAAAAGGGACCTTTGGTCCCGGTTGGTGGCACCAACCGGGACTAAAGGTCTCTGCCTCCCGCCCTTTGGGATGACGAAAAGAGACCTTTGGTCCCGGTTGGTGGCACCAACTGGGACTAAAGGTGGGCATTGGTCCCGGTTGGAGCCACCAACCAGGACTAATGCTTCTTCTGTATAAGCAAACACTTAGAAATTTCAGTTTTCATCGCCACTTCGCCGAGCCCGCCGTCCTCGTCCCCGTTACCGCATCTTGCCCCGAGCCTGCCGTTGCCGTCCCCGTCCCCGTCACCGTCCCTGTCGCCTCCCCGTCGCCGCCTCGAGCCCGCCGTCATCGTCGCCGCCCCCGTCGCCACCCCGTCCCCGTCGCCGCCCGGCCCCGTCCCGTCATCGTCCCGTCGCCTCCCCGTCGCCCCCAGTGAGCCCCCCTTTCCCATGGTCCCCTGCTCGTATACGGCGACACGGACACGGTGACACACATACGGGGACACGAGACACGACATTTTACAAAAACATCCCATCGGGGGCACGACAAGTATATATAAAGATAAATGAAAATATGTCATGAGTTAAAGAAAGAAAAATAACGAGAAAGAGATCGCCCCCTCTCCGATAACTTCGACATGAGCGGGGGTCGATATACATTTTTTCCATGTATGTATGTCTTTGTAGTTGAGTTAAAGAAAGAAAAATAATGAAAATATGGCATGAGTTAATGAAAATATAATATATGTATGTGGCTATGTATGTATAGATGGATAGCATTTTTTCCATGTATGTATGTCGTTGTCGATATACCCCCTCCCCGATAACTTCGACATGAGGGGGGAGGGTCGATATACCCCCTCCCCGATAACTTCAACATGAGGGGGGGTTGATATACCCCCTCCCCAATAACTTCGACATGAGGGGGGTCGATATACCCCCTCCCGGATAACATTTTTTTCTAAGTTACTAATGTAAAATGTTCATATAGAAAACTCCAGCAATATAGAATTATCAAGAATGCCCCCATTATGGATGTGCACAAGTTGATCCAATTTTTTTCTGATCCCATCTACATATAAATTCTTCTATATGTCATGTTGTGTGTCAAAGTATTGAAGAAATCCATGGCTTCATCATCAGCCGGAAGTAACCGGCGTATGATGTTACGAAGCTCTTCAAAGTTGTTTTGGAACGGAGTTCCGGATAGAATAATCCACTTTTTGGTACGAATTTCAGCAACGGCCTTCCAAATAGCGATATTCGGAACGCTCTTGCTGAACTTCGTACCAAAAAGCTAATTATCCTATCCGAGACTCCGTTCGAAAACAATTTTGGAGAGCTTCGTACCATTATGCGCCTGTTACTTCTGGCTAATGATGAAGCCGTGGTTTTCTTGAATCCTTTTACACTAGACAACGTGACATATAGAAGGGTAGATGAGATCAGGAAAAATATGGACCATTTTCTGCACATCCGAATGGCGCCATTTTGTTAAATCCCTAAAAGGTTAAGAGAATCTCGACCCTCTTGCCCGACCAAACCCTAGAAGCGTCGAGGGCCACCCCTAACCCTAGAAGCGTTGTCGAGGCCACCCCAAATCATGGAGAAGTATATTAATTGCTATCTTTTAATATTTGCAGAAACTATGGATCAAAGGGACTTGGAACAAGAATAGTTGTTGGGGGACATAATCCGAGGCAATAATCATGATGCTGTCTTGTCGTATCTCAACGACACTGATGGTCTTGAAGGAGAGGAAGGACATGATAATGATGGCTCCAGTGACCGAATGCCAGAGGAAGAAGGAGAGCATGGTGACGGCTCCCGCGACTGAACGGAGGAGGGAGATGCTGCAAAGTTCGGCGAGGTATATATATTAATTAAGCATGTGCTGAGTAGCTAATTGATGCATTAATTGTTTTGGTATGTACATATATTAACTCTTATTTCTTCTTTTATATAGCCCTCTGGATAGAGCCAAACTTCGGTAACGAGACGAGGCCCAAAGAGAAGGTTGAAAAAGGAAGAAAGGTTCACGATCACAGCACTCGCGGACGATGGCCTACCGATTGAACCAAAGCGGACCAAGGACGCATTTACTGCTCAGTGCGGAGCTATTGTTAGGGACAACATCCCGACCAGCATCAAGCAATGGAATAAGCCTAAGGATGACGCCCATGAAGGTGATTATGTCACCGATAGACAGAAAGATGATCTTTGGACCGCGCTGAAGGCTAATTTCACCCTACTGCGAGAGGAGGATCCGAATAAGCCAGTTATAGAGCCACTGGTCAAGGTGTGTGCTCTTAAGAAGATGACAGATATATTCAGGAGGTGGAAGAATGAGTTGAAATCAAAGTTTGTCGGCTAAGGGAAGACTCCAGAATTCATCGGCCGATTTGAGAAGATAAGAGATCACTGGTCCGCATTTGTGGCCTACAAGACATCAGAGAAGAGAAAGAAAATGTCTGAGACAAACGAGATCAATGCTGCAAAGAAGCAGTATCACCATCATGCCAGGTCAGGTGGCTACCTCAAAGCCCGGCCGTTGTGGGACAAAGCTGAGAATGACCTGCTTGCTAAAGGGGTCCAACCACAGACATATAACTAGCCACACCGTTCAAGGTTTTGGTTCTTCGGGGTTGGGGGAACTTTGGACACTGAAACATGGAAGTGTCGTTGGATGAACGAGCAACTTGCAATACCTGTCATGAAGCTTCAGAACTATATCACCGTTGCGCAGGAAGGGACGTTCATTCTCAACAGATAGAAGGACGAGCTAACTCAGGCCCCTAGGGAATGGTGAGTACCCTGGACGAACACGAGGCACACCAGGCTCCGTTCTTTGGAAGATTGGGTTTCCCGATGCAGGCGGTTACAGAAGCCGGTAGAGAAAGAGGAAAGTGGAGGTGAGCGAAATGCAGAAGCTCAATGCAAGACTAGAAAAGCTAGATGAAGCTGAGAGCCAGCGAGCTGCCGACCAACCATCTCAGCGGCACGAAGCTACCCCAAAAGGTACCCCGTCATCTCAGTGGAGAAGCAGCGTGGCTTCCACGGAGCTCGTTCAGCCTGACTTCACGGCTCCTAGCTACCCCATGGATATTATCACGAAGGTTCAAAATTGCGAGCTTTGGACGAAATTCCGGAACCTCACTTTCAAGGCGGCTCTCGGCTCTGTTGCACCTCCTCAACCCAACAGAACTTTTCACTGTCGTCCAATTCCACATGGCTATGATATTGTCATGGTGGATGAAGTAATGGAGGGATTTGATGATCTCGAGCTTGACCACCTTACTGGTGAAGGGGAGAAGAAGCTGGTTAATGCTTTGAGGAGTACATGCCTATGGCCGAAGGAGTACATCAAGCTTCCAAACTGGACGCCTTCGCCTCCTCCTCCTCCTCCGGCGCGTCAGGGCACTCCGCCTCCTCCTCCTCCTCCAGCGAGTGATCAGGGCACTCCGCCTCCTTCTCCGGCTCCTCCGACGCGTGACAACACTCCGCCTCCTCCTTCGCCTACTCCGGCGCGTCGGAGCAGTCCGCCTCCTCCTTCGCCTCATTGGCAACGACGAAAGATAGACGTCGCTGCTCCGGCTCCTCCGGCACTTCGGAGCACTCCGCCTCCTTCTCTACCTCGTCAGCAAGGACGAAAGAGAGATGTCGCTGCTCCGGCGGCTAGTAGTACAAGCAAAGGCGTGAGGCAATTCAGATACAGTCCATCTCTAAAGCCTGCGTGTCGTGTTTTTGTCACAACATATGTACGAGGATTTAGATTTGAGGCCATCGCTAAGGTGATGGACTCAAAGGGGTTGGTTGGGACGAAGGACACGAGTTTACCCAAGTTCGGCCCCTCAAGAAGAGGTAAAAGCCTACGTCCTGCTTGTGTTGTATTGATTGGAGTATCGATTACAAGGGAGCGGATTCACTTGACCTAGTTCTCGATTATTTGCTTTCTGTCTAAGTCGCCCCGGGTCTCCCCCTTATAAAGGAGGTCAAGACCACGGGTTACACAAGTCTCATACCGACTCTTACAACGTGCCTGACTCTATCTCTATGTCGTCTTGCCTTTCTGAGCAAGCCGTCTCCGAGTGGCTTATCGGCCCGCCCGAGTCTTCATGCCCTCCTTGTATGGGCCTTGCCTTGGCCCATCTTGGTAAGCCGCCATACGTCTAGGCTTATGTCTCGAGGCCCATCCTTGGTCTGGCCCATGAGCCGCCAGGTCTGACTCGGCCCCACCTGGGCGGGTCTCACCACGGGGTTATATCCCCAACATTAGGCCCCAGGTTGAATTGAGCTTACTCATTTCATCCTTCCATCTCTCTTGGTGGCGAGTCTCACTCATTATCACCTGAAAGTAAGATAAGATAACCCGCCGTGACGTCATACCAGATATATCAAAAAGATTCCCTGAAGATCGCAACGGATCTTTCCACTATTAAACTGATGGCCTGAAAATTGAGGTGTCCGTCTCGATCAATCAACTTCTGTCGCCTCGATTTACGCACCCGTTTCCACCTTTTGCCTGTTAAATAGGACCGCAGAGGGAGGTTTTCATTTCTTCCTCCGCTCGCGCCTCTTATTCTTCCTCCCGACACCGTCGCTCCAAAGTTTCCTTGCTGCAGTGAGGCTTCCACTCCATCGTCACCCCAGGCCACTCCGGGTGAAAGACCTCGATGATGAAACCCGCCGCTAGAAGCCGGGCTACCTCTTCCCCAATGGCCTTGCGTCTCTCCTCATTGAACCGCCATAGAAACTGCTTGACTGGTTTAAACTTAGGATCCACATTAAGGTGGTGCTCAGCGAACTCTCTTAGTACACCCGGCATGTCAGAAGGTTTCCACGCGAAGATGTCTCGATTCTCATGGATGAATTCGATAAGCGCGCTTTCCTATTTGGGATCCACATTAGCCCCGATAGTGAACTGCTGAGATGAGTCACCCGGAGTGAAATCCACCAATTTGGTATCATCCGCCGAAAATTTGAGGGGCGGATCAACCTCTGTGGTGGGCTTTTTCAGCGGAGTCATGTCCTCCGGGTCAACATTTTCCTTGAAAACTTGAGCTCCGCCTCAGCACAACTAGACTCTGCATAAGCCGCATCTCCTTCCTCACACTCAATAGCCGTCTCTCGATCACCATGCACCGTAATCGTACCCTTTAGGCCCGACATCTTGAGCTGCAAGTACACATAACAAGGCCTAGCCATGGATTTGGCGTAAGCCGGACGTCCAAACAGAGCATGGTACGGACTTTTGATCTTGACCACCTCAAAACACAAGGTCTCCACCCTGTAGTTGTGTTCGTCACCGAAGGCGACTTCCAAAGAGATCCTCCCCACTGGATAAGCTGACTTGCCAGGCACCACGCCATGAAGAACTGTTGAGGACAACTTAAGATCCTTATCAATCAACTGCATCTAGCGAAAAGTTTTGTAGTACAAAATATTGGTGCTACTGCCACCATCCATAAGCACCTTAGTAAACACATAGCCTCCAACTTGGGGAGCAACTACCAACGCCAGACGTCCTGGGTCATCAACACGTGGCGGGTGATCCTCTCGGCTCTAGGTTATATCATACTCAGACCACTTCAAATTGTGGTAGAGCTGGCGTGATCGCATTAACCGCCTGCTTGCGCAACTTCTGATCTCGCCTGTCAAGGCTGGTCGTAAAAACATGATACTGACCTGAGCTTAGCTGCTTTGGATTACTCTGGTATCTAGATTGGTTATTCTGTTGCTGATTGGTGCCACCAGAGTGCTGTTGATGTCCTCCTTGGTTGTCCTGGCCGTGATGGCTAGATACTAAGCCACCGGACCCAAACCCGGCTCTTGACCCGCCTGGTCCTGAGCCGCCGGGCGGGCCACCATCATTGTTATGCCGTCGTAAGCTGTAGTCCTTGAATTTTTGCATAATGTGGCAATTACCCCACGTGTGACTCGCCGGTCTGTCGGGCCGAATGTGCTTCGGACAAGGTTTATTGAGCATCTCCTCCAAATTAAAAGGAGTCTTCCCCTTATTAAAAGGCTGCTTGAACTTCCTATTGCCCTTAGCACGATTGTTGCCGGTGCTGGCGTTGGCCACCAATTCTGACCCGCCTTCCGGGTTCTTCCTCTCGCCTTGGTTACCATTGCCTGCCACACCCTTGCCATTGCTATTCTTCTTACTCTGACCAGGCTTCTCCTCATCAAAGCTCGGATATTTCGTATTATCAGAGTCGGCGTATTTCGTGAGAGCCGCCATGAGCTCCCCCATGCCTTGACACGTGTGCTTGAGCCGACCGAGCTTCTGCTTCAAAGGCGTAAAGTGGCAATTCTTTTCCAGAATCAAGACCGCTTGAGCTGCCGTAATCTGCTCAGATGAGTGGATGATAGTCGAAACCCGCCGGACCCAGTGATGAGCCGACTCATTTTGCTACTGTACACAGTCATCCAAATCCATAACCGTCACGGGTTGCTTGCACGTTCCTTGAAAGTTTTTGATGAACTTCGCTTTTAACTCAGCCCAAGAACTGATGGTATTGGGTGGCAAACCCTTCAACCACATGCGAGATGGCCCTTCTAGCATCATAATAAAATATTTCACGCACACTGCATCATTGACGTCCAACATCTCCATGGCTATCTCATAGCTTTCAATCCAAGCCTCCGGGGGCAGGTCAGCAGTGTAATTTGGGACTTTGCAAGGGCCCTTGAAGTCCTTCGGTAGACGCTCGTTCCGTAGAGCCGACACCAAGCATGGTACTCCCACGGCCCTGGTGGTTACTCCTGCTCCAATTGAGACGGAAGGTGCTCGCTCTTGATGAGCCGCCGCCTCACGCTGTGCCCTCACCCGATCTACGAGCGCCTAGGCATCCAAAGCCACAAGGTCGTCTCGCGGCAGGCCCTGGTGCCAATCGCTGCTAGAAACTGCTGGCGACTCATAGCGTTGGCTGAAGCTACGGCTGGGGATGGGGGTTGAATGCACACGACTCCGGTTGTAGGTATACTTCTGTTGTTGGGCCATCGCCATTTGTAGGTATACTTCTATTGCTGGGAGCTGGCTCAACGATGTCGGTGCAGATGTCCGGCCCAGGTGTAGATCCGCCGACTTTGCCGATGAGGACATGGATTCCGTCGAAGGGAACCCGGAACCCGTACTCCATAGAGTCGGCCTCAGGACCCCAGCCGGCATCATCGATGTAGAGCTGGCCGCGGTGACTTTTGTTCATCCTTCCGATAACATATCCCTCGATCCCTGAAAGAGACCCCTTTGAGAACTCAACACCACCGAGCGCTAGCCCCACGGTGGGCGCCAACTGTCATGGTTTTGTCATGGCAGATGTCCGAGGACATAGATTCGAGGCCATCTCTAAGGTGATGGACTCAAAGGGGTTGGTTCGGACGAAGGACATGAGTTTACCCAGGTTCAGCCCCTCAAGAAGAGGTAAAAGCCTACGTCTTGCTTGTGTTGTATTGATTGGAGTATCGATTACAAGGGAGCAGACTCACTTGACCTAGTTCTCGATTAGTTGGTTTCTGTCTAAGTCGCCCCGGGTCTCGCCCTTATAAAGGAGGTCAAGACCACGGGTTACACAAGTCTCATACCGACTCTTAAAACGTGTTTGACTCTATCTCTATGTCGTCTTGCCTTTTTGAGAAAGCTGTCTTCGGGTGGCTTATCCACCCCTATCTTCATGCCCTCCTTGTCTGGGCCTCGCCTTGGCCCATCTTGGTAAGCCGCCATACGTCTAGGCTTATGTCTCGAGACCCATCCTTGGTCTGGCCCATGAGCCGCCAGGTATGACTCGGCCCCACCTGGGCGGGTCTCACCACGGGGTTATATCCCCAACATTAGGCCCCAGGTTGAATTGAGCTTACTCATTTCATCCTTCCATCTCTCTTGGTGGCGAGTCTCACTCATTATCACCTGAAAGTAAGATAAGATAACCCGCCGTGACGTCATACCGGATATATCAAAAAGATTCCCTGAAGATCGCAACGGATCTTTCCACTATTAAATTGATGGCCTGAAAATTGAGGTGTCCGTCTCGGTCAATCAACTTCTGTCGCCTCGATTTACGCGCCCGTTTCCACCTTTTACCTGTTAAATAGGACCGCAGAGGGAGGTTTTCATTTCTTCCTCCGCTCGTGCCTCTTATTCTTCCTCCCGACACAGTCGCTCCAAAGTTTCCTTGCTCCAGTGAGGCTTCCACTCCATCGTCATCCCAGGCCACTGCATCAACCTGATCGGACCAGAGCACCGCCCGCGCCCGTCTCATCGTCTCCGGTAAGGTTTTCTCCACTCCTAGATCTGCAGCTTTCGGCAGGATATTCATGGAGTTCCTCCGCCCGCTAGAACACGAACTCTTCGCAATGTCAGATAATATGTAGATCAGTGGACTTGATAATTCCCCTTTTTCCATTGCGGCAGATCGTAGGAATTCAGTATAGCACAACACAGATTTGTAGTTGCCCCTTTTCGCTGTCTTCAAACGCTGCTAGTTCCTCTGTTCGTCGCTAGGTTTAGAATAAACCATCCTTTTTCTCTGTTTTGTAGATCCATAATTATATAGATAACCTATGAAACCTAGCTTCCACACTTATTAACTTTTGCTTTGTTTCCTTGCGAATTAACCCGCCATTGAATTTTTGACTCTCGCTTAAATTGGTCCGGCGACTTAGCTTTAGAGAACTCAGATTTCATTAGTCGTCCGTAGTTATCTGTCACCTTCTAAATCGCCACACATTGTTACCTTGCAAAGCTTTAAGTCGCCACCATGCCTCGTGCGTCCAATTCTTGTAACTGGGTTGGGTCTGTCGTTATCGAAGAGTTTTTGAAGGACTTCGTAGACACAGGGTCCTTACCCGCCCAGCTCAAAATTCTTCCGAGACGTCCTTCATTTTTGTAAGTTGCGCCCTCAAGACATCGCCCAAACTCCGTCTCAAAAATATGCAACTTCCAAATTCTCTGTGAAGTTTACTTACAAGAAGAGCCGTCCATTGGTATTTTCCGTGAGTTTTTCTACGCCAACCGCCAGACGGAGGTAAAAGCTGGTCCAAGCTTAGATCTTGGCGGAATCTCAATTCAGAGAAGACGGGATGTGACCTTTCCGGCTGTTCGGATGCCAAGTCATCCCAAGGACTGGAATAAAACCTGGTTTTATTGCAAAGACACCTCTCTAGAGGGAGAGCACTGGGTTATCGTCCGACCCGGCTCAAGACTACATCCGAGCTCCATGACCGGCTGTCAGCCTATGAACGAGCGAAGTATGCTCTGGCTCACGCAAAAATCAAGGCCCTTATGGACAATGGTCTGACAGGGATGGATCTAACCCGTTGCTGGGTTTCTTGGAAAGTCCTGCCTCTGAGCCGGGGAAGCCGCCTCATGTGTGAGTATACGGGTGATGATAATGACCTCCTTTGCTTTAACCCTACCACGTTGTCAAAAGATAACATCATGGCCGCCATCAAAAGCCTTGTTCATGAATCCGAAGGATCTTGTTGCGCCATTGGGTTAGCACCTTTCTGCGCCGCAAACCTGGCCCCAGACATAAGGGCGACTCTCGATCTCCTTACTTCTGCATTAATTATCCATATATACTTTGCAATCTTTTGACCTCTTCTGACGGCTTTCACTTTCAGGCCAATTCTAGCTTCTGGAAAAAGAAATACATTCCTCCTCCAAAGAAATCAAACGAGAAGACCGACGGCCAAAAGAAGAAAACCACACCTCAAGAATAACTGACAACTTAGAGGTAGAACTTGACTCTCTTGGTCGTCTCTTCATGCACCTTATTGACAATAATAATTCTTAGGACGAAACAGAGACAAGCCACGCCAACGTTCCTGAGGTAACTTATGTTTCATTTGACTCAGAACATCTTGCACCACAAAAGATACGGCGGGTTGTCCGAAAGGTCCCACTTTCTCATCCTCTTGCTTACTTAGACCCCCACTTTCTTTTGAAAAAGCAACAGCAACTCTCCCGACGCTAGACCCGGAGCACCGGTTCTAACAACTTCATGGTCGGGTTATCTCACTCTCCGGCTCAATGGAAACATCCAGCTGAGGTATTTGTTTCACTTGGATTAAGTTTTTCAACCTTGCCTTTATGATTTGACCCTGTCTTATATTGCCTTAACAGTTTTCAGGAATCACCCCCTTCCTCGGGCGAATCTACAGCTACTACTCTTTCGCCCCTGAAAATCAACCCAGAGTACGTGCCTTCCATGCTTGCATTCCATCCTTTGTTAGCCGTAAAGTTTATACCATGACCTTTTGTGTTTTCTAGTGCTCAAGCGAAACAAAGGAAGACCGGCGGGTCTACCCTTGCTCCCAAGGCTCGAGAGCCGGAGCCTGCCAAGTCGGACTCTCCTGCAGTGCACGCTGATCCCTCTGCAACCTCCACGGATGCGCCTTAACAAGCTCTTCATTCTGCCGAGCCGGCGGCCCATGACATGATTCCTGAGAGTCCTCCGAGGACCAACTCTAAGCCGTTGAGCCCTTCAATAGCTATTGACGATTTGGTTACTCTGGACGCCACCATTACTGGTGCCTGCTTCCATACTCCTCAAGATCATGTGTTGACAAAGCACACTGAGAATCCTGAAGCCTCCGAGAAGCTGGACTTTGAACTCCCTACGCTGGAGAAGTTAACCGCTGATGAGCTGCATGCTGGCTATCTGAACTGCCTCTCCACCAGCCGGAACATGGAGCTCAAGCTTGTTAGCTTGATGAACAAAAAATACGAGGTACTCTTGCTCTCTTCTCCTTATACCCTTATGTAGCCCCCAAGAGCTGGTTTAGTATTTACCAATGGTAAACCGGGTCTTTGAGTCTTGTTATAAATAGAAATACTTAGCATGTAGCCCTCATTTATCGGCTTAAGACCTAAATATTGAGCCAATGTTTTAGTGCGTAAGTAATTTTTCAAAAATCCATCTGTAGCCCCCAAGGGTAGGCTTAACTTGATGAAAGATGAGCCGGGACTTTGGTATAGATAGATCAGAGAGCTAGATGTAGTCCCCTAGGGTCGGCTTAACTTTGATGAAGATGAGCCGGAACTTCCTTGTAAAATAGAGCAAAGGGCCATGTGTAGCTGTCACGCCCAAGATGCGTGCCTATCCATTTTAAGACACGACGGCCTCGCAAGGGATAGAGGCGCATCTTGTCGTTAGCAAGTATAGTATCATCACATCATACAATACTGAAAACATGAGTATACAAGATTGGCTTACACTCGCCACATTCTAAATTACAATTCACTCAGAGTTCAATCATCAAGATGAAGACAAGGTCCAACTACGGACAAAATCAAACGATAAAAAAACAGATGCAAATGATACTATCTCGCTATCCCAAAGATCACGACCATGGTCCTCTACTCATCCGGATAAGTCACATACATCCTGCCTCTTTCCTCATCATATTCCCACTGGAGCTGGGTAAGGTCATCCTGCACGAACTCATCTGATCCTGTACTTGATGTGTTGTAGAAAAACTGTGAGCCACAGGGACTCACCAATCATGCGCCCGGGTACCGAGACTATCCAAGCTTAAAGGTTGGGTCGGGGTAAATGTTTAGTTTGCAGCAGCACTAAGTATTTATGGTGGCTAACTTACACAACATGAAAATAAATATGAGTGGCCTACGATGAACGATCGAATCTAGTATGATCTCTATGAGATCCTGAACACTTATTTACGCCAATCATAACCCCACCGTGTTCTCTCTCGGAGCATGTTCACAAGCAGAGACGATCACGGTTACTCACACAGTTGGTGTATTTTAATTGGAATTTACTTCAAGTTTACTATAACCGGGTGTTAAAAAAATATCCAAGTAGCCACATAACCGCGGGCATGGCTTTCCGAAAGATTTAACACTGCATGGGGTGCTCCAACTAATCCATCACAAATTAACCACACCCGCGGGAATAGCCTGGACCGCAGATCTCACGATCATCATAGGTAATTCCAAAGGAATTCCAACACCTCGAGAAAACCCGAAGAAAGTTAGAGTCCACACACAAGACATTCGATAAAGGTAAAACGAATCCAGCATGACCTCCCGACGTGTCGATGAACCCGATAAGAGCCGCATATCTCATTCTCAGGACATGACGGATGAGCGATGGTTACCACGCGAATCACCGAGTTGCCCCGGGCAGCGTTAATAAGTTGCTCTGGGTTGGACCAACACTCATGCGGAGCACTGGCCCGGGGTTTGATTAAATTATCCACGGGGTTGCAAAACCCTATGCAAGTTTTATTAAGTTATAGCAAATGTAGTACCAATGTTGGGTCTTGCCAGACAAGTTTTAATCTCAACCGAATACACAAGGGGGTCCCCATAACAACCCCGAGCATGTTAGGAGCGCAAAATATAGAAAACATAACACCGGTAACAAGGAACTAATGGCGGTAACAGCGGAACAAATCACTTAGCAAAAGGCCAAGCCTTCCACCAATACCAAGATATATATGTGCATTAAATTAAACAACAGATAATATTGTGATATCCAAATCCATGTTATCACATGGAACAACCTGCACCTGCAACTAAGAATGCTATAAGAGGGGCTGAGCAGCGGTAACTTAGCCAATCAAAGGTTGGCTAGGATGTGGAGGTTAGAGGCTGTCATGGCAATTAGGAGTCTGATATCAAGTGGTAGGTAGTGCAATTGTAACGATAAGATCGAGAAACTAGCAAGCAAAAATAGTATCGGGATCCGGGTACGATCATCTTGCCCGTTGGTTCTTTAGTGGAACAAGTAGTGGGATCCTCGTAGTGGTACTCTCCTGGGTCCTCATACTCAGTATCAACACTCGCATCTACCCAACAGAAACAACAACAATAAACATCCAACCAAGGTGCTATGCACAACCAACAATAAACATTCATTTATGAAGATTTAAACATGGCAATTCAAAACTAGTCATGTTTCACATGCAAAGTTTGTATATTAGTGAACCTGGACAGAACCTCATGTTAAGTTATTTACACATGCATGAACATGGAAATTATGGATTCATCATGCAAAATCGATAGACATTCATATAAGGAACACAAGAAACGGAGTTACGGTTCTCACGATACGCTCACGACAAGGTACGGAAGCAAAACACAAGACCACCAAGCCATGGGCCAATTCTTGGCATTACAAGGTAGCCCCTGGTTAGTTGATGAAAAACCAACCACAATATACTCAAAATATATCAATTCCATGGATCATAGCTCCCACAAGTTACAAAACAATAAAACTCACAATCTGTCACAAAACAGCAACATAGCAACTTACTCAGCTCACAACTTGAGCTACAGGAATCCTACAGTCCAAAACAAGGCAATGACGGAACTACTGAACACACACATCAACTTATACAACTACACAATCATCAAAGGAGGCACACATCAATAAGCATGAAGCAATCAAGTTGACATGATGAAACAGTTTTCTAGGACTTGGTGAAAATTCCAGTTTTCTGGAATTTGAGATTATAAAGTAGCAAGTTGACAGCAGTAGTTAAATATGCTAGAGAGCTCCTATTGGCATGAAAATTAACAGAATAGTATAAGACAATATCTAATACAAATAACTAACACTAAGCATGAGCAAATTCACAACATGTTGATAGATGTCACCCACTCTACATGGCATAAAAAATAACAGCAGATTCTCATACTTGGTAGTTTTTAGCATGCTGAAATAGAAACATTAAGTTGGCTACTTAACATCATGTTAACCACTTATATGGGTGATTCTCATATTAAACAAAAATACCATGGCATACTAGACACAAAATACTAGCACTTCCTAGTTGACACATGTCCCAAAGCAAACATGGATTAAATCATGCAAAAATGACAAAATGACATCTCAGCTCAAATGACAGATTTAAGAACTTGCTCAAAAGTGAAATCTGAGAGTTGCAATGAGTTCATTGGCTCTTCCTACCCCAAAACCATGGGTCATACTCGTATGCCCATGTGAAACAACAAGGCATCAACAACTAGGAAAACCACCCACTACTATTCATGGCATAACTTACTCTAAAGGAAATGCACATAAAGAACATAAGCATATTGGCATCTAGCTAAGAATGGAAAGGAGCTAACAATTCCTACATAACAACCTAATCATCAAAGGGTTATGGCAAGTGGGAAAACCCACTAGTCCCCCCCCACACACAAGTGCACATGGCACTTCACTCACAACACAACTCATGTGTGTGGGTGGTAATCCACACACATATACATACATATATGCTCAATTCATATGTGCATATGCATATGTATATGAACACATTCACACACACACACCACAATCACTTGCATGTATAACACATAGACATACACACATGCACTCCCAACACACATACATACACTCAAGTTGATACACACACACTAAGCATACTCATGGCAAGCACTTTCATAGTGCACCACTCCACACATACAACAACCACATGCATATATACACTTGGGTATACACACGAAACACCCACATGTGTGTATGCATGAGCACACACACAACACACACAACACACACCACCTACACACTACACATGCACAATGCACATGTGCTCATCACAAGCACATACACACACACTATCTACCCAAATGAGAAGGGAAAAACAACCTGGAATGGCCCTACACACACATACATGTTGCAAGTAATAAAGCAAAAGAAAACACACAAAAAACAAAAGAGAAAAAGAAAGGGGGGGCAGCCTCGGGCTCGAACCGACGATCACTGGGTCGTTTCCCCCCGACGCTACCACTCAGGCACTTTGCTATGATTCGGTTTGTTAACAGGGTACGGGAGGCATTGCTCTAATACACACACACAACAGGTTACTGATGAAACTAAAGATATAATAGAGCACGACGGCAGAGCAACGGCGACGACCAAACGGCCGACTCCGATGACCATACGCGCGGCGAAGGCCCTGGCTGGACTCACTCCTACTACCCGCACACGCGCACAGACTCACAAGCACCTAATACCGGCGAGAACGCCACCGGTGATCGCGACAGAACGTCATGGCAGCATCTGCACACGACACTCATGACGGCGACCCAGACACGGAATCGGACGGGGCGGAGCGAAAACGGACCCCTACGGGGAGCAGGAACTCGCATGCAACGCCCAGAAGCATCATCTCGATGGTTCACTCATCGGAGACGAGGTCCAACAGCGGCGGAACGCTCCTAGCATGAACACGCACCTACACATGGCTAGCAAGCTCGGGATTCAGGCGAGGGGAAACGGGGAGCTCACCTAAACACGACCGCGTAGCCAATCGGGCTCGAGGACGCGCGACGACAGCGAATTGCCGTGGCGGAGGAGCTCGGCCGGAGGGGAAGAGCACGAAGCAGAGGTGCGGCCTTGGCGTCCCACGCGGATGCAGCGGACGTCGGGGAAGGAGATGGCGATGACGAACGATCCCGACTATCTCCGGCTCGAGGGGCTCGCCGGAGATGTTGCCGCAGCGACGAGCTCTCTCTCTTAGAATCTCACTGAACCCTCTCCAGACCCTTTGAACCTTACCTTGCCAGGGACAGGAGAGGAGGAGAGAAGGGGGGCGGCGGTGCAAGGAGGGAGAGGAACCCTAGGTGAATCAGCAAGCACACCGAGGGGCTATATAGGCGATGGGACAGACGGTGACGGCGGCGGAAAAGGCGAGGGCGACGCGGCTCCCTCTCTGAAGAATGACGGCAGAGATGACGGGAGCAAGTGGCCATCTGCTCACGCGGGCTGGGCCGCAGGAGAGACAGCCCACCTAGCTCTCTCTCTCAGAACAGAAACAGAGAAAGTTTTTTTCCTTTTTTATAAAACCAGCCACACAAAAATAAATCCCCAGAATTAGTGCAAAACAAAAATATTTTTGTAAAGGAAATAATGTGCACTATTTAATAAAATTAACAAGTTGATTTATTGAGAAAGTTGTTTTAATACTTTAATGAAAGGCAGCTCCTGTTTAATTAAAATACAATAACAACCAAACCCTAAACACAAAAGAATCCCACCCTAAATTCATAATAAGCAAAGGGCTGGCTCTGGAACATTTTTACATAATTTAAATGGCAACTTAAATCTGACTATAAAATAACATGGGAAATAAGACATATGATGGGTTTTTATTGGTGGAAAGAAAAGAGAGGGGAAGAAAGAGGATATTGCACACATGAGCTCCACCCACACCTAAACCAAATCAAAACACTCATATACGTGGTCACTTCACAACAAGACAAGACATGATGGATGCATGATGCATGATGCATGAATGCAAGAACAAGACAAGGATGACAAGTTGCAAAACATCATAAATCTCAAGGCACAAGGTTCATACAATAGGGTTACAATGCCGTAAAAGGAAGGGACAGCACTTGGGCTGTCACAACTCTCCCACACTACAAGAGGATCTCGACCCGAGATCTAGGAACGAAAGAAATCCAGAAATTTGGAACGGAGAAGGTCCTCGCGTTCCCAAGTAGCTTCTTTGTCAGAATGATGAGATCACTTCACATTGAGGAACTTGATAGACTTGTTGCGAGTCTTACGCTTAGTTTCTTCAAGAATTGCAACTGGATGCTCACGATAAGAGAGATCTTCTTGGAGATCGATGTCTTGGAGGTCAATGGTTCGCTTAGGAGTCTTGAAGCATTTCCGGAGCTAAGAAACATGGAAGACATCGTGCACATTTGTGAAATTTGGAGGAAGCTCTAGTTGATATGCAAGACCACCTCTCTTCCAACAACTTTGAAAGGACCAACAAAACGAGGAGCTAGCTTCCCTTTAATTCCAAACCGCTGAGTGAACTTCATGGGAGAGACTCTGAGATAGACTAGATCATCCACTTGGAAGGAAACATCCCGATGTTTGTTATCATAATAACTCTTCTGTCGGGACTGAGCTGCTTTGAGGTTCTTGCGAATGACATTGCACATTTCTTCTGCTTTAGTGATCATGTCATTGCCCAATATCTGACGCTCACCGGTTTCAGACCAGTTAAGCGGGGTATGACACTTTCTGCCATAGAGAATCTTGAAAGGGGCCTTGCCTGAACTAGCTTGAAAGCTATTGTTGTATGAGAATTCAGCATATGGGAGGTAGTCTTCCCACTTCATGCCGAACGAAATCACACAGTCTCTGAGCATATCTTCGAGGATCTGATTGGTTCTCTCAACTTGACCACTTGTCTGTGGATGAAACGCAGTGCTGAAACGGATCTTGGTACCCATAGCAGTCTGAAAGGACTCCCAAAACTTGGAAGTAAAGAGGCTTCCACGGTCAAAAGAGATGAATTGAGGAATACCATGCAAAGTCACTATCCTTGACGTATACAACTCTGCAAGCTGAGCTGCCGAGATAGATTCTTTGACTGGCAGGAAATGAGCAACTTTTGATAGCTTGTCGATAACCACAAAGATGTCATCGTTCCCTCTCTTGGACTTGGGAAACCCAGTGACGAAATCCATCTCCACGTGATCGAATTTCCACTCTGGGATAGGCAAAGGCTAAAGAAGACCTGCTGGACGTTGATGCTCCACCTTCACTCTGCGACAAACATCACACTCGTTCACAAACTGAGCAATTTCACGTTTCATGCGAGTCCACCAGAAGGTTTGCTTGAGATCCTGATACATCTTTGAACTGCATGGATGAATGGATAGAAGAGAATTATGTGCTTCATCCATGATAACCTTTCTGAGATCACCTTTTGGAACCACAAGACGGTCCTCAAAGAACAAGGTATCTTTGTCATCAACATGAAAGCACTTATACTTCGGAATGCTCTTGGCCACACCTTTCTTCACTTTCTTCACCATAGCGTCAATAAGCTGCGCTTGGTGAACCTGATCTTCTAGAGTTGGAGAAACTTGAAGATTGGCAAGAAATCCTTGCGGAATCATCTGAAGGTTGAGCTTGCGGAAGGCTTCACAAAGCTCGGGCTGAAGAGGCTTCAAGATTAGACCATTGCAGTATGCCTTATGGCTGAGCGCGTCTGCAATGACATTTGGTTTCCCAGGAGAATACTCAATGCTTGGGTTGAAGTCTTCAAGCATTTCCACCCAACGAGATTGCCGAAGATTGAGATTTGGTTGAGTGAAAATGTACTTCAAGCTCTTGTGATCGGTGTACACCTCAACTGGTCTACCGAACAACAAATGCCTCCAAGTCATTAGAGCATGCACAACTGCCGCCAACTCAAGATCATGAGTCAGGTAGTTCTTCTCGGCAGGCTTCAACTGGTGCGAGGTATAAGCAACAATCTTCTTGTCTTGCATGAGAACACTACCAAGACCTTGGAGAGAAGCATCACAGAAAACTTGGAAAGGCTTAGACTGCTCAAGAGGAACAAGAACTGGAGCTGAAGTCAGTCTCTGCTTGAGCGTATTGAACGCCACATCACACTCAGGAGACCAAACATACTTAACACTCTTCTGGAGGAGATTGGACAGAGGCTTGGCAATTTGAGAGAAGTTCTCCACGAATATTCTTCAATAACTTGCAAGCCTGAGGAAACTCCAAAGCTGCTTCACATTCTGAGGAGGTTCCCACTTCAATATTACCTCAACTTTCTCAGGGTGCACTTTAATTCCCTCGGCAGAGATGACATGCCCGAGGTACACCACTTCATTGATCCAGAACTCACACTTGGAAAACTTGGCATAGAATCGATGCTCTCTTAACTTGTCAAGCACAAGGCGGAGATGCTCTACATGCTCTTCTTCTGTCTCCGAGAAAACAAGGATATCATCCAGATAGACCAAGACGAATTCATTCTTGAAAGGAGAGAAAATGAAATTCATCATTCTTGACAAGGTTGGAGGAGCATTAGCAAGACCAAATGACATGACAGTGTACTCATAAGAGCCAAAACTCATCCTGAAAGCGGTCTTGGGAATGTCTTCTTCGCGAATGCGAATCTGATGATAACCCATGCGAAGATCAAGCTACGAGAAAACCTTGGCACATTTCAGTTGTTCAAACAACTCATTGATATTAGGGAGTGGGTATTTATTTCTGATTGTCTCCTTGTTCAATGGACGGTAGTCAACACAAAGACGATCCGTGGCATCTTTCTTCTTGACAAACAAAACACCAGAACCCCATGGAGAAGAACTTGGTCTGATCAGACCCAGACGTTCTTGCTCATCTAGCTGCTTCTTGAACTCTTTCAGCTCTTCGGGGCCAAGTTTATACAGGCGCTTGCCGACCGGTTCAGTTCTGGGCTCGAGATCAATCACGAACTCGACTGGCTGGTGCGGAGGCATTCCTCGCAACTCTTTTGGAAAGACATCTTCATACTCACAAACCACCGGAATTTGAGAAATCGCTGAGATTTCACCCTTCTCATTAAGAGCAAACAGACGGATTGTGTCATCGCGAGCCGCGAATATAATCACATCTTCTGAAGGATGAGTCAGCTTGACTTCTTTTGCTTGACAATCAACATAAGCCTTATTCATAGCCAGGAAGTCCATGCCCAGAATGAGATCAATATCAGAATTCCAAAGAACAATTGGAGAAGCCAGAAAAGAATAATTTCCCATCTTGATAGAAGCATCCGGAACAATCATATGCGAACTCATGCGCATCCCTGGAGAAACCACACGAAAAGGACTAGCTAAATGCTCCACTGAAAACTCATGCATAGTGATAAAAGGCTTGGATATGAATGAATGCGATGCACCAGTATCAAACAAAACTTTTGCAGGAAAATAATTAACTGAGAGATTACCCATAATCACATCATTGGACTGCTCTGCTTCAGCTGCATTCACCATATTCACCCGGACTGACTCGGGATTATGCTTCACCATAGCATTGCCTGGAGGCTTGACTGGAGGAGGAGGCAGAAGACGCGGCTGGTTGCACTTGTTGGCATAGTGACCCTTCTGGCCACACTTGTGACAAGTCACCTCAGAAAGCGAACGAACATTGCCTGGAGGAGGAACAAGAACAGCCTTGGATGCCTGGGGTCTCTACTGAAATCCTGGGTTGGGTGGGTGGGAAGAACCACGACCACCGAACTGCTTCTGCTACTGAGGAGGGTGAAACGGAAGAGGATTTGGCGCCCAATACTTCTACTGCTTGGGAACCATCTGAGAGCCAGAAGAAGAAGAATATGACTCCCTTGAACGCTTCTTGGGGTTCTCCAACTTGAGTTGAGCTGCTTCAACCTTCAAAGGCATGTTGTAGAACTGATCAAACTCACGAGGCTCTTGAAGAACTACACCTGGCAGAAGCTCATCCTTGAGACCACGTCTGAACTGATAGATCATAGCCTTGTCATCAGGAACATCTTGCTTGGCATAATGGGCTAGATTCTGGAACTCGACGTTGTACTGGTAGACATACTTGCTTCCCTGCTTCAGGTGCCTGAACTTCTCACGCATCTCCTCGACAAAGCTTGTCAGAATGTAATGAGCCCTGAAGTCACGACGGAAATTGTCGAGGATATACCCCGCAGTATGACCCGGCCTGACAACTCACAGGAGACCCGGCAAAGACATGACGTTTCATTGATGACCCGGCAGACGGGTCGCAGGATGACCAAGCCCAAGACCCGGCGGGTGAGCCGGCGCCTGGCGGCTCACAAGAGAAGGCCCGAAGAGAGAAGGATTACCTTAAAGGAAATAAGACCCGGAGTAGGATTCGCGAGAGGCTAGTCCTAATCCTACTCCTAGTAGGACTCTATTTGTAAGCTTACCCTCTCCACCTATATAAGGGGGGTAGAGCACCCCTAGAGGGGAGGAGGAGAAGTCCACAAGTTTAGACAACACAAGAGATTAGAGATAGACATATTAGAGGCTCTCATGATTAGAGGTAGCAATCAGCACCCTTGTAACCAAGAGATCTTCATCATCATCAATACCACACAAGCAGGACGTAGGCTTTTACCTCCATCAGAGGGGCCGAACCTGGGTAAAACTCCATGTCTCTCGATTCCGATCAACCCCTTCAAGCCGCCACATAGTTGCGTCTTTGCCCCAAACCTAAGTCCGTTCACCCGGACATCTGCCGTGATAAATCCACGACAGTTGGCGCCCACCGTGGGGCTGCACTTGGTGGTGTTGTGTTCTTGAAGGGATCTCTCCTAGGGATCGAGAAGCCTACGACTCGCCGGATCAACAAAAGCCAGCACGAAAGAATCTTCATCAACCCTAAACTCATCAGTTGGGATTAAAAGGCACACGGTCGGCTGGATGACGAAGGGCTAAGGATTCATATTCCAGTGTTAGCCGCATTAGCACAGGTTACATGGACACCTACAATTTTTCACCAATACGGACGTGAGGTTGATTATCAGTGGAGTCCTACGTGTACAAACAAAGCCAAGTTGTTTCTGAGAACAAAAAATCAGGTGGTATTTTTCATATCTATTTTTTCGTAGATATTGACCCATCCGAGAAAAATTACTCCATCTCTTGCAATATTTTTATGCAGGACTATTGTTCATGTGGCATGATACCGCGGAGTTAGAGCGCACACCGGCGTGTTGCATTGCTCGATGGACGCAAGGGAGTCGCCATCCCCGCAGACGATCTACATCAATTTGCCGGTACTGTGTGTGTTCACCCGCCAGTATGAGCCGCCGAATGAGTGCGACAAGCCACCGTACCTGCCTTATGGTCTTCACCAACAGACGCCATGGCCGTCTCTCACCACCGCGCCGGCTTACAACGCCGTGGCGTCTTTGACAACAGCATCGACTTACAATGTCACGGGTGTTCGCTATATCTACGTCAACCCAACAGCGGACGCATACACCGATGCGAGCCGCCCAATGGTGCGTGCAAGACGCCACCCACAGTTTGATCTACATCAATATATCGGTGTAGTGCTCATCGATATGAGCCGCCCGACGGACAGGCGCACAAGTCGCCGCCACTGCAATTTGGTTCACTTCAACAAATATCCGGGACAAACCATCGACCGGATCTTTGAAACAAATCATGCGGGATCATCTATAACCCGCCACGGCCAACCTCATCTTTCAATGGAGATTCTCAAGCCGCCTCTTCGAGTCAACTTAAGACTTGGGGGCTACAGACATGCTGAGACACATTTGGTCGTTTTCAACAAGAACCCCGAGTCTTTGCAAGGAAAGTCCAATTCTGGGGGCTATTATATTACTGACGGAAGATTAAACTTGCCCAAGAGGACAAACTGCCGTGATGCACCATTCAAACATAGGTGCCCGGATTTATTGGACCATCACTTGGAGCTGCTTTTGCTTCTTTATACAAGATGGCGGTTTACAAGATAGCGACTTACAAGAAGAGTTCAAAAATATTCCGGTTGATGTATCAACTGAGATCGGTGAACGGCGGCTTCTTACCTCCGGGTACAGCTTCTAACGCCTATTAGCCGGCCGTAGAGGCACAAAATTCCGGCTCAGGAAAATGAGTCGCGGCGAGGGCAGCTTCCTACCTTTAGCCGGTACATCTTCTAACGCCTATCCGAAGGCGCTTTGCGTCATAATTGCTGAAAAGGGGGCTTCTTACCGATGGGTACCGCTTCTAACACCCAATAGGCTGGCTTCATGCCAAATCTCCGGCTAAAAACATGCTTAGCCGCGGTTGTGAAGGGTTTTTATCGACGGGTATCTAACACCTAACAACCGGCGAACGGCAGCTTCCTACCTCCGGGTACAGCTTCTAACGCCTATTATCCAGGCTTTATGCCACAAAATTCCAGCTCAGGAAAATGAGTCGCGGTGAACGGCGGCTTCTTACCTCCGGGTATAGCTTCTAATGCCCATTAGCCAGCTGTAGAGGCACAAAATTCCGGCTCAGGAAAATGAGTCGCGGCGAGGGCGGCTTCCTACCTTCGGGTATAGCTTCTAACGCCTATCCGCCGGCTTTATGCCAAAAAATGTTGACAAGTTAACATTACATCATACATTACATCTTGCATCATACACGACATCATATATTTCATCATATCCACATGTCATGCCGGCTTATCAAGTCGGGTCAGAGCCAGATTATGAAAGAAGGAGCAATGTTTATAAGATCTCCGGGTTGTGCTTTTTCAAGCTGCCCTTACAGCAACACAGAACATATTCTTTCATGTTTTTTGCAGGTCTTGTTTATTAAAGATGAGCCGTCGTTATATTGCAAAGTTTATTATTCTTGAAGAACCGCCCTATCAGATATAATGTTGTGTCATCTAATTGGCTGGTCCTCGGATTTCTTCAATTATGCTCTGTAGTAATCTACAACACTCATGGATTTCCCCAAAATATATTTGCCGGGTTGCACCACAACCATGAGCAGGGATTTCATGTCATAGACAAAGGAATTATTTCAGGATATTCATTCCGGGTTATATTACAACCACGGTTAAGGATTCATCCAACAAATTGCGGTGAGTCATATTATTCTTACATAGTCCCAAGTCGCCGCAGGCAGATGACCCGGCACTTGGGGGCTACACTATTCAAAGCCAGTTTATATCAATTATGCAAGTCCCATGTCGCTGCAAGCACGCACCATGACACTTGGGGGCTAATGCAAGCTGGTTTTCGAATCATTACATCGTCAGCAAGACCATGTTATCTCAAGGAGATGAGCCGGCTTTTCTATATTTTTCTAAATTCCCAGCCCAGTAATTCTTACTGACCCGGCACTTGGGGACTACACCGCTCAGATCAATTTTTCAAAGTCCCAAGTCGCTACAGGCATGCGGCCTGGCACTTGGGGGCTACAGTATTCAGCTGTTTAAACAGATTATGAGGTTCAAATGGAAGACTCGGTGCATCACATTCTACTGAGCCGACCCTTGAGGGCTACACCCGCTGAAGCTTTCTGATGAGCCGACCCTTGGGGGCTACACCCGCCGAAGTTTCATAAGGTATAAGATAGTTATAAGACCCAGGTTGCTACAGGCAGGTCAACCCGGCCCTTGGGGGCTACATAGTCCAAAATATTATTGCAAAGCACCAAGTTATCATGGATTATCTTGGAGCTTGGTGGCTACAGGTAATATGGACATATCAAAACTCTTGAGGAGATTTTCAATATATTAAGTATGGAGTTCAGTTGTTAGATCTGGCGTCACCAACACTTATGACCCGGTGTTATCAAAAGATCATAACCCGCCAGATTTTATAAGCCGCCCTGCTTCACAACAATGGAAGTCCGGTTTACATCAGATGGGTTTTTCATCCCAATTTTTATCAAGTCAGCTGGATTCTAGTTGTTTGACCCAGCGTCACCAACGATAATGACCCAGCGTCATCAGCGATAATGACAAGGCATCATCAATGATTATGACCCGGAGGAGATGACCCGCCAAGAGTAGTGGAAGCCGACTCAGTGGTATATGGGTGCTCTATTCTCAATATTTTTCAAAGGACATTGACAAGCAAGATGATTATCAAGACGATTTTCATGACCCGGATTTCTGAGGAGCCATTTTATTAGCTGGCCAAAGGAGCAAGCCGGCCACTTAACATATTTGTTAATCTTATTTCAGGAGGTTACCATGAATAAATTCAAGCTAACCTGGGGGCTAATGTCGGGGATATACCCCGCGGTATGACCCGGCCTGACGACTCACAGGAGACCCGGCAAAGACATGACGTTTCATTGATGACCCGGTAGACGGGTCGTAGGATGACCAAGCCCAAGACCTGGCGGGTGAGTCGGCGCCTGGCGGCTCACAAGAGAAGGCCCAAAGAGAGAAGGATTCCCTTAAAGGAAATAAGACCCGGAGTAGGATTCGCGAGAGGCTAGTCCTAATCCTACTCCTAGTAGGACTCTATTCGTAAGCTTACCCTCTCCACCTATATAAGGGGGGTAGATCACCCCTAGAGGGGAGGAGGAGAAGTCCACAAGTTTAGACAACACAAGAGATTAGAGACACAAAGATTAGAGGCTCTCGTGATTAGAGGTAGCAATTGGCACCCTTGTAACCAAGAGATCTTCATCATCATCAATACCAGACAAGCAGGACGTAGGCTTTTACCTCCATCGGAGGGGCCGAACCTGGGTAAAACTCCGTGTCTCTCGATTCCGATCAACCCCTTCAAGCCGCCACATAGTTGCGTCTTTGCCCTGAACCTAAGTCTGCTCACCCAGACATCTGCCGTGATAAATCCATGATAGAAACCATCCCAAGTAACAACACGATCGCCCCTGGAATCCTTGTACTGCTACCACCAATCAGCTGCTTGACCCTTGAGCTGGAACGATGCAAATCTGACAAAGTCCTCTGGCCTGGCATTGTTGCACTCAAAATGCTTACTCATATCACGAAGCCAATCATCAGCATCAAGAGGTTGCTCACAACAGGTGAAAGACTTGGGCTGGTTGGCAAGGAACTGACTGAGCGTTGCAAAGTGAGGCTGATTCTGAAAATTCCCTTGAAAACCTTGCTGACCCTGCTCCCTTTCTTGCAACAGTCTGAGCAACATCTGAGTGTTCACATTGGTTGCGGCCATCACAGCTTGCCAAGCTTCTGGAGGAGGAGGCGGACTAGGTGGTGGCGGTGGCGGTGGTGGAACATCAGACTGCTCCTCACCATGACCCGGATTGTTGCGAGTTGGTGGAGCCATCCTGAAGATGGACAAAACGCATCAGCACCTCGTTGATAAGATGAATTCAAAGCTAAATCAAATGCTTGAAAGAAATTGAACAAATAACTACATAGCCTTCCTACTGAAAAAATAGTAAGAATGCTTCTTCGGTTCATGATAACATCATCAGATATAACAAGCCACTTGCAATAACACAAAATTATTGGGCTAAGTGCTCGGAACAAATGTACTTGCCCACATACATCTGAAGAAGATGATCCTAGATGACTACAAGATTTACCACCTATGAACTTTCGAAAACTTTTTGGTTATGCAATCCGGTGTGGGGGATACAAGGAGGAAATATCTCACACAACTAACAATCCTACACCCCAACTGTATCCATCCTTCAACACATAACCAGAGGCTTTTGCAAACTCATCTAATCTCGAATCCTCGAACTCACAACGATACTAAACCATGGTGGTACCCCGGACGCCTCCCCAGTACTGGGTGACTCCGACCTTATCTCACCATGATAAGTATTGAAGTAATTTCGAACACTCTCCGTCCTGAGATATCAAGGAAGCTGAATGATAACGATGTGCCAACATCCCCTGGAGCTCGACTCCCTGGAAGAAATCAAGTCAGACAGGAGGCACCAAGACAGAACCCTGTCACATCGGTATCATATAGACTTCAAAATACCGCGTGATCCTAAAAAAAATTTGAGCGAGAAGAGGAGTAGATTCAAAATTCCTAAGTCGTAAACCACACCAGAGCAAAGAAGAGGAGTAAAAAGAATCCTACTCTCTGATATAACTAGACTCCAAATAGTTTTCACTAGACACAACTCAGCTAAGTTCGAACAAGCAAAGGCTCCTATGGTTGTATGGCTCTGATACCAACTTGTCATGCCCAAGATGCGCGCCTATCCATTTTAAGACACGAGGGCCTCTTAAGGGATAGAGGCGCATCTTGCTGTTAGCAAGTATAGTATCATCACATCATACAATACTGAAAACATGAGTATACAAGATTGGCTTACACTCGCCACATGCTAAATTACAATTCACTCAGAGTTCAATCATCAAGATGAAGACAGGGTCCGACTACGGACGAAATCAAATGATAAAAAAACATATGCAAATGATACTATCTCGCTATCCCAAAGATCACGACCATGGTCCTCTACTCATCCGGATAAGTCACATACATCCTGCCTCTTTCCTCATCATATTCCCACTAGAGCTGGGTAAGGTCATCCTGCACGAACTCATCTGACCCTGTACCTGAAGTATTGTAGAAAAACTGTGAGCCACAAGGACTCAGCAATCATGCGCCCAAGTACCGAGACTATCCAAGCTTAAAGGTTGGGTTGGGGTGAATGTTTAGTTTGCAGCAGCACTAAGCATTTATGGTGGCTAACTTACGCAACATGAAAATAAATATGAGTGGCCTACGATGAACGATCGAATCTAGTATGGTCTCTATGAGATCTTGAACACTTACTTATGTCAATCATAACCCCACCGTGTTCTCTCTCGGAGCATGTTCATGAGCAGAGACGATCACGGTTACTCACACAGTTGGTGTATTTTAATGGGAATTTACTTCAAGATTACTATAACCAGGTGTTAAAAAATATCCAAGTTGCCACATAACCGCGGGCATGGCTTTCCGAAAGATTTAACACTGCATGGAGTGCTCCAACTAATCCATCACAAATTAACCACACTCCGCGGGAATAGCCTCGACCGCGGATCTCGTGATCATCATAGGTAATTCCAAATGAATTCCAACACCTCAAGAAAACCCGAAGAAAGTTAGAGTCCACACGCAAGACATTCGATAAAGGTAAAACGAATCCAGCAAGACCTCCCGACGTGTCGACAAACCCGATAAGAGCCATGTATCTCATTCTCAGGACACGATGGATGAGCGATGGTTACCACGCCAATCATCGAGTTTCCCCGGGCGGCGTTAATAAGCTGCTCTGGGTTGGACCAACACTCATGCGGAGCACTGGCCCAAGGGTTGATTAAATTATCCACAGGGTTGCAAAGCCCTATGCAAGTTTTATTAAGTTATAGCAAATGTAGTACCAATGTTGGGTCTTGCCAAACAAGTTTTAATCTCAACCGAATAAACAAGGGGGTCCCCATAACAACCCCGAGCATGTTAGGAGCGCAAAATATGGAAAACATAACACCGGTAACAAGGAACTAATGGCGGTAACAGCGGAACAAATCACTTAGCAAAAGGCCAAGCCTTCCACCAATACCAAGATATATATGTGCATTAAATTAAACAACAGATAATATTGTGATATCCAAATCCTTGTTATCACATGGAACAACCTGCACCTGCAACTAAGAATGCTATAAGAGGGGTTGAGCAACGGTAACTTAGCCAATCAAAGGTTTGCTAGGATGTGGAGGTTAGAGGCTATCATGGCAATTAGGTGGCTGATATCAAGTGGTAGGTAGCGCAATTGTAACGATAAGAGCAAGAAACTAGCAAGCAAAAATAGTATCGGGATCCGGGTACGATCAACTTGCCCGTTGGTTCTTCAGTGGAACAAGTAGCGGGATCCTCGTAGTGGTACTCTCCTGGGTCCTCGTACTCAGTATCAACACTCACGTCTACCCAAGAAAAACATAAACAATAAACATCCAACCAAGGTGCTATGCACAACCAACATGATGCATGATTCATTTATGAAGATTTAAACATGGCAATTCAAAACTAGTCATGTTTCACATGCAAAGTTTGTATATTAGTGAACCTGGACAGAACCTCATGTTAAGTTATTTAGACATGCATGAACATGGCAATATGGATTCATCATGCAAAATCGATAGAAATGCATATAAGGAACGCAAGAAACGGAGTTACGGTTCTCACGATACGCTCACGACAAGGTACGGAAGCAAAACACAAGACCACCAAGCCATGGGCTAATTCTTGGCATTCCAAGGTAGCCACTGGTTAGGTGATGAAAAACCAACCACAATAGACTCAAAAATCAATCAATTCCATGGAGCATAGCTCCAACAAGTCAAAAAACAATAAAACTCACAATCTGACACAAAACAGCAACATAGCAACTTACTCAGCTCACAACTTGAGCTACAGGAATCCTACAGTCCCAAACAAGGCATTGACAGAATCTACTGAACACACGCATCAACTTATCCAACTACACAATCAGCCAAGTAGGCACACATCAATAAGCATTAAGCAATCAAGTTGACATGATGAAACAGTTTTCTGGGACTTAGTGAAAATTCCAGTTTTCTAGAATCAGAGATTATAAAGTAGCAAGTTGACAGCAGTAGTTAAATATGCTAGAGAGCTCCTATTGGCATGAAAATTAACAGGATGGTATAAGACAATATCTACAACAAATAACTAACAATGAGAATGAGCAAATTCACAACATGTTGATAGATGTCACCCACTCTACATGGCATAAAAAATAACAGCAGATTCTCAGACTTTGTAGTTTTTAGCATGCTGAAACAGAAACATTAAGTTGGCTACTTAACAGCATGTTTCCCACTTATATGGGTGATTCTCATATTAAACAAAAATACCATGGCATACTAGACACAAAATACTAGCACTTCCTAGTTGGCACATGTCCCAAAGCAAACATGGATTAAATCATGCAAAAATGACAAAATGGCATCTCAGCTCAAGTGATAGATTTAAGAACTTGCTCAAAAGTGAAATCTAAGAGTTCCAATGAGTTCAATGGCTCTTCCTACACCAAAACCATGGGTCATAATCGTATGCCCATGTGAAACAACAAGGCACCAACAACTAGCAAAACCACCCACTACTATTCATGGCATAACTTACTCTAAAGGAAATGCATATAAAGGACATAAGCATATTGTCATCTATCTAAGAATGGAAAGGAGCTAACAATTCCTACATAACAGCCTAATCATAAAAGGGGTATGGCAAGTGGGAAAACCCACTAGTCCCCCCCCCACACACACACAAGTGCACATGCCACTTCACTCACAACACAACTCATGTGTGTGGGTGGCCATCCACACACATATACATACATATATGCTCAATGCATATGTGCATATGCATATGTAGATGAACACACTCACACACACACCACAATCACTTGCATGTATACCACATAGACATACACACATGCACTCCCAACACACATACATACACTCAAGTTGATACACACACTAAGCATACTCATGGCAAGCACTTTCATAGTGCACCACACCACACATACAACAACCACATGCATATATACACTTGGGTATACACACACACACTAGCACACACACACAACACCCACATGTGTGTATGCATGAGCACACACACAACACACACAACACACACCACCTACACACTACACATGCAAAATGCACATGTGCTCATCACAAGCACATACACACACACACTATCTACCCAAATGAGAAGGGGAAAAACCCTGGAATGGGCCTACACACACATACATGTTGCAAGTAATAAAGCAAAAGAAAACACACAAAAAACAAAAGAGAAAAAGAAAGGGGGGAGCCTCGGGCTCGAACCCACGACCACTGGGTCGTTTTCCCCCGGCGCTACCACTCTGCTACTATTCGGTTTGTTAACAGGGTAGGGGAGGCACTGCTCTAATACACACACACAACAGCTTACTGACGAAACTGAAGATACAACATAGCATGGCGGCAGAGAACCGGCGACGACCAAATGGCCGACTCCGATGACCATACGCGCGGCGGAGGCCCTGGCTGGACTCACTCCTACTACCCGCACACGCGCACACACTCACAAGCACCTAACACCGGCGAGAACGCCACCGGTAATGATGACAGAACGTCACGGCGGCATCTGCACACGACACTCACGACGACGACCCAGACACGGAATCGGACGGGGCAGAGTGAAAACGGACCCCCGCGGGGAGCAGGAACTTGCACGCAACGCCCGGAAGCATCAGCTCGACGGTGCACTCGTCGGAGACAAGGTCCGACGGCGGCGGAACTCTCCTAGCATGAACACGCACCTACACATGGCTAGCAAGCTCGGGATCGGGCGAGGGGAAACGGGGAGCTCACCTAAACATGACCGCGCGGCCAATCGGGCTCGAAGACGCGCGACGACGGCAAATTGCTGTGATGGAGGAGCTCGGCCGGAGGGGAAGAAGATGAAGCAGAGGCGCGGCCTTGGTGTCCCACGCGGATGCAGCGGACGTCGGGGAAGCAGATGGCGATGACGACATGATCCCGATGATCTCCGGCTCGAGGGGCTCGCCGGAGAAGCTGCCGCGGCAATGAGCTCTCTCTCTCAGAATCTCACTGAACCCTCTCTAGACTCTCTGAACCTTACCTTGCCGGTGACAGGAGAGGAGGAGAGAAGGGGGCGGTGGCGCAAGGAGGGAGAGGAACCCTAGGGGAATCGGCACGCACGCCGAGGGGCTATATAGGCGATGGGACAGACGACGACGACGACGGAAAAGGCAACGGTGATGCGGCTCCCTCTCTGAAGATTGACGGCAGAGACGACGGGAGCAGGTGGTCGTCTGCTCACGCGGGCTGGGCCGTGGGAGAGACAGCCCACCTGGCTCTCTCTCTCTCAGAAAAGAAACATAGAAAGGTTTTTTTTTCCTTTTTTATAAAACCAGCCACACAAAAATAAATCCCCAGAATAAAATAAAATGTTTTAGTGCAAAACAAAAATATTTTTGTAAAGGAAATAATGTGCACTATTTAATAAAATTAACAAGTTGATTTATTGAGCAAGTTGTTTTAATACTTTAATAAAAGGCAGATCCTGTTTAATTAAAATACAATAACAACCAAACCCCAAACACAAAAGAATCCCACCCTAAATTCATAACAAGCAAAGGGCTAGCTCTTGAACATTTTTAAATAATTTAAATGGCAACTTAAATCTGATTATAAAATAACATGGGAAATAAGACATATGATGGGGTTTTATTGATGGAAAGAAAAGAGAGGGGAAGAAAGAGGAGATTGTACACATGAGCTCCACCCACACCTAAACCAAATCAAAACACTCATATACATGGTCACTTCACAAAAGACAAGACATGATGGATCCATGATGCATGATGCATGAATGCAAGAACAAGACAAGGATGACAAGTTGCAAAACATCATAAATCTCATGGCACAAGGTTCATACAACAGGGTTACAATGCCATAAAAGGAAGGGACAACACTTGGGCTGTCATAGTAGCCCCCAAGGGCCGGCTTAACTTTGATGAAGATGAGCCGGAACTTCCTTGTAAATAGAGCAAAGAGCCATGTGTAGCCCCCAAGGGCCGACTTAACTTTGATGAAGATGAGCTGGAACTTCCTTGTAGCCTTGGAGATCCGATAGACATTAGCCCCCAAGTGTCAAGCATATTGCTTGCAATCTGCTTGAGACTTGCTTTATATTATCTTAATTTTCATCATCTGGTAATATGCTATCCTGGCGACTTAGCCCACATTTTGCTTTGTTATGTGTCCCAGGAAGCGTTAAACGAGGCCGAGTCTGAAGTGACCGGCTTAAGGAGTAGTTTGGCCACCCAGCAAGCCGCTCGAGGCGAGGCAGACGAGAAGTGCCGGCTCGCCATCGAAAAACTTTCTAAAGTTAAAGCTGACTTCACCACCTTCAAGAAATCTGCTGAGACGGAACAAACCGCCCTGGCCCAACGAGCAGACGATGCTGACCAGCGGCTCGTGGTTGTGTCTGATGAGTTACACGCCTTGAAGCGCCACATTGCGAAGATGTCTGCCGCCATCTTTGGTAAGTAATAAATACTTAGCCAATACTCTTGTGTGAATACTTATACCAGCAACTTATAACCTAAAATATGTCTTATGCAGGTCCAAGGAGCCGTCAGCTTGCTACGGATAACTTGTTGCCATTGAAATCCATCTATACTTTAACATAGCAACTGTATTGCGGAGCTCTCTGCACAATCAAGGCGGTGCTCTATAAAGATAGTATTCCCCCAACTATGAAGGGAGTCATAGAGTTGCTATCCACCCTGGCCAAACAAATCCAGGAGCTCAAAAAATCAACCGCCAGAAAAGGAGCCATCGCAGCCATAAGCCGGGCTTTAGCTTTCGCCCTAGAGCTGACTCCTAAAGACATGATGGACGGGTTTCCATCAAAGAAGGATGATGGCTCAGAGTTCACGGAGGCTAACTATGCTCATTGCATGAAGGCTTCCAGAGTCCTCGCGTCAGTGTTAATAGAAGAAGTGGACTTGTCAACATACGAGGTGGCTTACAATGCCGAGAAGAAGAGAGTACATGGCCCAACCTTTGAAGCCAAGGACTTAACGCCTGCATGCCGTAAGCACCCCTTTACTCCTGACCTTGACCCGTCCCCCCTCTTTGAAGAGGAAAACTTTGCGGCTTTAACAAACTGCAACTGGGACGTGGACAATCTCCAGATCATTGAGGTCGAAGACCCATCGTAGGGTGACCCGCCATCCAACTGACGACCTTGGTAACGCCATGGATAATCCGGCCTTGTGACCCTCCATAGGGCGGTGTAAAAAACTTGAAGTCCTCACTTTTGAGCTCCGCAGAGAGCTTTGTAATAGGCTTGTAGTAAACTTTGTCTTGCCTGAACTGTGCCATCGTGCACATATGAAATCGTCCGGCTTAACATATTACATCTGCCTTGTGCCTTCAACACATACCAGTTGTGGCGGCTCTTGGTAATTAACCAACCTACGAGAATAGACTAATATTCACATTGTCATGAGGACGGCTTAAGATAGCGCCACCCAAAGATGCTATATCTTTCCTGACTTGCTCTTTTTTTAACTCATGTGCCGGTTCTTCTGGGTTGACTCGCCACTTAAAACTCCTTAGCAGTATAGGGTCTCTATTGAGATTGGTCGTCAATTCCTTTCAGCGGCTCAGGGTCTCTAAGCGAGATTAACTGACAGGAGGTGTGACATCCCAAAAAAGACTTGGCGGGCCATGAGTACCCTGGTAACCCATAAACTGCCTCTCACGTGACATAAATCCATCGTTTTAACCTTAAACAGTGCAGGGTCCTTAAAGGATTAACTGTCTAGGAGTGCGAACGGGCCACAAAGCGGAGAGTCGGCAGTAGATGGGAGAGTTTATCCTTGCTTTCCATAAGCTGGCCCTCACGTGACAAGAGCCGCCGTTTAACCTTGAACCGGTACAGGGTCTCTATCGAGATTGGTCGTTAATTTCTTTGAGCCTGCTCAGGGTCTCTAGGCGAGATTAACTAGTAAGAGTTCGGCGGGTCACCTAGCGGAGCAGCATCAGCTTACAGGTAGGTTTAACCCTATTTGGCTTAAGAGCCGATCAAGAGGGTGTGTAAGCTAAACCCGGTGGGTTGGAAGCCCCAAAGTGACCTTTGTTGACGGAGTCAACTGTTTGGCTTAAGAGACGACCAATAGGGTGTGATAACCTAAACCTAGTGGGTCGGAAGCACCCTGGACGATCATGTTGATGGGGTCAACTATTTGGCTTGAGAGCCGATCAATAGGGTGTGATAAGCTAAACCCGGTGGGTTGGAAGCCCCCTGATTGACCTTTTTGCACAAACTGAGATATGCGAAACGGCAGAGGCCCCGGCTTGCAGGGATGCCAACTTTATTCATATATATATATATGATATGTACAATGAAGGTGTACAATCTCAAGTCTTGACAACTTAAGTGTAGTAAGGCCGTAGATGCGCTATGTTCCACGGCCGGCGGGTCTCCTGCCCAAAAGTGCTTGAGTCGTCTTGAATGTCAATGAGGTAATACGACCCATTGTTGAGATTTCTGCTGACCATGAAAGGCCCTTCCCATGGAGAGGATAACTTGTGTGAATCTGTCTGATCTTGAATCAACCGCAACACTAAGTCGCCTTCCTAAAATGTCTGGGTCTTGACCTTGCGGCTATGATAGCGACGCGGGTCTTGCTGATAAATCGCCGATCGAGCCGCCGCCAGATCACGTTCTTCCTCCAAGGCATCCAACGCGTCTTGATGTGTCGTTTCATTGTCCGCCTCAACGTAAGCCGCCACTCGTGGCGAGTCATGACAGATATCGCTTGGTAACACGGCTTCTGCACCGTAAACCATGAAGAAAGGTGTATAACCTGTTGATCTGTTGGGGGTGGTTTTGATGCTCCATAAGACGGACGGCAACTCCTCTACCCAACAACCCAGCGTTCGCTGCAAAGGAACCATAAGTTGGGGCTTGATACCTCTCAAGATTTCTTGGTTAGCGCACTCTGCCTGACCGTTTGACTGTGGATGAGCAACCACAGAAACATCAAGTCTGATGTGTTCACTTTCACAGAACTCTTGCATATCCCCCTTGGATAGGTTCGTAGCATTATCTGTGATGATACTGTGAGGGTAACCAAAACGGTAGAGCAGCTTCTTAATAAACTGAGCCGCCGTAGCCGCGTCACACTTGCCAACCGGCTCAGCTTCTACCCACTTGCTAAATTTGTCAACCGCCACCAAGAGGTGGGTCTTCTTGTCCTTGGATCTCTTGAAAGGCCTGACCATATCAAGCCCCCAGACTGCAAACGACCAAGTAATTGGGATCATGCGCAACTCTTGAGCCGGCACATGAGCACGCCGGCCAAACTTTTGACATCCATCGCACTTGCGGACCAAGTCTTCCACATCCTTATGAGCCATCAGCCAAAAGAAGCCATGTCGAAAGGCCTTGGCCACCAGAGATTTTGAGCCGGCGTGATGACCACAATCACCAGCATGAATTTCATTCAAGATTTCCTTGCCCTCTTCAGGTGAAACACAACATTGAAACACGACAGTGACGCTGTAGCTCACCATTGACTGTCGTCATAGATTTAGACTGCCTGGTGATCTGTCTGGCAAGATATTCATCATCAGGTAACTCGCCGCGAGTCAAGTACGCCAAATAAGGCATAGTCCAATCAGGAATTGCATGTAGAGCCGCCACCAGTTGTCCCTCCAGGTCAGGAATAGCCAAGTCTTTCTCCGAAGGTAACTTAACTGACAGGTGATGTGGCACATCCAAGAAAATGTTAGGCGGCAATGGCTTTTGTTGAGAACCCAACCTTGACAGGGCGCCAGCCGCCTCATTCCTGTGACGATCAATATGATCCACCTGATAACCCTTGAAGTGTCCAGCGATGACATCCACCGCCTAACGATAAGCCGCCATACATGGGTCCTTGGAGTCCCAAGTGCCTGAAACTTGCTAGGCTACGAGATCTGAGTCGCCGAGACATCGAACCCGGCTTAGGTTCATCTCCTTAGCCACCCTGAGGCCATGAAGCAGAGTCTCGTACTCAGCTGCATTGTTAGTACAAGGAAACATCAACCTTAGCACATAACAGAACTTATCACCTTTGGGGAAAGCTAAGACAACCCCTGCCCCTAATCCTTCCAGTTGCCTGGATCCATCAAAGTGGATTGTCCAAGGCTTTTCCTCGGGAGCCTAACACTCAGTCCAGTCGTCAATGAAATGTACCAAGGCTTGTGACTTGACCGCCGTGCGAGGCACATATTTCAAATTGAGAGGTCCAAGCTCCAATGCCCACTTATCGATCCTGCCAATGGCTTCTCTATTTTGAATTATATCCCCCAACATGGCAGAGCTAACCACCGTAATCTGGTGCCCCAGGAAATAGTGCTTTAGCTTGCGATTGGTCATGAACGCCCCATACACCAGCTTCTGCCGATGTGGATACCTCTGCTTGGATTCTGTCAGGACCTCACTGATATAGTAAAGCGGCCTCTGAACTGGATATTCCTTCCCTGCCTCCTTACGCTCAACAACGATTGCGGCGCTGACAGCCCTGTTATTAGCCGCCGCGTATAAGAGCAAAGGTTCCTTCTCAACCGGAGCGGCTAAGACTGGTGGCTCAATGAGCTGTCTCTTAAGCGCCTCAAATGCTTCACCCGCCGCCGTACTCCAGACAAAGTTGTCCGTCTTTTTCATCATCTGGTACAAAGGGATGGCCTTTTCACCAAGGCGGCTTATAAATCGGCTTCACGCAGCAATCCATCCCGCCAGGCGCTGAACATCATTGATGCATGCCGCCTCAGACAGGGAGGTGATAGCCTTGATTTTATCCGGGTTAGCCTCAATGCCATGCTCAGATATTAGAAATCCCAAGAGCTTGCCCGCCGGAACGCCAAAGACACACTTAGCCAGGTTAAGCATCATCCTGTAGACCCGTCAGTTGTCGAAAGTCTCCTTCAGGTCGTCAAGCAGAGTCTCCTTCTTCCTTGAATTGATCACAATATCATCCACATATGCATGAACGTCGCGCCCGATTTGGCTGTGAAGACAATTCTGTACACAATGCTGGTAAGTCGCCTAGGCACTCTTGAGCCTGAAAGGCATAGACACATAGCAGAAAGCACCAAAAGGCATGATGAAAGCCGTCTTTTCTTGGTCCTTGACTGCCATCTTGATCTAATGATAACCAGAATAAGCATCTAGGAAGCATAAACTCTCACAACCCACCGTTGCATCACCGATCTGGTCAATACGAGGGAGAGCAAACGGGTCAACCGGACAGGCCTTGTTAAGATCCGTGCAGTCCACACACATACGCCACGTGTCGTTTTTCTTGAGTACTAGCACCGGTTTAGCGAGCCACTCCGGGTGAAAGACCTCGATGATGAAACCCGCCGCTAGAAGCCGGGCTACCTCTTCCCCAATGGCATTGTGTCTCTCCTCATTGAACCGCCATAGAAACTGCTTGACTGGTTTAAACTTAGGATCCACATTAAGGTGGTGCTCAGCGAACTCTCTTAGTACACCCGGCATGTCAGAAGGTTTCCATGCGAAGATGTCTCGATTCTCATGGATGAATTCGATAAGCGCGCTTTCCTATTTGGGATCCATATTAGCCCCGATAGTGAACTGCTGAGATGAGTCACCCGGAGTGAAATCCACCAATTTGGTATCATCCGCCGAAAATTTGAGGGGCGGATCAACCTCTGTGGTGGGCTTTTTCAGCGGAGTCATGTCCTCCGGGTCAAAATTTTCCTTGAAAAACTTGAGCTCCGCCTCAGCACAACTAGACTCTGCATAAGCCGCATCTCCTTCCTCACACTCAATAGCCGTCTCTCGATCACCATGCACCGTAATCGTACCCTTTAGGCCCGGCATCTTGAGCTACAAGTACACATAACAAGGCCTAGCCATGAATTTGGCGTAAGACGGACGTCCAAACAGAGCATGGTACGGACTTTTGATCTTGACCACCTCAAAACACAAGGTCTCCACCCTGTAGTTGTGTTCGTCACCGAAGGCGACTTCCAAAGAGATCCTCCCCACTGGATAAGCTGACTTGCCAGGCACCACGCGGTGAAGAACTGTTGAGGACGGCTTAAGATACTTATCAAGCAACTGCATCTAGCGAAAAGTGTTGTAGTACAAAATATTGATGCTACTGCCACCATCCATAAGCACCTTAGTAAACACATAGCCTCCAACTTGGGGAGCAACTACCAACGCCAGCCGTCCTGGGTCATCAACACGTCGCGGGTGATCCTCCCGGCTCTAGGTTATATCATACTCAGACCACTTCAAATTTTGTGGTAGAGCTGGCGTGATCGCATTAACCGCCTGCTTGCGCAACTTCTGATCTCGCCTGTCAAGGCTGGTCGTAAAAACATGATACTGACCCGAGCTGAGCTGCTTTGGATTACTCTGGTATCTAGATTGGTTATTCTGTTGCTGATTGGTGCCACCAGAGTGTTGTTGATGTCCTCCTTGGTTGTCCTGGCCGTGATGGACAGATCCTAAGCCGCCGGACCCAAACCCGGCTCCTGACCCGCCTGGTCCTGAGCCGCCGGGCGGGCCACCATCATTGTTATGCCGTCGTAAGCTGTAGTGCTTGAATTTTTGCATAACGTGGCAATTACCCCACGTGTGACTCGCCGGTCTGTCAGGCCGACTGTGCTTCGGACAAGGTTTATTGAGCATCTCCTCCAAATTAAAAGGAGTCTTCCCCTTATTAAAAGGCTGCTTGAACTTCATATTGCCCTTAGCATGATTGTTGCCGGTGCTGGCGTTGGCCACCAATTCTGACCCGCCTTCCGGGTTCTTCCTCTCGCCTTGGTTACCATTGCCTGCCACACCCTTGCCATTGCTATTCTTCTTACTCTGACCAGGCTTCTCCTCATCAAAGCCCGGATCCTTCGTATTATCAGAGTCGGCGTATTTCATGAGAGCCGCCATGAGCTCCCCCATGCCTTGACACGTGTGCTTCAGCCGACCGAGCTTCTGCTTCAAAGGCGTAAAGTGGCAATTCTTTTCCAGAATCAAGACCGCTTGAGCTGCCGTAATCTGCTCAGATGAGTGGATGATAGTCGAAACCCGCCGGACCCAGTGATGAGCCGACTCATTTTCCTACTGTACACAGTGATCCAAATCCATAATCGTCATGGGCTGCTTGCACGTTCCTTGAAAGTTTTTGATGAACTTCGCTTTTAACTCAGCCCAAGAACTAATGGTATTGGGTGGCAAACCCTTCAACCACGTGCGAGATGGCCCTTCTAGCATCATAATAAAATATTTCGCGCACACTGCATCATTGACATCCAACATATCCATGGCTATCTCATAGCTTTCAATCCAAGCCTCCGGGGGCAGGTCAGTAGTGTAATTTAGGACTTTGCAAGGGCCCTTGAAGTCCTTCGGTAGACGCTCGTTCCGCAGAGCCGGCACCAAGCATGGTACTCCCACGGCCCTAGTGGTTACTCCTGCTCCAATTGAGACGGGGTGCTAGCTCTTGATGAGCCGCCGCTGTTAGAGCCGCCGCCTCACGCTGTGCCCTCACCCGATCTACGAGCGCCTGGGCATCCAAAGCCACAAGGTCGTCTCGCGGCAGGCCCTGGTGCCAATCGCTGCTAGAAACTGCCGGTGACTCATAGCGCTGGCTGAAGCTACGGCTGGGGATGGGGGTTGAATGCACACGACTCCGGTTGTAGGTATACTTTTGTTGCTGGGCCATTGCCATTTGTAGGTACCCAATAGCGTTCCGCACCTTTTCTACGAAAGGCGCCTCATCAGGAATAGGGATTATTCCAAGCCGGGTTGCCGCCGCCACCATGTTCTTCGCCGGGTTTGAGTAGTGACCCGCCGACGTTAGAAAAGTCATTGATGAGGTCTGGTTCCATCGGGGCGGGTTAAGCTGCTACCGAGTCGCCGGCCGACTTCTAGGTGCTTCCTCTGTCTGACCCGTTCCCGGTGTGTTAAAAAGATTTTGGCCTCATATTTATCTGGCAGGCGGGACTGATGCCTCATTCGCTGCACCGCGGCCGCCGACTGTTGTTCTAGCTCAAGGCGAAAATCATCCGTCTTAAGGCGCTCTGCCTCCGTGTCCATCTGAGCCTTTAACTCGCCGATCCCTTGTTGGACTTCCGCCATCCGGTATTTCAGTCTTGTGATCTCCAGGTTCCGGGCGGCTTGATTCTCAGGCGTGACTTCGGTCGCCATTAGGGTTGTGATCTCGTTCATCAGATCTAGAAGAACCTGAGCCGACGGTGGGTCAGCCCCCGTGTCTGCCGCCCCGACGGTTGTATTGCTTGGGCCCGGATCTGTTCCCTCTATGAACATGGCCGCATGAGTTGTCAACCCATGAACGTCCGGCTCAGATTGCTCCGACTTGGGGTAAAGCTCGTCGTAGCCCCCGAGCCTGCCATCGTGAAGTTGGTAGATTGATTCCGCCTTTCTGCTCGAAGATCCATCCTCTTAATAGATGAGAGTCTCCTTCGACATAGAAGCCTCAAGATCCATACCTTGAGTGAAGCCAACAAAGACATAATTCCTGCCCGGGTGAGCACAGGCGGGTTGCACGTGTCGGGCGGGTTGCGTGTGCCGAGCCGGCTCGACGATGTCGGTGCAGATGTCCGGCCCAGGTGTAGATCCATCGACTTTGCCGATGAAGACATGGATTCCGTCGAAGGGAACCCGGAACCCGTACTCCATAGAGTCGGCCTCAGGACCCCAGCCGGCATCATCGATGTAGAGCTGGCCGCGGCGACTTTTGTTCATCCTTCCGATAACGTATCCCTCGATCCCTGAAAGAGAGCCCTTTGAGAACTCAACACCACCGAGTGCTAGCCCCACGGTGGGCGCCAACTGTCATCGTTTTGTCACGGCAGATGTCCGAGGACATAGATTTGAGGCCATCTCTAAGGTGATGGACTCAAAGGGGTTGGTTGGGACGAAGGACATGAGTTTACCCAGGTTCAGCCCCTCAAGAAGAGGTAAAAGCCTACGTCTTGCTTGTGTTGTATTGATTGGAGTATCGATTACAAGGGAGCAGATTCGCTTGACCTAGTTCTCGATTAGTTGATTTCTGTCTAAGTCGCCCCGGGTCTCGCCCTTATAAAGGAGGTCAAGACCACGGGTTACACAAGTCTCATACCGACTCTTACAACGTGCCTGACTCTATCTCTATGTCGTCTTGCCTTTTTGAGAAAGCTGTCTTCGGGTGGCTTATCCGCCCCGATCGTCATGTCCTCCTTGTCTGGGCCTCGCCTTGGCCCATCTTGGTAAGCAGCCATACGTCTAGGCTTATGTCTCGAGGCCCATCCTTGGTCTGGCCCATGAGCCGCCAGGTATGACTCGGCCCCACCTGAGCGGGTCTCACCACGGGGTTATATCCCCAACATTGTGGAAAATTTACCATATGAGAGCACCGAGCAGGAAACCAAGGACATATGTCGTGCCCAAGTGAGGGACCATTTTGCAAAGAAAACTCCACCTGCAAAGGAGAAGCTAGATCCGGTGAAAGTGAAGTGCACTATCGATGCCCTAAAGCGACCACCACCGCCTCCGCCGGATTCCAACTATGTCCGCTGTCTTAAAAAGACATATCAAGATGCGCGGCGGTTGGGAAGTACTTCCAGTGATGCAAGGTTAGCAAAACGAAGAAGTGGGGAAAAAATTCCCCAGCTCAGTGAACAGGAGAACCAATCGTGCCCCCCGCTCAAGGTGTCTAGCAATATCGCCGCTGATCATCCGGGGATGGTGCCCGGTACCAATCCTGCTAATTACATGAGCGATGATGTACCGTTTGAGCCATTGGAGGTGGACGAATTCAGATACCGGTACGGGCAGCCTCTAGTCAAACCTGATCTTCCTCCTCTAAAAACGATGATGCGAAAATTCCATGATTGGTACTTGGAAACCTGCCGCAAATCTGGAAGGATACTGTGACGATGAGAATTAAAGATTAGCACGACCTCGTTGGAATGGAGCAGTTGTTTGTTGAATTTGAAGAGTTACTCCAGTTATACAAACAAAAGTCCATCGACAAAACAATCATGACTTGCTACTGTCTGTAAGTACTACTTCTGTAATTAAGTCTCTATATATAGCTCAGCTCTTTCATTGCATGTATATATAATTATCCTCACTATATTATGCAGATTGAAGATCGTCGAATGCAGAAAAGCACAAATCTATGACATTGGGTTTACTAACCCAAATATCATACATGAGTATACGGTTAAAAAGAATGTCACAGAAACCGAGGACAACTTGCTACAATCGTTGCTTGCAAATCAAAACAAAGAGACAATACTCTTTCCTTACAACTTCAAGTGAGTGTTACTGTCTTGTGCATATTCGGTTTTCCTTATTACTCGAGATTATAGTAATGTAATTGATGAGTTATGCATGTGTACGCAGCTTCCACTTTATTCTGCTAGAGATTAAGGTTGAGCGGGGAGTAGTAACCGTCTTAGACTCGAAACGAAAAGATACCCAGGATTATGCGGACATGATTGAAATGCTCCAAAAGTAAGTTCAATTGATCATTATTGCATCATGTCGGCAAGTTTGTTCATTTTCTGATATCAAGTAATTATTTTCTTTGTCTGGCGGGTTTGGAAAGAGTTCACCGCAATTGTTCTGACACTGCCGAGGGAGCTGCAATTTACACACCTGAAAGTAAGTACTACTAGCTAGTTCCGCGTATCTCCCATTGATTCTAGTTTCATCAATACCATTTATCATGCTTGATTATCAGTTTGCTTGAACTCTATTTCTCGTAAAGTGCTTGTGGCAGGAAGCCGGGAATGATTTTTGTGGATACTACGTTTACGAGTTCATCTACAACGCGACGACCCCTAAGAGGGGCTACTCTAAAAAACAATATGAAGTGCGTAAGCAATAATATTCACAATTTTATTTTATTATAATGATTTGTGTTGACTTTCATTCATATATATGTGTTGACCCCCTTCTTCAAATTAGATGTGGCGGATGCAAGATGAACTCCTACCACATGATCACATACGAGCAATTCAAAAAGAATTGGCAGGATTCTTTCTTGACCACGTCATAAATAAAGCCGGAGAATACCATCTGGAATTTGACATTAGATGTTAGGGATTGTAAGAGATCTTATATCGTCGGATAGATATACGAAAACTTGTTGTACGACCAATCTCTCAGAGAAAGAGAGGTCGATCACTTCTCTCTCTATACGTTCATGACAATCTTTTGTACTTAATGGTTCCTTCATTTGCTTACTAGCTACTGTGTCGAGTTCTCTCTATAGTAGCTAGCATCGACCAAGCACGGAGAAAGAGAGGACACTTCTCTCTATTAATTAGCTAGCTAACACAATATAAAACCCCTAAATTAACCCTCCAAAACCCCCTAAACCCCCCCCCCCCTTTCAAAAAAAACCAACAACTACCAGATGCTGACGCGTGGATGCCTTTTGGTCCCGGTTGGTGTTACCAACCAGGACTAAAGGTCCTCCTGCCTGGGATCCCCGTAGCGGCCACGTGGAGCCCCCTTCTGTCCCAGTTTGTAAGCGAACCGGGACTAAAGGTTTAGGGCTTTAGTCCCGACCCTTTAGTCCCAGTTCCAGAACCGAGACTAATGGGCCTCTGGAATCGGGACAAATGGGTCGTTTTCTACTAGTATGCTGGAGGCTACGGCGTTAGTCATATCTCCACACGATTCAAGGGTAAGATTTGATGTTCGTGAATGAGTTATGTTTGCATATTTAGGTGCTCCGGTAGCTTTGTAAGATATATTTAGGTCTACGAATTTCGGTGTTTGGATATTTTTAGGTGCTCCGGTAGCCTCGGGAAATATATTTAGTTGTGCATATTTAGGTGTTTTGATATTTTTAGTAGCTCTGGTAGATTTGTTAATATATTTAGGTATGCGAATTTGTAGTTGAGATGGAAATAATTATAGTATCTCATTCTGCTTGATATGTGACCATGTTGAATATTTTTTTAGGTAAGCAAAGATGTCTGATGTAGTGAAGTTAGGTTTTTACTACGGTCCTAGTAGCGTCCGCACAAATGAGATGGGAGCTGATCTGAGTGAATTTCAGTATGTTGAGGTGCCAGTTACTTCCCCTGAAACTTGGACTGTTAGCCAGTTGACCGAATGGCTAGCCGGATGTTGTGGGTTCAATACTGAAACAAATACTGTCGATGTTCATGCATTATGGACCCGATCGAGTTCATATATTTACTTTTATTTGAAGCCAATAGACCGGGACTCAAAATGGGTGCGCTGGTTACAAGCTTACATGAGTAGGGGATGTAATCCTGTGGCCTTATTGCTCCCTATGCTGAAGCACGTTAGTGCACCAGAAGCCGGACCAAGCTACGATATTGGACAGGGTAGTGAAGGGATGCATGATTCACTGCCAAATTATGCGTCCCATGTAGAAGATGATGTTTACGAATCAGGGCAGAGCAGTCATGCAGAAGGAGGAAATGCCAATGATTATGTAAGTGGCCAGGCTGATGCTGACAAGATAGATGGGCACATGCAAAACCAGATGGAGAATAAAGATAGAGATGGTGATATTATCGACGATTCTGCCAAGTCAGAGGAAGAAGAGAACGCACATGAAGTGCCTATTCCCGCAGCGGAATCGGGACTTCTCATCTGCAATGATTGTGAATGATGGTCATGATTCTGCCTCGCAGTACCACCAAAACAAAATTGTGTTAGGTGCCTTGTATCCAAACAAACAAGCTCTACAGGATGCAATCATTAATTGGGCATTGTCCACCCAAAGGTTTTTTGTAGCTGACGTGTCAAGCCCGAAAAACTTGACAATGGTATGCAAAAAACCAGGGTTGTCCCGCAAGGGTGCATGGCTATCTGCCTAAGTATGGCTCAAGTTGGGTCATCATTGACTTAGTTCATCACACTTGTGTTATTCCTTGTATCCCTCAAGATCATCCGAACCTGACATCCATAGTCATTACTCGGTTGCTTTACAGCGAGATAGTGGAGGGCAAAACGATGGAAGTTAAGGCTATCCAGACAAAAGTCTTTGTCAGGTTCAAGTACAAAATATCTTATGGCAAGGCTTGGAGGGCTAAGCAGAGGGCACTTGAGATCAGATTTGGTTCGTATTTCGATGCATATGACTTTGTTGTCCGTCTCCTACACACACTCCAGGACTGGAATCCAGGCACGTATGTCGACATCCAAGACATGTTCATGCCAGAGTTTCCTATTGTGAGGGTGTTGCATCGATTGTTCTTCTCTTTCGGTGTCTGTATTGAAGCTTTCAGACATTGTCGGTCGGTGATCTGTGTTGACGGAACATTTCTCACTGGAAAGTACAAGGGTCAGATCCTTACCGCCATTGGACAAGATGGCCAAAATCAAATCGTCCCACTTGCATTTGCTTTTGTGGAGAGTGAGAACATTGAAAGTTGGACATGGTTCTTCAGGCAATTAAAAATTGCAGTTGTGCATGATAAGACAAATGTTTGCATTCTTCATGACAGGCATGTTGGTATACTCAGTGTGGTGAAGACAATGTCGGACCCTGGTCCCGATGAACAAACTCCATGGCAGGATTTGCAGAGCCGTTGGTGCATGCGCCATCTTGGGGCCAACTTCTTCTCGCAATTCAGAAATAAGAGCCTCATGAATCTATTCAAGAAACTTTGCAAGAAGAACTAGCAATGAAGTACGAATTAATCCGTAACAGACTTAATTTATGCACAATGAGACATGTAAGGGATAGAAGAACTGCAAGAGATGCAGCTGTGAGGGCACATGTTGAAGCAGTAGCTACACAATTAGCTACCGAATCAGCTGCTACGGAGGAAGATCCTGTTGGGCTTTGTGACTTGCCAGGATTTGACCCTCTTGGTACTAGGAGAAGGCTTGGGAGGTCAATTAAAACCTTTGATCAGTGGATAGAGCATGATCCTGTGGAGAGGTGGTCTTTGCTGCATGACACATACGGAGCAAGGTACGGTGTCATGACCACCAATCTCGCAGAAACATATAACTTTGTCCTGGGAGGAAACATTGCTCTGCCACTTACAGCCATTATGGAGGGAATATTCTATGGCACGGTGAAGTATTTCAGAGATAGACGTCAAAGCACCGACTTGCATATCGCTAACAACCCAAACACACGTTATTGTGAAAGGGTTATGAAGTACATGGATGAAAAGATGGTAAAGGCCCGGTCACACAGTGTTGTCGCCATCGGAAATCAAGAGCGAAGGTTCGAGGTCCGCTTAGCTAACAACAAATTCAGATGTGCAAATGAGGTCAGGACACATGAGGTGAAAATTGGAAACGAAGCCCGTCCAACGTGTGAGTGCACAAGTAACAAACCAAAAGTGCTTCACCTGCCTTGCTCGCATGTACTTGTTGTTTGCGGTCATTGTTACATCACATTGAACAAAAGGTGCAAAATATCTACAGGGCTATCACGTGCACACGCACCTCACACATTGTGCACTAGCAGCCGCGTCACTCAACAACGACAGCAACCGCTGCCACACCTAGAACAGCAGCTGACGCCCCATCCACCCCCTCCTGACCAGGCTGGCAGTGCGGCGTGGCAGCAGACGCCCCATCCACCCCCTCCTGACCAGGCTGGTAGTTCGGCGTGGCAACATCCACAACACCCACACACCATGCTTCCTCGTCAAGCTTTGTGTTTCGGCCTCCACTGCTACAGCAAAGTCCCACAACGGGTTTCATGTTTCGGCCGCCACCAAAACATCAGCCAGTTGGTATGTCTCTTCATATTCACTCTTTTTAATATTAATTGCGACTACCTATTTATTCACTAATGATGATCCTTCATGCAGGATCCTACGCATATCAGGAGGCTTCGGCGTCTGGATCCGGGTTCACGAGTGAGCAAGGAGACGTCCTATCGCAGCAGAACACGTGGATGGACATCTTCTTGACTCCTCCACCATGGCCTACTCAGGATACACAGTATGACCAGGACGGGTCCGAGATTCCTCCTCGTAACATTAGCACACCTCCTGAGCGCCTTCCCAGATGTCGTCAATGACACCTCTATCTATCAGTAGAGAAACCTCTATCTAATTATGTATCAGTCATATGTCTATTCTATGTGTAAGGCGTATTCATGTTCCATTTTAATGCAGAAGACATTCAGACATACCACGGGGGTTTTATAGGTGCTGAAATTAAGATACAACTTGCTGAAATTAAGATACAATTTTAGGTTACAAGAATATAAATCTACTGAGTCCAACGTAGATATTTTCGTTTTCCATCTCCAGCTTCTTCCGCTGCCTGGGCTGCACGAGCCCTTTCTTTCTTTCTTTGCCTCTCAGCCTCTCGGGCCTCCTTTCGCTGCCGGTAGACCTTCGTCAGTCGAAACTGGTCTTCTTGGTTTTTCTTCTTCATCTCAGCAAGAAAAATCCTCTGCTCCACACAGTACTCTTGCCACACTCTCTCCTGCTCTGCTTAGTACCTTTCGGCCACACCTTATCCGATTAGTACTAATCGGCTACACCAAAGCCGATTAGTTGCCAACCCCCAGGGCTGACAGGCCTATCGGCCTAGCCGTAGCCGACAGGATCCAGTCGGTTTAGACGTGACAGACAGGAGCTAATCGGCATAGGCGCAACCGATGGGATCACATTTTTGAAATTTTTGTAGGTGACACAATATTTGTAAAAATAAAATAAAATAAGGAATATTTAAAAAAAATAGCTGGGGTTTTGCCGTCAAACACAATGGCGTTGTGGTGCTTTCACAACACCCACATGGCGAGCAGGCACACTGCACGCACCATCCTTGCCCGGTGCTTAGGCTGAAAATGGTTCATAGCTCTCCATCTACGGAATCTGGCCGCCAGGTCTGGCTCTTACATTCGCCTGACATTGCATTGTACCCCAAATGGTTGATTAATAATGTGAGCCAGTTTCCCTAAAATAAAAACCACCTGGTGCAATCAAATAATGTATCAGAAATCACTGACAATGGATGTTTGGCAACATTAAACAGAATCGTACTAGCAGCATAGGTGAGTACACAGTAGTCAGGGGGGGCTAGCAGAGCATCAAATGTAAAATGCCAAAAGCGCTATAAATGTCGGTAATACAAAAAATACGGTGACAGACTGACAGCAAGGGATGATAAAGATCCACCAATTTCTTGTACAGCAGATACTTCCTCCCGGGCTTTTCACGAGATAACGACATCTTTGACACGTCCTAATTCTGCTCTACAATAACCAAGAAAAAGCGTACGGTGGCCTTCAAACAAAGTTCCTTAATTCTCAGTTTCAATTGCCGGAGACACTCTCCAGCAATTTTATCGTCTCAGGTCCTACGTGAATCCTGTCATCTTCGATGCGCTGAGCAATGCATGGGTTGGTTCTGCCTGCAGCTATATAGGTCCGCACCATGCCCTCATAAGCTTCCGCATCAAGGCATTCAAGCTTCTTCAGGCACTCGCAGAAAGACTCCACACCATCAACATCCTTTGACTCTTCATAATGCTTCAGAAATCTGCTCGTAAGCTTTTCCGATGGCACCCATTTGTGTGCCGTAAGCATCTTCTTTGCATCTCTCAAGATCTCCAGTGCTGCGGTAACATCAGATTTGTCCAAATAGAACTCGGCAAATATGTAAACCGTCCTCACGTTGCAATGACCCTGAGACATGGTGCTCTGACGGATAGCCTCAGCTTCGTCTATCATATCCTTATCAAGGTAAGCTTTGATCATAACATTGGTTATCCTCATGTCATAATGTTCGTTACTCGATTCCCACTCCTGAAAGATTTGCTGCAAAGACTCAAAGTCATCAATACTACTCAGAGCTTCAAGCATCACAAGATAGTTTTTATTCAAGCATTTCTTGAATGTGGACTTCAAAGACTCCCAGATCCTCTTAAGCTCGGTTGAATTGCCAGAACGGGCATACAAAGAGATGAGGAAATGCCAGGACAACAACTCAGCTTTATCCATGACTTCCTCAGCTTTCTTTAGGGCCACTTCTGCCTTTCCAAACAGCTCTAGTTTAATGTAACTGTTTGCCATCAAAGTGTACAAGGACCAGTGAACTGGAGCCACCTTCTGCAATTCTTCCAGGACTTTCTCTGCAGCCTCCAGATCATTCATTGTGATATAGCTTTCTATCAAAGTGGAGTATGTAAAATTGTTAGCACTTATACCGCATTCTCGCATTTTTTCAAATGTGGAGGGGATTTTCTCTGGCTGGCCCGCCTTTTGGTACAAAGCCATCAAGTTGTTGTACACCAGTGTATTTGGAACAATGCCCATGACTTTCATCTTCTCATAGAGTTCCAGACCTTTGCATGCCATTCCGTGTTCACCATAGCAGTTAAGCAAACATGAGTAAGTTTTCTTTGACTTATCTGGAAGGCTCCAGAAATATTCTTCAGCCGCCTGTATCCCATGCACTTTTGAAACGAGGCCAAGCCGCAGCGCTTGATTCCCAAGCGACAACTTGGCTCCACGAGATTCCATCCAGTCCATCAACTGGGTACAAAGCGACACAGTCAGATATTATACAGTGAACATAAAAAAGATACTCTGCTCAGAAAGAGGTTGCACCAGAACAGCATATGAAATCTCTACAGTGAAGATAAAAAAGATCCTTAGGAGAGGCACATTAATGCCATCAAAATTTAAACCTCTACTGTTAGAACTTGGACCTTCATTTCCTATTGTGCAGTCTTACTTTCCTTCCCTCTAGAACATATTTTCTCTAATTATGTGTGAGAATCGAGATCCCTGACTTAGCAGAAGAGTGTGTTACAGGCAACCTAACAATGGCAGATTAATCCCCGAAATTGGAAATTAACTCTTTTTAAGACTATTCTTAACCATCAATTGTTTTTGTGGTAGACCTGATTGTTCAAATCTCAGACTGTATATGTTTGATCAGTGGTTATTTGTACAGCACAGGAAAGAGATGTTGTTTGAAAATTTTACCCATCAAAATGTTTCCAGTAATTGTCTGTTAGAAACAATAAACCTTGTTAACTACAACACAACATTCACTGTTCTAATGAACAAGCTCATGGCAAATGCATCTTTTTTCTCAAATCTCAATGTATTCTCTTTGGTGACAGCATTCATAATTATCAATCATAAGGTTCATATCTGAGTTAACTGATTGGAAATATTGTTTGTAGAAGAATCATTTTTTTGGGAGAGTGGCGGAAAGCACTCCCATACTATCTCTTTATCATAGCGACATGTATTGTTTTGGATTCAGTTCTAACCTTAACATATGCCTCTACAAATATTCCTACATTACTGGTGTTGGTAAATGGATTACGGTCCCCGATTCCTGTGCCGGTGCAGCTCTCAAGTCAATCCCTACCAGGGCTGATCCAAGACTAAGGGACAGCGTTGTGAAAGCCAAAAGGACACTTATGGAGGAAGGAGGGAAGGGAGGGGACTCCCAGGAGGCCAGGATCCTACCTAAGGCCGCGGAACAGTGTCGTGAAAGGAAGGGAAAATAGCATGTCCCCTGCGCCCAAGTGAAAAAAAAATAGCATGCTGTAGCAAAACAGCTTCGGCCTTGAAATACACTATTAGCGTGCTATTGAAACCTCACGTCCCGAGGCCCCAGAGGTCCAGGGCCGGGAGGCTTCTAAGCCACGCTAGGAAGGGACAGGAGGCTCATGATATGACAAAAGGTCCCCAATCTTATCACTGAAACCAGACGCCAAGAAATGGAAAGTACAGATAGGCAATAGTACCACCAGATATTTGTGAGAACATGATCTGTGTACAGTTCATATTAGTAAAATGTGAAGGAGCCCTAGGACATCCCCTGCTATAAATAACTGGAGGGCTGTAGTTTGATGGGACATTCTGAGTTTGCGGAGAACAACCAACTTCTATCATGTCCATTGTTCTCCAATAGCCCTTCAGAGCCCCTCCAGGCCATAGGGCCGCTCACTTGTTTGGACTTTGTATCTACCTACAACTGGTTGATTCCTAAGATCCATAAATTGTTCAATTTCAACAAAAAGCAACAGCTTGTTCGGTGTGATCCATACTAATTGTCGCTGATTTAGTACAACTTCGACAATTAATATGGATCGGAGGAAGTATAATTTAGCAAACACCCACCAGTTGCTATTTTGTGTAAATACAGAAAATCCAGGGTTTCCTACAGAAAACTGCCAGTACATTGACAATTTGACATGTTTCTTGTAGACTCACTGTGGTCATTTAAGTCCAATTTTTCAATGTTTATTTATTCACAATAGTTACTTGTAAGTCGCCTGAAAATCAAATTTGGGTCAGTCGATTTTAGAAGGAAGAAGCCGCTGAAGAAGCCCTCTAGGTCTATCTTAGGGTGGCAGGCGACCCCACTATCTATCTTAGGGCGGCAGGCTACCCCATTATTTATCTTAGGGGTGTTGGGGGTGGGGGTGCAGGGGTTCCACAGCGAGCCGACTGACCCAAATTTGATTTTCAGGCGACATACATCCAGCCAATCCCTTATTTATTAAGCCAGTTCAGTAAAATTTACCTCGATGCACTAAGTCTGAGGCTAAAGACATCTTATACACAACACAATCATCTTTTTCAGACAACTGAAAGTGAAAACTAAGGAGCAACAATATTTAGAAAGAAAAGGAAGCTGCAACATCTCCTCAAAGTTCCCGGGCAGAACAGGTAGCGCCAGGATATATCACCTGATATTGCGATTATTGTCGGTATAAGACAACAATGCTCTTCCTACCTGCAGTGTTGACCTCTGAAGCTGCAGCAATGTGCAGTATGGCATCTAGCTCCACTAAGCGTCAGACATCAAATTACCATTGTAGTGGTTGGCATTTGGCAACACAATGCAATCAGTTGACCACAGTCCTATTCTTCCGTCGAGAATGCAGAATGCACGATTCGCACAGTGCATTTCTAACAGCGGCCTTAAATCGAAATTATCCACAAAGAGAATGCAGAATGAATACCCTCTCTACTCGCTTTATCCCGAACCCAAAATACTTTCAGCACGAATACGCTAGTATGTCAGATTGGGGGGTGGGGGGTTCACCTCGAGCGCGCAGGCGTTGCTCTTGGACTTGCGGAGCTTCCGGACGTAGGCGACGATCAGGTCCGCCGAGAGCGGCCGCCTCTGGCCGAGATATTTGTCCATCTCCGCCGCCACCGTTCCCGGCGGTGTGCCGTACAGCCTCGAGATTCTCCTGTAGAGCGGGGTCCACGACGGCTCAAACCCGCCCCGCTCAGGGGCGGGCGGCTCGGACTGGGCCTGCGCCTGCGCGAGCTCGTGCGCGAATCTTGCCGGGGCAACGGAGATGCGCCGCCGCGCCGCCGCGGCGACCGCCGTGCGCAACATGGGGGGGGGGGGGGGGGGGGGGCTTGATGGCTATCCTGTTTGGACGCGTTCCTTGGGGTTTGTTGAGGTTTTGGGGGGTCTTGGCTGCCAAAAAAAACTATTTCACGAGCGGACATGGAGTTTTTACTCCCGGTCTCGTATGCTCCCCTATGAATAGTAAAATCGAAAAAATAGTAAAAAAATTTAAAAAAATTTGAATTATTTTTGATAAACTTTGACAAATGTTTTATACGCTTGTAAAATTCCAGCTCGAAATAACATTTGTGAAAGCTGTGGCAAAAAAAATATCAAAATCGCTCTTTCAAAAATGCTAGTTTTGGATACATTTTGTACTGTTGATTTTGTGCTTTTTGCTGCGACTTCCACGAATGTTATTTTGTGCTGAATTTGGTACACATGTAAAACATTTGTCAAAGTTTATCACAAAATAATTTTGGTATTTTTTAAATCATTTTACTATTTTTTTTCGATTTCACTGTTCAGGAGGGAGCATTTGAGCTCGGGGGTAGAATAGGACTTACCTTCATGACCGGTCTTTTGTTGAAAAAAAGTGAGAAAACATTAATTTTACATACAAAAAAACCCAACAAAATTTTACATGTATGTGTTGAATGTGTTTATCACGATTTCATCAATCTTAATATGACGTGTCGGCTCGATCTCACAAAATTGCTTATAGATGTAAGATATCATGCGTGCATTCATATACCTGGCCATTGGCAGCCCGACTTGGATGGCCCGAAGATCCCGGGCCGGGCCTAATTGTGCCATCGGGTCAGGCTCGGGCCGGGAAATTGAGCCCGACGTTCGGGCCGGACCGGGCTTGGGCTTGTGAAAAACTAAATTTAAGCCACGGCCGGGCCGGGCCTAATTGTGCCATCGGGTCAGGCTCGGGGCGGGAAATTGAGCCCGACGTTCGGGCCGGGCCGAGCTTGGGCCTGTGGAAAACTAAATTTAAGCCACGGTCTGGCCGGGCCGGTCGGGCCCAGTCGGTCTTTTTCGGGCTTGGGCCGAGCTTGGGCTCAATATCTAGGCCTGACGGTCAAAGGAAATTGAGCCCGATGTTCGGGCTGGGTTTTCAACATCAGGCTTTTTCCGACCCGGCCCAAGGCCCGGCCCAGCCTGACCTATGCCCAGATATATGCATTCATAAGGATAAATGTATGTATGTATGTATGAGCATCTACGTTTGTCCTTCGTCTTTTTCTAAATAGGCATCGATTATGAGTGATTCTTAGGGACTTTGCATCTTTTGTAGCTGATTTGGTCCTCTTTCATGACCGGTCATCGCAAGCCATTGTTTCTTTGTTTCATTGGCCTCTTTCTCTACCCTCCCACATTACAAAAAGGTTTTCGCTCTGCTTGATATATAAAGCAACAATCTACATACAGGATGCAAATCATCGAACACCACACACATCCAAGGCAGATACAAGGAAGCTGACAAACATCAATGCTACCCCAAACACCCCAAAGCAAACAACAAGTAGGCGGAAGAGCATAGCTAAAGATCTAAAGAGCTCTCCATCATGAACAAGTCATAGCGAGGAGGCGAAGCCGCAACTCGACAAACCAGGGACTCCAAAGTGGTGCTTCCAGGAAAGAAACGACACCAAAAAGCCGCCACCGCCCGATCTAAGGAATCGAGGTTTTCACAAGAAGTAACACGAAGGATGCAGGGCCATCGTGATGGAGCCTTCAAGAAGGAAATGATGCATGGACGTCACCGCCATCAATGTGGTCCGAGCCCACCGAGGTTTTCACCCCGGCCATCACTCTCCGCCTCTGCCCGGGGTACGGCCCTACATGAGAGCATCGGCCGCACCACCACTGAGAACTGAAGGACCGCCCCCATGCCGCCCACGCGACCATGATAGCAAGCTCGTCAGCGCGCGAGCCATGCGCTCCGCCCCACGAGCCTGCAACTCCCGCCCGCATAGGGCGCCAACCTGCATCTAGACATTCTGAAGACCATCAAAGGCACGAGCTTTGACTTGACCGGCAGATCCCTAGCACCGTCGGAACCTGACCGACCCGCCACGAACAATGGTCATCGTCTAGGAGGTAGGCCAGGAAAAGGGGAGGGGGAGTGGAGATCGTCCGGACTGGCGCACCCCTGCACCGGTGACAGGTAGTCGGTCTACTGTCCCTCCAGCAGCCTCCCTTACGTCACCCCCTGACGCCCTGCCACGGCCTCCGCCAGAACCACACGTAGAAGAGGCAGCCACCCGTCCGCCGGCAAGGGCCACCGGATCAACCGCACCCTGCCGCCGAAGGCCTCCAGAGGAGCGTCAACCACCACCACCACGTCACTTGCATCTCCATGCCCCTGGCCAGGTCTAGTCGGTTCCCCCCACCCCACCGAGGTAGAACGAACACCAACAGCAGCACTACCACCTTAGGCCACCGACCACCCCTGCCGTTGCAAACCGCCACTACCAGCCGGATCTGGGCAGGGCCTGCCCAGTCTGCCGACAGCATGCCCCTGGGCCTCCAGATCCCAACGAGTCGAGGTGGAGGGGGAGGAGGGAGGAGGCGGCATCAGCAGTCCACCAGGACGCCAAGAGTAGGAAGGAAGCCAGAGCAGAGGTCGGGCGGTGCCCTACACAACCGAGTAGGGGAGGGCGCCCTGCGACGTCCGCACCCGCGCAAAGGAGGAAGCCGCCCCACCGCCGCATGCGCCACCCGGCCTTTGGCCGGCGACACCACCGGCATTGGCAAGGGAGGGGGGACTTGGTGAGGAGTCGGGGGGCGGCGGCGCAAGGGTTGCCTACCGGGGGCGCCTCGAGAGGGAAGGGGGTACCCTCCCCGCCATTTTTTTGTATTTTTCAATTGTTCGTATGAGCCTGTTGCTACCACCATACGACAAGCTCATTTCACAGAACTATATGAGTCGAGCCATGTCCACTTTGTGTCTCCATCCGTACCATACATGTGTGCAAGGAAATGTTCCAACAACATTCCAGATGCATCACTCTTTCAAAAAAAACATTCCTGCTGTAGATAGATTGGTACTCCGTTTCATTTTGTAGACACGGTGTAGATAAAACATGGCACCAGTATCAATAGAAATCAAGAATCTAGTTCAGGGTGTGGTAATCGCATCACAAATTGATTGGACTAAAAGGGTTGGACACGCTTTGCCGCGTTATTGGTGTTATTAGGTTTCTTAGAAAATAATCATTATGTTTTAAAATATAAGGTGTATTATTTTTTTTAAAAAGTCAAAGCTTTTGAATTTGATTAAATTTGTAGATAAATATATCAATATCCATAATATTAATTCTGTATTTTTAGATTCATCATGAAATGAATTTCCATACTTATTCGGTACAATGTGGATTGTTGTTTTTATAGGCCGTTTGCTGCTTATTCATTTGAAAAATCGTTTTCCTGGTCAAAATCGTAAACCAAATCCAAAATGAAATACCTCAATTGCATGAAAGAGTTTCACAACTAAGAAACATAGTGAATGGAAAATATTGAATGAGAGAGCTTAAGAAATTGTTACCCGGTCAAAATCAGATGACTCCATTCTAAATTGAGTGCCTCAATTAATTGTCATGCTTTAAAATTTGTAAGCATAGTGTATAGTATAGAAGCATTGAATAAGAGGGCTTTGAGTAATTGTTGACCCGCTTAATATCGGATAATCCAATTCTAACTGAAAACCTCCTTTGAATATGGGCTCTTTAAAATTAGGGAGGTTATTGTTATAGAAGATTTATAACTCTACGTACGCACAACTGGCATGCACAATTGGCATACAAAATGCAGTAGTTTCATGCATACACTGACACACTTTATAGGGAAGCATCAAGTGCAGAAAATGACACAGAAGATTTTCAAATAATTACTTCATGTAGTAATGTCAAAAAAACATTTTACATTTTGAAACCGAGGGAGTACTTTCTAGTAAGTGGCGGTACATCATGGGCAGGGCCTTCCAAACAATGCATTACCAACATCCATGTCATAGGGCCTCCATCCGTGATTGGCTTGGACTGTTGGACATCATTGCTTTGATGCTAGCTCTTGGGCGGGCATCAATAATGTTTCCGCTTGGTGGGACCACTTCATGAAAGGAAATCGTGACAACTGTAAGGGGATGGCATCGCTTGCAATGCTAGTGGTTTGGGAAATTGAAACGAGGGCAATGCTAGAGTCTTCAATAACAAAATTGCGACAGCAGGGTTCATGTTTTATAGGCCTCTATTTGGGTTAAGGCGGGAGTTAAGCTTTGAGTAATTTGATGCCGGGAGAGTACGTTTATGTTTGGTAAACGCTTCCTATGAAAAGTCTGATAGGAAATTTTCCTCAAACGACTCCCGCTTCATTCATTCTTCTTTGATCCCACGGTCCATATTTAGAAGTAAATCTTCAATTCCTTCAATTAAGCACACGTCTCTAGTTAATCTCGCTCGACCTGCGTGAGTAAATCTTGTCTGCCCCATATGCCCGACCCATCCACCCCCAGCTTGTCTCACATCTCATGGGCGAGCTCATCCCCGATCTCGTTGACCTCGACGTCCCATCTCACCACAAAGCTCTATTGGGGAACGTTGCATGGGAAACAAAAAATTTCCTACACACACGCAAGATCTATCCATGGTGATGAGCATCTACGAGAGGGAGTGTGGATCTACATACCCTTGTAGATCGCTAAGCGGGAAGCGTTAAGAAACGCGATTGATGTAGTCGAACGTCTTCACGATCCAAATTGTCGAGTGTCATCCCATCACGATCCATCTCGCGATCCAATCACGATCCGTCCCGCGATCCCATCACGATCTGTCCCGCGATCAAATCACGAATCGTCTCGCGGTCTTGATCATGGTCCTTCCGATCTAGCGTCGAACGGATGGCACCTCTGCGTTCAGCACACGTACAGCTCGATGACAATCTCTGTCTTCTTGATCCAGAAAGAGGGAGCGGAGTGGTAGATGAGTTCTCCGTCAGCACGCCGGTGTGGCAGCGGTGGTGGTGGAACTATTCCAGCAGGGCTTCGCCTAAGCACCGCTGAAACGATCTAGAGGAGAAACTACGATCTAGAGGAGAGGGTAGCACGTGGCTGATTTCTGTTGTCAAAAACCCTCAAAACCTCTAGTATATATAGGAGGAGGGAGGGGAGGAGGCAGCCTCAAACCCTCCACAAGGAGGGTTCGGCCGAAGTGGAGGAGGGAGGAGTCCTACTCCAATCCTAGTAGGAGTAGGATTCCTTCCCCCACTTTGGAAACCTTTTTCCACCTTTGGGTTTCTCCACCCCAGCCGCATGCGCCTCTTGTGGGACTTCGGCCAGCCCACTAGGGGCTCGTTTACCTCTTCCCACAACCCATATAGCCCCTTGTGTTGAGACACCCCTCTCGATGGTCCCCAGTACCCTCCCGGCACTCTCGGTACACTATCGATGAGCTTGAAACTTTTTCGATGACCAAAATAGGACTTCCTATATATCAGTCTTTACCTCCGGAGCTCCTCATGACGTCCGGGATCTCATCCGGGACTCCGAAACCTTTGGTCACCACCATACATAACTCTATACTATCAAAATGTCACCGAACCTTAAGTGTACAGACCCTGCGGGTTCGAGAACTATGTAGACATGACCGAGATATTGGGGAACGTTGCATGGGAAAGAAAATTTTCCTACGCACATGCAATATCTATCCATGGCGATGAGCATCTACGAGAGGGAGAGTGAATCTACATACCCTTGTAGATCGCTAAGCGGAAGCGTTAAGAAACGCGGTTGATGTAGTTGAACGTCTTCATGATCCAATCACAATCCGTCCCGCGATCTCATCACGAGCCGTCCCGCGATCCCATCATGATCCTTCCGATCTAGTGTCGAACGTACGGCACCTCCGCGTTAAGCACACGTACAGCTCGATGACGATCTCCGCCTTCTTGATCCAGCAAGAGGGAGCGGAGAGGTAGATGAGTTCTCTGGCAGCGCGACAGTGTAGGGGCGGTGGTGGTGGAGCTAATGCGACAGGGCTTTGCCAAGAACTACGGAATCAATCTAGAGGAGAAACATATCTAGAGGAAGAAGAGGGCAGCACGTGGCAATTAGGGTTAGGGGATGCCCTCAAAATCCCTGAATATATATAGGAGGAAGGCGAGAGGAGGCAGCCTTGCGCCCTACTCCAAGTAGGTTCGGCTGAACCAAACAAGGGAGGGAATCCACCTCCCACAAGGGAGGTGGGATCCTATTAGGAATCCTTCCTAATTTGGATTTTCCTTCCCTTCTTTGTGGTTTTTCCTTTCCCACTCTTTCCCAGGCGCGTGGGCCCTTAGAGGAGGCTTAGGCCAGCCCACCAGGGGCTGGTTTACCTACTCCCACAACCCATGTAACCTCTTGGGTCGAGACACCCCTCCTGATGGTCCCTTGGTACCCTCCCGGCACTCCCGGTACACTACCGATGAGCCCAAAACTTTTCCGACGACCAAAACAGGACTTCCTATATATCAATCTTGACCTCCGGACCATTCTGAAGCTCTTCGCGACGTCCGGATCTCATCCGGGACTCCGAACAACCTTCGGTCACCACCATACATAACTCCATACTACTGAAACGTCACCGAACCTTAAGTGTGCAGACCCTGCGGGTTCGAGAACTATGTAGACATGACCGAGACACCTCTATGGTCAATAACCAATAGCGGAACCTGGACACCCATATTGGTTCCTACATATTCTATGAAGATCTTTATCGATTGAAGCTCTATATCAAGGATTCAGTTAATCACGTATGATGTTCCCTTTGTTCTTCGGTATGTTACTTGCCCGAGATTCGATCGTCAGTATCTCTATACCTAGTTCAATCTCGTTACCGGCAAGTCTCTTTACTTGTTCTGTAATACAAGATCTCGTGTCTAACACTTAGTCACATTGCTTGCAAGGCTTATTGTGATGTTGTATTACCGAGTGGGCCCTAAGATACCTCTCCGTCACGCAGAGTAACAAATCCCAGTCTTGATCCATGCCAACCCAACAGACACCCTCGGAGATACCTGTAGAGCACCTTTATAGTCACCCAGTTACGTTGCGACATTTGATACACACAAGGTACTCCTCCGGTGTCAGTGAGTTGCATGATCTCATGGTCATAGGAACAGATACTTGACATGCAGAAAATTGTAGCAATAAACTAACACGATCATATGCTACGTTTATAGTTTGGGTCTTGTCCATCACATCATTCTCCTATTGATGTGATCCCGTTATCAAATGACATGTCATGTCCATGGCTAGGAAACCTTAACCAGCTTTGATCAATGAGCTAGTCTATTAGAGGCATACTAGGTACATGGTGTTGTCTATGTATCCACACATGTATCCGATCAATACAATTCTAGCATGGACAATAAACGATCATCACGAACAAGGAAATATGATAATAACCCATTTATTATTACCTCTAGGGCATATTTCCAATACGAGACACCTCTACAGTCAATAACCAATAGCGGGACTTGGATTCCCATATTGGTTCCTACATATTCTATGAAGATCTTTATCGGTTGAACCTCTATGTCAAGGATTCAGTTAATCTCGTATGTTGTTCCCTTTGTTCTTCGGTATGTTACTTGCTCGAGATTCTATCGTTGGTATCTCTATACCTAGTTCAATCTCGTTACCGTCAAGTCTCTTTACTCATTCCGTAATACAAGATCCCATGGCTAACACTTAGTCACATTGCTTGCAAGCCTTATTGTGATGTTGTATTACCGAGTGGGCCCTAAGATACCTCTACGTCACACGGAGTAACAAATCTCAGTCTTGATCCATGCCAACTCAATAGACACCCTTGGAGACACCTGTAGAGCACCTTTATAGTCACACAGTTACATTGCGATGTTTTATACACACAAGGTACTCCTCTGGTGTCAGTGAGTTGCATGATCTCATGGTCATAGGAACAGATGCTTGACATGCAGAAAACTGTAGCAATAAACTGACATGATCATATGCTACGTTTATAGTTTGGGTCTTGTCCATCACATCATTCTCCTAATGATGTGACCCATTATCAAATGACATCTCATTTCCATGGCTAGGAAACCTTGACCATCTTTGATCAACAAGCTAGTCTACTAGAGGCATACTAGGGACATAGTGTTGTCTATATACCCACACATGTATTTAGTTTCCCATCAATACAATTATAGCATGGATAATAAAGGATTATCACAAACAAGGAAATATAATAATAACCAATTTATTATTGCCTCTAGGGCATATTTCCAACAGTCTCCCACTTGCACTAGAGTCAATAATCTAGTTCACATCACCATGTGATTTACATTGTTATGAATCTAACACCCAATGAGTTCTGGGGTTCGATCATGCTTTGCATGTGAGAGAGGTCTTTAGTCAACGGGTCTGTGACATTCAGATCAATGTGCTCTTTGCAACTCTCTATACCATATTGTAGATACTGCTACCACGCTCCATTTGGAGCTACTCCAAATGGCTACTCCACTATACATATCCGAATTGCTACTAAGAGTCATCTGGATTGGTGTTAAAGCTTGCATCGATGTAACCCTTTACGACAAACTCTTTATCACCTCCATAATCGAGAAATATTTCCTTAGTCCTCTAGTTACTAAGGATAATTGTGACCGTTGTCCAGTGATCCACTCCTGGATCACTCTTGTACCCCTTGACAGAGTCATGGCAAGGCATACACACGTGTGGTACATAGCATGGCATACTATATAGAGCTTATGGCTAAGTCATAGGGGACGACCTTCGTCCTTTCTCTTTCTTCTGCCGTGGTCAAGCTTTGAGTCCCACTCAACTCCACACCTTACAAATCAGGCAAGAATTCCTTCTTTGACTGATCCATTTTGAACTCTTTCAAAATTTTGTCAAGGTATGTACTCATTGAAAGTCTTATCTAGCGTCTTGATCTATCTCTATAGATCTCGATGCCCAACAATTAAGTAGCTCTATCCAGATTTTCCTTTGAAAAACTCCTTTCAAACAACCCTTTATGCTTTCCAGAAATTCTACATTATTTCCGATCACTACTAGGAGAAACCTTATAGGCAGGAGCCTACTAGTGGCGCTAGAAAAATACAAACGCTGTTGTTAAGTACCAATAGTGCTGTATTTTGGCAGCGCTACAAGTAAGGACTTAGCAGTAGCGCTGGAAACTAGAAAAGTGTTGATGTGCTAAGGGGGGCCCGACGATCCCACCGACAGTATTTATAGTAGCAGCGCTGTCCTCAATAATGCGTTACTGCTAAGCCTCCTTGAAGTAGAGCATGCGGTGAGGGAAGCGCTACTGCTATGGGGCCCCACTTAGTAGTAGCGCTTTCCCCAAAAAGCGCTACTGCTAAGCCTCATAGAAGTAGCGCGCTGTGTGATCCAGCGCTACTAATAAGCGTTGTAGCCACCTTTTTCACCCACCCCCTCTCTCTCCCTTCTTCCTCCCCCTTTGCCCTCTCCCCTCCTTTCCTCTCTCCCCTCTCCACCATTATTGCCCTTCTTCTCTCTTCCTTCTACCTCTCTTCTCTCCTAATTAATGCCCCCCCTCTCCCCCTTCTTCCTTCACCTTTGCCCTCTCCCCTCTCCACCATTATTGCCCTTCTCTCTCTTCCTTCTATCTATCTTCTCTCCCCATTAATAACCCCCTCTCTTCCCCTTCCTCCCCCCTTTGCCCTCTCCCCTCTCCACCACTATTGCCCTTATTATATCTTCCTTCTACCTCTCTTCTCTCCCCATAAATGCCCCCCTCCACCATAATTCTCCTCCATATCTCTCTCCTCTCCATTAGTTAGATAGAGTCATCTCTCCTCCTAACAATTATATCTAGCTAGCTATGTAGCCATCCACTCTCGATCCCTATATTGTCGCGAAGGCCTAATGATCAAATTACCGTGCACAATCTCTCTCGGGATATAGGTGAGTAAAAACTTGTGCATTTCAAGAATGGGAACATGTGTGTTTGTGATATGAAGGGATATCGTGTGAGTGACATGCCCCGTGAGTTCCTTATGTTTTGCCGAAATGTCGATTTATTTTCGTTTCAGCGGATTTCGAGAAAACTCGATATGTCCTATTTTTAGGCTAGGTCATGCCAAATTTTTATATGACTTTTGCTTGTTATACCGTGTAGTCATGAGGGTGAGTGGAAGGAAGGTGGAGCGATACTTGCAATGCGCGGTGCTGGACATGCATGAAAATAATCGGAATGGGATTAGATGTCCGTGTACAAGATGCAAAGAAGGAGTCATTTTGGACCCTTTTGATCGTGGCAGTTTGAAGGCGCACATAATGATGTATGGTTTCATGGATGGCAATACTCGGTGGATAAGTGAAGATGAGTTTTATGACATCCACACGGTAGGCAATAATGACATGATGGGGCTAGACGAAGAGATGACCGATTGACGTGAAGATGATGGCACTGGACATGGCGGCCGGGAAAAGTCCGGAAATGGCAGAGAAGAAGATTCCGGACACGATGAAGAAGAGTCCAAACATGACGGAGAACAGACGGGCATGCCGCAGTCTTCGACGCTACTAAGTTCAGTCATGTAGGACCCTCATGTTCGAGACCTCCTTCGCAAGAGTACGACTACCGACAGAGCTGCTTCTAGAGAGGAGGCCAAGCTGGCGCAACTTGAGGTAGACTCAAAGACTCCATTATATGACGGTTGCGATCCCGAGGTGACCCTCTTGAGTTTCACGCTCGAACTTCTAAAGACGAAGGCCAAAAATAAATATAATGGACAGACAAAAGCCCCGACGAGCATTTGAAGTATCTACATAGTAAAGGTCTTCCCGCGGGGAACCTGTGTCCTACTAGTGTCGAGGAGGCCAAGGAAATCGTTTGCCCTCTTGATCTGCCGCACATTAGATACCACGCATGCATCAACAATTGCATCATTTATCGAGGGAGCACGCGGAAATAACCAGCTGTCCAATGTGCAATGCTTCTCGATACAAGAAGGCAGGAAAGAAAACTCCTCAGAAAGTTGTATGGTACTTTCCGATCACTCCTCGTCTGCAGCTGTATTTCGTAGATCCTAAGGAAGCAAAGCTCATGCGCTGGCACACGGAGAGGAAGAAGCCCAATGATGGAGATGATCCGAAGCTGAGACACCTCACAGATGGTAGCTAGTGGAGAGCTTTCAATGCCGACTATCCATTTTTTGGAGAAGATGCAAGGAACATCATGCTTGGTGCGAGTACTGATGGCATGAATCCGTTTGGAAAGCAGAACACCAACCACAACACATGACCCGTCTTTGTATAGATGTACAACCTCCCCCCATGGTTGTGCATGAAGACAAAGTACATACACATGAGCATGCTGATTCAAGGGCCGAAACAACCGGGAAATAATATTAACCTGTATATGGGTCTTCTGAAAGACGAGCTAGACACGTTATGGAAATCATCGGTCAAGACATGGGACGCAAGCAAAGGAGATTATTTCTATATGAGAGCTGCACTGATGACGACGGTGCACGACTATCTCAGTTACGGGTACACCTCAGGACAGGTGTGCCATGGATACTGCGAATGCACAAGGTGCATGGATGATACAACGTCTCAACAGATTACGTCAACGAAAAATGGCGGCTCTGGGAAAATTGTGTACATGGGGCATCGTAGATGGCTCGAGAAGGATGACCCGTGGAGAAAATGTGGAGGTCTATTCAATAGTTTGGCTGAGCATCAAGGACCTCCACGTAAGAGGAGCGGCGCCGAAATCAAGGAGTTGCTGACTAACTGGGAACAGTGCCTCGCACCGGGAAAGATGGAAAAGGCGTCAGAGCCGCTGCTGAAGGTATGGAAAATGAGGTGTGTTTTCTAGGACTTGGAGTACTGGCACAATCATGACACGCCTCATTGCCTTGATCAAATGCATATCATGAAGAATGTCCTCGAGAGCTTTCTTGCCACACTTATGAACATGCCAGAGAAGACCAAGGATGGGCCAAAGTCAAGGAAAGACTTGGAAGATTTGGAGATCAGGACAGATCTCCACATGCCCCGTAAAAAGTCGACGGAGGAGAAGGAGACAGAGGCGGCGCCAAGGGGCAAAAAAGTTAGCAAGAAGGAGGAGAATTGCCCCCCTTCTTGCTTAACCTTAAGTGCGAAGGAGATCGATCAATTCATCAAGTGACTTATGGGAATCAAAGTCAGTTCCAATTACTATGGGAAGATAAGTAGATTTCTAGACACCAAGAAGAAAAGGTTCAGCGGGATGAAGTCTTATGACTGCCACGTGATGATGATGCAGATACTCCCGGTTGCCATTAGAGGGATAATGGAGAAGCACGTCCGTGACACGCTTACTAGTCTCTACAACTTCTTCGATGTTATCTCTTGAAAGTCCATCAGTGTGAAGTACCTCCGAAGGCTACAGGAAGAGATCTTTGTCATACTATGTGAGCTTGAGATGTACTTCCCACCCGTGTTCTTTGACATCATGGTGTATCTGTGTGTCCACTTCGTGGACGACATCATCGACCTCGAACCGAGATTCCTTCACAACATGATGTCGTTCGAGAGGATGAATGGGGTCATCAAAGGATTCATTCGTAACATGTCCCGTCCCGATGGGAGCATCATCCAGGGATATCTGACCCAAGAGTGCATCTCCTTTTGCGAGAATTATATAGGCGGCGAAGACCCTGTTGTTGGTTTCCCCGCCAAGAAGCACCATGGTAGGCTTGGAGGAGAAGGTCACAACAATGGCTGGAGGGAATTGCACGTGGACTACTCGAATCGACGGGACAACTTTGACAGGGCTAACTTAGTAGTGCTACAACACCTAGATGAGGTAGATGATTATGTGACACTGCACAAAGAAACCATCGCAAAAAAGTACCTTGATCAGGGGATGCGCAAGACGGACGATGAAGTTACTATAGAGCACAATGCCACTTTGTTGCATTGGTTCAAAGAGCATATTCTTGCCAATCCCCCGGAAGAGGGTAGTTCAGACGGATTGCTCATACACGCCTTAACACATGGCCATGTTCCCAAATTAGCATCCTATCAAGCATACGATGTCAATGGGTACACATTCTACATGGAGGCCAAAGACATGGACAGTGATTACCAGAACTCAGGGGCGACGATTGAATGCGTGATCGACGCCAACGGCACAACTGAAAGATTCTACAAAAGGGTCGAAGAGATCTGGGAGCTTGACTACGCTGGAATGCACGATGCAACGATGTTCCATGTCAGATGGGCTAAGGACGTCATAAGAGAAAACAAGTATTTCACTACCATGTCTATACCCGACGCGAATAGCGCTACTGTGAAGGTTAACGTCATCGCCAAAACTGAGCCATGGGTACAAGCTAAGCACTTGACACAATGCTTCTCCATAGTCGACCCGACCAATCCCGTCAGTGTTGACGCGAGGAGAGGCAAAAGGAGCATCGTCGGAATGGATGGAGTCGCCAATGAGGAAGACTACGACCATTACGGCAACCCGATGACGGAAGATGACGATGACGATGAAGCGTACGTGAAAAGAAGAATCAAGACTACACCACGTAAGAAAAATTGTACTCCATGGTGCCGGAAAAGTCATAAAGAGGGGCTCAATTATTCGACAATGAACAAGAAAGGGAAGAAGAAGCTCAATGCGAAATGTCGTTGACGAAGCTGAGAAACCATCATCTATATATACGTATCTATTTTGTGTACGCACTTAAGTAATCGTTATTGGTCAAATGATATATAAATCGTATCCCCTTCAATTACCACCACAGTGTTCCGATAATATATATATATTCGCCTAGTGCCGTGGGAGGGAGATCGACGTTCTCGTCGACTGCGTGTGAGGCCGTCGGGTGAGAAACAAAAACAGGAACAAAAGGAAAATATTAATAAAAAGAAAAGTAAATGCAAAATAAAAGTAAAGTAAACAGAAAAGTAAACAAAAAAGGAAAGTAAAATAATAAAAAGAAAAGAAAACTTTAGCAGTAGCGCTGGTTTCCATCCAGCGCTACTGCTAACTTAGTAGTACCGCTGGTTTCCATCCAGCGCTACTGCTAACTTAGTAGTACCGCTGGTTTCCATCCAGCGCTACTGCTATTTTCAATAACCCCCGCCCGCTCCAAATTTTCCCAACTCCCTCCATTCCCCCCATGCCGCGCCCCCTCCCTCGCCTTGCCGCCAGGCCACCTCGCCGCCGGCCGCCCCCGCCCCTCCGCCGGCCAGCCCTGTCCCTAGCCTCCCCGCCGCCAGGTGCCCCCGCCCCCAGCCCCGCATGGTCGCCACCGTCGCTCGGGCGCCCACAGCCCCGGCCACCCCCCTCTGCCCCGCCGGCCTCGGGCCCCCCGCCCCCCGGTGAGATGAACGGCTGTCGGCCCCTCCCTCTCCCCCCACCACACACACACACACACACACATATATATATATTTCTGTTAGGTTAGTTAGGTTAGAAGGAAAAGAAAAAAGAAGAAAAGTAGAAGAAAAAAATAAGAAAAGAAGAAGGAAAAGAAGAAAAGAAGAAAAGTAGAAGAAAAAAATAAGAAAAGAAGAAGGAAAATAAGAAAGGAAAAGAAGAAGAAGAAGAAGAAGAAGAAGAAGAAGAAGAGGAGGAGGAGGAAGAAGAAGGAAAAGAAGAAAGGAAAAGAAGAAGAAGAAAAGAAGAAGAAGAAGAAGGAAAAGAAGAAGTAGTAGAAGAAGAACAAGGAAAAGAAGAAGGAAAAGAAGAAAGGAAAAGAAGAAGAACAAGAAGAAGTGGAAGAAGAAGTAGAAGAAGTAGAAGAAGTAGAAGAAGAAGAGGAGAAGAAAAAAAGAAAAAAGTGGAGAAGAAAAAAATGAAGAAAAGAATAAAGTAAAAGAAGAAGAAGAGGAAGAAGAAGTAGAAGAGGAGAAGAAGAGGAGAAGAAGAGGAGAAGAAAAAAAAGAAGAAGAAGTAGAAGAAGAAGAAGACGAGGAGGAGGAGAAGAAAGGAAGAAGAAGACGAAGTAGAATAAATTTAGGGTTTATTTTTTGTACTTGTTTTATATTTTGTACTTGTTTACTTGTTTTATATTTTGTACTTGTTTTATATTTTGTGATTTTTCAATATGAACCCTATGTCATTGATGTCATATATGCTTCGAGTGGCCTATGTTTTGCCGGAATGTTGATTCATTTCCGTTCTGGCAAATTTCAGGCGCTCCATCTGTCCACTTTTTAGCAAAGGTCATGCCAAAAATTTCCGTGATTTTCGGCATGACTTGTGCTAGAAACTAGCTAGGACATATGGAGTGCCCGGGATTTGCTTGAAGGGGAATGAATCAACATTTTGACCAAATATAGGCCCATTTTTTCTTTTCATTATTCATTTCATTCCAACCAAATAATTGAACGAGCATACTTAAATAATCATAGGAAACCTATCTAACCACGCGGAAGCTGGGGGTTCTGGTAGTCGCATCAAAGAAGACCCTGTCGAGGCAGCAAACAATTATTTCAGCTACCTGGACGAACAACTATTGGGGGTGCAGGGTGATAGTAGCAACAACAACCCCGTCGACACCGACACCAACACAAGCACCGACACTCCTGGCACCACTGGCACCGAGACCGCCCCCGAGACCGGTGAAGGACCGAAGCAGAAGAGGGCACGAAAACCTAACAAGCTCGACATCGGAAAAATTGTGGTCACGACGATGCACCCCAGGAAAATAGAGCCAATGGCGCTGGATGAAGCGCGTGCATGCTTCGGCAATCAACTAGGATGCATCCTCAGGGAAACCGCCAACATCAACGATGAAAAGTTGAAGAAGATACCACATGTGGAGCACATGCTCCTTACAAAGTTGCACAATAGGTTCTTGTTCCTCGGGCGGACTAAAAAAGAACTTCCGTGGAATGACAAAGCCATGACAAAGATAAACAGCAAGGCGATGACGATGTTCACAAATGACTTGTCTGCCTGGAAAGTACGGGTGAAAAAAGCTATTGTGAAGAATGAACCGTGGTCCAAGATTCTTGCTGACAATCCGATAATAACGGAAGAGGACTTCAAAAAATTCAAGGAGATTTGCGCTAAAGAAGAACTCAAGATAAAGTCGGAGAAAATGAAGGCACTCCAGGCCAGGAACACGCCTGCCCACCACCTCGGAAGCCGTGGTTACGAGGGGAAGAGGCACGTATGGGCCAAGGAGGACACCGAACGTGAAAGTCAGGGAATCCCAGACCCCTTGGCGGAGTTCACGGACCCACAGGAGCATGACTGGATCAGGGCCCGGTACAAGTGGGACCCTATCAAGAAAATCTTTTATACGGACCCGAACACGAGGGAGTCCATGAGACTACTGGTAATTGTTATATTACCACCTTATATTAGCTTCCAATCAATTCGACAACAAGTTTTGTCACATTTGTAAACCATCAATATAATGTTCCTTTTGCAGAAAGAGCAGCACCAAAAGGCAGCCGAAAGCGACGAGTCTTCTCAGTCGTCGTTGACGCCCAAGTGGGACACCCCTTTTAACCGGCCCCTCAACATACTGAAAAAGGTATCGGAGGATAAACCGCCATCGTATGAACGTGTGCACGGCATCATAGATGGCGCCTCATGGAAGACATGCTACCAGGAGAAGCCTGAGGAAAGAAGGCAGAGACGATTGATTAATCAATAGCAGATCGACGAGAAGGTCGCGCTTATGGCCAGTAAGGCCAAAGCTGAGACCAGAGCAGAGTTGGAACAAATGGTCGATGAAAGGGTCAATGAAAAGGTCAGTGCAGCGGTAGTTGGCTTTACTCGGGCACTTATGGATTGGGCGCAGCAAAATCCAAATAAAGGGCCAACAGACTTTCCCCTTCCCAGCTACGTCGGGAGAAATTCGATGAACATCGTACCACCAGCACCTGCTCACGCCGCCACACATGCTCCCGTACCTTGTCCCACTCCTATTCATAGCAACACGTCCTCCTCTCAGGCCTGCTCGGTGGGGCTTCATCTTTGGCTGAGCTCGACACCCTCACGGTAATTACGCGTCATACCCACTTGACCAGTATCTATATAGTCTTCCGTTTCAGTTGCCTTTCAGATGTTTGACGTCATAGACATGTCTTCACAGGCCAACGAAACCCCGTGCACCCTACTGTACGACATCAACTGCTAGAAGGTGGACGTCGGAAAGGCAACAATCATGAAGCCGAAGGAACGCATGTTACACAACCGATAGATGCCCCATAGCGTCTTCAAAGTTTGTGTGGCCAGTGTCAAAGCGTGCTTCGAGGATTTGCCTCCTCCAGTACCAGTCGCTAACGATGAGATCCCTAAGCGGATTGGTGAATGCAAGAGCTGGTTCTTGCCTTGGCCGAAGACTCTTCTTCGTGTCGAGGCGCCTGGTAGCACACCAACGACAACTCCTCAACAAGGTATGAACACCACCCACCTACCCAATTACCTGCACCTGTCGTGGCGGGTGATAGCGGACGACGTAAGGGAGTAGTGCTAGATGACGTTGCCCCCATCGAAGAAGCAAATGTTGATGATGTCATGGAGGAGGATGATGATGACCCTAACCAGTATATCAATACCGCCTATGGTGATTCTCGGGACTATGACTCAGGATATGAGCATGGAGATGATGATTTGATGCTGCCTGATTTGCCGGAGCCGGAACGTCCTAAGGCTGATTGCAAAAAGTCTCTCTTCATGCGATCCTCGCAAGAGATGCCTCTAGATGCCGCCTCTACCCAGCAAGAACAACTCCAGGGCCGTTCACTGCTTAGCCTGACGATAATGGGGTGGTGGTTAGGGAAGTTATGGCGGGCTCACTACCGGCGCCACCCGTCAAGAAGCCCACGAAGAGACCGGGGAAAGGCTCTAAAGGCGCTTCAAGCAGTCAGTCGCCTCTAAAGCCCCGGGAGATAGACAGAATACCTGTCACAGGTGCGGAGCGTTTCCATGTCACCGGCCACCCGATCCTACCTCAGAAAGCGCTGGAGGATATACTGAACAATGATCTAAGGAGACTTCATGATGATGTGCTGGACAGAGAGAAAAGCCTTCTCATCTCGGAAAAACCAGCATACCCGCTTTACGCGGCTCAGGTTCCGGATGGGAGGTTATACGTCGATAAATGGCCTGCAGATAAGTTCATCCTATGATTTGACTACATCTACGACATGCTCCACATGGTCAAGCTGGATTTTCAATTCATCCGCATGTATGCGCTTTATATGAACTACATCATCAGGCGTGAGAACATAGAATATATCTGCATTGTGGACCCGTACTATATACATGAGAGCTTCTTGGAAGTCTGCAAAGAGAACCGTGACTATGCGAGCACGTACATCGCTGAGTTCATGGTCGCTAATAAGGACAAGGAAATGATTCTCACATATTATCATCCCACGTAAGTCATCCACGGAAATCCTTTTGTAATTTTTAATCATTCCTTTGCAAGCATGGAGGCTAATTTGAGGTGTACTTATTTTGCACAGCGGGTGGCATGCCGTCCTCATATGTCTGTACCCACAATACTCCCATGCTCTGTACTTGGACTCTGCCGAGAACACCAAGAAAAGGGATTACAAGCACATAAAGAGTGTTCTCGATAGTGCCATTTTCACCTTCGGCCTTACTGGTGGAGATATCAAGGTGAAAAAGTACAGGAATAAAGGGCTGGGTTTCGGCCATAAGACCGACTTCTGCTGCATCCAGCAACCGAAAGATAGTAAGGCTGACGGATTCTACCTCATGCATCACATGATCGAGTATAGAAGGGATAACCAACGCCTTTGCATGTCAGCTAATTCCAAGGATACCAAGATTGTCAACTGGGCCTATAGCATAGGAAAGACACCGCTCATCGAATCCGAGCTGAGTTTTATCACATACAATGTGAACTTGCCCAAGTGATTATGAAGGAGGTACTCGAACAAACAGGGATGTTCTACCATGGGCGAATGAGGCGGGAGACTGCCCGTGAAAGCTCAACGCTCAGCGTCTGGGCATGAAGCCTTTCACGAAGCTCGGGTCCTTCATCCCTAACTATGAAGATTGGAGCACCGACCTGATGGAGTGATTGACGATGACAATGTGTATGTTTAATTAGTACTACTGTCTTCCTATATGAACTAGCGTAGATCACGATAGTTAATTAGTTTGGTTACGTATGAGGAACTTCCTTATTTATGTTTACTGTATATAGGTTGCTTGTATTTTGCTAACTATATATATATGCCTCTTTGTGTTTCTCAAGTACATTATGTTGCATATTAAATCAACTTACGGTGCAGGTTCATAGACCGGGAGATAGCGAAGGACAAGTACCCGGGAGCTAGCCACAGAGGGTTCTACAGCAGAGCGAGATGCTATGGCAAGAGAGAGGGAGCGAGAACGGTGCCTCAAGAAGTTCTACATAGTCGCTCTCTTGCTCATACTGATTGCTCTTCTCTTCTACATGGTTTAGATAGAGATGATGAAACTTGTGGGTGTGCCATAACCATGCAGTTCCATATATTCGAGACATGACTTGTGTATCCCTATTTTTGAGATGTGTGATGATATTTGTGTTGGATAATATGATGATGATGGTGGTGGTATATATGAAGAGTCTCCTGTATGTGTATGATATGATGAGAATAATGTATGTTTATTATGATATGATGAAACTACCATATAGAGCATGCACAAAAAATTGAACAGAAAAGGAACGGAAAACAAAAAAAAGAAAACAAACTAAAACCTAGGCTTAGCAGTAGCGCTGGTAATTTGTACAGTAGCGTTGGTTTAGCAAAAGTGCTTGTTGTAAACCAACGCTACTGCTAACACCACTTACCGGTAGCGCTGGTTTTCCAGCGCTACTGCTAAACACTAAGCTGTAGTGCCTTAGCAGTAGCGCTGGCCCCGACGCTACTAGTAGAGGGAAAACCAGTGCTACTAGTAGGCTTTCTCCTAGTAGTGGATCAACAATATGACATCCACATATACTTATCAGAAATTCTATAGTGCTCCAACTCACTTTCTTGTGAATACAAGTTTCTCATAAACCTTGTATAAACCCAGAAAACTTTGATCACCTCATCAAAGTGTATATTCCAACTCCGAGATGCTTGCTCCAGTCCATAGAAGGATCACTGGAGCTTGCACACCTTTTAGCATCGTTAGGACTGACAAAACCTTCTGGTTGTATCTCATACAACCTTTCCTCAAGGAAGGAATTGATGTTTTGACATCCATCTGCCAAATTTCATAATTGAAAAATGCAAAAACTGCTAACATAATTCCAACAGACTTTTAGCATCGCTACGGGTGAGAAAGTCTCATTGTAGTCAACTCCTTGAACTTGGCGGAAACTTCTTTGCGACAAGTCGAGCTTTATAAATGGTGACATTCACCATCAACGTCTGTCTTCATTTTAAAAATCCATTTGTACTCAACGATCTGTCGTTCAACGAGCAAGTCTACCAAAGTCCATACTTTGGTTTTCATACATGGATCCTTTCTTGGATTTCATGGCTCCTAGCCATTTGTTGGAATCCGGGCCCATCATCGCTTCTCCATAGCTTGCAGGCTCATCGTTGTGCAACAACATGACCTCTAAGACATGGTTACCGTACCACTCAGGAGTAATACGTGCCCTTGTAGACCTACGAGGTTCAATAGTAACTTGATCCGAAGCTTCATGATCATCATCATCAACTTCCTCTTCAACTGACGTAGGTTATACAAAAACATCTTTCTGCGCTGTGCTACTCTCTAGTTGAAGCAAAGGTTCAACAACCTTATCAAGTTCTATCTTCCTCCCATTCAATTCTTTTGAGAGAAACTATTTCTCAAGAAAGGACCCGTTTTAGCAACAAACACTTTGTGCTTGGATCTAAGATAGAAGGTTTACCCAACTATTACTTTAGGGTATTCTATGAAGATGCATTTGTCCACTTTGGGTTCGATCTCATTAGGTGAAAACCCTTTTTTCACTTAAGTGTTGCAGCCCCAAACATTAAGAAATGATAGCTTAGGTTTCTGTCAAACCAAAATTCATACGGTGTCACCTCAACGGACTTAGATGATGCCCTATTTTAAAGTGAATGTAGTTGTCTCTAATGCATAACCCCAAAACAATAGTGGAAAATCGATAAGAGACATCATAGTTCGCACCATATCCATTAGAGCACGACTATGGCGTTCGGACACACCATCGCACTATGTTGTTCCAGGTGGCGTGAGTTGTGAAACAACTTCCACATTGTCTTAAGTTGTATACCAAACTTGTAACTTGGATATTATCCTCCACGGTCATATCGTAGACATTTTATCTTCTTGTCACGATGATCTCAAACTTCACTCTAAATATGCTTGGACTTTTCAAATGACTCAGACTTGTGTTTCATTAAGTAAATATACCCATATCTACTCAAATCATCAGTGAAGGTAAGAAAACAATGATATCCATCGCACGCTACGACACTCATTCGACCACATACATCAACATGTATTATTTCCAATAAGTCACTTGCCCGCTCCATCATATTCAAAAACGGGGTCTTAGTCATCTTACCCAGGAGGCATGGTCCATATGCCTCAACTGATTTCGAAAATGAATGAGTCCAAAGATCCATCAGCATGGAGTTTCTTCATGCGCTTTACACCAATATGACATTTAGCGGTAGTGCCACAAGTATGTGGTACTATCATAATTAACTTTGTATCTGTTGGCATGAACATGTGTATTACTACAATCGAGATTCAACAAACCATTCTAATTGGGTGCATGACCATTGAAGGTATTATTCATGTAAACAGAAAAACCATTATTATCTAACTTAAATGAGTAACCATATTGCAATAAACACGATCTAATCACGTTCATGCTCAACGCACACACCAAATAACATTTATTTAGGTTCATCACTAATCTCGAAGGTAGAGAGAGCGTGCGATGTTGATCACATCAACCTTGGAAACATTTCCAACACACGTCGTCACCTCACCCTTAGCTAGTCTCTATTTATTCCATAGCTATTATTTCGAGTTACTAACATTTAGCAATCGAACCGGTATCCAATACCCAGGTGCTACTAGGAGTACTAGAAAGGTACACATCAATAACACGTATATCTAATATACTTCTGTCGACGTTGCCACCCTTCTTATCTACCAAGTATCGAGGGTTGTTCCGCTTCAGCGACCGTTCTCCTCATAATAGAAGCACTTAGTCTCGGGCTTGGGTTCAACTTTGGGTTGCTTCACTGGAGCAGCAGCTGACTTGCCATCCATGAATTTTCCCTCCTAGCCCTTGACCTTCTTGAAACTAGTGGTTTCACTAACCATCAACACTTGATGCTCCTTCTTGATTTCTACCTTCGCGGTGTCAAACATAGAGAATAGCTCAGGGATCATTATTCCCATCCCTGGTATTTTATAGTTCATCACGAAGCTCTAGTAGCTTAGTGACAGTAACTTGGAGAACTACATCAATCACTATCTTATCTAGAAGATCAACTCCCACTCGATTCAAGTGATTGTAGAACCCAGACAACCTGAGCACATGCTAAGCGATTGAGATATTCTCCTTCATTTTGCAGGCAAAGAATCTTGTTCGAGGTCTCATACCTCACAACATGGGCACGAGCCTGAGATCCCAATTTTAGCTCTTAGAACATCTTATATGTTCCCCGACGTTCAAAACGTTTTGGAGCCTAAATTCTAAGTCGTAATGCATGATGCACTAAACTGTCAAGTAGTCATCACAACGTGCCTGTCAGATGTTCACAACATCTATAGACGATGCTAGAGGGGGTGGCGCACCAAGTGGTGCATTAAGAACATAAGCCTTCTGTGCAGCAATGAGGACAATCCTCAGATCACGGACCTAGTCCGCATTATTGCTACCATCATCTTTCAACTCTATTTCTTTAGGAACAAATATAAAAATTCAAGGGAGCTATAGTGCGAGCTAGTAATCTTCAACACAATTTGCAAAGACATTTTGACTATGTTCATGATAATGAGTTTAGTTAATCATATTACTTAAAAACTCCCACTCAAATTGACATCCCTCTGGTCATTCGAGTGTCACATGATCCAAATCCACCAACTCAAGTCCGATCATCACGTGAGTTGAGGTGGTTTCAATGGTGAACATCTTCATGGTGATCATATCTAATATATATGACTCATGTTCGACCTTTTGGTCTCTTGTGTTTCGAGGCCATGTATGTACATGCTAGGCTCGTCCAGTTTAACCCGAGTGTTCTGCACGTGCAACACTAGCTTGCACCCGTTGTATGTGAATGTAGAGTCTATCACACCCGATCATCACGTGGTGTCTTGATACGACGAACTTTCACAACGGTGCACACTTTGGAAGAGCACAATTTATCTTGAAATTTAAGTGAGGGATCACCTTATAATGCTACCGTCGTCCTAAGCAAAACAAGGTGCATAAAAAGGATTAACATCACATGCAAATCATAAGTGACATGATATGTCCATGAACTTGTGCTTTTGATCTCCATCTCCAAAGCACCGACATGATCTCCATCGTCACCGGCATGACACCATGATCTCCATCAACGTGTCGCCATCGGGGTTGCCACGCCGACTGTTGCTTCCACGACTATTGCTAACTCATAGTGATAAAGTAAAGCAAAAACGGCGAAAATAATTAAAGACAACACTATGGCTCCTGTCGGTTGACATACTCATCAACATGCAAGTCGTGATATTCTATACAAAACATGATCATCTCATACATCACATATATCTCATCATGTAATTGGCCATATCACATCACAACATACCCTGCAAAAACAAGTTAGACGTCATCTAATTGTTGTTGCAAGTTTTACGTGCCTACTACACCTACGCATGAACCACAATGGCGATACTCAAATTGCTATTCAACCTTTTCAAGGACCGCCTTTGTCGAGTCTGATCCAACTAGAGTAGGAGCGACAGACACCCGCCAGCCATCTTTGTCCAACGAAGTTACATGTCAGTCGATGGAACCGGTCTCTCGTAAGCGTACGAGTAAGGTTGGTCTAGGCCGCTTCATCCCACAATACCGCTGAACCAAAACACGACCAAGGGAGGAATCAATCTAAGCATCATCACCCACAAACTCCTTTGTGTTCTACTCATGATCTCATCTACACATAGACCTAGCTCATGATGCCACTGTTGGGGAACGTTGCATGGGAAACAAAAAAATTCCTACGCACACGCAAGATCTATCCATGGTGATGAGCAACTACGAGAGGGAGAGTGGATCTACATACCCTTGTAGATCGCTAAGCGGGAAGCGTTAAGAAACACGGTTGATGTAGTCAAACATCTTCGCAATCCAAATCGTTGAGCGTCCCGCGATCCCATCATGATCCGTCCCGCGATCAAATCACGAACCGTCTCGCGATCTCGATCACGGTCCTTCCGATCTAGTGCCGAATGCATGGCACATCCGGTGTTCAGCACAAGTACAACTCGATGACGATCTCCGCCTTCTTGATCTAGCAAGAGGGAGCGGAAAGGTAGATGAGTTCTCCAGCAACGCGATGGCGCGGAGGCAGCGGTGGTGGAACTATTCCAGCAGGGCTTCGCCTAAGCACCGCTGAAACAATCTAGAGGAGAGGGTAGCACGTGGCTGATTTCTGTTGTCAAAACCCCTCAAAACCTCTAGTATATATAGGAGGAAGGGGGGAGGAGGCAGCCTCAAACCCTCCACAAGGAGGGTTCGGCTGAAGTGGAGGAGGGAGGAGTCCTACTCCAATCCTACTAGGAGTAGGATTCCTTCCCCCACTTTGGAAACCTTTTTCCACCTTTGGGTTTCTCCACCCCAGCCGCATGGGCCTCTTGTGGGACTTCGACCAGCCTACTAGGGGCTGGTTTACCTCTTCCCACAGCACATATGGCCCCTTGGGTCGAGATACCCCTCCCGATGGTCCCTCGGTACCCACCCCCCCGGCACTCCCGATACACTACCGATGAGCCCAAAACTTTTCTCGTGACCAAAACAGGACTTCCTATATATCAATCTTTACCTCCGGACCATTACGGAGCTCCTTGTGACGTCCGAGATCTCATTCGGGACTCCAAACAACCTTCGGTCACCATCATACATAACTCTATACTACCAAAATGTCACCAAACCTTAAGTGTGCAGACCTTGCGGGTTCGAGACCTATGTAGACATGATTGAGACACCTCTACGGTCAATAACCAATAACAGGACCTAGTGTTGGCGAATGTTGCATGGGAAACAAAAAAATTCCTACGCACACGCAAGATCTATCCATGGTGATGAGCATCTACGAGAGGGAGAGTGGATCTACATACCCTTGTAGAACGCTAAGCGGGAAGCGTTAAGAAATGCGGTTGATGTAGTCGAACGTCTTCGCGATCCAAATCGTTCAGCACACGTACAGCTTGATGACGATCTCCGCCTTCTTGATCCAGCAAGAGGGAGAGGAGAGGTAGACGATTTCTCCGGTAGCGCCAAGGCGTTGCGGCGATGGTGGTGGAGCTATTCCAGCAAGGCTTCACCGAAGCACCGCTGAAACCGATCTAGAGGAGAAACTACTATCTAGAGGAGAGGTAGCATGTGGCTGTTTTTCTATGTCCAAAAAATCCTCAAACCTCTAGTATATATAGGAGGAGGGGAGGGAGGAGGCTTGGCTCCCAAGGGAGCCAGCCCTTGTTCAGCACAAGTGGGGGGAGGAGTTCACCTCCTCTAGTCCTAGTAGGATTAGGACTCCTCCTTTTCCCACTTGGGCCTCTCTTCCCACCTTAGGATTTCCTTCCCAGCTGCATGGGCTTCCTATGGGGCTTCGGCCAGCCCACTAAGGGCTGGTACACCTTCTTCCACAGCCCATGTAGCCTCTTGGGTCGAAATACCCCTCTTGATGGTCCCCCGGTACCCTCCCGACACTCCCGGTACACTACCGATGAGCCCAAAACTTTTCCAGCGATCAAAACAGGAATTCCTATATATCAATCTTTACCTTCGGACCATTCCAGAGCTCCTCGTGATGTCCGGGATCTCATCCGGGACTCCGAACAACCTTCGGTCACCGCCATACATAACTCTATACTACCGAAATGTCACTGAACCGTAAGTGTGCAGACCCTGCGGGTTCGAGAACTATGTAGACATGACCGAGAGACCTCTCCGGTCAATAACCAATAGCGGGACATGGATGCCCATGTTCGTTCCTACATATTCTATGAAGATCTTTATCGGTCGAACCTCTATGTCAAGGATTCAGTTAATCCCGTATGTCGTTCCCTTTGTTCTTCGGTATGTTACTTACCCGAGATTCGATCGTTGATATATGTATACCTAGTTAGATCTCATTTTCGGCAAGCCTCTTTACTCGTTCCATAATACAAGATCTCGTAACTAACACTTTAGTCACATTGCTTGCAAGGCTCGTTGTGATGTTGTATTACCGAGTGGGCCCTGAGATACCTCTCCGTCACACGGAGTAACAAATCCCAGTATCGATCAATGCCAACTCAACAGACACCCTTGGAGATACCTGTAGAGCACCTTTATAGCCACCCAGTTACGTTGCGACGTTTGATACACACAAAGTACTCCTCCGGTGTCAGTGAGTTGCATGATCTCATGGTCATAGGAACATATACTTGACATGGAGAAAACTGTAGCAATAAACTGACACGATCAAATGCTACGTTTATAGTTTGGGTCTTGTCCATCAGATCATTCTCCCAATGATGTGATCCCGTTATAAAATTACATCTCATGTCAATGTCTAGGAAACCTTGACCATCTTTGATCAACGAGCTAGTCTACTAGAGGCACACTAGGGAAAAAGTGTTATCTATATATCCACACATGCAATGTGATTCCAATCAATACAATTATAGCATGGATAATAAACAATTATCATGAACAAGGAAATAAAATAATAACCATTTTATTATTGCCTCTAGGGCATATTTCCAACAGTCTCCCACTTGCACTAGAGTCAATAATCTAGCTCACATCGCTATGTGATTTACATTGTAATGAAACGAACACCCATACAGTTCTGGTGTTGATCATGTTTAGCCCTTGGAAGAGGTTTAGTCAACAGGTCTACAACATTCAGATCCGTGTGCACTTTGCAAATATTTGTGTCCTCCTCCTTGATGTACTCGTGGATGGAATTGAAGCATCGCTTTATGTGTCTGGTCCTCTTGTGAAACCTTGGTTCCTTGGCCAGGGCAATGGCACCAGTGTTATCATAGAACAGATCCACTCGATTCAGTGCACTAGGCACTACTCCAAGATATTTCATGAACTCCTTCATCCTGACACCTTCCTTCGCTGCCTCCGAGGCTGCGATGTACTCCGCTTCACATATAGAATCGGCTACCACGATCTTCTTGGAACTGCACCAGCTTACCTCCAAGACAGGGTTGCCGTACAACTTAGGAGCAGTACGCGCCCTTGTTAACCTACGAGGTTCAATAGTAACTTGATCCGAAGTTTCATGATCATCATCATTAACTCCCTCTTCAACCGTCGTTGGCTCCACAGAAACATCTTTCTGCGTTGCGCTACTCTCTAGTTGAAGTAAAGGTTCAATAACCTCATCAAGTTCTATTTTCCTCCCACTCAATTCTTTTGAGAGAAACTCTTTCTCAAGAAATGTTCCGTTCTTAGCGACAAACACTTTGCCTTCGGATCTGAGATAGAAGGTATACCCAACTATCTCTTTTGGGAATCCTATGAAGACACATTTCTCCGCTTTGGGTTCCAGCTTTTCAGGTTGAAGCTTTTTGACATAAGCATCACATCCCCAAACTTTAAGAAATGACAACTTTGGCTTCTTGCCAAACCACAGTTTATATGGCATCGTCTCAATGGATTTCGATGGTGCCCTATTTAAAGTGAATGCAACTATCTCTAATGCATAACCCCAAAACGATAGTGGCAAATCGGCAAGAGACATTATAGAACGCACCATATCTAATAAGGTTTGATTACGACGTTCGGACACACCATTACGCTGTGGTGTTCCAGGCGGTGTCAATTGTGAAACAATTCCACACTGTCTTAAGTGACTGCCAAACTCATAACTCAGATATTCACCTCCTCGGTCAGATCGCAGGAATTTAATCTTCTTGTTACAATGATTCTCAACTTCACTCTGAAATTGCTTGAACTTTTCAAACGTTTCAGACTTGTGTTTCATTAAGTAAATATACCCATATCTACTTAAATCATCAGTGAAGGTGAGAAACTAACGATATCCATCATGCGCCTCAATGTTCATCGGACCGCACACATTAGTATGTATGATTTCCAATAAGTCACTCGTCCGTTCCGTTGTTCCATAGAATGACGTTTTAGTCATCTTGCCCATAAGGCATGGTTCACATGTGTCAAGTGATTCAAAATAAAGTGACTCCAAAAGTCCATCAGCCTGGAGCTTCTTCATGCGTTTTACACCAATATGACCCAAACGGCAGTGCCACAAGAAAGTGGTACTATCATTATCAACTCTACATCTTTTGGCATCAATGTTATGAACATGTGTATCATCACTATCAAGATTCAACATGAATAAACCCCTCACATTGGATGCATGACCATAAAAGATATTACTCATATAAATATAACAACCATTATTCTCTAATTTAAATGAGTAACCATCTTGCAATAAACAAGATCCAGATATAATGTTCATGCTTAACGCAAGCACTAAATAACAATTATTCAGGTTCATCACTAATCCTGATGGTAATCGAAGAGAGAGCGTGTCGATGGCGATCACATCAACCTTGGAACCATTTCCCACGTGCATTGCCACTTCATCCTTTGCCAACCTTCGTGTATTCCGTAGTTCCTGTTTTGAGTTGCAAATGTGAGCAACCAAACCAGTATCAAATACCCAGGCACTACAACGAGAGTTGGTAAGGTACACATCAATAAAATGTATATCATATATACCTTGTTTGTTGTTGGTCGCCTTCTTGTCAGCCAGATACTTGGGGCAGTTCCGCTTCCAGTGACCAATTCCCTTGCAATGAAAGCATCCAATTTCTGGCTTGGGTCCAGGTTTGGGTTTCTTCACAGGAGGAGCAACTGCTTTGCCACCCTTCTTGGAGTTACCCTTCTTGCCCTTGCCATTCTTCTTGAAACTAGTGGTTTTATTGACCATCAACACTTGATGTTCTTTCTAGAGTTCAGACTCAGCGACTTTCAACATCACAAACAGCTCGGCGACTGACTTGTTCATCCCATGCATGTTATAGTTCATCACGAAGCTCTTGTAGCTAGGAGGCAATGATTGACGAACTCTGACAGTGATCGCCTCCGACGGAAGGGGCATCCCTAACTCTGCCAGACGGGTCGAATACCTAGACATATGCGTATATGTTCACTGATAGACCCGTTCTCCTCCATCTTGCAAGCATAGAACTGATCGGAGGTCTCATACCTCTCGATCCAGGCATTCTTCTTAAAGATAAACTCCAACTCTTGGAACATCTCATAGGCTCCATGATGTTGAAAACGTCTTTGAAGTCCCAGTTCTAAGCCATACAACATTGCACACTGAACTATTGAGTAATCTCCAGAACGTGCCTCCCAAGCGTTCTTAAAATCTTCGGATGACACGGGAGCGGGTGGGTCACCAAGCGGTGCATCAAGGACATAAGCCTTCTGGGAAGCCATGAGGATAATCCTCAGATTACAGGCCCAGTCCACAAAGTACTTCCATCATCTTTCAACTTATCTTTCTCTAGGAACGCATTAAAATTCATGGGTGCTACTACGCGAGCCATTGATCTACAACATAAATAAGCAAAGGTTACTTAGACTATTGTTCAAGATAATGAGTTTAGTTAATCAAATTACTAAAGCTCCCACTCAAATTGACATCCCTCGGGTCATTTGAGTGATACATGATCCAAATGCACCAACTCAAGTCCGATCATCACATGAGTTGAGGTGGTTCCAATGGTGAACATCATCATGTGGATCATATCTACTATATGACTCATGTTCGACCTTTTGGTCTCTTGTGTTCTGAGGCCATGTCTATACATGCTAGGCTCGTCAAGTTTAACCCGAGTGTTCTGCACATGCAACACTGGATTGCACCCGTTGTATGTGAACATAGAGTCTATCACACCCGATCATCACATGGTGTCTCGACACGACGATCTTTCGCAACGGTGCACACTCGGGGACAACACAATTCACCTTGAAATTCAAGTGAGGGATCACCTTATAATGCTATCGTCGTCCTAAGAAAAACAAGGTGCATAAAAGGATTAACATCACATGCAAATCATAAGTGAGATGATATGGCCATGAACTTGTGCTTTTGATCTCCATCTTGAAAGCACCGGCATGATCTCCATCGTCAGCGGCATAACACCATGATCTCCATCATTGTGTTGCCATCAGGTTTGTCGTGCCCACCATGCTCATACTACTATTGCTACCGCTTAGCAATAAAGTAAAGCATTACATAGAGCTTAATGATTGACACGCAGGTCATACAATAATAAAAGACAAGCCTATGGCTCCTGCCAGTTGCCGTAGTCATCGACACTCAAGTCGTGATATTCTATACAACACATGATCATCTCATACATCACATATATCTCATCATGCAATTGGCCATATCACATCACAACATACCCTGCAAAAATAAGTTAGACGTCCTCTAATTGTTGTTGCAAGTACGTGGCTACTACGGGTATCTAGCGAGAACAATTCTCACCTACGCAAAAACCACAACGGTGATACATAAGTTGCTTTTCAACCTTCTCAAGGACCGCCTTTGTCGAATCCGATCCAACTAAAGTAGGAGAAACAGACACCCGCCGGCCATCTTTGTGCAACGAAGTTACACGTCAGTCGATGGAACCGGTCTCTCGTAAGCATACGAGTAAGGTTGGTCCGGGCCGCTTCATCCCACAATACTGTTGAACCAAAACACGACCAAGGGAGGAAGCAATCTAAGCATCAACGGCCACAAACTCCTTTGTGTTCTACTCGAGATCTCATCTACACATAGACCTAGCTCATGATGCCACTGTTGGGGAATGTTGCATGGGAAACAAAAAATTCCTACGCACACGCAAGATCTATCCATGGTGATGAGCATCTACGAGAGGGAGAGTGGATCTACATACCCTTGTAGATCGCTAAGCGGGAAGCGTTAAGAAACATGGTTGGTGTAGTCGAACGTCTTCGCGATCCAAATTGTCGAGCGTCCCGCGATCCAATCAGGATCCGTCGCCTAAACCCTAAACCCTAAACCCTAACCCAAAAACCCTCCCGCGATTCAATCATGATCCGTCCCGATCTTGCGCCGAATGGACGGCACCTCCGCGTTCAGCACACATACAGCTTGATGACGATCTCCGCCTTGTTGATCCAGCAAGAGGGAGCGGAGAGGTAGACAAGTTCTCCGGCACTGCATAGCGTTGCAGCGATGGTGGTGGACCTATTCCAGCAGGGCTTCGCCTAAGCATCGCTGAAACCGATCTAGAGGAGAGGTAGCACGTGGTTGTTTTTCTATGTCCAAAAACCCCTCAAACCTCTAGTATATATAGGAGGAGGGGAGGGAGGAGGCTTGTTCGGCCGAAGTGGGGGAAGGAGTCCACCTCCTCCACTCCTAGTAGGATTAGGACTCCTCCTTTTCCCACTTGGGCCTCTGTTCCCACCTTAGGATTTCCTTCCCAGCCGCATGGGCTTCCTGTGGGGCTTCGGCCAGCCCACTAAGGGCTGGTATATATTCTTCCACAGCCCATGTAGCCTCTTGGGTCGAACTACCCCTCCCGATGGTCCCCCGGTACCCTCCCAACACTCCCGGTACACTACCGATGAGCCCGAAACTTTTCCAGCGATCAAAACAAAAATTCTTGTATATCAATCTTTACCTTCGGACCATTCCAGAGCTCCTCGTGACGTCCGGGATCTCATCCGGGACTCCTCCCGATGGTCTCCCGGTACCCTCCCGGCACTCCCAATACACTACCGATGAGCCCGAAACTTTTCCAGCGACCAAAACAGGACTTCCTATATATCAATCTTTACCTATGGACCATTCCAGAGCTTCTCGTGACGTATGGGGTCTCATCTGGGACTCCAAACAACCTTCGGTCACCACCATACATAACTCTATACTACCGAAACGTCACCGAACCTTAAGTGTGCACACCCTGCGAGTTCGAGAACTATGTAGACATGACCGAGACACCTCTCCGGTCAATAACCAATAGCGGAACCTGGACGCCCATATTGGTTCCCACATATTTTATGAAGATCTTTATCGGTCGAACCTCTATGTCAAGGACTCAGTTAATCCCGTATGTCGTTCCCTTTGTTCTTTGGTATGTTACTTGCCCGACATTCGATCGTTGGTATCTGTATACCTAGTTCAATCTTGTTTCCGGCAAGTCTCTTTACTCGTTCCATAATATAAGATCCCGTAACTAACACTTTAGTCACATTGCTTGCAAGGCTTATTGTGATGTTGTATTACCGAGTGGGCCCTGAGATACCTCTCCGTCACACGGAGTAACAAATCCCAGTATCGATCTATGCCAACTCAACAGACACCCTTGGAGATACCTGTAGAGCACCTTTATAGTCACCCAGTTACGTTGCGACATTTGATACACACAAGGTACTCCTCCGGTGTCAGTGAGTTACATGATCTCATGGTCATAGGAACAGATACTTGACATGCAAAAAACTATAGCAATAAACTGACACAATCAAATGGTACGTTTATAGTTTGGGTTTTGTCCATCACATCATTCTCCTAATGATGTGATCCCGTTATCAAATGACATCTCATGTCAATGGCTAGAAAACCTTGACCATCTTTGATCAGCGAGCTAGTCTACTAGAGGCACACTAGGGACAAAGTGTTGTATATATATCCACACATGCAATGTGTTTCCAATCAATACAATTATAGCATGGATAATAAACAATTATCATGAACAGGAAATATAATAATAACCATTTTATTATTGCCTCTAGGGCATATTTCCAACATCTAGATTCTCATATTGGTTCCTACATATTCTACGAAGATCTTTATCGGTTGGACCTCTATGTCAAGAATTCAGTTAATCCTGTATGTTGTTCCCTTTGTTCTTTGGTATGTTACTTGCCCGAGATTCGATCGTCGGTATCTCTATACCTAGTTCAATCTCGTTATCGACAAGTCTCTTACTCGTTCCGTAATACAAGATCCCGTGGCTAACACTTAGTCACATTGCTTGCAAGGATTATTGTGATGTTGTATTACCGAGTGGGCCCTGAGATACCTCTCCGTCACACGGAGTAACAAATCTCAGTCTTGATCCATGCCAACTCAACAGACACCATTGGAGATACCTGTAGAGCACCTTTATAGTTATCCAGTTACGTTGCGACGTTTTATACACACAAGGTACTCCTCCTGTGTTAGTGAATTGCATGATCTCATGGTCATAGGAACAGATACTTGACATGCAGAAAACTGTAGTAATAAACTGACACAATCATATGTTACGTTTATAGTTTGGGTCTTGTCCATCACATCATTCTCCTAATGATGTGACCCCGTTATCAAATGACATATCATGTCCATGGCTAGGAAAGTTTGACCATCTTTGATTAACAAGCTAGTCTACTACATGCATAATAGGGACATAGTGTTTTCTATATACCCACACATGTATTTAGTTTCCAATCAATACAATTATAGTATGGATAATAAACGATTGTCACGAACAAGGAAATATAATAATAACTAATTTATTATTGTCTCTAAGGCATATTTTCAACAAGCTCTCCCTCCACCGAGCTGGGCGCCACACCGGTTTGCACCGCCAGTGCTGCTCAGATCCGTTTCCCGCACCCAGTGCTTCGAGTCTCCAACGCTACCAATTGTTGATGCGGCCCCGGTCCACCTCGCCGTCGTCGCCGATGCACCATCCTAGGTGCTCGTGGCCGCTATGACCAAAGCGTTGTTTGTGCTTCACCACACAGCCTAGAGAGCATCCCTCGGTCCAAGAACCAGCACTCACTGATCAGTACCCGATTTTGCAACTGAGTCTCTCAGGTGGCCATGATGGTTCAATTTCTTTGCAATATAGATTTACAGAGTGTATTTTCTTACTCAAATAAATGTCTTCCTGGATCATGGTTTATCAGGCTCAAAACATTCTCACTTATTTCGATGATACTACTAGTCACCTAATCTTTACCACAGGGATTCAAATATTCAGTTTTGGATTTGTATGTATGCTTCCACTAGGCCACATGTGTGTTGTGCTTACAAGATTTGTTTTTGCTGGAGAGATCGATGCTTCATATAAATCCGCTACGTGCTTTGTACTTGCGTATGGATTGGCAAGCTGTAACCACTATCCCCTTTTGTGTTTTTGGATAAATCTGATGCTCCCAAAATATCCATGCTGTGAAAGTATTGTACTTCACTCCAGATAGATTGTATCAATGGTCCATAATTAGGTTGACATATTAGTTTTTTTTGCCTTCGAAACAATTCATTCTTGTACATGGTTCTGGTAATATTCACAGATACTATTTTAATATTATCAAGTCAATTGTATGTTTTTAACTTGTTTGCGAAGCACAATTTTTCCTCATCTGATCGTGCTTGCAATTGAAAAAAAAAATCCATGCTTCTAGTGTGTCTAATATATGTTACTATACAATGAAGCCGATGCTTTGCTTCCTAGTAGCCATGCTTTATACTTCCTAGTAGCCAACTGAGACGAATGAGTCACTGCTCAAAGTTGTCAGTTGCACTAGAAGTCTGGAAAAACGGTTGTCGGTGGCCAGCTTGTAAAGAAGTATTGTAATATTCTTCTGTTTAATTGCAAAGGGAATTGTAATATTTTTTGCTTATTGCATGAAACAAATTCGAGGCTTAATCATTCTTGTTGTGCTTACTTATGATTTCTTTGCGAAGCAAATGTTTCCATTGTACAAGAAAAATGCTTCCTTTACACACAAACATTATTACCTTCTCCCAAAAATGTAACATAAATACATAATCTAAATCCTTCCATTGAACAACATTTTTCTGCTGCATCGCAAAGCATATGCTTCCATCAGTTTGGAATGTTTCCATGGCACAAAAGCAATGTCTTCTTTGCATAAAAATGCGTCTAGAGAAACATATGTAATGTACTAGATGCACATTATCTCCCGTATGCTTCCAACAGTTAAAAGGAATGTTTCCATGTCAAAAAGATGCACATTATCTCCTATAAATATGGATAACATGTTATTTTTGGAAGTAATCCTTGGAAGCGCAATTCTTGGAAGAAGATGCACATTATCTCCTAGTAAATATGGATACCATTTTTTTCGGAAGCAGGAAACATATACTCCCTTCATCCGGGAATGCTTGTCGGATAAATGAATAAAAATAGATGTATCTAGAATAAAAATACATCTAGATACATCCATTCCTCGGACAAGTATTTTTGGATTGAGGGAGTAAGGCCCTGTTTGGAACCACTCAGATTATGATAATCTAGTTTTTATAATCTGTACTGTCTCCAAACAGGACAAATTATGTTGTACATTATAAAAACTAGATGGACAGATTATTATAATCTCACAATCTACTCTACCCTAGATAAAACCAGATTGTGGATTGCTAATGACCCATTATCCTTGTAAAGTTAGAGGTAATTACTAATTTTTGCCATCGCCACCCTCCTCCTTTTTTCTCCTCGGCACGCGCACAGGACAGACAGGTCATTATGCAATGTAAAAATCTAAATTACAGTTTATATAATCTGGCATCCAAACATGCCCACCTAGATTATTTTTACAAACTTGATTATATAATCTATCTTTATAATTTAAATTATCATAATCTATTGTGGTTGCAAACAGGGCCTAATAAACATAATTAGCATAATTCTCGAAAGCATAATTTTCGGAAGCATGAAGCAAATCCTAACAATAATTGCTGGAAACTAGGTACGACCAGGCCCATTCCCGGGAGAAAAAATACCACCGGGTCCACGCATGCATAGCAGGTACGATGCACAAGTCAATTAATGCTACAACCCATCAATCAAGGGTGGAAGTTTACTACTTCCTCTATTCACTTTTATAAGGCGTTGTAGAGATTTAGGACAACATGCAAAACATCTTACTTTTACTTGTCTGAAACGACTTAGAAAAATGAACGGAGGGAGTAGCTAATCTAACCACCAACGTACATCTGATCCAATGACCGTGGACTCTGATGCCTACTAGTCCCTGCGTGGCCGTCGCCGGAGTCCTTGCGTGCCGGCTATGGACGTCTCCGATATAAAAACCTAACTTAGATACGTACGTATACGTGCCTGTTTGGGTCCAGGGAAGAAGGTTAGGATTGCAAGTGGGAATGCTAGTTGGGATTCAAAAGTAATGAAAGTAGGATTAGATGTTTTGAGATTAGAGTTGCCACATGTCAATCATCCAGCAGGTCTCACTCACATTTTTGTCTATGAGACCTGGTCTCATAGGATTTTTCCCCCTCAGACCTGTACTGTAACAAGACGAGAATAAATTAGAATGCTTTCAGTTAGTTCCGTCAAACATAGTGAGCACACTTTCCATTATAAACTGAATCAGTAGAACACAACAGATATGATGTGCCCTGTCCTTCAACACAACTCCCAGCTAGTACTACTACTTTTCTCAAATGCAAGTTGTAAGCATCAAGTACAAACTTTAATTTTGAGTTTGCAGAGCTAAATGGAAATTTTTTACAGTTGTAGGCTCATAACAGGGAGCACATCTCTTCGTCTTTTTATCGGTTAACCGCTGCCACCAGTGATAAAAAATTACAATTACAACTGCAGCTTATACAAGTTTGGTGCTGATACTTATTCCTGATCAACAAACAAACACCGCGCACGATTATATTATCCAAGCCTTTGAGTCTTGTTGGTAAGCTTTCAAATACAAGAGATTGAAGTTCCAACGCCATTTTAGTGGGGTCAGTTTTGTGCATGAAGGCAGAGCTTTTCATCTACAGAATCTGGCCGCCAAGTCTGGCTCTTACATTTGCCTGACATTGCATTTTACCCCAAATGATTGATTAATAATGTGAGCCAGTTTCCCTAAAATAAAAACTACCTGGTGCAATCAAATAATGTATCAGAAATCACTCACTGTTTCCTGGCACCTCTTCACGGATGGCAACATTAAACATTAGAGTATCCCTGGGTACTGCAATCGACTATATTTTGAAAATATTTGTATTTTGAAAACAACTCCTCCATCACAGTATTAGCAGCTTAGACAGATGCTACACAGTAGTCAAGGGGGGAGGGGGGGGACACTAGCACAGCATCAAATGTAAAATGCAAAAAGACCTTGCAATTCATGTACAGAAATCCGGTGACAGCAAGCTTTTCACAAGATAACGACATCTTCGACAAGTCATAATTCTGCTATATGATAACGAAGAAAAAGTCTAAGGTGGCCTCGACTTCTTACAAAGCTTCTTTCGTTCTCATTTTGAATTGCCGGAGACACTCTCCAGCAATTTCGTTGTCTCAGGTCCTACATGAATCCCGTCATCTTCGATGCGCTGAGCAATTGACGGGTTGGTTCTACCTGCAGCTATATAGGTCCGCATCATGCCCTCATAAGCTTCTGCATCAAGGCATTCGAGCTTCCTAAGGCACTCGCAGAAAGACTCCACACCGTCAACATCCTTTGACTCTTCATAGTGCTTCAGAAATCTGCTCCTAAGCTTTTTGGATGGCACCCATTTGTGTGCCGTCGCCATCTTCTTTGCATCTCTCAAGATCTCCAGTGCCGCGGTAACATTAGATTTTTCCAAATAGAACTCGGCAAATATGTAAATCGTCCTCTCATCACAACGACCCTTAGCCATGGTCCTCTGACGGATAGCCTCAGCTTCCTTTATCATACCCTTATCAAGGTAAGCTTTGATCATAACATTTGTTATCCTCATGTCATATTGTTCATGAGTCGATTCCCACTCCTGAAAGATTTGCTGCAAAGACTCAAAGTCATCAATAGTACTCAGAGCTTGAAGCATCACAATATAGCTTCTGTTCAAACATTTCTTGAATGTGGACTTCAAAGATTCCCAGATCCTCTTAACCTCAGTTGCATTTCCACAACGGGCATAGATGGAGAGGAGAAAATACCATGACGATAACTCAGCTTTGTTCATAACTTCCTCAGCTTTCTTTAGGGCAATTTCTGCCTTTCCACACAGCTCTAGTTTAATGTAACTGTTTGCCATTAGAGTATACAGAGACCAGTGAACTGGAGCCACCTTCTGCAATTCTTCCAAGACTTTCTCCGCAGCCTCCAGGTCATTCATTGTAACATAGCTTTCTACCAATGTGAAGTATGTAAAACTGTTAGCAGTTATACCGCTTTCTCGCATTTTTTCAAATGTTGAGGGGATTTTCTCTGGCTGGCCCGCCTTTTTGTACAAAGCCATCAGGCTGTTGTACACCAGTGTATTTGGAACAATGTTCATGGCTTTCATCTTCTCATAGAATTCCAGACCTTTGCATGCCATCATGTGTTCACCATAGCAGTTAAGCAAACATGAACAAGCTTTCCTTGACTGCAATATATCTGGTGGAAGGCTCCAGAAATATTCTTCAGCTGCCTGTATCCCGTGAACTTTGGAAACAAGGTCAAGCCGCAGCGCTTGATGCCCAGGCGTCAACTTTGCTCCATGAGCTTCCATCCAGTCCATCAACTGGGTACAAAACAACACAGCCAAATATTATACAGTGAACATAAAAAAGATACTTCGCTCAGAAAGAGGTTGCACTAGAACAGCATATGAACTCTTGGTACCATAATATTATACGGCGAACATAAAAAAGGTCCTTAGGAGAGATGCATTAGTAGCGTCACAGTTTGAACCTTCTACTGTTAGAACTTGAACCTTCATCTCCTTTTGGGAAGTCTTGCTTTCCTTCCCTCTAGAAAATATTTTATCCAGTTTTTTGCCTATTTATGTGTGACAATCGAGATACCCGGCTCAGCAGTAGTGTGTGTTATGGACAAGCTACCGATGACAGATTAATTCCAGGAAATTGGAAATTAACTCTGTCTAAGACCAGTTTTAACCATCAATTGTTTTCGTCGTGGACCTCATTTTTTAAATCTCAGACTATATGTTTGATCAGTGGTTATTTATTTATTTGTACAGCACATGAATGAGATGTTTGTTCGAAACAATCATCCATCAAAATGTTTCCAGTAATTCTCTGCTGGAAACAATAAACCTGGTTACTACAGCACACCATTCATTGTTCTAACTGAAGTAACTCAGCTGTTAAACCTTAGAAGGTAGATAGGCATCAACACACATGACCTCATATCTCAACCAATGCAGCTTAATGTGATAGTAATGGAACTTAAAGTCACTGACTCACTGCGGTCATTTAAGTCAAACTTTTTAATTGTTTATTTATTGAGAAAATTCAGTAAAATTTACCTCAATACACTGAGCCTGAGGGTAAAAACATCATATAAACAACCATCGTCTTCAAGCAATTTCCTATGACGCTATCACACAATGCAAAGTCAACACTATTTGATCTACAATGTTTAGAAAGAAAAGGAAGCTGCAGCATCTCTTCAAAGTTCCCGGGCAGAGTAAGCAGCGCCACGGTATATCATCTGCTTTTGCGATTATTGTTAGTTTAAGATACACAACTCCCTTCCTGCCTATAATGTGGACCTCTGAAGCTGCAGCAATGTGCAGTATGGCACCCAGTTGCACTTAGCATCAGACATCAAATTACCATTGTGGTGATTGGCAACACAATCAGTTGACCTATTCTTCAGTCTTAAAAGGAACATTCAGTTTGCATCGTGCATTTCCAATAGCGTGAGCTTAAATCAGAATTATCCACAAAAGAATGCAGAACAGAGCTTCGAGGAAAACCCTAGTAAATCCATTCCATTTCCTCGCTTATCCCGAATTAAACTTCAAGCCCGCTACTTTCAGCACAAATACGTCTGTCAAATGTACCATTGAACAGCAAAAAAACACAACCCCGATCCAAATCAGGCCACCATTTCGGGCGCGCGGAGGGGAGAGTCTTGGGGGGGGGGGGGGGGGGGGGGGGGGGTCACCTCGAGCGCGCACGCATTACGCTTGAACTTGCGGAGCTTCCGGATGTAGGCGACGATCTGGTACTCCGAGAACGGGCGCCTCTTGCGGAGATATTTGGTCATCTCCGCCGCCGCCATCCCCGGCTGCCTGCCATTGGACAGCTTCGAGATCCTCCTGTAGAGCGGGACCCACGACGGCTCAAGGCCGCCCCGCTCATGGACGGCCGACTGGTCCTGGACCTGCGCCTGCGCGAGCTCGTGCGCGAATCTTGCAGGGGCAACGGAGATGCGCCGCCGCGCCGCCGCGGCGACCGCCGTGCGCAGCATGGGCGGCTGACTGGCTGTCGTGTTCGGCCGCGTTCCGTGGGGTTTGTTGAGGCTTTTTTTTGGGGGGCTTGGGCGCTGACAAACGGTTCAAGAGCATCTCTAGCCGAGCCTTCGAAATTGATTAAAGTAAAACTTTATTTTGAGGGGTAAAATTTTGTTTTGAGGGGTTAGAGCAATTCCAACGGGAAGACCCAACGGGACGAATGTTTCTTCGTTTTTTGTCCGTTTGGGTCGGCCGAGCGAACGCTGGTATCCAGTTTTTTAAATGGATCGGTAAGTCCGCCCATCGCAGGCTTGGACGCAAATAGTTAGCGCGGATTTAAAAAAATGCCCAAACAACGATATTAAACATAATTAGACATTAATACGCCGGTCAAAGCCGGTCCAAGTACACGTAAAACTTAATTAAATATAAATTAAAAAACACGGCCGCCCTCGTCTGCATCTGGTGCCGGCCCTACGCATCGCCGTCCTCGTCGTCATCGGGGGCGGTGAGGTCGATGAGCTCTGGCGCCGGCCCAGCCTAAGGGAACGCAGCTTCCCACGCCTGAGCAGCATCCTGCCCCGGCAGCACCGACGGGGCAGGCTGACGGGCTCGCTCCTCCTCCCGCTCCCGACGCTCCGCCTTCTCCTCCTCCTTCGCCCACCTACGCTCCCGCTCCATCTGCTCCGCGGCCTCGGCGACCTCTCTCGCTAGTGCCGGCGACCTGTGATGCAGGAGATACTTCTGCTCTTGCTCCGGCGTGCACATAAGCCAGATGGGAGGCGCGGACACCCACTCCCGGAGCTGGCCGGTCCACTTGTAGCTCTCTGGCTGGAGCTCCTCGGCCTTAGCCTTGGGCTCGCGGATCGCCGGAGCGGCTGGCGGAGCTGGAGGAGGAGGGGGCACGACGCAGTCGCCCGCCGCAGACAACGCGAGGGCTTCTTCGAGGCCCTCCCAACGCGTCTCCTCCTCATGCCTGCTCTCCTCAATGGCGTAAGTCGTTGCCTCCTCGAGGGCGGCCTAGTAGGCGGCCTCCTCCTCCTACTCCTCTGGCTTCACTTGAGGGGGCGGTGAATGTCGGGGATATACCCCACGGTATGACCCGGCCTGGCGACTCACAGGAGACCCGATAAAGACATGACGTTTTATTGATGAACCGGTAGGCGGGTCGCAGGATGACCAGGCCCAAGACCTGCGTGTAAGCTGGCGCTAGGCGGCTCACAAGAGAAGGCTCAAAGAGAGAAAGACTCTCTGCCGAAGGAAACAAGATCCGGAATAGGATTCTTGAAAGATTAGTCCTAATCCTACTCCTAGTAGGACTTTATTTGTAAACCTACCCTCTTCACTTATATAAGGAGGGGTAGAGCACCCGTAGAGAGACAAGTTCACAAGTCCACAAGTTTAGACAGACACGAGAGATTAGAGATAGACAGATTAGAGGCTCTCATGATTAGAGGTAGCAAAACAGCATCCTTTTAACCGAGACATCTTCTTAATCATCAATACCAGACAAGCAGGACGTAGGCTTTTACCTCCATCGGAGGGGCCGAACCTGGATAAATTCGTATCTCTCGATTCCGACCAACCCCTTCAAGTCGCCATGTTGTTGCGCTTCTGCCCCGAACCCTAAGTCCGTTCACCCGGACATCTGCCGTGATAAATCCACGACAGTGAAGGAATGGTCAGATCAAACTGGGCATCGTGGAGGTGCTCCTGCTTGTGCTCGACAGCGAACCAAACCTCCCAGTTAGGGGAGTCGACCGCGTACGTCAGATCGCGCCGTTGCTCCGGAGTGAGGAGCTCGCGCCGCCGGCAGACCTCCTCCGCATGCGCGCGTGCAGACCGCATTATTGCTGGGATGGGGATGCGATCGGGGTCTAGATGCCAACATGGGGGAGGTTGACATCTGGGGATGGAAGAGCTTGCCTATACTGCCAATGCCATTGAGCTTGGTGAACTAAGATGTACAAGCGCTTCCGTGGTGGCGCAAAGCGGCGAGGTGGCACCGGCGTCCGGGACGAGCTTGCGCTGGGGGTGAGCTTGCCCTTGCCCTTGCTGAAGAAGCCCATGGCGGCCGCTAGCTGGCTCACTGGCTAGGGTTTCGTGGTCGCCGCTGGGGGAGCAAGAGTGGCCAGATGTGGACAGGAAGGGGAAATGGATGAGTCCGGCCCCGCTGCACGCCTCTAGGTGGACCCGATGTTTTTGGCCGCGTTTAATACGACCGCGGGTGGTAGTTGTGCGGTCGTCATGTGGACCCGAGGGGGACGCAGAGAGGACGCAGGGCGCGTCTGGTTTGTGCGTGTGTGGACGCATTTCTGGCGCAAATATGGGCCAGAAATGGGTCCGCACGGACACGAAGCGGACGCAAAATGGAAATGGGTCTCCGCGTTGGACCATCGTTTTTGTTCGCGCGGACCCAAATGGACATGGACGGACGAAATGGGTCCTTCCCTTCTAGTTTCTCTTAAATAGCATCTCTAGCCTATCCCTTATTGGTTTTCAAGATAAAAAGTTTTATTGATCTCGCGGTCACCGTTTATATTTATTCCTTCATGACCATTTTTCAGGATAATGCCTCTTGCGATCATCCCGCAGCCCCGCCGACCTCCGGTTGCCTAATTCCATGAGAATTTGACGATCTTTTTTTCATTATTTTTTGTCTTTTCTGCCATCTCTAGCCATGATGACGCACCCCTAGTCATCTTTAGTCCGACTGTGTGTGACGCCCCCAATTTCGACCGTACGCTAAACATACACGCAATGTGTATGACCAAGATCAGGGACTCACTAATCAATATCACAACACAACTCTAGACACAAAATAAAGTCATACAACTTCATATTACAAGCCAGGGGCCTCGAGGGCTCGAATACAAAGCTCGACAAGCACGAGTCAGCAGAAGCAAATAATATCTGAATACATACATAAGTTAGACAAGTTTTGCCTTAAGAAGGCTAGCACAAACATAACAACGGATCGAAAGAGGCGAGGCCTCATGCCTGGGAACCTCCTATCCTACCGCTGGTCGGATGCCGCCTCCACGTAGTAGAAGGCTCCTGCGGTGGTGTACTAGTCGTCTCCGGCGTACTCCAGCTCCTGGGCTCCATCGTCTGAACGCAAAAACATATCGAGGGGGAAAGAGAAAGCAAAGCAGCAGTGAGTACTCATCTGAAGTACTCGCAAGACTGACATCAGAACTATGCTAAGTATGCATCATTTTCAAGGGGTGGGGTTATATCTCGACTGACTGTAGAAAGCAAGAATAGGGGGAAGGCCTAATCCTATCGAAGACTAGCATCGTCAACATCTTGTAGCATGAGAAGAGAGTAGACTGGTATCTCATATATAGTCATATTATTGTAGAAATTTTATTAAGTAACCACGCCCAGAGATTCTCCCTCGACTCCCTGCGAGGAAGCAATCCCGGATCCAACATTCATTTCAAATTTAAGTCACAGTTGTAGTTGTATAAGATCAAGGTACAACTCCAAGTCATCATGTTACCATGGACACAGCTATTCGAATAGATTATCATTCCTGCAGGGGTGCACCACATATTCCCCGCACGCTTGATCACCTCCGTCCGGACACACTTTTCCGGGTCATGCCCGACCTCGGGATATCAAAACGTCATCGCCCCACCTAGACTCAACGAAAAGGCCAGCCCACCGGTCTAAATCCTATGCGCACAGGGGTCATGGGCCAATTGCCCTTTGCACTCCTGCACAATGCGAACGCGGTCGGAAGCAGTCATAGCACCCCTTAGTAACAAGCGCGATGCGTTCGAGAGCAACCCAGCGCGTGCCACTCCATTGCTGACATCCAAAGAGCTTCGAATGATACAACGACGCTGAGTACCCATAACTTCTCCCGCGTGAAGGTTAGTGCCTATTAAGGCCAACGACCTAAATCACATCAAGTAGCCAACCCATTAGCATTTTATTAATGCGGGGCAAGCGCGAACCATAATGCAGCTCATCGCCCCGCCAATAACCCTCGGGTGCCTTACCGGCGCACCCCACCAAGTCTTCGGATGCCTTGCGGCGCATCCCACCAAATCTTTCTCTCGCGGGCACCCTTGGGGCCGGCCCGTCTTTCAGTAGTATTTCGGTAACAAGTAATAGAGGTTGTGTGGATATAACATCAAGACGGGAACTGGGGAATCACCCTCAATGGTCCCCGCTCGATGTAACCGTCAAGGTGGACTTTAGAGGAATCACCCTTGAGGGTCCCACACTTGAGGGGTTGCACGATAGAGACATCATCGGAAATGGTGAAGGAGGAATCACCCTCGATAACCACGACCGACTAGCTACACTACAGGGCTAGCATCATGAGTACTTCACGAGGTGTCACCCTCGATACTCAATAGTAGCACTGCAGAGTCATACAATTAAGGGGAGTGCGGTGATGTGAGGGGTCTGGCTTGTCGGTCGGTTGACCGAGTCTTCGAGTTGTCGATGAAGAAGCAGGGGCAACTGGGACTAAGGTGTCACTGGGGGTTCACTAACCAACCTATACTAAGCAGTTGGTATGATTGCAGGAATAGTAGCAGTTCATCAAAAACAGGCTATGCATCAGAATATGAACTAACTAATACAGTAGGAAAATTCTAATGCAAGAATAAGAGGGAGAGAGGTGGTTGATATCGGAATGCTCAAGGGGCGTTGCTTGCCTTGCTGCTCTGCGACAAAGGGCTGATCGTCAACGGCGTAGACATACCCGGCAGCAGCGTCAGTCTCGGGGTCTATCGAAGAGAAGAGGGGGGAGAAACAATAAATATCAAGCAAACAATGCTACACAAAGTATGACAAGACAATATGCAGGGCTAAGCATGCACTAACGCAGTATTATATGTCGCGGACGGGTCGGAAGAATATCTGACTATATTTTCCGGGTCTCGGGCTACTACCGAACAGATGATCCTAACGCCAAAATGTCCATGTTCATCATGCTAGGAGCATGTGATAGATGAACGGATAGTGTATTCGGATCCGTGAGATTTTTCTGATCAACTTTCATGTATAAATTATTTTCATCCGAGTTACGGATTATTTTATATTAATTTTTAAAGTTTTATTAATATTGAGAAAATAAATTGATTTGTTTTAATTCAATATTTCTTTATGACATCAGCATGATGTCATGCTGACATCTGCAGTCAACAGGGCAGCTGACTGGTCAAACTGACCAGTTGGCCTCACATGTCATTGACTCAGCTTTAATTAAGGGTTAAACTAATTAATTAGTTTAATTAGATGTGGTGAGACCCACCTTTCAATGACACATTAAAATGTATTAATTAACAGATTTAAATTAACAGGATTAATTAGTGTTAATAGGGCTGGGCCTACATGTCATTCTCTGTTTAACTAATAGAGACATTAAATTTAACCTAATCAGTTTAATTAGGTTGATTAACAGATTAATCACTAATTAGTTAATTACTTAATTAATTATTCTTCTAATTAATTATTATTGTTTTACTTAGTTTCTATTTTATTTTTATTTAAAAATAACGTTTAGGGGGGTGGGCCCCTTCTGTCATTGTCAAGGGGGTGGGGCCCCACTAACCAGATCGGGGCCGGGGGGTGGCTAGGGGCTCGCCGACGGCTTGCTGGCGGCCAGGGGCGGCGACCGGTGGGAGGAGGCGAGGCCCCGGTGGCCACGGCGACGGGGAGGGGCCCGGGGCCCAATGGCGGCGTGGGGGCAGCAGTGAGAGCGGGCGGCGCCGACGGTCTACCCCCGATCCGATCTGGATCGAGAAGGGGACGGGGACCGAGGGGGAGTGGGGGCAGCAGTGGGAGCGGGCGGCGCCGACGGTCTACCCCCGGTCTGATCTGGATCGGGAAGGGGAAGGGGACCGAGGGAGAGTGGGGGGTTTCGTGGGAGGTGAGGCTGTCGGTGGGGGGGGTGACCCCCATATAGCAGTTGGGACGGGCTGGTTAGGGCCGGCCCAGTGGGGGAGGGAGTTTTCCTTTTTTATTATTATTATTATTAACAATGTGTGCTTTCATTAATTAGAGGCTCTAAAATACTTCGACAAAATCCAATTCCAATTTTATAAATCCTTGGGGAATATTTGCAACCCATCCAACATTTTTTATTTTAGTTTTGTAGAACTTTTAAATCCACTAGTCAGACGAATTATATTTGCAACGAAATTTGAACGGCGTTTGAACCAATGCGAGTTTAACAACAGTAAACGTGACGTGGCATCATTAGCGTATGATTACTGTAGCTTAATTACATGCATTACTGTAGCACAAAACCAGGGCGTCACACTATGTTTCTCCAATTGTCCCCGGCCACGAGCAAAGCTGCAACACACTACCAGAATAACTGCTTACGCCGACGGCCTAATCTACGCCGACGGCCACCGTCGGCATAGAGAGAGGTATGCCGACGGCCTAGGCGAAGTCGTCGGTGCAGAAAAGTCGTCGACGTACCTAGAGATATGCCTACGGTGGTCGTCGGCGTAGCCTGGCCGTCGGCATATCGTAATATATGCCTACAGTGGCCGTCGGCATATATGTGGGCCCGGCGAGTCTTCGTCCACCGGGAGTCTGACACTGAGCTACAGCCGTCCAGGACCACAACACTCGCATGATGATGGTTAGTTTAGCACCTTTCATTTCATTTCCATATTGACATGTTCATCTCTTCTGACATTGGTGTTTGCTTTGTCAATTAACATGCAGCTCGTGTTTGAGAGCATGAGGAACGACACGATTCCTGAAATGGAACCAACACCACCAGCTGCAGGACCACAACCAGTGCTGCTTACCTTTGAGGAATTTCTAGCACAACAACCGGGGACAACGGTGGTTAGTACATCCCCAAACTATTCAACCAACGCTTACTGTTTATTCAACACAATATCATTCACTCAACATGTCTTTTCAAACATCCAGGGAACCGGTAGATCATCCGTTGGTGGTGATGCCGGTGTTCACATCAATATCGAGTCACGTAGCCCGGTCACTCCAATCCACCGAGGCGGTAGCGCTGCCGCTAGCAGTGAAGACCTGGGATTTGGCGGACTTGGCGTCGACGACCTTGGAGGTGGACGTACCGGCGCTCCTTAGATGACTTGTGCTCTTTTTATGCTTCTTAGATGACTTGTATTTCGCTACTTATATTTCGGAGCTCCTTATGTTGTTGGTTGTGAGGATGTGATGGTGGTGGTGTTGATGACGTCCGTCTGTTTACGCTACTTATATTTATGATGCTCTTGATGGTGCTGTTGTGCATTTATTTTTCATTGTATATACCTTGATATTTTGAATTGAAATGAATTTGTATGAAACAGGAAAAAGAAAAAAACCAGCACAAAACTATGCCGACGGCTAAGCCGTCGGCACAGAGGGCGTTCGAGTTACCAGCGGCTGCCACGTGGCAAGCTATGCCGACGGCTAGGCCATCGGCGTAGCTTTTTAGCCTATGCCGACGGCTTAGGCCGTCGGCGTAGGTACGCCCCAGGTACTACCAGCGACCGCCACGTGTCAGAGTGTGTCGACGGCTATGCCGTCGGCGTAGCTTCAGACCTATGCCGACGGCCCAGTCGTCGGCATAGAGCGACATGTGGTCGTCCCTGGATGCGTCGCTCTTAACGACAGCTCTGTCTGATGCCGTTTGCCATGGAGCTATGCCGACGGCCGGGGCCGTCGGTATCGATGTACGGACACCGTCGGCATAGCGTCTATGCCGACGGCTTTCCTATGCCGACGGCACCCTGGGGTATGCCGACATATATGGTACCGATGGTGCTACGCCGACGGGGGCCGTCGGCATAGGCCTATGCCAATGGGAACCTGGCCGTCGGCATAGGCCTTTATCCTGGTAGTGACATGTGCGGAGGACACCTACACAGAGGGAAAAAAATCAATGTAAAGGAAGAAACGTACATGAAGAGTGGTCATCGACGCCATCACCATTTCCAATGAATCCTTGTGTTCCAGATGATTCCATTGCGCCACTAGAAGAAGGATGAGAGGAAGAACCCGTTTAGACGAGGAAGCGCCCGAGCCATGGCATGTGGAGGACACATTTTAACTACTTTGTCACATGCTCACGTCGCGCACGATAAGACTATCAAATTACTTTTGCGCAGCATCTATCGTATTGAAATCATCTAATACTGAAAAGTCGTGGTCGGCCATGTGAAAGGAAGAAGAATAGAGAGAGAGCCTTTCACGTGGCGTCTAGTTTGTTTGAGGATTTAAGTTTAGGAATTTAGGTAGGAACCGATAGTTTTTAACTGAGGGTCTAAATTATAAGGGATTGACAAGAAACACTCTAATGCCCTGGCTACATGTAGCCCTCTTTTTCTTGAAATTAAGTTAATTTTACACATCAACAATTCTATAAGAAATGTACATGTATCTCGCTCTTCATAATAGGTACCGATTACGAGCATTTTTGGGCCCTTTGCATTTGCATTTGCAGTCATTCGACCTAGTCCTCCTTTCGATCGTGCTCGTTCATTGCCGCCCATGATTTCTTTGTTTTACTTGCCTCTTTCTCTACCATCGATCTCTTGATGTACGCGTCCCTCTTTGTTTTTTCCTAGCCTTACGAAGTCAAGAGAGACATCCGGACCATCTTTCTAGTGTTGTGTGTGAGCGAGAGAGTAGTTGTGGTTTGGCATCTCGAGAAGGGATATCCTTGGAATTTCGTGTGCGCTTTCCCTCTTCTTCACTCAGGCCACATGTTTGGAGATGGTGCTTTACTGTCGGGTTACCAGAGCTACAACTCCTCCCCACCCGAGAGGTAGAGCCCCTCACTTGTCTGCTTCTACCTATATTTTCCTCCCCTTCTCGTCGTGCCACCACCTCATGATCCCATCCTCCACTACATCTTTCACTCCACCCGATGCCTCCTTGTAACACACTAATTCACATAATTAGTTTTCAGGTGCGTTAGCCCAGAATCATATTCTATGGCACACCAAAAGTTGATAACAAATATCAAACCAACATATATTACATATACGACCATCAAGGAGGTTTGATTATTACAACGTAGTGAGGCATGCAGTGCACATCTACTGCAACAACTCTGTATACTATTATTTATATGTAACAACCCTTGATCAAATAGTAGAATTAAGCAGATGCGAAAGCATAACAATAGAGGATCTCCAAACACGCAGGGTTACTCCTGGGACACAACCTAGTAGACAAACTAGACAACATCTTCACTAGCTTAGGGATCATCTCCAAGATCTGGCCGTGAGTATGTTGAGGTACTTGTAAAAAACCATAAGAAAGCAGATGCATAATCAATTCAAGGCAATAACTTAGAGTTAGCAATATATATATATATATATATATATATATATATATATATATATATATATATCCAACAAAAAGGCGGGTAGAGTTTGCAAAGAAAAGAGAAGAGTGTCATCAAACAAAACGGGTGTCATTACAATGTCTTGGACTCGGGGCATAGCTCAATGCAGTATTTAACCAGTGGACTGGGATCAACTTAGGTAAAGGAAGTAGCCACCGAAGTTAAGGAATGTTTCCATTCATGAGAATTCTCATGGCACATGGTACAGTGCATAAATTAACTGGCAAGCCGGGAGCAAAGTATGTAAGGAAAGTAGCCAATCAAAATGGGCGCTGTTACAACATCTCAAATTTAGGGCATGATACAATAAACAAGTTAACCAGCAAGTCAGGAACATCCTATTTAAAGAAAGTAGCCTACCAAAATGGGCGTCATTACAACGTCTCCAATTTGGGTCATAATTGCAGTTTAGAATATAACCGGTGAATCGAGATCAACATAATTTAACCGCCTAGCCAGGATTAACGTAAAATAACAAGTGAGTGGTTCCACCGCTTTGCCGTATAGCTTGCAGTTTTTTCTTTTTTGTGATTTCCTACAAGTTTGGCTTAGATTCTAAGTGTGACCTATGCCAACTCCATCCATGAGTGCGGACACGATTATTCAAATAGTTTTACACTCTGTAGAGGTTGTATACTATCAATGTGACGAAGTATCCTTTGTGGTAATACATTGACAAGACTTCCAAGACACACACTTCACTTTCCCATCAAGGTCTAACCTTACTTTAAGAGTGAGGGGTTGGACCTCATCACCTTTACTCGCGATGTCAAATACTCCCATAGGGACTATATTGAGCGTTCAACTCAAAGGGTCAGGCATCTTCAGAAGCCAGATATGTACGATCAGCACATCATTGCACATGTTGTTTGGGTAATGTAAACAAAAAACATGACCTATGACTTAATTAGGTCATGCTTTTTGTTTACATGGGTAATGTAACCCATGAACACCCCATGCTTGCACTGGTTATAGTCGGTTCCGGTCACACTTGTGAATCGGGCAAGACAATGGGGGTTATTTTATCCATGAACCAGAATCTCTCAACATATCCACCAGTAGTATAGCTTCTCAAGATGAAGCCATAGTGCACAAAAATAGCATATATGAACTACTCTCTCCGTCCCATAATATAAGAGCGTTTTTAACACTAGTAGTAAAAACGTGCTTATATTATGGGACGAAGGGAGTAACTTGCAGTCATCCACATATTGCAACAATATGATCAAGCCATCCAACATATGCTCAACCAATCAAAGATATGATGCAGCAATAAAAGTCTTGTTCTTCTTAGCAATAAAAGATATGATGCATGCTACTGAAATAAATGTTTGTCACAAGTTTTATATTTTAACAGGTGTGAAAATATCCTTTTCAGAAACAGTTCCGCAAAGCAAGTAATAAGCATTTCGTTCCTTCAAATCATGCATATCACCAAGCTCCTTTTCATGGCATAGTAAGCATAGGTTTAGAAAGCTTGCCTTCAGCAGAGGGGTTGCATGGGTACTCTTGTTCACCCCCAAGGTTGTAATATACATTGTGAGCAAAAATTTAGCAAGATAATACTGGAAATATCATTTCAATAGACGATTCAAAGAGGATCGACCTGTTTTGATTAAAATAAATATCAAATACTTCCTCTGCACCAAAATATATGTCGTTGAAGTAACTGTAGATCAGCTACTCCAACGACATATACTGTATTTCGGTACGGAGGGAGTAGTTAACAAAAGGAAAATAAAACAAGAGACAATATGTCGTCGAAGATGTATTCTAGGAATACGCCTTCAGTCGAAGCGGTAAGCCCGGTGGTCCCTAACACACTGAAATAAATGTTTGTCACAAGTTAACTAGGCGAGAGAAGTTGACAGGTGGGGCCTAACACACTAGTGATTTAGTCCCGGAGAAATGACCAGCGGACAATCCCGTGTGCCTGTCCATGACGGCGGTGACGGTGTCGCTGTGGACGACACAGACGACGCGCGCTTGCGGGGGGTGCATGCTGTGGGCAACAAGTGCATGGCGTGAGCACTATTGTGCCGGAGCATCACGACTGCAGTGATGTTGCTCCGACATACACGGTGACTACGAGCTAGCATGCCGATGTCGACATTGGCATATCGCATGGCTCGCTCTGGGTCAGTCCTGCAGTTGAGTCTTGGCATGAGCGCGTCTCTAGGTGTCCTAGGCCCAACTAAGGTGAGAGGGAGAGCAAAGGAGATGCTTCACTACACTGACATGGCTCATGTCCATGAGTGCACATATTTGGCATTTGGGTGAAACAGGGGTCAAATGAATTCCCTTCTGATCACGGTCTCTTGTGTAGGTGTCCTATGATGCATAGAAGGCCTTCACAAGTTCCAAGCCAAGATATATAATTCCATCTTTGGAAGGTTTAGGGCAGAAAGTTCAGATATTTATCAGGGGGAAATATTGAACTATGGAAACTCACTTTTTTCCATATTCATGATATATATGATCGTGACAGTAAGGGGTGGCAAAGGTCATCAATTTCATCATGTACACCAGATGCTTTCTCCCCGGCATCACAACATAATGACATCTTCGACAAGTTATAGTACTGCTCTACAACGAAGAAAAAGGTCTATAGTAGCCTCCAATTCTAGAAACAAAATTTTCTTCTTTCTATTTCAACCGTGGAGATACTTTTCAGCAATTTCCTCGCCTCAGATTCTACCTGCAAGTACATAGGTCCGCATTACGGCATCATAAGTTTCCACATCAAGGCATTCAAGACTCGTCAGGCACTCGAGGAAAGACTCCACACCAGCAACATCCTTTGACTCTTCATAGTGCTTCAGAAATCTGCTCACAAGCTCTTTCGATGGCACCCATTTGTGTGCCGTCACCATGTTCTTTGCATCTCCCAAGATCTCCAGTGCCACGTTTACATCAGATTTATCCAAATAGAACTCTGCAAATATGCAAACTGTCCCCTCGTTGCAACGGCCCTGAGCCATTGTGCTCTGACGGATAGCCTCAGCTTCGTCTATCATACCCTTATCAAGGTAAGCTTTGATCATAATATTTGTTATCCTCATGTCATATCGTTCATGACTCGATTGCCACTCCTGGAAGATTTGCTGCAAAGACTCAAAGTCATCAATCATACGCAGAGCTTGAAGCATCACAAGATAGCTTCTGTTCAAGCATTTCTTGAATGTGGACTTCAACGACCCCCAAATCCTCTTCACCTCGGTTGAATTGCCACAATGGGCATGTAAGGAGAGGAGGGAAACCCAGGGGTGCAAGTCAGACTTGTCCATAACTTCCTCAGCTTTCTTTAGGGCAACTTCGGCCTTGCCAAACAGCTCTAGTTTAATGTAATTGTTTGCCATCAGAGAGTACAAGGACCAGTGAACTAGAGCCACCTTCTGCAATTCTTCCAGGACCTTCTCCGCAGCGTCCAGGTCATTCATTGTGATATAGCTTTCTATCAAGGAGAAGTATGTAAACCTATCAGCACGTATACCACTTTCTCGCATTTCTTCAAATGTGGAGAGAATTTTCTCTGGCTGGCCTGCCTTTTGGTACAAAATCATCAAGTAGTTGTACACCAGTTTATCTGGAACAATATTTTTGGCTTTCATCTTCTCATAGAGCTCCAGACCTTTGCATGCCAACCCGTGTCTACCATAGCAGTTAAGCAAACAGGAATAAGTTTTCACTGACTTAGATGTATCTGGAAGGCTCCAGAAATATTCTTCAGCTGCCTGTATCCCATGTACTTTTGAAACGAGGTCAAGCCGCATTGCCTGATGCCCAGGACTCAAGTTTGCTCCACGAGCTTCCATCCAGTCCAGCAACTGGGTACGTAACAACATGAGCGAAAATTATACAGTAAAAATAAAAATATACTGTACTTTGCTCAGAAAGAGATTGCACCAGAACAGCACATGAACGCTCGGTACCATAATATTATAGTGAACATAAAAAGAACATTCAGACAGACGGATGTCATCACCATCTGAATCTTCTGCTGTTAGAACATAAACCTTCAGTTTCTAATGTTAAGCCTTACTTTTCTTCCCTCTAGAACATTTCTTCTCCAGGTTTTTGCCTATTCACGTGTGAGAATCGAGATCCCCGGTGAGCAGTAGAGTGCTATGGGCAAGCAACGAATGACAGACGAATTTCACGAAATTGGAAATTAACTCTGTTTGAGACCATTCTTAACCATCAATAGCTTTTGTGGTAGACATTATTGGTCAAACCTCCTCCGACTGTATATGTTTGATCTGCGGTTATTTGTACCCAACATGAAAAATACATGTTTGTTTGAGACAAATTAACCATCAAAATCTTGTCAGCGGTATGTTAGAAACAATAAAGCCTGTTTTTTATTGAATAACAACAATAAAGCCTGTTAACTACCGCACAAAATTCATTGTTCCAACTGAACTAGCATCTTTTTTTGAATAACAACAATAAAGCCTGTTAACTACAGCACAAACGCATCTTTTTTCTCAAAAATTTCCTGTTAGCATCGTCCTTCTTAAACCTGGTCAGCAAACAAGAAAAGAATAGATGGGGGAGAGGGGTGGCACCTCGAGCGCGCTCTCGTTCTTCTTGAACCTGGTTAGCTCGCGGACGTACGCGAGTACCTGGTCCTTCGAGAGCCGGGTCCTCTGGCGGAGCCATTCGTCCATCTCCGCCGCCACTATCCCCGGCGGCCTGCCGTGGGACACCTTCGAGATCCTCTTGTAGAGCGGGACCCACGCCGGCTCAAGGCCGCGCCGCGCGGGTCCGGCCGACTGGGCCTGCGCCTGCGCGAGCTCGTGCGCGAGTCTCGCCGGGGCAACGGAGATGCGCCGCCACGCCTCAGCGGCGACCGCCCTGCGCAGCATGGGTGGGTGGGTGGCTGCGTTGTCGAGGTTTTGGGGGTCTTGCTCATACCTGGCCAAACGGGCCGGCCCGGCCCGGCCCGGCCCACCGCGGCACGATTACTAATCGGGACGTGCCGTGCCGGTCCGCGTTCCCGGGGTGCCGGCCCAGGCACGGCACGACGGTTAAATGGGCCGGCCCGCGGCATGCCAGGCCCGTTTAGGCAATTACATATGTTTTCTTACGGAAAACAGCAAAAAGATCAAAAAAAAGTAAAAAATGTAGGAAAATGACACGTTAGGTGAAAAAAATGAAGATGAAGTGTCATCATGTGGATAAATCTTGAGCTTTATTATATATGTTTTTTCACGGAAAAACAGCAAAAAGATCAAAAAAATGTAAAAAATGTAGAAAAATGGCACGTTAGGTATAAAAAAATAAATGGAGATAAAGTGTCATCATGTGGGATAAATCTTGAGCTTTATTAGTGATTGTCTCATTAAAACCTTCCATCCCTGGAAAGTAAAAGAGTACAAAGCCATGCTCTAGAATTACAAAAAGATAAGAAAAATTACAAAAGAAACAGAAAAAGGGCTACACTACTAATCTACCGATAGTTCCGATGTCGTGTCGTCTTCGTCAAAGTTTATATCTTCAAACATTTCCAGCAGTTCCTTGTTTTCTGCAGTGTGTTGGGCTCTCCTTGATAGCTCCCCATCTTTCACGGACATTAGTGTTCTCACCATATCAGGAGTGAGACTAGTTCTTCTTTCCTCAATTATTCTTCCAGCAAGGCTGAAAGCGGACTCCGATGACACAGTAGAGACGGGTACCGATAACACATCACGTGCTAATATCGAAAGCACTGGAAATGTAAGTATGTGTTCTTGCCACCACTGGAGTATGTTGAAGTCTTCCTCAGTATCTAAATCGAACATGACTTTGTCACTGTTGAGGTACTTCGCTAACTCCCCGGAACCTTGAATCGCGGATGTTGATGTGGAAGAGCTTCCGGCGGTAGAGGAGAAGGAAGAACCAAAGATCTTGCTCCATGCTCCTCTTTTTTTACCTATAGTAGGTGCTGGTGGAGGTCGTTGCATTCGGACTCCGGCATACTTTTGCTCATACTTAGCAAAAACATCATAAAACATTTCACGAGCCGTGTTAAAGTCACCCGTATAATCTAAACTTAGGGATGCAGATAGTACATTGAGTGCGCTACGATACCCTTCAAGTTTAGCTCTGGGATCCAAGATAAATGCAAATGCATACAACAGTGGAATATGTTCCCAATATTTTAAATACTTGGTTTTCATGTCGGCAACAACATTAAGTAACAATCCATCACCTTCATATGCTTTCAGATGACTAGCAATGTCTAATAAGGTATGCACCATCAAAGGAGATGTGGGATAATAAACCCCAGACAAAGTTATTGTTGCATCATAGAACAACTCAAGAAATGCATACAATGATGTAATAACATGCCAAGTCTCAGAGGTGAGTAGAGGTTCAGCCCCATAATTTGCATTAATGAAACCATTGAAAGGAACTCTGTCTCGAATAACTGCCTTAAGCATAAAATATGTAGAGTTCCATCTAACAGGCATGTCTGAATTAAACTTATGAGGAGTTGCGCCTATAGCAATGCAATATCTCTTATAGTTTGAAATTCGTTGAGTTGAATTCGAAAGATAAGATATTGAAGTGCGTATGCATTCAACGTGTGATTCACATAAATGTAAAGCACTTTTAGCAATAAGATTAATGATATGCCAAGCACAATGTTGATGCATTAAAAAGGATGCAACATATACGAAGAATATAGGAGTGAGGGTGGTCATTGCACTGGTGTTTGCTGAAGCATTATCCAAAGCTATTGCGAAAACCTTATCGGCAAGATTAAAATCATTCACAACTTTGAGTACAGCTTCAGCAATGTTTTGACCACTATGTGATACATCTATTAATTCAAATCCTATGACTCTTTTTTGTAGATGCCAATGTTCGTTAACATAATGAGCTACTACACTAATGTAGTCTTGCTTAGTCCGACCAGTCCATATATCAGATGTTAACGAAACTAAAAAAGTGCACGTAGAAAATTCTTCTTTTAATTTCTCTTTACCAGTTAGGTATAGCTTTTTAATATCCCTACTTGTAGTTTGTCTAGAAACTGGTCTATAATTAGGATTATGACAAGTTTGAATATATTCAACGAAACCGTCAGATTCACCAATGCCTAGTGGTAAATCATTAGAAGCAATAAAACGGCATAAACCTTCTCGCGCAACATTAGCATCGTACACGAAATTGCTTACCGTACCGTCAGGGTTGAACCTGAGTTGAGTTTGCATACCTGCCCCTACCGAGCTCGACGCGCTTGTTGCGTCCGCCTTGGCGTGGGCGTCCGCATGCCTCTTCAGGTGGCCGGTTCCCGCCTTGGCTTCTCCGGTTAGTTCCTTCCGACACCTTTTGCACCTTGCCGTCACCCTCCGTACACCGTCCATGATGGATATTTCTTCATCGAAATATTCCCACGCAGGAGAGGTTATACGACGAGCTCTCCTTGCACCCAGGCTGGTGGAGGAACCCGTCCCGCTACTATAATTGGTTTGACATTCGGGTTCAGGAGGGGGGTCGAGAGTGGGATTTTCGGTATAGGCATGTTGCATGGGTGGGGGCATGGTAGTGGGATCGACGGTCGGAGGGAAGAGGCTATAATCATTCATATCCCCAACCCCAAGACCGAAATCGGAGAGTGGAAAGCTAGTATTGGCATGATCATCCATGTTTGAGTGTGAGAAATATGTGGGCTGGGTGGCCCTATTTATAGCAAAAATTTGATAATTTTTGGACTAATTTGACCCTCTAACGGTCAAAATTTTAAATTTATACATTATAGTAAAAAAAACACCCTAATCCCCCTAACCCCCCCTAAACCTCCCCTAAACCTCCCCGGCCCCGCTCCCCCCCGCTCCCCCCGCTCGGTCGCTCCCCCAACGGCTACCTGCGCAGAGCGTAGCGCGCCCAACGACTCCCTGCCGAGCGCAGAGCGCTGCACCCTGCCCCTGCCGACGCTGCCGTGCCGCCTGGCGCCTGCTGCGTGCGCCGTGCCGGCTGGCGGGCCGCGCGTGCCCAACGGGCCGTGCCGTGCCGTGTCGTGCCGGCCCGCGTGCTGGGGGGGCAGCCCAGGCACGACCCGTTTAGCTCGTGTCGGGCCGGGCCGTGTGCCGTGCCGGCGCCTCGTGCTTCTGGGCCGGCCCGTTAGGCACGACCTGTTTAGCCAGGTTTGGTCTTGCTCTTCGGCTGGCCGCTCAGCTTTTTTTTAGGGGAGGCAGGCCGCTCAGCTTTTTTTTTAGGGGAGGCAGGCCGCTCAGCTTTTTTTTGGAGGGGAGGTAGGCCGCTCAGCTGGTTCGGTGAGATTCTCCTAGGAGATGAGAATGGGCCCTCCTTGGGCTGCGGCGACGAGGCCATGGTGCACAGGCCGAACCAACGGGAGAAGGACAACAGCAGGCATGACAATTGCTCTTAAAAAAGAGAGAGAGAATTGCTCTAAAATACTCAGCAAATTTCTGCAGAGATTATTCGCGCACCTTCCTTGTTTGGACAAATGATGCACTGAATGTGCATCACTCATTGCAACCTGAGAGTTCTTTTTTATACATTTATCTCTTGAACTGTGAGCCCAAGCGCCAAACAATTTTCACCGTTATGTTTTTCGTGTTGAGATCTTCAAAATTAGATCCCACGTTAATAGTTTCGATACAGAAATCATGAACAAAACTTAGGAACAAGTAATTAAAAACAAAAACTGGAGACAAAAATACGAAAAAATAGAAGAAAAAATGGTTTACACAAAAAAAATGTCAAAAAAGGAAAGAAAAAACCCGGTGCCTGGTTGCAGTTTTTCACCTTTTCTTGAAGCATATGATGTGCTTTTTCATTAGAAGCAAATCTATTCTTCTCGGAAGCATAATTTTGTCGAGGAGCACAAATGTGCTTCGCAAGGAACAAATCCAAAACATAGGAAAAACCAAAATCCAAAAGGCAATCTAAAACTCAAAAGTGCATACAGAAAAATGAAATCCAAAGAAAGCGCCCAAGACGTGAATGTGACAATGATGGACGCACTACTAGGCGCCTTCTCAAGCCACAACAAGCGGGCCCCTGAAGGTCCCACGGAAGGGGTAACCCTGAGTTTGTTGCTCCCTATATGATGGTCATTGCGTCAAATTGCTGGTGAAATGCATAGGGGTCGATGAAATGGGCCGACCCACTTGTAGTACGTCTGTGGCCCCCTACTTTTGTTTTTATTCGCTTTGTTTCTTTTTCTTTTCTTCACATTTTTTTGTTTCTTTTTTAAAGTTTCTTTCTTCTTCTGGTTTTTCTGTTTATTTTTTCTTAAAAATTCATAAATTCAAACAGTTCAGATTTTCAAATATTGTTTTGAAATGTTTTTTCTCTTCCAGTTTTTTTTAAAAAAAATGTTTTTCAAAACTTGTTTACATGTTGAAACAATTTTGTAATTTTGAATTTTGTTTAGAATGTTCTCAAAAAGTAAAAAAATTCATTAAATGCTTGGAATTTCAAAATTATGTTCATGTTTTCAAACTTTGTTCCCATTTTCAAAATGTTTGCACTTTAAGAAATCATTTGTATTTCCCAAAAATATTTACCAAGGGAAAAATACTGAAATTATTGTAATTAGAACAAAAGTTCTATCAGGTAGTTAAGAGTTAGTCCTAATTTATGTGTGATTAGAACTTGTATGGAATATTGTGCTATCAAGTCTAGCAAACGACTGCATGAGTAACTTAGAAGCAGTTGAGATTATTTTTATTATGCAAATAAATGCATCAAATTAGCAGTATCGATAGATGTTACACAATAGTCAGGAGGAGCTAGCAGAGCATCAAATGTAAAATGCCAAAAGACCTTACAGTGTATGATACAGAAATCTGGTGACAGCAAGGGGTGATAAAGATCATCAACTTCCTCATGTAGAGCAGATGCTTTCACCGGGCTTTCACGAGATAATGACATTCGACAAGTTATAGAACTGCTCTAGAAAAAGGTCTATGGCAGCCTCTAATTCTACAACCAAAAATTTCCTCTCTATTTCAACTGCCAGAGGCCCTTTCAGCAACTTCTGTCGTCTCAGGTTCTACCTGCAACTACATAGGTCTGCATCGCGGCCTCATAAGCGTCCGGATCAAGGAATTCAAGCTTCTTCAGGCACTCGAGGAAAGACTCCGCACCAGCAGCATCCTTTGACTCTTCATAGTGCTTCAGAAATCTGCTCACAAGCTCTTTCGATAGCACCCATTTGCGTGACGTCAGCATGTTCTTTGCATCTCTCAAGATCTCCAGTGCCGCGTTAACATCAGATTTATCCAGATAAAACTCTGCAAATGTGTAAACTATCCCCTTGTCGCAATGACCCTGACCTATTGTACTCTGACGGATACCCTCAGCTTCATCAATCATACCCTTATCAAGGTATGCCTTGATCATAACATTTGCTATCCTCGTGTCATAATGTTCATGACTCGATTGCCACTCCTGAAAGATTTGCTGCAAAGACTCAAAGTCATCAATCATACTCAGAGCTTGAAGCATCACAAGATAGCTTCTGTTCAAGCATTTCTTGAACGTGGACTTCAAAGACTTCCAGATCCTCTTCACCTCAGTTGAATTGCCACAATGGGCATGCAAGGAGAGGAGGCCATACCAGGAGCGCAAGTCAGCCTTATCCATAACTTCCTCAGCTTTCTTTAGGGCAACTTCTGCCTTGCCAAATAGCTCTAGTTTAATGTAATTGTTTGCCATCAGAGTGTACAAGGACCAGTGAAATGGAGCCACCTTCTGCGATTCTTCAAGGACCTTCTCGGCAGCGTCCAGTTCATTCATTGTGATATAGCTTTCTATCAAGGTGAAGTATGTAAACTTATCAGCACTTATACCACTTTCTCGCATTTCTTCAAATATCGAGAGAATTTTCTGTGGCTGGCCTGCCTTTTGGTACAAAATCATCAAGTAGTTGTACACCAGTTTATCTGGAACAATATTTTTGGCTTTCATCTTCTCATAGAGCTCCAGACCTTTGCATGCCAACCCGTGTCTACCATAGCAGTTAAGCAAACAGGAATAAGTTTTCACTGACTTAGATGTATCTGGAAGGCTCCAGAAATATTCTTCAGCTGCCTGTATCCCATGTACTTTTGAAACGAGGTCAAGCCGCATTGCCTGATGCCCAGGACTCAAGTTTGCTCCACGAGCTTCCATCCAGTCCAGCAACTGGGTACGTAACAACATGAGCGAAAATTATACAGTGAAAATAAAAAAATACTTTGCTCAGAACGAGATTGCACAAGAACAGCAGATGAACACTTGGTACCATAATATTATAAAAAAGGGCAGCCCGGTGCGTGAAGCTCCCGCTTGCGCAGGGTCCGGGGAAGGGTCCGACCACTTTGGGTCTTTTGTACGCAGCCTTTCCTTACATTTCTGCAAGAAGCTGGATGAATGTCATCACCATCTGAATCTTCTACTGTTAGAACACAAACCTTCATTTTCTAGTGTGAATTCTTACTTTTCTTCCCTCTTGAACATTTTTCTCCATGTTTTTGCCTATTCACGTGTGAAAATCGAGATCCCGGACTAAGCAGTAGAGTACGTTATGGGCAAGAAACCAATGAAAGATGAATTCCACGAAATTGGAGATTAACTCAGCTTAGGGCACTCTCGACCATCAGCAGTTTTTGTGGTAGAGTATATCCATCAAAATCTTTTTGCTCAGACCTCAGACTATACATTTGATCTGCGGTTATTTGTACAGAACATGAAATAACATGTTTGTTTGAGACAAATTATCCATCTGTCAGAAACAATAAATCTTGTTAACTACAGCATAGATTAATAGTTCCAAGTGAACTAGCTCATGGCAAATGCATCTTTTTTATCAAAAAAATAATTCTTTAGCAACGTCGTTCATGATTATCAAGCATAATTGAGTATCTAACTGATTGCAAATAGTACTAGCACAAGAATCGTTTTGGGGTGGAAAACGCATGCTCCCATACTCTCTTTATCACAGTGGCATGTGCTATGATAGATCATGGCAAATGCGTCTTTATGTTGCTATTTAGGTGGGTATGGAGCTGTGAAACAAATAGATCACAAATGCTACTGTTGTGTTCCACAAGTAAACATACCAGTGGTTTTGTAAAACTATAACATAACAAAACATGGGGTTGTCATAATTCAACTCAATTGTTAAATCTCTGCAGATAGTGATAGATAGGCATCAATATGCATGACCTCATATCTCAAAAAAATGCAGATTAATGTTTTAGCAATGGAACCTCAACACACTGATTCACTAGTACGGTCAGAACCGACTGACTCATCAATGTATTAATGTCAGTGACCTCATAACTCACCGACTCACTATGGTCATTTAGGTCAAAAATTTTAAATGTTTGTTATTAAGCCCCTTTAGTAAACTCCACCTCTTACACTGAGTCTGAGGCTCAAAACATCTTATACACAGTCATCGTTTTCAATTCTTTCATAGACTATATCCTATGACTATCAAGTATTGAGAAGTGAAAACATACGAGCTATAATATTTAGAAAGAAAAGGAAGCTGCAGCATCTCTTCGTGTAGTCAAAGAATTATAGGTGGAAAACGCTACACACAATCTTCGATAGAGATACAGCAAAACAGAAGAGGCTAACATAATTATGATCATGTTATGAACAAAGCAATGTGCAGTATGCCATCAGACACCAAAATAGCATCGCGGCGGTTGGCAACACAATCAGTTGACCCTGTCCTACTCTTCATCAGTTGAAAAGGAACTTTAAGTTTGCGCCGTTCATTTCCAGTGGCGGCCTTATAAATTAAAATGATCCACAAAGAGAACACACATAGAGATTGAATGAAAACCCTAAATCCGTCCCCTTTTATCGCTTATCCTGAACGAACTTCAATCCCGCTACTTTCCGCACGAGCCAATCGAAAATACGCTACCGCCAATGTAACATCGAACAACAAAAGGAAGAGATTTGGGGGAGGGGGGTGGCACCTCGAGCGCGCCCTCGTTCTTCTTGAACCTGGTTAGCTCGCGGACGTACGCGAGGACCTGGTATTGCGAGAGCCGGGGCCTCTGGCTGAGCCATTCGTCCATCTCCGCCGCCACTATCCCCGGCGACCTGCCGTGGGACACCTTCGAGATCCTCTTGTAGAGCGGGACCCACGACGGCTCAAGGCTGCGTCGCTCGGGCCCGGCCGACTGGGCCTGCGTATGCGCGAGCGCGTGCGCGAGTCTCGCCGGGGCAACGGAGATGCGCCGCCGCGCCTCCGCGGCGACCGCCCTGCGCAGCATGGCTGGCTGGCTGCCAGTGTTATTGGGGTTCTTGCTCTTCGGCAGGCCGCTCAGCTGGTTCGGCTTCGGCGAGATTCTCATTCTCCTAGGAGATGAGAATGGGCCCTCCTTGGGCTGCGGCGACGAGGCCATGGTGCACGGGCCGAACCAACGGGAGAATGCAACTGCGGGCCCGACATTTTTTAAAATCCTAGAAAACAAATTCAAATTCATGAACATTTTAAAATCCGAAACGATTTTGAAATCTTTGAAATCAGTCTTTTTTGAATCCAAACATTTTCTAATTTAAAAAGGAATAAAAAATAAAAAATGAAAAAGAAAAATATATAGAAAAAGGGGCGCCACTCGCCCGCACATGGCCCGGCAAAATCGTGCACGGGAGGATGGAGGGCGGTGCACGTTTGTGCGTCACCCAGCATGTTGTGCACTAAATACGAGGACCCCTTCAATCGCTGAACAAGAAATTACAGGAAAAAGAAAACGGAATCAGGTTCAATGGAATACTTGTGCAAGGTGCCAACTTTCCCATGAAACATCCTGAAATGGATGGATTCTGGCTCTGACATCTTAGAGGTCCTTATGCGAACTTTGTATAATGGACCCTCATAATAGAATCAATTTTTTTCTTCTAGTAAAGGATGCAACACCGTTTGGAGATATTTAGATGTTAGCTCTTTTTTCCTTTTCTCACAATTAGATAACTGCTTTTTTGGTAACATTGTTACAAAAAAAAGGTAGAGAACACTTGAATTCTCGAATCTTGATCTTTGAGTAAATAACAAGAAATCCCACGCTCCCTCATCTTGGAGTCACTAAGAAGAAATCCCACACTCAAGCTATCCATTAATCCAAATTCAGGGCATTGTCACAACCAGCATAATTTAACTAATTGTAATTCTTACAAAAAAAAGGAGTCAAGTAGATCAAACATCATTACATCCACTCATCATAACAAAAATAAATACACAAGGATCGAAGAATTGAGATCCAATAATTACATGAATGGGAAATGGCTTGGTTACTTCTCATGAATAGTGCCTCGGCTCCATGTCTCCACCACCTACCCTCGGTTCCTGACCATGGCTCTGACTATGGACGGACAAACTACGGGATGTTACTCTCATGTTATTGTCAGGGGACCAGGGTGTATCGCTGGCTTGCCTCCGTCCGTTGGGGTCACAGGGGAACCAAGGAAATCCATCGGAGTGTGATATTCCTAGTGATACAACTGAAAAATCACCGATAGCTTTGGGACTCGGGTCTTGGCCTCTTAGGAACTCAAGGCAGTCAATTTCAAAAGAAGAAGATGGAGTCTGAGAGACAAATGGGGGCACGTTTCTAGGAGCGAGCGAAGGCAAGGGATTAAGGATTGTTGTTCATGGTGACTTGCTTCCTTCTTAATGGGCCAGGCTTGCTTCTCTTGGGTGTGGGCCCTTGCTCGAGTTGGGCCCTAGGCCATCGCACTCACCGCCATGGCCAGAGCCAGCCTTGGATAAAGCAGCCTAACATGGTAATGAAAAAAAAATCAAGAAATAACTCCAAAAGAAACAAATGTATTGTATCATTACTCGTCATTCCCATCGGAGTCGCCAAAAGAAAATCCATAAGTCATAAGCTTTAATCGATAGATCAAATGTTCACACTATTCTCTGAGTATCAATTTTGTTTATTTTTTTTTAAAGGAAGGATCAACCTCCCCGCTTCTACATCGACTGCTAACAGTGAAGATTGAGTCCAAGATAGAAGTACATGCTTTATCTGTTGACGGAAGATCAACTAAAAAAAGCTACAAACAACAAGATCGAGCTAAAGAAAGTAGGGAATAACATCAACCAAGCATTTGAAGTTGCACGAGTAGATTGAACTGAGAAATTAAGACACGCAATTGCTTGAATATACATTGAACGAATCATCTTTAATGTCGCCACATGATCATCCGATTACTTGGTTTTGGCATGTCGCTGCCTAAATTTTCATCAACCGCTAAGGTGGAGATCGAGTCCAAGAAAAAGTACACGCTCGATCTAGAGGTGTATCAAGTAATTGAGTATTTATAGTTAAGTGGTGTAATTCAAGTGGTTAATTCAACCAACAGCTAAAGAAGTTCAAAAATCATGTTAAATACTCTTCTTTTTGGTTCTATTAATACTTAGCATTTTTCAATCTGTTTACTCTTGATAGGGTAACCACAAACAAAGTGCTAACAAAGATATTCTGTGATGGTCTACTACAAGTCTCAGATGGTATATATGCATAGTAAATTCTTGATGCCTCTCAAGCCCGCATAAAGCAACAAGAATAATATATATGAGTCGAACACAAGAACACAAGGGAACAAGAGACTCACATGCTTTCTAGTATTGTATCATTCGACTCGTTGTCTTGATATGCACGAGTCATGTAACCACTAGAGAATGCATCTTATATATTGTCGAGGGTGATTTTCCTACCATGGAGGAAATAGATTGTGCACACCATCACCATCCACTACCTTCGAGGGGTCTCCTAGGGATGTGATTAAATGCACAAATGATTTACATGCTTTAATTATATGGAAAATACAAGCTCTATTTGCGCACATGATTATTTAAGAAGGATGGCAATAACTTGCGGGTCAGATGTTGGTAGAGCCTACACAAAAGATAGAGTTCCGAAAATCTTGGCATGCGTTCTTTTGCATCCTCTCACATGCATTATGTTCCAACCAACACACTTACTCCACCCTTTAACCAGATCTTGGTTCTTTGTTTCCTCATACAACCCATGCATTATAAGTTGGGTCTAGATTTGAAACTATCATAGCTTATGAATATAAGTTCTATTAATGATTTCTTTCAGTATCTTACAAGATTCACGATATATTCATCACGTTCGCGTGCCTCATACTTCAAGCATGTGCTTTCATAGGAGACCCACTCTGTCTGTTTCTTGAGAGGATGGGACTAACTGAAAAATTGTGCATTTTGGGTACCTTTTGCTTCAAATTCAAAATAAGCATACACTACTAGGAGAATGCTTATAGATAGGATTTTAACAGTAGCGCTTGTTGAACGGATGGCGCTACTGCTAATTAGTAGTAGCGCTTTTAGAGAAAGATGCTACAGGTATTCTGTTAGCAGTAGCGTTGGACCTTGGACCAGCGCTACTGCTAATCGGTCACATCCCGACCGTCGTTGGCGACCGGTAGTAGTAGCGGCTGTTAGGGAGCAACGCTACTGCTAAAGGCGTAGCAGTAGCGCTCTTCTCCGTCCCCGCGCTACTGCTAAGTACCGGTCCCCTCGACTTATCATCTCCCTCGCGCGCCCCTCTCACTCCCCACTCTCAAATCTTTCCCTAGATCTTGCGCCACCGCTCCCACACCCACTCGGCCCTTCCCACGTGGCGGCTCCCCGTCTCGGCCCTCCTCACGTGGTGGCTCCCCGTCCCGGCCATCCACGCAGCGGTATCTCTCCCTCTCCCTCCTCTCTCCCATGGATGGATGAAATTTAGATGGTTAGATGAATGGATGGATGAAATTTAGATGGTTAGGTGGATGGATGATGTGAATGGATGCATTTAGATGATTGTGAATGGCTGCATTTAGATGGTTTTGAATGGCTGCATTTAGATGGTTGTGAATGGATGCATTTAGATGGTTTTTAATGGCCGCGTTGAGATGATTGTGAATGGGTGCATTGAGATGGTTTTGAATGGCTGCATTTAGATGGTTTTGAATGGCTGCATTTAGATGATTGTGAATGGATGCATTTAGATGATTTTGAATGGCTGCATTGAGATGATTGTGAATGGATGCATTGAGATGATTGTGAATGGATGCATTTAGATGATCAGATGGATGGATGGATGCATTTAGATGAATGGATGCATATATATGAATGGATGCATATAGATGAATGGATGTATTAAGATGAATGGAGGCATGCATTTAGATGGATGGATGGATGCATTTAGATGGATATCGGAATTCATCCACATGCTGTAAATTGTGTTACAAAGATGATTCGGGTGGAGAGATTGTATGCTTCGGATGGAAAGATTTGTTCTATGTGATGTCTACTTAATATGTCCATTGTTAAGCAAATGTCATGCCAAATTTACAGGGATTCCCATGTCTCCTAAACGTTCTTGTGAACAGGAGTTGGAGTGGCGGAGGCAGTTGTTGGCGCGGGGAAAAAGGATTGACGATGCAGTGTTCGGATGGAGAGATTGTATGCGGGAGCTGAAAGAGGTAGAGAATACGTTCCGGGAGACTCGGTCTGGTTTTTGGGAGCACGAAGTCAATGCATGCAAGACTGATGCCGAAACACAACTAAAAGTTGCGACAAACATCATCTTCACAGAGGCCAACGCTACAGAGCATGCTCGGATGCCACCTCGGAGTAGTCCCCACTTGGTTATGAAATGGGCGCTACAACAAGTGACATCTTCGTGCCCGGCTTATAGAGCCCGATGGGGAAGTGTGGTCAGGATACTTCCGCCAAGAATGCCCCCACCACCACCAGATTCTGCTCATTAATAGTATTGTAGTAAGATTAATAATATTGTAGTAAGATTAGTCTCGATCTAGCAGTTCGGTCTGGACTTGTAAGGTTCTTGAAGTCTAGTTACCTGTTTGAACTCTAGTTGTCATCAATTATATATATATATATATATATATATATATATATATATAAACCCATCCACTTTTGTTTACTAATGACACTCCTGCTACATGGGACCCACCAGCGATGCCGGTAGATACAATAGTGATGTCATTATCAGTTAGCAGTAGCGTTGGTTAAGAGGCGCTACTGCTAATATTTAACTGTAGCGCTGTTACTGCTAAGAGTTAGCTGTAGCGCCATACTAGTAGCGCTGGCTCCAGTGCTACTACTAGCCCTATTTCCAGCGCTACTAGTAGGCTTTCTCCTAGTAGTGATAGGGTGTTTTTTGGTCTTGTCTAAACTTCGGTTCAAATTTAGAAGATACGTAGAAAGTATGGTTCTGGCACTTCATGGAGATCGCACATGTGTGTAGCTCCCCATGGATGAGAAGAAGGATGCGGAGGTGTAGGAGACCGTACAACTGCAAGTGTGTGGAACCTTCAAAGGTGAGATTCACTTGCTCGAGTGACAAGTGTCAAGTGCACACACTAGGACAGAAATCACCCATTGCTTGAGTAGGCCAAACACCAGTGAGTGATCATGTTATAGTGTGAAATGCTTAAATACTAGTGCTCCATAGATTATCGATTTAAACCAAGTAGCTTTACATCCATTAGTTAGCAACTACATATACATGTGACTGCATAAAGCTGTGGCCTTTTGATAGGTCGAGTCATTTAGTTGTGTTTGATTTATTCTTTCTCTAATAAACCGAGTATAACAATTTGCTACATATTGTTGCTTTCTTCAATTTGGTGATTGTTTTGTTGAGAATTTATGAACACTAGTAATTGTGCACGTGCAATGCACATTATATTAGGCAAGATATTCATTGTACTGCACATTAATATTAGGAAAGATATAAATTACGTGTTAATATTAGGTAGATTATAATTACTTGGTTAATACCGACGTTGAAATTAGGCATGATATAAGACAATCCAATGTGAAGTATAAGACAACTTGATGGTTACATGTATGGAATTCAAAGTGTGTGAGTGGTGGCTGAAGGAGGAATTACAAGTTAGATTAATAATTGATAGAGGTGATGAGTTTGACTTGAAGATCTTAAAAGTATGTGTTAGACGTGGTAATTATTGAACTACCGAAATATAAACACCACATTACATCACACGATCAATTTTATAATAATCAATAAAAAACCATGCATCAATCGAAGCAGAGGCCGTTGGCGTTATTTTTGAAAATAATAGTAATAATCTAGAACTTACCTCAAGACAAGACTTCTAGGATTCAGCCTACAAACTATAACTGTTCATTACTCTATTCTATCCAAATTAATTGACGATGCCCCAATACAACTTTGTTTTTTGTTTTTTGAGGATAAACTTATATTACTCAAGCATCAACCGTACAATCCTGCTGACATAAATCGATGACCTCTAGGGGTCCTGATCCCAACCACACAACAGTTCTACTCTCAGTTCTAGCAAAACTAGCTAAAAAAGTACTAACTAAATGTGGACCACAGTTGATATTAGCAACATGAGTTGTTCAAATAGACTTCAAGTACTTTGTCTCTGTCATCAATGACGCATAGATTGACCTGTCAATTTCCTTGTCCTTCAACATGTTCACCGCTATAAGTGAATCCATCTCAATACAAATTAGAAGTTCCGTCCGCTGAATAGCAATGGATAAACCTTTCATGCATGCACATATTTCTTCTTCAAGGGCATCTCGGCATGAAAATAACTCCCTAGAAGATGAGTAAAAAATGTTGCCTAGATTATCGTGAAGCACCATACCAGCACCAACCCTTCCGTCATTAGTCCAGGAACCATTTGTATTGAGCTTCACCCATCCCGCTCGAGGAGGAAGCCAATTTGCAAGAGGTGCAATTCTTGATATTTAATGTGGCCTATTTACTGCTCCATCATAAGAGATATCACTGTTTTACCTTTCACAGGATCACAAGTACAATTTTGAGTTATATCAATTAATGACTCAAGGTAGCTGCATAGATACTGGCGCGAAGCATCCATTGGTGTTGTAATTTTATTGTGTACCAACTCATTCCTATTATTCCAACATCTCCATAATGTGAATAATAACATAGCTTGATCAATATATCTCAAAGGATACAAAACTTCTAGCAGGCATTCTAAATCCGTGTTAGACACCTCCTTTAATTCGGCAGGCGCCGGACCTCACTCATGCATTCCCAGAGTTGCACTATAAGTGGGCATCGACATAGGGCATGAAAACCGTCTTCCGACTTAGTTGCACACACCATACAGAAACTTGTTACCTCTAGTCCACGCTTGTTTTTATTTTTCCATGTAGGAAGTGAATCAAGAACAACTGCCCACGCAAAATTCTTAAATATGGATGGTACCTTTGTTCCTCATATTAGCTTTGAGCAAGTTCGTCGTCCATCCGACGCATAACACGATGCTTGGGCAGTCGTCCTGCATGACTCCTCAAAAGCCATGTTATATCCTGACTTATCTGAAAACGTACCAAATTTGCCTGGGCCCCAAGACAACACATCATCTCTCTACCTCGGCGATGCATGCATTTTCAAAATTTCCAAAACATCACATGGCAAGAATATCATCTATAGAAGATCAATGTTCCATGAACCATTGACACTTAGGAACTGTGAGACGTACCTCATACGATATCTACCTTGAGTTGAAACTGGCTTGAAAGAAAAGGGCCTCGGAATCCAATATTCGAGCCATTATGGACACTATGTCCATTACCTACCCTCCATATCAACCCTTTCTTAACCATGTATAGGCCATGACATATTGCTGTCCAAGATGAGGATGCATTTAAAAAAACAATATTCTCCAACTTCCCATTTGGGTAATAATGCACTTTTAAAAGTATAGGGCACAAGGTATCTGGCTTCGTAATTAATCTTCATGCCTGACAATCTAAAAGTGCTTGATTAAAAATACGAAAGTCACGAAAACCAGGACGTCCCTTACACTTTGGTTGCTGCAACTTTGACCATGCTACCCAGTGTACCTTCCTCTTTCCTTTAGAAGCCCCCACAATAGAAATTCCTAACCATATTGGTTAGATGACCGCAGACATAAATGGAAGCTTAAATACAACCATGATATATGTGAGCAACGCCTATGCAACCGACTTAATCAGTACTTCTCTCTCATGTTGTGCCAAATGGCCATATCTCCACTAAATTAACCTTTTCAAAAGTTGGGCTTGCAAACAGGGCCAATCCTAAGATTTTGGGGGACCGAGGGGAAACTAGAACCCATGGCCCATTAATACAATATAGAAATAATAATCAGCATGCCTAGATTGTATTAATAACCATGTATAAGAAAATTATTTTGTCGAGAAACTTCACTTACTCACTGCAAGGAATATGTTGCATATGATGTTTCATATGAGACGAAAGGTAAATTTGATTTTCACATACCTCAAGTGCTTCACCTGCTGCTTTGCTCCAGACAAACTTGTTTGTCTTCTTCATCATCTGATATAAAGGAATAGCCTTCTCTCCAAGGCGGCTTATGAACCGGCTCAACGCAGCAATCCACCCTGCCAGGCGCTAAACGTCATTAATGCACGCCGGCTCTCCTAAAGAAGTAATAGCCTTGATTTTATCCGGGTTAGCCTCGATGCCACGCTCAGAGATCAAGAAACCCAAAAGCTTTCCTGCTGGAACCCCAAAGACACACTTGGTCGGGTTAAGCATCATCTTGTAGACCCGGAGATTGTCAAAGGTTTCCTTTAGGTCCTACAAAAGAGTCTCCTTCTTTCTGGATTTGACTATGATGTCGTCCACATAAGCATGAACATTACGGCCAATTTGACTGTGAAGGCAGTTCTGTACGCACCGTTGATAAGTCGCCTGGGCACTCTTGAGCCCAAAAGGCATAGAGACATAACAGAATGCCCCAAAGGGTGTAATGAACGCCGTCTTCTCCTGGTCTTTCACCGTCATCTTGATCTGATGATAACCGGAATAAGCATCCAGGAAGCATAAGCTTTCACATCCTGCTGTAGCATCAATGATCTGATCAATACGTGGGAGGGCAAAGGGATCAGCTGGACAAGCCTTGTTAAGGTCCGTGTAATCCACACACATACGCCATGTGCCGTTCTTTTTAAGAACCAAAACTGGGTTAGCCAACCATTCCGGGTGAAAAACTTCAACAATAAAACCTGCAGCCAAGAGCCGGGCAACTTCTTCCCCAATAGTCTTGCGTCTCTCCTCATTGAATCACCGCAGAAACTGTTTGATCGGCTTAAACTTTGGATCCACATTAAGGTTGTGCTCAGCGAATTCTCTCGGTACACCTGGCATGTCCGAGGGCTTCCATGCAATGATGTCCCGATTCTCACGGATGAATTCGATGAGCGCGCTTTCCTATTTGGGATCCATATGATCTCCAATGATGAACTGCTTAGATGAGTCGCCCGGATTGAAATCTACTGCCTTGGTATCATCTGTTGAAAACTTTAGGGGCGTCTCAACCTCTGTGGTTGGCTTTTTCAGGGGGGTCATATCCTTCGGATCAACATTCTCCTTATAAAACTTAAGCTCCTCCTGGGCGCAACTGGACTCTACGTAAGCCGCATCTCCTTCTTCACACTCAATAGCCGTGTTTCGGTTACCATGAACGGTGATGGTACCGTTTAAGCCAGGCATCTTGAGCTATAAGTAAACATAGCAGGGCCGAGCCATGAACTTAGCATAAGCCGGCCGTCCAAACAAGGCATGATAAGGGCTCTTGATCTTAACCACCTCAAACCATAAGGACTCTACTCTGTAGTTGTAATCATCGCCAAAAGCCACTTCCAAAGAAATCCCGCCCACCGGATGCGCCGACTTACCCGACACCACACCATGAAAAACAGTGGACAAAGGTTTTAAGTCCTTGTCGAGCAACTTCATCCGCCGGAAGGTGTCATAATAAAGGATGTTTATGCTGCTGCCGCCATCCATGAGCACCTTGTTCAACATATATCCACCCACTTGGGGGGCTACAACCAAAGCCAGCCGCCCCGGGTCATCAATGCATGGCGGGTGATCTTCATGGCTCCATGTTATGTCATATTCAGACCACTTTAGATACTGTGGAAGAACCGATGTAACTGCATTGACCGCCCGTTTTCGCAACTTCTGGTCCCGTCTATTGAGACTAGTCGTGAAGACGTGGTACTGCCCGGAGCTGAGCTGCTTCGGGTTACTCTGAAAACTGGACTGATTCCGCTGTTGCTGTTGTTGTTGATTATTATTACCAGAGTGCGGCTGCTATCCCCCGTGAGTATCCTGACCCGGATGACCGGATGTTGAACCGCCAGAACCAAATCCGGCTCCTAACCCGCCATGTCCTGGGCCGCCTGGCGGGCCGCCACCGCGATGGTTAGGTTGTGTGACATACCACTTGAACTTCTGCATAAAAGAACAACTCTCCCACGTATGATTTGCCGGCCTATCAGGCAAACTGTGAGTCGGACAAGGTTGCTTAAGCAACTCTTCCATGTTCGAGGAAAAATTATCCCTGCCCTAGGGTGGTCCAAACCTCATGTTGCCCTTGGGATGATTCTGCTAGGCATTTGTGTTGGCCACCAGCTCTGATCCTGCTTCTGTATTCTTGTGCTTACTCTGGCTACCATTGTTTACCGCACCCTTGCCTTGGTTGCCCTTCTTGCCTTGACTAGCCTTTTCCTCATCAGAACCCGGATCCTTCGTGCTGTTTGAGTCGGCGTATTTCGTGAGAGCCGTCATGAGCTCTCCCATATCCTGACACGTACGCTTGATCCGGCCAAGTTTCTGCTTTAGAGGAATAAAGTGGCAGTTCTTCTCTAAGATCAACACCGCTTGAGCCGCAGTGATCTGCTCTGATGAGTGAATAATTGTCGAGACCCGCCATACCCAATGATGAGCCGACTCACTCTCCTATTGGACACAGTGATCAAGATCCAAAATAGTCATAGGCTGTTTGCACGTCCCTTGAAAGTTTTTAATGAATCGAGCCCTGAGCTCTGCCCATGAATTGATGGTATTAGGTGGTAACTCCTTTAGCCATGTACGAGCCGGGCCTTCAAGCATCATGACAAAATACTTGGCACAATTTGCCTCACTAACATCCAGCATCTCCATGGCCAGTTCATAGCTTTCCACCCAGGCCTCTGGGGGTAAATCAGCGGTGTAGTTTGGGACCTTGCGGGGACCTTTGAAGTCTTTCGGCAACCGCTCGCTCCGGAGAGCCGGCGATAGACACGGCAGCCCTCCCGTCCTGGTGGTTACTCCTGCCCCTACGAAAATGGAAGGCCCGGGCTCTTGGTAAGCCGGCCTAGCTAGCGCCTCTTGCGGGATTCCCGCATGGTTTACACATGCCTGTGTATCTCTTCGCGGTCGGTGACCCATTGGAATCTCTCTGTGATGGTTGCTGCTGGAACCTGTTGGTGACTCGTAGCGCCGGCTAAAACTACATCTAGGAAGAGGGGTTGAATGGACACGACTTCGGCTATGAGCGTATCTCTCCTGCTGGGCCATGGCCGTGTGCAAGTACCCGATGGCGTTCCGCACATCCTTTGCAAAGGGTGCTTCATCCGGGATAGGGATCGTCTCAAGCCGGGTGGCAGCTGCTACCATATTCTCGGCCGGGTTAGAATAATGACCCGCCGGTGTTGGAAAGCCCCCAGGTGAAGCTTGGTTACATTGGGCCGGATGAGTCGCCGGCCGTTCTGTTGGGCGGCTCTCGGGCGCGCCCGTGGCTCGCCCTGCGCCAGGGGTATTAAAGAGGTTCCTCGCTTTGTAACGCTCTGGTAGACGGGACTGATGCCTCCTCCGGTGTACCGCCGCTGCTGACATTTGCTCCAGCCCTAGAAGGAAAGCATCTGTCTTGATACGTTCTGCCTCTTCTTCCATCTGGACTTGCAGATCAGCCATCCTTTGTCGTTCCTCTTCCATCCGGCCCTTGATCCTTGCAATCTCTAGATTCCGAGCTGCTTGATTATCTGGTGTGACTTCAGTGGCCATGAGAGTCGCGAGTTCATCCATCAGCTCCACAAGAATTTGAGCCGACAGCGGCGGGTTATCACCCGAAGTGGCGGCTCCCGCGGCTATGTTACTTGCGGCTGGGGCTGATCCCTCCATGAACACTGCCGCATGAACCGGAGGTTTCATAACATCCGACTCAAAGCCATCCGACTCAGGGTATGCACCGTCGTAGCCCCCAAGGCTGCCGTTGCGGAGCTGGTACACTGATTCTGTTTCTCCACTTGAAGATTCATCTTCTGAATAAACAAGGGTTTCCTGTGACCCGGATGCTTCCAGATCCATACCTTGAGTGAAGCCTACAAAGACATGCCTCTGACCCGGATTGGCGTGGGCAGGCCGCACGTTACTTGCAGATTGGAGACGCCGAGCTGGCTCGACGATGTTGGCGCAGACGTCCGGCCCGGGTGTAGATCCATCAGCCCTTCTGATGAAAACGTGGATCCCGCCGAACGGAACCCGGAATCCATACTCCACGGACTCGGCGTCAAGCCCCCAGACGACATCGTCAATGTAGAACTGGCCGTGGCGACTCTTGCTCATCCTTCCGACCACGTATCCTTCGAGCCCTGGGAGAGAGCCCTTTGAGAACTCAACACCATCAAGCACAAGCCCCACGGTGGGCGCCAACTGTCGTGGATTTATCACGACAGATGTCCGGGTGAATGGACTTGGATTCGAGGCCATTGCTAACGTGATGACTCAAAAGGGTTGATTGGGACGAAGGACACGAGTTTACCCAGGTTCGGTCCCTCAAGTCGAGGTAATAGCCTACTTCCTGCTTGTTCTTGTGTTGCTTGTTGTATCGATTACAAGGGAGCTAAAGCTTGACCTAGTTCTCGATAACCTAATCTCTAAGTTGCCCCAGGTCTGACTTTATATAGGAGGTTAGGACCACAGGTCTTTACAATTGTCTAACCGAGTCTCATTGTCTATCCGAGTCTTCCTCTATCTTCTTGTCCAAGCTGTCCCCGAGCGGCTTACACGCCCGGGTCTTCTCCGTCCGGGCCACCTTGCGGCCCACACCTTGAGCCGCTTATCTTCCTAGGCCGTAGACTTTACGGCTCATCCTTGGGCCGGCTCACGAGCCATCAATGTGACCCGGAACCTTAGTGGCGGGTCATATTGCGGGGTTATATCCCCAACATCTTGTAAAATCAGACACAAGTAAAAGTCCACATATTAGGTGGGAAAAAAATTGATCTATCTATCAATAACCTATCCTGAAAAAACAGAAAGTATCAAAAGATCCATATAGATAGGGTAAGAAAAATCATGTATGCAGTGTAGACTAGGAAATATGAAGCTCGAGTGTGCATAAGTAAAAAATCCCACATGAGTGCATAGCAAGGAATTGCATCTTGTCGAAATGCTTGAAAATGCATGGTGCCGTAGCCACGAACTTGATTTCATAAATGAAGATTAATTTAAACTAATTCTTTGCACTAAAATAGTAGGTATACACATATAAGTTTAAATCAATTGAAAATACACACGTGCCTCTAAAAATTTCATTGATGTAAATCCACAAGTCTAGTACCTTCCTACAAATTAGTGAATTAGGAGGGGGGCTCTTTTGTGTAGAAAAATAAAAAGCAGGGCAATCTTTCAAACTTGCATCCAAAATGTGAAATATTTATACAAAGAGGGAGAGATGATGACAATGCAACAGGGTTGGTTATCTAATTGGCTAGTCAAACACGAGGTGGTTCATAGATCTTTGGGCTATCTCCTATGTAGTGGCCCACAAATGTAGGCATGGCAGAACTCAACGTGAATTTTTGGACTAGTTGGGAGAATCATATATCATATGGATATAGTGCTGGAAATATGCCTTAGAGGCAATACTAAATGGTTATTATTATATTTCCTTGTTCATGATAATCGTTTATTATCCATGCTATAATTGTACTAACTGGAAACACATTGCATGTGTGGATACATAGACAACACTTTGTCCCTAGTATGCCTCTAGTAGACTAGCTCGTTGATCAAAGATGGTCAAGGTTTCCTAGCCATTGACATGAGTTGTCATTTGATAATAGGATCACATCATTGGGATAATGATGTGATGGACAAGACCCAAACTATAAACATAGAATATGATCGTGTCAATTAATTGCTATAGTTTTCTTCATGTCAAGTATCTGTTCCTATGAACATGAGATCATACAACTCACTGACACCGTAGTAGTACCTTGTGTGTATCCAACGTCGCAACATAACTGGGTGACTATAAAGGTGCTCTACAAGTATCTCCGAGGGTGTCTGTTGAGTGGGTATGGATCAAGACTGGGATTTGTCACTCTGTGTGACGAAGAGGTATCTCAGGGCCCACTCGGTAATACGACATCACAACAAGCCTTGCAAGCAATGTGACTAAAGTGTTAGACATGAGATTTTGTATTACGGAACGAGTAAAGAGACTTGCCAGTAACGAGATTGAACTAGGTATAGAGATACGAACGATCGAATCTCGGGCAAGTAACATACCGATGAACAAATGGAACAGGATACGGGATTAACTGAATCCTTGACACAGAGGTTCAACCGATAAAGGTCTTCGTAGAATATGTAGGAGACAATATGATCATACATGTCCCACTATTGGTTATTGACTGTAGAGGTGTCTCGATCATGTCTACATAGTTCTTGAACCCGTAGGGTCTGCACACTTAAGGTTCAGTGACGTTTTGATAGTATAGAGTTATGTATGATGGTAACCAAAGGTTGTACGGAGTACCGAATGAGATCCCGGACGTCACTAGGAGCTCCGGAATGGTCCATAGGTAAATATTTATATATAGGAAGTCCCATTTTGGTCACCGAAAAAGTTTTGGGCTCATCGGTAGTGTATCGGGAGTGCCGGGAAAATACCGAGGGACCATCGGGAGGGGCCTTTCGCCCCAAGGGACTCATGGGCTGTGAGAGGAGGTAGACCAGCCCTTGGTGGGCTGGCCGAAGCCTCCCCTAAGGGCCCATGCGGCTGGAGTAGAGGGAAAAAGGAAAAATCCCAAAGGGGGAAGAATTTCCAAGTGGGGGAGGAGTCCTACTAGGAGTCAACACACGAAAAAGCCATGTGCTTCCCTCTTCCCTCTAGATCGTAGTTTCTCCTCTAGATCGTTCTGACAGTGCTTGGCGAAGCCCTACCGGAACAGTTCCATCACCATCGTCGCCACACCGTTGCGCTACCGGAGAACTCATCTACCTCTCTGCTTCCTCTTGCTAGATCAAGAAGGCGGAGATCATCATCGAGCTATACGTGTGCTGAACACAGAAGTGTCGTCCGTTCGACGATAGATTGGGACGGATCATGATTGGATCACGGGACGCTTGGCGATTTGGATCGCGAAGATGTTCGACTACATCAATCGTGTTTCTTAACACCTCCCACTTAGCGATCTACAAGGGTATGTAGATCCAGTCTCCCTCTCGTAGATGCTCATCACCATGGATAGATCTTGCGTGTGCGTAGGAATTTTTTTGTTTCCCATGCAACGTACCCCAACAGTGGCATCATGATCTAGGTCTATGTGTAGATGAGATCACGAGTAGAGCACAAAGGAGTTTGTGGGCGTTGATGCTCAAATTGCTTCCTCCCTTGGTCGTTTTTTGATTCAACAGTATTGTGGGATGAAGCAGCCTAGACCAACCTTACTCGTATGCTTATGAGAGACCGGTTCCATCGACTGGCGTGTAACTTTGTTGCATAAAGCTGGTTGGCGGGTGTCTGTCTCTCCTACTCTAGTTGGATCAGATTCGACAAAGGCGGTCATTGAGAAGGTTGAATAGCAATTTGTGTATCACCTTTGTGGTTTTGCGTAGGTGAGAATTGTTCTTGCTACATACCCATAACAGCCATGTAAAACTTGCAACAACAATTAGAGGACGTCTAACTTGTTTTTGCAGGGTATGTCGTGATGTGATATGGCCAATTGCATGATAAGATATATGTGATGTATGAGATGATTATGTTTTGTATATAATATCATGCCTTGCATGTCGATGAGTACGGCAACCGGCAGGAGCCATAGGGTTGTCTTTAATTATTTTCGCCATTCTTACTTTGCTTTATCGCTACGAGTTAGCAATAGTGGTGGAAGCAACAGTCTGCGTGGCAACCCTGATGGCGACACATTGATGGAGATCAAGATGATGGAGATCATGGTGTCATGCCGGTGACGATGGAGATCATGCCGGTGCTTTGGAGATGGAGCTCAAAAGCACAAGTTCATGGCCATATCATGTCACTTATGATTTGCATGTGATGTTAATCCTTTTATGCATCATATTTTGCTTACGATGATGGTAGCATTATAAAGTGATCCCTCACTTAAAATTCGAGATAAATTGTGTTCTCCCCGAGTGTGCACCGTTGCGAAAGTTCGTCGTGTTGTGACACCACGTGATGATCGGGTGTGATAGACTCTACGTTCATATAGAACGGGTGCAAGCCAGTGTTGCACATGCAGAACACTCGGGTTAAACTTGACGATCCTATCATGTACGGACATGGCCTCAGAACACAAGAGACCGAAAGGTCAAACATGAGTCATATAGTAGATATGATCAACATGATGATGTTCATCATTGAAACCACCTCAACTCACGTGACAATCAGATTTGAGTTGGTGAATTTGGATCATGTATCACTCAGATGACCAGAGGGATGTCAATTTGAGTGGGAGCTTTAGTAATTGTATTAACTAAACTCATTATCTTGAAAAATAGCCTTAATAACCTTTGCATACTTATGTTGTAGATCAATGACTCGCGTAGTAGTTCCCCTAAATTATAATGCATTCCTAGAGAAAGCCAAGTTGAAAGATGATGGAAGTAACTTTGTGGACTGGGCCCATAATCTGAGGATTATCCTCACGGCTTCCCAGAAGTCTTATGTCCTTGATGCACCACTTGGTGACCAACGCACTCCCGTGTAGTCCGAAGACGTTAAGAACGCTTGGGAGACACGTTCTGGAGATCACTCAATAGTTCAATGTGCAATGTTGTATGGCTTAGATCAGGACTTCAAAGACATTTTGAACGTCATTGAGCATATGAGATGTTCCAGGAGTTGAAGTTTATCTTTGAGAAGAATGCCCGGATCGAGAGGTATGAGACCTTCGATAAGTTCTATGCTTGTAAGATGGAGGAGAACGGGTCTGTCAGTGAACATATACTCAGAATGTCTGGGTATTCGACCTGTCTGGTTGAGTTAGGGATGCCCCTTCCACCGGAGGCGATCACTGACAGAGTTCTTCAGTCATTGCCACCTAGCTACAAGAGCTTCATGATGAGCTATAACATGCACAGGATGAACAAGTCAGTAGCCGAGCTGTTTGCGATGCTGAAAATTGCTGAGTCTGAAATCCAGAAAGAACATCAAGTGTTGATGGTCAATAAAACCACTAGTTTCAAGAAGAATGGCAGGGGCAAGAAGGGTAACTCTAAGAAGAGTGGCAAAGCGATTGCCCCTCCCGTAAAGAAACACAAGCCTGGACCCAAGTCAGAAACTAAGTGCTTTCATTGCAAGGGAACTGGTCACTGGAAGCGTAACTACCCCAAGTATCTGGTCGACAAGAAGGAGGACAACACGAAACAAGGTATATATGATATACATGTTATTGATGTGTACCTTACCAACTCACATTGTAGTGCCTGGGCATTTGATATCGGCTCGGTTGCTCACATTTGCAACTCAAAACAGGATCTACGGAATAAATGAAGGCTGGCTAAGGACAAAGTGACGATGCGCGTGGGAAATGGTTCCAAGGTTGATGTGATCGCCGTCGGCACGCTCACTCTTCGATTACCATCAGGATTAGTGATGAACCTGAATAATTGTTATTTAGTACCAACGTTAAGCAGGAACATTATATCTGGATCTTGTTTATTGTGAAACGGTTACTCATTTAAATGAGAGAATAATGGTTGTTCTATTTATATGAGTAATATCTTTTATGGTCATACACCCAATGTGAGGGGTTTATTCATATTGAATCTAGATAATGATGATACACATGTTCATAACATTGATGCCAAAAGATGTAGAGTTGATAATGATAGTACCACTTTCTTGTGGCACTGCCGTTTAGGTCATATTGGTGTAAAACGCATGAAGAAGCTCCATGCTGATGGACTTTTGGAGTAACATGATTTTGAATCACTTGACACATGTGAACCATGAATCATGGGCAAGATGACTAAAAGCCCGTTCTTTGGAATAATGGAACGGGCAAGTGACTTGTTGAAAATCATACATACCGATGTGTGCGGTCCGATGAGCATTGAGGCACGCGGTGGATATCATTATTTTCTCACCTTCACTGATGACTTAAGTAGAGATGGGTATATTTACTTAATGAAACACAAGTCTGAAACATTTGAAATGTTCAAGCAATTTCAGAGTGAAGTTGAGATTCATCGAAACAAGAAGATTAAATTCCTACGGTCTGATCGAGGAGGTGAATATCCGAGTTATGAGTTTGGGAGTCACTTAAGACAGTGTGGGATTGTTTCACAATTGACATCCCTAGAACACCATAGCGTAATGGTGTGTCCGAACATCGTAATCGAACCTTATTAGATATGGTACATTATATGATGTCTCTTGCCGATTTGCCACTATCGTTTTGGGGTTATGCATTAGAGACAGATGCATTCACTATAAATAGGGCACCATCGAAATCTGTTGAGACGATGCCATATGAAATTTGGTTTGGTAAGAAGCCAAAGTTGTCATTTCTTAAAGTTTGGGGTTGTGATGCTTATGTCAAAAAGCTTCAACCTAAAAAGCTAGAACCCAAAGCGGAGAAATGTGTCTTCATAGGATACCCAAAAGAGACAGTTGGGTATACCTTCTATCTCAGATCCGAAGGCAAAGTGTTTGTCGCTAAGAACGGAACATTTCTGGAGAAAGAGTTTCTCTCGAAAGAATTGAGTGAGAGGAATATAGAACTTAATGAGGTTATTGATCTTTTACTTCAACCAGAGAGTAGCACAATGCGGAAAGATGTTTCTGCAGAGCCTGCATCGGTTGAAGAGGAAGTTAATGATGATGACCATGAAGCTTCGGATCAATCTACTATCAAATGTCGTAGGTTGACAAGGGCGCGTACTGCTCCTGAGTGGTATGACAATGATGTCTACTACACAAGCTTCTTATTGTAGACTCGTGTTGGGCCTCCAAGCACAACGTTTAGTAGGATAGTAGCAATTTTCCCTCAAGTGGATAATCTAAGGTTTATCAATCCGTGGGAGGTGTAGGATGAAGATGGTCTCTCTCAAACAACCCTGCAACCAAATAACAAAGAGTCTCTTGTGTCCCTAACACACCCAATACAATGGTAAATTGTATAGGTGCACTAGTTCGGCGAAGAGATGGTGATACAAGTGCAATATGGATGGTAGATATAGGTTTTTGTAATCTGAAAATATAAAAATAGCAAGGTAACTAATGATAAAAGTGAGCACAAACGATATTGCAATGCTTAGAAACAAGGCCTAGGGTTCATACTTCCACTAGTGCAAGTTCTCTCAACAATACTGGCATAGTTGAATCATATGTAAGTACCTCTCGTGCGACAAAGAGTTCACTACAAAGTCACAAATAGCGAAGAACTAACGAAGAAATTATTGTAGGGTACGAAACCACCTCAAAGTTATCTTTTCCGATCAATCTTATGAGCTATCCCTATAAGTATCACGAATAGCCCTAGAGTTTGTACTAAAATAACACCTTAAGACACACATCAACCAAAACCCTAATGTCTCCTAGATACTCCAATGTCACCACAGGTACCCATGGGCTTGATTATACGATATGCATCACATAATTTCAGATTCATCATGTTCAATCCAACACAAAGAACTTCAACGAGTGCCCCAAAGTTTCTACCGGAGATTCAATATGAAAACATGTGCCAACCCCTATGTATAGATTCCCAAGGTCACAGAACCCGCAAATTGATCACCAAAACATACATCAAGTGGATCAATAGAACATCCCATTGTCACCATGGATATCCCATCGCAAGACATACAACAAGTGTTCTCAAATCCTTAAAGACTCAATTCGATAAGAAAACTTGAAAGGGAAAACTCAATTCGTCACAAGAAGATAGAGAGGAGAAAACTCCATATGATTCATCTCTATCAATAAAGCTCACGGTACATCAAGATCGTGCCACCTCAAGAACACGAGAGAGAGAGAGAGAGATCAAACACATAGCTACTGGTACATACGCTAAGCCACGAGGGTGAACTACTCCCTCCTCGTCATGGAGAGCGTCGGGATGATGAAGATGGCATCCGATGATGGTTTCCCCCTCCGACAGGGTGACAGAACGGGCCCCCGATTGGTTTTTCATGGCTCTGGAGGCTTGCGGCGGCGGAACTCCCGATCTAGGTTTCTTTTCAGAGGTTTGGGTATTTTTAGGAGTATTTGGTGTTGTCCCCACGTCCAGAAGGTTCCCGACGAGGTCACAAGCCAGCTAGGTGCGGCCAGGGGTGTCGGGACCCTGATCCTAAGACATATGAATCCAGCCTATAACACGTCACACCACTTTGCGGCCTCACACACGGTAACCCACGGCTGCCACCTTACCTTGGCCGGGACCGTTTGCGCCTTTTGGCTCATGGATATGAATGTGTCGCTAGCATTCACACATCAGAGAACTCGGGTCGACATGACTAGTTATAGACCCAAGTGGCACAACCGTACAAGGACAGGCATATGTAACCCAGCAATGCAGGTGTCGGTCATCAGCGTGTGTAGACGAGTCATAGCAAGCTACAAGGACTCCATTACGTCATGGGACATAAATGTCATCACTGCACATAGACGAGTCGTAGCAGGCTACATGGACTCCATTACACTGCGAGACATTTCCCCGAAGGGACAGCCACAACAGCAAAGAAGGATACATGTCGGTCAATCAATGTGTCCGGAGCAGTAGCAAGCTACCAAGGCTCGATGGAAGCACAAAGAGCCATTTCCCTGTGAAGAAGGCTACTAAAGGCACACAACTAGGTGTCGAATCCCACGCATACCAATGCATTTCAATCATACACACACTTTGCACGATATGCGTAGATACAACATGGCATCACAACAAAACTCTACAACATAACATTTATTTAGGAGGCTCCAAGGAACTAACATAGTATAATATTACAAGCATAAGGGGTCACATGACCCAACATTTAGAGCATACAAACAACAAGAGGAAGTTACATGTCTGAGTACAGATATCTACAAAAGCGGCTAGAAGAGCCTGAAAAGCTACAACGACCCTACCATAGGAGCCAGACCTTTGTCTGGGTTACTAAGCTAATCCATCGATGTCAATGTCAGGAGAACATAACTTAACACAACGTCTAACTCTACAAAAATGTAAGTAAGCAACAGTGAGTATGAAGGTACTCAGCAAGTCTTACATAAAAACTATCTACATATGCATCATGTATCAATGAACGGGATTGTGGGGTTTACTGCAGGATGCCAGCTTTGACCTTTGGCTATCCTAGCCTACGACAAAGTAACCTACGTATCACTACTCTCTCATCTACCTACGAGAGAGCACACACGAGTCCACATGTTCACCATCTCAATACACCAGTATGGATCCTCTCTCGTCTTCCTACGAGAAGCCATCCATAGCACTCACACTTGTTTGGTGCTTTTTAGAGTTTCCACTTAAAGTTGTCTATGAACAATGCAAGTATCCAAGTAGTCCATATCTGTGGACGCGGCTATTCGAATAGATAATTTACCCTGTAGGGGTGTACTTCGTCACACATGCTCCCGCCACTTATCGCCATGTGCACGTAAAAAGGCACCTCGGGAACCTTTAAGCGGAAGCCCAACGAGGGAGTCGGCCACAGACGTTAACCTTCAACGACTCACGTCCAAAGCAGTCGCCTATCTGAGTTGGAACCCATAATGGAAGTCCGGCTGAGGTTTCCAACATGGCCTCAAACGTTGCGAGCAGGGCACCAAGCCGGTCCCGATTGGGGCGTTCATCCACTTCACAGGCCGTGCCACACCTATCAACATTTCAAACTACTGCGACTCCTGGACTAAGAACAGGGTAGGTTAATAGGCCGAGAGAGCTCGAGTTACCGAAGCCCAATGTGCGGTAGTAGCTAGTCTTGGAACACAAACATGGAACTCAGCTCCTATGAGCGGTTTCAATGAGACAACCCACCATGTACTCCTACATGGCCTCTCATCGCTACCTTTACCAAAACAGGTTCATCACTTAACTCTCATCATCAGGACACATTCATTTTACTCCGGTTCATCTCCCAGATGAATCAGACCTGACACAACTCTAAGCATAGCAAGCATAACAGGGTTATAGCAAAACATGGCTCAAGCATCTACCAGGTATGCTAGGTTGCTTGGTTTAGCTATTTACTATGACAATGGCAAGTCATGCAAAGGAGTGGGTTCATCTATCACAACACAAGAAGCAGTTGAAAACCGTTGTCCTAATGCATTGAAATGAGAGCAAGAGCGAGAGATGGGATTGTATTGAATATGCTCAAGGGGGGGGGGGTTGCTTGCCTGTTTATCAGAAGAACTCAGCTGTTCTTTGATGTCGTCGATAACTATGTCTCGCAAGTCTATCGACAAGATCAAACAAGGTACAATTTAAGCAAGGAAAATACTGCACAATGATGCATGATAATAGCATGGCAATATGTTACTGGTTTGAGCTAATGCATCTATCAACATGTTAAATGAAGATGGATTGAACCCAAGGTTCAAATTCAACTCCATAAGTGAAGTGGCCTATTGTGTTTTAAACAAAACGTCCAAGTTTGGCTATTTAACTTGCTCTAACATGCATGAAAATGCCACCATTAGATTCATTTGATTTTTCTGATAAATTTTCATATATAAATTATTTTAATCTGACTTATAGATTATTTTCTATGAATTTTTGAAGTTTATATTGTTTTCTAGAATTTCCTAAATTATTTTAAATCTAGAAATTCGTTAACTGCATCAGCATGACGGCATCACGACGTCAGCCAGTCAAAGGTGCCAGGTCAGCATCAAACCTGACGACCTGGACCCACACTTCAGTGACACGGGGCTAATCCCCGCGCTGACCGGGGGTTTAACCCGCTATGGGGCCCAGCGTCAGCGATTGATGGCGGGGTTAGCGGCTAATTAGTCAGGCTAATGACGGCCACGTCATCAGCTTGATGCCGGCGACCATGGCGGGGCTGCAATGAACGGCATGGCGGTGCCGGTGACCAAACGAGCGGCGGACGGGCAAGCCGAGGCCACTAGGTGGTAGGCTACAGCCGTGCGCATCCACCTGACCCACCCATGGGTCAGGGGGTGGCCGGTAGCGAGGCCGGCGATGACCTTGCGTGGTGGACGAAGCTCAACCGCGGCAGCGCTATGGCTTAGGGCATGAAAAGAGCACTGGCACGAGTGGGAAAACAGGCGGGGCTCACCTCGGGTCTAGCAGAGGCGACGACGGGGTTGGAGGAGCTCCGGGCGGGGCGAATCGACCGCCGGGGAGAGGCGACCGAAGGCGGAGAAGACGGCAGCGGGATGGCGATGAGGAGCTCCCGGTGACGACTGGCTTCGCGGAGAGGTGGAGGGGGTCACAGCAAAGCTCGGGGCACGACAGGGGGACTCGGCAAGGCCGAAGGCTGCGATGTCTATGAGCGGCGGCGACGATAGTGCTTGGGCAGAGGACAGGGAAGAGAGCAGGAGAAGAGGAGAGAGAGAGCGGCAGGGGGGAATGAGCTCGAGGGGGTCCAAGTGGCCCTCTAGGTCAGATAGGGATGCGGGAGAGGCCGCCAGCGCGAGTAGGAGCTGGCGCGGTGGCATGGCCGTGCTCGGCTTGCCCTCTGCCTACTGGCAGAGGTGGAAGATGACTCTGCCCCTAGGCCGGGCCACTTCTGCTACAGGGAGGCCCGGGTAAGCCTTTTTGCCTTTTTTTCTCTTTTTTCTCGTTTTGTTTTTATTTCTGACATTTGTTTTGGATCAAAATAAAAATCAAAACATTTTATAAAATCCTAGAAATTATTATATGAGCTAGGTATAAATTATTAGTGCCACATAATTAATTTTAGGATTATTGAACTTATATTTTATATATAATAAATATAAATCCAATGCAAATAGGGTTAAATTAATTCAAAAGCCCAATATAAAATATTTCTGTGATCCCAAAATATTGGTTGACAATTTTAACTCAATCCAATATTTTATTAGAGAACTAGGAACATTTTCTTGGAACTGTTTGAAGCAATTTTTATAACGCTTATTTGACAAAATTTTGAATTATGAGGCTTGATCATTCCTCATTTCATCTTCATTTGAAAATAAAAATGCATGCATGAATGCACATGCAATCATAAAGAAACTAGGGCCGTGACAACTCACCCCCACTAAACAAGAATCTCATCCTGAGATTCAGGAGTAGTCGGGAAGAGTGTTGGGTACTCAAGCCGAAGACGATCTTCGTGCTCCCAGGTTGCTTCATCCTCGGAATGATGCGACCACTGAACCTTCAAAAACTTGATGCTACTATGTCGAGTGTTGTGCTCGATTTTATCAAGAATACGAGCAGGATATTCTCAATATGAGAGATCATCTTGAAGATCAAGCGTTTCGTGGTCTACTTCACGGATAGGATCCTTGAAGCAACACCTGAGTTGAGAAACGTGGAACATATCAAGAACTTTGGAAAGCTGCGGGGGTAGTTCCAATTGGTAAGCAACCTCTCCCCGTTTAGCAAGAATGCGAAAAGGACCAATGTAACGAGGAGCCAATTTGCCTTTGATACCGAAACGATGGGTGCCCTTCAAAGGTGACACCCGAAGGTAATCCTTCTCGTCAACCTCATAACTTACATCCTCATGACGACGGTCACATTGGCTCTTCTGATGATATTGGGCGGTTTTCAAATTCTCACAAATGATGCGAACTTGCTCTTCTACATCCTAGATCATATCCGGTCCAAAGAATTGTCTTTCACCGGTTTCTGACCAGTTTAATGGCGTTCGACATCTTCGTCCATATAGAACTTCGAAAGGAGCTTTGCCCAGACTAGACTGAAAGCTGTTGTTATAAGAAATTTAGGCAAATGGAAGACATTTCTCCCAGTTCATTCCGAATGAGATAACATAGGCTCTGAGCATATCCTCAAGAATTTGATTGACTCTTTCTACTTGACCACTTGACTGAGCGTGATAAGCGGTGCTAAAGGAGAGATGGGTTCCCATAGCATTATGGAAACTTTCCCAAAATCGAGAAGTGAAAGACTTCCACGATCTGAATTGATCTCTAGAGGAACACCACGAAGAGAAAATATTCGAGAAATATACAAATCTGCTAACTGACTAGGAGTTATACTTTCTCGAACTGGAAGGAAATGAGCAACTTTTGAAAGGCGATCGATAACCACGAAGATGGCATAATTCCCTTTCTTAGTCTTTGGAAAGCCGGTGATGATCAATACCGACCTTGTCCCATTTCCACTCGGGAATAGCCAAGGGCTGAAGGGTGCCAGGAGGCCTTTGATGCTCTACTTTAACGCGATGACAAACATCGCAGTTAGCAATGAATTGAGCAATTTCTCTCTTCATCCGGGTCCACCAAAACCTCTGGCGTAGGTCCTGATAGATCTTAGTACTACCGGGATGAATCATGAGAGGAGATTCATGAGCTTCCTTGACAATTAGTTCTCGAAGTTGTTGCATTTTGGGAACCACCAAGCGGTCCTCAAATAAAACAACACCTTGATCATTTATCGAGAAAGAACGAGCAACTCCCTTGGTGATGTTGCTCTTGATACGAGAAATTCCCGTATCCTGCTTCTGGGCAGCTATGATCTGATCCTCAAGAGTTGGTTTCGCCACCAAGGTAGAAAGGAATCCTCGAGGAACAATGTGAAGGTTTAACTGTTGGGGAACATTGCATGGGAAACAAAAAATTTCCTATGCACACGTAGATCTATCCATGGTGATGAGCATCTATGAGAGGGAGAGTGGATCTACGTACCCTTGTAGATCGCTAAGCGGTAAGCGTTAAGAAACACGATTAGTGTAGTCAAACGTCTTCGCGATCCAAATCACCGTGCGTCCTGCTATCCAATCACGATCCGTCCCATGAACATGATCACGATCCGTCCCACGAACTTGATCACGATCCTTCCGATCTAGCGTCAAACGGACGACACCTCCATGTTCAGCACACATACATCTTGATGACGATCTCCACCGTCTTGATCCAGCAAGAAGGAGCGAAGAGGAAGAAGAGTTCTCCGGCAGCATGACGGCGCTCCGGCGATGGTGGTGGAGCTATTCCGACAGGGCTTCGCCTAAGCGCTGCAGAAAACCGATCTAGAGGAGAAACTGTGCACTTGAGGAATGGGCAGCACGTGGCTGAAAATTCTATGCAAAACCCCTAAATCCTCCAGTATATATAAGAGGAAGAGAATCTTGGCACAAGGGCCAAGCCTCCAAGGAGTCGGCCGAACCAGGTGGAGGAGGTGGACTCCACCTCCAATCCTAGTAGGACTAGGATTCACCCTATTTTTGCCTTTTTCCACTTTTTCTCTTTGGGCCTTTTTTCCCAAACCACATGGGCCTTGTGTGGGTCTTCCACCATCCCACTAAGGGCTGGTAAACACTCTCCCAAAGCCCATGGAGCCTCTTGGGTCGAAATACCCCTCCCGATGGTCTCCCGGTACACTACCGGCACTCCCGGTACACTACCGATGAGCCCGAAACTTTTTTGGCGACCAAAACAGGACTTCCTATATAGGAATCTTTACCTCCAGACCATTCCGGAGCTCCTCGTGATGTCCGGGATCTCATCTGGGACTCCGAACAACCTTCAGTCACCACCATACATAACTCTATACTACCGAAACGTCACCAAACCTTAAGTGTGCAGACCCTGCGGGTTCGAGAACTATGTAGACATGACCGAGACACCTCTATGGTCAATAACCAATAGCGGGACCTGGATGCCCATATTGGTTTCTACATATTCTATGAAGATCTTTATCGGTCGAACCTCTATGTCAAGGATTCAGTTAATCCCGTACGATGTTCCCTTTGTTCTTCGGTATGTTACTTGCTCGAGATTCAATCGTCGGTATCTCCATACCTAGTTCAACCTCGTTATCGGCAAGTATCTTTACTCGTTCTGTAATACAAGATCCCGTGACTAACACTTAGACACATTGCTTGCAAGGCTCATTGTGATGTTGTATTACCGAGTGGGTGCTGAGACACCTCTCCGTCACACGGAGTAACAAATTCCAGTCTTGATCCATGCCAACTCAACAGACATCCTCTGAGATACCCGTAGAGCACCTTTATAGTCACCCAGTTACGTTGCAACATTTGATACACACAAGGCACTCCTCTGGTATCCGTGATTGCATGATCTGATGGTCATAGGAACATATACTTTACATGCAGAAAACAGTAGCAATAAACTGACATGATCATATGCTACGTTTGTAGTTTGGGTCTTGTCCATCACATAATTCTCCTAATGATGTGATCCCATTATCAAATGACATCTCATGTCAATGGCTAGGAAACCTTGACCATCTTTGATCAACGAGCTAGTTCACTAGAGGCATACTAGGGACAAAGTGTTGTCTATTTACCCACACATGTAATGTGTTTCCAATTAATACAATTATAGCATGGATAATAAATGATTATCATGAACAAGGAAATATAATAATAAACACTTTATTTATTGCCTCTAGGGCATATTTCCAACATTAACTTACGAAATTCCTCGTGGAGAAGCGGTTGACTTTGTAGCAACAAGAGGTTGTTACAATAGGATTTATGACTTAGTGCATCAGCCATGACATTGGCTTTGCCTAGGGTGTAAGATATTCCTAAGTCATAGTTCGTAATCAACTCAATCCACCGTCTTTGCCTGAGATTCAAATCCGGTTGGGTGAATATATATTTGAGACTCTGGTGATCACTAAATATTTCACAACGATTACCCAGAAGGTAATGTCGCCAAGTGACTAGTGCATGGACTACCGCGGCAAGTTCCAGATCATGTGTTGGATAATTTTCCTCATGTGGACGCAACTGTCGAGATGCGTAGGCAATCACATGACGATCTTGCATAAGAATGCAACCTAGGCCTTGTCGCGAAGCATCACAGTAGATAATGAAGTCCTTTGTGAAATCCAGGGGTACAAGTACCGGGGCAGTAGTCAGTCGTCTTTTCAACTCCTGAAAACTTTCATGACATTTTGGAGTCCAGTCAAATTTCTTATCTTTCTTGAGGAGTTCAGTTAGAGGTTTGGCAACTTTGGAGAAGTTCTCAATGAAGCGGCGACAATAGCTCGCTAAGCCAAGGAAACTCCTAACTTGATTCACCGATTCAGGTTGAGTCCAATCAAGGACAGCTTGAACTCTCTCGGGATTGACAACAATACCTTTTGCAGAGATTACATGACCCAGATAGGTCACTTCTGGCAACCAGAACTCACACTTGGAGAATTTGGCGTAAAGGCGGTGCTCTCGGAGTTTCATCAATACCAGCCTAAGATGCTCAACATGTTCTTCTTCGTTCTTCGAGTATATGAGGATATCATCGAGGTAAACCATGACAAATTTGTCCAAATAATCCATGAAGATCGAATTCATTAAGCGAGAGAAAGTGGCTGGGGCATTGGTTAGACCGAAGGACATGACGGTGTACTCGTATTGGCCATAACGAGTGACAAAATCCGTCTTTGGAATGTCTCCATTCCTGATTTTGATTTGATGATAACCTAATCTCAAATCCATCTTGGAAAAGACTACGGATCCAGCAAACTGATCATACAGATCATTGATCCTAGGGAGCGGATATTTGTTCTTTACCGTGACTAGATTAACCGGCCAATAATCGACAACCATCCTATCCGCACCATCCTTCTTCTTGATGAATAGGATAGTACAAGACCATGGAGAAGAACTAGGACTTGTTGGAAATATGCCCTAGAGGCAATACATAAAGTGTTTATTATTGTATTTCCTTGTTCATGATAAATCGTTTATTGTCCATGCTATAATTGTATTAATTGGAAACATGGATACATGTGTGGATACATAGACAAACACAATGTCCCTAGTATGCCTCTAGTGAACTAGCTCATTGATCGAAATATGGTTAAGGTTTCCTAGCCATGGACATGAGATGTCATTTGATAACGGGATCACATCATTAGGAGAATGATGTGATGGACAAGATCCAAACTACAAACATAGCTTATGATCGTGTCAGTTTATTGCTACTGTTTTCCGCATGTCAAGTATATGTTCCTATGACCATGAGATCATGCAACTCACAAATATGGGAGGAGTACCTTGTGTGTATCAAACGTCACAACACTAGGTGACTATAAAGGTGCTCTACAGGTATCTCCGAGGGTGTCTGTTGAGTTGGCATGGATCAAGACTGGGATTTGTTACTCCGTGTGACGGAGAGGTATCTCAGGGCCCACTCGGTAATACAACATCACAATAAGCCTTGCAAGCAATGTGACTAAGTGTTAGTTGCGATATATTGTATTACGGAATGAGTAAAGAGACTTGCCAGTAACGAGGTTGAACTAGGTATGGAGATACCAATGATCGAATCTCGGGCAAGTAACATACCGAAGAACAAAGGGAACATCATACGGGATTAACTGAATCCTTGACATAGAGGTTCGACCGATAAAGATCTTCGTAGAATATGTAGGAACCAATGTGGACATCCAGGTCCCGCCATTGGTTATTGACCGTAGAGGTGTCTCGGTCATGTCTACATAGTTCTCGAACCCGCAGGGTCTGCACACTTAAGGTTTGGTGACGTTTCGGTAGTATAGAGTTATATATGGTGGTGACCGAAGTTTGCTCGGAGCCCGGATGAGATCCTGGACGTCACGAGGAGCTCCGTAATGGTCCAGAGGTAAAGATTCATACATAGGAAGTCCTGTTTTGGTCGCCGGAAAAGTTTTGGGCTCATCGGTAGTGTACCGGGAGTGCCGGTAGTGTACCGGGAGACCTCCGGGAGGGGTATTTCGTCCCAAGAGGCTACATGGGATGTGGTAGAGTGGAAACCAGCCCTTTGGTGGGCTGGTGGACAACCACAAGAGGCCCATGCGGCTGGAAGAAAAAACCCAAGAGAAAAAGGTGGAAAAAGGGCAAAATAGGTGAATCCTAGTCCTACTAGGATTGGAGGTGGACTCCACCTCCTCCACCTCCTTCGGCCGAAGCCCTTGGCTTAGGAAGCCTAGGCTGCCTCCTCTCCTCTCTTCCTCCTATATATACTGGTGGTATAGAGGGTTTTTGCACTAGAATTTCAGCCACGTGCTACCCGTTCCTCCAATGCATAGTTTCTCCTCTAGATCGGATTTCTGAAGTGCTTAGGCGAAGCCCTGCCGGAATTGCTCCACCACCATCGCCGGAGCGCCGTCAGGCTGCCGGAGAACTCTTATTCCTCTCCACTCTTTCTTGCTGGATCAAGACGGTGGAGATCGTCATCAGGCTATACGTGTGCTGAACGCGGAGGTGCCGTCCGTTCGGTACTAGATCAGAAGGATCGTGATCAAGTTCGTGGGACGAATCGTGATTGGATCGCGGGACAGATCGTGATTGGATCGCGGGACACATGGCGATTTGGATCGCGAAGACGTTCGATTACACCAACCGCGTTTCTTAACGCTTCCCGCTTAGCGATCTACAAGGGTATGTAGATCCACTCTCCCTCTCGTAGATGCTCATCACCATGGATAGATCTACGTGTGCGTAGGAAATTTTTTGTTTCCCATGCAACGTTCCCCAACAGTGCTATCAGATCTAGGTCTATGTGTAGATGAGATCTCGAGTAGAACACAAAAGGTTTGTGGGCGTTGATGCTTAGATTGCTTCCTCCCTTGGTCGGATTTTGGTTCAGCGGTATTGTGAGATGAAGCGGCCCGGACCAACATTACTCGTACGCTTACGAGAGACCGGTTCCCTCGACGCAACTTGTTGCCTAGATGGCTTGTGGGTGGCAGTTTCTCTCACTTTAGTTGGATCGGATTCGACAAAGGCGGTCCTTGAGAAGGTTGAAAAGCAAATTATGTATCACCGTTGTGGTTTATGCGTACGTGAGAATCGTTCTTGCTAGAAACCCATAGCAGCCACGTAAAACATGCAAAAACAATTAGAGGACGTCTAACTTGTTTTTGCAGGGTATGTTGTGATGTGATATGGCCAATTACATGATGTGATATATGTGATGTATGAGATGATCATGTGATGTATAGAATTTCACGACTTGCATGTCGATGAGTACGGTAACCGGCAGGAGCCGTAGGGTTGTCTTTTATTATTGTATGGCCTACGTGTCAATCATTAAGCACTATGTAATGCTTTACTTTATCTCTAAATGGTAGCAATAGTAGTATAAGCATGGTGGGCGCGACAACCCCGATGGCGACACGTTGATGGAGATCATGGTGTCATGCCGGTGACAATGGAGATCATGCCGGTGCTTTCATGATGGAGATGAAAAGCAAAAGTTCATGGCATCATGTCACTTATGATTTGCATGTGGTGTTAATCCTTTTATGCACCTTGTTTTGCTTAGTACGACGGTAGCATCATAAGGTGATCCCTCACTTAAATTTCAAGATAAAATTGTGTTCTCCCCGAGTGTGCACCGTTACTAAAGTTTGTCGTGTTGAGACACCACGTGATGATCGGGTGTGATAGACTCTACGTTCACATACAACGGGTGCAAGCCAGTGTTGCACACGCAGAACACTCGGGTTAAACTTGATGAGCCTAGCATGTACAGACATGGCCTCAGAACACAAGAGACCAAAAGGTCGAACATGAGTCATATAGTAGATATGATCAACATAATGATGTTCACCATTGAAGCCACCTCAACTCACGTGATGATCGGACTTGAGTTGGTGGATTTGGATCATGTGACACTCAGATGACCTGAGGGATGTCAATTTGAGTGGGATCTTTAGTAATTTTATTAACTAAACTCATTATCTTGAACAATAGTCTAAGTAAACTTTGCATATTTATGTTGTAGATGAATGGCTCGGGCAGTAGCACCCCTGAATTTCAATGCGTTCCTAGAGAAAGCTAAACTGAATGATGATGGAAGTAACTTTGTTGACTGGGCCCGTAATCTGAGGATTATCCTCACGGCTTCCCAGAAATCATATGTCCTTGATGCACCGCTTGGTGACCAACCAGAAGACATGACCTACGAAGATGTTAAGAACGCTTGGGAGGCACGTATTGGAGATTACTCAATATTTCAGTGTGCAATATTGTATGTCTTAGAACCGGGACTTCAAAGACGTTTTGAACGTCATGGAGCATATGAGATGTTCCAGGAGTTGAAGTTTATCTTTCAGAAGAATTCTCGGATCAAGAGGTATGAAACCTCCGATAAGTTCTATGCTTGCAAGATGCATGAGAATGGGTCTATCAATGAACATATACTCAGAATGTCTGGGTATTCAACTCGTCTAGCGGAGTTGGGAATTGCCCTTCTGCCAGAGGCGATCACTGACAGAGTTCTTCAATCACTGCCACCTAGTTACAAGAGCTTTGTGATGAACTATAACATGCACGGGATGAACAAGTCATTCGTCGAGCTGTTTGCGATGCTAAAAGTCGCTGAGTCTGAAATCCAGAAAGAACATCAAGTGTTGATGGTCAATAAAACCACTAGTTTCAAGAAAAATGGCAAAGTCAAGAGCAAAGGCAAGAAGGGTAAAACCAAGAAGGATGGCAAAGCAGTTGATACTCCTGTAAAGAAGCCCAAGCATGGACCCAAGCCAGAAACTGAGTGCTTTCATTCCAAGGGAACTGGTCAGTGGAAGCAAAACTGCCCCAAGTACTTGGCTGACAAGAAGGCGGCCAACGATAAACAAGGTATATATGATATACATGTTATTGATGTGTACCTTACTAGCTCTCGTAGTAGTGCCTGGGTATTTGATACCGGTTCGGTTGCTCACATTTGCAACTCAAAACAGGAACTACGGAATAAACGAAGGCTGGCAAAGGACAAAGCGACGATGTGCGTGGGAAATGGTTCCAAGGTTGATGTGACCGCCGTCGGCACGCTCTCTCTTCGATTACCATCGGGATTAGTGATGAACCTAAATAATTGTTATTTAGTGCCTGCGTTAAGCATGAACTTTATATCTGGATCTTGTTTATTGCGAGACGGTTACTCATTTAAATTAGGGAATAAAGGTTGTTCTATTTATATGAGTAATATCTTTTATGGTCATGCACCCAATGTTAGGGGTTTATTCATATTGAATCTTGATAGTGATGACACAAATGTTCATAACATTGATGCCAAAAGATGTAGAGTTGATAATGATAGTACCACTTTCTTGTGGCACTGCCATTTAGGTCATATTGGTGTAAAACGCATGAGGAAGCTCCATGCTGATGGACTTTTGGAGTCACTCGATTTTGAATCACTTGACACATGTGAACCATGCCTCATGGGCAAGATGACTAAAACACCGTTCTCTGGAACAATGGAACGGGCGAGTGACTTATTGGAAATCATACATACTGATGTGTGCGGTCCAATGAATGTTATAGCACGTGGTGGATATCGTTATTTTCTCACCTTCACTGATGACTTAAGTAGATATGGGTATATTTACTTAATGAAACACAAGTCTGAAACGTTTGAAAAGTTCAAGCAATTTCAGAGTGAAGTTGAGAATCGTCGTAACAAGAAGATTAAGTTCCTGCGATCTGATCGAGGAGTTGAATATCTGAGTTATGAGTTTGGCAGTCACTTAAGACAGTGTGGAATTGTTTCACCAGTTGACACCGCCCGGAACACCACAGCGTAATGGTGTGTCCGAACGTCATAATCGAACCTTATTAGATATGGTGCGTTCTATGATGTCTCTTGCTGATTTGCCACTATCGTTTTGGGGTTATGCATTAGAGACAGCTGCATTCACTTTAAATAGGGCACCATCAAAATCCGTTGAGATGACGCCATATGAACCGTGGTTTGGCAAGAGGCCAAAGTTGTCGTTTCTTAAAGTTTGGGGGTGTGATGCTTATGTCAAAAAGCTTCATCCTGAAAAGCGGGAACCAAAAGCGGAGAAATGCGTCTTCATAGGATACCCGAAAGAGACAGTCGGGTCTACCTTCTATCTCAGATCCGAAGGCAAAGTGTTTGTCGCTAAGAACGGAACATTTCTTGAGAAAGAGTTTCTCTCAAAAGAATAGAGTGGGAGGAAATAGAGCTTGATGAGGTTATTGAACCTTTACTTCAACCAGAAAGTAGCGCAGCGCAGAAAGATATTTCTGTGGAATCTACGATGGTAGAAGAGGAAGTTAATGATGATGATCATGAAGCTTCGGATCAAGCTACTATTGAACCTTGTAGGTCGACAAGGCCGCGTACTACCCCTGAGTGGTACGGCAACCCTGTCTTGGAGGTTATGTTGTTGGACAACAATGAACCTACGAGCTATGGAGGAGGAGTGATGGGCCCGGATTCCGAGAAATGGTTAGAGGCCATGAAATCCGAGATGGGATCCATGTATGAAAACAAAGTATGGACTTTGGAAGTATTACCTAAAGGGCGAAAGACCATTTAGAACAAATGGATCTTTAAGAAGAAGACAGACGCGGACGGTAATGTAACCGCTATAAAGCTCGACTTGTGGCAATGGGTTTTTCACAAGTTCAAGGAGTTGACTATGATGAGACTTTCTCACCCGTAGCTATGCTTAAGTCTGTTAGAATCATGTTAGCAATGGCTGCTTATTTCGACTATGAAATTTGGCAGATGGATGTCAAAACAGCGTTCCTCAACGGTTTCCTTGAGGAAGAGTTGTATATGATGCAACCCAAAGGTTTTGTCGATCCAGAGAATGCTGACAAAGTTTGCAAACTCCAGCGATCCATTTATGGACTGGTGCAAGCATCTCGGAGTTTGAGTTTATACAAGTTTACGAAGAAGCTTGTATTTACAAGAAAGTGAGTGGGAGCTCTATAGCGTTTCTAGTATTATATGTGGATGACATATTGCTGATTGGAAACAATATAGAAATGCTGGAAAGCATGAAGGAATATTTGAACAAGAGTTTTTCAATGAAGTACCTGGGAGAAGCTGCTTTCATATTAGGCATTAAGATCTATAAAGATAGATCAAGATGCTTAATAGCACTTTCACAGAGCACATACCTTGATAAAGTTTTGAAGAAGTTCAAAATGGAACAGTCCAAGAAGGGGTTCTTGCCTGTGTTACAAGGTGTGAAGTTGAGTAAGACTCAATGCCTAGTAACTGCAGAAGATAGAGAAAAGATGAGTGTCATCCCCTATGCTTCAGCCATAGGCTCTATCATGTATGCAATGCTGTGCACAAGACCCGATGTCAGCCTTGCCATAAGTATGGCCGGAAGGTTTCAAAGTGATCCTGGAATGGAGCACTGGCAAGCAGTCAAGAATATCCTTAAGTACCTGAAAAGGACTAAGGAGATGTTTCTCGTTTATGGAGGTGATGAAGAGCTCGTCGTAAAGGGTTACGTCGATGCAAGCTTTGACACTGATCTGGACGACTCTAAGTCGCAAACCAGATACATACTTATTCTTAACGGGGGAGCGGTAAGCTGGTGTAGTTCCAAGCAAAGCGTGGTAGCTGATTCTACGTGCGAAGCGGAATACATCGCAGCCTCGGAGGCGGCGAAGGAAGGTGTCTGGATGAAGCAGTTCATGATAGATCTTGGAGTAGTGCCCAGTGCACTGAATCCAATGAGCCTGTTCTGTGACAACACTGGTGCCATTGCTCTGGCCAAGGAACCAAGGTTTCACAAGAGGACCAGACACATAAAGCAACGCTTCAACTCCATCCGCGATTACATCATGGAGAAAGACATAAATATTTGCAAAGTGCACATAGATCTGAACGTTGCAGACCCGTTGACTAAACCTCTTCCAAGGGCTAAACATGATCAACACCAGAACTGCATGGGTGTTCGATTCATTACAATGTAAATCACATAGTGATGTGAACTAGATTATTGACTCTAGTGCAAGTGGGAGACTATTGGAAATATGCCCTAGAGGCAATACTTAAATTGTTTATTATTGTATTTACTTGTTCATGATAATCGTTTATTGTCCATGCTATAATTGTATTAATTGGAAACATGGATACATGTGTGGGTACATAGACAAACATAATGTCCCTAGTATGCCTCTAGTGAACTAGCTCATTGATCGAAAGATGGTTAAGGTTTCCTAGCCATGGACATGAGATGTCATTTGATAACGGGATCACATCATTAGGAGAATGATGTGATGGACAAGACCCAAACTACAAACGTAGCTTATGACTGTGTCAGTTTATTGCTACTATTTTCTGCATGTCAAGTATATGTTCCTAAGACCATGAGATCATGCAACTCACAAATATCGGAGGATTACCTTGTGTCTATCAAACGTCGCAACACTGGGTGACTATAAAGGTGCTCTACAGGTGTCTCCGAGGGTGTCTGTTGAGTTGGCATGGATCAAGACTGAGATTTGTTACTCCGTGTGACGGAGAGGTATCTCAGGGCCCACTCGGTAATACAACATCACAATAAGCCTTGCAAGCAATGTGACTAAGTGTTAGTTGCGAGATCTTGTATTACGGAACAAGTAAAGAGACTTGCCAGTCACGAGGTTGAACTAGGTATGGAGATACCGACGATCGAATCTCGGGCAAGTAACATACCGAAAAACAAAGGGAACATCATACGGGATTAGTTGAATCCTTGACAGAAAGGTTCGACCGATAAAGATATTTGTAGAATATGTAGGAACCAATGTGGACATCCAGGTCCCGCCATTGGTTATTGACTGTAGAGGTGTCTCGGTCATGTCTACATAGTTCTCGAACCCGCAGGGTCTGCACACTTAAGGTTTGGTGACGTTTCGGTAGTATAGAGTTATATATGGTGGTGACCGAAGTTTGTTCGGAGTCCCGGATGAGATCCCGGATGTCACGAGGAGCTCCGGAATGGTCCGGAGGTAAAGATTCATATATAGGAAGTCCTGTTTTGGTCGCCGGAAAAATTTCGGGCTCATCGGTAGTGTACCGGGAGTGCCGGTAGTGTACCGGGAGTGCCTGTAGTGTACCGGGAGACCTCTGGGAGGGGTATTTCGACCCAAGAGGCTACATGGGCTGTGGAAGAGTGGAAACCAGCCCTTAGTGGGCTGGTGGAACAACCACAAGAGGACCATGCGGCTGGAAGAAAAACCCAAGAGAAAAAGGTGGAAAAAAGGGCAAAATAGGTGAATCCTAGTCCTACTAGGATTGGAGGTGGACTCCACCTCCTTCGGCCGAAGCCTTTGGCTTAGGAAGCCAAGGATGCCTCCTCTCCTCTCTTACTCCTATATATACTGGTGGTATAGAGGGTTTTTGCACTAGAATTTCAGCCACGTGCTACCCGTTCCTCCAGTGCATAGTTTCTCCTCTAGATCGGATTTCTGCAGTGCTTAGGCGAAGCCCTGCCGAAATTGCTCCACCACCATCGCCGGAGCGCCGTCAGGCTGCTGGAGAACTCTTCTTCCTCTCCACTCCTTCTTGCTGGATCAAGATGGTGGAGATCGTCATCAAGATGTACGTGTGCTGAACGCGGAGGTGCTGTCCGTTCGGTACTAGATCGGAAGGATCGTGATCAAGTTCATGGGATGGATCGTGATCAAGTTCGTGGGACGGATCGTGATTGCATCGCGGGACGGATCGTGATTGGATCGCGGGACGCATGGCGATTTGGATCGTGAAGACGTTCGACTACACCAACCGCGTTTCTTATCACTTCTCGCTTAGCGATCTACAAGGGTATGTAGATCCACTCTCCCTCTCGTAGATGCTCATCACCATGGATAGATCTGAGTGTGCGTAGGAAATTTTTTGTTTCCCATGTAACGTTCCCCAACAGGACTGATGAAACCTTTCTTCAAAGATTCATCGAGTTGGGTCTTAAGCTCAGCTAGCTCTTGGGGAGACATCTTATAGGGCCTTCTAGCAATTGGAGCGGTTCCTGGAACAAGTTCTATGACAAACTCTACTTCTCTATCAGGTGGAACACCTGGCAGTTCTTCTAGAAACACATCTGAGAAGACACGGACTACTGGAATGTTTTCAAGGTCTTGAAGAGGATTGGCACTGAGGGAATAAATCATGCCCTCTGGAATGCGGGTTTGGATATTGACTATCTGGCCAGAAGGATGGGTAAGCTGAGCAGACCTAGAGAAACAATCAATTTTGGCATGATGAGCTGCCATCCAGTCCATCCCCAAAATGATATTGATGTCTGAAGTTTTAAGGGCTATTAGAGAGGCAAGAAATACTAAACCATCAACAAGGATTTGGTTCCCATGGCTTACTCCATTAGTTTGCCATTTGGAACCTAGACTTTGAATTACTAGTGGAGAGGGCATAACCTCAAAAGCAATATTATGCAAAGAGGCATAACATTCAGAGATGAAGGAGTGGGATGCTCTTGAGTCAAACAAAACTGAGGCTGGATGAGAATTGACAAGAAGCGTCTGAAGCACGACATTAGCATCATCTTCAGCTTCTTTTGCAGTTACATGGTGCACACATCCACGAGTATAAACAACTGACCTGACATTGGGCTTCTTGGTTAGAGGCTTGCAAAGAACAACACCACTTGTTGAAGAAGGTGGAACATTTGCTCGCAAAGGGCAGTTCTTCGAATAATGTCCAGGCTGACTGCACTTGAAGCATGCCCCATGAATGGGACGTGGATCCGGGTTGAGCACTCAGTTGATGAGATTCTTCTGGGGAGCACATGGCATCGGCAGACGAGGTGCCACATAGGATGGCCCCGGTGCATACCTCGAAGGAAGAGCGGCATTCGGGATCCATATCCTATGCTTCTAGGATGTAGACGTTGAAGACGATCCAACATCACGACTGTGCTTGCAAGATTCCTCGTAGGTCATCCTGCTCGTCTCTGCTTGGATTGCTTTGTTCACAAGAACTTGGAAGCTAACAAACTCATGCAGACTGAGGTCATGATGGAGCTTCGGGTTAAGGCCTTTCCTGAACCTTGCTTGCTTCTTGGCATCTGTGGATACTTTTTCTGGGGCATAGCACGCGAGGCGTTCAAATTCACAGCTATAAACATCCACATCCATCTTGCCTTGGGTCAGAACACAGAACTCTTCTTGCTTATGATCTAGCGGGGCCTGTGGAATATGATGCTCACGAAAAGCCTCACAAAATTCCTTCCATGATGTAGCTTGGCCTGCAGGACACATGGCCTTGAAATTCTCCCACCATAAACTAGTAGAACCTTCAAGGTGATATGCGGCATACGTGACCTTGTCTCCTTCAGCCACGTTTGCATAACACAGCTTGTTGTTGATACTTCGGAGCCAATCATCTGCGTCCAGTGGCTCAATGGAGTGATGGAAGGTGGGTGGTTGCAACTTGATGAAGTCTCTGATGGATACTAGCTCATTGCAATGATGCGCTGTATTCTGCTCGATGTGCTCCAACAGATGGTTGGTGGCACGCTTGTTCATCCCAACTTCTAGCATGACCTCTGTCAACAAAGGTAGGTTGGGAGGATCTTCTTCATCCCTACCATCTCCATGGTTCTGACTATGACCAACAGATCTCCTATTGACTGGCGACCTCCTGAAGGAAACAACCAGGGTTCAGAATCAAGGAAGAATACTAACACATAAAGAATCCTAGGTGAACTCGGACAACATAACGGCTATACGGGCATGAAATATGAGGCAACCTGCACAAGATTTGGCTAGCATAATAGCTCAACATCATGGTTCAGGGCACAAAGAACATAGGCATCGCTTCTCATAACTCTAATGGGGCAAAACTTGTCAAACAACCCTTCTATGAGTCTGTGGTCTAGTAACTCATCATCCTAGCAGATAGGTAGAGGAGCCTAGTTATTAATCCCCGTAGAAAAGAAGAGAGTGACCCATAATAGAGTAACTTGAGGAAAGGAGTAAAAAGAGCCTTACGTTCCCTTCCACAATCAATTCCCTTATATAACTAAAGCATTACTAGACACAACATCGACCAGTTTGGCTTCATAAACCTACAGGCAGTTCAGCTCTGATACCAACGCTGTCGGGACCCCGATCCTAAGACATATGAATCCAGCCTGTAACACGTCACACCACTTTACGGCCTCACGCACGGTAACCCACGGCTGCCACCTTACCTTGGTCGGGACCGTTTGCGCCTTTTGGCTCACGGATATGAACGTGTCGCTAGCATTCACACATCAGAGAACCCGGGTCGACATGACTAGTTATAGACCCAAGTGGCACAACCGTACAGGGACAGACATACGTAACCCAGCAATGTAGGTGTCGGTCATCAGGCTGTGTAGACGAGTCATAGCAAGCTACAAGGACTCCATTATGTCATGGGACATAAATGTCATCACTCACTACAAGAAATAAGCTATCTTGTGACCTTCTGTCAGTGACCTTGGAAAAAATGGTCAAAAATCTATGACCTTTTGAGGCAAATTGGTCGTAAGTTGTCCAGAGGGGTCCTAACCCTAAACACCAACGACCATTTTGGTTAGAAAGGTCATAATTTCATTGCACCAGAAGGTCATAAAGCAGATGGCACTGGTCCTATGCCTTATTTCTAACTGATCATGACCAATATAAAAGGTCATTACACTTGAGTTCGAATGCATTAGGATGATTAGGCAGCCACCTCTGTAATCTCGCTTATGTGTCAATGTCTACGTGTCATTTTTGCTGACAGGATCACACTCTAACATGCGGGACCCATTTGACAAACGCCTTAATTAGTTTATTCGCTCGTTAAAAAAGAAGCGCAGCGGGGACTCGAACCCGCGACCTGAGGTAGTGGGACGGCGCTCCCAGCCACTGGGCTAGAGAAGCTCTGTTGCTCAACTAGCAGTAGTATTGTATCTATTATATATCCAGTAGTTGTCTTAGCTCATTAACAAGTGGGACCAATTCACTCTGACGGCAGCATCGAGCGGGGACTAGAGCGGTAGCTGTCTCCAACACTTAGCAAATAATTTCCCCCTCTAGTTTCTTAGGTCTAGCGTAGGAGGCGGCGGAAGCCACTGGCGGGGGTGGCAGGGCTGGGGCCGGCAGCGGAAGCAACCGACAGGGGTGGTAGGGCCAGGGCCGGTGGCGAAAGCAACCAGCGGGGAGGCAGGGCCGTGGGCCGCCGACGCTGGTGTTGCCTCGGCACGCGCCTCGCCCACGATGGTGGAAGCAACTGGCAGGGGCCGCTTTGCTCGACAGGAGCGGCTCGCCAAGCATGGGGGACTCTCCGCCGCCGCCGCCGCCACAAGCAGGCCTCCCGGTATGCTCTCCCCCCTCTCCTCTCCCCTCTCTTCTCCCCCTCTCTTCTGATCTAAATCTGTTAAAGAACCCTAGATGCACACTGCTAGAAGTTAGGAGCTAGATGAGCACTGGTAGAAACTTCATAGATGAATTTTGTTGATGCAGATTGTTAGGAGCTAGCTAGCTTGGTATGCAGATTGTTAGGAGTTAGGTGTTCATCAGCTTGTTTGTTTGCAGATTGTTTGTGTGCAGATTGTTTGTCTGCATAGTAATTGTTAGGAGCTAGCTAGCTTGGTCTTTCCCTAAAACAAAATCTTTCTAAAATGTTGGTTTTGTTTGATTTTATTTATCCTTGTCAGCAATTTAAATTCATACCAATTTCAATATTGGTTTGATTTACAAATTGGTTTGTTTCTATGTTGTGGTTAGGCGATTAGCATATAATTTTTTTGGATTTTTAGCTGCCATTACTGCTATCCATTTTCATTAATTAATGTTGATGCACTTAGATTGGTTGCTAAGTTGCAACAATTTGTTGTCTTTGGCAGATGGACAGAATCTAGATTACAAAAGGAGTTAGAAGATTTTCCAAAGAACATATGAAGGGAGTTAATGAATTTATGCAATTTGTTCGGGAAATTTTTGCCAAGGATGCTGCCATTCTTTGCCCATGCTGCGAATGCCTCAACTGTAAAAGAAAAGGACAAGGAATGGTGGAAGATCATCTCCTTCTTCATGGGATGGCCAACACATATGATAGATGGATATATCATGGAGAACCTTTAGATGGACAACCTCAACATTTTGAAGATGATACACAAGCCCCTCATATGATGGGTGGTGGTGATGCTGGCATTGATTTTATGGAAAAGGTTTTGTGAGAGAATGCTGGTTTGGAGGAAGAGGGTGGGCATGTAGATGATAGGATTCCTGACCTGTTGAAGGATCTCTACAACTCTGAAGGCCGTGCTGATGGACAGAAGTCGATGTTTGCTGAGGTGTTAGAGGAGGCGAAGCGCGCAGTTCACGAAGGGGGTAAATTTTCAAGATTCACCTTCACCCTGAACTTACTCCACATCAAGTCTTTCTATCAGATTAGCAATGCTGCATTCAACGCAATAATCCGCCTTTTGACCTTGCAATTCCCTGATAGCTGCATTCCCAGGTCTTATGATGAAGCATTAAGCATAATCCACAGGATGGGGCTAGGTTATCTTTCAATACAGGTGTGCCCAAATAACTGTGTCTTGTTTCGAAAGGATTTAGCGAAGCATGACAACTGTCCAAAATGCAATGCCTCTAGGTGGAAAGATGCTGATGGGAAGAAGTCAATACCGGAGAAGGTACTGAGGCACTTTCCATTGATACCAAGGCTGCAACGAATGTTTATCTCAAAGAAATCATCGTTGGAGGTACAATGGCACAAGCTGAAGCGGCAACCTGTGGACAATGAGCTGAGCCATCCAGCGGATGGAGTTGCATCGAAAGAATTTGACAGTAAACATTTGGATTTTGCTGCAGATTCCAGGAACATAAAACTCAGCATTGCCACAAATGGCTTTAATCCATTTGGGAACATGATCACGTCTTATAGCATGTGGCCTGTTTTTGTGGTGCCGTACAACCTGCCACCATGGGCATGCATGGATCATTCCAACTTCATGATGTCGTTGCTTATCCCGGGTCCAGAGTCTCCAGGAAAGGATTTTGATGTCTGTATGGAGTTTCTCATAGAAGAACTACTCCAACTCTGGACTGGTGTACCTGTTGGGGAACGTCGGATGGGAAAGAATTTTTTTCCAACGCACACGCAAACCTATCCATGGTGATGAGCATCTACGAGAGGGAGAGTGGATCTACGTACCCTTGTAGATCGCTAAGCGGGAAGCGTTAAGAAACGCGGTTGGTGTAGTCGAACATCTTCGCGATCCAAATCGCCGAGCGTCCCACGATCTCATCACGATCCGTCCCGCGATCCCATTACGATCCGTCCTGCGATCTCATCACGATCTGTCCCGCGAACTCATCACGATCCGTCCCGTGATCTCATCACGAACCGTCTCGCGATCTCGATCACGGTTCTTCCGATCTAGCGCCGAACGGATGGCACCTCCGCGTTCAGCACACGTGCAGCTTGATGACGATCTCCACTGTCTTGATCCAGCAAGAGGAGGTGGAGAGGAGAGAGAGTTCACCGGCAGCGTGACGGTGCTCCGGTGATGGTGGTGGAGCAATTCCGGCAGGGCTTCGCCTAAGCACTGCGGAACTACGATCTAGAGGAGAAACTATGCACCGGTGGAACGGGTAGCATGTGGCCGGAAATTCTGTCCAAAAATCACCCAATCCACTAGTATATATAGGAGGAGAGGAGAGGAGAGGCATCCATGGCCTTTGGGTCGGCCGAAATAGGAGGTGGGAAGCAATCCTACTTCACCTCCAATCCTAGTTGGAGTAGGATTGCCTCCTATTGGCTGATTTTCCACTTTTTGCTTTAGGACTTTCTCTCCTGCGCCATGGGCCTTTGTGGCTGTTTTCCCAGCCCAAAAAGGGCTGGTTATTATTCTCACACAGCCCATGGACCTCTTGGGGTCGAAATACCCTCCCGGAGGCCTCCCGGTACACTACCGGCACTCCCGGTACACTACCGATGAGCCCGAAACTTTTCCGGTGACCAAACTGGGACTTCCTATATATGAATATTTACCTCCGGACCATTCTGGAGCTCCTCGTGACGTCCGGAATCTCTTCCGGGACTCCGAACAACCTTCGGTCACCACCATACATAACTCTACACTACCGAAACGTCACCGAACCTTAAGTGTGCAGACCCTGCGGGTTCGAGAACTATGTAGACATGACCGAGACACCTCTATGGCCAATAAGCAATGGCGGGACCTGGACGTCCACATTGGTTCCTACATATTCTACGAAGATCTTTTATCGGTCGAACCTCTATTTCAAGGATTCAGTTAATCCCGTATAACGTTCCCTTTGTTCTTCGGTATGTTACTTGCCCGAGATTCGATCGTCGGTATCTCCATACCTAGTTCAATCTTGTTACCGGCATGTCTCTTTACTCGTTTCGTAATACAAGATCCTGTGACTAACACTTAGCCACATTGCTTGCAAGGCTTGTTGTGATGTTGTATTACCGAGTGGGCCCTGAGATACCTCTTCGTCACACGGAGTAACAAATCCCAGTCTCGATCCATGCCAACTCAACAGACACCATCGGAGATACCTGTAGAGCACCTTTATAGTCGCCCAGTTACGTTGCGACGTTTGATACACACAAGGCACTCCTCCGATATCCGTGAGTTGCATGATCTCATGGTCATAGGAACATATACTTGACATGCAGAAAACAGTAGCAATAAACTGACACGATCATATGCTATGTTTGTAGTTTGGGTCTTGTCCATCACATCATTCTCCTAATGATGTGATCCCGTTATCAAATGACATCTCATGTCCATGTCTAGGAAACCTTAACCATCTTTTGATCAACGAGGCATACTAGGTACATGGTTTTGTCTATGTATCCACACATGCATTTAAGTCTCCGATAAATACAATTATAGCATGGATAATAAACAATTATCATGAACAAGGAAATATGATAATAACTAATTTATTATTGCCTCTAGGGCATATTTCCAACAGTCTCCCACTTGCACTAGAGTCAATAATCTAGTTCACATCACCATGTGATTCGCATTGTTATGAATATAACACCCAATGAGTTCTGGGGTTCGATCATGCTTTGCATGTGAGAGAGGTCTTATAGTCAACGGGTCTGTAACATTCAGATCCGTGTGCACTTTGCAAATCCCTATGTCAAACTGTAAGCACTGCTACCACACTCCACTTGGTACTATTCCAAATGGCTGCTCCACTATACGTATCCAGATTGCTACTACGAGTCATCCGGATTAGTGTTAAAGCTTGTATCGACATAACTCCTTACGACGAACTCTTTATCACCTCCATAATCGAGAAACATCTCCTCAGTCTCTTAGTTACTGAGGATAATCTTGACCGCTGTCCAGTGATCCACTCCTGGTTCACTCTTGTACCCCCTGACGGACTCATGGCAAGGCACACACAGGTGCGGTACACAGCATGACATAATATAGAGCCTATGGCTAAGGCATAGGGGACGACGTTCGTCCTTTCTCTTTCTTCTGCCATTGTCGAGCTTTGAGTCTCACTCAACTTTCACACCTTACAAATCAGGCGAGAACTCTTTCTCTGACTGATCCATTTTGAACTCTTTCAAAATCTTGTCAAGGTATGCACTCATTGAGAGTCTCATCGAGCATCTTGATCTATCTCCATAGATTTTGATGCTCAACAATTAGGTAGCTTCATCCAGGTCTTCCTTTGAAAATCACTTTCCAAATAACCGTTTTATGCTTTCCAGAAATTCTACATTATTTCTGATCACCAATATGTCATCCACATATACTTATCAGAAATTCTATAGTGCTCCCACTCACTTTATTGCAAATACAAGTTTCTCGTAAACTTTGTATAAACTCAAAAACTTTGATCAACTCATCAAAGCGTATATTCCAACTCCGAGATGCTTGCTTCAGTCCATGGAAGGATCACCGAAGCTTGCACACCTTTTAGCATCCTTAGGACTGACAAAACCTTCTGGTTGTATCACATACAACCTTTCCTCAAGTAAACCGTTAAGGAAATGATGTTTTGACATCCATCTGCCAGATTTCATAATTGAAAACGCAACAACTGCTAACATAATTCCAACAGACTTTAACATCGTTACGAGTGAGAAAGTCTCATCGCAGTCAACCCCTTGAACTTGTCACAAACATCTTTGCAACAAGTCGAGCTTTACAAATGGTGACAATTACCATCAGCGTCTGTCTTCATTTTAAAGATCCATTTGTACTCAATGACCTGCTGTCCAACGAGCAAGTCTACCAAAGTCTATACTTGGTTTTCATACATGGATCCTATCTCGGATTTCATGGCCTCCAACCATTTGTCAGAATCCGGGCCCATCATCGCTTCTCCATAGCTCGTAGGTTCATCGTTGTCCAACAACATGACCTCCAAGACAGGGTTGCCGCATCGCTCAGGAGAAGTACACATCCTTGTTGACCTACGAAGTTCGATAGTAACTTGATCCTGAAGCTTCATGATCATCATAATTAACTTCCTCTTCAACTAACGTAGGCTTCACAGAAACATCTTTCTGTGCTGCGCTACTCTCTGGTTGAACAAAGGTTTAACAACCTCATCAAGTTCTATCTTCCTCCCACTCAATTCTTTCGAGAGAAACTTTTCTCGAGAAAGGACCCAGTTTTAGCAACAAACACTTTGCACTCGGATCTGAGATAGAAGGTTCACCCAACTATTCTTAGGTATTCTATGAAGATGCATTTGTCCGCCTTGGGTTCGACCTCATTAGGTGAAAACATTTTCCACACAAGTGTCGCAGCCCCAAACATTAAGAAATGACAGCTTAGGTTTCTATCAAACCATAATTCACACGGTGTCATCTCAACGGATTTAGATGGTGCCCTATTTAAAGTGAATGTAGTTGTCTCTAATGCATAACCCCAAAATTATAGTAGAAAACGATAAGAGACATCGTAGCACCCAATATATCCAATAGAGCATGACTATGATGTTCGGACACACCATCACACTATGGTGTTCCAGGTGGCGTTAGTTGTGAAACAAATTTCACATTGTCTTAAGTTGTATCCCAAACTCGTAACTCAGATATTCACCTCCACGATCATATCGCAGTTATTTTTATCTTCTTGTCACGATGATCTTAAACTTCACTCTGAAATTGCTTGAACCTTTCAAACGATTCAGACTTGTGTTTCATTAAGTAAATATACACTATATCTACTTAAATCATCAGTGAAGGTAAGAAAATAACGATATCCACTGCACGCTACAAGACTCACTAGATTGCATACATCAACATGTATCATTTCCAATGAATCACTTGCCCGCTCCATCCAACGGGGTCCTTTAGTCATCTTGCCCAAGAGGCATGGTTCGCATGTCTCAACCGATTCGAAATCGAATGAGTCCAAATATCCATCAGCATGGAGTTTCTTCATGCGCTTTATACCAATATGACATTTAGCGGCAGTGCCACAAGTATGTGGTACTATCATTATTAACTTTTTATCTTTTGACATCAATGTTATGAACATGTGTACTACTACGATCAAGATTTCAACAAACCATTCTCACTGGGTGCATGACCATTGAAGGTATTATTCATGTAAACAGAATAACCATTATTCTCTAACTTAAATGAATAACCGTATTGCAATAAACATGATCTAATCATGTTCATGCTCAACGCAAAACACCAAATAACATTTATTTAGGTTCGTCACTAATCCTAAAGGTAGAGAGAGCGTGCGATGTTGATCACATCAACCTTGGAAACACTTCCAACACATATCGTCACCTCACCCTTAGCTAGTTCTCCGTTTATTCCGTAGCTTTTATCTCGAGTTACTAACATTTAGCAATCGAACCGGTATCCAATACCTAGGTGCTACTAAGAGTACTAGCAAGGTACACGTTAATAACTCGTATATCAAATATACTTCTATCAATGTTGCCAGCCTTCTTATCTACCAAGTATCTAGGGTTGTTCCGCTTCAGCGACCGCTCACCTCATAACAGAAGCACTTAGTCTCGGGTTTGAGTTCAACTTTGGGTTGCTTCACTGGAGCAGCAACTGACTTGCTATCCATGAAGTTTCCCTCCTTGCTCTTGCCCTTCTCGAAACTAGTGGTTTGGTTAACCATCAACACTTGACGCTCCTTCTTGATTTCTACCTTCACGGTGTCAAACATCGTGAACAGCTCAGGGATCAACATTTCTTTCCCTGGCATTTTATAGTTCATCACCAAGTTCTAGTAGCTCAGTGATAGTGACTTGGAGAACTACATCAATCACTATCTTATCTGGAAGATCAACTCCCACTCGATTCAAGCGATTGTAGTACCCAGACAGTCTGAGCACATGCTCAACGATTGAGCTATTCTCTTTCATCTTGCAGGCAAAGAATCTCGTTGGAGATCTTATATCTCGCAACTCGGGCACGAGCCTGAGATCACAATCTCAGATCTTAGAACATCTCATATGTTCCGTGACATTCAAAACGTTTCAGAGCCTCAATTCTAAGCCATAATGCATGACGCACTAAACTATCAAGTAGTCATCGAAACGTTCCTGTCAGATGTTCACAACATCTACAGACGACGCTAGATGGGGTGGCGCACCGAGCGGTGCATTAAGGACATAAGCCTTCTGTGCAGCAATGAGGACAATCCTCAGATCACGGACCCAGTCCGCAATATTACTACCATCATCTTTCAATTCTATTTCTCTAGGAACATATAAAAAATACAAGGGAGCTACAGCGTGAGCTAGTAATCTACAACATAATTTGCAAAGACACTTTGACTATGTTCATGATAATGAGTTCAATTATTCATATTACTTAAGAACTCCCACTCAAGTTGACATCCCTCCGATCATTCAAGTGATACATGATCCAAATTCACCAACTCAAGTCCAATCATCACGTGAGTTGAGGTGGCTACAATGGTGAACATCATCATGTTGATCATATCTTCTATATGACTCATGTTTGACCTTTCAGTCTCTTGTGTTCCGAGGCCATGTCTGTACATGCTAGGCTCGTCAAGTTTAACCCGAGTGTTCTGCACGTGCAAATCTGGCTTGCACCCGTTGTATGTGAACGTAGAGTCTATCACACCCGATCATCACGTGGTGTCTCAACACGACAAACTTTCGCAACGGTGCACACTCGGGGAGAACACAATTTATCTTGAAATTAAGTGAGGTATCACCTTATAATGCTACCGTCGTCCTAAGCAAAACAAGGTGCATAAAAAGGATTAACATCACATGCAAATCATAAGTGACATGATATGGCCATGAACTTGTGCTTTTGATCTCCATCTAGAAAGCACCGGCATGATCTCCATCGTCATCGGCATGACACCATGATCTCCATCATCTTGATCTCCATCAACGTGTCTGTTGGAAGACGTAGTAGTAAATCAAAAATTTCCTACGCGTTCACCAAGATCCATCTATGGAGAAACCAGCAACGAGAAAGGGGAGAGTGGATCTTCATACCTTTGAAGATCGCTAAGCGGAAGCGTTACAAGAACGCGGTTGATGGAGTCGTACTCGCAGCGATTCAGATCGCGGTAGATCCGATCAAGTGCCGAACGGACGGCACCTCCGCGTTCAACACACGTGCAGCCCGGTGACGTCTCCAATACCTTGATCCAGCAAGGAGGAAGGAGAGGTTGGGGAAGGGCTCCAACAGCAGCACGACGGCGTGGTGGTGGTGGAGTAGCAAGGTATTCCGACAGGGCTTCGCCTAAGCGCTGCGGAGGAGGAAGAAGAGAGGTAGGGCTTCGCCGTGAGAGAGAGAGATCAAATCCTGTCTCAAAACATCCAAAACCTCAAGTATATATAGGAGGAGGGACGTGGAGGGCTGGCTTGGCCTCTACTCCAAAGAGGAGATGGCCGGCCGAATTAAAGGGAGAGTCCACCTCCCACAAGGGAGGTGGATCTCCTCCTTTTAAATCCTTTTTGCCTTATCTCCTTATCTCCAGCCACATGGGCCTTTAGCAAAAGTATTTCCCAGCCCAATAAGGGCTGACACACTTTATCTAACAGCCCATGTAGTCCTCTGGTCGTCACACCCCTCCCGGGGGTCCTCCGGCACCCTCCCGGCACTCCCGGTACAATACCGATGAGCCCGAAAACTTTTCGGTGACCGAAACTGGACTTCCTATATATCAATCTTTACCTCCGGACCATTCCGGAGCTCCTCGTGACGTCCAGGATCTCATCCGGGACTCCGAACAACCTTCGGTAATCACGTATACCTTTTCCCTATAACCCTAGCGTCATCGAACCTTAAGTGTGTAGACCCTACGGGTTCGGGAGACACGTAGACATGACCGAGACACCTCTCCGGTCAATAACCAACAGCGGGATCTGGATACCCATGTTGGCTCCCACGTACTCCACGATGATCTCATCGGATGAACCACGATGTCAAGGATTCAATCAATCCCGTATACAATTCCCTTTGTCTATCGGTATGATACTTGCCCGAGATTCGATCGTCGGTATCCCCATACCTTGTTCAATCTCGTTACTGGCAAGTCTCTTTACTCGTTCCGTAATACATCATCCCGTGGCTAACTCCTTAGTCACATTGAGCTCATTATGATGATGTCTTACCGAGTGGGCCCAGAGATACCTCTCCGTCACACGGAGTGACAAATCCCAGTCTCGATTCGTGCCAACCCAACAGATACTTTCGGAGATACCCGTAGTGCACCTTTATAGCCACCCAGTTACGTTGTGACGTTTGGCACACCCAAAGCATTCCTACGGTATCCGGGAGTTGCACAATCTCATGGTCTAAGGAAACGATACTTGACATTGAAAAGCTTTAGCAAACGAACTACACGATCTTGTGCTATGCTTAGGATTGGGTCTTGTCCATCACATCATTCTCCTAATGATGTGATCCCGTTATCAATGACATCCAATGTCCATGGCCATGAAACCGTGACCATCTATTGATCAACGAGCTAGTCAACTAGAGGCTCACTAGGGACATGTTGTGGTCTATGTATTCACACATGTATTATGGTTTCCGGTTAACACAATTATAGCATGAACAATAGACAATTATCATGAACAAGGAAATACAATAATAACCATTTTATTATTGCCTCTAGGGCATATTTCCAACAGTCTCCCACTTGCACTAGAGTCAATAATCTAGTTCACATCACCATGTGATTAACACTTACATCACCATGTGATCATATCATCATGTGATTAACACCCAATAAGTTCTGGGGTTTGTTCATGTCCTGCTCGTGGAAGAGGTTTTAGTCAACGGGTCTGCGACATTCAGATCCGTGTGTACCTTACAAACTTTCCATGTCATATTTGTAGATACTGCTCCCACGCTCCACTTGGAGCTATTCCAAATGGCTGCTCCACTATACGTAGCCAGATTTCTACTAAGAGTCATCCGGATTGGAGTTAAAGCTTGCATCATCGTAACCCTTTACGATGAACTCTTTATCACCTCCATAATCGAGAAATATTTCCTTAGTTCTCAAGTTACTAAGGATAACTTTGACCGTTGTCCAGTGATCCACTCTTGGATTACTCTTGTACCCCTTGACAGACTCATGGCAAGGCACACACAGGTGCGGTACACAGCATGGCATACTATATAGAGCCTATGGCTAAAGCATAGGAGATGACACTCATCTTTTCTTTATCTTCTGCCGTGGTCGGGTATTGAGTCTTACTCAATTTCACACCTTACAATACAGTCAAGAACTCCTTCTTTGACCCATCTATTTTGAACTCCTTCAAAAACTTGTCAAGGTATGTCTTCGTCGAAAAAACTTATCAAGCGAATTGATCTATCCCTATAGATCTTGATGCTCAATAAAATAGTAGCTTTATCTGGGTCTTCCTTTGAAAAAACTCTTTCCAAACAACCCTTCATGCTCTTCCAGAAATTCTACATCATTTCCGATCAATAATATGTCAACTACATATTCTTATAAGAAATTCTATAGTGCTCCCACTCACTTTCTTGCAAATACAAGTTTCTCATAAACTTTGTATAAACTTAAACACTTTGATCACCTCATCAAAGCATATATTCCAACTCCGAGATGCTTGCTCCAGTCCATAGAAGGATCGCTGGAGTTTGCATATTATTAGCATCCTTAGGATTGACAAAATCTTCTGGTTGTATCACATACAACTCTTCCTCACAGAAACCATTACGGAAACCTTGTTTTGTCATCCATCTGCCAGATTTCATAACCGAAAAATGCAGCAACTGCTAACAAAATTTTAATAGACTTTTAGCATCGCTACAGATGAGACAATCTCATTGCAGTCAACTCCTTGAACTTGGCGGAAACTTCTTTGTGACAAGTCGAGCTTTATAAACGGTGACATTTCACCATTAGCGTCTATGTTTATCTCAAAGGTCCATTTGTACTCAATGACCCGCCATTCAACAGGCAAGTCTACCAAAGTCCATACTTGGTTTTCATACATGGATCCTTTCTCGGATTTCATGGCTCCTAGCCATTTGTTGGAATCCGGGCCCACCATCGCTTCTCCATAGTTCGTAGGTTCATCGTTGTCCAACAACATGATTTCCAAAACAGGGTTGTCGTACCGCTCAGGAGCAGTACGCGTCCTTGTCAACCTACGAGGTTCGATAGTGACTTGATCCGAAGCTTCATGATCATCATCATTAACTTTCTTTTCAACTGAGTAGGCTCTACAGAAACATCTTTCTATGTTGCGCTATTCTCTGGTTGAAACAAAGGTTCAACAACCTTATCAAGTTCTATCTTCCTCCCACTCAATTCTTTCGAGAGAAACTCTTTCTCAAGAAAGGACCCGTTCTTAGCAACAAACACCTTTTGCGCTTGGATCTGAGATAGAAGGTATACCCAATGTCTCATTAGGGTATTCTATGAAGATGCATTTGTCTGCTTTGGGTTCGAGCTCGCTAGGTGAAAAACCCATTTTCACATAAGCGTCGCAACCCCAAACATTAAGAAATGACAGCTTAGGCTTCTGTCAAACCATAATTCACACGGTGTCATCTTAGCAGACTTTAGATAGTGCCCTATTTAAAGTGAATGGATTTGTCTTTAATGCATAACCCCATAACGATAGTGGTAAAACGATAAGAGACATCATAGTACTCACTATATCCAATAGAGCACGACTACGACGTTCGAACACACCATCACACTATGGTGTTCCAGGAGGCGTGAGCTGTGAAACAATTTCCACATTGTCTAAAATTGCATACCAAACTCGTAACTTAGATATTCACCTCCATGATCGTATCATAGACATTTATCTTCTTGTCACGATGATCTTTAACTTCACTCTGAAACTCCTTGAACCTTTCAAACATTTCAGATTCGTGTTTCATTAAGTAAATATCCCCATATTTACTCAAATCATCAGTGAAGGTAAAACAACGATATCCACTGTGTGTTTCAACACTCATTGGACCACATACATCAACATGTATTAATTCCAATAAGCCACTTGCCCGCTCCATCATATTGGATGACGGGGTCTCAGTCATCTTGCCCAAGAGGCATGGCTCGCATGTCTCAACCGATTCAAAATCGAGTGAGTCAAAAATCCATCAGCATGGAGTTTCTGTCATGCGATTTATACCAATATGACATTACGTGGCAGTGCCACAAGCATGTGGTACTATCATTATTAACTTTGTATCTTTTGGTACCAATGTTATGAATATGTGTACTACTACGATCATGATTCGATAAACCATTTCGAGTGGGTGCATGACCATTGAAGGCATTATCCATGTAAACAGAATAACCATTATTCTCTAACTTATATGAATAACCGTATCGCACTAATCATGATCTAATCACGTTCATGCTCAACGCAAACACCAAATAACATTTATTTAGGTTTATCACAAATCCTGAAGGTAGAGAGAGCGTGCGATGGTGATCACATCAATCTTGGAAATACTTCCAACACACATCGTCACCTTTCACCTAGCTAGTCTCCATTTACTCCGTAGCTTTTATTTCGAGTTGCTAACACTTAGCAACCGAACCGGTATCCAATACCCAGGTGCTACTAGGAGTACCAGCAAGGTACACATCACTAACACGTATATCAAATATACTTCCATTGACATTACCAGCCTTGTTATCTACCAAGCATCTAGGGGTTTTCCGCTTCAGCGAACATTCTCCTCATAACAGAAGCACTTAGTCTCGGGTTCGGGCTCAACCTTGGGTTTCTTCACTAGAGCAACAACTGGCTTGTCATTCCTGAAGTTTTCCGTTCTTGCCCTTGCCCCTTTTGAAACTAGTGGTTTCACTTAACCATCAACACTTGATGCTCCTTCTTGATTTCTACCTTCGTGGTGTCAAACATCACGAACAACTCAGGGATCATCTTATCCATCCCTGGCATGTTATAGTTCATCATGAAGCTCTAGTAGCTTGGTGGCAGTGACTTGGAGAACTGCATTAATCACTATCTCATCTGGAAGATAAACTCCCACTTGATTCAAGTGATTGTAGCACCCAGACAATCTGAGCACACGCTCACCGATTAAGCTATTCTCCTTTATCTTGCAGACAAAGAATCTTGTTGAAGGTCTCATACCTCTCAACATAGGCACGAGCCTGAGATCACAATCTCAGCTCCTAGAACATCTCATATGTTCCGTGACGTTCAAAACGTTTTGGAGCCTCAATTCTAAGCCGTAATGCATGACGCATTGAACTATCATGTAGTCACCAAAAAGTGCCTGTCATATGTTCACAACATCTACAGACAACGCTTGAGGGAGTGGTGCAGTTAGCGGTACATCAAAAACATAAGCTTTCTGTGCAGCAATGAGGACAATCCTCAGATCACGGACCCAGTCCGCATTATTGCTACCATCAACTTTCAACTTACTTTTCTCTAGGATTGTATCAATAAAACTGTGGAGCTACAGCGCGAGCTATCTACGACATAATTTGCAAGGACATTTTTAGACTAAGTTCATGATAATTAAGTTCACTTAATCAAATTATTAATGAACTCCCACTTAGATAGACATCTCTCTAGTCTTCCAAGTGATACATGATCCATGTCAACTAGCCCGTGTCCGATCATCACGTGAGACGGACTAGTCATCCATGGTGAACATCTCTATGTTGATCGTATCTTCTATACGACTCATGTTCGACCTTTCGGTCTTCCGTGTTCCGAGGCCATGTCTGTACATGCTAGGCTCGTCAAGTCAACCTAAGTGTTTCGCATGTGTAAATTTGGCTTACACCCGTTGTATGCGAACGTTAGAACCTATCACACCCGATCATCACGTGGTGCTTCGGAACAACGATCCTTAGCAACGGTGCACAGTTAGGGTGAACACTTCTCTTGAAATTTTATTGAGAGATCATCTTATTTACTACCGTCGTTTTAAGCAAATAAGATGTAAACATGATAAACATCACATGCAATCAATATAGTGACATGATATGGCCAATATCATCTTGCTCCTATGATCTCCATCTTCGGGGCACCATGATCATCACTGTCACCGGCACGACACCATGATCTCCATCATCATGATCTCCATCATTGTGTCTTCATGAAGTTGTCTCGCCAACTATTACTTCTACTACTACAGCTAACGTTTAGCAATAAAGTAAAGTAATTACATGGCGTTTATGATTGACACGCAGGTCATACAATAATATAAGACAACTCCTATGGCTCCTGCCGGTTGTCATAGTCATCGACATGCAAGTCGTGAACCCTATTACAAGAACATGATCAATCTCATACATCACAATGCATCACATCACATCCTTTTGGCCATATCACATCACACGGCATATGCTGCAAAAACAAGTTAGACGTCCTCTAATTTGTAGTTGCAAGTTTTTACGTGGTTGCTATAGGTTTCTAGCAAGAACGTTTCTTACCTACGTCAAAACCACAACGTGATATGCCAATTGCTATTTACCCTTCATAAGGACCCTTTTCATCGAATCCAATCCGACTAAGGTGGGAGAGACAGACACCCGCTAGCCACCTTATGCAACTAGTGCATGTCAGGCGGTGGAACCGGTCTCACGTAAGCGTACGTGTAAGGTTGGTCCGGGCCGCTTCATCCCACAATACCGTCGAATCAAGATAAGACTAGTAACGGCAAGCATATTAACAAAATCGACGCCCACAACTGCTTTGTGTTCTACTCGTGCATAGATTCTACGCATAGACCTAGCTCATGATGCCACTGTTGGAAGACGTAGTAGTAAATCAAAAATTTCCTACGCGTTCACCAAGATCCATCTATGGAGAAACCAGCAACGAGAAAGGGGAGAGTGGATCTTCATACCTTTGAAGATCGCTAAGCGGAAGCGTTACAAGAACGCGGTTGATGGAGTCGTACTCGCAGCGATTCAGATCGCGGTAGATCCGATCAAGTGCCGAACGGACGACACCTCCGCGTTCAACACACGTGCAGCCCGGTGACGTCTCCAACACCTTGATCCAGCAAGGAGGAAGGAGAGGTTGGGGAAGGGCTCCAACAGCAGCACGACGGCGTGGTGGTGGTGGAGTAGCAAGGTATTCCGACAGGGCTTCGCCTAAGCGCTGCGGAGGAGGAAGAAGAGAGGTAGGGCTTCGCCGTGAGAGAGAGAGATCAAATCCTGTCTCAAAACATCCAAAACCTCAAGTATATATAGGAGGAGGGACGTGGAGGGCTGGCTTGGCCTCTACTCCAAAGAGGAGATGGCCGGCCGAATTAAAGGGAGAGTCCACCTCCCACAAGGGAGGTGGATCTCCTCCTTTTAAATCCTTTTTGCCTTATCTCCTTATCTCCAGCCACATGGGCCTTTAGCAAAAGTATTTCCCAGCCCAATAAGGGCTGACACACTTTATCTAACAGCCCATGTAGTCCTCTGGTCGTCACACCCCTCCCGGGGGTCCTCCGGCACCCTCCCGGCACTCCCGGTACAATACCGATGAGCCCGAAAACTTTCCGGTGACCGAAACTGGACTTCCTATATATCAATCTTTACCTCCGGACCATTCCGGAGCTCCTCGTGACGTCCAGGATCTCATCCGGGACTCCGAACAACCTTCGGTAATCACGTATACCTTTTCCCTATAACCCTAGCGTCATCGAACCTTAAGTGTGTAGACCCTACGGGTTCGGGAGACACGTAGACATGACCGAGACACCTCTCCGGTCAATAACCAACAGCGGGATCTGGATACCCATGTTGGCTCCCACGTACTCCACGATGATCTCATCGGATGAACCACGATGTCAAGGATTCAATCAATCCCGTATACAATTCCCTTTGTCTATCGGTATGATACTTGCCCGAGATTCGATCGTCGGTATCCCCATACCTTGTTCAATCTCGTTACTGGCAAGTCTCTTTACTCGTTCCGTAATACATCATCCCGTGGCTAACTCCTTAGTCACATTGAGCTCATTATGATGATGTCTTACCGAGTGGGCCCAGAGATACCTCTCCGTCACACGGAGTGACAAATCCCAGTCTCGATTCGTGCCAACCCAACAGATACTTTCGGAGATACCCGTAGTGCACCTTTATAGCCACCCAGTTACGTTGTGACGTTTGGCACACGCAAAGCATTCCTACGGTATCCGGGAGTTGCACAATCTCATGGTCTAAGGAAACGATACTTGACATTGAAAAGCTTTAGCAAACGAACTACACGATCTTGTGCTATGCTTAGGATTGGGTCTTGTCCATCACATCATTCTCCTAATGATGTGATCCCGTTATCAATGACATCCAATGTCCATGGCCATGAAACCGTGACCATCTATTGATCAACGAGCTAGTCAACTAGAGGCTCACTAGGGACATGTTGTGGTCTATGTATTCACACATGTATTATGGTTTCCGGTTAACACAATTATAGCATGAACAATAGACAATTATCATGAACAAGGAAATACAATAATAACCATTTTATTATTGCCTCTAGGGCATATTTCCAACAGTGTCGCCATCGGGGTTGTCACGCCCTGCATGCTTCTACTACTATTGCTACCGTAGCGATAAAGTAAAGCATTACATAGCGCTAAATGATTGACACGCAGGTCATACAATAATTAAAGACAACCCTATGGCTCCTGCCGGTTGCCGTACTCATCGACATGCAAGTCGTGATAATCTATACATCACATGATCATCTCATACATCACATATATCACATCATGTAATTGGCCATATCATATCACAACATACCCTGCAAAAACAAGTTAGACGTCCTCTAATTGTTGTTGCAAGTTTTACGTGGCTGCTATGGGTATCTAGCAAGAACGATTCTCACCTACGCATAAACCACAACGGTGATACATAGATTGCTTTTCAACCTTATCAAGGACCGCCTTTGTCGGATCCGATCCAACTAAAGTAAGAGAAACTGTCACCCGCAAACCATCTAAGCAACAAGTTGCGTCGAGGGAACCGGTCTCTCATAAGCGTACGAGTAATGTTGGTCTGGGCCGCTTCATCTTACAATCCCGCTGAACCAAAATCCGACCAAGGGAGGAAGCAATCTAAGCATCAACGCCCACAAACCTTTTGTGTTCTACTCGAGATCTCATCGAACCATCAACCTAGCTCTGATACCACTGTTGGGGAACATCGCATGGGAAACAAAAATTTTCCTACGCACACGCAAACCTATACATGGTGATGAGAATCTACGAGAGGGAGAGTGGATCTACGTACCCTTGTAGATCGCTAAGCGGGAAGCATTAAGAAACGCGGTTGGTGTAGTCGAACATCTTCGCGATCCAAATCGCCGAGCGTCCCGCGATCTCATCACGATCCGTCCCGCGATCTCATCACGAACCGTCTCGCGATCTCGATCACGGTTCTTCCGATCTAGCGCCAAACGGACAACACCTCCGCGTTCAGCACACGTGCAGCTTGATGACGATCTCCACCGTCTTGATCCAGCAAGAGGAGGTGGAGAGGAGAGAGAGTTCACCGGCAGCGTGACGGAGCTCCGGTGATGGTGGTGGAGCAATTCCGGCAGGGCTTCGCCTAAGCACAACGGAACTACGATCTAGAGGAGAAACTATGCACCGGTGGAACGGGTAGCACGTGGCCGGAAATTCTGTCCAAAAACCACCCAATCCACTAGTATATATAGGAGGAGAGGATAGGAGAGGCAGACAAGGCCTTTGGGTCGGCCGAAATAGGAGGTGGGAAGCAATCCTACTTCACCTCCAATCCTAGTTGGAGTAGGATTGCCTCCTATTGGCTGATTTTCCACTTTTTGCTTTAGGACTTTCTCTCCTGCGCCATGGGCCTTTGTGGATGTTTTACCAGCCCAAAAAGGGCTGGTTATTATTCTACCACAGCCCATGGACCTCTTGGGGTCGAAATACCCCTCCCGGAGGCCTCCCGGTACACTACCGGCACTCCCGGTACACTACCGATGAGCCCGAAACTTTTCTGGCGACAAAACTGGGACTTCCTATATATGAATCTTTACCTCCGGACCATTCCGGAGCTCCTCGTGACGTTTGGGATCTCATCCGGGACTCCGAAAAACCTTCGGTCACCACCATACATAACTCTACACTACCGAAATGTCACCGAACCTTAAGTGTGCAGACCCTGCGGGTTCGAGAACTATGTAGACATGACCGAGACACCTCTATGGCCAATAACCAATGGCGGGACCTGGACGTCCACATGGGTTCATACATATTCTATGAAGATCTTTTATCGGTCGAACCTCTATGTCAAGGATTCAGTTAATCCCGTATAACGTTCCCTTTGTTCTTCGGTATGTTACTTGCCCGAGATTCGATCGTCGGTATCTCCATACCTAGTTCAATCTCGTTACCGGCAAGTCTCTTTACTCGTTTCGTAATACAAGATCCCGTGACTAACACTTAGCCACATTGCTTGCAAGGCTTGTTGTGATGTTGTATTACCGAGTGGGCCCTGAGATACCTCTTCGTCACACGGAGTAACAAATCCCAGTCTCGATCCATGCCAACTCAACAGACACCATCGGAGATACCTGTAGAGCACCTTTATAGTCGCCCAGTTACGTTGCGACGTTTGATACACACAAGGCACTCCTCCGATATCCGTGAGTTGCATGATCTCATGGTCATAGGAACATATACTTGACATGCAGAAAACAGTAGCAATAAACTGACACGATCATATGCTATGTTTGTAGTTTGGGTCTTGTCCATCACATCATTCTCCTAATGATGTGATCCCGTTATCAAATGACATCTCATGTCCATGGCTAGGAAACCTTAACCATCTTTTGATCAACGAGCTAGTCTACTAGAGGCATACTAGGGACATGGATTTGTCTATGTATCCACACATGCATTTAAGTCTCCGATCAATACAATTATAGCATGGATAATAAACGATTATCATGAACAAGGAAATATGATAATAAGTAATTTATTATTGCCTCTAGGGCATATTTCCAACAGTACCTACATATGATGCCTATAGTCCGGAAGAAAAGTTCAATCTACCTGCTGCAATCATATGGTCTATCCTTGATTTCCCAGCGCTGCACACTCTGTCTGGGAGGATCACAGCGGGTTATCAGGCATGTGTCCATTGTGACAAAGACCCTTGCTCAAAGATACTAAGGAACAAGATCTGCTATATAGGGCACCACCGCTTTCTTCCTCGAGACCATCGCTGGCGAAGAAGCAAAGATTTTAATGGTGAGAATGAAACCCGTGACTAGGCAGCTGAATTCACTATAGAAGAGCTGGATCAACAACTTGAAAAGGTGAAAGATGTGAGACCAGGAAAGCTTTCCAAGAAAAGAAAGCGCGAGGAAGGTCAATGTTGGGACCAGAGGTCTTGTTTGTGGGACCTGCCATACTAGGCTGATCTGAAATTAAGGCATAATCTCGATGTAATGCACATTGAGAAAAAACATATGCGAGAATCTGCTAGGGACATTTCTGAAAATTGAAGGGAAGACAAAGGACACAGTTAGTTCTAGGATTGATTTGGAGGACATGGGCATAAGAAAAGATTTGCATCTACAGCCTAATGAAGATGAAGATTCATTTGAAATGCCATGAGCAAGGTATACAATGACTAAAGAACAAAAGCTTGCATTCTGTGAATTCATAAGAGCGGTGAGATTTCCAGATGGTTATGCTGCTAACCTAGCAAAGTGTGTTACTTCTGATGGATTCAAGCTTCTAGCACTGAAAACCCATGATTGCCACATCCTCCTCCAAAGGATTTTACTGGCGGGCCTCCGAGGAATCATGGACAAGGATATATATGAAGCGGTTGCTGAGCTGGAAAATTTCTTTAGAGAACTGTGCTGCAAAACACTCAAGGTAACTGTTCTACAAAGACTTGAAAAGGAAATCCCAATTATTCTTTGCAAGCTCGAGAAGATTTTCCCTCTAGATTTCTTCACCGTGATGGTCCATTTGGCAGTGCACTTACCAAAAGAGGCAATGCTTAGAGGCCTTGTACAATACAGTTGGATGTACCCAATCAAAAGAAGGCTGCTTACTTGTAAGCGTTATGTGCGAAACACGGCAGGACCGGAAGGTTCGATTGCTGAAGCATATGTCGTTAATGAGTGCTTGACATTTTGCTCTAGATACTTTGAAGATGTGGAAACGAGATGGAACCGGCCGGCCAGAAATATAGAGCGGTCTGATTCGCAAAGTGGTGATGTTTCGGTTTTCAACCATGGTGTGAAACTTCTTGGAGCCTCAAAATACTTGGAGGCTGGTGATGAGTATGACAAGATGGTTTGGTATGTGCTCAGCAATTGTGTCGAGGTTCTACCATATATCGAGTACGTTATATCTTGTGCACTCATTATATTTTTTTGCTTGGGTTGGCACCAGCCTAATGTTTTAATTCACATGTTTTGTTGGCATTGCAGGAAATGCAAGGAAGAGTTAAATCAGGAAGGAAGTTAGATTCATGTTGATAAAAGGTTTGCCAAGGGATTTGCTAAATGGTTTAAGAACCATGTGAGATCTTTAGCCACATGTTTTATGTTTTCTGTGTTATTCACCAACTGTTAAATACCATTGTTGCTAAATGGTTTATTTGTGCATATTGGAAAGTTGCATGAGGAGAAGAAGGCCAGTGATGATCTATTTGCTTTGGCATGCTTACCGGATAAACGAGTGAGAGTGTATTCAACATGCATTGCTGACGGTGTCCGATACCACACTGTTGACCGCGAGGAAAGAAGGAAGACACAGAATAGTGGAATTGTCACTGAGGGGTCACATGATGGTGAGAACATTGACTTCTATGGTCAGCTGAGAAGCATCGTAGAGTTGCAGTACAACTCTAGTGGAGGCATCCATCGCTCGGTTGTCTTATTTCGCTATGATTGGTTTGAGCTTGGTGGCAAGAAGAAGAGAAACTCTTTTGTCAAATATGATGGCCACTTCAAAAGCATCAACACTGGAAGGTGCTGGTATAAGAATGATCACTATATTCTATCAACATAAGCAACAATGGTGTTTTATCTGCCACACACACTTTGGCACGGAAAATGGCAAGTTGTGCAAACCTTTTAGCACAAACACTTGTGGAGTGTGACTGAAACTGAAATGGAAAAGGGCCCCGGTGGTAGTGGACTAACATACCAGGATGATGACTCTACGGAAGTTCCAGTGCAAGCTAATGATGACTCTATGGAAGTTCCGGTGCAAAGCAGAGTGCGAAGGGACCGGGAACATGTGCTCATTGATGCTGCAACAGTTGAAGGCATTAAGAAAAGAAGAAAGGTGGTAGCGGATGGGCATGAGAGCGAGGATGAGGATGAGGAAAACAGGAATGATCATACCATGCTGCAATATTGTAGTGCCGATGAGGAAAACATGAGTGGGCATAGAGTTCCTTTGGTTAGTATCGACGACGATGAGTAGCGAATGGACAAGAAGGTAAATTTTGTCTCCTTGGTGACCTAATACTATTACTACATGTTCCTTGTTTTGATTGGTGATCAACCTTCTCTATAGTTTTTGTTGATGTGATCCTGATGTAGTTTTTATACTAGAATTCTTTCCAGGTAGCAAAATGCATGAGACTTTGGTGATGAAGAGGCATATGGTGAAGATACAATGCAAAATCATGTAGTTTTGGTGCCATTTTGGCTGATGGTGAAGATGGCTGTAGTGACTCTGATGCCATTTTGGCTAATACTTTGGTGCCATTTTCGTGCCATTTTGTGCTATAATATTGGTTTGGTGACTCTAGTGCCATTTTGGTGCCATTTTTGGATGGCTACAGTGACTATTTTGGATTGAGAAAAATATGGCTGCAGTGATCATTAATTTTAGAGAAATAATATTTTATTTTGTTTCAGAGCTGAAGGAGCAAAATATTGTTTTTTTGTTTTAGAAATGGCCGGAGCATGCGAGAAGGCCATTAAATGAGAAACCACGCTTGCGAGAGAAGGCACACTGGCGCTTGGGCGGTTGGGTTTTCGAGGCAACCACGCACACATTGAGGCAACCAACCCCATGTCTCCCCTCCACTAGCAACTCCCCACGATGCCAGACCGGGGGTTTTCTTCCAGGTAACTCCCCTCTGCCTCCCTCTGCCACTCCATTGCCGCTCCCTCTGCCTCCCTCTGCTGCTCCATCTGCCTCCACCATCAAGCAACTCCCCTCTGCTCTATCTCAAGCCCTCCCCTCCCCTCCCTCTGCTCTATCCAGGAGGGCAATGGCGGAGGAATCGTCATGGAGCAACTCCCCTCTGTCTGGCAAGTGAATGGCGTCGTGGAGCAACTCCCCTCCGTCTGCCAAGCATCACCATGGTGATGAGGCATCTGGCAAGGAGCCGCTGGTGGTCGACGACGACGTTCCGGTCCCCGCTGGGCAGAAGCTGGACTACACCACAGAGCTCAAGGTTGAAATCCACCCGAAGGAGCCGTTGGATGTCATCTGCACCAGCAATCCAGAAGTCCCCGACAAGAGGATCCGCGAGATGAGGATGAATCTCGGTGGCATGTTGAAGAACATCGGCGTTGATGTGGAGTATACTAGGGAAGATGAACCTCCACAGATGGCAGCAGTTCTGCAGTTATGCGTTGAGGATCTCGTCCTGGTATACCACATCACCGCGTCAACAAAATGGTAAATGTAGTAGTTTTGAAGTTTCTGTAGTTCTGAAGTAGATGAATTTGATGCACCAGATTAATTTATGAAGTAGATGCACCAGATTAATTTCCGAACTTGATGCAGGCCCAAGGAACTCCGCCCGCTCCTACAGGAGAAGAATCTATACACCTTTGTCGGCTTCTGCATTGGAGGTGACAAGGAGAAGCTGGAGTTGTCTAGTTTGTAGATCAACCCCGACAAGTAAATCGACCTGCAGCACAAATTTAGAGTTCCAAACACTAGAAAGCAGTAGAGCAAAAGATCTACCCATCCTTCGGGGCAATGAAGTAGAAGATCAATAGGCAAGAGGACCACAAACTATGGGGGATCAGCCCACTACCAAAGCACCTCATTGAGTACGCAGCGAAAGATGTGTATGTCACCTATGAGGCATGGAAGAAAATTGAAATCATCAAGGAAGGTTTGAAGCTATGGCAAGAGGCGGCGGAGAATTGGGATAACCCCTACTACTGGGGGGGGGGCAGTATTTGCTTGTGCTTGTGCTTGTACTTGCCATACGACGACGCCACTACTCGTGCAGTTTGCTTTTGTTATGTTTGATATTATGTGTCTCAGTTTGTAGTTATGTGGTTGAACAATTTTTCTTTTGTTATGTTGAACAAGTTTGCTATTATGTTTATCCATGTCTAGTTCCTGATGGAGCTGTTGTTTATCCATGTCTAGTTCCTAATGGAGCTGTTGTCTATCCAAGTCATGTTGAACAAGTTTACAAAACATGGTTCCTGATGGAGCTGGTGTTCATCCATCCATCATGTTAAGTTGAAGATTGAGCTGCACAGAGAAATGGATTTTGATGGAGCTGTTTTTTTGTCAATTTTGATGTTCAAAAAAAGTTGATCAGACAATGGATGAGTTCCTGATGCAAAAAAAGTTGATGGTTATAGAGAAATGGCAAAAGAATATGTGCGAGTGGGGACTCAAACCCGCGATCGTGTGCTCATTTCTCGGTGTTTCCACCACTAGGCTAGGAAGAGGCTACTGGTATGTAATCTATGCCATCTCTTTTGAAAGCATCAAACCAGTCAAGTATCAAACACACAACTCGCTCACAAGTTGGCTCCACCCCCACCCCCACTGCTGTCATTTCCCCCTCCCACCGCAGTTATTTCCCCCACTCCCACCGCATTCATTTCCCCCACTCCTCTCCTCCTCCCTGCCGCTGCTGCCTTCTCATCCCCACCACCGCCAGGGGATCAACTCACCACCGCTGCCGACTCCTCCCCAACGCCGCCGACGACTCCTTCCTCTCCCGCGGAGGTATGAATCCACCGCTGACTCCTTACTCTCCTGCGGTGGTTTTCTGCTACTGTCTAGATTAGGGTTTGATTCCATTGAATTAGGGTTCTTGCCGCCGCTGTTGTTTTCTATTGGATTGGATTAGGTTTTGATTAGGGTGGTTGGATTAGGTTTTGATTACGGTGGTTGTATTAGGTTTCTTGTGGCTCGCTGTTGATTGTATTTGATTGGATTAGGGTTCTTATAGAGATTTATAGTTTTAGTTGTGTTTGCCTTTTATAGTGGACATTTATAGTAGATATGGTTCTAGCTGTGTTTGCCTTTTATAGTAGAAATGGGCACATGGGCAGATATGGTCCAAAATTAGAGTAGTGATGTAGATAGAGTAGTAGCCATGTTAACAAAATTGTTCTCTATTCAACATGAATTATTTTGCCATTTATAGTAGTATTCCAAATTGTAGTGCTATAGAGGTGTTCTTGCCATTTATAGTAAATGTTTGCTACATCGTTGCTTTTCAGATGGCCGACTTGGAAGGTTTAGAGTTCTTCACGATCATACTTGAGATATCCTCAAGCAGCAGGCTGGTAAATAAAAGAAGAGATCTCCCCTTCACCCGTCTCTTTATCATAACTATGTTGTTTTCTAAATCACTGCTTGACACTCGCTGCAGAGGCTGCCTAACACTTTTATGAAGATGCTGGATGGCCGTCGGCCACAAAAAGTGAAGCTGCGGTAGGCCGACAGCGGGCTTCGCAGGTTGTGGAACATGGAGGTGGTGGTTGACACCGACGGCCACATGTACCTAGATCGTGGCTGGAAGCAGTTCGTCCGTGCCTACGACATGCGACATGGGTACTTCCTTGTCCTCAGGTACGACGACAATGCCATGCTCACCGTGAAGGTGTTCAACACGACTATGTGCCGCATTCACTACCAGGACGACGATCCTACCAGTACGCTCTGCCTCTTCTTCCTATACATTTGGCTTTGTCTCACACCGATTGTTAAATAAACCTGCTTGTTGCATTTCGTCAGGAAATAGGAGCAGCAGCAGTGACTCTGGCTATAGCAAATGCAGCTCCGAGGATGTGGAGGAGCAAAGCTGGGATGAGGAGGAGCAGAGCGGGGATGAGGAGGAGCAAAGCGGTGATGAGGAGGAGCAGAGCTAGGATGAGGAGGATCAGAGCGAGGATGAGGTGGAGCAGAGTGGGGATGAGGAGCAGAGCGGGGATGAGGAGATGGCTAGCGATGACCATGCGATGGTGGTGGCTGACGATGGCCTCGCGATGGTGGTGCCTGAGGATGGCTTCGAGATGGTGATGGTGCCTGAGGATGACCTAGCGGTGGTGGTGCCTGACCATGGCCTCAAGATGGTGGCGGTGCCTGACGATGGCCTCGCGATGGCGCTGGCGATCCCACCGCTGGGCGACAGGACCATACCAATTGTGGTAGAGGATTACATCCCACAGCCTGGCCACCGCAGGCCACTTCATCCAATTTTCCGCTCTAGGCGCATCTAGATGATGAAGGAGAAAAAGAAGGAGGAGTGAAGATCTTAAGAAAATAAGTCAATGTTAAGTATGTCATTGTCAGTCATGTAAATCTGAACATGTCAATGTTAAGTATGTGGTCATGTTAATCTATCCATTACCTTCCAAGCTCAGTTTGGTAATTGATGGGAATCGAAATTTTGTGCATGCTCATGGATGCTCATGGATGAAAGATAAAATTGTGTGTTTTTGTGCTAGCTCATGGATGCTCATTCATTTAATAGCTTGTGATAATATTCCTAAATTAGGCACATGCCTCCATCTTTGTGATGGCAAACAGTGTTGCCAAAGAGAGGTTCCAGCTTGTTTCACAAAAAAACATTTTTCATTTTTTAATGCCAAAAACACATGTTTTCGTGAAGCAGCTACAAAGAGGGACATTCCAAACGGCGCCATTCCATGTCTATCTCAAAGTAGACCCTATTCTACGGACGGTTGCCAAAAATCTTGCATTTCCGACCCTCGTAGCTACTCCCGGCCATTCAGACAACCATCGGCCAATTCTGTTGGAACCGGCTGGAATTTGAACTGCGGGTCCTCCATAGGTTGCCCGTTATTTTTGCTAAAAATCATTTTTAGCTTCACAGGTAGGCATTTCATCATAGAATCACCAACAGATATGCATGATCAAACACCTAGCCATGGACGGCCGACGCGACAAGTTAGACCAGTTTTTTGAAAACACCGTAAAAAATTCAAAAAGATTCAAAAAATGGGAGACCTCCGCATCACATCATCAAATGTGGCCTACCAACTAGTAAAAATTTTAAACTTGGAATACCAATGTTTTCTTGAAAAAGTGTTCTCAAAAACGACCAACCATGAACGAAGATTCATGTCTTTCAAGCCAAATGAGCAATGATATGGCCACATTCATTGAATAGTTTGTGATAATATGCCCAAATTTGGCACATGCCTCCATCGTGTGATGGCAAACAGTGTTGCCAAAGAGAGGTTCCAGCTTGTTTCACAAAAAAACCATTTTTCATTTTTTGAATGCCGAAAACACATGTTTTTCGTGAAGCGGCTACAAAGAGGGACATTCCAAACAACGCCATTCCATGTCTATCTCAAAGTAGACCCTATTCTATGGACGGTGCCAAAAATCATGCATTTCCGACCCTCGTAGCTACTCCTAGCCATTCAGACAACCATTGGCCGATTTTGTTGGAACTGGCTGGAATTTGAACTGCGGGCCCTCCATTGCTTGCCCGTTATTTTTGCTAAAAATCATTTTTAGCTTCATAGGCAGGCATTTCATCATAGAATCACCAACAAATATGCACGATCAAACCCCTAGCCACGGACGACCGACTCGACAAGTTAGACCGATTTTTTTGAAAATACCGTAAAAAATTAAAAAAATGGGAGACCTTCGCGTCACGTCATCAAATGTGGCCTACCAACTAGTAAAAATATTAAACTTGGAATATCGAGGTTTTCTTGAAAAAGTGTTCTCAAAAATGACCTACCTGTTGGAAATATACCCTAAAGGCAATAATAAAATGGTTATTATTGTATTTCCTAGTTCATGATAATTGTCTATTGTTCATGCTATAATTGTGTTAACCGGAAACCGTAATACATGTGTGAATACATAGACCACAACCTGTCCCTAGTGAGCTTCTAGTTGACTAGCTCGTTGATCAGTAGATGGTCACGGTTTCATGACCATGGACATTGGATGTCGTTGATAACGGGATCACATGATTAGGAGAATGATGTGATGGACAAGACCCAATCCTAAGCATAGCACAAGATCGTGTAGTTAGTTTGCTAAAGCTTTTCAATGTCAAGTATCGTTTCCTTATACCATGAGATTGTGCAACTCCCGGATACTGTAGGAATGCTTTGGGTGTGCCAAAAGTCACAACGTAATTGGGTGGCTATAAAGGTGCACTACGGGTAACTCCGAAAGTGTCTATTGGGTTGGCACGAATCGAGACTGGGATTTGTCACTCCGTGTGACGGAGAGGTATCTCTAGGCCCACTCGGTAAGACATCATCATAATGAGCTCAAGGTGACTAAGGAGTTAGCCACGGGATGATGTATTATGGAACGAGTAAAGAGACTTGCCGGTAACGAGATTGAACAAGGTATAGAGATACCGACGATCGAATCTCGGGCAAGTATCATACCGATAGACAAAGGGAATTGTATACGGGATTGATTGAATCCCCGACATCGTGGTTCATACGATGATATCATCATGGAGCATGTGGGAGCCAACATGGATATCCAGATCCTGCTGTTGGTTATTGACCGCAGAGGTGTCTCGGTCATGTCTACATGTCTCCCGAACCCGTAGGGTCTACACACTTAAGGTTCGATGACGCTAGGGTTATAGGGAAATGGTATACGTGATTACCGAAGGTTGCTAGGAGTCCCGGATGAGATCCCGGACGTCACGAGGAGCTTCGGAATAGTCCGGAGGTAAAGATTGATATATAGGAAGTCCAGTTTTGGTCACCGGAAAGTTTTCGGGCTCATCGGTAGTGTACCGGGAGTGCCAGGAGGGTGCCGGAAGACCCCCAGGAGGGGTGTGACGACCATAGGACTTTGTGGGCCCTTAGAGGAAGTGTTCCAGCCCTTGTTGGGCTGTCCAAGACCTTCTAGAAAGGCCCATGCGGCTGGAGATCAAGGGATAAGGCAAAAGGAGTTTGAAAGGAGGGAGATCCACCTCCCTTGTGGGAGGTGGACTCTTCCCTAGCTTCGGCCGAAGCCCTCCTCCTTGGAGGAGGGGCCAAGGAAGCCCTACCTCTCCCTCCTCCTATATATGCAAGAGTTTGGGCCGATTTGAGACATGACTTCTCTCTCTCGGCGCAACCCTACCCTTCCTCTTCCTCGTTCTCCGTAGAGCTTGGCGAAGCCCTTCCGGAGTCCACGTAGCTCCACCGTCCCCACGCCGTCGTGCTGCTAGAGCTCTCCCTCAACCTCTCCTTTCTCCTTTTTGGATCAAGGTGTAGGAGATGTCATCGTTCTGCACGTGTGTTGAATGCAGAGGCACCGTTGTTCGGCGCTGAGATCGGAATCCACCGCGATCTGAATCGCTGCGAGTACGACTCCACCAACCGCGTTCTTGTAACGCTTCCACTTAGCGATTTTCAAAGGTATGAATATGCAATCTCTCCCCACTCGTTGCTGGTTTCTCAATGGATAGATCTTGGTGATCGTAGGATTTTTTTGATTTACTACTATGTCTACCAACAGTGGCATCATGAGCTAGGTCTATGCGTAGAATCTATGCACGAGTAGAACACAAGTTGTTGTGGGCGTCGATTTTGTTAATTTTCTTACCACTACTAGTCTTATCTTGATTCAGCGGTATTGTGGGAGGAAGCGGCCCGGACCGACTTTACACGTACGCTTACGTGAGACTGGTTCCACCGCCTGACATGCACTTGTTGCATAAGGTGGCTAGCGGGTGTTTGTCTCTCCCACCTTAGTCGGATTGGATTCGATGAAAAGGGTCCTTATGAAGGGTAAATAGCAATTGGCATATCACGTTGTGGTTTTGGCGTAGGTAAGAAACGTTCTTGCTAGTAACCTATAGCAGCCACGTAAAAACTTGCAACTACAAATTAGAGGACGTCTAACTTGTTTTTGCAGCATATGCCTTGTGATGTGATATGGACAAAGGATATGATGTGATGCATTGTGATGTATGAGATTGATCATGTTCTTGTAGTAGGATTCACGACTTGCATGTCGATGAGTATGACAACCGGCAAGAGCCATAGGAGTTGTCTTATTTTATTGTATGACGTGCGTGTCAATCATAAATGCCATGTAATTACTTTACTTTATTGCTAAACGTTAGCTATAGTAGTAGAAGTAATAGTTGGCGAGACAACTTCATGAAGACACGATGATGGAGATCATGGTGTCGTGCCGGTGACGGTGATGATCATGGTGCCCCGAAGATGGAGATCGAAGGAGCAAGATGATATTGGCCATAACATGTCACTATATTTATTGCATGTGATGTTTATCATGTTTACATCTTATTTGCTTAGAACGACGGTAGTAGATAAGATGATCTCTCAATAAAATTTCAAGGAAAGTGTTCACCCTAACTATGCACTGTTGCTAATGATCGTTGTTCTGAAGCACCACGTGATGATCGGGTGTGATAGGTTCTAATGTTCGCATACAACGGGTGTAAGCCAGATTTACACACGCGATACACTTAGGTTGACTTGACGAGCCTAGCATGTACAGACATGGCCTCGGAACACGGAAGATCGAAAGGTCGAACATGAGTCGTATAGAAGATATGATCAACATGGATATGTTCACCATGGATGACTAGTCCGTCTCACGTGATGATCGGACACGGGCTAGTTGACATGGATCATGTGTCACTTGGATGACTAGAGAGATGTCTATCTAAGTGGGAGTTCATTAAATAATTTGATTATGTGAACTTATAGTCTAAAATTATCTTTACAATCTATATTGTAGATCCAATGGCCAACGCAAATGTCACCCTCAATTTCAACGCGTTCCTAGAGAAAACCAAGCTGAAAGATGATGGAAGCAACTATGCGAACTGGGTCCGTGGTTCGAGGATCATCCTCATAGCTTCCAAGAAATTGTATGTCCTCGATGCACCGCTAGGTGACCCACCCCTTCTCCCAGCAGAGCAAGACGTTGCGAACGCTTGGCATTCTCGCTGTGATGATTACTCCCTTGTTTAGTGCGACATGCTTTACAGTTTAGAACCGGGGCTCCAAAAGCGTTTTGAGCAACACGGAGCATATGAGATGTTCCAAGAGCTGAAACTGGTTTTCCAAGCTCATGCCCGAGTCGAGAGATATGACGTCTCCGACAATTTCTTCAGCTATAAGATGGAGGAGAATAGTTCTGTCGGTGAGCACATCCTCAAGATGTATGGGCTACACAACCGCTTCACTCAGCTGGGAGTTAATCTCCCGGATGACTCGGTCATTGAGAGAATCCTCCAGTCGCTTCCACCTAGCTACAAGAGCTTTGTGATGAACTACAACATGCAAGAGATGGAGAAGTCCATTCCTAAGTTGTACCCGATGCTGAAATCAGCGGAGGTCGAGATCAAAAAGGAGCATCAAGTGTTGATGGTAAATAAGACCACTAGTTTCAAGAAAGGCAAGGGTAAGAAGAACTTCAAGAAGGACGGCAAAGCTGTTGCTGCGCCTGGTAAGCAAGTTGCCGGGAAGAAGAAGAACAAGAATGGACCCAAGCCTAAGACTGAGTGTTTTTACTGCAAGGGTACCGATCACTGGAAGCGGAACTGCCCCAAGTACTTAGCAGATAAGAAGGACGGCAACATTAAAGGTATATGTGATATACTTGTTATTGATGTGTACCTAACCAGCGCTCGTAGTAGCTCCTGGGTATTTGATACCGGTGTAGTTGCTCACATTTGTAACTCCAAGCAGGAGCTACGGAATAAGCGGAGGCTGGCAAAGGACGAGGTGACGATGCGCGTCGGGAATGGTTCTGAGGTCGATGTGATCGCTGTCGGCATGCTACCTCTACATCTACCTTCGGGATTAGTGTTAAACCTTAATAATTGTTATTTAGTACCAGCTTTGAGCATGAACATTGTATCTGGATCTCGCTTGATGCGAGATGGCTACTCATTTAAATCTGAGAATAATGGTTGTTCTATTTATATGAGAGATATGTTTTATGGTCATGCCCCGCTGGTCAATGGTTTATTTTTGATGAATCTCGAACGTGATGTTACACATGTCCATAGTGTGGGTACCAAAAAGTGTAAGGTTGATAACGATAGTCCCACTTACATGTGGCACTGCCCCCTTGGTCATATTGGTGTCAAATGCATGAAGAAGCTCCATACTGATGGACTTTTGGAGTCTCTTGATTTCGAATCATTTGACACGTGCGAACCATGCCTCATGGGTAAGATGACCAAGACTCCATTCTCCGGAACAATGGAGCGAGCAACTGAGTTGTTGGAAATAATACATTCCGATGTATGCGGTCCAATGAATGTCGAGGCTCGTGGTGGCTACCGTTATGTTCTCACCCTCACTGATGACTTGAGTAGATATGGGTATGTCTACTTAATGAAACATAAGTCTGAAACTTTTGAAAGCTTCAAGGAATTTCAGAGTGAGGTAGAGAATCAACGTGACAGGAAAATAAAGTGCCTACAATCTGATCGTGGCGGAGAATATTTAAGTCACGAGTTTGGCACGCACCTAAGGAAATGTGGAATTGTTTCACAACTCATGCCGCCTGGCACACCTCAGCGAAATGGTGTGTCTGAACATCGTAATTGCACTCTATTAGATATGGTACGATCTATGATGTCTCTTACCGACTTACCGCTATCATTTTGGGGATATGCATTAGAGACTGCCGTATTCACTTTAAATAGGGCACCGTCAAAATCCGTTGAGATGACATCGTATGAATTATGGTTTGGAAAGAAACCTAAGCTGTCGTTTCTAAAAGTTTGGGGATACGATGCTTATGTGAAGAAACTTCAACCTGAGAAGCTCGAACCCAAAGCGGAAAAGTGCGTCTTCATAGGATATCCCAAAGAGACTATTGGGTATACCTTCTACCTCTGATCCGAGGGCAAAGTCTTTGTTGCCAAGAATGGATCCTTTCTCGAGAAAGAGTTTCTCTCGAAAGAAGTAAGTGGGAGGAAAATAGAACTTGATGAGGTAATTGTACCTCCACTCGAACCGGAGAGTAGCGCAGCACAGGAAGTTGTTTCTGTGGAGCCTACACCGGTTGGAGAGGAAGTTAATGATGATGATCATGAAACTTTAGATCAAGTTACTATTGAACGTCGAAGGTCCACTAGGACACGTTCCGCACCAGAGTGGTACGGTAACCCTGTCCTAGAGATCATGTTGTTAGACAACGGTGAACCTTCGAACTATGAAGAAGCGATGGCGGGCCCGGATTTCAACAAATGGCTTGAAGCCATGAAATCTAAGATAGGATCCATGTATGAGAACAAAGTGTGGACTTTGGTGGACTTGCCTGTTGATAAGCGAGCCATTGAAAATAAATGGATCTTTAAGAAGAAGATTGACACAGATGGTAATGTGACCGTCTATAAGGCTCGGCTTGTCGCTAAGGGTTATCGACAAGTTCAAGGAGTTGACTATGATGAGACTTTCTCACCCGTAGCGATCCTGAAATCTGTTCAAATCATGTTAGCAATTGCCGCATTTTATGATTATGAGATCTGGCAAATGGACGTCAAAACGGCATTCCTTAATGGCTTCCTCAAGGAAGAACTGTATATGATGCAGCCGGAAGGTTTTGTCGATCCTAAAGATGCTAACAAAGTATGCCAGCTCCAGCGCTCCATCTATGGGCTGGTGCAAGCATCTAGGAGTTGGAACATTCGCGTTAATGAAGTGATTAAAGCATTTGGGTTTGTACAGGTTTATGGAGAACCCTGTATTTACAAGAAAGTGAGTGGGATCTCTGTAGCATTTCTCATATTATATGTGGATGACATACTGATAATGGGAAATGATATAGAACTCTTGGAAAGTGTAAAGGCCTACTTGAATAAGTGTTTTTCAATGAAGGACCTTGGAGAAGTTGCTTACATATTAGGCATCAAGATCTATAGAGATAGATCGAGACGCCTCATAGGTCTTTCACAAGGCACATACGTTGACAAGATATTGAAGAAGTTCAATATGGATCAGTCCAAGAAGGGGTTCTTGCGTGTGTTACAAGGTGTGAGATTGAGTACAACGCAATGCCCGACCACAACAAAGGATAGAGAAGAGATGAGTGTCATCCCCTATGCTTCAGCCATAGGCTCTATTATGTATGCCATGCTGTGTACCAGACCTGATGTGAACTTTGCCATAAGTTTGGTAGGGAGGTACCAAAATGATCCCGGAGTGGAACACTGGACAGCGGTCAAGAATATCCTGAAGTACCTGAAAAGGACAAAGGACATGTTTCTCGTATATGGAGGTGCCTAAGAGCTCATCGTAAAGGGTTACGTCGATGCTAGCTTCAACACAGATCCGGACGACTCCAAGTCACAAACCGGATACGTGTATGTTTTGAACGGAGGGGCAGTCAACTGGTGCAGCAGCAAGCAAAGCGTCGTGGCGGCATCTACATGTGAAGCGGAGTACATAGCTGCTTCAGAAGAAGCAAAGGAAGGAGTCTGGATGAAGGAGTTCATCACCGACCTAGGAGTAATTCCAAGTGCATCGGGCCCGATGACTCTATTCTATGACAACACTGGAGCTATTGCCCTTGCGAAGGAGCCCAGGTTTCACCAGAAGACAAGACACATCAAGCGCCGCTTCAACTCCATCCGTGATTATATTCAGGAGGGAGATATAGATATTTGTAAAGTGCATATGGATCCGAATGTCGCAGATCCGTTGACTAAACCTCTCTCACGAGCAAAACATGATCAACACCAGATTGCTATGGGTGTTCGATTCATCAGAATGTAACTAGATTATTGACTCTAGTGCAAGTGGGAGACTGTTGGAAATATGCCCTAGAGGCAATAATAAAATGGTTATTATTGTATTTCCTAGTTCATGATAATTGTCTATTGTTTATGCTATAACTGTGTTAACCGGAAACCGTAATACATGTGTGAATACATATACCACAACATGTCCCTAGTGATCTTCTAGTTGACTAGCTCGTTGATCAATAGATGGTCACAGTTTCATGATCATGGACATTGGATGTCGTTGATAATGGGATCACATCATTAGGAGAATGATGTGATGGACAAGACCCAATCCTAAGCATAGCACAAGATCGTGTAGTTCGTTTGCTAAAGCTTTTCAATGTCAAGTATCGTTTCCTTAGACCATGAGATTGTGCAACTCCCGAATACCATAGGAATGCTTTGGGTGTGCCAAACGTCACAATGTAACTTGGTGGCTATAAAGGTGCACTACGGGTATCTCTGAAAGTGTCTGTTGGGTTGGCACGAATCGAGACTGGGATTTGTCACTCCGTGTGACGGAGAGGTATCTCTGGGCCCACTCGGTAAGACATCATCTTAATGAGCTCAATGTGACTAAGGAGTTAGCCACGGGATGATGTATTACGGAACGAGTAAAGAGACTTGCCGATAACGAGATTGAACAAGGTATAGAGATACCGACGATCGAATCTCGGACAAGTATCATACCGATAGACAAAGAGAATTGTATACGGGATTGATTGAATCCCCGACATCATGGTTCATCCGATGAGATCATCGTGGAGCATGTGGGAGCCAACATGGGTATCCAGATCCTGCTGATGGTTATTGATCGGAGAGGTGTCTCGGTCATGTCTACATGTCTCCCGAACCCGTAGGGTCTACACACTTAAGGTTCGATGACGCTAGGGTTATAGGGAAATGGTATACGTGATTACCGAAGGTTGTTAGGAGTTCTGGATGAGATCCCGGACATCACGAGGAGCTCCGTAATGGTCCGGAGGTAAAGATTGATATATAGGAAGTCCAGTTTTGGTCACCGGAAAGTTTTCGGGCTCATCGGTAGTGTACCGGGAGTGCTGGGAGGGTGCCGGAGGATCCCCGGGAGGGGTGTGACGACCATAGGACTTTGTGGGCCCTTAGAGGAAGTGTGCCAGCCCTTGTTGGTCTGGCCAAGACCTTCTAGAAAGGCCCATGCGCCTCGAGATCAAGGGATAATGCAAAAGGAGTTTGAAAGGAGGGAGATCCACCTCCCTTGTGGGAGGTGGACTCTTCCCTAGCTTCGGCCGAAGCCCTCCTCCTTGGAGGAGGGGCCAAGGCAGACCTCCCTCTCTCTCCTCCTATATATATGCAAGGGTTTGGGCTGATTTGAGACACGACTTCTCTCTCTCTCTCGGCGCAGCCCTACCCTTCCTCTTCCTCGTTCTCCGTAGTGCTTGGCAAAGCCCTGTCGGAGTCCACGTAGCTCCACCATCACCACGCCGTCGTGTTGCTGGAGCTCTCCCTCAACCTCTCCTTCCTCCTTGCTGGATCAAGGTGTAGGAGACATCATTGGGCTGCACGTGTGTTGAACGCGGAGGCGCCGTTGTTCGGCGCTGAGATCGGAATCCACTACGATCTGAATCGCTGCAAGTACGACTCCACCAACCGCGTTCTTGTAATGCTTCCGCTTAGCAATCTTCAAAGGTATGAAGATGCAATCTCTTCCCACTCATTTCTGGTTTCTCCATGGATAGATCTTGGTGATCGTAGGAAATTTTTTGATTTACTACTACGTCTATCAACACTACCATGAACGACTATTCATGGCTTTCAAGCCAACCGAGCAATGATATGGCCACATTCGTTGAATAGTCTGTGATAATATGCCCAAATTTGGCACATGCCTCCATCTTGTGATGTCAAACAATGTTGCCAAAGAGAGGTTCCAGCTTGTTTCACAAAAAAAATATTTTTCATTTTTTGAATGCTGAAAACACATGTTTTTAGTGAAGCGGCTACAAAGAGGGACATTCCAAACGGTACCATTCCATGTCTATCTCGAAGTAGACCCTATTCTATGAACGGTTGCCAAAAATCATGCATTTTCGACCCTCGTAGCTACTCCCGGCCATTCAGACAACCATCAGTCGATTATGTTGGAATCGGCTAGAATTTGAACTGCAAGTCCTCCATAGCTTGCCCGTTATTTTTGCTAAAAATCATTTTTAGCTTCACAAGTAGGCAGTTCATCATAGAATCACCAACGGATGTGCATGATCAAACCCCTAGCCATGGACGACCGATGCGACAAGTTAGATCGGTTTTTTGAAAACACCGTAATTTTTTTAAAAAAATTCAAAAAATGGAAGACCTTCGCGTCACATCATCAAATGTGGCCTACCAACTAGTAAAAATATTAAAATTGGAATACCGATGTTTTCTTGAGCTATTCGGTATGATTTTAACCATTATTTGCACAAAGTTTACAAAAAAAACCTAAAATTTTCTGCCTCAAAACCCAAAAGAATTTCCCTCCCACCCCAAAAATTTCCCTCCACTCTCCCAAAATTTTCCCTCCCTCTCCCAAAATTTCCCTCCAAAACCTCTCCCACTAACATGCAGGACCCACCACCCCCTCTCCCACTAACCCGCGGGATCCCCTCTCCTCCCTCCCAAAATTTCCCAATTCCGCTCCCCTCTCCTCCTTCCCATGACTGCGCCGCCCCGCTGCCGCTCCACCGCCCCTCCCCTGCTCCGCGCTGCCTCGTCCCTCCCTTGCTCTTCGCCGCACCGCCACTCCTCCCCTGTCCCCGACGACAGCACCATCGACGACATCGCCCGCCTCATAACACTAGGCCACCATGACGGCGGCCACATCGACGACGACCATCACTTCATCATCGACGACGGTGGCCACATCTACCGCTACATTATCTACCAGGTACTTCTCCCCTCGCTCCATCTCCCCTCGATCTTCTAGGGTTATGGTAGATTTTCTAGGGTTCGGTAGATCCCCGTCATGGGTTCTTCTACGGTTCATGGGGATGGATCGATGGGGATAGGGATGGTTCGATAGATCCATGGGGTTAGGGTTAGGGTTCATTTGGTACACGTTGCTCTCTGGTTCATGGGGTTCTGGATGGGGATGGATCTCCTACTTTTCTTGTTCATGGGGAAGGATTGATGGTGATTCTTGTTTAGGCTGGATCTCCTGGTTTCGTGTATTTGTGCAGCATGGCTAAACTATTGATGGGGTTAGGGTTCTTGTTGCACGCCATGGGTTAGGGTTCATGTTGTTGCTGCTCATGTTGTAGATAGAGTAGAAGTTGTTGCTCATGTTGTACATGGAGTAGAAGTTGTTGTGGCTGCTCATGTTGTTATTGCCTACTCAAATCTGTTAATGCCTTGTTATTTTACTACATGAAGTTGTTGTGGCTGCTCATGTTATCTAGTACAAGCCTGCCATGCTCATATTTGCCATGAACAACTCTTGTTACATGTAGTTTGCTAGCTCTAAACATTGCATCATGAATCTGTTTTCTGCTATGAACTGTGTTTTTCACTAGGTCTGGAAATCTGTATCACTTGTCAGTTAGACATGCTGTTTTCCTAATGATATAAGAAGTTTTAGAAATAGTTCAGTAAGCCTGTTTTGTACTCAATGTTATGAACTATCATTCCATTTCATTTGTTTCCTTGTTTGAGTTCTTCATCATATAATTAAATGTTGCATATAAATTGCCATGTTGATGTAGTGAAGATATTAAGAAATGCTTCATATCTTTCCAGTGTACATGCATGCTTGTTTAGTGCACTTACATGTTTGCTTAATTAATAACACTACATTACTACATTGTTGATGCATCAAGTTTGCTTCACATGTATTCCATGTATGTGCATGCTGGTCCAAATGCTTTCCTTTATTGATACAAGTGGATCATTTTACTTTATCCCTGTTGCATCTGATTGTTGTTTATTCTTTTTTGCATGCACCACCTCAAGATCATCCATGGCAAGGATGATAAGGTCAAGTAAACGGTCAACCGTTGGTATGCAGCTTGCTCCTTGTGGCTATGCTGTTAGTTCTATAAAATTATGTGTCTTAATATGATAAGTGAAATGTATTGTTGCAATCTGAATAAGCCATCTTAATTGTGCAAGTAGGATTAAATGTTTGCTGTCTTAATTGTGAATAATCTGAATAAGCTGTCTTAATTGTGCAACTAGGATTAAATGTTTGTTGTCTTAATTGTGAATAATCTGAATAAGCTGTCTTAATTATGCAACTAGGATTAAACGTTTGTTGTCTTAATTATGAATAATCTGAATAAGCTATCTTAATTGTGCAACTAGGATTAAATGTTTGTTGTCTTAATTGTGAATAATCTGAATAAGCTGTCTTAATTGTGATTAAGATGTCTTAGATGTTTGCTGTTAGTCTTTCGTACCCGAATAACTAGGATTAAATGATAATAAAATCTTATAAGATATGTTTGGTTGTCTATCCATGCATTCCAACCATTCACCTAATAATTATGTTTCCTTTATCATGCAAAGAGGATCTTCTCACCGAGTACGAGAAGGTTAGGGCTAGAAATATCATGAGGAACAATCGGATGTTCCAGTCTCTTGGCATCGGTGCAATAGCGTCGATGATTAGGAATTCGAATGTTGTACAAGAAGGTAGAACTGAAGAGGTTCCAGAATGTAGTGGTGTTATCAATGATGACCCAGAGTACAATCCTAAGGAGGATGGAGTTATTGATGGGGAGGAAGTGGACAATGTTGTAGTGCAGAAGACTGTTAAGGTGCAAACTCTGTCTTGCTTGGAGGGTTGTGGTTCTTGTATGCTCTGTGTTTCCTTGTGCTCACATATTTGTCTTGTGATCTAATGCTTTTTTATGTGCTATTTATACGAGGCACTGAAGTCTCTGAAGAAGAGGCCTGCTATTAAGAAGACAGTCAACAAGAAGAGGAAGAGCTCAGAAACATCTGTTGCAATGCCTCCAGGAAGGGTGATGGCCCCACCTCCAGGACAAATAAAGAGGATCTTGGAACCTGATGAACCGACCCCTGCTAGATGCACGAGGCATAAAGAAAACTTGCTGGTTGTGATGGACCATCAGGAAAGAACGCTACGCATGGACTCTGAGAGCTCGGTGCAAATGGGTGATGAGTTTCCGCCCATGGATGATGAAACCACTATCTGCATGGATGAAAGAGGCACTGTCTGCCCAGATGAAGGAGGAGCTATCTGCATGGATGAAGCAGGCATTGTCCACACATACCTCAGCCCTATTGCACCTTCTATTGGTAGGAATGTTGTCATCAGTGAAGAAGAACACCAGCTTGTGCTTCAATCAGGCAAGTTCACCTTTGCAATGCTCTATTTTACTAGTGCATTTTCCAAATGGAAGTGATCATGTATGGTTACCTGTTTAGCAAAACCATTCCTACATTTGTCGATTTCTCTTCAAATTTATGAGTTCAATTTCATTTTCAGATGCACTGACTACCTAGCTTAGACAGAGAAAGGGCAAAGGGCTAGAGAAAATCACCAAGTCGCTTGGTAGCAAGGTGCCTATCCAAATTGCCGAAGGGATGAAGCGTCCAGAGAAGCCCTTGCAGGCAGCAAAGCTTGCTTCTGAGTGTGGACTCATTGCAAGAACCCATCTGCCAGTTCTTCCTCACTTCAAGGAATACAAAAAAACACTAATCTAATGGCAGACTACATTGGGAAAGTTGTTGTAAGCTACTTGTTTTGTAGTTGATGTGCTATCTTTTTTCGGTTACACCTATGTATGATCACTAATATTGTTCCTACCTTGTTTGATGCCTTGGTAGGCAAATTTTGAGATGAACGCCGACTCAGAGATCATCAAGACCGCTTGCAAAGATATTCTGCAGAAAAATTCAAAGAACAGACACCATCAGATCAAGAAGAAGTATTTTGATACCGTAGCAGCAAACAAAGTCAACATTAAGTCTCCGGTGCCGGATCTGACAGACCGTGAATGGCAAGCTCTGGTGGAGATGTGGTCTACCCCAAGACACAAGGTTTGTCTCTCCTTTGTTTGCTGCTTTATGTCCTGCACATGATATGCTAGTGCTAGATCATGCTGACAGTATGCTTTTTTTTGTAGGAAATATGTCTGTTAAACAAGATGTATCGAGAAAAAGTTGTGTACCATCACACAGCTGGTTCCAAGCACTACACAACACACATTTTTGCCACTGTGAGAACTTTTGTCTAGAGACCTGACCATTTGATCCTCGTTGAATAACATTTTTGATTCTTGCCGAATAACATTTTGATTTTTGTTGAAAATCATTTCAGAAAGAAGAGCGGAAGGGTGAGGATCTGTCTGCGATTGACTTGTTCAAGGCCACCCACAACAGCAAGAAGCACGGGTTTTCGGAGCCAGTAAAGAAAGCTATAGTAAGTCACTCCATGCTTTGTCCAGCCAGTTCAAACTTTTGTCTAGATTTGGTATGCTTTGAGGCTGTTTGCTAGAGCCTAAGACAGGTTTGATGTCGTTTGATTCACAATTCTGTCATGCCCTGTTTTGATTCACAGCTAGTTCAAACTTCTATCATGCCCTGTTTGATGATGTTTGATTGGTTTGTCCAACCAGTTCAAACTTATAGAGCCTAAGATAGGTTTGATGTTGTTTGACTAGTTTGTCCAGCCAGTTTAAACTTTTGTCATGTACTGTTTGAGTCACAGCCAGCAAGAATACAAACTATGTTCCATGCTTTGATGTTGTATGCTACTGCCTAAGATGGGTTTGCTATCTCAACAAAGATATCCGAATTTGTTGTATAGTTCTAAACAAAGATAACAGAATTTGCTGTAGCAATTTGTTGCATTTTTAATTATATGGTAAAATATCTACATAAAGATTTTGTGTGCTGGTTTGGTTACTTCAAATAATTCATTTTGTGTCTTGGTTTGGTGGCATTCTTGTTTGGTTTCTCTTGCTTGGTTTGGTTTGCAAAATGTGAAATAGATCTGCCACTAATGTCTATCATTTTCCTCCATATGCTATCTTGAGATGGAGAAAAAGAAGGACGTGCCGGTACCAGATGGTGAAGAGCCAAAGTCTGCTGTTGAAATTGTTGACGAAGTGCTTAAGACCAAAGTAAAGCGAAGCACATTCCTCATGAATGTTGGGCTCCAGCCATCTACGAACAACTTGGCCAAAGCAAGTGCTGTTGTGGCTGCTCATGTTCGTGATCTTGAGCAGAAGCTGGAGAGGTCAGAGCTTCAAGCAGAATTGATGCAAGAAGAAGTGGTGGCAATCAATATGAAGGCGGAAGAAGCTGAAGTTGCACACGACAAGGAACTTGAGCTGCTACGCAAGAAGTCTCAAGAACAGGATGAGAAGTTAGCCCACTTGATGGCTATCTTTGGAGCTAAAGCATTATGATGGTTGAAGCATCGTTGAAGCTCTATGCTCATTTTGGTGAATATGTGAATTTTAAGCTGTCGTAGGACCTGTTTTAGATAGATGGTTCATTTTGGTGATGCTGAACTAGTGAAACTATGAAGTTATGCAGTTTGTGAACCTATGAAGTTATGCATTTTGTGAAACTATGAAGTTATGCATTTTGTGTGAATTATTTGAGTTTGTTTGGACCACTTTGTGAAGCTGAGCATTTGGTTCACAAGATAATTACTGAATTGGGCTCTGACCTTAGTTAGACCGCAAAAAGGCCGAGGCCCAAACAAGAATTAGACTAAAATGGCTTGGGCCTAAAAAACGAGTTGACTATAAAAAAACCTAGTCTGTAAAGGGCTGCATCCCAAAAAATAGAAGGCCAAGGCCCAAACAAGAACTAGACTAAGAAGGTTGTGGCCCAAAAAATAGTTGACTAGGAAAAAAAGTGGACTACAAAAGGCTACATCCCAGAAAATAAAAGGCCAAATTTATTGGGCCAGGCCCATGCAGCTAAGCAAATAAAGAGGAAAAAACATAAAATGGGCTGAATTATTGGGCTTGTCCCATGTAGGCGGTCGAAAAGGACCGGTCTGATTCTAATTTATGACCTTCTCATTTGGTCATAATGATGCCACGTCAGCTTGCCACGATAGATCTGACGTGGCGTGGGCGGATAGCTAGTGACCAAAAAAACTGGTCGTTGAACCTATGACCTTTTTTTCGACATAAACTTCTACGACCTTTTCAGAAGAAAGGTCGTTAATTTCCATTCTTGACCCTCAGCTTTTGACCATCAGTTTTTGGTCACAAAAAGGTCACAAACGGAAAATAGTGACCATTCAGTAACCAATAGAGAAGGTCACAAGATAGCATATTTCTTGTAGTGACTGCATGTAGACGAGTCGTAGAAGGCTACAGGGACTCCATTACACTGCGAGACATTTCCCCAAAGGGACAGACACAATAGCAAAGAAGGATACATGCCGGTCAATCAATGTGTCTGGAGCAGTAGCAAGCTACCAAGGCTCGATGGAAGCACAAAGAGGCATTTCCTTGTAAAGAAGGCTACTAAAGGCACACAACTAGGTGTCGAATCCCATGCATACCAATGCATTTCAATCATACACACACTATGCACGATATGCGTAGATACAACATGGCATCACAACAAAACTCTACAACATAACATTTATTTAGGAGGCTCCAAGGAACCAACATAGTATAATGTTACAAGCATAAGGGGTCACATGACCCAACATTCAGAGCATACAAACAACAAGCGGAAATTACATGTCTGAGTATAGACATCTACAAAAGCGTCTAGAAGAGCCTGAAAAGTTACAACGACCGTACCATAGGAGCCAGACCTCTGTCTGGGTTACTAAGCTAATCCGTCAATGTCAACGTCAGGAGAACATAACTTAACACAACGTCTAACTCTGCAAAAATGTAAATAAGCAACAATGAGTATGAAGGTACTCAACAAGTCTTACATCAGAACTATCTACATATGCATCATGTATCAATGAACGGGATTGTGGGGTTTACTACAGAATGTCAGCTTTGACCTTTCGCTATCCTAGCCTATGACAAAGTAACCAACGTATCACTACTCTCTCGTCTCCCTACGAGAGAGCACACACGAGTCCACATGTTCACCATCGCAATACACCACTATGGATCCTCTCTCATCTTCCTACGAGAAGCCATCCATAGCACTCACACTTGTTTGGTGCTTTTTAGAGTTTCCACTTAAAGTTGTCTATGAACAATGCAAGTATCCAAGTAGTCCATATCCGCAGACGCGGCTATTCGAATAGATAATTCACCCTGCAGGGGTGTACTTCGTCACACATGCTCTCGCCACTTATCGCCATGTGCACGTAAAAAGGCACCTCGGGAACCTTCAAGCGGAAGCCCAATGAGGGAGTCGGCCAAAGATGTTAACCTTCAACGACTCACGTCCAAAGCAGTCGCCTATCTGAGTTGGCACCCATAATGGATGTCCGGCCGAGGTTTCCAACATGGCCTCAAACGTTGCGACCCGGACCCACACGTCAGTGACACGGGGCTAATCCCCACGCTGACTGGGGGTTTGACCCACTGCGGGGCCCAGCGTCAGTGCTTCATGGCGGCGTTAGCGGCTAATTAGTCGGGCTAATGACGGCCATGTCGTCAGCTCGACGCCTGTGACCACGGCGGGGCTGTAGCAAATGGCACGGCGGCGCTGGCGACCAAACGAGCGGCGGATGGGCAAGCCGAGGCCACCAGGTGGTAGCACGCAGCTGCGCGCATCCACCTGACCCACCCATGGGTTAGGGGGTGGCCGGTAGCAAGGCTGGCGACGACCTCACACGGTGGCCGGAGCTCAACCCGGCGGTGTTATGGCTTAGGGTGCGTAAAGAGCAATGGCGCGAGGGGGAAATGGGTGGGGCTCACCTCGGGTCTAGCAGAGGCGACGACGGGGTCGGAGGAGCTCCGGGCGGGGCGACTCGACCGGCGTGGAGAGGCGGCCGAAGGCGGAGAAGACGGCGGCGGGACGGCAATGAGGAGATATCGGCGATGATTGGCTTCGCGGAGAGGTCGAGGGGGTCACAGCGGAGCTCAGGGCGCGGCAGGCGAGCTCGGTAAGGCCGGAGGCTGCGGTGGCTGCGAGCGGCAGCGACGGCAGCGCTCGGGCAGAGGAGAGGGAAGAGAGCAGGGGAAGAGGAGAGAGAGAGTGGCAGGGGGGAATGACCTCGAGGGGGTCCAGGTGGCCCTCTAGCCTGGATAGGGATGCGGGGGAGGCCGCCAGCGCGAGCAGGAGCTATCGCGGTGGCATGGCTGTGCTCGGCTTCCCCTCTGCCTACTAGCAGAGCTGGAAGACGACTCTGCCCCTGGACCGGGCCACTTCTGCTACAGGGAGGCCCAGGTAAGCCTTTTTGCCTTTTTTTCTTTTTTTCTAGTTTTGTTTTTATTTCTGACATTTGTTTTGGCTCAAAATAAATATCAAACCATTTTATAAAATCCTAGAAATTATTATATGAGCTAGGTATAAATTATTAGTGCCACATAATTAATTTCAGGATTATTGAACTTATATTTTATATATAATAAATATAAATCCAATGCAAATAGGGTTAAATTAATTCAAAAGCCCAATATAAAATATTTCTGTGATCCCAAAATATTAGTTGACAATTTTAACTCAATCCAATATTTTATTAGAGAACCAGGAACTTTTTCTTGGAACTGTTTGAAGCAATTTTTATAACGCTTATTTGACAAAATTTTGAATTATGAGGCTTGATCATTCCTCATTTCATCTTCATTTGAAAATAAAAATGCATGCATGAATGCACTTGCAATTATAAAGAAACTAGGGCTGTGACAAGGGGGGTGGTCGGGCCCTGGTGGCTTGTGACTCCCTCGGGAGAGTATTTCTTATATTTTCCAAAAATATTCTCCGTAATTTTTCAGCCCATTCCGAGAACTTTTATTTCTGCACAAGAACAACGCCACAGTAGTTCTGCTGAATCATCATTAGTCTGGGTTAGTTCTAATAAAATCATACCAAAATCATATAGAATTATTGTAAACATGGCATGAATACTTCATAAATTATTGATACGTTGGACATGTATCAGTATCCCCAAGCTTAATTCCTGGTCGTCCTCGAGTAGGTAAATGATAAAAGAAATAATTTCTGAAGTGTGAATGCTAGCAAGTGCATAAATTTGATCAATGATAGTTCCAAAAACTTTTTGTAGCATCATCATAAACATTAGCTCATCTCATAAAACTTCTCATGATGAGGTAACAAGCTATTCACATGTTAAAGTATAGACCATGAAGTTTCTTGAAAACTAACAAACTATGCTTTCAGTCACCAAACAATTGCAATTCATCTTATTTTCAGGAAGGGTCTATGTAAGAGCTTTTATTTAGAAAATTCCACATACTCAACCATCATATAGTCTTACATGATTGCTAACACTCAAAACATATTTTTAGAGAAAATGGCATCCGTCGAACACAGAGAAAGATATGGGCTTAAATTTTCGCCTCCCAACTTATTTATCATATAGACAATTGTCAACAATAATAATTCATGATCAAATATATTTGAATGGCAATATATTCTTGGATCTTTACCCACCACATGATGCTTGCCAAGAGAAAAAAAGTGAAATATAGGAAGTGGTGAAGATCACCATGACTCTCATATAAAGGTAAGTACTAGAAAGTAAAAGATAGGCCCTTCATAGAGGGAAGCATTGATTTGCAGAGGTGCCAGAGCTCGAGCTTTTATAACAGAGATGAAATATAATTTTGAGCGGTATGCTTTTATTATCAACACAACAACCGAGAGATCTCGGTATCTTCCATGCTAGATACATTATAGGTGATTCCCAAACAGAAGGTAAAGTTTTACTCACCATCCACCAATCAATCACACTCCACGGCAAGCCAAATCCATGGGTACCGTCCATACAAACAACAATCCCGGGGGAGTTTTGTTTCATTATATTTTGATTTGATTTTTGATCATGGAACTGGGCATCCCGAATACTAGCCACTTTCTCGTGAATGATAGTTAATCAACACATATCGTGAGAATAACTTACCTATCATGGAAGATAGTAACAAATCCTAGTCACTATATTAACGATTCAGGCATACAAAACAGAATATTAAAGGTTTAGAGTTTGGCACATGCAAATTTACTTGGAACAGCAGGTAAATACCACATATAGGTAGGTATGGTGGACTCATATGAAACAACTTTGGGTTTAAGGGTGTTTGGATGCACAAGTAGTATTTCTACTTGGTGCGGAAGTTTTGGCTAATATGAGGTGGAAGCAAGCACCACATGTTGGAGGATCCATAACAATCTAACTTCTATACAAATATACCCAAGCATAACTCATTACGTTGTCTTCCTTGTCCAACTTCAACTAATTTGCTCAAGTTTGGAAATAATTAATGGGGCTCACAATCATAGAAGATGTCAAAGATAGTATATTTATATGTGAAATATCTATTCCTTCAATATTCTTTCATGAATTGTTCAAGTGACCAATGCGGTGTTTGCTAACTTTCAATAAATTTTATCACCTATACTTATTATATGTGAAGTCCTTACTACCAGTGGAATAAGCATATAAAACATATATAATTTAATATTTATCGTATTCAATTCATTCAACCATTTACTCATTGGATATACGTGAAGCATGAGAGTAAATGATAAAACTACTCCAAAACATATAAGTGAAGATCAATGAGTAGGTAAACAATCAAGTAGCTATGTGAGGGATTTCTATCTCTATCTCTCAATAAATATTTTAAGATATGAAGATTTTATTCAACAGCAAGCAACAGAAAATAGCACTCCAAGAATAGCACACATCATGTGAACGAATTAAAATTTAGGCTCAACATAGGGTAACCGATAATTGTTGATGAAGAGAGATGGGATGCGTAGCATCCCCAAGCTTAGATGCTTGAGACTTCTTGAACTATTTACTTGGGGTGCCTTGGGCATTCCCAATATTGAACTTTTTTATCTTTTTCAATCCTCTCATATCATGTTTTCACCTATTCTCAAAAACTTCATCCACACAAAACTCGAAAAAGAACTCGTGAGATATGTTAGTACACATAAGAAGAAATCAACACTTCATGTACTGACAAGAAAATTTGCACAATTTTTTTAAAACATTAGGTACTGTATACTATCATTTCCACAATTTATATCTACCAATATAGGCTATGGAAACTATAGGATAAGTAGATAACAAAACTATGATAGCAATCTGTCAAGGCAGAATAGTCTATAGCAATTTATGAAAACTGTGTACCTATGTAACTCAAAAAATTATGAAAATTAAGGACATGCTATAAAATTTATATTAAAACTCTTTGTAAAAATTTAAGAAATTTTACATGTTCCAAGAAAATATGAAAATTCAAACACTACAACAGAAGTTTCTGTTTTTACCCCGCGCATATCAAAACATGCAATGCAAGCATCCTAAGGCAATTCTTGGAACTCTTTATTGAAAAAAAAGCTTATAAATAACACCTAACATAGAAAAAAATGATGCTCCAAGAAAAACTCATACTATGTGACGAATAAAAATATAGCTCCAAGTAAGATATACCGATAGTGTTGAAGACGAAAGAGGGGATGCCTTCCGGGGCATCCCGAAGCTTAGACGCTTGAGTCTTCCTTGAATATTACCTTGGATTCACCTTGGGAATCCCCAATATTAGGTTCTTGTCACTCCTTATTCTCCTCATATCGGTGTCTCACCCAAAACTTGAAAACTTCAATCACACAAAACTTAACGAAACTTCATGAGAAGGGTTAGTGTAGTAAAGATAAATCATTCACTTAGGTACTGTCAAGACAAGATTCATAATTATTCCCACATTATACCTACTGTATTTCATAATTACCACAATTAATATTACTCAATATAAGCTTTGGGAACACTTGAAACAAGCAAACTATGCATGCAAAACAGAATCTGTCAAAAACAGAATAGTCTGTAAAGATCTGAATGATCACCATACTTTCCTGACTCTAAAAATTAGGAAAACTCAAGGAAGTTCTGTATAAATCTTGTGTAAAATTTTCAGATTTTTTTCTATGCTCTAGCAAAATCAAATAATTCATATACTGGACGCAAAACTTTCTGTTTTTGCACAAAATCAAACAAGCAAGTATCTACACTATCCCAAAGGCTTTACTTGGCACTTTATTGAAATAAAAGACACAAAACATGATTACTAAAGTAGATTAATCATGTGAACACATCAAAACAGAAAGTAAAAGTGTTGGTTTGTCTCCCAACAAGCGCTTTTCTTTAATGCCTTTTAGCTAGGCATGATGATTTCAATGATGCTCACATAGCAATAATAATTGAAACATGCAAACAGCATCATGAATCTCATGACAAGCACATTTAAGTCTAAATCACTTCCTATGCATAGGGATCTTTTGATAAAACAACTTATGGCAACAAGAATCAACTAGCATAGGAAGCCAAAACAAGCATAATTTCAAAACCTTCAACATATAGAGAGGAAACTTGATATTATTGCAATTCCTACAAGCATATGTTCCCCCCTCATAAAAAATTTCAATAGAATCACGAAAGAATTCAAAAATATAACCAGCAAATAAAGCATTCTTTCATGATCTACAAGTATAGAAAATTTCTCACTCCCCACCACTACAAGAAATATGCTAACTTGCGACCATCAATATTGGTCACCGAATGGTCATTGTTTTCCATTTACGACCTTTTTACGACCAAAAACAGTTGGTCAAAATCTGAGCGTCAAGAATGGAAATTAAGGACCTTTCTTTTGGATTGGTCGTAGACGTTTACTACCAAAAAAAGGTTGTAGGTTCTACAACCAATTGTTTTGGTCACTGGCAGTCTGCCCACGCCACGTCGGATCCGACGTGGCAAGCTGATGTGGCAAAATTGTGACCAAATGAAAAGGTCAACGATTAGAATCAGCCCAGTCCATTTCGGTGTTCTACATAGGCCAAGCCCATTAATTCAACCTTTCTATATTTTTTCCTCTCAATTTTTAGTCGGCTTCATGGGCCAAGCCCGACATTGCATCCTTTTTATTTTTGGGCCGTGGCCTTTTTGTCTCAACAATTTCATTTTTTTGTAAAATGGGTCAACTAGTCAGGTGGGTCCCCGTTGTCAGCTTCTGGTAACTGGGTCCCATTTTCCATGTTCTGGTAAGTGGGTCCCATCTATCAGGCTCTTTTCGTATTTCAACTAGTATTTAAATTGGCAGAGATAGAAAACACACATGATACTTCAAATAAAAGCAACCAGATAATGTAATACAATGGCAATCACAGTACAGTATTTTACAAGCTTTACAAGCTCCTTCCATAACATGACAGTATTTTACAAGATTTACAAGCTCCTGCCATGAACAATATGCCAAACTCGTTGGACCACCATATCAAATGAACAACATGCTGAACTTGCTGGACAACCATAGTCAGATGAACAACATGCCGGACTCACTGGCCACCATAGTCAGTGTTGGGAACAAACAAAACGGCAACATGCCTTCCCCGGTCGTGCTGTTACATGAATCAGTAGAGAAGAATCAGAAAAAATTGTGACAAATATATTATGAACAGACCATTCAAGAAAAGGATAGTTATTTAGAATGATAACACAAATTAAGCTAGTACAATGCTTTTTGTTCTCCATCTAGTTAAAATGAGATACTCTCATGCAAGAAAACAGAGAAACAATATGAAAGCTAACAGTGGGGATGCCATAGCTGAAATTTCTTGTATGAAACAATCTGAAAACAAGAAAACAAGAAGACAATATGAAACAATATGAAAGCTAACAGTGGGGATGCCATAACAGTGGGGATGCTAACAATGGAGAAGTTTCTTGTATGAAACCACAACCAATGCATAATATCTGCTGCTGAGTATGCTTATCGTCTACGATGTTGTGGTTGCGAAGAAGGCTCGTTACGACAGATCCAGGATGAAGAGTATCCGCAGTCATGTGAACACCCTCTTCCTGTTATACACAAAATATATCTTGCATCATGAATCATGATTTGGTGTAATTGGCTCAACAAAAATCTATATATCATGTTGATAAACAGCTAACTAAAAACAGACAAAGCAAGTTAATCAGAGCAAACAGTTTGATAAATTTGGTAGGTTACTAGGCTATTATGGGTTTGGATGCAGATTATTCTCCAACAACTTTAGAGTGAGATAAATAGTGAAACAAATAAATTGTGCAGTCCTGTTGGGACAAAATAATACGGACAAAGGCATGGCGTGATGCCACAAACACAAAATCTGAACGGAATGAACCATACCTTAAATCTCCTAGCAAGTTCATTAGCATGCAAAATGTTTGCAAGCTTCGACTGCCCATATGTTGCAATGGTGCTATACTTGCACAACACAAGGTTGAAATAGCATGACTCCTTCGCCTTGGAATTAAGTAAATGGCAGGGGAATGCATGATGACTCCATGCAAATTACATACTCTTCCTTATCATTTATCTTGGCAAAACGGATTCCTTCCTTGTATGAAACCTGCGCCCCTCTGACGAAACATTAACAATTCATCCTTCAACGTTTGATTCATGAGAGGTCTTTTTCATGGTCTCCAGCAGAAGATGTGTCAAAAGAAAATGCCCTGAATATTATGACATGACAATTAGGTGACGTAGAAATGAATTAAGAGGGTTAGGAGAAGTAGAAATCACAAGCTTGCAACTGTCTGTTGAAATGAAGTGTTTCTGTATCAGGGTATGTTAACTGTGGTCATCAGCTAGTAAAGTCGGTGGGATTTTGTTTGTAATCATATCATACTGACATGGTTAGTTGCAAACTGCATCTCGATGCCATCCTTTGAGAGGGAGAAAGGAGTCGCCATTACCCCATGCATTGTTGCTGTCAGAAAAAGAAATATGTAATTAGGGGACACGATCTAGCTATTTAGTACACTTTAGCAAATACGCAGACGATGAAGCATGAAAGATACTAGGCTTGAACACACATATCACTTGTTGAAAAATGTTTATAGTAGGTTAGATTATCGAAGAAAGGTACAACCAGTACAATAACCTGCTTGTATCCAGGAACAAGTGATATGTTGTTGTGCAAGAAGCGGCATGTCTATGCAAATACTTCACTAATACGCACATACTGTGATCTTGTATCCAGTACACTAGAACTGTTATACCAACTCTAGAGTAAACTACTACAAACCGATTACCCTTGCATGAAATTTCCCATGCATGTAGCCTCCTCAAAATGTTATGGTCCAACTACTAGTTGAGTGAAATGAGTGGAACTTTCATACACTGAACTAGTAGCTGCAGCACCAAATCCAACCAACATGTTATGGTCCAAGTTGAGGTACCAAAGAAACCCAGAAATTAAATCGGCACGATGTTGGGTGAAACCTACAGATACTATCAGGTTGCAGCCAAGCTGATAAGCAATCTCGGTCTCATGAGGCAGAAAGGGGTTTCTTTGAATTTAATGGCTGACAACCCCTTTCCTAACTGAACCTAAACCTGAACCTGAATGAATTTTCAGAATGGACATGACAAACAGCGACATAGGAGCCATGATTGGAAGGCAGTAGGGATTAGAAGAAGAAGAAAAAGTTGTTGCCTTACATGAGGATGTTGAGCTGGAGGCCTTTGGTGGTAAAGTCGTCGGCGAAGTTGCGGATGGAAGCGAGGGAGGGGAGGTCCAGCTCCATCAGGTCCATGCTCGTGTAGGCGGGACACTAGGAGAGAATGGCCTGGTGCACGGTCTCTACCGGGGTGAGAAAAAGATACTTGTGGAACCAATAGAGGAAGAAATGACATGGGGACCTTGAATGCACAAAATGTTTGAGAATCCAAAACATATATAATTTGAAGAGAAAAATGATAAGCTAAGGGTGTCAGGAAATTGATGGTAATTATCTCATCGGTGTCAGAGTAGCATTATTTTCTATCAGAAGGTAGTTGATTAGGAGCATAACTGTACACTCTTGGGCATAAAATCCATACCAATGGCTCGGCCCATGGAAGATGTTCATTAATAATTTCATTGTGTTCATCGTAATAGAAGCTCCTAGTAAACAATAAGTACCTTGATCAAGCTAGCGAGGCAGTGGACGTCGATGTCATCAAGCACGACACCCCTGTTGAGCTGTTCCCTGACATGCTCCTCCTGGCTATTTTTCGGAGTGATGCGGGAGATCCCTTCTGCCTGCACACATATTTCATCATCGATTCCATCAACACAGATTAGATTCAGGAGCAAAGAGGAACAGAGTAAATAATGTGCTTGTGCAGTGTGCTACCTTGAGGCCGTCCTAGGAGTAGAGCCTCTCCTACATGAGCAGGAGGGTCTTGGGGACGGAGTTCCCCCTGTCGTCGTAGCCGCACTACATCGACTCCGGCGACACCCCGAATACGCTGGTGCCGCAGGCCGAAAACCACACACATTTTGTTAGATTTACGAACTGAATCCTCATCCTCATCCTCGTCGGGGCACGCACAGGTCAGCAGGCAACGAGTGATAATCTAGAAGAGGAGGAGGAAGCTACCTGGCGCTGGGGGCCGGGCAGAGGATCTGGAGCTTGAACTCGACGGGGAGGCCAAGGAAGCCCTAGAGGCGGTCGAAGATGATGTGCACGACGTGGCGGACGCCGGTGGGCCAGCTGATGTCCATCATCCCCCAGTTGGCCCCCGCACCCATCTGGCATGACAGCGCCACCGACTTGTGCAGCGCAGCGAGCAGCAGCTCCAGCACCTGCCCCTACTGCCCCTGCCTCTCCTGGTGGTCCGCCTTCCTCTCCCCCACGCCCCCGTATGTGGTCGTTGTAGGGCACCCTAGCCTTGGAATGCCTGCCAGCGAGACGAGGCACGGTGGGGCCAGGGAGGAGCGAGGGCGGGAGCGACAAAATCCCAAGGACACGGTGGGAGAGGGAGGGGAGACGCAGAATGCCGTGCCATGGCCGTCGATGGTTATTTGGGCATAGGAAAATTCTATAGAAAAATGATATCATTTGGACATGCCAAAGTGGTACTTCCTTCACAACTCTGGACAGAAACTTGGGAAAATAAGTGAGTGGAACTGGATAAATGAAATGATCTCAAATTTGGTGTAGGTAAGTTACATAGGTATGTTCATGCCCTGGTAAAGTTTTAGAAATAATTAAGTAATATATAATAGAAGTTTAGCTGAACTCAGCTGAATATTATCATGTGGCAATTATTTGGGTATGGAAGAGTGCCCAAAAAGTGTAAGGGTAATAGGAGGGGTCTAGATAGCACTTTCTTTGCAATGTGCCAATCTGGCCATAAAATAGAAATTGAACCTGGGCTCACATAGTTAATTTGATTGAGATGCAATTTGGAGGAGGGTGATAGTGTGGGCATATGAAGTCACTGTATAAATTTCATGCCATTTGGATATATAAAAATGGTACTTCCTTCAGAATGCTCTCAAGTGGACAGAAAATTGGGAAAAATATTGAGGTAAAGTGGTTACATTAATTGAGCTAAAATTTGGTGGAGGGAGGTTTTATGGGCAGGGTCATGTCTTGGTAAATTTGCAGCAATTATAAAGCAATATAAAATATAATTGCTTCACAAACTGAAAATATTACCAGAAACAAAGATTGGATGGTGAGCTCACATGGATTGTTAGATGGGGCTAATGTTTTTTGGAGAGCTATGATATGGGCACATAGAAGATGTGGAAAAACTTCAAGTCATTAGGATATGCATAGATAGTACTTCCTTCACAAAGCTTCTAGCTGAACAAAAACTTTAGAAATTTGCCGAGGAAGATTTACTGGGCAAATGGAGCTGACTTTTGCCATGAGGCAATGATTTGGATAGGAAAGAGTGCCCATAGGTATGTTCATGCCCTGGTAAAGTTTTAGAAATAATTAAGTAATATATAATAGAAGTTTAGCTGAACTCAGCTGAATATTATCATGTGGCAATTATTTGGGTATGGAAGAGTGCCCAAAAAGTGTAAGGGTAATAGGAGGGGTCTAGATAGCACTTGCTTTGCAATGTGCTAATCTGGCCATAAAATAGAAATTGAACCTGGGCTCACATAGTTAATTTGATTGAGATGCAATTTGGAGGAGGGTGATAATGTGGGCATATGAAGTCACTGTATAAATTTCATGCCATTTGGATATATAAAAATGGTACTTCCTTCAGAATGCTCTCAAGTGGACAGAAAATTGGGAAAAATATTGAGGTAAAGTGGTTACATTAATTGAGCTAAAATTTGGTGGAGGGAGGTTTTATGGGCAGGGTCATGTCTTGGTAAATTTGCAGCAATTATAAAGCAATATAAAATATAATTGCTTCACAAACTGAAAATATTACCAGAAACAAAGATTGGATGGTGAGCTCACATGGATTGTTAGATGGGGCTAATGTTTTTTGGAGAGCTATGATATGGGCACATAGAAGATGTGGAAAAACTTCAAGTCATTAGGATATGCATAGCTAGTACTTCCTTCACAAAGCTTCTAGCTGAACAAAAACTTTAGAAATTTGCCGAGGAAGATTTACTGGGCAAATGGAGCTGAATTTTGCCATGAGGCAATGATTTGGATAGGAAAGAGTAAATATAAATACCATCAAGTTAGCAGACTAGTGTTGTCTGCTTTACGACCATTTCGTGTAAGGAAATTACGACCTTTCTGACCAAAATGGTCGTTATAGTTGAGGGTTTGGAGACCTCCGAACAGCTTACGACCAATTGGTCTCAAATGGTCGTAGATTTACGTCCATTTCTTCCAGGGTCACTAATAGAAGGTCACAAGTTGACATATTTCTTGTAGTGCACATAAGCAATTTTGTTCTCATTCATAATAGTGGGAGCAAACTCAACAAAATAACTATCACGTGGCACTTGATTGACATAACCACATTGAATATTAAAATCATGATAATAGGTTTCATGGTTGTGATTAGTATTTATGGCATACGTGTCATCACAATACTCATCATAGATAGGAGGCATGCCATAATCATAATAGTTTTGCTCATCAAAACTTGGGGAACTAAAAATATCATCTTCATCAAACATAGCATCCCCAAGCTTGTGGCTTGGCATATCATTAGCATCATGAATATTCAGAGAATTCATAGTAACAACATTGCAATCATGCTCATCACTCAAAGATTTAGTGCCAAACATTTTAATAACTTCTCCTTCTAACACTTGAGCACAATTTTCCTTTCCATCAATTTCAAGAAAGACAATTAAAAGATGAAGCATATGAGGCAACCTCAATTCCATATTTTTTCCTTTTGTAGTTTTCTTTTATAAAACCAAACTAGTAATAAAACAAGAAACTAAAAGCTTCAATTGCAATATCTAAAGATATACCTTCAAGCACTCACCTCCCCGACAACGGCGCTAGAAAAGAGCTTGATGTCTACTACACAACCTTCTTCTTGTAGACTCGTGTTGGGGCTCCAAGTGCAGAGTTTTGTAGGACAGTAGAAATTTTCCCTCAAGTGGATGACCTAAGGTTTATCAATCCATGGGAGGTGTAGGATGAAGATGGTCTCTCTCAAACAACCCTGCAACCAAATAAGAAAGAGTCTCTTGTGTCCCCAACACACCCAATACAATGGTAAATTGTACAGGTGCACTAGTTCGATGAAGAGATGGTGATACAAGTGCAATATGGATGGTAGATATATGTTTTTGTAATCTGAAAATATAAAAACAGCAAGGTAACTAATGGTAAAAGTGAGCACAAATGGTATTGCAATGCTTAGAAACAAGGCCTAGGGTTCATACTTTCACTAGTGCAAGTTCTCTTAACAATACTGACGTAGTTGAATCATATGTAAATACCTCTCGTGCGACAAAAAGTTCACTCCAAAGTCACAAATAGCAGAGAACTAACGAACAAATTATTGTAGTGTACGAAACCACCTCAAAGTTATCTTTTTCGATCAATCTGATGAGCTATCCCTATAAGTGTCACGAACAGCCCTAGAGTTCGTACTAAAATAACACCTTAAGACACAAATCAACCAAAACCAAAATGTCACCTGGATACTCCAATGTCACCACAAGTACCCTTGGGCTTTATTATACGATATGCATCACATAATTTCAGATTCATCATGTTCAATCCAACACAAAGAACTTCAAAGAGTACCCCAAAGTTTCTACCGGAGATTCATTACGAAAACATATGCCAACCCCTATGCATAGATTCCCAAGGTCATGGAACCCAAAAGTTGACCACCAAAACATAAATCAAGTGGATCAATAGAACATCCCATTGTCACCACGGATATCCCATCGCAAGACATACAACAAGTGTTCTCAAATCCTTAAAGACTCAATCTTCTTGTGATAAATTGAGTTTTCCCTTTCAATTTTTCTTATCGGGTTGAGTCTTTAAGGATTTCAGAACACTTGATATATGTCTTGCGATGGGATATCCGTGGTGACAATGGGATGTTCTATTGATCCACTTGATGTATGTTTGGTGATCAATTTGCGGGTTCCGTGACCTTGGGAATCTATGCATAGGCGTTGGCACACGTTTTCGTCTTGAATCTCCGGTACAAACTTTGGGGCACTCTTTGAAGTTCTTTGTGTTGGATTGAGCATGATGAATCTGAAATTATGTGATGCATATCGTAGAATCAAGCCCATGGGTACTTGTGGTGACATTGGAGTATCTAGGTGACATTAGGGTTTTGGTTGATGTGCGTCTTAAGGTTTTATTTTAGTACGAACTCTAGGGCTGTTCGTGACACTTACAGGATAGCTCATCAGATTGATCGAAAATATAACTTTGAGGTGGTTTTGTACCCTACAATAATTTCTTTGTTTGTTCTCCGCTATTTGTGACTTTGGAGTGAACTCTTTGTCACACGAGAGGTATTTACATATGATTCAACTATGTTAGTTGTTGAGAGAAATTGCACTAGTGAAAGTATGAACCCTAGGCCTTTTTTCTAAGCATTGCAATACCGTTTTTGCTCACTTTTGTTACCAGTTACCTTGCTGTTTTTATATTTTCAGATTACAAAAAATATATCTACCATCCATATTACACTTGTATCACCATCTCTTCGCCGAACTAGTGCACCCATACAATTTGCCATTGTATTGTGTGTGTTGGGGACACAAGAGATTTCTTGTATTTGATTGCAGGGTTATTCGAGAGAGACCATATTCATCCTACAACTCCCATGGATTGATAAACCTTAGGTCATCCACTTGAGGAAAAAACCATTTTCCTACAAAACTCTGCGCTTGGAGGCCCAACAAAGTCTACAAGAATAAAGTTGCGTAGTAGACATCAGATACATAGACAACACTTTGTCCCTAGTATGACTCTAGTAGTCTAGCTCGTTGATCAAAGATGGTCAAGGTTTCCTAGCCATTGACATGAGATGTCATCTGATAACAGGATCACATCATTGGCAGAATGATGTGATGGACAAGACCCAAACTATAAACATAGCATATGACTGTGTCAGTTTATTGCTATAGTTTTCTACATGTGAAATATATGTTCCTATGAACATGAGATCATACAACTCACTGACACCGTAGGAGTACCTTGTGTGTATGAAACGTCGCAACATAACTGGGTGACTGTAAAGGTGCTCTACAGGTATCTTCGACGGTGCGTGTTGAGTGGGTATGGATCAAGATTGGGATTTGTCACTTCATGTGATGGAGAGGTATCTTAGGGCCCACTTGGTAATACAACATAACAACAAGCCTTGCAAGCAATGTGACTAAAGTGTTAGGCACGTGATTTTGTATTACAGAACAAGTAAAGAGACTTGCCAGTAATGAGATTGAACTAGGTATAGAGATATCGACGATCGAATCTTGGGCAAGTAAAATATCGATGAACAAAGGGAACATGATACAAGATTAACCGAATCCTTGACATAGAGGTTCAACCGATAAAGTTCTTCGTAGAATATGTAGGAACCAATATGGGCATCTAGGTCCCGCTATTGGTTATTGACCGTAGATGTGTCTCGGTCATGTCAACATAGTTCTCGAACCCGCAGGGTCTGCAGAGTTAAGGTTCGGTGATGTTTCGGTAGTATAAAGATATGTATGGTGGTAACCGAAGTGTCAGTGTACTAAAGTATGGGATTTTAGTACCCGATACTCGTGCATAGACAGTTGTAGCCGTACCAGCGGCAAGGCCTGCCAGGGGGCAACTAAGAACAAATACAACAACCTTGAGAAGACGTTCAAGTTAACAGACCAAAGACCGAAGGCTGGGACCCCAGCAAGATCTTGTCGGGATGGCCTGCGGAGCCCCAGCAAGATGTGCACCCGGCAAGGCCTCGCCATCCTGCCAGCGCAGAGGCGAAGCCCCGGTAAGCCTCTGCCAGTGCAAAGGGCAGGTGTCGCCTTACCTGGGCACGTGTCGAGGCGCCGGTGATGGAGAGGCTAAGCGGTGCCGATGGGACGGGCTACTGTCCCGTCCCGCAGAAGGTCAGGGATGCCTGACGGAGCATTAAATGCGCTTGTCTTACACCGTCAATGTTAGGTACGATAACACTTTAGCACTGTACACCCCGTGTACGTACTGTACGCCACTATTGATGACCCCTTAGTCATATAAAAGGAGGCCCAGGGCGTTACGGTAGAGGACTTTTCGACTTTTGGACTTTGGGCCACTAGATCTTCTCTGGCCCATTCTGCATGAGTAGCAGCTGTGTAATGTAGCGCTCCCAGGACTTGAGCTAGAACTCATCCAATACAACCAAGCAGGAGTAGGGTTTTATGCATCTTTGCGGCTCGAACCTAGGTAAATTCCCCCGTGCTAGCCATCTGATCTGCTCTTTGTGCGAGCCTTCTTCCATGCTGAACTGTAAAGGGATCCCTCCGATCCCATAGGTGTCGTTCCCCCGACATCTTTGGTGCGCCAGGTAGGGGGAGAGGTCGCGTGAACCTGATCTTGTGACTAGCGTGTCAGTTCCTTTGTCATAATCGTCATCGCCATGGCTCCCAAGAAGAAAGGTTTCATGACGGTGGAACCATCCATGTCCGCCGCGCCCGTAGCCCCCCAAGCGGGCGACAAAATGGGCACGGGTGGAGGAAGCGGGGACCCTGTGCCCACGCGGTGCTTCGATGATCAAGGGCAAGCATGCAGCGGCGCCCACCACGGAGATGCTCGAGACGACGACGGAAATCCCCGTGCTGCTGGGTCTTAGGACGGGGTTGTACCGCCTGCAGGCGGTACGGTGAACTCCGGGGATGAAAGGGCACGTTCCAAGGCACCCACGCCGGCGCGTACACCGCGACCTTCCCAGGACGCGCGCGAAGAGCAGAGCCACGGTGTCGGTGGTTCCCAACATCCCCACGAAAAAGCTCATGCACATCGCTCCCAAGATGCGCGGGACCAGCATGCACGTGAGCATGCTAGTGGGAGTGGCATGCAAATGCGGGACCGCGACGGAGCTCCTTATAATTAACACGGTTAGGATTCAGAGCGCCTCATGTTCTTTGTGCCATTCGCAACTAACCACGTCAGAAGAAGCAATGGCATGGGCACAACTGCTCCTGAACTTCCCTCCTGCTGCGAAGAAGCTCGACGAGTGAAGAGACACTATTCAGAGCCTACTCGGCCTTGCTAACAAGTTTCGATCCACCGAGCCGGCTCGCACCAGTGGCGAGAAGGCCGAAGGCGATGCGACCACAGTGCACTCTCCTCCACAGCAACAATGCCGGTTACCGAGTCGACGAACCGACACTTACGATGGTTACTTGACGGCGTCGTCTGATCCACGGACTTGCCATGATCAGCGTCAAGTTCTTCGAGAATGAAGCAAAGAAAATGCTCGAACTACAATCGAGCAGCGGCGGGAAGCGCGCCATAAATCTGATAAGGGCGCAGGACCCACTGTAGACAAGCCCGCGCCAGGTTACCCTGTCAACCTACCTTACGAGGTGGGTTGTCCAGGGTTTAACCGTGAGCTGCGGCAATTCCAATGGACCAATTCCCGCATGTTCAAGCCAGAGGTCCCCGAGAAATATGATGGCAAGACTCACCCGTCAGAGTTCTGGAGCATCTACACCATTGCAGTGCAGGCTGCAGGGGCTCGCGATGACAAGATACTCCCCAACAACTTCCCATTGGTGCTTAAGCCCAACATTTGGTCGTGGTTGATGCATTTTCCTGAAGGATCCATTTCTTCATGGGCAGATCTATGCCATGAGTTTGTTGGCGCCTTTACCGGAGGTCATCAAGCTCCTGGCCAAGAAAGTGATTTACATCTCATCCCCTAGAAGGAGGGCGAGACTTTGCGCAAGTACATCCAGAGGTTCAGCCGCATACACCACAACATGCCAGATGTTCATCCAGCCGCTGTTATCAGCGCGTTCCATCAGAACATGCACAACTGCAGAATACGGGAAGAACTGGTGATGAACAAGGTTAGAGATGTTGTTGAGCTCTATGCTCTGGCAGATAATTGTGCTTGAGCTGAAGAAGGGAGGAGGCACCCCGACAAAGACGCTGGCGCAAGGATTAACTCTGAGGATGAGGACACTGCCGCCTTGGCAAGGAAGGGTCGGTGGCGTCACAAGAAGCACAAGGGCAAGGCCGTGCTTGCCATTGAGGAATCTGGCAACCCCAACACCATCAAGAAGGCAAAGGCTGATGACCCCGGCAAGGATGTTTTCGGGTGCGTCTCCTATCAGACTTTGACAGTTGCAGACAAGCCGGAAAGCTCCGTCAAGCAGTATTGCAAGATCCATTCCACCAAAGGCCACGATCTCCAAGACTGGCGGCAAGTTGAGAAGCTTGCTGAGAAGCAAAAAGCCGAGTACGAGAGGCAAGACAAGGAGAAAGGTCAGGATGGTTCGAAGGGATCCGGCAAGAAGCGCGATGGCCGAGGAGGTCATCGCGGCAAGGCCAAGCCACAGAAGGACCGGCCTGCTCGCGGGCGCAACAAGCAAGAGGGGGTGATGATGATGTTGAATAGCACAACGAGTCCAGCGAGCAAGAATTCCAGAGAGCTACAGACGCTATGTGCTTCGACGGAGGTGCCTCGTTGCATTCTTCCCACCGCCAACTTAAATAGTGGGCGCGTGAGGTTAATGCGACTGAGCCATCTATCGGCGTCCAGAAGCCTTTGAAATGGTCCAGCATGCCTATCATTCTTGACTGAGGATCACCCTGATCGTGTAACAGCGGTCGGGTGTTTGCCGTTGTTGGTCTCACCAACGATTCACAACCTCAAGGTGACAAAAAATGTTAGTTGACGGTGGGGCTAGCATGAAATTGATCTCGCCTGAGGTAATCAAGAAATTGAAAATTCCTGATGGAGATCTCGAGGAAACGGGCTCGTTTCCGGGGGTCCATCCAGGAAGGAGCCGGCCCAAGGCAAAGATCACGCTTCCGGTAACATTTGGTAGCGATGTGAACTTCGGGACGGAGAAAGTTGTTTTCGATGTCGCCAAGATTTCGTTGCCATACAATAGGATTCTTGGCCATCTAGCGTTAGCCAAGTTCATGGCGGCATTGCACTATGCCTACAATGTATTGAAGATGCCCGGGACGATGAGCATCATCACTGTCAAGTCCGACAAGAAGGACACACTTGTCTACCGATCAACTCTACCGGGAGTCAGATGTAGCATCTGCCGCCAAGGCACTTGCTCCTGCCGCTAAAACTCCCGGGAGGAAGAAGCCCTTCTTGCATAGACTCCGACAAGCGCACCTCCTTGGAGTGTTGTGCTCCTATTGAGGACGTGCCAAAGAGTTCCACCGACAAGAGCAAGAAGTCCAAGGCAGCTCCACGAGAGACTAAGAAGGTGCCCGCCAAGGAGGATGGTACGGGATGAAATTTCACCATAAGTTCCACCCTTGACTACAAATAGGAAAGCACGCTCGTCGCCTTCCTGCGGGCGAATGTCGATGTGTTCGCATGCTGACCATCTGATATCCCCGGTGTTCCGAGGAAGGTGATTGAGCACCACCTTGTTGTCTGTGCACACGCGTGGCCCGTCAAACAGAAGGTCAGGAAGCAGGCTTTGGAGCGGCAACAGTTTACTGCCAAAGAAATCAAGAAATTAGAAGAGTCTAGCTTGGTTAGAGGAGTACTTCATCCAACATGGTTGGCCAATCCAGTTGTAGTGCGCAAGACGAATGGAAAATGGAGGTTTTGTATTGACTACACAGATATCAACAAGGCCTGCCCCAAAGATCCTTTTCCCTTGCCGCGCATCGACCAGATTGTGGACTCCATCATCGGCTGCGACTTGTTGTCTTTCCTTGACTCCTATTCAGGATATCATGAGATGTTCATGGCCAAGGAAAGTGAAGAGTAGACTGCATTTATCACCCCATGTGGTATGTATTGCTTTATGCGTATGCCTTTTGGGTTGAAAAGTGTTGGTTCTACATTTGCAACAATGGTCCAGATTGGTATTGAGCCCCATCTATATAGAAATATGGAGGCTTATATGGATTACATTGTGGTCAAAACCAAGGACAAGGCGACACTCATATTAGACCTAGAAGAAACATTTGCAAATCTGTGCAAGATCAACTTGAAGCTCAACCCTGAGAAGTGTGTGTTTGGTGTCCCATCCAGCAAGCTTCTCGGGTTCTTTGCATCTCAATGTGGAATTGAAGAAAATCCCGACAAGATCAAAGCAATTGAGCAAATTGAAGCACCAAGAAGCGTTAAGGATGTGCGTCGTCTTGCCAGCTGTGTTGCTGCTCTGAGTAGGTTCATTTCAGAATTTGCTGAGCGCGCCCTGCCCTTTTTCAAAATCTTGAAGAAGGTAGGTGCGATGAAATGGACCCCGGAAGTGGAGGCAGCGCTATAGGATTTGAAAAAGTACCTTTCCTCTCCGCCAGTCCTAGGCGCGCCAAAACCACAAGAGCCATTGTTGCTATATCTAGCGGCAACAAATCAAGTGGTGAGTGCTGCACTAGTGGCTGAAAGAGAAGTTGACGAAGAAGCAGTGGCAACGGCAGGACCGCCAAGCGACAAGCCAGGGCATTTCCCCATAGGGTCTAGTGTCGACAAAGTAGAGTATGTGCAGTCGAATGAAACAATTCAGAAGAAGAAGATGGTGCAGCGCCCAGTCTATTTTGTCAGCTCCCTTTTGCAAGGGGCTAGGTCAAGATATTCTGGCATGCAGAAGTTTCTCTTCGGCCTCCTTATGGCCTCAAGGAAGCTGCATCATTACTTCCAGGCACATGAGATCACCGTTGTCAATCGCTTTCCGTTGCAGCAGATTTTGCGGAACCCTGATGCTACCGGCAGGATTGTGGAGGCTTTGGAACTGTCAAGCTTCAGTCTCAAGTTTGAAAGTACTTTGATGATCCAGAGCAGAGCCTTGGTAGAGTTCATTGCGGAATGGACCCCAACGCCAGATGAAGAAGTCCCAGAGTCAACTCTCCCAAGCATGGAAACAAATCAAGATTGGATCACGTATTTTGATGGGGCTTTCTCGCTGCAAGGCGCTGGTGCCGGAGTGCTGCTTGTCACACCCACTGGAGAGAACCTAGACTATGCGATTCAGATGCACTTTCCCTGGGAGAGGTCAATGAACAATACTGCAGAATATGAGGGGCTGCTTGCCGGTCTCAGGATCGCGCCAGACCTTGGGATTAAGAAACTTATTGTCATGGGTGATTCTCAGCTTGTTGTCAGGCAGGTGAATAAGGATTATCAGAGTCCATTGATGGAAGCTTATGTAGATGAACTGAGAAAGTTGGAAGAACATTTTGACGGTCTGCAAATGGAGCATGTTCCGCGTGCAGAAAACAGTGTTGCTGATGGCCTGACTAAGTGTGATGCCCTTAAGTTGCCCGTGGAACTAGGAACCTTTGTGCTCTGACTAACTCAACCATCCGTGACACCATCAATTGGACAAGAGAAAAGAAGGAAGTTGAGTTCTGGCAAGTATTTCCCGGCAGATCTCGTAGAAGCCATCGGCCAGGAAGTTGCCGGGGACATCGCCAGGCTTGCCGGTGAGCGCCATGCTTCGACAGGGCTTCAGGCTCTTGCCATGGAAGTGCATGCTCCCGCCAGGCTTGCCAGGGGGCAACAGGCTTCAGTAGGGCCTCGAGCCCTTGCCATTGAGACAAATTCTTCCCTGGCGGAGGATATGCCTTTAGTCCTTGTTCTCGAGCCTCAGGCTCCAGCATGGGCACAACACACCGTCCATTTCCTTCAAACAGGAGAACTCCCCGAGGAACAAGAAGAAGCAGGGAGAGTAGCCCGCCGGTCTAATATGTATCAGTTCCTGGACAACATCCTGTACAGAAAGAGACCGAATGGTGTGAAACTGTAGTGCATTTATCCGGAAGATGGACTGGAGCTGTTGGCGGAGATACATGGAGGCATATGTGGATCCCACATAGGATCAATAGTGCTTGCTGGTAAAGCATTCCGACAAGGTTTCTTTTGACCCACTACCCTCCAAGATGCAACTGCACTAGTAACCAAGTGTGAAGCATGCCAGTTTCATTTGAAGAAAATACATCAACCATCTCAAGCTCTTCAGACAATCCCTCTCTCCTGGCCATTTTTGGTCTGGGGGATCGACATAATTGGCCCCTTTCCCCATGCTACCGAGGGCTTTGAGTACTTGTACGTTGCAATCGACAAGTTCACAAAGTGGCCGGAAGTGGAAGCAGTGAGAAAGGTGACAGCACAGTCAGCCGTCAAGTTCTTCAAAGGACTAGTCTGCCGCTTTGGTGTTCCCAACAAGATCATCACTGACAACGACACATAGTTCATGAGCCGCACCTTCATTCAGAATGTCCAAGACCTTGGCGGCAAGATCTGTTTTGCTTTTGTTTCCCACCCAAGGAGCAACAACTAGGCGGAAAGGGATAATGTTGAAGTGTTGTGAGGCCTCAAAACAAGAACTTTTGACAAGTTGCGCAAGTGCGGAAGGCGTTGGCTTGATGACTGGCCAGTGGTTCTTTGGTCAATTAGGACGACTCCAAATCGAGCGACCGGCCAGACACCCTTCTCCCTAGTATATGGTGCAGAAGCAGTTCTCCACACGGAACTCACATACCACTATAGGAATCAGGCACTTTGCCATCAGCCATCCTGGACGGCAAAGGCATGCATCCTGGATGGCAAAGGCTTTGCCATGAGCCAGCAGACGGCCAACCATCCGGCTGAATAAGCCATGGTAAAGGGCGCTTTGCCGTACGCTAGCATATGGCAAAGACCTTTGAATCTTTGCCTTCTATCAGCGGATGGCAAAGGGTCTGGACGGCATACGTGCCACCTTAGCTCCGTTAAGGGCTTAACGGCGTGCTTTGCCATCCGCTGGCAGACGACAAATACCTTAGTTCTTTGCCGTCTGCCAGTGGACGGCAAAGAACCCACCTAGGCCAACTCCAGGTTGCACAGGTAGCTGTCACGTGGCATCTTTGTCGTCTGCTAGCTGACGACAAAGGTCTTTGCCGTCTGCCAGCAGATGACAAAGTGGCTATATAGCCCCTATTTTTTGTTTTATCTTAAAATCATTCAATTTGACAGAATATAACATATATATCCAACACATCAACAATACAAGTTACCAACAAGCATACCAACAATAAGTTTCAACAAGCATACCAACAATAAGTTCCAACAAGCATACCAAATAAGTTCCAACAACATATCCAACATATACAAGTTTTGAACAACATATCCAACATACATATCCAAAACAAGTTTCCAACAAGTTTCCATAAACACAAAGGAAGCAGAAGTAGAAGAGTACACTCAATCAATTCAAGCTTCCTCATCTATAGCAAATCTGCAAAGTAGGAAAGATGGAAGTTAGAAGAAGAAGAAGACTAGCTAGAAGAAAAAGAAGAAAAATAAGAAGGAACAGAAGAAGATGAAGAAGAATTTATCTTCTCTTTCTTTTTCTCCTCTCCTCTCCTGTTCTCCAAGGTAGTAATGCCATTTTCTAGCTAACTAAGCATATCAAGTCATTTTGGAGGAAAAAATGCTAAGTATAGGTCATTTTATAGCTATCCTAGGTAGAATATATCATTTTGGAGGTAAGTAAGGTTATTATGTCATTTTTGAGGAAAATAAGCTAAGTATATGTCATTTTGGAGCTAAACCAAGGTTATTATGCCATTTTCTTTTACCTAAGTGAGCTAATTATGTCATAAATGAACTAGCTAAGCTAATTATAGATCATTATTGAGCTATCCTAAGTAGTTATGCCATTTTGTACCTAAGTGAGCTAATTGTGTCATAAATGAACTAGCTAAGCTAGCTATAGATCATTATTGAGCTATACTAGGTAGTAATGCTATTTTCTAGCTAACTAAGCATATCAAGTCATTTTGGAGGAAAAAATGGTAAGTATAGGTCATTTTATAGCTATCCTCGGTGGAATATACCATTTTCTAGATAACTAAGCATATCAAGTCATTTTTGAGGAAAATAAGCTAAGTATAGGTCATTTCTTAAGCTAAGTATGCATTTGTTAATGAAAACACTTGGGAAAACTTACCATCAACACGGAGATGAAGGACCGGTAGGGTTTGCGCCAGGCTGAGACGTAGAAGGACCGGTCGGGCTTGCGGCAGACACAGAAGGATCGGTCGATGCTTGTCGGGAGGCACGCTACACCAAAGATCATTTGCAATGTCTCCTTAGCATGATGCAACTCAAATGTGAATACTAGTAACTAATGACCATTTAAATGAAACTCACCGTGGGTGCTATAGCAATATGGGGCTTCGACCGAGGGGTCTGACCATTGTTCTCGCACACGGTCTACACATTTTGTTTTCATGAGTCATTCCTATTAGTTAGTGATGAAACAAACATTACGTGCATGATTTGGATAATATGCAGGAGAAACTTACCACGAGGAGCTCGTATAGGGCCCGGTGAGACGCGTCGTTCCGGTTCCTCTCCTCCTCCAACGGCCTAGCCATCCTCTCCTCCATGTCCCTCTCCCTTTGTGCCGCCTGCCTGTTTGCCTCCGCCGGAAGCTCCTGGGCCCTAGCCTCAATGGCAAGCTCGATTGGCCGTGGACGAGGCCCTATCTCAGGATCAGAGCTCGTCTGGCGCTTCTTGATCTCCGAAAGAGTTCTAGGACAATGTACCAGTCCATCTCCAATGGCTATCGAGCCATGGGGCCTCCCGCCACCAGATATCATCACGAGCTCTGGATCAAAAGGACTCTGGCTCGGGTTGAAGTCCTCCCCTTTCCCCGCCTTCCCCTCATCCCTATACCTCACGAGCTTGTTGTGGTAGGAGATGTTGCTGAAGCTTTGTGGATGATCGAGGTCATCCTCAGAGAATGCCTTGGCCTTCTTGTACGAGGCAGTATGGGCCATGGCATAGAGGTTGAACAGAGGTGGCACCTCCTTCTTGTTGTGTCGCGCCTAAAAGAGAGAAACAAAATATTAGTTAAGGGCTCAAGCTAGCATGAAGAATGAAATTGCATGAATCATGAAGCAAACCACATACCCAGTTATCCCCGAACTCAAACAGGTTGGAGCTCCCTTGATGGTGTGGCACACCTCTCATTTGGGCACGCTTATGCTTGGCCTTGTTGTGTTTGGCTAGCCATTGGGGAGAGCACTACTCATCCACCAATGCCTCCCAACAATCCATCCTATCCGCACACCATCTCGGGGGCACCTAAGTTAGACAAGACAAATTTCAGCGCTACGCCTACGAACCAAATCAAAGAAACTAAGTACAAGGCCTTAAGAATAGATAATTACCTTCGTTAACTTCTCCTTACTCAGATAATTTTTGCGGCACTTGTTCTTGGCCCTCTTACTGTTAGTCGAGGCATAGTAGTCTCGAATAGCCCACACCCGAGCCTCGTGCCGTAAGTTCTGAAGTAGGCGCTTGCACTCGGCTTCGAGAACAACAGTCGCTTTCGCGTCGTCTTCCTCAAGACACATGTAGAAGGTTTGCAATCAAACAAGACAACACTGATTCGTACAATCACTAGGTGTTGTTGATTTTTAATTCTGCAAAGGAGAAATTACCCAAAAGCGACGGATCACAATGTCAGCAACCATCTCGCACAAGACACCGTTGACCATCTCCTCCAGCGGGGCTGGGGCAGCCTTGTACAACTCCCAGGTCAGTGCTACCTGTGGAGACTCACCCTCACTGGGCAACTCGACCTTCCCCGGGAAGTGGTGCTGGAGAAGCACACCAAGGACCTGATTGGGCCCGCGGACACCACGCTCGTATTTCCAACCCCTGTAGTAGGACAAGGCCAACACATTAGATATTAATTTGAAGAAACATGAAGGCAAAAGGTTAAAAAGAGTAAATACACGTACTTCTCCGCATTAGGCGCAATCAACCACCTCTGCCCGCGGGTCGTCGGCACGGGCGGTAGCTTTGTACAACCACGCTGGTAGACCTTCTCACCCTTCTCAACCAGCTCGCCCTTGCTATAGGTTTCCTCAGACAAGTTGTCGTCACCACCATCAGCATGGCCACTAGCCTCCGGAGTCACGTGGGACAAAGACTCTGGGACCCGAGTCTCCTGGGACGAAGACTCTAGGACCGGAGTCTCCTGGGACGAAGGCTCGGTGACCCGAGGCTCGTCGACCCGAGGCTCGTGGACCAGAGTCCGAGACGGGTCAAAGTCAGATGGGTCCATTTAAGATGGAGCACTCCTATGGTCTAGAGAATCAGCTGGGGGTGGCAGCGAGGAAGGCGCAGCAGCCTTCCTACATCTAACACCTCTCTTCGGCTTCCCCCGACCTCTCCTGGTCGAAGAAGAAGCGCCCGCCGGTATCTGCATGCTTTGTACCAGCGCTCTCCGGAGTTGCTGTGGTGGAATAATAGCACCCCTCCAAGCACGCGCCGAGGAAGGAGGCTCAGAGCCCTCTCGACCCCCGCCCACCATCTGTCAACACCTGCAATGACAAAGAGTGAACAAAATTAGTTCAACATAAAAAATTGAATACCTAATAGCATGAACTAATTAATAATATATATGTACATAATAATTGAATACCTCACATTATAATAATAATTAATAATATGTGTCGTGTCGTGGTCGGGTGTCGGGGGTGTCATGTCAGGGTAGGGGTGCTGTGTCGGGGTCTGGGGTGCCGTGTCGGGGTGTCGGGGTGTCGTGTCGGGGGTCGGGGTGTCGGGGGTGTCGTGTCGAGGTAGGGGTGCTGTGTCGGGGTCGGGGGTGCCTTGTCGGGGGGTCGGGGTCTCGTGTCGGGGGTCGGGGTGTCGGGGGTGTCATGTCGGGGTAGGGGTGCTGTGTCGGGGTTTCGGGTGCTGTGTTGGTGTCAGGGTGTTGTGTCGGGGGGTCGGGGGTGTCGTGTTGGGGTCGAGGCGTCGGGGGTGTCGTGTCGGGGTCGGGGTGTCGGGGGTGTCGTGTCAGGGTCGGGGTGTCGTGTCGGGGTCGGGGTGTCGGGGGTGTCGTGTCGTGGCCGGGGTGTCGAGGGTGTTGTGTCGGGGTAGGGGTGTAAGGGGTGTCGTGTCGGGGTAGGGGTGTTGTGTCGTGGTCGGGAGTGCCGTGTCGGGTTATCGGGGTGTCGTGTCGGGGTCGGGGTGTAGGGGGTGTCGTGTCGAGGTCGGGGTGTCGGGGGTGCCGTGTCGGGGTCGGGGTGTCGGGGGTGCCGTGTCGGGGTCGGGTTGTCAGGGATGCCGTGTCGAGGTCGGGGTGTCGGGGTGTCGTGTCGGGGTCGGGGTGTGGGGGTGTCGTGTCGATCGGGGTCCGGGGTGCCGTGTCGTGGTGTCGGGTCGGGGGTCGGGGTGTCGGTGGTGTCATGTCGGCGATCCTCGACCTGGTTACGTCGGCGCCGACGCACCCCTCCTCCTCCTCCTCCTCCTCTTCTTATTCTCCTTCTTCTTTTTCTTCTTTTCTCCTCCTCCTCCTCCTCCTTTTCTTCTTCTTTTTCTTCTTCTTTTTCTTCTTCTCCTTCCTCTTCTTCTTCTTCTTCATCTCCTTCTCCTCCTCTTCTTCTTCTCTCTTCTTCTAATTAACTACAACTAATTAACCTAACTACAACTAATTAACCTAACTACAACTAATTAAACTAACTACAACTAATTAACCTAACTACAACTAATTAACCTAACTATAACTAATTAACCTAACTAAAAAATGAAAAAATAGAGAGGGGGACGGGGCTCACTAGAGTGGGGGAGGTGGAGGCCGGCGTTGGTGGAGGTCGAGGAGGCCGACGCCGGCGGTGGGGCGTCGGGGGCGACGGGTGGCGCGACGGGTATGGTGGCGGCGGGGGCATGCGGCGGCAGGGCCACGGGGCGGCAGGGGTGCGCGGCGGCGGGGGCGCGTGACGGTGGGGTCGACGGAGCGGCGGTGGGCGCGGGCGACGGCGGGGGCGACGGGCGATGGCGGGAGGAGAGAGGGATCGAGAGAAAGAGAGAGAGAGGCGGGCCGGGGGGCGTTAGCCGTTAGCTAACCCCCCGTTTTTGCCGTCCGCTAGCGCACGGCAAAGTGGGGGCCGTTAGGTCAACTTGCGGGATGGGTCGTCAGTGGGCCCCCTCCCTCTTTGTCGTCTGCTAGCGGACGGCAAACCTCCTTTGCCGTCTGCTAGCAGACGACAAAGAAGTGGCTGATGGCAAAGCCACCCTTTGTCGTCTGCCACCTCTTTGTCGTCTGCTTTCTGCTAGCTGATGGCAAAGCCACTCTTTGTCGTCCGCTAGCAGACGGCAAAGCGGAGGCAAACGACAAATCTTCTGATTCCAGTAGTGTACGTGTCACCTCGAGTGCTCGCTTATGACGAGCTTGAGCAAGAGCAGTTGCGGCAAGATGACGCGACACTCCTTGACGAAGATCGTCTTCAGGCTGCTGTGCGAGCTGCGTGCTACCGGCAAGTTTTATGCCGCTATCATAGCCGCAAGGTTCATGCTCGAAGTATTGAGGAAGGCGACCTTGTTCTTCGGCGTGTTCAGTCCGCCAAGTATTCAAACAACTTGACGCCGAAGTGGGAAGGCCCTTATCGGGTAGTTCGAGTCACCAGCCCTGCCGCAATCTGCTTGAAGAACTTGGATGGCATCCCAGTGAGCAACTCCTGGAATATCGAACATCTTCGTATGTTCTACCCATACGGCGCGGTTGCCGGGTCTCCCGGCAACCACCTTTTGTACAAAGTATTGCCGCCGAAGCATGTAATCCTTTGTACAAAGCCAGGCGCAGACCCTGTGCATAGTTGAATAAAGCTAAGTGTCCTGCATATCTTATAGACTCTGATGTTTAGTTATGTACATGTTTGTTTGAGATATTGTATTGCGCTTACTCCCGGAAAGAGCTAACGGACCGCCAAGGTTCCATATCCCTATTTTCTCTTCTTTCTTTTTCTCAAAGGACAGAAGGTTACCTCACGTGCAGCTTTGCCGGGGGGGATTGTGGTATGGATACCGACGGGCAATGTTCAAGGAAAACATCTTGCCGGAAGGAGTACGGCAACGAAAAGCTAAGTTGCAAAACTCTGAAACATATTTTTGTTTTGTTATTCTCCTTGAACGATTTCAACTTTTGTATGGAAAACCTGCACGCTAAGGAACCTTTCCATGATTGATGGCGCCCTTGCCCTGTTTCGAGTCTGCTGAATGGCTTAAGTGGCTGCGCTCACACCTTTGTTCCATTTCGAGTCCGCTCAACGGCTCAAGTCGCTGCGCTCGCGCCCTTACTTTGTTTCGAGCCCACTGAACAGCTTAAGTGGCCATGCCAAGAACACCAAGGTATCTTGCCGGTGGTGGCACCGCCAGCAGGCTGCTAAGGACCTGCTCCTCGAAGCACTCGTGGTAGGGCTACACATGTCGGCAAGGTTTTTCCGAAAAAGCGTAGGGAAAACACCATGCAAAGAGGAATCTAACGAGGAGAATAATATGCAGTCACTCAATTAGGGTGAAATTTACATGAGATATCGCCTCTTCCTAAATACATCTTTATTTGACTTTCTCCCCCAGGGAAGATTTCGAGAAGAAAAAGATAGGAGGAAGAGGCAGATTACAAGAAGAAAAAGATAGGAAGAGGCCCCCAACAAAAGCCCAGCCTGACCCCTCTGGACCAGCACTGCATGGAGGGGCAGGGCTTCCAGAAGGGAAGGCGAGAGCCTGGCCCCTCCTCGACCAGCATTGCGCAGAGGAGAAGACCAGTGCTGCGCGGACGAGAGGGGGAACCCCAGAAGCCGAACTCCACGGGCCTCCCGGAAGATCCAAATGAAAGATGAGGCAGCGCCCAGGACAAGGACCCCCGACAAGATTGTCTTGCCGGGAGGAGGGGAGGCACAAGGCTGACGGTTATGGTGCGGCCGACGGTTAGTCCGAGCCCAGGTAGTCATATTCTGACTTGAAGACCTGAAGACTAGACTCATCGTCGTCGCCTTCACCACTGTCCTCCTCGTCGTTGTTGCTCGAGGAGGAACCTTCGGCTCTGCTTGAGCTCTCTTCGCAGCAACTAAGACGGATGCCTGAGCGCCCATAAATCTTGACAGAGAACAGATTGGCCTCCGTCATTTTGAAATGAAGGACGTGCCCATCCTAGAGGTTGTGGGCACGGGTGAAGGTTTTCCAACCGCGCCTGACGAACATGACGCGGTTCTACGCATACTCGACGTCCATCTATGTGGCGCCATTGCAGTAGCCATGCGCCCGCAGCCACAAAACAGGTGGCTCGTCGGCTTCCATCGCCCTGGCAAAAGGGCGAGGGAGGCGCAAATGGCTCCAAAAGGGACCGCGCAGTTTGAGGATGAACTCCAACGCCATCCCCTCGGTGTGGGTCTCTTTGAGGAAGGGGTCTGGCATCGGAGGGAGGGCTGGAGCAGCACTCCGCCTCCCCCGGTCTCGGCCTCCACGGCGACCACGACCCCTAAGCACCTCTCCCGCCGCGAGCACCCGGGTCACCCTCCACCTCTACGGTGGAAGTGGTGGCACGGAGGACGGTGGCCGCCCTCACCCCCTAGTCATGGACAAGGGCAGGCGTCACTCAAGGCTTGGAAGAAATGGAAGGGCGAGCTCTGGCGATTTGCACTTGATAAGGGAGGAAGGATGGATGAGCATCGCCCGTGTTGCCCCTCAATTTATAGGGGGAAGCGCGGGGGCTGGCTCTCCCCCGCTCCAAGAGTCGCCGCCAACCTCCTCCAATGGCGTCGCCCACGACCATGGGGCGAACAGCAACCGCCGCATTGCTCCAATCCACGACGTTGAAGTTTCTGCCATGGCCATGACTTTCGGTCACGGGCGCCTGTTGCTGACTCCTTGCTATGCATGCCGCGCGCGTGATGGAAACAGCCTGACGCAGCAATTGAAATAACTACTACTGCTCCACGCATGTATCCCCACGATGTGCACCTTGCGCACTAGTGGGGAGGTGTAGTAGATGGAATGGTTACATTAGTTAATCCCTGCCACGCGTGCCCATGCAGTGTTTGGGCCTAGCCCAACAACGCCTCGCACCGTGTATGGCCCAGGCCTAGGGGCTCCTGTCGGTGTACTAAAGTATGGGCTTTTTAGTACCCCGTACTTGTGCATGGATAGTTGTAGCCATACGAGCGGCAAGGCCTGCCAGGGGGCAACTAAGAACAAATACAACAACATCGATAAGACGTTCAAGTCAACAGACCGAAGACCAAAGGCTGGGACCCCGGCAAGATCTTGCCGGGATGGCCTGCGGAGCCTCAGCAAGAAGTGCACCTGGAAAGGCCCCGCCATCCTGCCAGCGCAGATGCGAAGCCCCGGCAAGCCCCCGCCAGCGTAGAGGCCAGGTGTCGCCTCGCCTGGGCACGTGTCGAGGCACCGGCGATGGAGAGGCTAAGCGGTGCTAATGGGACGGGCTCCTATCCCGTCCCGCAGAAGGTCAGGGATGCCTGATGGAGCATTAAATGTGCTTGTCTTACATTGTCAGTGTTAGGCATGATAACACTGTAGCAATGGACACCCCGTGTACGTACTGTGCGCCATTGTTGGTGACCCCTTAGTCATATAAAAGGAGGCTGAGGGCATTATGGTAGAGGACTTTTCGACTTTTGGACTTTGGGCCACCGGATCTTCTCTGGCCGTTCTGCATGAGTCGCAGCTGTGTACTGTAGCTCTCCCAGAACCTGAGCTAGAACTCATCCAATACAACAAGAAGGAATAGGGTTTTACGCATCTTTGCGGCCCGAACCTGGGTAAATTCCCACGCGCTAGCCATCTGATCTGCTCTTTGTGCGAGCCTTCTTCCCCGCCGAACCGTAAAGGGATCCCTCCGATCCCATAGGTGTCGGTTTCCCTCGACACAAAGGTTGTTTGGAGTCCCGGATGAGACCCCGTATGTCATGAGGAGCTTCGGATTGGTACGGAGGTAAAGATTGAGATATAGGAAGTCCCATTTTGGGCACCAGAAAAGTTTTGGGCTCATCGGTAGTGTATTGGGGAGTGCCGGGAGAGTACCGGGGGACCATCGGAAGGGGCCTTTCACCCTAAGGGCCTCATGGTTTGTGAGAGGAGGCATACCATCCCCTAGTGGGCTGGCCTAAGCCTCCCCTAAGGGCCCATGCGGATGGAGTAGAGGGGAAAAGGCAAAATCCCAAAGGGGGAAGAATTTCCAAGTGGGGGAGGAGTCCTACTAGCAGTAGGATTGGAGTCCAACTCCCTCTCCTCCCCACTTCGGCCATACCAAGGGCCAGCCCTAGGGCGCAAGCCTCCCTCCCCCTCCTCCTATATATACTGGAGGTATTGAGGGCAGCCAACACACGAAAAAGCCACGTGCTGCCATCTTCCCTCTAGATCGTAGTTTCTCCTCTAGATCGTTCCGACACTGCTTGGTGAAGTCCTGCCGGAATAGTTCCACCACCATCGTCGCCATGCCATTGCGCTGCCGGAGAACTCATCTACCTCTCCACTCCCTCTTGCTGGATCAAGAAGGCGAAGATTGTCATCGAGCTGTATGTGTGCTGAATGCGGAGGTGCCGTCTGTTTGGCGCTAGATCGGGACGGATCATGATTGGACCGCGGGACGCTCGGTGATTTGGATCGCAAAGACGTTCGACTACAACAACCACGTTTCTTAACGCTTCCCGCTTAGCGATCTACAACGGTATGTAGATCCACTCTCCCCCTCGTAGATGCTCATCACCATGGATAGATCTTGCATGTGCGTAAGAATTTTTTTGTTTCCCTGCAGCGTTCCCCAACATATAGTTCATCTGTTTGTGGGCATTATTCAAAATGAAAGATAATCAACAATATGTGTAGAATCTAAAGTTAGAAAATCATATCCAAATGTTATGAGTAGTTGCAGACAATCAGTGGCAAAATTGAAGCCTAACAATCACAATACTCTTAAGAAACCATCCTTTGTAGTTTCAATGTACCATCCAACTGGATCTCTAATACAAAAAACAACAACCTCAAGAAGTACTCCCATCTCAGGAGATGGGTTTCTTTTTTCAGAAAGGGGAAATAAGAGTTTCCTATTACCACATGTACTGAAGGAGGATGAACCCAAGGTCCGTGGACGAGGTATGTCTCAGCGGCGGCATGGCCGACGTCCTCCCGGATCGACCATGGGGCCAGTCCTGACGCTGGCAAAAATCTGAGAAACAGCCTTGGTGACCCAGCTTGTCAGCGTGGTCAGAGTGAGAGCTGGCGATGGGCGACTGCCGCCAGGATTCGTAGGATATCAAATGTCAGGCACGATGTCATCCATTCATGCACAAGTTCTTGCTCCCAAGTGTGGCATCATCAGGGTTGGGCGTCTTGCCGCCTAAACACCTCATGTTTGGGTTATGCGTGGGCCAAATTGAGTAGTATACGTAGCACATATAAATGGGGCCCCTGGTTTCGGGGGCCCGAGGCGGCCGCCCCCTGCCCCCCTCAAGCCGGGCCTGCTTGCAAATTCTGAAACTTGGGTTGGTAGCCCCAAATACTTCTCCTCAAAACCACTACTTGGAATATTGAGAGTCTATCACCTCATGTTGATCAACCATTGGGAAACTTTCACCAAACAAAATAAAACATTTAATTTAATTTAGAGATTGTCCAGAATCATATAGATCAAGAAAATACTTCACCCGTTCCGCCTGCTCACGAGATGCCTTAAAAACAAAAGTGTGTCATCTGCAAATAAAAGGTGTGATATACCTGGCCCCTTATGCAAATTTTGACTGGCATAATATTTTGTGCATCCGCCCCTATTCCCCAGGATTGTAAATAAACCATTAGCAATGAACAAAATTAAGACCGCGACGGTGCAAATGAATCCAGGGGCCCCCATTTAATTTAACAGAGTGCCACACCGTTGTGACGCATGTCATAATCCAGTCAACCCATCGATGTGCAAACCCAACTTTTGCATCATTTGCTTCAAGAAGTTAGAGTCTACCCTATCATACGCCTTTAACGGGTCTCATTTATAGGCACGATAACTCTTTGATGGATCTTTTTATTTAATGTAATTTATACATTCAAAAGCAACCATGGCATTATCCGTAATCATTCTCCTAGAAATAAATGCACTATGCTCGGGGGAGATGATATCATCTAACAGAGGACATAATCTATTCACAAGGCACTTAGAGACCACCTTGTAAATAACATTGTATAGAGACTAATAGGACAAAAATCAGAGACCTTCTTTGGATTTGTTATTTTGGGGATAAGTACAATAGAGGTCTCATTATCTCCTCCAGGCATCACATTTGTCCTGAAAAATTCTTTTACTGCCATGATAATTTCATCTTCCAAAGTGTCCCAATTCCGTTGAAACAATCGTGCAGGAAAACCATCAGCCCAGGAGCCTTCAAAGCGCCAATTTGGAATAGAGCATCTGAAATCAATATGGATCAGAGGGAGTACATAATTTTCAAGACGACGAAACCTTCAAAAGTCGCCCTTTAGACATGAACCGTTGGGATGTTTTCTTGTCGTGATATAATTTTAAACCTCTCACAATCTAAGAAAATTATTATCTTGGCATCAGCTAAAGAAATGCTGAAGAAGCATACCATCGAATTTGTATTTATAAGACGCTTACAATGGTATAATTTGTTTGACATATACGGATATACCTCATGTCTTATTGATCTCTTGTTGATGGCTCAAGTATAATTTCACTTCTATATATATGTATGATGTACCCAAACGGAAGACGTGTGCATTTTGTGGATGGTGACGACTGATGAGGAACCGGAGCTAGCTACTGTAGGCAAACGAACGAACTAATTTGCGAGTGGAATACGTTGCGTAGCGTGCAGCAGGAGCTTGGACTTCCTCTGCACGGTTATGCCGCACGCCTCGGACATGTCCAGCTCCTCCGGCCTCCCGCCGCCGGGGACTTCCCAGTCGAAATGGTAGAGGAGGCCCGCGAGCACGAGCTCCATGTTGGCCAGGCCGAGCGCCATGCCGGGGCACATCCTCCTGCCGGCGCCGAAGGGGATGAACTCGAAGTCGCCGCCCTTGAAATCCATGGCGGCGCTCTCGGCCTCGAACCTCTCCGGCTTGAACCGCTCGGCGTCGTCCCAGTAGGCCCCGTCCCTGCCCAAGGCCCAGGCGTTCACCAGCACCTTGGTCCCCTCGGGGACCTCGTAGCCCATCACCTCGCACCGCTCCCGGCACTGCCGGGGCAGCAGGAACGGCACCGGCGCGTGCAGGCGCAGCGTCTCCCTGATCACGAGGCGGAGGTAGCTCAGCCTTTCCATGTCGCCCTCCGTCGGCGTGCGCTGGCCCTTGCATGCCTCCCGGACCTCGGCCTGCGCCCTGCGGAGGAGGCGCGGGTTTCTCACCAGCTCCGACATGGCCCATTCGAGCGTCGTGGACGACGTCTCGCTGCCGGCCGCGAAGATCTCCAGGATGACGGTGGTGATGATCTCGGTGGTGAGGGCGCCGTCGTCCCTCTGCACCCTCAGGAGCACGCCGAGCAGGTCCTCCTCGCCGTCGCTACCGTCGGCGCCTCCGATGCGGTCGCGGATGATGTCATTCAGGATGTCGCGCACGTGGCGGTTGCACCGCTCGGTCTCCCGGAGCCCGCGGCTGAGCCAGCGCGCCAGCGCCGACGACGGGAACAGGTCGGCCAGGTTGAAGCCGGCGGTCAGCTTCACCGACTCGTCGATCTCGCGCAGGAACTCGTCCCGCCGCGGGCAGCGGCTGCCCACGGCCGAGCGCACCACGACGTCGTTTATCATGCGCGACATCCCCTCGCCGATCTCGACGATGGCGCTGGAGTCGCCCGAGCGAGCGCATCCGTCGGAGACGGAGCGGAGCAGGCGTGCGGCCTCGTCCTCGCGGATGTGGCGGAAGGACTGGACGCGGCGCGCGCTGAGGAGCTCGAGGACGCACACCCGGCGGAGCTGGCGCCACAGGTCGCCGCATGCGGAGAAGAGGATGTCGTGCCCGCCGCGGCTGAAGACGGCCAGCGTGGGCGTCAGGTGGCGGCTGGCGAAGGCGGCGTCGTGCGTCTTGAGGACCTCCCTGGCGGCCTCGGCGGAGGACACCACCAGCGTGGGCACCGCGCCGAAGCGGAGCATCATGACAGGGCCGTACCTGCCGGCGAGCTCCCTCAGCGCGCGGTGCGGTAGGTCGCCGTCGCGCGACATCAGGACGTGGTGTAAACTGCCGACGAGCGGCAGCTGCGGTGGACCCGGCGGCAGCCGCTTCTTCCCTGGCGCCGGCGGGGTAGGGTGGATCTTGACGAGGAGGTTGACCAGTACGATGACCAGGGTGACCAGCAAACCGAGCAACGGCAGTGCCACAAGCTCCATTGTTCGCCGGTGGCCGGTGAGGTACGTATCACCGTATCGTAATGCATGATGAAACATGTGTGCTTCGGGGCAAATTTATAGCAACCTCTGGCTGGATGGAAGGAGGAGGGATAACCGTCGTTTCTCGTTTTGTCGTCGCCGTCTCCAACTCTATCTGCACGACAGCTCCATTTTAGTCAGCTTCAGTCAGCCGTCGTTTGGTCGTCGCCATCTCTCTACCTGGTACTCCTTTTTAGTTTCTCATACTCTTGTAGGTACCTCAAAGAGGTAAATGCACTACTGATGCTTGAACCTGCCACGAATGATCATTTTGGAGCTTGCGGCTGTACAATACAGAAAATGCTGCGCACGTGGCATATCGTGCAGCTTGCTTGCAACGGCGGGACAGGCTGGCTGACCGCCGGGTCCCACCTTTTTGAGTAATTAAGGGTGCTTTTATGAACTCAATAGTGAAGCATCAAGCGGGTATAAACATAATGAGCGACATCCGATCTCTGTATATATAGTTAAAATGCACATAGTCAACACAGACACACACACAAAAATCACACTGGTAGAAAGCAAAGTCCTACAATATCAAAGATATGCCTTGGAAGAGGAAGCAAAAAAAAAGATCAAATAACGATAGACGATTTACAACAGCGACCATCGACACCGACCATATCTTGACAACAGAAGGACAATGAGAAAGCTTCTTCAAAAGCAATGCCTTCAAGAAGAAAACGACACACAAGTGCCGTTATCGCTGGATCGAACCCTCGAAGGCCAAATCTTGGGTTTTCACCTTAAAGTTCATGTCTGAGCAAAACTCCAAGCAATGCCATTGACATGGCAACGGCGTAAAAAGACTATCATTGCCAGGTATAACCAAATAAGGACCGATCTATGGTTTAACCCCGGAGCTCGAGACCGAATGCTCGAGGAGAACCATCATGTCAAAGTCATTATATGTTGTTTCTTTCACTTGCGTCGATCCCAACAGCAACAACACTAGAACACGACAAAATCAAATGATGGAGGATTTTCAGTAGCACTTCCAAAATCTCAAATTGGAGACGCTTTGGTGACGGATTCCACCTGTTAGTGAACAATACAAATTAGTAAAGCTCATATTTTAGCAAAGGCCGCATCAACTATTGACGTCGGTCGTCATGTGTGGCTAGGGAGAGTCCAAATGGGATCAAAAGGACCGCACTAAGAAAAGCACAAGAGCTCCACGCGTCTTGTGCAAACAACTACTCGTGTGGCAGCATGCCATGCGTGCATAATTTTTATTTTTAAACATATCACATACTTCCTCCGTTTTAAATTTTTTGTCTTAGATTTATCTAGATATAAATATATCTAGTCATGTTTTAGTATTAACTTAAGACAAGAATTTTGAGATGAAAGGAGTATCTCTATTCCTAAAGGGGAGTTGGTAGCTTCTTGCCTCGGTTTATTTCCGTTTGGTTTATTTTCGTTTGTTTTTTATCCCGTCTCCCACCGTTTCCTCTTATTGGTTTATTTTCTCTCTCAATAAAAAAACAAATTCACCATTAAAGTGAAAGATTTTTTTGTGTTTTGTTTGGCAGGTGATGATTCGATTTAATTACATTAATTATAGATAGTTAAGAATTTCAAAAGCATGGTACCATATACGTGAGATTACCTTCCGAAATCAAATCCACCATTAAAGTGGAAGATTTTTTGTGTGCTTGCTTTGACAGGTGATGATTTGATTTAATCACATTAATAATAGGTAATTAATAATTCCAAAATCATAATGCTCTTTCTTGGTAACTTCTTGTCTTGTTTTTTTGTCATCCCACCGACCTTCCACCTGGGTTTTTTCATGGTAGAAAACAAGGTCCGTCGCACGTAATGCCTCGCGCTCCTAGCAAAAAATCGGCCAAATGGCTCCCACGTACAGATCGATGAAACACCCGGACGAAAATAGATCGAACGAGGCTCCCATGTCCGTCCTGAATAAAAATCGGACGAAAAAACCCGATCTCGGAACCCCCACCAGATGCTCCAGCCAATCGATCTCACTTTCCATTGCTGCGTACGCCAATCTGGGGTCGCCTCCATCGCCGCCGTGCCCTCTCGTGTGACGCCCTGCGCCAGCCGCCGCCCTCCCCCGCAACAGCGCCGCCCCGCGTCGGCCGCCGCCGCCCCCACCCGCAATAGCGACGCCCCACGCCGGCCGCCGCCGCCGCCGACAACAGCGACGTACAACCGCCTCGTGCCAGCCGCCCCCAGATCGAGTCGAGCAAGTCAGCGGGCGGCGGCCAGATCTGCCACATCCACATCACGTCGAGATGGGCTACACTGGGAGAGGTAGATCGAGGGGGTGGGCACCGGTGCAGGTTTGCCAAGGCCTGGCGTGGCAGCCAGCGGTGTGATTCGGCGGTGGAGAAGGCCTTGTCCATGGCTGGGGCATTCGCTTGATGCATCCGCTTGATCTCTCGTCTGCACTACCACTGTCGCCGCTCGATTCCATGTCTCCACCGGCCGCCGCCGTTTGAACCCACGGGGGCGAGGCTAGGAGACGATTCTTATGGTCGTATGTGCCATCATCCTCCAGATAGCGTCATAGACGCTACTGGATGCAGCAGCGAGACCTTACCCTGCTTTGGCCAATGGTCAGTGATGAGCTCCTCTCTCTCTCACACACACACACAATTTTTTTTGTTTATGTTCATATTTTTTTCTCAGATCGAAGTCAATGGGACGTGATGCACCATAAGAATAAGATGTTTGCCTGTTTTCAAATAATGAGTTGTTTCAGAATTGTTAGAATAAGCTGTCCATGGAACTCCTCTGATGCTTCAAAAGAATGTTGAAGCTCTCTTCACAAAATTCAGATTTTCACACATAAGAGTAGTCTGCACATTTGCTTTCCATGGACAGACCATTGTCATCACTGAGATGGTCTTTCTTCTCAATTCACTTCACATGATATCTTTCTCTGTTTTGTTGTATAATGTGTGTTCATGTCATGTCAGCCAAAAAGCTCCTTCTCCTTACCTACTATCCCCTTTTTACACACACTCACAATTTTTTTGGCTAACTTTCTTGAAATTTATTCAAACATATTATTGAGTTGCGTGTGATCATCAACATATAAATGCTGACGGTAGCACATTCTTTATTGTATTTAACAAAAATTTCTACATGTTTTCGACAGAATCCAGGCTCAAGAGATTTTGGAAAGTCAGTATTTAAATCCGTGAGAAAGTTGATAACCCAATTCAGGAAATCGGCAATTCGCATGAGTGGTTCTTCAGTTGATTGGTTTCCCTAGGAAAAATACTAAATTGTAACTGGTAAGTAAGACAAAGCGTCTCTGTAATGTTTAGGTGTTGCATTTTTTTTTACCGATGACAAATTCATGCAATAGCTCATGTCTTCAGGAATATGTTTCTCTAGTATGGCACAATGGAATAAACAATACCCAAAATAAGAACGCTCACCTTCGATAACAGGGTTCATGAAGGAGTGTTTTATATGATTGGTTCTTTTGAAAGTTCTACAAGGCATTAGCTCATCTATCCAGTATAGTTTTCGCTCGAAGAACAGCCATGGATCCATTCGTTCCTCAATCGTAGAACTTTTCTAAGTTTGGGTACACCGCTTGGAAAAATAGATTGGTTTAAAAACATTGATTTCCGGTCAGGTTACTATAAATATTTGTTTCCATTGCAGTCTTATTTACAACGCACAGATTGTCGATTTAGGTGATAATTTGCAAGGTTCAAGGATTATGACATTTGCATCTTCCTATTGCCCAAGTGGCAATCTGTCATTAACCATTTCTTTCTCATACTGTGATTTCTAAGAAGTGGGCAGATGATACTACTTTGTAATGTGCCAGACAACTGTTTTTACATAAATAGTGCTATGATGCCAGGACAAGATAATCGTCCTCTCTGAGAGTAATTAAATCAGAGCTCTAATTTTATATGAGTTCTCTCTGATCATGGTAACATTTATTTTAGTAATTTTTAATACTAGAGTTACTGGTAGGTGAAAGATAGTAACGAATAAACAAATTGGATAATCAAAAGTGATAAAACGTTGGGAATATCTTGGCCATCAGAGGACATTGCATTATTATTCAAATCTATTAATAGTTACTTGTTCCGAATTTTGCACGCATGTGGTGTGCTGTATTTATCTTGGTCTTGTTTTGTTTGCAGAGACACGTGTCAATGTATCAAAATCTGTCCTGCAAAATAAAGGAGCGCTGAGGGATGATGATGGTTTTCATGTTGGCTTGGGTGCTACTGGTTCGGTAGTGACCTCTAATATGTCACGTAAGATCTTGGGGTATTATATTCGCTGATTGTCCATTAGATTCCTCTATTCATTGCGGGATTTTGTTTTTCTGTTGTGTTGGGTGAGTTGTGATGCATGTCGCCTGTAGGGATACGTTGTGGCTGCGAGCCATGCGTGTGCATGTGACAAGCATGCTAGGTAATATTTGTGTCCATCAATGCAAGAGGAAAGTAATTTGATAGTTTGAAATAAAAATGATTCCCCAAAGATTTGGTCATGGTGCAGTATTCCTAGGCTAACTTATTATTTCTTGTAAAAAGTATAAAGATATGTCTAGAGAATAAATGTAAATGTATATCTGGTACATGTAGTTTTAATACATGTGCATTTCACTTTTAGGTATATGTAGGTTTCTAGCATGGTTTTATTCGAGGTCTTTGCCAAGTGGTGCGTGGCTGAATTAGATGGCAGTTCTTCCATCGGTTGTTGCTGGTCATATAGAGTTTACCTTTGGTTTTTTATATGGTGTACTTGGGTCCAATTCTCTTGACAAAATTTGATGTAGTTTTCTATAATAATAAGCCTGATTGGTATCATTTGGCGACCTATGAAACTGTATAGTCACATGCTATTTCGTAGAAGGAAACAATATTCTACCAAAAGTAGAGCCATGATAACTGCATTCAATCAAGACTATGTTACAATAATTTCCAGCCAATAATAAGATCACAGTTTTCGTTAGTGCTTGTACAGAGAAAAGGGATAGTCCCAAGATTCAAATTTGTTCACTAGAGTGGCTTTTTATTAGTGTTTGCTTTGTTTCAAGTGCCAATCGAGGAACCGCGTCAAGCAGTGGCGGACCTAGAATTGCATGCACGAGGGTGCCATGGTTCCAAGTATGCACTAAAGATCAGCATAAGCTCAACAAATAGTCATATAATACCAACAATTTGATGGAGATTTAGTGTTAAGTATATAGTAAAAATTATTTCACAATTTTGGAGGGGGTTCCATGGCACCCACGGCACCCCCACTAGATCCGCCCCTGGCGTCAAGTACAAGCTTTATGCTACCATGCTTTGATGCTTCACTTTTTCATCATGAGTGTAAATTCCACATCACTTATTAATATTTGCTATACGTTGAAGATGCAAAAAATGTAATAGATGGTCGACAATATAGTTGTCGAGGGACCATGAACAAAGGGTATCTCTTCATGAAATGTATTTAATATTATCTTTGAGTTAGCTTGCATCCTACAGTTAAGTGCTCCAAAATTAGGCAAGCAACCCAAACTTAACTTGAAACAAAGTGAATTTATGTTGAGTAACCTAGCAGACAAGAACGTTAAGTGTATTGCATTATCTCTCTATGTATGTTGCTTGCCAAGTTTCTTTGGCATGAGGCAGATATGCTATATTGCTATTTGAGATGTGATTCTCCTGTCCTTAGAAGCATGTTCTTTGTCCTGATTTTCTGTATGCTCTCTAATCTTCAGAGAGTACAAAGTGCGTGTACTGAAGTTTTCTTCTTTTGAATTTGTAGGTAAGTGAAATGATAAGAGGTTCAATTAGTGTTGTTCGATTTATTCGTCAAGCTATCAGTTTAGACCCAAGTGCGTGGACCATAGTATTAATCAGTATCATCTTGAACCCAAATCTCAAGGTTTCATTCTTTACGGATTCGAGCCTTTGAAGTTGGAACCACCATCATTACAAGGATCCATAAACATGCTGGATTTGTATGTCGATATTTTAATTAATTAGGCAAAAAATAGAGATATTTATTCTGATGCTTTTACATATTCGGGTGAATATATAGCATCCTATTTTTACTTCAAATAATTAACAAAAATAATAAATTGGTTTTGTTGTTTATTAAATTCTCCTCTTGGAATGAGCTACAAGTACTAGCATGTTATTCTTCTCATCTCAAATAAATATATCTATAACAACTCATTCTTATTATGTGGACTTTTGTTAGGGTGATTAGACTGATGTTCTGGATGACTGCTTTTAAATAGATTTAAGGAATGGGAAGATGAGCCTATGACGAATTCAAGTATGTATGCCTTTAAACATAATCATGATCTTGTCAGGGATATAGTTGGGAATGCAGCTACGCTAACCATGAGTAGAGGCACCTGAAGAAAGCAGAAACAATGGTCCATCGACATTGTGACCTGTGAAATATTTATGAGCTAAGTTTCCGCCACCCAGGATGTATCTCCACTTTTAGTTGTCGATCACGCTATGAAACTTAGAAAGACCTGAGGCTTTTCACAAGTCAGGTGTTTTTCACTAAAAAGTTTGATTCTAAAAAAAATGTCCACAATATACCCGTTGTTTGCTAGCTAAAGGATCATTTATATGGATTTGAAGAGGAGAGTTGGATTGTGCCTTGCTAGAGCTAGATAAACCGATAAAGATTATTGGAAAGGCTCTTTGCAAGTATAAAGTGAATATGTAACTGTTTACTTCTTTATATACGATTAAAGCCAATAACTTTTTCTCCCTATGTATCCAATCTGTTCCTATTCTAATATACTACCTTTGTTTCTAAATATAAGTCGTTTTGGAGATTTCAGTACGGACTACATATGGATGTATAGATTGACTCATTTTGCTCCTAGCGCGTAGTCCACATTGAAATCTCTAAAACAGACTTATATTTAGGAATGGAGGGAGTATATGCAAGAGTGTGGAAGAGAAAAATTGCTTTCTATTGTGGTTCTTTGATGATAAGGTTCAGTAGAGAAGGTCGCCCACCTTCAAGATGATGCCAACAAAGCCAATTTGGTTTATTTGCCAATAACATTTTATTGTGTTTGATAGTATGATTTATGTTAGTTGATTGTAAAAAAAGAGATGTGTGTTAGCTGAGACGACATTGTTCTTGTTATTTTAACAACATGAATTACATATTATTTTTTTGTAAAATCCCATGGCAACGCACGGGAGTTCTACTATATGTCACGCCCTCCTCCCCGCCTCTCCACGCGCCCCCGCAATGTCGACCCGTGCGCCATCGCCTCTCCCAGCGCTCAGATCCGGGGCTCCCTGCAATGCCCGAGGCACCGACAGTGATCCATAGGGAGGAGGAGATGGTGGTGTACAAATAATTACATGGAGGTGGAGGAGGGGACGGGCGCAACATCAACTACATGCCGTGAAGGCATGAAGGACTACCACCGGTGTGAGCACCATCCCATCAGCACCGATGACTCATCCAAGCAGGCCACCTACATTGTCGTCACCAATCTCTCCCCCCTAGTTATGGTTTCTAATCAAGCCGCCATCATAGATGCACATCTACATGCGGATGGCTCGTGTTCAACAAGGACTAGAGACCGCGGAGGCGACATGCACTTGATCTACGACAACATTAAGGAGCAAGCAGCGGTGATGCCCGACCACTTGCTCGTCACACTCCACAAAGAGAGCCTGTTCGCAGATGCAATCACTCGGGTGGAGCCTGTAGTGAGGCGGGTGGGCTGTGTTCAGGAGTGGCCTTGGCATGGTGCTGCAGAGATGTTCAGTAGCGGCCACTTGCTGCCTGCAACATGCCGTTGGATGCTGTCGACGGGCGACATTGACAGAGTCCTCTGACGCTGATGAGGTCGAGGTGTGCAGCGGTGGCAGGTACTCCGTTGACTGCTCACCTCACCACCGCAACGACGCCCCTATCGCATTGATGTGCCCCTGTACCACAGCAGCAGAACTACTACTCCATGCTGGCTACTCGGATCTGAGCTCATCGAGGGACACGGCACCGGCGAGGAAGCCGAAGCAGGTTTGAGGGTCGTTTCCATTTATGATATGTACCCTTTAATTTTATCGATGTAAAACCCTTCACAGATTATCCTTACTTTTTTGAAGATCATGAGGTTTTGTAGTGGACAAACTGACATGTTTGAACAATGGGATGGACCCTTTGACCTGTGGGTTCTGTTGTTAGACCATTACAAGGAGAAGGAGATTCCTTTTAACCTATAGGAGCTCTGCCAATGGCAACATGCTTTCCTTGACAATAGCATAGTACTGCACGTATGCAAGATCCAGCGAGCGAAATCGACGCAAGAGTGCATCCTGCAAGCAGCACCAAATCTGAAATTGTTGACTGTTTTTTTTCTTGTCCCGTCATCTTATAATGCTGGGATCCTAATGTATAACTGATCCAAACAAAAAGGTGCTCGTAGCAATTGCTTTGATCCGTGTTGGTTATTTGATTAATGAATCTAATGATATTGATTTGGTGTTATGAATGTCAATACTTTGTCCTATAAGTTTGGACATATTAGAGATACTTTGATTTTAGACAAAACTTATATGAATACTAAACATGATCGAAGAAAATAATAACACAATGATCAAAGAGCTAAAATAAAAGGTATCATAATAGATTCATTTGTTGCCCCGTGACAACGCACGCACGTTCTTCTAATGTCTTATAGTTGGTCACTATATGTGACTGACCATTGACAATCTAAGCTGGCTAACCGGAATTCCACAGGCACAAAAAGAATAGCAGAGCCGCTCGAGGCTGGTCAGTACATAGCAGCCCCTATGAACTTTTGATTAAAAAAAGATAGAAAAACCGTACGCACGTTTTACCCCTTCATGCAATCGCTGACCAACTTGTCGCCACGGCAGCCGTTCCCATCAGCTGCTTTTCTCTTGAGTTTCTCCTTGTTTGCCCTACGAGTCGGTCGTCGGAGGGCAGATGCAGCTTGTGATGGTTTTATGTGTCTCTCCATCTCTTTTGCTTGTTCTTGGTGCATTGAGAGAATGGATTAAGACCAAAGATCGATCACATCACAAATTGCAATCACACGCACACACAATAATTTTTCAGGATTCTCAGAGAGAGAGAGAGAACGTGTTTTTCCTGGCATCTCTAGCGCGAACAAACGTTGGCTCTGGGAGGAGCAAACAAAGGAATAATGTCGTTCGCTTTGGGAGGTTCTAGCCAACGAACCACACACTCTTATTGGGCAATAAGCCGCGGCGCCGTCTCTGGCACGTCCAGCGCGTGTATGGACACGAGCTAGGTGAGTCGGACGCGTCGGGTCCGTGGTGTAGGCATGCGTGAGTGTGTACATGTGTAGCAGGGGGTGTTGCGTGCGGGTGCGCGACATATGGGTGTGTGTAGGACCAGGCCATTGGCGAGTTGTGCGGGGCAATTGCGTGCGATCTGTTGGAGCTCGCCTGTGTGCCGTGCGCATCGGAGCGCGTCGTGGGCACGAGCGGAGCATACGGATCGCGGGCCGCAAGGGAGTGGGAGGCGTGGGTTCGTGCCCTGGCACCGACTCGGATATAAAGCCAGTGCGACCATAGTTGTAACGAGTATGGTGTTGAGTTCGTGCTCAAGAAATTGCCGTTCGTGCGGGCGTTCGTGCGCCGGAAACCACTGTGTTCATTGTGTTCTTCCTCATTTTTCTTCGTGTGTATGTGCCAGAGAGAGAGAGAGTGACGAGAGGGAGCTCCGGTGGACAGAGAGGGCGAGGCCACGGTTCCAACAACGACACCCTTTTTCTCGCACGCCGCTAGAGGATTGCATGCTGTGAATGGAAGGAATTGTTATACTGGACCACTTTGTAAGAAGAGAATTGTAAAAAACTTGTCATCTGTTCTGAGTTTGCCATGCTGTGATATAGAAAACTGCCGAGGAGAGTTGGCCCACGTTTAGGATTTACCATGCTACATCGTTGAGCTTTGTTACGTGATTATGGATTGCTCTGTTTGATTTCCCATGCTATAGCACAGAGAATTGCCATGTCATAAAGAGAAATTGGTCCACAAGTTCTGTAATCGTCATGCGTGTAGGAAAAAGTTACCAGATTATAGCAAAATGATTTCTCATGGCACAACAAAGAAAGTAACCACACATGTTCAGAAATTTCCATGCTACAGGCTTATTTTTGTGCTAAAGAAGCTCTTAGTGTAGAGACGTCTGTAAACTTTACTGATGTAGCCCCTGGTTTTTGTCATGTGCTCTACACGCAGATATGCTACGAAAAAATGCCGGAGAGCGGAGTTTCGAAAAAAAAAATTCCATGCTACAGAAGACAAAAATGGCATGCTACACAGAGAAGTTTTCCACACTTTTTTTTTTTTGCTAATTGCAATGCTAAAGCAATATGCTCTGTACTTGGCAGATTCAGGCCCCGTTCGCTCCATGGGGATTGATAGAGCAAACGTTTCTGTTGTTCATTCAAGGAGGCTCAAAGAAGCACGCGTGTCAAAGTGCTGATATTTACCCATGAAATCCGACACACCACAGACCATTCATTAAAAAAAACCTTCCAAAGCACATCGCCCTATAACATTTTCTAAAGCTTATGCCTGTGAAGTCTAGAAGTATTCCCTCATCTTTTAAAGAAAGACAAAAAAACATATGGTCAATGGCACTCATCGTCCCCTTTTTGGCCACTCCTCCGCTCCTCTGAACTCGTGGCATTAAAAATTGCATACAACATTGTATATATTTATTATAGATAAATCGAAGACATATGTCAATCCATCAAGAATAAGCAACCACACAAATACAAACAACGACAATAATATTTGTTAATGATGTTATATATTTTCACCTAATCCTTGAGGACTGGCTAGGGATGATCCTAAGCCCTAAACGACAAAGCACGCCGAGTTCATTAGACAACGGTCCGATCACCCGTCAGAACTGATCCAATCACGCCTGCCATAACATTCAGACCGTCCCTTTCGTGATCCTTGTCTAGCCTCTAAGCTTACGTCTAGTATTTTGGCTACCCCACAGTTTATTAAATAATAGACCTGGGTTACATGTATTCCACTCAAGAACCTAACCCTCCGCAAATACAATTCTCACTGTAGTTTCATATATATGTACACACATACCTCATACACGGTTCAAGGAACTATACTTTGGCTCCCTACCATCTTAAAGACTTCATGCGTGAACTATTAGAGTATATTCGGCCGGTTTAGTTTTGATAGTTTGAATTGTAATCTATTTCTTTTATACTTGGACTCTAAGACTTTGTACTTATATATACAGCCCACTGAGGCATCAATCAATATACAATTATCATCAAATATCATGGTATCAGACGCCTAGGTTTTCGTCCTCGGCATGGCTTCGCCGCCAACTCCTCCCTCGCTGTCGTCGCGGCGGCTCTACACCACCACCGAATTCCACGCCACCGGCGCGGCTCCTCTACCTTCTTCAACCCCTACCCAAAACCCTACCCCACCCAACCACCCTAGCTCTCCCTCACCGATACTATTGCTGATGTCTCGTCTTTCACCCCGATAATCGTAGACCTCGCCGCCCACAACTTCTACCATTGGTGCCACCTCTTCCATGTCCACCTCGGCCGCTGCGGGCTCCGCCATCACATCAATCCAGCCGCCCCTCCGCGGCTGACCGACCCTCGCTGGATCAAGGATGATCTCACCGTCATCCAATGGATATATACTCGCATCTCCACCGAGCTCTTTAACCTCGTCTCCAACGACGATGCCACCGCCGCTGAACTATGGGCCTCTCTTCAGCAGCTCTTCCAGGACAACTCCGATGCGTGTGTTAACAAGTTACATATCGAGCTCCGCTCCAGCATCCAAGGCGACTCTCCGGTCAGTGTCTATTGCCAACGCATCAAGGCGATCGGCGACGAACTCCGTGAGCTCGGTGATCATGTTGACGATCGGATCCTCATCAACGCTCTCCTCGTCGGCCTCGGGGAGCAGTTCGAGAAGCAGGTCGCCTTCATCCCTATGATGCGCCCCTACCCCTCCTTCGCGGAGGTCCGCTCCATCTTGCAGCTCGAGGCACAGAACCAAGCGCGCAAGGCGACGCATCCTCCACAGCTATTTCACATCGCCCGGCCCGCTGCACCATCTGTGCCGTCTCCATCGATGCCCTCGACTCCTCCAGGCTGGCGCCCGAGACATAACTATCGGGGCAAAAAAACGTCTACCAGCCGCCGCAGCCCCGACCTGCTGCTCCACCACCACCGGCTCCTCCTCCTTCACCGGCTGCACCACCAATGGTTCCTCCATCGGCCACTGCCTCCACGTCTTGGCAGCCTCAGCAAGACCTGTGGACTGGCCTAGTTTAGGCATGGCCCATGCCCTAGAGTGCGTCGTCTCCTTACGGTGCTCCTCCTATGTACAGCGGCAACCGGAGCCCGGGCCTTCGCCCTGCTACCGGTGCTCCTGACCTCCTTGGTTCGCGGCCATCGCCTCATGTCTACACTGCCATGACCTCTCCATCACCTGTATTCTAAGGAGCACACCATGGCTACCTGCCGGTACCCTATGCGCCCTACGCCTATGGGCCTGCTTCACCCATGCCGTATGTGCACGTACCTACGGCCGCACCGCCATCTACTCATCAACAGCCAGCCTGGGATCAAGCCACCTTCATCGCTGCCATGAACAACTTTACACTCAATAACCAAGGTACAGATTGGATTTTCGATTCCGGTGCATCCTAGCATATGTATTCAGATATGGATATTCTGTCACCTTGTTTTCCTTCCACTTATTCTTCAATCACCATAGGGGACAACACCCTTGTTCCCTTTCCTTGCACCGGTCACTCTTCCATACAAATAGATCATGCCAATTTTCAACTACGCAATATTCTTATTGTTCCTTCTTTAATCAAAAACCTTATTTCTGTTCGCCACTTTACCATCGATAATCTTGTCATTCTAGCATTTGATCCTTTTGGTTTATCCATGAAGGATCTAAGAACGGGGACACTTCTCGCTCGCTTCAATAGCACAGACGATCTCTATCCACTTCACGGAGCGCCTGCATCCTCTGCTCGTGCCATGCTTGCTTCAGTTGATCCGTGGCATCGTCGGCTCGGTCACCCCAATAGTTCAACGCTGTCATCTCTTCCTTTTGAGCTTTTACATTGTGATCTCTGGACCTCTCCTATTCCTAGTGTGTCTGGCTTTAAGTATTATGTTGTGATTTTAGATGATTATTCTCACTATATATGGACGTTCCCTCTATGTGCTAAATCTGATGTGCATCAACTTTTTCTCACCTTTCGCACCTACTTCCAAACACACTTTAGCCTACCGATTCGCTTTATTCAATGTGACAACGGGTGCGAGTTCGACAACGTCACCAATCACACCTTTTTACTCTCCCATGGCATTCTTCTCTGATTTTCTTGCCCCTATACCTCCTCTCAAAACGGGAAGGCAGAGCGCTCTCTTCGTTCCATCAACGATATCCTACGCACACTACTCATCCAAGCATCTCTTCCTCCCCATTTTTGGGCCGAAGCTATGCACACTACTACCCTTCTCCTTAACATCCGCCCACCAAAACATGTCCTCACTATACACCCTTTCAATCTCTTCTTCTATCCGATCCCGACTATCTTTCTCTTCGGGTTTTCGGTTGCCTATGCTTTCCTAACATCACATCCACCACAGCTCACAAACTAGACCCACGATCTCTACCCTGCATTTATCTTGGCCTCTCCGATGACCTCAAAGGACATTGCTATTTCGATCCATCTTCTGGTCGCCTGCTTGTCTCTCCCCATGTCACATTCGATGAAAACACTTTTCCTTATTCTATCACTAACACCACATCACCCAATCACCAGCAAACCACCACCACCTTTGCCGCGACCTCTCCCTCTCTCGCGACGAGGCCGACAAGCCTGTGGCAGCCAGCAGGCCCGGCACCGACAAGCCCGACACCGGCAAGCACTACAAGAAATATGCTAACTTGCGACCATCAATATTGGTCACTGAATGGTCATTATTTTTCATTTGCGACCTTTTTGTGACCAAAAACAGTTGGTCAAAAGCTGACTGTCGTTAATGAAACTTAACGACCTTTTTGTGATATGTAAAAGGTCATTGGTTCTATGACCAATTGTTTTGGTCACTGGCAGCCTGCCTGGGCCACGTCGGATCCAACATGGCAAGCTGACGTGGCAAAATTATAACCAAGTGAATTGGTCGTTGATCAGAATCAGCTCGGTCCAGTTCGACACTTTACTTGGGCCAAGCCCAACAATTTAGCCTTTTGTATTTTTTTCTATCAATTTTTGGTAGGCTTCATGGGCCAGGCCCAACCTTGCAGCCTTTTTTATTGTTGTGACGTAGGCTTTTTGTCTAAACATTTTCATTTTCCATTTTAAACCGTGTCCTTTTTGCCTAAATATTTTCATTTTCCTTATAAGTCAGGGCCTTTTTGTCTAAATATTTTCTTTTCCTTTTCTTATTAAATGTAATTTCCTTTTCCTTTTTTATGAAATGTGTCCATGGCGGTGGTCCTTTCGTTCAAGAGGCAAAGGACAGACATGGTCGTCGGCGGTCCAACGGTGAGCATCTGTGGCAGCCCTGGGTCATTTTTGCCTCGAGTTCAACGACATCTGCGGCGACCGCATTCGTCGACGGTGTTGCTCATCGCTCCTGGGCATCCGGCTCTTTAGGCCATGCACGTCCAGCAGTGGGAGGCAGCAGCTCGTGGGGCGGGCGTTGGCCCTATGTGACCCGAGCAGTTCCTGGGCATCCGGTCCTATGCAGCGAGCGGCAGCAACCCACGGCGGTGACCCGAGCGGCAACGAACCGATCGAGATATGAGCAGGAGCGACCTGTAGGGGGGAGATGCCGGGGGGGCGGCCTGTAGGGGAGAGAGGCCAGCGGGGGCGACCTGCGGGGTCGATAGGCAGGTAGGGGCGAGCTATGGTGGAGAGAGGCCGGCAGGGGTGAGCTGCAAGGGAGGCCGGCGGGGAAGATCTTGTTAGAAATACGCCCTAGAGGCAATAAATAAAGTGTTTATTATTATATTTCCTTGTTCATGATAATTGTTTATTATCCATGCTATAATTGTATTGATTGGAAACACATTGCATGTGTGGATATATAGACAACACTTTGTCCCTAGTGTGCCTCTAGTAGACTAGGTCGTTGATCAAAGATGGTCAAGGTTTCCTAACCATTGACATAATATGTCATTTGATAATGGGATCACATCATTAGGAGAATGATGGGATGGACAAGACCCAAACTATAAACGTAGCATATGATCGTGTCAGTTTATTGCTACAGTTCTGCATGTCAAGTATATGTTCCTATGACCATGAGATCATGCAACTCATGGACACCGGAGGAGTGCCTTGTGTGTATCAAACATCGCAATGTAACTGGGTGACTATAAAGGTGCTCTACAGGCATCTCCGAGGGTGTCTGTTGGGTTGGCATGGATCAACACTGGGATTTGTTACTCCGTGTGACGGAGGGGTATCTCAGGGCCCACTCGATAATACAACATCACAACAAGCCTTGCAAGCAATGTGACTAAGTGTTAGTCATGGGGTCTTGTATTATGGAAATGAGTAAATACACTTGCCGGTAACAAGGTTGAACTAGGTATGGGGATACCAACGATCGAATCTCGGGCAAGTAACATACCAAGAACGAAGCGAACATCATACGGGATTAACTGAATCCTTGACATAGAGGTTCGACCGATAAAGATCTTCGTAGAATATGTAGGAACCAATACGAGCATCTAGGTCCCGCTATTGTTTATTGACCGTAGAGGTGTCTCGGTCATGTCTACATAGTTCTCAAACCCGCAGGGTCTGCACACTTAAGGTTCGGTGACGTTTCGGTAGTATAGTGTTATGTATGGTGGTGACCGAAGGTTGTTCGGAGTACCGGATGAGATCCTGGACGTCACGAGGAGCTCCGGAATGGTCCAGAGGTAAAGATTGATATATAGGAAGTCCTGTTTTGGTTGCCGGAAAAGTTTCGGGCTCATCGGTAGTGTACCAGGAGTGCCGGTAGTGTACCGGGGGACCATCGGGAGAGGTATTTCGACCCAAGAGTCTACATGGGCTGTGGGAGGACGTAAACCAGCCCCTGGTGGGCTGGACAAAGCCTCCTCTAAGGGCCCATGCGGATGGAGTTGTTTGAGAAGGGAAAAAAATCCAAAGGTGGAGAGGTGGAAAGAGTTTCCAAGTGGAAAGGAGGAATCCTACTCCTAATAGGATTGGAGTAGGACTCCTTCACCTCCAATTTCAACCAAACCTTGAGGGTTTGAGGCTTTCTCCTCCCCTCCCTCCCTCCTATATATATACTAGAGGATTCAGAGGAAAAATCTAACCCTAATAGCCACGTGCTACCTCTCCTCTAGATCGCAGTTTCTCCTCTAGATCAGTTTTTAGCGGTGCTTAGGCGAAGCCCTGCTGGAATTGCTCCACCACCATCGCCGCAACGCCGTCGTGCTGCCAGAGAACTCATCTACCCTTCCGCTCCCTCTTGCTGGATCAAGAAGCCGGAGATCGTCATCGAGCTGTATGTGTGCTGAACGCGGAGGTGTCGTCCGTTCGGCACTAGATCGGAAGGACCGTGATCAAGATTGCGAGACTCATCGTGATGAGATCGCGGGATGGATCGTGATGAGTTCGTAGGACGGATTGTGATTGGATTGCGGGACAGATCGTGATGAGATCGCGGGACGCTCGGTGATTTGGATCGCGAAGACGTTCGACTACACCAACCGCGTTTCTTAATGCTTCTCGCTTAGCGACCTACAAGGGTATGTAGATCCACTATGCCTCTCATAGATGCTCATCACCATGGATAGAACTTCCGTGTGCGTAGGAAATTTTTTGTTTCCCATGCAACGTTCCCCAACATTTTGTACCTAAGTGAGCTAATTATGTCATAAATGAAATAGCTAAGCTAGCTATAGATCATTATTAAGCTATACTAGGTAGTAATGCCATTTTCTAGCTAACTGAGCATATCAAGTCATTTTAGAGGGAAAAATGCTAAGTATAGGTCATTTTATAGCTATCCTAGGTGGAATGTACCATTTTGGAGGTAAGTAAGCATCTCAAGTCATTTTTGAGAAAAATAAGCTAAGCATAGGTCATTTTGGAGCTAAGTAGGTCATTTATTAAGCTAAATATGCATTTGTTAATGAAAACACTTGGGAAAACTTACCGTCAACACGGAGGTGAAGGACCGGTAGGGTTTGCGCCAGGGTGAGACGTAGAAGGACTGGTCGGGGTTGCGGCAGACGCAGAAGGATTGGTCGATGTTTGTCGGGAGGCACGTTGCACCAAAGATCATTTGCAATGTCTCCTTAGCATGATGCAACTCAAATGTGAATACTAGTAACTAATGACCATTTAAATGAAACTCACCGTGGGTGCTATAGCAATATTGGGCATCGACGGAGGGGTCTGACCATTGTTCTGGCACACGGTCTCTACATTTTGTTTTCACGAGTCATTCATATTAGTTAGTGATGAAACGAACATTACGTGCATGATTTGGCTAATATATAGGAGAAACTTACCACGAGGAGCTCATATAGGGCCCGGTGAGACGCGTCGTTCTGGTTCCTCTCCTCCTTCAATAGCCTAGTCGTCCTCTCCTCCATGTCCCTCTCCCTCTGCGACGCCTGCCTGTTTGCCTCCGCCAGAAGCTCCTGGGCCCTAGCCTCAATGGCGAGCTCCATTGGCCATGGACGAGGCCTTATCTCAGGATCAGAGCTCGTCTCGCGCTTCTTGATCTCCGAGAGAGTTCTAGGATCACGTATCAGTCCATCCCCAATGGCTATTGAGCCATGGGACCTCCCGCCACCAGATACCATCACGAGCTCTGGATCAAAAGGACTCTGGCTCGGGTTGAAGTCCTCTCCCTTCCTCGCCTTCCCCTCATCTCTGTACCTCACGAGCTTGTTATGGGAGGAGATGTTGCTGAAGCTCTATGGATGATCGAGGTCATCCTCAGAGAATGCCTTGGCCTTCTTGTACGACGCAGTATGGGCCATGGCATAGAAGTCAAACAGAGGTGACACCTCCTTCTTGTTTTCTCGCGCCTAAAAGAGAGGAACAAAATATTAGTTAAGGGCTCAAGATAGCATGAAGAATGAAATTGCATGAATCATTAAGCAAACCACATACCCAGTTATCCCCGTACTCAAACAGGTTGGAGCTCCCTTGATGGTGTGGCACACCTCTCATTTGGGTACACTTATCCTTGGCCTTGTTGTGTTCGGCTAGCCATTCGGGAGAGAACCACTCATCCACCAATGCCTCCCAACAGTCCATCCTATCCGCACACCATCTCGGGGGCACCTAAGTTAGACAAGAGAAATTTCAGCGCTACGCCTACGAATCAAATCAAAGAAACTAAATACAAGGCCTTCAGAATAGATAATTACCTTCGTTAACTTCTCCTTACTCAGATAATTTTTGCAGCACTTCTTCTTGGCCCTCTTAATGTTACTCGAGGTGTAGTAGTCTCGAATAGCCTGCATCCGAGCCTCGTGTCGTAAGTTTTGAAGTAGGCGCTTGCACTTGGCTTCAAGAACAACAGCCGCTTTCGCCTCGTCTTCCTCAAGACACCTGTAGAAGGTCTGCAATCAAACAAGACAACACATTAGACACATGATTAGTAAAATCACTTGGTGTTGTTGATTTTTAATTCTATAAAGGAGAAATTACCCAAAAGCGATGAATCACAATGTCAGCCACCGTCTCGCACAAGACACCGTCGACCATCTCCTCTGGCGGGGCCGGGGTAGCCTTGTACAGCTCCCAGGTCAGTGCTACCTGTGGAGACTTGCCCTCACCGGGCAACTGGACCTTGCTCGGGAAGTGCTGCCGGAGAAGCACACCAAGGACCTGGTTGGGCCTGCAGACACCACGCTCGTATTTCCAACCCCTGCAGTAGGACAAGGCCAACAGATTAGATACTAAATTGAAGAAACATGAAGGCAAAAGGTTAAAAAAAGAGTAAATGCGCTTACTTCTCCGCATTAGGCACAATCAACCACCTCTACTCGCGGGTCGTCGGCATGGGCGGCAGCTTTGTACAACCACGCTGGTAGACCTTCTTGCCCTCCTCAACCAGCTCGCCCTCGCTATAGGTTTCCTCAGACAAGTTGTCCTCACCACCATCAGACAAGTTGTCCTCGCCACCATCAGCATGGCCGCTAGCCTCCGGAGTCACGTGGGGCAAAGACTCTGGGACTCGAGTCTCCTAGGACAAAGACTCTGGGACCCGAGTCTCCTGGGACGAAGGCTCGGTGACCCAAGGCTCGTCGACCAGAGGCTCATGGACCGGAGTCCAAGACGGGTCCAAGTCAAACGGGTCCACCTGAGATGGAGCACTCCTATGGTCGGGAGAATCAGCTAGGGGTGCCGGCAAGGAAGGAGCAGCAGCCTTCCTACCTCTAGCACCTCTCTTCGGCTTCCCCCAACCTCTCCCGGTCGAAGAAGAAGCGCTCGCCGGTGTCTGCATGCTGTGTACCAGCGCTCTCCGGAGTTGCTGGGGTGGAATAATAGCACCCCTCCCAGCACGCGCCGAGGAAGGAGGCTCAGAGCACTCTCGACCCCCGCCCACCATCTGTCAACACCTCCAATGACAAAGAGTGAACGAAATTAGTTCAACATAAAAAAATTGAATACCTAATAACATGAAATAATTAATAATATATATGTACATAATAATAATTGAATACCTCACATTACTAATATTAATCTTCATCGTCTATATATGCTTCGGGATTAGTAAATGCATAATCATCATCACTATCAGTAATGACGTGCTCATCAGCATCATCAGTAAATACATCAACATGTGGAAGGACTCGATGTAATCGGTCAAGCATTGTCAGGTCATCTGCAGCAGTAACCTCTTCTTCTTCCGTCTCTTCTTGTTCCTGCTCAGGGGTGAAGTCGGGTTCACTATCGTTGTCGACCTCAATGTTCTGGGGTGAAGTAGAGCGGTTCTTGAAACGTTTTTTGGAAACACGTGTTTCTTGGAAGAATTCTCCTTCATATGTGTCTGGGTTAATGTGAGGTTCATAATCATCTTCATTGAGGGGAGGTGGTCTAAAATGTGGCGGCACATCATAAACGACATCCGAACCTTTCAAACTTGGATCCGTTTTGCAGGCCCACGGTAGATAGAAAACTTGGGTCGCCTGTTGAGCCGTAATATAGACATCGGGAACATCTAAATGAGTGCTTTGTTTCATTTCGACTAGCCCTATATGTTCATGAGTCCTTCTAGTCTCCTTCGGCTGGAACCAATAACATTTGAAGACTACGACGTTTGGTGGGTTTTCACCAAAGAATGTAAGTTCATAAATTGCTTCAACTCTTCCATAATACTCGACCCCTCCTTTGCCGACAGCGGAGACACAACAATTTGTAGACTTCCGGTCGGCCATAGATAGCTCTTTGCCAAAAGTACGAAAGCGATACCCGTTGATGTCGTATTTGTCAAATGAATGGACCTTAAAGTCAAAACCATTAGCGACTTGTCTCAATTCGGAGTCCATAGACTCTGCATTAGCCTACAAGTTTAATACCAAAGGATTGTTGCATTATCCGCAAACTAGGCAAAGAAATGAAATCGTCTAATTAATGGAAATTACCGTTTGCTTTAACCAAGAGATGAAACCGAGATAGCCGCCTTCATGCTTTGCTAGAAGCTCATACTCTTCAATCGAATCCTTTTGGATCACCGCTCCATCCGAGAATTTGGGGACGTATCGATTGTATCACATATCTGGGAATAAGAGCATTTCAAAGGAATTAGAAGTTGTGAAACAATGTACCGAGAACTTACTAGATGTATGGCCGCACTTCTGTTAGGTTGTTGAAGATATACAATGAAATGGTCCGCCATTCTTCGACATCCAATCCTACTGATTTCGAAGCACCGGCTAGTGCGAGCTTCTCTTTGAATAGGCTGAGGTTGGATCGACCTTTTTCACGGTCGCCATCATTGTACCGAGGCTTCGGATTATGCAAATGACGATTCTAGGCTGTGTAGTGTGCTGTCACGAAGTTTGCCACCTCCTCAATAATGAATGCCCCCCCATCGGCCATCGATGCTTCAACTCTACGTTTATTTTTACATTTTGCTCGAAGCGTCTTCTGCATCATCTCAGTTGAGAAGCACCAACGATTTTGCGCCCCCCTCCCCCCAATATTGCCTCGGTCGGGAGATGCAAAATCAAATGCTGCAGTGGATTAAAGAAGCCCGGTGGAAAGATCTTTTCTAACTTGCAGATCAACTCCGGCGTCAACTCTTCCAGTTGGTCTAGCACGTTAGGCGATAGTTCTTTCACACAAAGAGCATGGAAGAAATAGCTCTGCTCTGCCAGTACTAGCCATTCATCCTCAGGGATAAAGCCACGCAACATCACCGGCATTACCCGCTTAAGCCATATGTGCCAATCATGACTCTTGAGACCAAATATTTTAAATTTTTCAAGACTCGCTCCCCTCTTTAGATTCTCTGCATACCCATCGGGGAACATCAACTGCATTTTCACCCACAAGATCAATTCCCTCATAGCTGGCCTTCCAAGATTGAACCATGTCTTTGGCTTCCTCCAGTTCTTCTTTCCTTTCGGTTGTCGAATGTTTTGTAACGATCTATCACATAGAGCCTCCTGGTAGACTCTAGCCTTAGGATTATCCTTCGACTTCCCCTCTATGCCGAACAATGTACCAAAAAGGGCCTCCGTGATATACTTTTCAGTGTGCATCACGTCGATGTTGTGTGGGCAAAGGAGGTCTGTAAAGTAAGGCAGATCCCACAAACATATGTTGTGAGTCGAGAGCGTTTATCTGATCTAGGTTCTGTTGGCCTATCAACGCAGGTGGTGAAGTATTTTTGACAACTCTACCTTTGATGAAATTCTTCTTGTCTTTTCTGAACTTATGGTCAGGATCCAAGAACTGTCTATGCATGTCGAAGCAAGAAAACTTGCGACCCGCCTCCAGCCAACAGAACTGAAGAGCTGCCTTGCATGTGGGGCACGAAAACCTTCCATGCACACACCAGCCAACGAATAGCGCATATGCCGGCAGGTCATGCATCGAGTACATGTACCACACATGCATTTTGAAGTTCTTTTTTGTAGCGGTGTCGTATGTCTTGATCCCATTATCCCAGGCTTCTTGCAATTCATCCTTAAGCGGTTGCATGTACACATTCATATTCTTCCCCGTATATTTGGGCCCTGGAATTATCAACATCAGGAAAATGTTCTTTCTTTTCATAATCTCTCCAGGGGGGAGATTGAGTGGAATGACAAATACAGGCCAACAACTGTATTATGCTGCCGTCATACCATACACATTGAACCCATCCGTGTTGATGGCAACCCGAGGATGCCTTGGATCTGCCGCTTTATCCTTATGTAATGCATCGAAGTGCTTCCATGCAAAAGCGTCTAAAGTGTGTCCCAAAATCGGTTTGCCATCTGCATCCAGTTCTGTTCTTTTGCCCAATTTATGCCACGTCATCTGTCTAGCCGTCTCTTCGACCATGAAAAGACGTTGAAGTCTTGGTATGATTGCCAGATACCGAAGAACATTAATGGGGATTTTGGTCTGACTCTTCTCACCCATACCGTTGTCTACCAGAACATACCTCGAAGCATTGCAAATGGGGCAATAGTTCAAGCCCGCATACTCAAGCCTAAATAAGGCACATCCATTCTCATAGGCATCTATCTTCTCATAGGGCATCTTAAGCGCACGTAGGATTTTGTCCGACTGGTACAGGTTTGGTGGCAATACATGACCTTTGGGTATAAAGCGTCCAAATATCGTCATCATCGCGTGGTAGCATTCTTTGCCCAAGTTGAACTGAGCCTTTAGAGCCATTACTTGCGCGATGGCATCCAACTGACAAACCTCAGTTTGCTCCTGGAGCGGACGTTTTGAAGACTCCAACATTTCATAAAAGGCCTTTGCAGATTCCTCCATATCATCGTCCAAATCCTGAGCATCATCAAAGCCTTGCACCATGTCTTCGATCCCGGTACCATGCTCGTCGGTGCGACGACGAACCACCTCAGCTCTGGCACGTTGGGCAGACTCACCATGAAATGTCCAGACCGTATAATTAGGCGTAAAACCCCACTTGTACAGGTGTTTGATCATTTCAAACTCTGACTTCTTCTTACAGTTGTCGGAATCGACACAAGGGCACCAGGTTGTTTTCTCTCCATTTGCAAATGTGACTCTCACAAACTCCTTGGTTTTTGTTAACCATTCACGGGTCATGTCTTTCTGACTAGTGTGACTGATGTACATCCACCCACGATCACTCATCTTGCCTAGCTACTGGACACACACAAAATATATACATAATTTAGCAAACCATATTCATCAGTTAATAGAGTTTGTCAGTTTCATTACGTCGATGCAACCTAGACGCTAGTAGGTAAAGATAGGTCCTAATCCCACCCGAGTATGTGTAGATTGGGTTCGTTTTCTCATGCTCTGCTCCGGATCCGACGCACAATTTTGGCAGCACCTCCCCGCTGTTCTCCTAATACACGTCTCGGCAATAAGAAGAGAGGATGTGTACCCGGAGAACAACAGGGCGGCACTGACGAAATTCTGCATCGGATCCGGAGCAGAGCATATGGGAAAAGGAACCCAATCTACACATACTCGGGCTGTCCATGGAGAACGTTGGACAATTTGAAAGAATCACGGTTATAAATATGCTAATGAATGCATATTTATAGATGTAACCCTTTCGAACGAGAGACGCATAGTGTTCATGCACACTGATGATTGAAGACACCTATAGATAGCAAGTTTCAATGGCACGAAGACCGGAACAAAGGAAATGAAGGGGGCAGGAGGAGATGTCATTTGTGCTCACCCACGAATGTAGGGGTGGAGCTCGTCGAACACACGGGGAGGTCGTCGAACACCAGACCCTTGCAGCAACGAAACAACTGCACATCTAAATCCACCTAATCAACATAAATACGATGTTTTGTATAATAAAATCGAAAAATATATGACCTAACTTGTAATTCACAAATATATGACCTGTCGGCCTCTGGAAGGCCGAAGAGCACCTTTTTTGGGATCAGGGTGTCGGGGGTGTCGTGTTGGGGTAGGGTGCTGGTCGGGGTCGAGGGTGCCGTGTCGGGTGTCGGGGTATTGTGTTTTGGGTCGGGGTGTCTATGGTGTCGTGTCGGGGTCGGGTGTCGGGGGTGTCATGTCGGGGTACGGGTGCTGTGTCGGGGCCCGGGGTTGCCGTGTCGGGGTGTCGGGATGTTGGTCGGGGGTAGGGGTGTCTGTGGGTGTCGAGTCTGGGCGGGGTGGGGTGATGTTGTGTTAGGGTCGGGGGGTGCCGTGAGGGGTCGGGTGGCTGTGTGGGGTGGGTGTAGGGTGGGGTGTGTGTCGGGGTAGGGGGGGGTGGGTCGGTGGGTGTCGTGTAGGGGTAGGGGGTTGTGGGGGTCGGGGTGGGTGTCATGTCGGGGTCGGGGTGTCGGTGTCAGGGGGTCGTGGTCGGGATGGCAAATCCTCGACCCCTAGACCCCTCGGCGACCGTCAACCCCTGGACCCCTTTTCTCCTCGACCCTCGACCCCTCGACACCTCGATCCTTGACCCCTAGACCCTCGACTCCTTTTCCCCTCGATCCTCAACCCCTCGACCGCTCGTCGACCCTCTTTTCCCTCGGCGACCCTCCTTTTCCTCCTCCTCCTCCTCTTCTTCTTCTTCTTCTTCTTCTTCTTCTTTATTTTCCTTTTTCCTCTCCATCTTTTTATTCTTCTTCCTTCTTTTCCTTCTTCCTCTTGTCTTCGTTTTCTTCTTCATTTTCCTTATTGTCCTTTTTCCTCTCCACTTCTACTTTTTCTTCTTTTCTTATTTTTTTCATCTCACAAAACGTACTAATAACCTAAAATATGACTAACCTAAAAGATGACTAAATAAAATCACTAACCTAAAAAAAGCAACTAACCTAAAAAACCAACTAACTTAAATCAAAAAACAACAAGAAAAAAAGTAAGAAAAAAAGAGGAAGGACCTCACCAGGGCGGACAGACAGAGCGGCGCCGGGCAGCGAGGGCCGGCTGCACGTAGAGGGGCCGGGCGGTGGGGGACGGGGCGCCGGTGCGGAGGGGTAGCGCCTGGCGGCGGGGGTTGGCTGGAGGAGAGGGGCCGGGCGGTGGAGGCCGGGGGCGCCGGGGTGGCCGCAAGGCTTGGGCGGGGCACCGGGCGGCGGTGCGTCCGCAAGGCCTCGGCGGGGAGCCTGGGCGGCAAGGGTAGTGGTGGTCGGCGGCGGTGGCGGCCCGGGCACGGGGACGGCACGGCTCAGGCACGGGGTCGGCGGCAGAAAGACAGAGGGGATAGAGAGAGAGAGGGGTGAGGCGCGGGCTTTTGTTAGGTCAAATCTCTTTGTCGTCTGCAAACGGCCGTTAGGTTGGCCACTTTCTTTAGCGTCTGCTAGCGGACGGCAAAGAAGCTTTGCCGTCCGCTAGCAGACGGCAAAGAAAGTGGACGTTAGGTTGTCCTCATTAGTGGGCCACCCTTTCTCTTTGCCGTCCGCTAGCTGATGGCAAAGCTAGTTTGCCATCCGCTAGAACTGGCTGATGGCAAAGAACTCTCCCCTCTCGTAGATGCTCATCTCCTAGATTGATCTTGGTGAAGCATAGGAAATTTTTTGTTTTCCATGCAACGTTCTCCAATAGTGGTATCAGAGCTAGGTCTATGTATAGATGAGATCTCGAATAGAACACAATGAGTTTGTGGGCGTTGATCCTTAGATTGCTTCCTCCCTTGGTCGTGTTTTGGTTCAACGGTATTGTGGGATGTAGCAGCCCGGACCAACCTTACTCGCATGCTTATGAGAGACCGGTTCCATTGACTGATGTATAACTTTGTTGCACAAAGACGGCTGGCGGGTGTCTGTTTCTCCTACTTTAGTTGGATTGGATTCGACAAAGGCGGTCCTTGAGAAGGTTGAAAAGCAACTTTTGTAGCACCGTTGTGGTTTTGTGTAGGTGAGAATTGTTCTTGCTAGATACCCATAGCAGCCACGTAAAACTTGCAACAAAAATTAGAGGACGTCTAACTTGTTTTTGCAGGGTATGTTGTGATGTGATATGGCCAATTACATGATGAGATATATGTGATGTATGAGATGATCATGTGATGTATAGAATATCATGAATTGCATGTCGATGAGTATGGCAACCGGCAGGAGCCATTGGGTTGTCTTTAATTATTGTATGACCTGGGTGTCAATCATTAAGCGCTATGTAGTGATTTACTTTATTGGTAAACGGTAGCAATACTAGTATGAACATGGTGGGCGCGACAACCCCGATGGCGACACAATGATGGAGAGCATGGTGTTATGCCGGTGACGATGAATATCATGCCGATGCTTTCAAGATGGAGATCAAAAGCACAAGTTCATGGCCATATAATGTCACTTATGATTTGCATGTGATGTTAATCCTTTTATGCACCTTGTTTTGCTTAGGACGACGGTAGCATTATAAGGTGATACCTCACTTAAATTTCCAGGTAAAATTGTGTTCTCCCCGAGTGTGCACCGTTGCTAAAGTTCGTCGTGTTGAGACACCACGTGATGATCGGGTGTGATAGACTCTACATTCACATACAACAGGTGCAAGCCAGTGTTGCACCTGTGGAACACCCGGGTTAAACTTGACGAGCCTAGCATGTACAGACATGGCCTCAGAACACAAGAGACCGAAAGGTCGAACATGAGTCATATAGTAGATATGATCAACATGATGATGTTCACCATTGAAACCACCTCAACTCACGTGATGATCGGACTTGAGTTGGTGAATTTGGATCATGTATCACTCAGATGACCTGAGGGATGTCCATTTGAATGGGAGCTTTAGTAATTTTATTAACTAAACTCATGATCTTGAACAATAGTCTTAGTAACCTTTGCATATTTACATTGTAGATCAATGGCTCACGCAGTAGCACCCCTGAATTTTAATGCGTTCCTAGATAAAGCTAAGTTGAAAGATGATGGAAGTAACTTTGTGTACTAGGCCCGTAATCTGAGGATTATCCTCATGGCTTCCCAGAAGGCATATGTCCTTGATGCACCGCTTGGTAACCAACCCACCGAATTGTTATCCGAAGACGTTAAGAACGCTTGGGAGGCACGTTCTAGAGATTACTCAATAGTTTAGTGTGCAATATTGTATGGCTTAGAATCGGGACTTCAAAGACATTTTGAATGTCATGGAGCATATGAGATGTTCCAGGAGTTGGAGTTTATCTTTAAGAAGAATGCCCGGATCAAGAGGTGTGAGACCTCTGATAAGTTCTACGCTTGAAAAATGGAGGAGAATGGGTCTATCAGTGAATATATACTCAGAATTTCTAGGTATTCGACTCGTCTAGTGGAGTTAGGGATGCCCCTTCCGCCAGAGGCGATCACTGACAGAGTTCTTCAATCATTGCTACCAAGCTACAAGAGCTTCGTGCTGAACTATAACATGCACGGGATGAACAAGTCAATCGCCGAGCTATTTGCTATGATAAAAGTCACTGAGTCTGAAATCCAGAAAGAACATCAAGTGTTGATGGTCAATAAAACCACTAGTTTCAAGAAGAATGGCAAGGGCAAGAAGGGTAACTCCAAGAAGGGTGGCAAAGCAGTTGCTCCTCCCGTGAAGAAACCCAAGGCTCGACCCAAGCCAGAAACCGAGTGTTTTCATTGCAAGGGAACTAGTCACTGGAAGAGGAACTGCCCCAAGTATCTGATTTACAAGAAGGCGGCCAACAAAAAACAAGTTATATATGATATACATGTTATTGATGTGTACCTTACTAGCTCTCGTTGTAGTGCTTGGGTATTTGATACCGGTTCGATTGCTCACATTTGCAACTCAAAACAGGAACTACGGAATAGACGAAGGCTGGCGAAGGATGAAGTGACGATATGCGTGGGAAATGGTTCCAAGGTTGATGTGATCTCCGTCGGCACGCTCTCTCTTCAATTACCATCGGGATTAGTGATGAACGTGAATAATTGTTATTTAGTGCTTGCGTTAAGCATGACCATTATATCTAGATCTTGTTTATTGCGAGACGGTTACTCATTTAAATGAGATAATAATGGTTGTTCTATTTATATGATTAATATATTTTATGGTCATGCACCCAATGTGAGGGGTTTATTCATATTGAATCTTGATAGTGATGATACACATGTTCATAACATTGATGCCAAAAGATGTAGAGTTGATAGTGATAGTACCACTTTCTTGTGGCACTGCCATTTAGGTCATATTGGTGTAAAACGCATGAAGAAGCTCCATGTTGATGGACTTTTGGAGTCACTTGATTTTGAATCATTTGACACATGTGAACCATGCCTCATGGGAAAGATGACTAAAACGCCGTTCTCTGGAACAATGGAACGGGCAAGTGACTTGTTGGAAATCATACGTACTGGTGTGTGCACTCCAATGAATGTTCCAGCGCGTGGTAGATATCGTTATTTTCTCACCTTCACTGATGACTTAAGTAGATATGGGTATATTTACTTAATGAAACACAAGTATGAAACGTTTGAAAAGTTCAAGCAATTTCAAAGTGAAGTTGAGAATCATCGTAACAAGAAGATTAAATTCCTAAGATCTGATCGAGGAGGAGAATATCTGAGTTATGAGTTTGGCAGTCACTTAAGACAGTGTGGAATTGTTTCACAATTGACACCGCCTGGAACACCACAGCGTAATGGTGTGTCCGAACGTCATAATCGAACCTTATTAGATATGGTGCGTTCTATGATGTCTCTTGTCGATTTGCCACTATCTTTCTGGGGTTATGCATTAGAGACAGATGCATTCACTTTAAATTGGGCACCATCAAAAACCGTTGAGTCGACGCCATATGAACTGTGGTTTGGCAAGAAGCCAAAGTTGTCGTTTCTTAAAGTGTGGGGATGTGATGTTTATGTCAAAAAGCTTCAGCCCGAAAAGCTGGAACCCAAAGCGGAGAAATGCGTCTTCATCGGATACCCGAAAGAGACAGTTGGGTATACCTTCTATCTCAAATCCAAAGGCAAAGTGTTTGTCGCTAAAAACGGAACATTTCTTGAGAAAGAGTTTCTCTCGAAAGAATTGAGTGGGAGGAAAATAGAGCTTGATGAGGTTATTGAACCTTTACTTCAACCAAAGTGTAGCGCAGCAAAGAAAGATGTTTCTGTGGTGCCTACGACAGTTGAAGAGGAAGTTAATGGTAATGATCATGAAGCTTCAGATCAAGTTACTATTGAACCTCATAGGTTGACAAGGGCGTGTACTGCTCCTGAGTGGTACGACAACCCTATCTTGGAGGTCATGTTGTTGGACAACAATGAACCAACAAGCTATGGAGGAGCGATGATGGGCTCGGATTCTGAGAAATGGTTAGAGGCCACGAAATCTGAGATGGGATGCATGTATGAAAACAAAGTATGGACTTTGGAAGTATTACCTGAAGGGCGAAAGGCCATTCAGAACAAATGGATCTTTAAGAAGAAGACGGACGCGGACGGTAATATCACCGTCAATAAAGCTCGGCTTGTGGCAAAGGTTTTTTCACAAGTTCAAGGAGTTGACTACGATGAGACCTTCTCACCCGTAGCGATGCTTAAGTCCATAAGAATCATGTTAGCAATAGTTGCATATTTTGACTATGAAATTTGCTAGATAGATGTCGAAACAGCGTTCCTCAATGGTTTCCTTGAGGAAGAGTTGTATATGATGCAACCAGAAGGTTTTGTCGATCCAGAGAATGCTGACAAAGTTTGCAAACTCCAGCGATCCATTTATGGACTGGTGCAAGCATCTCGGAGTTGGAATAAGCGCTTTGATCAGGTGATCAAAGTGTTTGGGTTTATACTGTTTATGGAGAAGCTTGTATTTACAAGAAAGTGAGTGGGAGCTCTATAGCGTTTCTAATATTATATGTGGATGACATATTGCTGATTGGAAACAATATAGAAATGTCGAAAAGCATGAAGGAATATTTGAACAAGAGTTTTTCAACGAAGGACCTGGGAGAAGATGCTTTCATATTAGGCATTAAGATCTATATAGATAGATCGAGACGCTTGATAGCACTTTCACAAAGCACATACCTTGATAAAGTTTTGAAGAAGTTCAAAATAGATCAGTCCAAGAAGGGGTTCTTGCCTGTGTTACAAGGTGTGAAGTTGAGTAAGACTCAATGCCCAGTGACTGCAGAAGATAGAGAGAAGATGAGTGTCATCCCCTATGCTTTAGCCATAGGCTCTATCATGTATGCAATGCTGTGCACAAGACACGATGTCAGCCTTACCATAAGTATGGCCGGATGGTTTCAAAGTGATCCTGGAATGGAGCACTAGACGATGGTCAAGAATATCCTTAAGTACCTGAAAAGGACTAAGGAAATGTTTCTCATTTATGGAGGTGATCAAGAGCTCGTCGTAAAGGGTTACATTGATTCAAGCTTTGACACTGATTCAGATGACTCTAAGTCACAAATCGGATACGTATTTATTCTCAACGGGGGAGCGGTAAGCTGGTGCAGTTCCAAGAAAAGCGTGGTAGCCAATTCTACATGCAAAGCGGAGTACATCGCAACCTCGAAAACAGCAAAAGAAGGTGTCTGGATGAAGCAGTTCATGACAGATCTTGGAGTAGTGCCTAGTGCACTAAATCCAATGACTCTGTTATGTGACAACACTGGTGTTGGGGAACGTTGCATGGGAAACAAAAAAATTCCTACGCACACGAAGATCTATCCATGGTGATGAGCATCTACGAGAGGGAGAGTGGATCTACGTACCCTTGTAGATCGCTAAGTGAGTAGCATTAAGAAATGCGGTTGGTGTAGTCGAATGTCTTCGCGATCCAAATCGCCGAGCATCCCGCGATCTCATCAAGATCCGTCCCGCGATCCAATCACGATCCGTCCCGTGAAATCATCACGATCCGTCCCACGAACTCATCACGATCCGTCTCGGGATCTTGATCACGATCCGTCCCGCGAACTCATCACGATCCGTCCCGCAAACTCATCACGATCCTTCCGATCTAGCGCCAAACGGACGGCACCTCCGCGTTCAGCACCCGTACAGCTCGATGACGATCTCTGCCGTCTTGATCCAGCAACAGGGAGCGGAGAGGAAGAAGAGCTCTCCAGTAGCGTCACGGCGCTCCGGCGATAGTGGTGGATCTATTCTGGCAGGGCTTCGCCTAAGCACTACAGAAAACCAATCTAGAGGACAAACTATGCACTAGAGGAATGGGTAGCACGTGGCTAAAAATTCTATGCCAAAACCCTAAAATCATCTAGTATATATAGGAGGAGAGGAGGAGGAGGATTGTCTGCCAAAGAGGCAGCCCTTGGGTCGGCCGAACCTAGTGGGATTGGAGGATTCCTCCTCCAATCCTAGTAGGACTAGGACTCCTCCTTATTTTTGCCTTTTTTTTGCCTTTTTCCACCTTTTTCTCTTTGGGCTTTTCTTCCCAGCCGCATGGGCCTTGTGTGGGACTTCCACCACAACACAAAGGGCTGGTATTTACTCTCCCACAGCCCATGAAGCCTCTTGGGTAGAAATACCCCTCCCGGTGGTCTCCGGGTACACTATCGGCACTCCCGGTACACTACCGATGAGCTCGAAACTTTTCCGACAACCAAAACAGGACTTCCTATATATGAATATTTACCTCCGGACCATTACGGAGCTCCTCGTGACGTCCGGGATCTTATCCGGGACTCTGAACAACCTTTGGTCACCACCATACATAACTCTATACTACCGAAACGTCACCAAACCTTAAGCGTGCAGACCCTGCGGTTTCGAGAACTATGTAGACATGACCGAGACACCTCTATGGTCAATAACCAATAGCAGGACTTGGATGCCCATATTTGTTCCTACATATTCTACGAAGATCTTTATCGGTCGAACCTCTATGTCAAGGATTCAGTTAATCCCGTATGACGTTCCCTTTGTTCTTCGGTATGTTACTTGCCCGAGATTCGATCGTCGGTATCTGTATACCTAGTTCAACCTTGTTACCGGCAAGTCTCTTTACTCGTTCCGTAATACAAGATCCCATGGCAAACACTTAGTCACATTGCTTGCAAGGCTTATTGTGATGTTGTATTACCGAGTGGGCCCTGAGATACCTCTCCGTCACATAGAGTAACAAATCCCAGTCTTGATCCATGCCAACCCAACAAACACCTTCGGAGATACCTGTAATGCACCTTTATAGTCACCCAGTTACGTGGCGACGTTTGATACACACAAGGAACTCCTCCGGTGTCTGTGAGTTGCATGATCTCATGGTCAAAGGAACATATACTTGACATGCAGACAACAATAGCAATAAACTAACACGATCATATGCTACGTTTGTAGTTTGGGTCTTGGCCATCACACCATTCTCCTAATGATGTGATCCCGTTATCAAATGACATTTCATGTCCATGGTTAGGAAACCTTAACCATCTTTGATCAACGAGCTAGTCTATTAGAGGCATACTAGGGACATGGTTTTGTCTATGTATCCACACATGCATCTATGTCTCCGATCAATACAATTATAGCATGGATAATAAACGATTATCATGAACAAGGAAATATGATAATAACTAATTTATTATTGCCACTAGATCATATTTCCAACAGTCTCCCACTTGCACTAGAGTCAAAAATCTAGTTCACATCACCATGTGATTTGCATTGTTATGAATCTAACACCCAATGAGTTCTGGGGCATGATCATGCTTTGCATGGGAAGAGGTCTTATAGTCAACCGGTCTGCGACATTTAGAACCGTGTGTACTTTGCAAATTTCTATGTAAAACTGTAAACACTGCTACCACACTCCACCAAGTACTATTCCAAATGGCTGCTCCACTATACGTATCCAGATTGCTACTACGAGTCATCTGGATTGGTGTTATAGCTTGCATCGACGTAACTCTTTACGGCAAACTCTTTATCACCTCCATAATCGAGAAACATCTCCTTAGTCTTTTAGTTACTAAGGATAATCTTGACCGTTGTCTAGAGCTCCATTCTAGGATCACTTTGAAACCTTCCGGCCATACTTATTACAAGGTTGACATCGGGTCTTGTGCACAGGATTGCATACATGATAGAGCCTATGGTTGAAGCATAGGGGATGACACTCATATTTTCTCTATCTTCTGTAGTCACTGGGCATTGAGTCTTACTCAACTTCACACCTTACAAATCAGGCGAGAACTCTTTCTCTGACTGATCTATTTTGAATTCTTTCAAAAACTTTGTCAAGGTATGTATTATTGAAAAGTCTCATCAAGCTTCTTGATCTATCTCTATAGGTCTTGATGCTCAACAATTAGGTAGCTTTATCAAGGTCTTCCTTTGAAAAACTCTTTTCAAACAACCGTTTATGCTTTCCAGAAACTCTACATCATTTCCGATCAACAATATGTCATCCACATATACTTATCAGAAATTCTATAGTGCTCCCACTCACTTTACTATAAATACAAGTTTCTCGTAAACTTTGTATAGACTCAAAAACTTTGATCACCTCATCAAAGTGTATATTCCAACTCTGAGATTCTTGCTTCAGTTCATAGAAGTGAAGTTCGCACACCTTTTAGCATCCTTAGGGCTGACAAAACCTTTTGGTTGTATCACATACAACCTTTCCTCAAGTAAACCGTTAAGGAAACGATGTTTTGATATCCATCTGCCAGATTTCATAATTGAAAAATGCAGCAACTGCTAACATAATTCCAACACACTTTAGCATCGCTACGAGTGAGAAAGTCTCACCGCAGTCAACTCCTTGAACTTGTTGTAAACTTCTTTGCAACAAGTCGAGCTTTACAAATGGTGACATTTACCATGAGTGTCTGTCTTCATTTTAAACATCCATTTGTACTCAATGACCTGTCGTCCAACGAGAAAGTCTACCAAAGTCTATACTTGGTTTTCATACATGGATCCTTTCTCGGATTTCATGGCCTCTAACCATTTGTCGGAATCCGGGCCCATCATCGCTTCTCCACAGCTCGTAGGTTCACCGTTGTCCAACAACATGACCTCCAAGACAGGGTTGTCGTACCGCTCAGGAGCAGTACACATCCTTGTCGACCTACGAGGTTCGATAGTAACTTGATCCGAAGCTTCATGATCATCATCATTAACTTCCTCTTCAACTAACGTAGGCTTCACAGAAACAAATTCCTGCGTTGCGCTACTCTCTGGTTGAACAAAGGTTCAACAACCTCATCAAGTTGTATCTTCCTCCCACGCAATTCTTTCGAGAGAAACTTTTTCTCGAGAAAGGACCCAGTTTTAGCAACAAACATTTTATCCTTGGATCAGAGATAGAAGGTTCACCCAACTGTTCTTAGGGTATTCTATGAAGAAGCATTTGTCTGCTTTGGGTTCGAGCTCATTAGGTGAAAACATTTTCCACAAAAGAGTCGCAGCCCCAAACATTAAGAAATGACAGCTTAGGTTTCTATCGAACCATAATTCACATGGTGTCATCTCAACGGATTTAGATGGTGCCCTATTTAAAGTGAATGTAGTTGTCTCTAATGCATAACCCCAAAATTATAGTAGCAACATGATAAGAGACATCATAGCACGCACCATATCCAATAGAGCACGACTATGACGTTCGGATACACGATCACGCTATGGTGTTCCAGGTGGCGTGTGTTGTGAAACAACTTTTTCACATTGTGTAAAGTTGTATGCCAAACTCGTAACTCAGATATTCACCTCCACGATCATATCGCAGACATTTTTATCTTCTTGTCACGATGATCTTAAACTTCACTCTGAATTTGCTTGAACTTTTCAAACAATTCAAACTTGTGTTTCATTAAGTAAATATACACTATATCTACTCAAATCATCAGTGAAGGTAAGAAAATAACGATATCCACCGCACGCTACAAGACTCATTGGATTGCATACATCAACATGTATCATTTCCAATAAATCACTTGCCTGCTCCATCCATCTGGAAACGGGGTCCTTAGTCATCTTGCCCAAGAGGCATGGTTCGCATGTCTCAACTGATTCGAAATCGAATGAGTCCAAAGATCCATCAGCATGGAGTTTCTTCATGCGCTTTATACCAATATGACATTTAGCAGCAATGCCACAAGTATGTGGTACTATCATTATTAACTTTGTATCTTTTGGCATCAATGTTATGAACATGTGTATTACTACGATAAGGATTCAACAAACCTTTCTCACTAGGTGCATGACCATTGAAGGTATTATTCATGTAAATAGAATAACCATTATTCTCTAACTTAAATGAATAATGTTGCAATAAACACGATCTAATCACGTTCATGCTCAACGCAAAACACCAAATAACATTTATTTAGGTTCGTCACTAATCCCGAAGGTAGAGAGAGCGTGCGATGTTGATCACATCAACCTTGGAAACATTTCCAAAACACATCGTCACCTCACCCTTAGCTGGTTCTCTGTTTATTCCATAGCTTTTATTTCGAGTTACTAACATTTAGCAACCAAACCGGTATCCAATACCCAGGTGCTACTAGGAGTACTAGCAAGGTACACATCAATAACACGTATATCAAATATACTTCTGTCGACGTTGCCAGCCTTCTTATCTACCAAGTATCTAGGGTTGTTCCGCTTCAGCGACCGCTCTCCTCATAATCGAAGCACTTAGTCTCGGGTTTGGGTTCAACTTTTGGTTGCTTCACTAGAGCAGCAACTGACTTGCTATCCATGAAGTTTCCCTCCTTGCCCTTGCCCTTCTCGAAACTAGTGGTTTTACTAACCATCAGCACTTGATGCTCCTTCTTGATTTCTACCTTCGCGGTGTCAAACATCGCGAACACTTCAGGGATCATTATTTCTATCCCTGTCGTTTATAGTTCATCACCAAGTTCTAGTAGCTTAGTGACAGTGACTTGGAGAACAATATCAATCACTATCTTATCTGGAAGATCAACTCCCACACGATTCAAGCGATTGTAGCACCAGACAATCTGAGCACATGCTCAACGATTGAGCTATTCTCCTTCATCTTACAGGCAAAGAATCTTGTTGGAGATCTCATATCTCGCAACACGGGAACGAGCCTGAGATCCTAATTTTAGCTCTTAGAACATCTCATATGTTCCATGACGTTCAAAATGTTCCGGAGCCTCAATTCTGGGCCGTAAAGCATGACGCATTAAACGATCAAGTAGTAATCAGAACATGCCTGTCAGATGTTCACAACATCTACAGACGACGCTAGAGGGGTTGGCGCACCGAGCAGTGCATTAAGGACATAAGCCTTCTGTGCAGCAACGAGGACAATCCTCAGATCGCGGAGCCAGTCCGTAATATTGCTACCATCATCTTTCAACTCTATTTCTCTAGGAACATATAAAAATTCAAGGGAGCTACAGCGCGAGCAAGTAATCTACAACATAATTTGCAAAGACACTACTAACTATGATCATGATAATGAGTTCAATTAATCATATCACTTAAGAACTCCCACTCAAATTGACATCCCTCCGGTCATTCGAGTGAGACATGATCCAAATTCACCAACTCAAGTCCGATCATCACGTGAGTTGAGGTGGTTTCAATGGTGAACATCATTATATTGATCATATATACTATATGACTCATGTTCGACCTATCGGTCTCTTGTGTTCTGAGGCCATGTCTATACATGCTAGGCTCGTCAAGTTTAACCCGAGTGTTCTGCACGTGCACACTAGCTTGCACCCGTTGTATGTGAACGTAGAGTCTATCGCACCTGATCATCACGTGGTGTCTCAACACGACGAACTTTCGCAATGGTGCACACTCGGGGAGAACACAATTTATCTTGACATTAAGTGAGGGATCACCTTATAATGCTACCGTCGTCCTAAGCAAAACAAGGTGCATAAAAGGATTAACATCACATGCAATTCATAAGTGACATGATATGGCCATGAACTTGTGCTTTTGATCTCCATCTAGAAAGCACCGGCATGATCTCCATCGTCACCGGCATGATACCATGATCTTCATCATCTTGATCTCCATCAACGTGTCGCCATCGGGGTTGTCTTGCCCAACATGCTTCTACTACTATTGCTACCGTTTAGTGATAAAGTAAAGCATTACATAGCGCTTAATGATTGACACGAAGGTCATACAATAATTAAAGACAACCCTATGGCTCCTGCCGGTTGTCGTACTCATCGACATGCAAGTCGTAATAATCTATACATGACATGATCATCTCATACATCACATATATCACATCATGTAATTGGCCATATTACATCACAACATACCCTACAAAAACAAGTTAGACGTCCTCTAATTGTTGTTGCATGTTTTACGTGGCTGCTACGGGTATCTAGCAAGAACAATTCTCATCTACGCAAAAACCACAACGGTGATACACTAGTTGCTTTTCAACCTTCTCCAGGACCGCCTTTGTCGAATCCGATCCAACTAAAGTGAGAGAAACTGGCACCCGCAAGCCATCTATGCAACAAGTTGCGGTTGAGGGAACCGGTCTCTCGTAAGCGTACGAGTAATGTTGGTCCGGGCCGTTTCATCTCACAATACCGCTGAACCAAAATCCGACCAAGGGAGGAAGCAATCTAAGCATCAACGCCCACAAACCTTTTGTGTTCTACTCGAGATCTCATCTACACATAGACCTAGCTCATCATGCCACTGTTAGGGAACGTCGCATGGGAAACAAAAAATTTCCTACGCACACGCAGATCTATCCATGGTGATGAGAATCTACGAGAGGGAGAGTGGATCTACGTACCCTTGTAGATCGCTAAGCGGGAAGCGTTAAGAAACGCGGTTGGTGTAGTCGAACGTCTTCGCGATCCAAATGGCCGAGCATCCCGCGATCTCATCACGGTCCGTCCCGCGATCCAATCACGATCCGTCCCGTGAGCTCATCACGATCTGTCCCGCGAACTCATCACGACCCATCTCACGATCTTGATCACGATCCGTCCCACGAACTCATCACGATCCGTCCCGCAAACTCATCATGATCCTTCCGATCTAGCGCCGAACGGACGACACCTCCGCGTTCAGCACACGTACAGCTCGATGACGATCTCCGCCATCTTGATCCAGCAAGAGGGAGCGGAGAGGAAGAAGAGTTCTCCGGCAGCATGACAGCACTCCGGCGATAGTTGTGGAGCTATTCCGGCAGGGCTTCGCCTAAGCACTGTAGAAAACCGTTCTAGAGGAGAAACTATGCACTACAGGAACGGGTAGCACGTGGCTGAAAATTCTGTGCCAAAACCCTAAAATCCTCTAGTATATATAGGAGGAGAGGAGGAGGAGGCTTGGCTGCCAAAGAGGCAGCCCTTGGGTCGGCCGAACCTAGTGGGATTGGAGGATTCCTCCTCCAATCCTAGTAGGACTAGGACTCCTCCTTATTTTTGCCTTTTTGCCTTTTTCCACCTTTTTCTCTTTGGGCTTTTCTTCCCAGCCGCATGGGCCTTGTGTGGGACTTCCACCATCCCACAAAGGGCTGGTATTTACTCTCCCACAGCCAATGAAGCCTCTTGGGTCGAAATACCCCTCCCGGTGGTCTCCCGGTACACTCCCGGTACACTACCGATGAGCCCGAAACTTTTCCGACGACCAAAACAGGACTTCCTATATATGAATCTTTACCTTCGGACCATTACGGAGCTCCTCGTGATGTCTGGGATCTCATCTGGGACTCCGAACAACCTTCGGTCACCATCATACATAACTCTATACTACCAAAACGTCACCAAACCTTAAGTGTGCAGACCATGCGGGTTCGAGAACTATGTAGACATGACCGAGACACCTCTACGGTCAATAACCAATAGCGGGACCTGGATGCCCATATTGGTTCCTACATATTCTACGAAGATCTTTATCGATCGAACCTCTATGTCAAGGATTCAGTTAATCTCGTATGATGTTCCCTTTGTTCTTCGATATGTTACTTGCCCGAGATTCGATCGTCGGTATCTGTATACCTAGTTCAACCTCGTTACCATCAAGTCTCTTTACTCGTTCCGTAATACAAGATCCTGTGGCAAACACTTAGTCACATTGCTTTCAAGGCTTATTGTGATGTTGTATTACCGAGTGGGCCCTGAGATACCTCTCCGTCACACAGAGTAACAAATCCCAGTCTTGATCCATGCCAACCCAACAGGCACCTTCGGACATACCTGTAATGCACATTTATAGTCACCCAGTTACGTTGCGATGTTTGATACACACAAGGCACTCCTCCGGTGTCCGTGAGTTACATGATCTCATGGTCAAAGGAACATATACTTGACATGCAGACAACAGTAGCAATAAACTGACACGATCATATGCTACGTTTGTAGTTTGGGTCTTGTCCATCACACCATTCACCTAATGATGTGATCCCGTTATCAAATGACATTTCATGTCCATGGTTAGGAAACCTTAACCATCTTTGATCAACGAGCTAGTCTATTAGAGGCATACTAGGGACATGGTTTTTACTATGTATCCACACATGCATCTAAGTCTCCGATCAATACAATTATAGCATGGATAATAAACAATTATCATGCACACGGAAATATGATAATAACTAATTTATTATTGCCTCTAGGGCATATTTCCAACAACTGGTGCCATTGCTCTAGCCACGGAACCAAGATTTCACAAGAGGACCAGACACATAAAGCGATGCTTCAATTCCATCCGCGATTAGATCGAGGAGAAGGACATAAATATTTGCAAAGTGCACACGGATCTGAATGTTGCAGACCCATTGACTAAACCTATTCCAAGGGCTAAACATGATCAACACCAGAACTGCATGGGTGTTCGATTCATTACAATGTAAATCACATGGTGATGTGAACTAGATTATTGACTCTAGTGCAAGTGGGAGACTGTTAGAAATATGCCCTAGAGGTAATAAATAAAGTGTGTATTATTATATTTCCTTCTTCATAATAATTTTTTATTGTCCATGCTATAATTTTATTGATTGGAAACACATTGCATGTGTGGATATATAGACAACACTTTGTCCCTAGTGTGCCTCTAGTAGACTAGGTCTTTGATCAAAGATGGTCAAGGTTTCCTAACCATTGACATAAGATGTCATTTGATAACGGGATCACATCATTAGGAGAATGATGGGATGGACAAGACCCAAACTATAAACGTAGCATATGATCGTGTCAGTTTATTGCTATAGTTTTATGCATGTCAAGTATATGTTCCTATGACCATGAGATCATGCAACTCACGGACACCGGTGGAGTGCCTTGTGTGTATCAAAAATCGCAACGTAATTGGGTGACTATAAAGGTGCTCTAAAGGCATCTCCGAGGGTGTCTGTTGGGTTGGCATGGATCAACACTGGGATTTGTTACTCTGTGTGACGGAGAGGTATCTCAGGGCCCACTCGGTAATACACCATCACAACAAGCCTTGCAAGCAATGTGACTAAGTGTTAGTCACGGGGTCTTGTATTACGCAAACGAGTAGAGAGACTTGTCGGTAACAAGTTTGAACTAGGTATGGGGATACCAACGATCGAATCTCGGGCAAGTAACATACCGAAGAACAAAGGGAACATCATACGGGATTAACTGAATCCTTGACATAGAGGTTCGACCGATAAAGATCTTCATAGAAAATGTAGGAATCAATATGGGAATCCAGGTCCCGCTATTGTTTATTGACCATAGAGTTGTCTCGGTCATGTGTACATAGTTCTCGAATCCACAAGGTCTGCACACTTAAGGTTTGGTGACGTTTCGATAGTATAGAGTTATATATGGTGGTGACCGAAGGTTGTTTGGAGTCCCGGATGACATCCCAGTAATCACAAGGAGCTCCGTAATGGTCCGGAGGTAAAGGTTGATATATAGGAAGTCCTGTTTTGGTCACCGGAAAAGTTTCGGGCTCATCGGTAGTGTACCGGGAGTGCCGGGAGGGTACCGGGGGACCATTGGGAGGGGTATTTCGACCCAAGAGGCTACATGGGCTGTGAGATAAGGAATACCAGCCCTTATTGGGCTGGCTGAAGGCCCATAGGAAGCCCATGCGGATAGGGAAGAAACCCAAGGTGGAAAGAAAGGCAAAAGTGGAAAATAAGGAAGGAGTCCTAATCCTACTAGGAGTTGAGGAGGAGGACTCCTCCCTCCACTTCGGCCGAACCAGATTTGGCTCCTTGGGAGCCAAGTATCCTCCCTCACCTCCTCCTATATATACTAGAGGTTTTGAGGATTTTTGACACAAAAAAACAGCCACGTGCTACCTCTCCTCTAGATCGTAGTTACTCCTCTAGATCGATTTTCAGCAGTGCTTAGGCGAAGCCCTACTAGAATTACTCCACCACCATCGCCGCAACGCCTTCGCGCTACCAGAGAACTCATCTACCTCTCCACTCCCTCTTGCGGGATCAGGAAGGTGAAGATCGTCATCAAGTCGTATGTGTGCTGAACGCGGAGGTGTCGTCCGTTCGGCGCTAGATCCGGACGGATCGTGATTGGATCGCGGGATGCTCGGCGATTTGGATCGTGAAGACGTTCAACTACATCAACTGCATTTCTTAATGCTTCCCGCTTAGCGATCTACAAGGGTATGTAGATGCACTCTCCCCTCTCGTAGATCCTCATCTCCTAGATTGATCTTGGTGAAGCGTAGGAAATTTTTTGTTTCCCATGCAATGTTCCCCAATAGAGTTGTAGGGGAGAGAGGATGGCAGGGGAGAAAGGCCGCTATGGGGGAGCTGCAGGGGAGGCCGACGGGGAAGAGCTACAGGGGAGAGAGGCTGGCAGGGGAGAGAGGCTAGGGCGAGCAGAGGAGGACAGCTGCAACATCGGCGGCGAAGGGCAACGACAATGGCGGCGGCAGAGGATTCGGTGAGAGGAGAGAGAGAGATAGAGAGGTGGGTACAGAGATGACCGAAGGGGAGAGAGGATAAGGTAGCACGGGAGTGGGGAGTGGATGGCTAGCCAAACCATCCACGTCACCGATCCAGGTGATGGGGTGGTCAGGCAATAGAAAAGCCCCATTTATTTAGTGTTTTTTACCTTTTTCTTTTGATAGATTTACTGTGTTTAATTTGATGAAATATTTTCAAACGTTTTGCACACCCTTTTGGTTTCATAAACCAACAACATGCCAAATTTCATGTTTTTTAGAAGTTTTTTGCATTTTCTAAAATTTCCACCGACATTCATGTATGAAGATCCATGGTTTTCAAGTTTGACATTCATGTTATAGTTTCTTCAAATGATATCATATTCTGCACAACGTTGCATACTGGAATGACAAACAATGTTGCCTAAGGGAGTTTTTATTTTCTTTGCACGAAAAATAAATTTTTCATTTTTCGAGTGCCCAAAATAAGTTTTTTTGTGAAGGACCTACCAAATGTTCGTTGCCAATTTGGACCAAGTCAATTTTCTAAAATATTAAGCCATATTTAATGTACAATTGACCAAATAGTTGGGTGTCGAAATCTTAATCCACCTCTCGTGAAAAAGACAAATTTCCGCCGATTCAGTTGGAAGCGGGTCAAATTTCAACTGCAACTGTCTTATAGTTCGCTCATGATTTTTTCCAAAAATCATTTATAGGTACAAAAGTATCTATTTAATCAGATAAATACAAACATTTTTCCAAGATTCTGCCCCTAGCTAGGAACGGTCGTGCCCGTCGTTTTGACCGCATTTTGAAACGGGCATGACAAATTCAAAAAAAAATTTTGGAAAACCTTCGCATTGTGTCATTATATGGGACCAAGTTTGCATAAAAATAATGAACTTGTAATATTACAGTTATTTTGAAAAAGCGTTCTTAGAAATGAGCTATCATATGTGAAGATTCATGGCCTTCAAGCCAAATTATCAATCTTATGGCCACATTCATGGCATGGTTTACTCAAATGATCTCATATTGTGCCCAAGGGTGCATATTGGAATGAAAAATATTGTTGTATAAGGAAGTTTTCATTTGCTTTGGACGGAAAATTCATTTTCCATTTTTCGAATGCCCAAAATGAGTTTTTTTGTAAAATATTAGGTCATATTTAATGTACAATTGACTAAGTGGTTGGGTGTCAAACAATTTTATCCACCTCTCGTGAAAAAGACAAATATCCCCCGATTTAGGAGGAAGCGGGTCAAATTTGAACTACAACTGCCTTATAGTTTGCTCATGATTGTTTCCAAAAATAATTTCTAGGTACAAAAGTATATATATTTAATCATAGAAACACAATTTTTTTTCCAAGATTCAACTACTAGCTATTAACGGGCATGCCCGCCATTTTGACCGCATTTTGAAATGGGAATGCAAAATTCAAAAAAATTGAAAAACTTGTAAAACTTGTAAAACCTTCACGCTGTGTCATTATATTTGACCAATTTAGCAAGAAAAATAATAAACTTGTAATACGGCAATTATTTTGAAAACGTGTTCTCAGAAATGAGCTATCATGTGTGAAGATTCATGGCTTCCAAGCCAAATGATCTTTCTTATGCCCACATTCATGGCATAGTTTGCTCAAATGATCTCATATTGTGCACAAGGGTGCATATTGGAATAACAAACAATGTTGTCTAAGGAAGTATTCATTTTCTTTGAACGAAAAAATCATTTTCCATTTTTCGAGTGCCCAAAATGAGTTTTTTGTGAAGGACCTACCATATATTTGTTGCAAAATTGGGCCGAATCATTTTTCTAAAATACTAGGTCATATTTAATGTACAATTGACTAAGTGGTTGGGTGTCAAAACATTTTATCCACCTCTCATGAAAAAGACAAATATCCCCCGATTTAGTAGGAAGCGGGTCAAATTTGAACTGCAGCTGCCTTATAGTTTGCTCTTGATTTTTTCCAAAAATAATTTATAGGTACATAAGTATCTATTTAATCATAGATACATGGTTTGGTGGCAAGACATCGAGGTTTGGATGGTGGACGATGGCCCCAACTCTAGAGCGCGCAAACTGGCATGCCAGCCGCATGGTCACCGCGTGACCTTAGCGTTGCCATGCGTTATGGGAGGCCTGTGCATGTCTGATGGGTTGGGCGTTCCCTCGGTAGGTTCTAGGAAGAAGAATACAAGAGATGAATCTCACGGAGAGACTAAACTAAGCTCAAACATGAGTTAGCATCCAAGTGTTTGATTAGTGGTGGGGGAAATGAACATGGCCAATGGGCCTGGGCTTTGGCTGAGGGTGATAATCTACTAAGGAGACTGCCTTGGCAAATTTTCAGCTCAAATAGAGGAGCCTAAGTGGCACTTGCTTTACAAAATACCACACTGGACAGAAATATGAATGTTGAAGCTGGGCTCAAATGAATATATGGATTGAGCTTAAATTTGGTGGAGGATAGTAATTTGGGCATAGGAAGGCACTGTAAAGTTTCATATCATTTGTCCATGCCAAAGTGGTACTTGCATCAAAATGCTCTTCTGTGGAGAGATAATAGAAATTGATGCTGGGCCCACATAGATGACTGGATTGAGCTACAATTTGGAGGAGGATGGTAATCTGGGCACATAAAGGAACTGTACAAATTTCATACCATTTGGATAAATAAAAATGATACTTCCTTCACAATGCTCTCCATTGAACAGAAAATTAGGAAAAATATTGAGGAAAATTGGCTATATTAAAATTAGATAAATTTGGTGTAGGGAGGTTCTATTGCAGGATCATGTCCGGGTAAATTTTCAGCAATTATAAAGCAATATAAAATATAGTTGCTTCACAAATTAAAAATATTACCAGAAACAAAGATTGGATGGTGAGCTCAAATGAATAAATGGATTGAGCTTAAATTTGGTGGAGGATAGTAATATGGGCATAGGAAGGCACTGTAAAAATTTGTTACCATTTGGACATGCCAAAGTGGCACTTACTTCACAATGCTCTTCTCTAGACAAAAACTTGGGAAAAATATTGAGACAATTTGGCTAAATGAAATGAGCTCAAATTTGGTGGAGGCAAGTTATATAGGTAGAAACATGTCCTGGTAAAGTTTCAGAAATAATTAAGCAATAGAAAATATAGTTGGTTTACAAACTGAAAATAAGACCAGAATAAAAGATTGGATGATGAGCTCACATGAATTGCTGGATAAATCTCAAATTTTGTGTAGAGTGATTATTTGAGTATCTCAAACATTGGGAAAAATCCCAGATCACTTAGATAATCCTAGCGAGTACTTTCTTCGTAAAGCTTCTCTCTAGATAGAAATTTTGGAAATTAGCTGATGAAGATTTACTAGGCAAATGGAGCTGAATATTCGCATGTGGAAATGATTTGAATATGGAGAGAGCCCAAAAAGTTTCAGGGAAATAGGAGGGGTCTAGATAGCACTTGCTTTGCAATGTGCCAATCTCGACAAAAAATAGAAATTGACGCTCGGCTCACATAGATGGTTGGATCTAGCTGCAATTTGGTGAAGGATGATAATTTGGGCATATGAAGGCACTCTAAAAATTTCATACCATTTGGAAAAATAAAAATGGTACTTCCTTCACAATGGTCTCAAGTGAACAGAAAATTAGGAAAAATATTGAGGGAAATTGGATAAATTAAATGAGCTAAAATTTGGTGGAGGGAAGTTTTATGGGCAGGGTCATGTCGTGATAATTTTTTAGAAATTATAAAAGAAATATAAAATATAGTTGCTTCACAGACTGAAAATATTACCAGAAACAAATATTGGATTGTGAGCTCACATGGATTGTTTATATATGTTTAACATTTTTCAAATACATGATAACATCTTTCATATATTCCCAACAAAAAACATCTTTTCATACATATGTTTTGATGTCTATATTTGGTTTGACACATTGTACATTTTTGTATACATATAAAAAGGAGGTGACCTTAAGTACCAATACATCCACGTTCACAACCTCATGACCATTTATATTGGTCGTAATCAGGTAGAAATAAGGTTGTCAACCATTGTTGTTTGCTTTATGACCATTTTGTGTAAGGGAATTTCAGGGTTTGAGCCCTTCCTAGCGCAATGTCCGTGGCTTTATGACCAATACAGTCGGGGTCACTAAGAGAAGATCACAAGTTAACATATTTCTTGTAGTGAAGCCTGACACCGGCAAGCTCGGCAATCCTGACAAGCCCAACACTGGCAAGCCCGGCATTGGTCCAATCACCACTCCCACCCAACGCCGTACCCATTCCACCATCCACAAATGATCATGTCATGTGTACTCATGGCAAACACGGTTTTCATCTCCCTACTCGCCGTATTAATCTCACGGCCACACCGACTATCTCCCCTCTACCCACTTCATACAAACGGGCTCTTCTTGATCCCGTTTGGTTTTCTGCTATGCGGGACGAATTTGATGCTCTCCAGCAAAACAACACCCGGACTTTGGTTCCCAAGCCTCCTGGTGTTAATATTGTCTCTAGCAAGTGAGTTTTTTGCCACAAGTTTCATGTTGATGGTTCTCTTGCCCGCTACAAATCTTTTTGGGTGTGTCGTGGTTTTTCCCAACATCATGACATTGATTTTGATGAGACCTTCTCTCATGTGGTAAAACCTAGCATCATTCGTGTTCTTCTTAGTCTTGCGGTCTCCTCTTCCTGGCCTATTCACCAATTGGATGTCAAAAATGCTTTCCTCCATGGAACACTAAATGAAATTGTGTACTGCCAGCAACCCTCTGGTTTTGAAAATCCCTCCTCACCAAATCTTGTTTGTCTTCTTAACAAATCGTTGTATGGTCTCAAACAAGCTCCTTGAGCCTGGTTCCAACGTTTTGCTAACTTTGTTCAAACCATTGGCTTTGTCCCTTTTAAATCCGACTCCTCTCTCTTTGTTTTTCATTCCTCTAATCACACCGCCTACCTCTTATTATATGTAGATGATATTATTCTAACCACTTCTTTGATACTTTCCTTCACCAAATAATCTCTTATCTCAATCATGAATTTTCTATGACTGATCTTGGTCCTCTACATCATTTTCTTGGTATTAATGTTTCTCGTACTCCCTCTACTCTTTTCCTCTCCCAACGCCAATATGTTATTGATTTGCTCTCACGTGCCAACATGTCTGATTGGCAACCCTGTCAAACACCTGCTGACACCGGTGCCAAATTTTTGGCTGATGGTGAACCCGTTCCTGATCCCACTTTGTATCGTAGCATTATCAGCGCCCTTCAATACACTACTCTCACTCGTCCTGATATTTCCTAATCTATTCAACAAGCATGTCTTTTTATGCATAATCCTCATGCTCCTCATCTTGCTCATGTTAGACGCATACTTCACTATCTCAAATGTACTCTAGACCACGGCTTCCTTATTAATTCTTCCTCTCCAACAAGCTTGACATTATATTCTAATGTAGACTGGGCAGGTTGTACCGACACTTGACAATTCACATCTGGCTATTGTGTTTATTTGGGTGATAATGTTGTTTCTTGGTCTTCGAAAAGGCAGGATACAGTTTCCAGGTCCTCCACTGAATCTGAGTATCGGGCTGTTGCACATGCTATAGCCGAGGCCGTGTGGCTTTAGCAACTTCTTGTGGAGCTTCATCGACCACTCGAGCGTGCTACAGTTGTTTACTGCGACAACATTTCAGCAGTCTATATGGCATCTAATCCAGTTCATCATTGTCGCACGAATCACATTGAGATCGACATCCACTTTGTTCATGACAAGGTGGCTCTTGGCGAGGTTCGGGTTCCACATGGTCCAACGAGTGTGCTTCCCAATGCATCGTTCACCAACATACGCTCCAATCTCAATATCGTCACGCCCGAGGTTGACACTGCGGGGGGGGGGGGGGGGGGAGGGGGGATATTAGAGTATATTCGACTGGCTTAGTTTTGGTAGTTTGAATTGTAATCTATCTCTTCTATACTTGGACTCCAAGACTTTGTACTTATATATACAGCCCATTGAGGCATCAATCAATATACAATTATCATCAAATATCATGAACCTCTATGTACCTTGGATTTATTCAATTAATCATGAGATGTGATGCTACTTCCTTGACTTCACATGACTTCCATGCAATTGTACTTCCTTCTTTTCCTCTCTACGGTCAATGGTTCCACAATTTTTTTGTTGACTCCTGTTTTGAGTTCCAATTTTTTTGAGCAAACACTCAACATCATGGAACGTCGATCATAAAGCTATCATATTCCACAATGCCATTGTAACATCGCCTTGTGAGTCTATTCCCCACCCGCATGAAAAGTGAACAACTCATATTTGATACCATGCATAAGGGTTACCTTGACTCATCATCCTCACTCTTGCTAACTACATCTTTAGAATTTAACAAAAAAATAATTGCCCTTTAGTCACCCCGAGTCAAATTAACAACTATCTCATCCTTTCTAATAGTCATTTACCTAATCCCGTGTCTATAGAGTTCTGGACCCGCCATCCACAATTTCAAATGTGCATGGAACATCACATAATATATAGCCATGTAGTCACCAAGATTTTGGCATTATAGTATTTCCAATAGTTGTGCAGAGTCCGCAAGGTCAATTCTCGTCCATTTCTGGACATCGATGGCTTAGTCACAACTTGAACATGGTACTCACCAACACACTTCTTTAGCACATTATACACACTTTGTCTGGCCACATGCGTGGCTACTAGTGTCTTGGTTTGTCGCCATGACATGTGCATACACTAGTACGAAAATAGGTTTTAAAGGCGATTTTCCATTCCACCTTGAGGTTAGCACGACAAATAATCAGACTATCATATGCGATTTTAAACTGCCTCCAATGATTTACCATCATAGCTAGACGGATCCCTGAACAAAATCACTTCTAATGCTTTACATTCTAGGTGGTTTTCTAAACTGAACCAATGGGGCTAATGCATAACTTGTAGCAGATCTAGTTGAGGACCGCCTCCATTTCTTGTTCAGGGCTATCATTTTATTTATTTTTTGTAGCCATCCCTACAACTTAAATACAGAGTGAACATTCTCATATATACATTATGCATAGGTGTAAACATTACCTTCTATCGCATAGGTCTTTTTCATATAACATATATGGTGACATCTAAGCCGCCCTCCTTGACTGCCGCTACACCGGTTGTGCCGTTGGCCCGGACTAGTTATATTCTTCATATCTTCATATATTTTGTATATTTACACATTCCCGTAGATTTATTAATTTCAGATTTGCGTAGAACATATATTTTCTCCCCCTGGATAGAGTTGTTGTTTTCAGATTTGCATATAAGTTGTATATTTGCATATTTTCATAGAGTTATTAATTCTAGATTTTCATATAAGTTATTTAATTGCTCTCCTTGCCTTGAGTTATTTTTCAAGATTTACATATAACTTGTATATTGACATATTTTCCTAGAGTTATTATTTCCAGATTTGCATATATAGTACTCATATATTTGCTCTCCCTGCCTTGCAATTCAATAACCGAGGAGAAGGCCGAGATAAACTACGAGGAGATCAACGTTAAGATTGATTCAAAGGAGAAATCATTGGCCCTTTGGAAGGAGGGTGTTGTCATAGTGGAACTGTATGCCACAATTGAGCACAAGGAGGTCGCTGTGGCCGTTGAGGTCGCTGAGGTATTTTTCATAAACTTAACCGATAAACTATTTTGTGAGCGATTTGTAGTTCTATAATGGTCAAATGATTTTTTATTATTTATCTTTAGTTGTCTATCCATAGTGTAGCTTGATGTGACAATCTTTTGTTCTTCGGTTGTAGTCTAATGAAGTCATGAACTTTTGTGATGGATCCGTAGTCTAATGAAGTCATGCTGTATTTTCTGATTGATCTGTAGTGATTGAGTGTTCTTTCATAAAGAGATCATATGTGGTTTACTCTGTGAGCAATCTATAGTGATGCATGTGGATATTGTTTTTAGATCCCTTAAAGCTAAGATTTTACAAACTCTAATATTAATATATTTTTCTATCATTTCCCCCTAAGATTGGGCATTTGGTCAATATGGTCAACATCTCAGAACATCGATTATCCACGGATTTATTTTAAAATACACACAATATATTTACCCAATTCTCCTTGTAATGTATTTACCTGATTCTATATTCATGCCAAATAAGTAGTTAAATAGAGGCAAGCACATATAGGCAGTTCCATTATTTGTTCCAAAAAACAGATGTAAAGAACACCTATTCTTATTCTTAGAGAAAATAGCTATAAATTGCCACGTTGATCTAACATAGGTTATCGAGTTTACTGATTACAAAGATATAGTAGGGCAACACACACACACACACACAGAGAGAGAGACTACAAATGTACCGTAGTAAAACATCAGTCTTTGGTACACTCTCATGTTATTGATATATTATATATCACTTACTCTACTAAGCCTAGATCAAACGGATTAAGAAGGACACTAATTCACCTAATTGTTCATCTTCCCAATTGCACCTAAAGATATCACAGTAAGTAGACCAACACATTTTAGCTAAACAAGCAACATATATTAATATCTTATAAAACGAAATATCACCAAAATTCTTATAAAAAATCAAAACCATCAATTGTGTATATGGTACATTCTTCTTTTAATAGTAAAATGGGATATTAGTGACTAGCTTATAAAGATATTGATGGTGCCATGAAATTGTAAAATTTACATCGGTATGTACATGAAACAATAAAAACATTACCTAGTATGATGCTAATATTTATGTTGACTTCATTAAGCAATTTATTCCCCTTTCCCACTCAAATACTATATAAAATACAAACGGTTCTACAGGCACCACAATAAATATTCAAGAAGTGATATGTGGTTTTAACCATTATGTTCCACGTCTCAAAATATATATGGCTCAAATATTTTCATGACATACCATACTTATTTTATAGTAAAAAAAACACGGTCAGAAAAAAAGTGAATCAAGGTAGAAGTCCCACATTAACAAAATTCTTACTTAATAGCCCAAAAAATGATAGATCTTCATGATCGCTTGTTTACCCTCATCATTAATTTATTATTATGAGCAACAATAATCTAAGTTTTTCCTAAACCAATTAAACATCAGAAGAATGGCCTAAAGCGTGCAATGTAAGCATTAGTTATATGTACTGATCTAATGTCACATACTTACAATAAAGATGTTTATAATTATAGTGTTATTTATGCAAACGGGACATTATAATGATGCATTCGCAAATAAAAGCTGATCAAATATAGTTTAATGAAATGGGTTTAGAACCATATTATTTTTAATGGTGTAATATGAAAATTAACACAATATAATTTAGTTTTTATACACAATAGAAACATTTAAGATGAAGCCCTCACATTTGCGTGGGCTACATTACTGTTTCCAATATAAGAACAATGAGATACAACCATGTTCTATTTATCTTAGTTCATTCTTTATTTTAATACAGTTATGAATCGAGGGCCACCTGACTAGTTCATATGAATACATGTTAAATATTAACACATAAGCTGAATTTTTATTGGAATAATAACTAATAGTGTACGTAACCGCAATGTGCGTGAAAATATTGAGCCTCACAATACATCGAGGCCGAATGTGCAGCTAAATTATAATTACTATACATAAAATTAAACAATACATGATTAAGACGTTACCAACGCATGTGCCCGGCTCACCGTGCTAGTACACATAACAACACACAGAGTATAATCTAGAAGTGCGTCATGGGACTCGGATCTGTAGATAACTCAAAAGTTGCTTGGAATCTGGGTTTAAACATTTTTTTTAATAGGTGGATTATCCATGACCTTTGCATCAAGCGATGCACATAACCATTATCTGGGGTCAAATATACACTTGTCATTCATTTACTCCATAACATCTCACTAAATAAAGTTTGAATCCAGGGGTAATCCACTTCTAAGCCCAGGTTCAGTGAACAGTAACTAAAAATATAGTAAAAAAAGCTGAATCTAACTTTTTTGCAGCAAAGTTGCTCTAGTGCGTGTGCAAAATTTCATGGTGAATGGACATTCGAGGAGCTCTTTGAAAAAAAAAGCCAAAATCAGTTTTGAACCGTGTTTTCCTTAGTTTCTTTGAGACTTGAAGTATTTTTTTTTTCTTTCGAGAGCTCCACAACTTTCCATCACCATGAAATTGCGCACGCATCCAATGCATTAGAGCATCTATAGTCAGACTCCTAAAATTGATTAGCTGGACGTAGGACCACTGACCGGACATGAGAACCAAGCAAATTTTTTGACCCAACCGGACCCTCAAAGCCTCCTTAAATACCTAGGTTGTCCATCACTCCTTATATTCATCTCATGTATGAGATATTGAGATGAGTATGAGGGATGTCTGGACATGACCGGTCATTGGTCTTGCGTCCATCACATAGAATTGGGCGCACCACAGATCATCTTTTTATTTTCTTTATTATTTCTTTTTCTCTTTCTTTTCTTTTCTATCAATCATATTCATGTGACTGGACATATAAGGAAAAAAGTAAGGGACATGACTGCATGACGGACACATATGGAGTCAAAAGAGACACACCCGGATGCTGACCGTGGTTGAGAGTTCAAATTGGTTCAGTCCGGCTGTAGATGCTTTAAGAGCATCTTTGATGCCAAAATTTCAGGGTTTTTTAAATTGATGCACTTGGACACCAAATCGCCGCTCCCAGAATCCTAGGAAAGAACATGCATTCGGAGTTGGACCAATTCTAGGGTGGGCTTCCCGCTGGCGAGAAACAGTGTGCCCTAGGTACTCCGAATATAAAACCCACCCTCACGGCGCGTCCTCACTCACTAGCCAGTACTACTACCACGGTTGGCAGCAGTAGCCAGCAACTACCACGGAAAAGAAGGAAGAAAGACGATGAACACGAGCTGCTCCGAGGAGAGGGAGAGGCCCCGGAGGAGCTGGGCGCCGGTGGTCCACGTCAACTTCGGCTTCGTCGCCGGTGTCATCTTTGTGCTCCTCGTCTATTTCGTCATCCAGCAGCAGGAGGCGATCAGCGGCCTCAGCGGTAAGGATGCATTCGTTTCACGCATCTGCTTTATCTTGTTATTCCACAACAGCTAGCTGCTGTGATTGTTAACGTTACGTTGTTGTACCTGTGATTGTTAGAGATGCTGTGATATATCCATCACAAGTATGGATCGAACTAGCAAAAGGCAGATCATGAGACGGCTATCTTCTACTAGTCTCTACGTCCCGAATTACTTGTCTTAGACTTGTCTAGATACCGATGTTCATGTTTTTACTTTGATTACATAACATGGGCTGACTGACAGCAACACTTCTATCTTGTTCCTTACTATGCACGCACAGTTGCAACTACCGCCGCAGTATCACAATGGATGTCGGATAAACAACTGATCAAAGCCCCTGGTGAAATACAACCGATTAAAGCTCCTGGTGAAATACGTGAGCATTTCAACCTATATATATTTGTCGATTTGTGCCAACAGCTATGCTGATTGCCTATCTCTAGTCTCTCTAAACCGAAGATCAAGGGTTGCTTGTTGCTTAATCTACAGTTGTTGCTTCTGACCTGCATCGGATCGCGGACAAACAGCCAATTCAAGATCCAGGTGAGAGCTAGCACTCCTGTTGTTTTGATCAAATTTGCATGCATGCTTTGTTAGTTTGGGTATCCAAGGAAATTGCGAAATGGAAAAAAGGGTAAATTAAATGGAAAATTATTTGTTTTGAGGACATTATTTTTTCCCTGCAATAAAATAAATCTCCGCCCCTATTGTCGGCAGTGAGATGTAAGTGAGATGCCGAGTCTTGACAGTAATTATGAGAGTTGACTTAAGCTTAAATGTCTGACAGATCTGACTGAGAATCACGATGTACCTGCAAGTCAGAGAAGTCAATACAGATCTATAGGTAGCAAATATATTGATTTAACCGAGATGGATGCTTGCCACAAGCGCATGAAAGTACTACTACGAAAATTAGGCATTATGGGATCAAAGTTCAAGGCATGGGAAACAACGAACAGTACTAAACGGTGGACTAAACGCAATCTCATCTGATCTTGATGATGGCTAAATATATACAGCGTGAGGTGCCTAGCCAGTAAATTAATACGTGAGACTTCTACCAATCTGTGTTACTTTCTAGACACATGCCAACAGCTGAACAGCCATGCTTATTTCGATTTTGTTTAGTCTATAAACTGAAGATCAAACTCTTGCTTGTTGCTTAATCTACAGTCGTCGCTTCCGACGTGCAGCCGATCCTGGACAAACAGCTCATTCATGATTCAGGTGAGCAGATCAACCTGTTCATTGTATTGATCATTTTTGAACAACGTTTGCTAGTTTGAGTACCCAAGGAAATCATAAAATGTAAAATCATTTGTTTTGAGCGTAGTGCCGACCGGAGAGATGGGTTTTTTTTCAAGATCTGGTGTTAACTATTTTTTTCCAAAAAAGTGTTTGAACCCTGGCCCTGCATCAATATGATGCACACAACCAATTTTATTAAAGATTATGCAAGGCAACAAGGCCAAAAGCATGAACAACCAAAGTACATGACTTACACAACTATGGCATGCCATTACAAGATATGAAATGAACACCTATGACTTCTTCTGCAGCAATGCCTTCAAGAACATATACACGCCCTCATGCAGTCGTTTTCTCGTCCGGACAAACATGACCGGGACAAGGATTCCAATCCTAATCGCTGAGACCAACTAATGGAAGCCATCACATTGAGTAGACAACTCCGTCATCGCTGGTAACGACGCAAGTTCACCGTTGCTAAGCCCAATCAATAAAGCCAGAACAAGAATTTTCACCCCCGGAATTGAAGCGGTGCTCAAGTTACCATCTTGATGATCTTCCGATAATTGTATCAGCCTCCACGCCATGCCACAATGGCGCTAGCGTAGTGCCGACCGGAGAGATGTTTTTCAAGATCTGGTGTTAATTACTGGGTTAACATAAACGTAACATAGATGTAAAGTCTGATAGATCTGAGTACCAAACCACGACTTTGAGTGTCAATTAGCCAACTGATCTAGCTATCCAATATTGATTTAACCCATGAACGCTTGCCTCATGCTCATAAAAGACAAATACGCATGCATTATGGGATCTAGTCAATGTATGGGAAACAACGAACACTGTAAACGGTGTCTCGATCGGATGCTAAACTTAACTTAGCTAGTCTCGAACGAAGCTTGTTTAACCATGCATGGTAAAATTTTCCCTTTCTTTGGCTTGTGCTACAGACACAGAGAATGGTGGCGAGGTGGTGTGTTCCACGGAGGGCCTTTCCCGCGGTTACTCCGAAACCTGTGAAGTCGACGGCGACGTCCGCACCAACGGCACAGCGCTGTCCGTGACCCTCGTCCCGGCGAGCACGTCTGAGCGCCGCGAGTGGACGATCCTGCCGTACGCGAAAATGGAGGTCATCGTCAAGAAGGTGACGGTGACGCGGCTGCCGGACCGGGCAGCTGCCCCGCCGTGCACGGTGACGCACACGATGCCTGCCGTCCTGTTCGCGATCGGGGGGTACGTCGGCAACTACTGGCATGACTACACCGACATCCTGGTGCCGCTGTTCGTGGCGTCGCGGCGGTACCGCGGCGAGGTCACGTTCCTGATCAGCAACATCCGGCACAAGCCTGAGTGGCTGGTCAAGTACAAGACGCTCTTGGGGGCGCTGTCGAAGCACGCCTGGGTGGACATGGACGGCGACACCGAGGTGCGGTGCTTCCCGCACGTCACGGTGGGGCTCCGCCTCGACAAGGAGCTGAGCATCGTCCCCGAGCTGGTGCCCGGGGCCCCCCTCTCCATGGTCGATTTCACCCGGTTCCTGCGCGAGACCTACGGTCTCCCACGCGGCGCGACGGTCAGCCTGACCCGGGAACCGGACAAGAAGCCGCGGCTGCTACTCATCCACCGGGGACACTACCGCCTGATCTTGAACGAGCCGGAGATTGCGCAGGCGTCGGAGGCGGCAGGGTTCGAGGTGGTGGTGACGGAGCTGCGGGGCAACGCGTCGGAGGTGGAGCAGGCGCGGCTGGTGAACTCGTTCGACGTGCTGCTGGGCATGCACGGCGCGGGGCTGACGAACGCGTTGCACCTGCCGCACGGCGGCGTGCTGATCCAGGTGGTGCCGTACGGGAAGATAGAGGTGATCGCGAGGGCGGAGTTCAGCGAGGGCGCGACGGACATGGGGCTCAAGTACCTTGACTACAGCGTGAGCGCGGAGGAGAGCTCGCTGATGGAAACGCTGGGGCCGGAGCACCCGGCGATCAAGGACCCCGACTCCATCCACCGGAGCGGCTGGAGCAACATGTTTGACTTGTACCTTGGTAAGCAGAACGTCCGCATCAACACCACCCGCTTCGCGCCAACGCTGGCGCAAGCGCTCGACCACCTACGCCAGCACTAGGGGGAGAGATGTGCGTTAATGACGATGTTTTTTTGTTTTGTTTTGGGTTAATCGTAGTGCCTCGTCTTTGGTCATTCTTGCTCCTTTTTCGCTTAATTAACTAGCAAAGTGGCCTGTGTAAATGCGCGGGTAAACATGTTAATATATATCCTTTGTTTTACAATGGAAATATTATGATAAAATAATAGTGCATACTACAACTGAAGTTTATAGCCTTTTGTCCTACTGATCCTGGAGAATGCAATAAAGTATATATTACCACTGAGTTGTTGTGATTTCTCAAAGAGTAAGGGTGAACATATTGCGATATTTATGACTATGATTATTGATGGTAAAAATCTCATATAGACATTACGACTGTAATAAGTAGACTGTTAATCCAATTGCATCTACCACTTATACTTCAGACCAAAAACCGTCATCTAAAATGAATCTCAAGATATTAAGTTTGCAAGAAATAGAGTATCACAATAAGAAAGATGATATAATGTAAACATGAAGAAGTCAATCAATATGACAAAACTTCATCGTTTTATCCTTAGTGGAAAGAATACAACACATTCCTTGGCCATTTTTATCACTGGGGCTAGATCAGCGCATGATTGAACCCACTACAAAGCACAAATCTCTCTGAAGATAAAAAAAAACACCAAACATGGCCAAAGAAGATAGATAGATAGATAGATAGATAGATAGATAGGAGAGCATTCAAAGTTCTTTAATTATGCAGTATCAAATCCAAAAAGATTTAATTGATTTGAATGAACAATCTGATGATAAAGTGACAATTCATCATGTCTCACCAAACACACCACATAATACATCGAATTAATCATGATCAAGAACGAGAACATGGTATTGAAGATCCAAAAAGAGAGAAGAACACCTAACTACTATTATGGACACATAGGTCCTAAGTAAATTACTCACACATGATCATGAAGGTTGATGTAGATGGCTCCGGCAATGACTTCCTCCTCCAACAGGGCTCCGAAACAAGTCTTCATATGGGATCTTCACGGAACAAAGAATTGCAACGTCGCTAATTTTTTTCTGAAAATACGTCGTTTTTTTTGGGATTTATAGGGATTTATGGTGATGGAAATAGGCTAAGGCGGTGAAGGGCCGGGGGGCCCATACGGGCGAGCGGCGCGGTCATCCCTGGCCGTGCCACCTGCCCATGTGGGATACTAGCAACTCCTCTTGAGGTTGCCCGAAGCTTTGTGTGTTTCCAATTTCCCAAAAAAAAATCTTATTAAATCTGCAACTTATTTTTGACCTTCAGTTATATTGATTTCTCGCGAAACAAAAAACAAACAGGAAAGAGAAACTGGCAATGTCACCAAATTAATAGTTTACCCATAAAAATAATATAAATTGCTATAAAAACTACATAAAGATAATAATATAATAGTATTAAACAATGAAAAAAGTTATAGATACATTTGAGACATATCAGTTACCTATAAAAAATTATTGTAAGTATATGTACATGTAATCATCGTGGGGAGTAACTTATAGTAGTGTCATGCATATGAGACTAGTCTTAGTTACTACCTTCATAGTGCAAAGTATCATAGTAATCTCTATGATTATCGTGAGAATAACATTTCTCATTATCTTGTCATACTCTTCATCATCATAGTCATCATCTCCATCATAATAACCATGTTCACTCACATTTTCATTTTCTTGTTAACCTACATTTTCATCTTCATTAGTGGTGTGTGCATATAATTTATCAATACAATGAATTCGAATAGGATCGGAGATCATATTGGTGATGGCAACAACATTGTATTTAGAACACATAATATCTCTAAGCTCAAAGAAGCACTTATCAAAGTTACGATCACCAGGCTTGACTTTACGAAAATCGATAGTCTGATGTAGAATCTCATCGACACTCTTGAGAGAATATTTAGGATAATATTTTTCTAAGTCATTCCATAAAGTATAAGAACATTCGAAGTTTTGCATGCTACGGAGAGCAAGATTAGAAATACCTCTAACAATAAGGTTCGTGGTTCTTAAATTACGAAGGATATGAAATTATTCCTTAGAAATGGGATGCAAGAGGGTCAATGGGAGGTTCATATGGCTTATGAATATACTCACTCAAGTTGCAATCATCAAATATGTTAATCATTTCATTTTTCAAAAGTAAAGTACTTGATACATCTCCAACGTATCTATAATTTATAATGTATTCATGCTATATTTACATCAATCTTGTATGATTTTGGTGCACTTTATTATTACTTTTATCGACTAACATATTAATCTAGATCCCAATGCTAGCTGTTGTTTTTTGCTTGTCTTTTATTTTACAGAAAATCCATACCGAACGAAGTCCAAACAAGACGAAACTTTTTGATGATTTTTTCTCGATGGAAAATTATCCAAGAAGCAACGGAGGAGAACGGGAACACCCATAGGGGGCCCACAAGGCAGGGGCGTGCCTTGGGGGTGGGGGTGGGGGGTAGGGTGCACACATGTGCCTTGTCCTGTGACCCCCTCCATGCGTGATTCCAATATTGAAAATTCTTATATATTTCAAAACTCATGAAAGTTAACCTAGATCTTCTACCCTGCCATCGCAAGGCTCTATACCGAAGCGATCTCATCTAGAGCCCTTTTCCGACGCCCTGCCGGAGGGGAGGGGGCATCACCGGAGGCCATCTTCCTCATCTTTGTGGCCTCCATGACGAGGAGAGAGCATTTCACCCTCGGGGCTGAGGGTATGCACCTGTAGCTATGTGTTTGATCTCTCCCTTCGTGATCTTGATAGGGCACAATCTCGATGTACCACAAGCTTTGTTAATACAATTGGATCATATGATATTCTTTCCTCTCTACCTTTGTTGTGATAAATTGAGTCCTGCTCTTTGAAGTTCTTTCTGTTGGATTGAATATTTTGAATATGAGATTATTTGATACATATCGAATAATTAACTCATGGAGAGTCGAGATGACAATGACGTTCAGTAGGTGACATTAGAGTTGATTGATGCGTATCATATGATTTTATCGTAATACGATCTCTAGAGATATTCGTGAGACTTAGGATGACTCAATATATTGATTTGAAAGATAACTTTGAGGTTCTTTTTCTACGTACAACAATTTTTTTCTCCGCTATAAATAGAAACATTAGAGTGATACTTTATGACACGTTGAGGGACTATTTTAAAATGAAATTATGTTAGTGACGTTGAGAGATTGCATTAATGAAAGTATTAGCCCTAGGCCTTGTTTTCAAGCATTGCAATACCGTTTGTGCTCAAATTTATCACTTGCTACCTTGCCGTCTTTATTATTTCATATTACAAAAAACTATACTATCCATACCACACTTGTATCACCATCCCTTCGTCGAACTAGTGTGTTGGGGAAATAAGAGATTGCTTCTAATTGATAGCATGTATGTTTGAGAGAGACATATTCATCTTGCACCCCTACGAATTAATAAACCTTAGGGCATCCACTTGAGAAAAAATTGCTACTGTTCAAAAAAGCTCTGCTCTTGAAGTTCCAACAAAGTCTACAAAAATAAATTTTTATAGTAGATATCAATACTCTCCATTAAGAATAGGAACTCTACACCTCAGACTCCTCAAAGTATCCAAATCCATCCTTATCCAAGACGATGAAGTCAAAGCAATGAAGATCAAAGCTCAGATACCACTTGTAGGTTCAAAAGGAGTGTCTAGAGGGGTATGAATAGACAATCACCACAAGTCAATGACCAATTTTAACACATTAGATAGCATAAACTACCACATTACCGGTTAGTATTATAAAAAATTACCACTTTCTTTAACTTCCTAAAAAGCTACTACTATTTTGGTTCGTTGTTCCAAAATAAACTAGTGTCTGAATGGTTAAGTTTTAACCATGATTATGATAATGTTAGCCCAATCGTCAGGTTTAACCTGACATAAAAGTCTACACCATTAATTTTGACCGTTACAACAGGTGGTGCCCACGGGGCGTTCCTTCTAAAAATAAATAACTTTTTTTATAAAAGCAATCTGGTCCTGTAGCCTTTTAGGAATAAAACAATCGGGTCCTGTAACTTTTTTAAGGGGAAAGTAGTGGTTGCACCCCATCTTCGATGCACCCACGCAGTGAACGGTAAATTCAAAAAAAAAAAAATCTGATACTTGGTGGCTGTGATTACGACCAAATGTTTTAAGATATTGCAAAGTTTGGTCACCAAAAAACATCAAATGATCGTCATACAAAACAAAATACAAATGATGCTCTGTATCCACGTTATTGTTCACATGTTTTCAGCACAAACTTTGTTTTTTTTTACAGATTTCTTCGGATGTTATTTCACCTTCAAATTTTGCAAGCATCCAAAACATCGAAAATGCCTTGCGTACGATGGTTTTGCGTACGATTTTTGTACGACAAGAGACAGGCATGCTTCCCAATATTTGGACCCACCATGTCAGGTCAGTCTGATCGTACAAAGTTCGTATGAAATTTCATCGTACGTGTAGCAGCTCTCCCAAAACATTTTGTCATAATCAAATCCGTGAAGTTTTAGATTTTTTTGAAATGTTTTTCTAATTTTGTGATCGTGGGTGCAACATGTGTAGGTGCACAAAAACCACCCTCTTTGTAAAAGAACAATCAATTCCCTGAAAGTTTTGAAAAATAGCAATATTTTTTTTTAATGTTGGTAGGAGATCTACCAAATTCATTGATTAGCAAGGAGTAGTACAAAGGGTGGCACCAAGAAAGGTGTGGTGCTAAAAAGAGGAGATGGAAAAATACATTTAGCCCAGGTCAAATGGGATATTAGCGCCTGCCATGTTCCACAGGTTAATTTCCTCTCGAACTAGCCTAACTAGTTGGTCGATCGTCATCTCTTGCCGTCGAAAGACTCTTCTATTCCGTTCCTTCCAAGTTTCCCATGCAACGAGATGAATCATCGAGATCGTTCCTTTTTTCTTTTCCTTAGGTGCATTCTACCAGCAGGTTGACATCCATTCCTTGATGGTGGCCATTGGCGGCCAGTTTGCCGGCCGCATATGATGCATGTGAGCCTGCGTTGCAATCTTGTCCCAGATGTGCTTAGCCCAAGGGCATTCCAGTAGCAAGTGTCTTGCAGTTTCGAGGTTCCTGATGTAGAGAGGGCAGAAGTAATTGTTTGTGCAGCCTTTTCTTTGCAATAGATCGGCAGTGGTGTTCTTCCCAGCGCCGCCGTCCAGAGAAAAAAATCTGCATTTTTCGGGCGCCCATCCAGACCAAATGATATTCATCGCTTCCATCCGTTGTGCACCAATGAACTGTATCTCGTACGCCGATCTTGCGGTATATAAACCGTCCCGCGTAATGCGCCAGCGTATAGTATCAGCTTGCCCTTCCTGGAGTACAAGGTTGTCAAGGTAACCTGTGAGTTGTGTGAGTTCAGGCAACATATCCTCAATGAGCCCAGTGGCTAGATCTTGTAACCATCTTTCCCCATGCATTGCTTCTTGTACCGTGCGGTTCTTCCGCGCGGCAATAGAGAATAGGCGCGGAGCAATCTTCTTTGGAGTTAACCCATTTAGCCATCGATCGTGCCAGAACCATGTCAGGTTACCACAGCCAACCGTTATGTCCGTAGCCATGGCAAAGAGCTCCTGATCAATCTCGTCGCATGGCAGCTGTGTTCCGACCCATGGCCGTTCAGGCATGGTCCATGCATGCCACAACCATCTCAATCTAAGCGCTCGACCGAATTTGGTTAGCTCTAGCACACCCAGCCCACCAAGCTCCTTTGGTCGACTCAACAATGCCCAGCTCACGTGGCATTTACCCGCGGTACAGTCTTGTTGGCCAGCCCACAACCAAGCCCGACAAATTTTAACGAGACGTTTCATTACCCAAATAGGGAACCGGTGCACCGAGAGCATATAGGTCGCAAGTGCAGACAGCGCCGATTTAAGCAGGATTAGTCGTCCGCTTTTTGCCATTAGGTCTCCTTTCCATGTGGCCGTTTTCCCTCCAAATTTGTCAATGAGAGGATAGAGGTCGATCTTGCGAAACGTGCGTAGGGAGAGTGGCATCCCTAGGTAGGTTGCAGGGAAGGTGCCAAGAGGGATACCCAGCGGTCACAAAATGTGTTGTAGATCTTGATTCTGACATCGGATTGGGAGCGCTACACTCTTGGACAGATGGGTGACAAGGCCCGTGATGTTACAAAAGAGTGTGAGAATCAGCTTGGTCATCTGTGCGTCCCTCACCGAGGGGTTAATGAACATTGCGACATCATCGACATAGAAAGAGCAGCGTAGTACTGCACGTCTTCCGGTTAGTTTTGAGAGTACTCCAGCATTTGTGGCCATCTTCACCATTCTTTGTAGAGGATCCATGGCAAGTATGAAGAGGAAGGGGGAGAGCGAGTCCCCCTGCCTCAGGCCCTTTTGGTGATGCACCGGCTCAGACATGTGTCCATTAATTAGGACGCGTGATGAGGCCATTCGCAATAGCATCGCGATCCATTCGCACCATCGCGGTCCAAAACCTCAAGCTCGAAGCATGTCCAGGATGTATGCCCAAGACACAGAGTCAAAGGCCTTGGCAATATCAAGCTTAAGCAGTATTGAAGCCTTTTTGGTTTGATGAAAGAATCTGGCAGTGTTCTGGATGTGAAGGAAGTTTTCTTGGATACATCGCTTCTTGATGAACGCACTTTGGCATTGGTCCACACTGGTAGAAAAAGGCCCATTTGTCCCGGTTCCAGAGGCCCATTTGTCCCGGCTCCAGAACCGGGACTAAAGGGTCGGTACTAAAGCCCAATACCTTTAGTCCCGGTTCGCCTACGAATCGGGACAAATGGGGCTCCATGTGGGCTGCTGTGGTGCGCCGGGGCGGAGGACCTTTAGTCCCGGTTGGTAACACGAACCGGGACCAAAAGACATCCACGCGTCAGTAGTCCAGGGCCTGGAGTTTTTTTTGAAAGGGGGGTGGGGGTTTAGGGGGTTTTGCAGGGTTAATTTAGGGGTTTCATATATTATTTTAGCTAGCTAATAGAGAGAAGTGTCCTCTCTTATCTCCGTGCTTGGTCGACGCTACGTACTATACGTATAGAGAGGACTCGACACGCTAGCTAGTAAGAAAATGAAGGAAACCATTAAGTACAGAAGATCGTCATGAACGTATACAGAGAGAAGTGGTCGACCTCTCCTTCTCCGAGAGATTGGTCGAACAACAAGTTTTCGTATATCTATCCGACACTGCTGGCTACATATATACAATATAAGATCTCTTACAATCCCCTAACATGTGAACTCAACTTCCACATGGTATTCTCCGTGTTTATCGATGACGTGGTCAAGAAAGAATCCTGCCAATTCCTCTTGAATTGCTTTTATGCGATCTTGTGGTAGGAGTTGATCCTGTAGCTCCGAAAGCTAATTTGAAGAAGGGGGTCAATACATATATATGAATGAAACTCAACACAAATGATGGTAATAAAATAAAATTGTGAATATTATTGCTTACGCACTTCAAAATCTTCTTTAGAGTAGCCGGCATGCTTAGAGGCTGTCGCTTTGTAGATGTACTCGCAAACGTAGTATCCACAAAGATTAGTCCCTTCTTCCTGTCACAACCACTTTATGAGAAATAGAGGTCAATCAAACTGATAATCAAGCATTATAAATGGTATTGATGAAAACTAGCTATAATCAATGAGAGATGCGCGGAACTAGCTAGTACTACTTACTTTCGGGTATGTAAATTGCAGCTTCCCCGGCAGTCCTGGAACTATTGCGGTGAACTGTTTCCAAACCCTGCCAGACAAAGAAAATAACTATTACCTGATATCAGGAAATGAATAAAGTTGCTGATATGGTGCGATAATGATCGATTGAACTTACTTCACGAGCATTTCAGTGATCGTCGCATACTGCTTGCGATCTTTTCGTCTTGAGTCTAAGACGGTTACTAGTCCCTTCACAAGCTTAATCTCTAGGAGAATAAAGTGGAAGCTGTGCACGCATGCATAACTCATCAGTTACATTACTATAACCTCGAGTAATAAGGAAAACCAAATATGCACAAGACAGTAACACTCACTCGAAGTTGTAAGAAAAGATTATTTTATCTTTGTTTTGATGTTTAAGCAACGAATTTAGCAAGTTGGCCTCGGCTCGTTTGGCATCATGTTTAATTTCCCATTCATTAAAGAGATTTAGGTTAATGAACCCAATATTATAGATTTGTTTTTTCTTGCATTCGACGATCTTCAATCTGCATGATATAGTGAGGATAATTATATGTACATGCAATGAAAGAGTTGAGCTATATATAGAGACTTAATTAAAGAAGTAGTACTTACAGACAGTAGCAAGTGACGATTACTTTATCGATGGCCATTTGATTGAAAAGCTGGAATAACTCCTCAATTGGAACACACAACAGTTCAATTCCAACGAGGTCGTGCTCCTCTTTAACTGTCAGCATCAAAGTATCTGTCCTAGACTTGCAGGTGTCCATGTACCACTCATGGAATCTTCGCATCATCGTTGTTAGAGGAGAATGACCAGGTCTGACGAGAGGCTTCCCATGCCGGTATTTCTGATCGTCCGCCTCCATTATATCAAAATGTACATCGTCGGGCAGGTAATCACCAGGATTGGTACCGGACACCATTACCGGCAGATTTGGGATGATATCGCTAGACACCTTCAGCGGGGGGCACGATTGGTTCGCCTGTTCACCGAGCTGGGGAATTTTTTTTCCCTTTTGTAATTTGTTCTTGTCTCCTTTTGTCAGTTCTAGTGGTTCCAGACCGGCGCGCTTCTAGCGCTGTGTTTTTAATAGTGCGGACATAGTTGTCATCCGGCGGAGGCGGTGGTGGTCGCTTCAGGGCATCCAAAGTGCGCTTCACTTTCACTGGATCTATCTTCTCCTCCGGAGGTGGATTTTTCTTTGCAAAAAACTCCTTCACTTGGCCTTTCGAGATCTTCGCGTTTTCCTCGTCGCTCTTCTCGTAAGGTAACTGCTCAAGAGGCTTGAGAGATGATGGACCGTATTGGTATCGCCTCCCGCCGCTGGTTGTACTGCTAGACGCCGGAGCAGCCGGAGCGGCGGCGGCTATCTTCCTTTGTTGATTACGAGGCGGAGAAGGTGTGTTACGAGGAGGCGGAGCAGCCGGAGCGGCGGCGGCTCTCTTCCGCCCTTGCTGAGGAGGCGAAGGAGGAGGCGAGCTCCTCGGACGCGCCGACGCAGGCGGAGAAGGAGGCGGAGTGCCACCACGCGCCGAAGCAGGCGGAGTGCCCTGATCACTCGCCGGAGGAGGAGACGGAGGAGGAGGCGGAGTGCCCTGACTCGCTGGAGGAGGAGGAGGTGGAGGCAGAGGCGTCCAGTTCGGAAGCTTGATGAGCTCCTTCCGCCATAGACATGTAGTCTTCAGAGCACATTCCAGCAGAGTCTCCCCTTCACCGGTAGGGTGGTCAAGCTCAAGGTCCTCAAATCCCTCCTCTATCTCATCGACCATCACAATAGCATAGCCTTGTGGAATCGGAAGGCAGAGAAAAGTTGCGCCAGGTTTGGAAGGTGCAACAGAGCCGACAGCCGCCTTGACTTTGCGGTGATGCCATTGCGTCATAAGGTTGCAAGGTTGAGCCTCCTTGATAGCATCCACGGGGTAGCTGGGAGCCGTGAAGTCAGGCTGGTCAAGCTCGGTGGAAGCCACATTGCTTCTCCGCTGAGATGGCGGGGTAGCTTCTTGGATAGCTTCGTCCCGCCGAGATCGCTGGTTCTCAACTGCTTGTTTCTCTAGCGCTAGTACTCTTTCATTCAGCTTCTGCATATCGCTTTGCTCCTGTTTCCGCTTCCTCTCCCGGGATTTGTAACCTTCTGCGTCGGGAAACCCAACCTTCCATGGAACGGAGCCTGTTGTGCCTCGTGTTCGTCCTGGGTCCTCAGGATTCCCGAGGGCCTGTGTGAGCTCGTCATTCTCTCTGTCGGGAACGAACGTCCCTTCCTGCGCTGTGGCGATATACTGTCGAAGATTCTTGACCGGTATTGACAGTTGCTCGTTCATCCAAACGCACTTCCCTGTTTCAAGGTGCAAGGTTACCCCAGCCCCGAAGAACCAAGTCCTTGCACGGTCTGGCCAGTACAATGTCTCTGGTTGGATCCCTTTAGCAAGCAGGTCCTTCTCAGCCTTGTCCCACAACGGTCGGGCTTTGATGTAGCCATCTGACCCCGTGCGATGGTGAAGCTTCTTCTTTGTAGCATTTATCTTGTTTATCGCTGACATCTTCCTACTCTTCTCCGATGTCTTGTGGGCCACAAATGCGGGCCAGTGATCTCTTATCTTCTCAAATCGGCCGGTGAATGTTGGAGTCTTCCCTTTGTCGACAAACGTTGATTTCAACTCATTCTTCCACCTCCTGAATAGATCTTCCATCTTCTTAAGAGCATGAGCCTTGACCAATGGCTCTATAACTGGCTTATCCCGATCCTCCTCTGCCGGTAGGGTGAAATTTGCCTTCAGCGCGGTCCAAAGATCATCTTTCTGTCTATCGTTGACAAAAGACACTTCAGGGTCTCCGCTCTTCGTCTTATTCCATTGGTGGATGGTGATCGGGATCATGTCCCTAACAAGAACCCCGCACTGAGCAGAAAATGCTTCCTTGGTCCGGCTGGGTTCAATCGGTTGGCCATCTCTATTGATGCCGGTGATCGTGAACCTTTCATCCTGGCGCAACTTTTTCTTCGGGCCTCGTCTCGTTACCGAAGTTTGGCTCGATCCGGATCCGGAGGGCTAGAAAAGAAGAAAGAAAAGAGTTAATATGTGTACATACCAAAACAATAAATGCATTAATTAGCTAGTCAGCACAGGCTTAATTAATATATATACCTCGCCGGACTTTGCAACGGCTCCTTCCTCCGTTCGCTCACCGGAGCCATCATAATCATGTTCTTCCACCTCCATTGTCCGATCATCGGAGCCTTCTTCACCCTCTTCTTCCAGACAGTCGGTGTCGTTCAGAAACGATAAGACATCACCTCCTTCCCGGATGATGTCCCCCAACAAAGCTTCTTCTTGTAAGTTTCTTTGCGGAAGATTCGGATCGTCCATAGTTTCTGCAAATATTACAACATGACAATTAATATATTAGTGGCAAACATAGACCTAGCTAGCTCGATGCTTCTACGGTTTGGGGATGGATACACAAGGCAACCTATCGACCCCTCGGCGATCCACGACCCTCTACCCTAGTTCCCGACCCTCGACCCCCTCATGTCACGTTTGTCTAGTGGCTCGACGACTACGCTCTTTTAACTTGGTACAAAAAATTCTAACTTTTGCATATTCTTTGCATATGAACATAGTACATACATTTTCTTTTTTTCTTAAATGTAACTTTTGCATATATGAACATACATACACAAATGTTTTCTAAAAATGCACATATATATGAACATATACATCAATTGACAAAAAACTTTCTATGAACAAAAAAAGCATACATCAATTGGCAAAAAAAAATCTATGAACAAAAAAAAATCATACATCAATGCGGAGAGGCGGGGAAGAAGAGGGGGGAATGGGGGGAGGGGCTCACAGCGAAGCAGAGGGCGGCGATGGCGAGGTCGGGGTAGAGGGCGGCGACGACGAGGTCGGGGTAGAGGGCGGCGACAGCGAGGTCGACGCAGAGGGCGGCGACGGCAAGGTCGGGGCAGAGGGCGTCGACGGGGCAGAGGGTGGCGACGGCGTGGCAGTCGGGCAGCCTGACGACGTCGGTGTCGTCTCCGGCGTCGTCGGGGGCTAATGGCGAGATGAGGACTGAAAATTCCTAAGTGCCAGTTATATACCCAGAGCATTGGTCCCGGTTCGTAGCACCAACCGGGACCAATGCCCCCTTTCGTTCCGGTTGGTGCCACCAACCGGGACCAAAGGTATCTTTTCAGCAGCCCAAACGGCGGGAAACAGAGACCTTTGGTTCAGGTTGGTGCCACCAACCAGAACTAAAGGGGGCATTGGTCCCGGTTGGTGTTACGAACCGGTACCAATGCCACCCTTTCGTTCCGGTTGGTGCTACCAACCGGAACCAAAGGCCTTGCGCCGCAGTGCGGTGGGATGTTTCGTCCCACCTCGCTAGTCGAGGGAGCGCGAGAGCGGTTTATAAGCGCTGCTGCGCCAACCCTTTCGAGCTCCTCTCAACTGCAGGCTTCTGGGCCTATTGTGTCACTCTTTGCCCGTGGGCCTACTGGGCCTTCTGCGGGCTTGAATCCTGGCCCATTGTTGGGTTTCTAGTCGTATTCAGGCCGTGATGGCCCTATAGGTGGCATTTTTTTTGCTTTATTTTATTTTGTTTCCACTTTTTTGCTTTTAATGTTTTGAACAGAAAATATTTTTTTTCTATTTTTTGTTTTCTTTTTTGCTTAATTTAATTTATTTTGTTTCCACCTTTTTGCTTTTAATGTTTTGAACAGAAAATACTATGGTAAGTTTAGTTGCATAAATTTAATATAATTTTAGTTTTAATAATACTATAGGGAAACACGCGAGGATACTAAAATTTCTGTGCATTCAATATGCACCATTTTTGTGCATTCAATATGCACCATTCAAAGTCACATACTAAAATTTCAAACCTTTCTAACTTTATTTGCTATTTTTCATGCATTTAATGATTTATTTTGAGCTAGATGACCATGAAATTGGAAAGCAGTACAAATAAACTCAGAAAAGGTTGAAACTTGGCATGGTATCATCATTTGACCAACATAGCATGTGCTAAAAAGTTGAGAGGGTTATGGCAAAAACTGGATGCACTTCGTGTATAAAATGGACAATCTCTTTTGAAGTATCAGGGTTTCGGACAAAAACTCATCTGTTACAAACACTTTTGAACTTATTTGAACTCTTGACTTTTTGAGTGTTCAAAATGAACCATTCAAAGCCACATCATCAATTTTCAACCCTTTCTGACTTCATCTGTCTTCACTTTTTCTTCGCTTGTGTCCTTTGCTTATTGCGTCGTAACCATGGATATTCTTCATCGCTTAACAGGGTGCTTGGATCAACCTAGACTTTGAAGGGAGGAATTTCATGAAACTTTTCATAATCTTCAGACATGTCTGTCTTGCCCTGCAATCCCACGATGTCTCTTTTTCCTGAAAGAACTATGTGGCGCTTTGGCTCATCGTATGATGTATTCGCTTCCTTATCTTTTCTTTTTCTCGGTTTGGTAGACATGTCCTTCACATAGAAAACCTGCGCCACATCATTGGCTAGGACGAATGGTTCGTCTGTGTACCCAAGATTATTCAGATCCACTGTTGTCATTCCGTACTGTGGGTCTACCTGTACCCCGCCTCCTGACAGATTGACCCATTTGCACTTAAACAAAGGGACCTTAAAATCATGTCTGTAGTCAAGTTCCCATATGTCCACTATGTAACCATAATATGTGTCCTTTCCCCTCTTGGTTGCTGCATCAAAGCGGGCACCACTGTTTTGGTTGGTGCTCTTTTGATCTTGGGCGATCGTGTAAAATGTATTCCCATTTATCTCGTATCCTTTGTAAGTCAATACAGTATAAGATGGTCCCCTGGACAACGAGTACAGCTCATCAGAAACAATGTTGTCAGCTCTAAGACGTGTTTCCAACCTACTGCCGAAAGTCCTGATGTGTTCACGTGTAATCCAGTCGTCACACTGCTCCGGGTGTTTGGAGCGCAGACTGTTCTTGTGTTCATCGACATACGGGGTCACCAAGGTAGAGTTCTGTAGAACTGTGTAGTGTGCTTGAGACCAAGAATGCCCGTCCCTACATATTATTGAGTCCCCTCCAAGCGTGCATTTTCCAGTCAGTCTCCCCTCATACCGCGATTGAGGGAGACCAGTCTTCTTAAGGCCAGATATGAAGTCAACACAGAACCCAATGACATCTTTTGTTTGATGGCCCATGGAGATGCTTCCTTCTGGTCTAGTACAGTTACGGACATATTTCTTTAGGACTCCCATGAACCTCTCAAAGGGGAACATATTGTGTAGAAATACGGGGCCCCGAATGACAATCTCGTCGACTAGATGAACTAGGACGTGCGTCATGATATTGAAAAAGGATGGTGGGAACACCAGCTCGAAACTGACAAGACATTGCGCCACATCACTCCTTAGCCTTGGTAGGATTTCTGGATCGATCACCTTCTGAGAGATTGCATTGAGGAATGCACATAGCTTCACAATGGCTAATCGAATGTTTTCTGGTAGAAGCCCCCTCAATGCAACCGGAAGTAGTTGCGTCATAATCACGTGGCAGTCATGAGACTTTAGGTTCTGAAGCTTTTTCTCGGCCATATTTATTATTCCCTTTATATTCGACGAGAAGCCAGACGGGACCTTCATACTGAGCAGGCATTCAAAGAAGATTTCCTTCTCTTCTTTGGTAAGAGCGTAGCTGGCAGGACCTTCATACTTATTTGGAGGCATGCCGTCTTTTTCGTGCAAACGTTTCAGGTCCTCCTGTGCCTCCGGTGTATCTTTTGTCTTTCCATACACGCCCAAGAAGCCTAGCAGGTTCAGGCAAAGGTTCTTCGTCACGTGCATCACGTTGATTGAAGAGCGGACCTCTAGGTGTTTCCAGTAGGGTAGGTCCCAAAATATAGATTTCTTCTTCCACATGGGTGCGCGTCCCTCAGCGTCATTCGGAACAGATAGTCTGTCGGGACCCTTTCAAAATATTACGTGTAAATCATTGACCATAGCAAGTATGTGATCACCGGTACGCATGGTGGGCTTCTTCCGGTGATCTGCCTCGCCTTTGAAATGCTTGCCTTTCTTTCGACATTGATGGTTGGTCGGAAGAAATCGACGATGCTCTAGGTACACATTCTTCCTGCAATTGTCCAGGTATATACTTTCGGTGTCAGCTAAACAGTGCGTGCATGCGTGGTATACCTTGTTTGTCTGTCCTGAAAGGTTACTGAGAGCAGGCCAATCATTGATGGTTACAAACAGCAACGCATGCAGGTCAAATTCCTCCTGTTTGTGCTCATCCCACACACGTACACCGTTTCCATTCCACAGCTGTAAAAGTTCTTCAACTAATGGCCTTAGGTACACATCAATGTCGTTTTCGGGTTGCTTAGGGCCTTGGATGAGAACTGGCATCATAATGAACTTCCGCTTCATGCACATCCAAGGAGGAAGGTTATACATACATAGAGTCACGGGCCAGGTGCTGTGATTGCTCCTCTGCTCTCCGAAAGGATTAATGCCATCCGCGCTTAAACCAAACCATACGTTCCTTGGGTCAGCTCCAAACTCAGCCCGACCGTACTTTCTCAGGATTTTTCTCCATTGTGACCCGTCAACGGGGTGTCTCAAATTCCCGTCTTTCGTACGGTCTTCATTGTGCCATCGCAACAACTTGGCATGCTCTTTGTTTCTGAATAGACGTTTCAACCGTGGTATTATAGGAGCATACCACATCACCTTGGCAGGAACCCTCTTCCTGGGGGGCTCGCCGTCAACATCACCAGGGTCATCTCGTCTGATCTTATACCGCAATGCACCGCATACCGGGCATGCGTTCAAATCCTCGTATGCACCGCGGTAGAGGATGCAGTCATTAGGTCATGCATGTATCTTCTCCACCTCCAATCCTAGAGGGCATATGACCTTCTTTGCTGCGTACGTACTATTGGGCAATTCGTTATCCTTTGGAAGCCTCTTCTTAAATATTTTCAGTACCTTCCCAAATCCCTTGTCAGGTATACCATACTCTTCCTTACATTGCAACAATTCCAGTGCGGCACCGAGCTTTGTGTTGCCCTCTTCGCAATTGGGGTACAACCCTTTTTTATGATCCTCTAACATTCGATCGAACTTCAGCTTCTCCTTTTCACTTTCGCATTGTCTCCTTGCATCAACAATGACCCGGCGGAGATCATCATCGGGCACATCATCGTCTAGTTCCTCTTGATCTTCAGCTTCCCTCATTGCAGCATCACCGTATTCAGGGGGCACATAGTTGTCATCGTCCTCTTCTTCTTTGATGTCTTCCATCATAACCCCTATTTCTCCGTGCTTGGTCCAAACATTATAGTGTGGCATGAAACCCTTATAAAGCAGATGGGTGTGAAGGATTTTCCAGTCAGAGTAAGACTTCGTATTCCCACATAGAGGGCATGGACAACACATAAAACCATTCTTCTTGTTTGCCTCAGCCACTTCGAGAAAATTATGCACGCCCTTAATGTACTCGGAGGTGCGTCTGTCACCGTACATCCATTGCCGGTTCATCTGCGTGCATTATATATAATTAAGTGTGTCAAAAACCATTACAAAACATCATGAATAGATAAGTGACCAAATTAATATAAATTTTTTTCTTTTAGAAAGAAGATAAGAACAAGAGGCTCACCATGGTGGTGTCGGCGACGAGATTGGCGCGGGCGATCGACGGCGGTGAAGACGGGGATGGGACGTGACGGACCGCTAAACCTAGACAAATCTTGAGGAAAATGAAACTTGGAGGTCGAGTTTGGAGAGGAGAAAGCTTAAGTAGTGTGGCTCGGGCATTTCATCGAACACCTCATGTGCATAGGAGGTGAGCTAGAGCACCACAAAGCCCTCCCCTCACACTCCAGGAAAAAACAGAGCAGTGGAGTGCTCTGCTCGCGGGGGAGGGGTATATATAGCCACATCATTGGTCCCGGTTCGTGGCTGGAACCGGGACTAAAGGCCACACTTTAGTCCCCGTTCCATCCACGAACCGGGACCAATGGATGTGGGCCAGGAGCGAGGCCCATTGGTCCCGGTTCGTGTCTGGAACCGGGACAAAAGGGTCCATACGAACTGGGACCAATGTCCCACGAGGCCCGGTCGGCCCCCTGGACGCACGAACCGGGATGTATGCCCCCATGGGTCCCGGTTCGTGACTGAACCGGGACTAATGGGCTGGCCAGGCCTGAACCAAAGCCCAGTTTTCTACTAGTGCCACCAGGTCATTGAGTTTTGGGGCAAGTCTAGTGGCTGGCAGCTTGGAGAAGATTTTAAGGATGCTGTGAATTAGCGATATCGGGCGGAAGTCCGCCGGCGCGTCTGCCCCTTGTTTCTTTGGGATTAGCACAATGAGGACCTTGTTGCACCTTGCTAGGCCACGGCTGTCCATGCTATGAATTTGGTTGATAGCAGCATGTAGGTCATGTTTAATTATTTCTCAGCAGGTTTTGAAGAAACCACCTGAGAACCCGTCCGGGCCGGGGGCTTTGTCTGACGGCATGTCGTAAATCGCCCTCTTGATCTCCTCCATCGAAAACTCATCCTCCAGGTCGTGTAGGTCAGCGTGGTCCAGGCCAAGTTCATCCCAATTGAAGGTTTGTACGGACTGTTGTGGCTGACCAAAGATGTTGTTGAAGTGGTCATGTGCAAGCTGCATCATACCATCCGCCGAGGATACTGCTCCCTCCCCACCTTGCAGCACATGTATGGTGTTTCGACGATGTCGCGCATTTGCTTTTCTGTGGAAAAACTTGGAGTTTGCATCTCCAGCCTTTAACCATGTCACCCGCTGAGTCCTATCGTGCGGCGCTTGAGCATGGCGCGCCGCTCTCTCTCTCTCTTCACTAGTGAGGGGGCGCAGTTCTTGAGCTTTGTCCAGCTGCAGGATCAGCTCATTCACGATGTGAATTTGTCTCTGTATATCGCCTATACATTCTCTGCTCCAATTTTGTAGGGCTTTGCTGACCCGGAATAGTTAAGCTCAAAGATTGCTAGGGGGCTCTGGTTCCCAGTGTGTGTGTTCCATGCCTGTTGCACAACCTCATGGAATCCAGACATGTGTTGCCAGTAGCTCTCGTACCTAAAGCGTCGATTGGTAGCAACCATCCCCTCGTTAACGAGTAGTAATGGGCAGTGATCTAAGATGGCAGTGGATTTAGGTATTAGTTTCGCAGCTGCGAACCGCATCTCCCAATCCACGTTACCAAATGCCCGGTCAAGCTGGACTAATGTGGGATTAGCTTGCTCGTTACTCCAGGTATAGCGTCGTCCTACTAATGGGATTTCATGTAGGCTGGATGTGTTCAAAGTGTGTCGGAATCTACGCATCCAGGTTCTGTTAATGCAAGCATTGTTCTTGTCTTGTAGGTCTTTGATTAGATTGAAATCACCTACAACGATCCACGGGCCATCCAGCGTGTTGTGTAAGTCAGCAAGCTCATTGAGGAAGGCTCTTTTGTGTTCACTGTCGTGTGGCCCGTAGACGGTAGTGAGCGTCCACGCCTCGGCAGCCCCTACGGATTTACAACGGGCTGTAATAGAGAAGGTGCGCACATCGATCCTATCGACCGCATAGCGGTCGGAGCGCCAACAAAACAAGACTCCACCTCTTGTTCCATCGGCATTTAGGGCCACATGGTTGTCAAACCTTGACCCGACAATCTCACAGCGATCTTGCGGCGAGCATGCCGCAAGTTTCGACTCTTGGAGGTAGACAAGTGCAGGTGCCAGTCTATCAATCAATTCTCTAATAGTGGCCCGACGATCAGCGTCGTTAAGCCCTCTCACGTTCCAGTTAAACAAGGATAGCTGTTCATCCATTGGAAACAAGCAGACCATCTAACATGCATGACCCAGCGGTAGGCGCCAAGGTGCAGGAGATACAAATTGTTTCATGAACAGTCTTGGCAGCTGCGGGACGTCCCAACAGCCATCTACGGGAGCAACATCTAGTTGTACTTATCATGGAGACCAAATTACCACAAGCAAACTCGCAGGCCGAGGCTCAAGTAGCCCCAGCCGAGAGCTCCTCAAGGATTGTCTGAAGCTCAGTGTCGGGCAGCTGTAGCTGGGATGATGATGTGAGTCCTGTAAGGCGGGCCAGCTTGGCGACGTTCTCGGAGGACATGGGGCTGCGGAAGAACTGGAGATAGGCCTGCAGCGTGTCGTCGTTGTAGTCCGATTCCCTGTTGATGAGGCCCAGTTCGACGCAGATCGCTATCTAGGAGCGTGCACCAGACGAGAGGGAGGAGTGTTGCTTCATGAGGCGGGTGCTGAGCCGCGAGGCACTGCCTCGACCGAAGATCCTCTTCCGCAATGGCAGGTTTGTGGACTTGGCCACAGGGGTACCTAGGACAGAGGGGGCAAACTATCGAGTTAGTTTTTCTAGAAAAGCAATCAGGTCTTGTTAACTTTTCAAAAAAGCAATTGGGTCCATGCACCGTGGCCAACGAGAGCTAGCTAGCTCCCGCATGGACAAAGCCAAAGCTAGCTAGCTCACAAGTGTACCAACAGCAGCGACCGCGGCCAGCCGGAGCTACCTAGCCCACAAACACAACCGGAGCTAAGCCACACCTGCTGCTGCTCCATGCCGCGGGTAGCTGCCGCTGCTGCTGGCCGCTTCTACTTGTCGCCATGACTGCTGTTGCATGCCGCCGGTTGCTGCTGCTGCTTGTCCCCATCCGCCGTCGCTGCTGCTTGCATTGTGGGTGCACGCGGCGGCTCAATGGCTCCTGTAAGACACTTTTGAGGTAAATTGTAAAAAATGCGATGTAGTTGACGAAAATGGCTTTCACGAGACGTTTCAGAAGCCCAAATAGCCAAGGGCCACTCGGGCGATTTAAATGGTCATCAGCAGGAGTGAGGTTATGTTTAAGACATGCGGGCCCTACTTGACAGTGCATCTAGTTACGGGCCCCACTTGTCAGCGCATCAAGGGAAACGTGTCCCGTGCCTATCTGAACGGGTACCCCTGTGTGAACCTGTGTTGCTCCCTCCTCTTCGTTCCCAGCGGAGCCGGTGGCGACGGCGGAGCTTTTGTTGTGGGTGATAGCAGTGGCGGAGCTTTCGTTCTCGACGACGGCGGCGGCTGTGGTGAGTGAATCCGGAACCCTGTCCTGTTCTCCTACGTGTCGAGTTAGATCTCATCGCATCGCCTATGTTTCCCTCTGTTTTTGGTCGATTTGATCCAACTTTGGGTGAGGGAGGGGGGGCCGACCGCGATGGAGCCGCCAGAGACAACAACATCCTTTCCAACCTATGTGATTTGTGCCTCGTCTGCTTCCGCCAGTTCACCTCACACTGCCCCGCCATTGACAAACAGGGGTGGTGCTGCTCGGACGTTCGAATTCACTGTAGAATTTCTTCCTTCTAAGGCGGAGCTAGGTAATGGTAGCATGCGGGACATAGAGAGAGATACAATTGTGAAGTGGGAGATTGATTTTGCAGAGATTGATCCACAATACCTACATAGCATGGAAGAGAAGGCCGTGAAGAATGTGGTGGAAAAAATTGGGAGAGCATTTTTTTGGGGTCCAGAGCAAGAGGTAGCATTGTTACGGTTTGATAATTGGAAAGGAAAGTATGTAAGAATTGAGGATGGTTAAGAGATGGTTGATGAAATCGATCTACAAGATGGCTGGACAATCAAACAGACTATGTTTCATGCAGAGCTTGTTGATCTGAAATCAGATTCTAAGGTTGGATATGTTCCCTCAAAGTTAGCTTCATAGATGGTAGACGATGATTGGGCTTTAGAGAGGCAGATAATGTCCATGTGTACAGGTGAAGTGACAGTATTACCTGAGGGGGTTGATGCAGAAGAGGGCACTGATGGTGTTGCAAGGGTTGTTTCTATTGATTGGAATTCACTAGAATTAAATGACCCAACTGATTTAGTCATTGCACCAATGGATGACACTGAGATGGCCACAATTTTTGGCATTCCAGTAGCTGATGAAGATAAGGAGGATAAGAATGGTGAATCTAGTATGCCTACTGATACTGATGCTACCAGAGATAGAACTGAAGATGTGGATGGACAGCTGATGGAAGATGTCGCAGATGATGTAGATGATGCACATGATGATGAGTTGGTAAATGTGTATGACAAGGAAAACCCTGTTATTGCAGTGGGAAGGTTGTTCCCAAACATGGATGAGTTTAGGATGTGTTTCAAGACTTATGCAGTCAAACATGAGTTTGATGCCAAGACTAAGTGGACTGATAGAAAGAAGTTTTATGCAAGATGTAAAGGTTTTGATGAAAGTGTCAAGCCTTGCAAGTGGTACATATCCGCTAGACGCCAACCTGATGAAAGTACCATTAGGGTGAATCAAATCCCACACCAACATACTTGTATTACAAGTTCATAGAGAGTATCAACCATGACATCACAACTTTGGATTGCAGAAAAGATCACTCCTATTTTAGCCAATAAACCAAACACTACTACAAAGAAACTTAAAGTAGACTTGGAAAAGCAATACCCCATTAAGGTGAAGTATAACACAGTGTGAAAGGCAAAACAAAGGGCAATGAAACAGTTATATGGTGACTGGGCAAATACTTTTAGGATGCTTTATAATTTCAAAGCAGAGGTGGAGAAGAGGTCACCTGGCAGTGTTGTGGAGATAGATACCGAGGTAACATAGGATGGAAGAATCCTTTTGTCTAAGTTTTTTATGGCTTAAAGCCTTGCATTGATGGCTTCAAGGCAGGGTGTTGTCCATATTTGAGCATAGACTCATCATTTTTGACTAGCAAGTGGAATGGTCAATTGGCAGCTTACAATGCTTTGGATAGACACAACTGGATGTTCCATGTTGCTATTGGCTTGTTTCAGTCAGAGACAGAGGTCTCGTGGACATGGTTCATGATGCACTTGAAAAGATGCATAGGGCCAGTGTCACCTTTGGCAGTCCACACAAATGCATGCAAAGGGCTAGAAAATGCAATGAAGAATGTTTTCCCCCATTGTGAGCAGAGGGAGTGCTTCGGCCATATGCGGATGAATTTTATCAAAAAATTCAAAGGTGAAGAATTTGGTCGCATGTGGCTAGCAGCAAGATCTTACACTAAACAGACACATTCATATCATCTTGGTAAGATAATGACAACATGCCCTGAGTTTGGTCCATGGGTGAACACCTACCATTCTCTATTATGTTATAGGTCAGGATATAACACTGCCATCAAGTGTGATCATATCAACAACTTGGCAGAAAGTTTTAACAACAAGGTGAGGCAGTTAAACATTTTGCCTGTGCATGACATGGTTGACCAAATCAGGATCATGATTATGCGCTTGTGGAAATTGAGAAGAAGGATTGAGGATTGTCTACAAGGGGATAAGCTTCCTGCGGTGGTACAACAGGTGGGCAATAGGAGCAGAAATCTTACGCATTTATCTGTTGAAAAATCTTCTGTTTGGGGTGCTGAAGTTAGAGATACCAAAACTGGTAGAAGGCATGTTGTTAACACTGAAATGCATGATTGCACTTATTTGGAGTGGCAACACACTGTGAAACCATGTGATCATGCCATACTTTTCTTGGCCTCCTGACCAAAGATAAACATGCACCCATATTTTCACGAATATTACTCAGTAGCAGGATTCAAGGCTGCATATGCAACTCCAATTCCAGCACTTATAGGTCAGTCTCAGTGGCCTGAAGTGGAAATTGAACTTTCCATGTGTCCTCCCCTAACAAAAGGAAAGGCTGGCAGGCCTAAAGAGAGTAGATTCAAGACATGGTTTGAGAAAGGTGGGAGTAGTAAAAAGGGTAAGGGAAAGAAGGATGGAAAGCCAAAAAGGTCCCAAAAAGGTAACAAAAATAGATGCAAGTTGTGTCAGGAACTTGGGCACCGAAAAGGATCTCCAAAATGTTGCTACGCTCCTGAAAGGCCTAAGTATGTGGGCATATGTTTTCCAAGTTTACTATTTTATTGCATTTTTCAATTACTAACCAGTTCACATGCTTTATCTTTTTAGGAGGAAACGTGCAGGTGAGCCCCTTATTGTTGAAGATTGCTGGCCAAACAAAAAGGCAAGAGGCAATGGTTGTAGAAAAAGAGAAGTTTTGGTGAAACAATACACATTCAACCAGACTTGGATGGTGTGGTGCAAAATGAGCAAGACTTGGATGGTGTGGTGCAAAATGAGCAAGACTTGGATGTGCTGCTGCAAGATGAGCAAGATTTTGATGTTCTGGTGCCAACTAAAGATATGGGTACCTCTGAAGATATTCGAGCTGATGTTGTGCAAGCTGAACCTATGTTGGAAGTTGAGTTGCCAACTGAAGATATTCCATCGAATGTAGTGCCAACTGAGCCTATATTGGAAGTTGTGTTGCCAATCCCTCATGATATTGGGTCCGATGATACTGCAACTGTTGTGGTGCAAAATAAAGCTGCTGTTCCAGGCAGTCCAGTGAAGAAAATCAAGAGCTTGAGTGAACTGGGTGTTGTACAATAAAAAACAAGCATTGGTAAAACGAAGAAGAAATTGAGTGGTAGGAGGAAGCAGAAGTGAAAATTTGTTGAAACTTGTGTATTGCTACTATGCTATTGAAATTTGTTGAATTTTTTTAAACTTGTGTACTACTTTGATATGATATGTATTTGTGTAATACTATTTAAGTTTGAGACAAAATTCAAATTTGAGACAAAATTCAAATTTAAGCCGAAATTCAAATTTGAAGTTATTTGGTATGTGCTATTGGTGTTACAATGATTTCTGGACTATTATTCATGTTAGTTCATTAATCGGAGAAATTTTATTATGTGAAACTCTGGACATGAAAAATGTGCTCCACATGATCTCCAAACCCCTCCAAAGCTAGGGAAAACCGACCATTTCTAAGCAAGTTTTTTTCGACCTTCTCTAAATGAGCCAAAAAAGGAAACTTGACATCTAGTGTGTGTATATAAGAGTCCTTCCTGAGATTGGATCGTTTCGATAAATTATGACATGTTTAACACTTAACCCTAGCTCACTTCTCTTGAATACTCCCCAACCTCGTTTTTGGTAGCCATCTTTTGTGAAGGTTTTTTCATGAAAAAACCCATAGTCCAAGTTTCTCGTTTTTCCTATATACTTAGTCACATAGAACGATGACCGGCACAAGTTTTATATTTATTTGATTTTTTTGAATTAGTTATGCTCCACCCTAACCATTGAAAACCTCTCAATACCTCTCAAAACCCCGCACCCATCTGGGCCATTGGATCACTGTGAATGGACGGTCTAGATCAGGCACTAGGGCTATGTTAGCGATCTGCGGGCTACACACTCTGATTGGCTGATCCGTGGGCTGGTCATTTTTTTACGTTGGAGAAGATTGAGTAGGCCGGTCATGTATTGTTGGGCTTAATTAAAGCGGCCCACCCATTGGACCGATGGACACCATGCTGATCCCATTTGAGCATCCCTGAAAAGCATCCATGCATGCGCGCGCAGCCCTGCGCCGCCCGCCCTCGCAGCGTAGATGCACGACCATCGCTAGCCGCTTCATGCATGACATCGAGCTCATCTCTCCACGTGTTTTTAATGTCGCCCTCGCAGCGTTCGAGCTCATGTCGTTGCTTGGTTATTCTAGATGCCCAACCATCGCTAGCCGCTGCATGAGCTCATCTCTCCACGTGTTTTTAATGGCTTGTGTGATACGCGAGCGTTGGCAGTACTACCACGATGCCACACTGGCATGCACGGGCGGCACACGCACAGAACGAGCAAGCGTGAACCCCGACCAACGGCACAGAGCTTGCAGCGCTGAAACGTCGCAGCCTAGCTATTGATGCCGCTTTCAGTTTCCCATGCGTGTACACACATGTACGCTCCCCTCCCCTGATGCCACTCAACACTGCCCGCTCATTACTTCCACCCGGTGTAAACACGTCGCACTAGGGCTATTTAAGCCACCTATCATCTTCCTCCTCCTCACCCATCCTCTCCCATATGCATTCGGACCCTCCACATCCTCTTCTCACCACCACAAACAACCCCAAAACCAGGCCGCCGCAGCCATGAACTACACCGGGCCTTCCGCTCCCCCCCCCCCACCACCATGCCGGAGACGCTCGATCCTGCCGACATGTACGTCGAGAACACACTCTGTGTGTGGTCGATGTCAAGAGGGAGGGTGCAAGGGATTTCACCAACGCCTTCCTTGTGCTCAGCTTTGGCCACCTCCCCCGAGGATCTCCAAGGATGTATCGAGTCGAGGAGGTCATCCACAACGGGGTTGTGGTTGCTATCCTTGACCACTTGAGCAACTCCATCGACGCATTCTACCTCCTCGGTCATGTGTTCTGGTGTGGCTACGAGTTCATCGCTTTCACCACCCACAACATCTTCACGGACTACACCAATATCTTCCCCACCGCGGGGCGCATGCACACTCTGTCATACCCCATCGACAACACCCCGGAGGAGCAGTGAACGACGCCCGGAGGATTTGTCCACGGAGGAGTTGTCCTTGAAGCAACCAAGCAAGCCAGTGGTGTTTTATCTTATCTAGGGTGCCGTTTTATTATTTTCGTGTTGGTTTGAACTATCTATATAAGTTGTAATGGTACTATGTATGTCGTGCTTGGGTTTTATCTATGTTAGTTGTAATGTGGTACTACCTAGCTCATGCAATGCTACTACTTATGCTACTATATTGATGCGTTCTATCTAGTTTTTGTTTTTTCTATCTAGTTGATATTGGTCAATTGATATATGTGCTTGATGTTCTATCTAATTAATCTATGTGTTACTAATGCAACTATGACATGCAACCATGGACATGCAACTATGACATGCAACTATGACATGCTAATTTCTGTGCTTCTAAAAATATTGGATTAACTCTATTTCTGTGCTCCTAAAAATATTGCTTTGAATTTTACCTCTGGCCAATATTTTCAGAGCAAAACAGGAACATTTTCTTGGATATATTTGAAGCGAATTTTAACTTGATCATTTCCAAAAATGATTTCTGAGGCTTTCATATATCCCCATTTAATTTGGGTTTCATGGAACCATAGACATGCATGAAAACAATCACAAAACAATAGTGGACAAGCAACAAAAATGTAAAGCAAAACAAAATAAGTTACAATGCACACGGCCCAACATTTATTCGACATAAAAATTTGGCCAAAGTAAAAACAAGTAAAGAAGTATATGTTTGTTAGAGGTTTATTTGCTAAAGCAACATTTTATTTTAGTCAAAGCATTTTTTCTAAACATGATGGGTGCCTCAATGCTATAAAATAGGGATGGTGCCCCTACGCGGGTGGGCTGGTCTCTATTTGGGCCTGGTTATTTTCTCACGAACCAACATCTATTCGGTAGCAAGATTTTTTTACTAGAAACTGAATTTGGGGGGTGTGCACTCTGTTAACTGAAGAACAAGAACAGAGTATGAACACTAAATATTGTTGCTTCCATTCAATTACATGAACTTGGCATGACGCACATATCGCATCCTCTGTCCTGACAGACCTAAATGCCCCCTCTAATAACGGATGAACAACAAGTAAAACAAAAACAGAGCAATGATACAACAATAGAACCCCCCCCCTATCATGAAATTTGCTTGCTTCTGCAAATCCATCATCTCCATTAGATTTTTCTTGATCTTCTTCAGTTCCCCGGTCAGTTCAGACTCCAAGTGTAGTTCAGCATTGCGCGCATACCTCGCCATCGGCATGACTCTGCCCGCCCCTCTGTCTGAGCTCCCCAAATTCTTCATCTGTGGCACCCCGCCCAAATTGAGCTCCTTGATTGCGGCCCCGCTCGAATCAATGTAGCCCTCGAACTGAATCATCTCAACATATTCATCCATCCACTCGAAATGGGTGCATTTCTTCAGGATCTGAAAACAAAATATGGATAAATCAAAGCAAACATCAGTGAAAGAATAGGCTAAGAAGTGAGATCTAACCTTGCCATCACTTCCTGCCATTGTTTTGCTCAAGCACTTCACAAATTCCTGCCCAAGATTTCCACTATCACCAATCCCAGTGACCAACCGTTTCAGAGGCTCTGGGCGTGGGCAGTCAGGGCACCTTGTGAGCGGCACTAGACCATATCGATGCCATTTTGAGTGTGTGGTGGAGGAGGTGGACATCTGCATTAGGTCGCTGGAGAAGAGGAAGAATGGGGAAAGGGGAAGCAATAGGCAGCGCCGGGCGGACGGGCACGGGCGGTCGTCTCTTCTAGCTACGAAGAGATGGGTCCCACGCTTAGTGGACAAGTGGTGGGCCCCGCGCTTACGTGGATAAGTTGTTGGTCCAGCCCCTAACATCTAATGAGGGCATCAGTTCAGCTTAAGGGTCATGTCGTGTCTGGGCTATTTCCTCGCTCAAAAGTGTCGCACCAAGGCAATTCGGACGAAAGACGTCTCACTCCTTCCAATTCCCACGAAAGGTGTCGCACAGGAGCTATTGACCCGCATGCGGCGGCTGACCGTGGCCTTGGCTTTCCGGGTGTGGGTTGGGTGCGCTGGCTTTGGCGTGGTTTGGCCGGCCTTAGTGTTGGTCGTCCATAGCGGCGTTGATCGTGGTTGCGTCGGCTGCCCTTCTCTAGCTCGAGAAAGAGAGAGATAAGGCGAGGAGACGGAGAGAAGAAAGAGAAGATGAAAAGGAGAGAGCTTACATGTAAGTAAAAGTATGACAAACAGTCAGCAATGGTTTGTTTAGAAGCGGGCCCGGCCTATCATAAAACCGGCACAATTTTCAACTACATGGTCATTTGGATTCTTTCGAACAGTGAACCAAAATAGTGATAGTTCTTTTTAGAAAATTAAAGAAACTGATAGTTTTTTGTAACCCTGTCGCGTAATGCGATAGTTTTATGCTCTTTACTCAATTTTAACATGTTTGATATTTTAGAAGATTTTTGCATTAGCTAGCAAGTCAAAATAGCACCTTACACCTGCAATTCTAGAGTATGGGTAGTGGAACGAAAAGATCATGCACATGCAAGAAAGTAAAGGATATGATTTAAGAGAATCCCATACTATGGTTGGAACGGAAGATTGTTGACCTGTGGTTTCGACAGGTGGTGCTATCGTACGTACATGTTCATGAAGACATCGATCTCAAAAGTTCATGGTTGCGAGATTTCATGGGGGAATCGAGTCTAGGAAGGGCTCACACCCATGAAGGGTCCACGAAGAAACAACCTTGCCTATCCCACCACGGCTTACACCCACATAGGTTTGGCCTCACTCAGATAGGTTTTCATGAAGGGCGCAGTACTCGATGTACTACTGCCGAGGTCGAAGAGCAGCATGCCGCCAAGGCCACCCCAGGATGAACATGCAAGCTCCACCCGAGTCGCCAAGACAAAGGCCGGTCAGGGGTCAAAGCCAATGTTGAAATGAGAGCAACAAGAGACGAGTCCACCCAAAGCAAAAGATCTAAGACGATGCCCCCAAGGAGGAAACGATGTAGAGACGTCGACACCATCCGACCCGAGGAACCCGGGTTCGAGATTCTCCCGGGATCTGGGAGCAGGGGGGAGGGAGACAAGGCCAAAAATCGACGCCTTCAGGAAGGGAAATGGCGCCCGCAGGCGTCACCGTCAATGAAGATCCCCCTGGCCGTGCCTCCCCCACCTCGCACCGGAGCAAGTCAGCCACCCACCACCGAAGCCCACCACTAGCCGAGCAACAGGAGCCAAAGAAGGAGCAGGACGACGGGCCGCCGCATGCAGGACAAGGTGAGGCCGAAGGGCACGCTGACCACGCGCATCACAGCGCCACCAAGCCGCACGGGATTCTGGGGCTGCCACCCCAACCTTCACCGAGAGGATCCACCGCCGGGAGTCACAGCCCCACCATGGTGTCGACCGACCCCGAGCAAGACAGCACCCCAGCCAGACGATGCCACCAGCGATGGGAGCACGTGCTCCAGCCCACACCCGACACGCCACCACCACCCTCCACGGCCGCCGGGCGAACCCCCGGCGCCACCAACCACCACCACGGACCGGATCTGAGCAGGAGACCCCAGATCCGCCGCCACCATGCACCCCCCAGCCTGTTCCCAGGCGAGCAGCAGGGCAACGGGAGCAAGGCAACGCCGGCCGGGCCACCACGACGTCGGAGGGAGAGCGTAGAGGTCGGGAGTGGGTCACAGCCCCGCGCCGTGGAGATGTGGGCAGCCCGCTCTGCCCCGCATCTGACAGGGAGGGAGACCGCCCCGCCGCCGCCCACGTCGCGAGGCCTTTGCCCCGGCGGCGCCTACTGGCGGCGGCGAGGGGAGGAGGGGGGGAGGAGGGGTTGCTGGCCGGCGGCGGGGAGGGCTCACCCGGGTCGCCCGTAGGGGGGAGCGACACGGGGAAAGGGGAGGGCTCACTAATGATTTCTATTTATATTTCCTTCATTAACCCATCCAACATATCCGTGACACTGAAAACGGTTGCCGAATATGCACATATCCATGACAGTGAACTTGCATCATCTAAAACAAGACCAAAATATCACAAAAAGAAGTGGGAGATCGTCCTGGACGACCACGACGACCTAGTGACGGTGATAGTTAACGAAAATGATCATTAGTGATGGTTATGACTTTGCCACTAGGATTTTTCCAAAAAAAAAAATGATTGCTCTAGTGACTAACTTTTAAGTATAAAGAAATCAAAACTTGAAGATAATTGATATCCCAGATTTGAATTACAAGGAAGTGAGCGTCTTCCTGTATTAAAATTAGAACATTCATTATATTATCCACGTACTTTACTCCATATATTGCACTTTATATGTAGTTGATGTCACAAAGCCAAAACAAGCATGATAAGACTACAATAATGTTTCACCACTATAAAGCAGTTAAGGAGATGTATCGAATGTTGGCATCCATCAACAATTAGTGGGTTAAATAAGTAGTTCAATGTTTAAAGTACATAATTTTTGAGACTTTGTGTCTCACTAGATCCGGGACATGACACATTATTTGATGTGTCGAATACATGAAGTCAAGCAGAAAAATTCTATCCGGCATATTTTTCTACCAAAGAAGTGGCTCAGCTAGAGTCTAAAGTTCCCATTTCAATCTGGTCATTTCCTCTCATCCTGGCCTAGAAGTGCTTGTCTTCACTTGTTGATTTGACCGTAGGATTTGATTAACAAAAGTACCAGGTAAAGTTTCCGAATTTCCGATGGTCGTCGATGATCATAACTCTTCCCATGTGAACTGCAACAACCGAGCAGGCCAGAATTGTGAACAGTGGCGCTCTCATATACAAGCTATGGTGTCAGTTGACCCCACGGCTTTTTGAGCAGACAACCTAAACTACAGTACAACTACCATACATTATGAAGGAAATAATCCTAAAATATAGTAGCATCCGACCCCATGAATTTTTCTTTCTGGCTCCGCCATTGCTTGTGAACACACAACATGGAAAGCAAACGGGTGATGATTTTCCGTGTCATTATATTACATGATCGTCCTTATATATCGTACTAATGGGAATAGCAGCGAAGGTGCATTGCTAGCTAGTGGGACTCGGATCTCAACATCACTACTCAACAGTTGCCTACTTGGCCTGCATATGGAACACTCACGCTATCCACAAATCACGGCCTCATTAATATTTAAGCTATCTATGCATCGAGCTACGTGCATTTGGGCAAAGTCAACTGTCGTCGGCTTTCCCGCCGGGATAAACAATACTCCACTACGTAACTTTTTTTGAGGCACTGCACTACGTACATGATTTTCATGTACGCATATGTGCATACACTACGTAGTTTTTTTTTTTTTGAGGCACTGCAGTACGTACTCTACTTTTGAAGAGTATAAACCAGTCCGAAGCGAACCCAAACGGCGCGTCCTCACTCACCAGTGCAGTAGTAGTGTACAACTACCACGACTGGCAGCAGCAGGAGCAGCAGCAGGAAGCAGCCGCAAGAGGCGATGAGCATGAGCTGCTGCGAGGAGAGGGAGAGGCCCAGGAAGAGCTGGGCGCCGGTCCAGGCCAACGCCGGCTTCGCTGCCGGCGTCCTCTTTGCGCTCCTCGTCTACTTCCTCGTCCAGCAGGAGACTGCCATCAGCGGTAAATGATTCCTTCGTTTCGACCACCCTTTCATTCATCTGCTTACTACCCGCTGTTTGCATACTCCGTCTTCTTATTCCGCGGCTAGCTTTTCATGTCACGTTGACGGTAGCCTAGGCTTATCCTTCCGTGTTTATAGTCGTTGTTAGGTGATCTATGAATCTGAATACAATTATTATTGGTTTTGGTGTTCAACATAGGACAGATGCAATCGCTTATATATATGTGCATACACTCATTCCTATGAATGTACACACGCACATCCTATCTATACAAGTACCTTTGAGAGAGATCGAGCTGGCATATCATCTTGAGATTTACCAAGTTATCATAACCGTCTCGTTGTCGACGTGACGTCTCCTCCTATTCGTCCTATTCGTCGAAAGTCATGAAATAATTTTAAAAATAATGCGAACATCAGGATTTAAACTTTGGTGAGCTGAAGATATCACTTTTCCTCTAACCATATAACAATAGGTTGGTTCCTGTTGTACTATCATGTTCGAAGATGGATAGATCGGATGTTTTCCTGGAAAAAAAAACACGTTAGCCCAGCCTTATCCTTCGACGACCAATGTGGCTTATTTGTTTACAAGAAATAAATTACGTTTCTTTTTTAGATTGTTTATTACAGTACTGGTACATCGTACTACCGAATTCTTATTTTTTCTGCCTTGAGCCCAAGACATGACCTGACGGGAGCAATTCTTTCCTGCCGTTGACTATGTAGTTGCCACTACGGCAGCAGTGGCACAATGGATCTCTGCTAAACAACTGATTAGAGGTTCTGGTGATATGCAACTGATCAAAGCTCCCGATCAAAGTGAAATACGTAAGCACATCTACCCATATATGCTTATTTCCAATATGAGTAGTCCATAATTTGAAGATTAATTCTTGTTTGTTGTTTGTTCTGCAGTCGTCGCTTCTGATGTGCACCGGGTCTCGGACAAACAACCGATTCAATATTCGGGTGAGCAGATCAACTCTCATGTTCTTTAATCAAGTTTGCATGCATCCTTGTTAGTTTGGGTACCCAAGGAAATCGTGAACTGGGAAAGAGAAAATTTATGGAAAATCTTTTGTTTTGATGACAGTTTTCCACGCAAAAAAAAATGTTGTCGGCCGCCTCTTTTTTCGGCAGTGATTACGGGAGTTGACCTAAGCGTCTGACAGCAATAATGCTAAACATACAAAGATTTACAGGCTTTTACACGCTGACTAGGATGATTTCAATCTAACTAACCACTCCTTTCCCTGATTTTCATCGGGGTGGACCCCTCATCCCCTTAATCTCCAATGAAAAGTCATCTTCCTGTAAAAGCATGTATGTTTCTGTACGTGTAGCATTACTCATCTGACAGATCTGTCTGACAACTCACATTTTAATTTGTGAACTAGAAAAGTCAATGTCAGTTTACCACTAAAAGTATTCTAATTTCGCAAGTGTATAAAACTAACACTAACCAGGATATCTGTCCCCACATATGTTCAGTTAACAAAATTTATTAATATTTAAAAGTTGCACTAAGACTTTTTAAGACAAATGCGTTATCCGAAGGACAGACAGAATATTTCTTTATCTTACTATTTGTAATTAGAGGCTCCATGTTGATCCTCACCCGACATGCACTAGAAGAGAACAGAAATCATAGGAATCCTCAAAAGTAAACGCTGACCATTAATCATGTGGACCCAATCTTTGTTGATAGCAATTACCACTCCATCTTGTTTGCTTATAATCACTATCTTTATCACTATTAGGCTGGTCATGATGGAAAATAACTTAGAATAGTAAAATACATATGTCACTATAAAATACGCATGAGCTGTTGGGTGCTTCACACATCTATACAAATATTAAATGTAAAAAATGCCAAAACAATTTGAAAAAAATCTAGAATTTAGGGATATAAAATATGGATTCCAATCTACTCACGTGCGATGTTTCGTGAAAAAATGCTAAGTAACGTATCTGTGGCAAAGAAAATACTGTGCAAACAAAAATAAACCGAATCAGTTTTTTTCTATACATAGGATTTTTTGTGTTTTTCTTTTTTTGCCACGAACACGTTTCCTGGTATTTTTTCATGAAATTTCACATGAAAATAGATGGGACACGCAAGTTTGATATCCCAAAATCCAAGTTTCTTTCTTCCAAATTTCTTTGTATTTCTTTGAACTTAATATTCACATAGGAGGGTGGAGCACCCATGTGCTACAAATGCGCTTCCATATTTCACTAGCCTATGTTACTATCTCTATAGTGGGTAGTAGCATGTGTGTGATATCATACAAGCTCTCATTTATTTAGATGTAGACACATTTTCATCAGGGTGTGTTATGTTAATCTAAAACATTATGCTATCCATATCATTCTAACACCTCTGTTCTTATTAACTACTTGTCACATAAGCAAATTTATCTCGGCTTGCTTTCTGTTACTATTAGCTAAGTTACTTCCACTATTACCAGCCTTGAAGATAATCCAAAATAAACACCCCTAACAAAATTTTGTAGTACTCTCTGTATTCCAAAAAGGAACGCATACTAGTTTGAATTTGTGTATCAAAGAGAAATTAAGATGGCTTATTTAGACTTCATGCATTTGTTGATGGAGCTCCTAATGGTAAATGCTCCTGCATACACTTGCTTGTCGTGTCTCGATTTTCTAAAGCGCATTGCAATGTGGGGAAAACTTAAAGAAAACAATTAAGGTGCCCTCCTTTCTATTCTCCGCTAACCACCGTTATCGTTGTGAAAAGTAAGATAGCCCCTATATTTGCTTCCATTTACCCCCACCGGTCGTGTCATTAGGAAAGTTCATCTAGTAAAGTAACCCACTAAGTTTGCATATATCCAATATTGGCAAAAATGCCAAATGAAGACCGAGCTTCATGGAGGCCTTAATTTGAAAACTTCTAACTTCAAAATTTTAGTTTCAAAAAATTCTATATACAAATACACATACACTTAGATACATAATGTGCCCATGTGTAAATTTCTAGTCGAAATACATTAAAATAAAACTTCATGGAGGCCTTAATTCAAAAAATTATATGGCTTTTTAAGATATGTACTGTTCGTCCACAAAGTCCATGGTTTTTTGTGCAGCTTGCAATTCAAGGTATTTCATCCTGAAATTTTACACGCGCGCGTGCACACACACACACACACATTACATCCTTGTGTACATATGTATTTTCTAGATATTTTTGAAAGCAAAAAGTTTGAAATTTGAAATTTTCAAAATTAAGGCCTCCATGGAGCTCGGGCTCCAAAATACCCTACTCCAATATTGGTTGCAATATAATTCGATAATAATTGGTTGTACGGAATATGAATATTTAGATTACTAATATGAGAACTGAAACTGAAAAATACATATATGACCAATCATATTAATTATTGTATAGCTAGTTGACAATACTGAATATAAGTAAGATAATTTGAAAGCTTATTTCCATGCATGGTTGCATGTTGAGGTGGGGTTTTTCAATACATGATTGCATGTTGACATCGCATGTTGGCATGTGAGAGAAATAAATAAGTGATGATCACCAATATGGTTATATAAGATACATAAAGTTGCACCCTCAACGTGTGCATCTAAACTTCTCAAATATGCATTATATATATTTTTATACAAAATAACCCCTCGATGGATGTGTATCTAAACTACTCTCATCAGCCGAAAGAAATAAAACAAATATCCTATGCATGCTTCTAAATAATACTCCCTCTGTAAACAAATATAAGAGTGTTTAGAACACCATTTCAGTGATCTAAACGCTTTTTATATTTTTTTTATGGAGGGAGTATCTATTAATATATATTTTGACGGAACCTCCTCAAGAGTGGGGTGCTCCTGTAATTTCATAAAGAAGAATAGAGTTGAGCCGGTTTATAAAAAAAACTAGACCAAAAACCACACAAATGCTTGATTGATTAAGAGACAATGAAGCGAAAATCATGACCAAGCCACAATCGGCCGACTCAAACTCCACGGCCTACTAGTCTGCTACCCAGAGACACTACCGGAATCGGACCCTATGCCGACGGCCTAGCATCATCGGCGTAGGCCTACGCCGACGATCCCCGTCGGCGTAGGTCCGTCGGGATCGCGAACGTCGGCGTAGGTCCCCTCCGACCTCCGGTCGTATGACCGTCGGCGTAGGTCCCCTCCGACCTCCGGTCGTATGACCGTCGGCGTAGATGGACCGTCGGCGTCCTTTCTCACGTGGCAGCTCCTGGTGCGTCTGAAGGAAGGGCTACGCCGACGGTTACACCGTCGGCATAGGCTAGGAGCTACGCCGACAGTGTAACTGTTGGCATAGCCCTGCCATGTGGCAGCTCCTGGCACATCTGAAGGTCACCCATCCTCTCACTACTCCAACCCCAGCCTGGCCTATGCCGACGGTTCGACGGTGTAACCGTCGGCATGGCCCTGCCACGTGGCAACTCCTGGCACATCTGAAGGTCACCAATCCTCTCACTACTCCAACCCCAGCACGCTTAACTTTCGAGTTATATCACCCTTAGTTTCCAAGTCTGCACTTGTTGTTTTATTGACAATAGTAAGCTGCCAATCTTATTAACCCTTAGGTCTTGATGTCACATGATTTAATTTTTTAAATTCCAAACAATTATTAAAGTAAACAACAATAAATGATTAATAATAATATTCAATTTCACTTAAAATAAAATAAGTAATAATATTCAAGTAATAATGAAATATAAAAAATGCGCCTATGCCGACGGATGAGTTTCCGTCCGAAATCCTCATACTTCAAAAGAGATTGTCAGGTTTGTACACAAAGTGCATCCAGCTTTTGTCCTAACCCTCTCAACTTTTTAGCACATGCTACGTGGATGAAATGATGATACCGTGCCAAGTTTCAAATGACCCCGAAAGAGATTCCCTATTTTTCATATATCTATTGATTTTTTGAGCTAAATGATCCCGAAATTGAATAGCACTATAAATGAACTCTGAAAAGTTTGAAACTTTGCATGGTATCATCATTTCACCCACATAGCATGTGCTAAAAAGTTGAGAGGGTTACGACAAAAGATGGATACACTTTGTGTACAAACTGGACAATCTCTTTCGAAGTATCAAGGTTTCGAACGAAAACTCATCTGTTACAAAGACATTTCATTTTTTAACTTATTTGAACTCCAGACTTTTTGTGTGTTCAACATGCACCATCGAACATGTGCCTACGAGCAGAAAAAATTAAATTAAAAACAATTTTAAACTCAAGTTATTCATAATCTAAGGTTTGAAGGAAATTTGAACAGATTCAAATTTAAACCATTCAAATTTTAAAATTAATTGCACAAACACAAACTAGACAAAATTTTGGATCTAATGCAAAAAAACACTCAAAAACATCAAATATCCTAAAAGATATAAGCAATTGAAAACAGAAAACACAAAATTGCACCTATGTCGATGGTTACACCGTCGGCGTAGGTAAAATAAAAAAAATTACGCCTATGTCGACAGTTACACCGTGGGCATAGCTATAAGAAATAAAAAATTGTGCCTACGCTGACGGTTACACCGTCGGCGTAGCCCGAAAGGTATGCCGACGGCATAACCGTCGGCGTAGCTACGCCCCCGGATCCGCACCTCCTCGGATCGATGACGTGGCACCTACCACAAATCGATGACGTGGCACGTTGTAGCTATGCCGACGATTTTCGTTAGGACCGTCGGCATATCTTTGACGGCGTCAAACGGGAGTTACTCATCGAGCGGCCGAGCCCGCTAATACGCCGAAGGGATGTCTACGCCGACGACCACCGTAGGCATAGGTGAATCTACGGCGACGACCTTTGTACGCCGACGGGGCCGTCGGCATAGATTCATTTGCGCCGACGGGGGCCGTCGGCATAGATTCATCCACGCCGACGGTTTTTTATACGCCGATGGTGAGGCGCTAGTGGTCGGCGTAGGGTGACATACGCCGACGGGGACCGTCGGCATAGTCTAGACTGTCGGCAACGACACTGATTCTGGTAGTGAGAGAAGTGAACGAACTTTTCGAAGACGCCTTCAAGAAGAAAACACACGACGCCTCTAAACTTTGAAGCAACATGTTGAACCTAGCTAGAGCTAACTTACTAAGTACCAGTAGTAATTAACGCGAGGTTAATGCTAGTTTAACAGTGCTAATGGTTTTCCCTTTTCTTGTTGTGGGACAGATAATGCCAAGGAGGTGTGTAGCACGGAGGACCTCCCCCGCGGTTTGTCCGCCACCTGCCAAGTCGTCGGCGACGTCCGCACCAATGGCACAGCCCTGTCGGTGAGCCTCGTCCCAGCGAGCAGGTCAGAGCGCCGCGAGTGGATGATCTCGCCGTACACGCGCAGGGGCCAGACCCTCAGAGCGGTCACCGTGACCCAGCTGCAGGACCAGGCCGCCGCCCCTCCATGCACGGCGACCCACACTATGCCTGCCATCCTGTTCGGGATCGGGGGGTACGTCGGCAACTACTGGCATGACTACGCTGACATTCTGGTGCCGCTGTTCGTCGCATCGCGGCAGTACCACGGCGAGGTCACGTTCCTCGTCAGCAACATCCAGCACCTGCCGCGGTGGCTGGTCAAGTACAAGGCCTTGTTGCAGGGACTGTCCAAGTACGGCGTCGTTGACATGGACCACGACGCGTATGTGCGGTGTTTCCCACGCGTCACAGTGGGGCTCCGCCTCGACAAGGACTTGAGCATCGTTCCCGAACTGGTGCCGGGGGGGCGCCTCACCATGGCAGACTTCACCCGGTTCGTGCGCGAGACCTACGCGCTCCCACGCGGAGCGGTGACCGGGGAGCCGGACAAGAAGCCGCGGCTGCTGCTCATCCACCGGGCGACCTTCCGCCGGTTCCTGAACGAGCCGGAGATCGTGCAAGCGGCGGAGGTGGTGGGGTTTGAGGCGGTGGTGACGGAGCTACGGGTCAACGGGTCCGAGGTGGAGCAGGCGCGGGTGGTGAACTCGTTCGACGTGGTGCTGGGCGTGCACGGCGCGGGGCTGACCAACGCGGTGCACCTGCCGCCGGGCGGCGTGCTGATCCAGGTGGTGCCGTACGGCAAGATAGAGGTAATGGCAAGGTTGGACTTCAGCGACCCCGCAACAGACATGGGGCTCAAGTACCTTGACTACAGCGTGAGCGCGGAGGAGAGCTCGCTGCTGGAGAAGCTAGGGCCGGAGCACCCGGCGATCAAGGACCCCGACTCCATCCACCGAAGCGGCTGGAACACGATGTTTGAGTTCTACATGATGCAGAACGTCCGCATCAACACCACTCGCTTCGCGCCGACGCTGGAGCAAGCGTTGAACCACCTACGCAAGCAGTAGCTAGGGGGCACCCAGGCAATGTTCGTCAACTCGTTGTTCCTTTGATAGGTTTCTCACTTTGGGTTAATTATTATTTGCTAGTAGGTGTCATGGCGTCCTTTCTTTTGTCATCATTTTTTCCTTTTTCATTAAATTAGGCCCCCGCAAACTCGTTCGGTATTGACAGTCTGTTGGCGTCAGTGTGCTTGGGCCGGTCGCTGCCTGGCCGCCTGATTCAGGCGCTGGATTGGATCTCTTTTCCCATGTCTTCTTCTTCTCCAAGTGCCCCCACGCCGACGTCTTCCATGGACGAGCAGACGACCGGCCTGGAAACACCACCCTTTGCACTCGCCCATCGTCGCCCTCACCGCCGGTCGCCGGTCTCGTCGTCATCGTGTCATGAGTTTCTCGTCAGATCCACGCATGCATCGACTTTCGTCCACTGTTGCAGCTCCTGTACTGCCAGTCGCCAGTAACAACAACCCGGCGACGAGCTCATCGACTTTCGTCCGTGGTTGCAGCTCCTGTACTGCCGGTCGCCGGTAACAACAACCCGGCGACGAGCTCGCGAAAAAGTATTCTCCTTCGGGTTTGCTGGTGGCAACAAAAATATCAGCCGATAGTAGCAAAAAGTTGTGTTGGCTCCAGCAAAAAAAGCTCGTCGGTGCCGCCACCCCGCCGCAGTTGAAGTAACAACCAGTCTTTTAAATTGGTTGAGTGACTTTTATTCAGTTAGACTTGTTCCAAATTAAGTTGTATGTAAATATAATTGTTTTCTGTAAATTAAATTACTACTTTCTTTACAAACATGATTCTTAGTCGCTGCCAGTACATTTAGCTAGTGGATGCTTGACGGGTATATATTTAAGTTGTCAGCATGTGCCATCATTTGACGCATGCATTACGTACTCGTGTACAACCAAAACTCCGCACAAGGATGCTAACTCTACTCGGTTGCATTGGTTAAGACAAATTCAAATTAGAATTCATATTTAGGTTATAGCCTCTATGAAACATTTAATAGAAAAAATTACAACAATCAAACTATATTCAGCGGGAATTTCTGAAAATTTAGTTTCACTCGCTCGTATCATCGGTGTCTTAAACTTTTAAGCATATACTTCCTCTGTGCGGAATTACTTGTCGTTCATAGACAGATCCATTTGAGCAACAAGTAATTCCTGGACGGAGGAAGTATGCAATAATTTATTGTATTTTTTCGATGACAATATGTAGTTTCATTCATATTTTATGTCAATTGCACATGTATTGAATTCAAATCTTTCAAAATATTTGCATGTCATGCACTGGTTCGAGCTATTCACTCATTTATTATATACTTCTATATACTGCTCACTCCATCCAAAATTACCTGTCGAACGAATGGATGTATCAATTTTTATTTTAGTTCTAGATACATCAATTTCTATCCATTTTTGCGACAAGTAATTCCGGTCGGAGAAAATATTTGATTTTTCAAAATTTTATTATTTAAATATTGGTTTTAACTATAAACTTTCCATGACTTTCGCTTGCAACGTACCTATATAATATTAAATATTTACTATCATTTGCACGGTAAGCTGTTTGCAACGATCAAACTATATTCGGTGGGAATTTTTGAAAATTTCGTTTCACTCGCTCATATCATCGGTGTCTTAAACTTTTAAGCACATACTTTATTTGTCCGAAATTACATGTCGCTCAGCCGTCGGCATATGCCAGCACCAGGACGGCCCAACAGCCACCACATGGCACGTATATGCCGACGACGCAACCGTCGCACTACTAGAAATCCCCATATTTCCGACGGTGAAATCTAATAACCGACGGGCCTTCGGCCATTACAGTAATAGTCGACGGTGGAGGTAGTGGCCGACGGTTATTGTCAACTCACAGATATGACCACTAATAACCGATGGTGTCCTACATTATCTGACAGGGAAAACCCAACTCTCGGTTATCCAACTTAATGCCCGACGGTTCTTTGTAATATCCGACAGTTTTGGCTATACCCACGGGGATTACTTGTAATACCCAACGGTGAAATTTAATAGCCAAAGGTCAAAATAAAACTTTCGGCTATGAGTGGAAATGACCGAGGGTCCCCGTGCCACTCTCGGTTATTAGATTAAATACTCGACGGGGAATAGAAATAAGCGGTGGTTGACTTTACCCCTCGGTGATATGTTTCAATAGACTATGACGACAAAAATGTGGAACAACCGATGGTTGTATTCAAGAAAATTTCTATATATGTAAATTTGCAACAATTAGGTTAGAGCATGATGTTCTAAGTGCATTATATGTCATTTTTCATTAATACGATGGCTACAAAAATTGGTCAAAAACAATACAAATACGATGGTTTTAAAAAAATGGCATCATTGACAAAATGGCAACTTACACAAAGTATCACAAGGAAATAGGCACAATCCCCTATATTCTCTAATGGCATCAAGGACCATATTAGGGAGATGCTCATCAAATTCTTATATATATGGGCCTAGGTTGGTCATCACCATGTGGTGCACGACATTTTGCCTAGTGGAGTGTGTCTTCACTGTGTCCGAGAAGTGGCTTGTGGCTCATTTCGCTCGCGGTCTAGGTGGTATAGGTTGTTGGTCATCTACCGCAGAGGACGCCGCTAGTATTTCCCTTAATAGTCTCGATCGGTTCCTACTCTAGAGGTGCTTCACGTTCTTTCTCGTGCTTCCAAGGTCTCTTTGCCGGCAACACAAAGTCGGGAAAAGATGGAGTTTTAGATCGAAATAGATTTTATCCATGGTGGTTGCTTTGGAGCGGCTCGGCGTTTGCTACGACGATCGGTTGTTGTCCGACTCCACCGCACCACCACATGTGATGGCCAAAGGACTCTCATTCATCTTCCTTCCGACCAAGGAGGTAAAAGGGAGGCACCACTGCTTCACGGATTTTTTGGCATGGAGCCACAAATTTCTTGTCGCCCCAAGTGGTGTCGTCCTTGACGATGATGAGGATGTGGATGTATGTATTGGATCGCGTTTCCATCGATGTTCTAGGGCTCTTTTTGAAAAATCAAGGGGCCATTTTGCTATTTTTTTATTTGTAGTTATCGGTTCGTCTAATAACTTGTTGTGTACCTCCGTGTTTTTATTTAATGCACGTTCACGGTCTAGAAGGACCCCAACCTCCACGTTTTTATTAAATCAATTAATATCATGAATTATAAAAATCCTGTGTTTCGTATTTCAAAATTCAAAAGGAGCCCTATTGTGCAGACGATTATTTATGTATGGTCATGTCATTGTCCTATAAGATCCTTGTCTAGCACAACTGTTCAAACAATTCTGGGGGAGGAGGGAGGCCAAAATACAACACACCAATGAATTATTCACCCTACATGGATCTCATCAAGAAACGTCATATTTGCAGCACTCCAGATTAAAAAGTTGAAATATGCGAGTAATCTAAGAATAAAAATATAATTTTTTAAGAACAAATGGCCCAAAAGAATAAAGTTAGATGGTTTTCGTGGGGTGGAACCGAAATGCAACACACCAATCAACATCCGGAGCGCACCAAGAGACCTTTTATGTGCTTCAAAACTTTTAACACTGTTTGAAAAATCTATAAATACGTGTTGCATATAAGTGTGACAGTGTCAAGATGAGATCTTATCTTTATAATCGAATATAAAGTCAGTACATACAAAATATTTCTCAATAAACTTCTTTGGAGATTTGGGATCTCATATTATTTTAAAATAACAAAGAAATATATTCGGTGGTGTTATCTTTTTCTTGTGTGAAAATTATTAGTGTTATCTTGATGGCATGCTTGGAAAGATGTGAAACATCATTGTAGATGTGACCATTCTAATGAAAGTTATAGTCACGGTTTTATCAAATCTTTCGAAAATTGGAAAGATATTCGGCCATGGTATGTTTTCTTTCACATTTTCATCTCCATACTAACAAATACAGTATAACCTCAGTTTATCACTTGTCGCGTAGTATTCTTTAGACTATATTTTTCATGCAACCTTCTAATGATTCTTCCAAAACGCCTACCATAAATATTGATATGAAAACTTCCAACTAAAATTTCTACATATGTGGGACCACATTATACATGTTCTGTTAGATTGTTGTAAATTTCTAAGCTCTTTTTCTACCATTTAGAATTTAAACAAATATTTGTCAGTTTATCTTTAACTATAGTGTAAATTATGGCTACGATTGGCATCAAGATAATTATATTCGAGTTTAAAAAGTTGCAAAGTATATTTCATCATCACATTGAATTTACTGCATTCTATTTAAATTGATGAAATATAAATATGATCAATGTTCAAATATAAGAAGAAAAAAATCTGAAGTTTGTTTACACAGGCGGGTGAAGGTTTCAACCCACACTGGCGGGAGCCAAAAAATTTCTATGTAGCCCACGCGCCACGAAGCCACGAACTCGCGGTTGCAATTATCTATTGTACCCTGGTAGTCGTCGTGGCCTAGCTTCACCTCGCCGCCATAGACCGACCCTCACCTTAGCCGCCTCCATCCCTCATCTCCCCCACGGCCTAGCTTCAGATCGGCTCCTCCCCTCACCTCTCCACTCCACAACAGCCATGGGCGGAGAGGCTAGAGGAGACGTTTTTCTCCTCTTCTTTTTTCTATCCTCCTGTAAAAACCAAGTCGACCCAGCGAGATCCCGTCTCTCGCCAGTTCTGGTGGCGGCGTGCAGCACCCAGTGACCTATGTTGCTAGATCAGTGCCTCGTTCCTCTCTTTCAGAGGTTTTCGCTATCCTCTCGCCTTGGTCTCTTATTCATTCTCTTTCTGCAGCAACAGTACTGCTAGCAGTAGTGGAGGGAAATGGCGAGCAGCTGTGGAACCTGACGGCGGAGCGGCGACGCCGCTGATTGGCGAGCTAGCGGTGGACCAGGCTGATGGTAGAGCGGTGAACCGGACTGATGGCCGAGCGACAACGCAGGCTGAAGGTTCTGTTCTGCTCTGTTGTCCTTCTCATAAAGGGTAAAGGAGGCTGGAGATCAATATCGCTAGCTTCATCCGATGTCAAGATCCATGTACGAGGCAAGGCGGCGAAGAATGCCTTCTCCCTGCCCTGCTAGAAGTTGGATCCTTCCAACGCACCGTAACTGAATCACATCAGTCTCCCACTTCTTAATTCGTTCATGCTAGAGTCCATATGTTTCCATTAATCTGATTTGGCTTTTTGTTAATTTAGCAGAGGGAACCTCTCAGGATTTTCTACGAGTCACTGTCCAAAAAGATCAAATCCAGTGAGATGGCCGAATTCAGGTTGGTGTACTACCTCTGTTCAGTTCCATTCTACCAATTATTGTATTGTTGTAGTACTCGACAAGTTAAGGCCTCAATCCCCAGCTAGTGTAGTCTGATATATTTCTAATGTCAAATCCTTGCGAGCTAAGATGTCAAAACTGGCAGAATTCACACAATTACGGTGGAAATTCTATGAGGGAATAGTAGTAGTAGCTTCGCTTTGTATAACTAGTTATTCAGGAACAAAGTAACATGAGCAAATATGTGCATATTCAGATGATGAAAAAGCTTCCTATGGTTACGCCACAGTTAACTATTTCAATCTTGGTAAGGTGCCATAAATGCCTTCACTTGGTAACTTTCTGGATTTACTTTAAGTTGATAACTCATACCTCTCGGCTAAATCATAGAGTTGATTACTAAAAACGAATTATCACATGCACCAGGAAACTATATTAAAAGGTCAAAATTACTAGTATGTAAGTTTGTGGATAAAAGGTGTAAACAAGTGAACTAGTTTTATTTGTATTGTCCCCGTTTAGATTTAGTTTCTATTCCCCAGATGCATGGTTTGAAAAGGAGCGAACCACTGATGTAGAACTAGCAAATGTTGATGTGCGCTGAGTTCCTAGTCCATGCATAGATGATACAAAACAATTAAGTTTACTCCCAGTAGCTTCCCTAAAAATGTGTGTTCTCTATGGCTCAATTGAATTTAACTACATTACATCATTTTTCATCTCTCTTGCAACTATTTTATAGGATGGTGGGAAGCAATACTCAAGGCGGTCCGAGTCATGAGAATAATCACTGTATTAGTGCTGATGACGATGACATTTATTTCAACGAGGGAGGCGATATCTTGCGCGATAAACATTATGATCCATATGGTAATGAATGAGATGCTAACTTTGGTGATGATGGTGATGAGTTTAACGACCATATTCAGGTCATGCGATAAAGCAAAGTTTTGAAGATTGTGGACAATTTAGCTTATGCAAATTGTCTGGACCATTATATCATAGTTACTATTTTGTTTTGCATTCTACACTACCAAGATGGATCGTTAGGGTTAATGTAATTCTAATGGAACTCATTACTCTTGTAATATTTTATTTGATATGCTAAATACACTATATGTTTTTTGGGTCATGTATGGCCGTGTAATCATTAGAAGTATTAGCTATGCCAACATTATGTCACATAGTTTGGTGTATCACACAAATGACCCGTGGCATAAAAAAGATCTCAGAGTCACTAATGGCATATGGTATATGGTGTAGCAAACATCCTGGATACACAATGCGTGTACGGTTGCCGGTGCTTGCTAGCCGCTCAACTAAAGGAACCCCCGAAGGGTTATATGCACCGTGAGTAATAATACTACCTGACGATTTCACTCTCCTCTTGTTTATAATTAACCTAGACGGGACAAACATACTGTTGACTATTAACAAAACCGACGGGAATAAGTTACCGTCGGAAGAATAATACTTTACGGGCACCGTCAGCTATATGGGTCGTCAGGCTAGTGCGAGCAAACCATGACCTAAACATATCCGACGGCTCACCGTCAGGTTAATACCGTAGGCAAATATATTAACTAAGAGTACCATCAGCTATTAGTGTAATGGTCGACGAAGCATAGCCGACGGGAGATGCCCGACGGTGAACCGTCGGTTATAAGTGTATCTGATGGTGAACATACATATCTGACGGTAATTGGACCCTCGGCTTAAACGGGAAATCTAGTAGTGTCGGCATATGTATGAAGCTATGCCGACAGTCGAGCCGTCGGCATATGTATGAAGCTATGCCGACAGCCGAGCCGTCGGCATATCCCTGCCATGTGGTGGCTCGTGGTTTGAGCCGCCTTGGCGATGACGCCGTCAGCTGCCGTCATACAAGGGGAAGCTGCCGACGACGCTACTATACCGATGGCATAACCCGCTATGATGATGGCTCTGCCTGGGTAAGTCGACGTGCGCATTGCCTACGAGTGTATGGCGACAACAGCCGTCGCCATAAGGATATCCTGACGGGGTTTGCCCCTATGCCGATGGGTGTGGGCCGTTGGCATAGAGCTTTATTCCGGTAATGAATGGATCTGATAGACAGATCCATTTGAGCAACAAGTAATTCTGGATGAAGGAAGTATACAATAATTTATTGCATTTTTCTGATGCCAATATGTAGTTTCATTCATATTTTATGTCAATTGTACATGTATTGAATTCAAATCTTTCAAAAAAATTGCATGTCATGCACTTGTTCGAGCTATTCGCTCATTAACACATGTACTTCTATAGACTAGTCCCCTCATCCCAAATTACTTATCAAAGAATGGATGTATCAATTTGCATTTTAGTTCTAGATACATCCAATTTTATTCATTTTTGCCACAAGTAATTCCGGACGGAGGGAATATCTATCTTTTCAAAATTTATTATTTAAATGTTGGTTTTAACTGTAAACTTTCCGTGATTTTCTCTTGCAATGTACCTATATAATACTAAATATTTAGTATCATTTGCACGGTACCCTGTTTGCACATGTGTTACAACCAAGTTGAAGCTCTTAAGCCTTGTTTGGATGTCTGTATTGGGCTGTTGAATTGGATTTGGTGTTGACTTAGGTCCAATACAGATGTTTGGATCTACTCTGAATCAACTAACTGAAACGGAAACGAATTCACAAAAAAGTTTCGCTTGCATGCGCCTAGGCATCGCGGCAATACGGAGCTCCGCACCTCTGGTTTCCGCTGAATCACCTCACTCCCGCAAAGAAAAACGCTTCGAACCTCCACCACGACAGACCACACACAGAGAAGGGATCGAGAGGGCTTCTCGGGCGGCAGCAACCAGATCGACGGTGGCGCCCTGGCAGATCCTCCTCAGGTGGAGTAGGTATGGTCACCGGCTTCCTCCGCCGCCGATTCCCCCCTCCTCTTCCGCCGATTCCCCCCTCCTCCGCCGCTGACCCCCCCCCCCGATCCGTCGTCAGACACCCCTCCGTCTGATGTAGCTCGCCGCCGTCGCCCCCCCCTCCGGCGCAGCTTGCTGCCATCAGACGCCCTTCCTTTGGCGCAGCTCGCCGCCGTCAGACCCCCTCCCACCGGCGCAACTCGCCCCTTCCCTTCCGGAGACCCTCTCTTCTCCCTCGGCTCCCCTTCTTCCTCCACCTTCTTCTTTAGCTCCTGGTCCTCCTCTGGTCAGCTAGCCTTCTATTTGTACTCCTTCCCTCCCCTGGTTCTGCTAACCTATGTTGTGTTCTTTTGTTGCAGATTGACTAAAAATTTGGAACCCTCTAGGACGACCTGAGGTATCATCATGATTCAAATTTGTGCACCAACGAGATAGTAGATATGATGCATGGTTATGTGGTCTGATGCATGCTTATGTTATGGTCTGATGCATGGTTAAATGGTCTAATGTTGTGGACATGATGCTTGCTATGCATGTTTATGCTTGCTATGCGTGGTTATGCTGAATTTATTAACATTATGAATGTGCATTGTAGCTTCATCATGTCACAAATGGATTTGATTGTTTCCATTACCGAAGAGAACAAAAGAAGAAAAAGGAAAAGAAAAGTAGATGCACGGTGATTATACATTGCTCGATTCTTTGAACAATGGCTTATGTTTCAATAAAGTAGATGCACGGTGAATACAGAGTTATGTACGTCAATAGCAAAATGTTGATAGATTATTAGGTTTAGGAGACATATATTTTCAAGAACACAATTGTTGGTTTTGTTATGCAAACTGTGTGCAGGTATAGATGATATATGTATATTACACTCTTCAACCGCGAAGGCCAGGGCCATCGCTGGAGCATGCCACGTAGGATTTCTACAGTAGTCCCTGATTGGAGAGAGAGGGAAAGGGGCGCTGGATTGGTTGGATGAAGTCGTCCTGCTCACGCACACGTATTGGCCAGAGTAAAAACTGAGATATGCCATGACCTAGCTAGCCTCCTCCCTCTTGCTGCTCTTCCCTGATTCTCCCGCCCTTGGCGCCGCCGCCCCTGTCCTTCCTACTCGCCTCTTCCCACCCTCTTCTCCGCTGCCCCATCTCCGTCGCCAGCCTCCTCCTCTCTCCGACGCCACTGACGAGGCATCCCCAATCCGCCCGACCCCAACTACTCGACTCCTTCATGACACCATCAGGTACTCCTCTCTACTCGATGCTGCTGCGGTGCTTGCCTCTCGTGATGTATTTATTTCCGATCTGTATCTGAGAGCTCGCGGTTGATGATTTCATTTACGAGGTCCACCACCATCACCACGATGAGATCCACCGGTTGCTACCAGAGGAACTGGCCGAGGAGGCAGATCTCGAGTACCAGCAGCCCGAGGAAGGCCAGAGCCAATACAAATTTTTCTAGATTAATGTAAGTTCCTCTAACCTTCTTCCATCAAGCGTTCCCTGGGTCATTCTGCGATATTTCTTTGTTAAAATGTTTACACGATAAAATTCAATACAAGCTGTATGCAGCTGGACAGGATTCTTTCTTAAAATGTTTACACCATCAAATTCGCAGAGCTTAATCGAGCTCACACCACCACATTAACACATAAAAAACAGATGGTTTATTTTGCTGTGCTTTGCTTGCTGCTCCATCTTGATCCAGGACTGACGGGTCTCATACTAAGCGCATGTACAATGATGACATATGGATACATACACCCCATGATAAAAAATAGCTTGAGGCATCTACATTGATTTGTTTTCTCCAATGCAAGCTACCACTAGTGACCTCATCAAGGAAAAAAAGATAAAGATTTCGGTACACATGCATCTCTATTTTTCACTCCAACTTTTCAGCTTTTTGCACCAGACCACACTTTTTCTCCTCAAGCACCCGCCTCCTACTGAGGATCCCGTTACTCTATCTGAACCTACATCCAAGCCTACATGGCACGTAGAGGATCACCCTGGGGCTATGCATTGGCCATGCCCCAAGTAAACAACTCTTTAGAAGATGGTCAGTTCCTTTTGTCTTGCACACCGAAGCAACCTGAAGATCACACATATACGTTGGGTCATGTATGTCCAACGAGGAACATGATCGAGCATGAGTGGCTTAACATTTTGTAGGTTCTTTAGTACATTAGAAAGCTTAACATTAACATCTGCATATGATAATATTTGTTATATATATGTAATCTGTTATCCTTCACTTCTTTTAAGCCTGTGTATGGAATGTACATGTTCTTGTAAAGTGATGTTAATCAATCACCTAAAATTAAAATTTGTTAATGTATCGAGGAGGAGAAGGAGAGCTAGGTGATGATACATTATTAATTAAATCAATCACGCAACACTTGTTTGCTATGTGATCTCGTAATTATATCTTGCAGTTTGCCTTTCCAATCTCTTTTGTTTTGTATTCTTTTCATCTACTTAGATATATGCTTATGTCCTGAATTACATGGAAGTTCATGATGACTGCACCTGCATCAGAATGTCTTTCAGGAGAGTTTTTATTATTAGATGTTCATTAAAATATGTATTCTTGCTGACCCTAAGTCATTCCTTCTGGTTGACTATATGAGATTTATACCTGTTGCTCAGGCATGCATGTCATGACTCATGAGGTAATCGACTATCCTCAATGATTCACAATTACTATGAATGGTAATTTTGAGACCACGTATGTTGTGTTGTTTTCATAACCGAGATCATCCCTCGGGAGCTCATGCTGCTATGAAGTGTAGTGTAGGTGTACATACTTGGTATATATTATTTTTACATGAAGTTCCTATTACTAGATAATAAATGTTAGTTTGTAACATTAGGTAAATTGCTATTTTAAGGAGGTTTGCTAGCAGGTTATTAGCACAATGGCATCAGCTCAAAACAAATATTTGTGTCGATTTTTTTTCCAGGTTGATTGTAGGATAGATATTCCAACAGGAGTTGCTGGTCTTATCAGCAAAGAACTAGGTCCAGCTCGTGCATATATGTTAACGAGGGACAATCAGAAAGACTAAATACTAATAAGATGCTATTTAAGACTGTTGATGCTTTATACTTTGATAATGTAGTTTTAGAATGGTTTAGGTGTAAGCCACAAATTTTCATGCATGAAGCTGCTAACTCTTGACCAGGATATATGTGCTATTTGTTAACCACATCATATTGGCGTTGATATCTGAACATACCCACTGCAAATTAATAGCCCAGTGAATGCCTGAAAATGTTAACCATCCACCAAAAATATCACTGTGACCGGATAACCTGTTTCCAAACTAAATAGTTGTTTTTGTGTCATCTAGACTGTACCAAATATACTAATAATCATATACAATTTTGGGCAAGGCCTACTGCTATTTTTTATAGAAATGATGTCGTACATGCTATCTGAATTTGGAAATGAAACAACAGATCCACTTACTCATTTTTCAGTTTTCTTCTTCAGCTTTGCGAGAACGGGGCGTCGACATGTTGGCTGGGCAGCTGGGTTTGCTGCCAGCTCGCCCGGGTTCGAGCCTCGGCTCTGCACGCGGTGCTCACAGAGCTTCTCGTATAAATAAAAGCTAACAAGGGTTAGCCCTTGGCAACGTCTCATTTTTTGTTTCTTCAGCTTTGCATTTGCAGCCAGAAATTGATGGTGTTACGGAAAATAGCTTCGAGCTTTTTGGACTGCCTACTTGTGTATAAAAGTTTGGGCCAAAGCTTAAATTTGTATACTTTAAGGTTGTAAAGGTTATATGTTGTGTCCGCCAAGATTAAGGATTGTAAACTCATTGTTCATCGTAATGGTGTTCTCTTTGAAGATGATTGTAGAAACTATATTATCAGTTCATTGCTACTTTCTATGTGACTTATCCTATATCCTCATTTATGTCAGGACTATAATATGAGTGTCTTGGTCCTTGTACAAATTTTTTTTGTTATGATGTCCAAAGGTAATATGTTGATTTTGATTCATTTGATTTGTGAGTAAATCAAAGTTAACCTAATCATGTTTTCCTCAAAAAAAAAGTTAACCTAATCATGTGGTTACATGATTAGGTATACAAGATGGATCTTTGTTAGCTTTTTGGACAATACTGATCAGAAAGCTGACAAAAAAGGATCTCGTATAAAAAATAAAAATATTCAAATAACACTATTAGCTTTTTCTATGATTCCTTGACGTGTCATTCTTATTCCTTATCAATAAGAGTAAAGCTCAGTTTAATCATATTGTGATGTGTGTAGAGGTTGCTTCAAGAGGCGCGCAATGGCGCGCCCCTACCTCTAGTATGCTATTACAGTTATGGTGTTCATCTATCACAATGACCAGTCACATGGCTTGTAATTGTTGAACCCTACGATCTTAGATATACGCATATTATTGTAATTTTCAAACGTTTGGAAATTCTATGAGTGTGGAAAAAGGATTTTCCTCATGTGACCGTAATTTTGCAGGTGTACATGTTCGCGCTGTGTGAGTATGTGTATATTTTCATTAAAAGAATATTTCCTTTATTATGTGAAAAATAGAAAGTCATTATTCTGATAGATTTTTTTTGCAATCACTAAAGTTACTTAATGCAGTGCAAGAAACTAGTATTTTTTTCATGAAAGTTCGCATGTGATAAAAGATACCAACGCATACATCAGAAAAACTATATGTCATTCATAGTATATATATAAATAAATTATTCTTCACCCAGGGTGTAGAATAAGTTATTCTTCACCGAGATAATCTTATGATCAATTTATAAATAAATTATGTTCGGAATACAAAAAGTTACATTCATATTTAATCACGACGTAAAATTTGACATAAGAAAAAAAATATAGGTCACAAGACCAAAAAATTTGAATTTATTGTATATTTCCACTATTTTTGTATGTTTGTAATTTTACCTGACATAAAATATTTTTACGCTGATTATAAATTTTTTTAGGGTCTTTTTTTACATCTGAAATGAGACAAAAATTATGGAACGTAATATTACGGTGCATTGACACTAAAATTAAGAGGGGGTGAAGAATAAGTATTCCTCACCCAAGGTGAGGAATATATGTATATATATATCAGCAATAGATCCGAACGATTTGGTAATCGTTCGATCCGCACCCGACAACCACGTTTAGCGCTGGCTTTTTAAACTTTGCGAAGCGTATGCGTGGAACCCGTATGCAAAAAATAACATGACCAATGCTAGAGTCGAACTCCAAACCTCAAGGTCATTTACGAGGAAGCAAACCATCTAGACCATGCATAGTTTCATGTTGGTTTTAAACATCGTGTTGTACTTATATCCACACCTAATGATGACTGTTTTCTAGACAACTTTTAGCTTTTATAGTGTGTTTTCGATGAGATTTTTTTCATGAAGATTTATATAACATAGCTAATAGCTCATGTATTAACATTGTGGTATTTTTTTACATTGGGATAAGAATTACTGGAAAACATACCCGATAACTTCTGTGTAAATATACTAACCAGCTCAGCTAGACTAATTGTTGTGTAAAAACATACACATCGCAATATTTTGATCATTTTTCTTGATGTTTTTTTTTCTATTTTCTTTGAGGAACCTCCATCACGTCTCCCCTAGTTCTTTCAATCGTTTTTTATCTTTTTGTAAGCACACGATGGTGAGGATTCTTAGAAAATAATCTTAGATCAAGAAAAAACAGTGTTCAATCAATGATCTGATTTCTATGCACTGGCACGGTAATTTGCGCACCGGATACACGATAACTTACGCACAAACGCGGTGATAACTTTGGCATGGGGAGGGGGGGTTGATGAAATATTCTCCTGATAATTTTTATGCGAATAGCATGATAACTCACACATCACAGACCTGATAACTTATGTGTCTCGGTCCTGATAACTTTGGTGAAGAGGTGGTGAAATATACCCACGGTAACTTTAATGTTAATAGCACGGTAACTCACACTTTGCAGCCTGATAACTTATGTACCCTGGTCATGCTAACTTTTGGCGACTAGGGGGTTGATGAAATATACCACCCGGTAACTTTTGCGTGAATAGCATGATAAGTCACACACTACAAACCAGATAACCTATGTATCCTAGTCCTGATAACTTTGGCGACAGGGTGAAGATGGGGGAGTTGTTGAAACACACCATAATAACTTCTGTGTAAATAACATGGTTTTTTATATCCCAAGACATGATACCTTATGTACACCCCTGGATAATTTTCGCGCGCGGGGCGTGGGGTGATGAAATATACCCATGTTAACTTTAATATTAATAGCATGGTAACTCACACGTCGTACACCCTAGGTAATTTTCGCGAGCGGCGCAAGGGGTGATGGAATATCCTCCGGTAACTTTTGTGTGAATAGATGATAACTCACACATCACATATCTGATAACTTATGTAACTTCGGCGCTGAGGGAGAGGGGACAGGGGTGGTTGATGGAATATTTCATGATAATTTTTATATGAATAACATGGTAACTGACACATCGCAGACCTGATAACTTATGCACCTCGGTCATGATAACTTTGGCATGGGGGAGGGGTTGATGAAATATCCCCCGTTAACTTTTGTGTGAATAGATGGTAACACACACATTATAGACCTGATAACTTATGTACCCCGGTCGTGATAACTTTTGGTGACAGGGACAGGGGGAATTGATGAAATATCCTATTAGTAATTTTTGTGTGAATAGCATGGTAACTCACACATCATAGATCCGATAACTTATGTACACCGGTTCTAATAACTTTGACGACGGGGTGGGGGGTTGATCAAATATCTTCACATACACCCAATAATTTTTGCGTAAATAACATGGTATTTTACGCGCCACAGATATGATTAAAGGTGGCCAACAGGCCAACCCGAGTACGCCATAACAAGACACACACCTAAACAGCCCTGAACTGACATGATCCGCAAAGTTCTGTTTATAAGGCGAGTCATGCCATCTCGGCATGTGGACCTCACCCTACGGCCGAGATACGTCACCGATGGTAGGCGGTATCGTAGACATGATGATTTTCTTACAAACATCATGGTAAATTTTTGATCCATGTAAAAAAAATAGTTGAAACACCTCCAGTAACTTCAGTGTAAACACATGATAAGTCAGTACTACGGGCATGATAATTTTTGACCTGAAAAAAAAGTCATCAAAACGTATCAATATGGGATCTAGTTTCGAAGGTCTCGTCGCGACGAATTTTTTCTGTGAAAACGGTTTTTCAATCGGAGCGACGGTTTGAGGTACAAAATATTTTGAATTTTGAATTTTAATAGAATCTTTTGTTACGTCATAATTTTGTTCTTAGGTGCATGCAGATTCATCAGGTAATAAAAAAATTAGCTAACCCATCTTACATGAGGTTTATTAGTGATATGCGATCGCTGTGCGATATGTGCGCTCGGCCGCGGGATGCCATCGTTCAGATCTATCCAATAGATACGAACGTTTGTTATATATCACGGTCCATATATATATTCTCTTTTGAATGGTTCCTTATATTTTATGAAGTGTTTTATGAAAATAGATTTGGAACATGTTAGAAGAATTTTACTATAATTTATAAGTAGTTTGAAGAATATCCGTTAGGTATTTGAAAAGGTCCGTCATGTGATTAAAAAATAGTAATCTTGTTCGATAAACATGTGTTCATGTATTCTAAAGAATTATGCATATAACCTAAAAATGTATGATCTACTATAAAAATGTTCACTGTGTATAGAATAAGTTCATCACGCGTTTAAAAAAAATGTTTTTCATGTGTTAAAGAAAAGTACATCTGGTGTTTAAAATGTTTGACGTGTATTTACAAAATGTAGAACGTTTTTAGGGAATACTCACCATGTATTTAGAAAAAAATGTTCAATGCGTGTTTGGAAAATTATCATTCTGTGTTATTCGCCATTCATTTCAATAACGTTAGTGTGTGTTTGAAAAATGTTGAATGTGTATCTAAAACTATTTAATGTGTGTTCAAAAAATGTTCAACATGTATTTCAAAAATCAGTGTGTGTATGAAAAACGTACAATGCAAATTTGTACGCAATGCATTTTTTAATGTGAAAAGAAATGAATAACTAACTAAAATGAAAATATAAATATCATTACAAAAACTTAATAAATAAAAAAGGAAATAGAGAAAACAAAGGCATATATATAAATTTAAAACCTGGGCAAAAAGTTCCGAAATCCTCTATGGTTGTTGGGCCGGCCTAGATACAATGCAATTTGTGTCGCAGTAAGCGAGGCTTAGCATTTCTGTAATGGTGCGTTGTTCCGGTAATAATTTGGGCCATCTTGTATAAAGTTGGGTAGCTAGTGAGGTCAAGTGTCCCAAGAATTCAAGTAAACAAGGTGCCCTTCCATTGCCAGAATAGGCACAACCCATGCATGCGGACGATTCCTCAGAAAAAAATGCATGCAGACGAACATGGTGCACAGGAGCAACGGCACGGTGTGGGAGCACTCCTATTTTCAGTTTTCATTGGGTTTTTTTCCTTAGTTTTCTATTTTCTGTGTTTTTTCATGTTGTCCTGTGTTTTTTCATCCATCGGGGGCTTAGGTGTGATGTGATCTTGTGCTAAGCACATGTATGGTTTCGTGTAGGAGGGCTTCCGCTTGGTGTGCTCCACACAGAAGTATATGTGTCACGCTCTAAGAGCATGACCGCCATGTTGGACCTGGCATCCCGACCCCATCACAAATTACATCAAATTCATTTCTAAAGCTGTCGGTTCATTTGCTCTTTCCTCTCTTCTTCCTCCTCTGTGTCGCCCGTCCCGCAGCTCCACATCATCCGTTCGTCTCACAACTCCGCCACAACGCACGATCAGTAGTTCTCCCGTCCTCATCGCGGGGGACGTCGTCGCCGGCCCGGAAACCACCGCGGTACGTCCGGCAACTCTTTGGCTTCGTCTTACGCTTGATGTGTTTGACACAATGGCAACTCATGACATGTTATGTTATTTTGGACATATGATTGTCGAGGATGAGAGTAATGATGCAGACCAAATCAATGATTTTGAAGCACATAGAAAGCAAGTGGATATCCCGAAAGATCAGGATGCAACTCAACTTATGAACTTTGTATAGATGCATCAGAATATTCGAAATCATCAGGTGCATGCGCAACTACTCAATGATCTTGTGAAACATATATGGACCCACAATAAAAAGCAAAGAGCAAATGATTGATTATACACTTAAAACAAATTTTATGTAAACAATATCATGTTCGGTGCTGTTATTTATGTGTAACGATGATTTATATGATCAATGTGTATGGTTTTACATGAATTTAAGAGTCCTGATTCAAGGTATGTGAATACACGAACCGAAATATGAGTTGCCGTCTAGATGCGTCCGCAGATGTATAGTGATCTGGATTTGTCCAATCGGATAATAGATGCTCTAAGAGAGTACATCTTGATGCACGCGAAAGCAGATGTGTATGTCATCCATATCTTAGCTCTACCACGGCACTTCCTGCTTTAGGTGCACCGCTTGCCGCCACCATCTCCGACATGGAGACTTTGAAGAGCCGCACTTTTCCTTCTCATCTCCCATGTCCGTTCCGTCATCGTAGATCCATACTCCCTCCTTTTTAATTTATAGGGCTTAAATCTAAAATCTCAACAAGCAAGACAGATTATAAGTGAATGGCATTAGTTTTAACTAGCCAAAATATTTCTTACATATTCGATTTTCAATGCAATAAATGTAGCATCCCTTTCATTGGACTTGAATGGTGCATGTAAAAAAATATGCATGCATAACCACTAATTTTCTTTCTTTTATTTCTATGAATTAAATATGGTTTGACACTTCATGTACTTTAACTGAATTAGACTTAAAATGAGCCTAATATAATGAAAATCTGGAATTTTTAAGATGAGTCCTATAAATCGAAAAGGAGAGAGTATGTGTGAATGATATCAATAGCATCCACCCTACACCGCCATTTGGTGCGCTTCGTCCGACCACGAATTATGACTGCAACTTTACCCGAGCAACCGGAGCCAACACTCAACAACCATATCCGGAGCCGCCGCTCCGATATCCACGCCGTCCTTGAGGCTACGCACAAAGCTGGCCAATGACACTGCCACCCAGACCAATGTCGGCGCACCTCCATGACTACAACTTTACCCGAGCAACCGGAGCCAACACTCAACAACCATATCCGGAGCCGCCGCTCCGATATCCACGCCGTCCTTGAGGCTACGCACAAAGCTAGCCAATGACACTGCCACCCAGACCAATGCCGGCGCACCTCCATGACTGCAACTTTACCCGAGCAACCGGAGCCAACACTCAACAACCATATCCGGAGCCGCCGCTCCGATATCCACGTCGTCCTTGAGGCTACGCACAAAGCTGGCCAATGACACTGCCACCCAGACCAATGCCGGCGCACCTCCATGACTGCAACTTTACCCGATCAACCGGAGCCAACACTCAACAACCATATCCGGAGCCGCCGCTCCGATATCCACGCCGTCCTTGAGGCTACGCACAAAGCTGGCCAATGACACTGCCACCCAGACCAATGCCGGCGCACCTCCATGACTGCAACTTTACCCGAGCAACCGGAGCCAACACTCAACAATCATATCCGGAGCCGCCGCTCCGATATCCACGCCGTCCTTGAGGCTACGCACAAAGCTGGCCAATGACACTGCCACCCAGACCAATGCCGGCGCACCTCCATGACTGCAACTTTACCCGAGCAACCGGAGCCAACACTCAACAACCATATCCGGAGCCGCCGCTCCGATATCCACGCCGTCCTTGAGGCTACGCACAAAGCTGGCCAATGACACTGCCACCCAGACCAATGTCGGCGCACCTTCACGACTGCAACTTTACCCAAGCAACCGGAGCCAACACTCAACAACCATATCCGGAGCCGCCGCTCCGATATCCACGCCGTCCTTGAGGCTACGCACAAAGCTGGCCAATGACACTGCCACCCAGACCAATGCCGGCGCACCTCCATGACTGCAACTTTACCCGAGCAACCGGAGCCAACACTCAACAACCATATCCGGAGCCGTCGCTCCGATATCCACGCCGTCCTTGAGGCTACACACAAAGCTGGACAATGACAGTGCCACCCAGACCAATGCCGGCGCACCTCCATGACTGCAACTTTACCCGAGCAACCGGAGCCAACACTCAACAACCATATCCGGAGCCGCCGCTCCGATATCCACGCCGTCCTTGAGGCTACGCACAAAGCTGGCCAATGACACTGCCACCCAGACCAATGCCGGCGCACCTCCATGACTGCAACTTTACCCGAGCAACCGGAGCCAACACTCAACAACCATATCCGGAGCCGCCGCTCCGATATCCATGCCGTCCTTGAGGCTACGCACAAAGCTGGCCAATGACACTGCCACCCAGACCAATGCCGGCGCACCTCCACGACTGCCACTTTACCCGAGCAACCGGAGCCAACACTCAACAACCATATCCGGAGCCGCCGCTCCGATATCCACGCCGTCCTTGAGGCTACGCACAAAGCTGGCCAATGACACTGCCACCCAGACCAATGCCGGCGCACCTCCATGACTGCAACTTTACCCGAGCAACCGGAGCCAACACTCAACAACCATATCCGGAGCCACCGCTCCGATATCCACGCCGTCCTTGAGGCTACGCACAAAGCTGGCCAATGACACTGCCACCCAGACCAATGTCGGCGCACCTCCATGACTGCAACTTTACCCGAGCAACCGGAGCCAACACTCAACAACCATATCCAGAGCCGCCGCTCCGATATCCACGCCGTCCTTGAGGCTACGCACAAAGCTGGCTAATGACACTGCCACCCAGACCAATGCCGGCGCACCTCCATGACTGCAACTTTACCCGAGCAACCGGAGCCAACACTCAACAACCATATCCGGAGCCGCCGTTCCGATATCCACGCCGTCCTTGAGGCTACGCACAAAGCTGGCCAATGACACTGCCACCCAGACCAATGCCGACGCACCTCCATGACTGCAACTTTACCCGAGCAACCGGAGCCAACACTCAACAACCATATCCGGAGCCGCCGCTCCGATATCCACGCCGTCCTTGATGCTACGCACAAAGCTGGCCAATGACACTGCCACCCAGACCAATGCCGGCGCACCTCCATGACAGCAACTTTACCCGAGCAACCAGAGCCAACACTCAACAACCATATCCGGAGCCGCCGCTCCGATATCCACGCCGTCCTTGAGGCTACGTTCAAAGCTGGCCAATGATACTGCCACCCAGACCAATGCCGGCGCACCTCCACGACTGCAACTTTACCCGAGCAACCGGAGCCAACACTCAACAACCATATCCGGAGCCGCCGCTCCGATATCCACGCCGTCCTTGAGGCTACGCACCAAGCTGGCCAATGACACTGCCACCCAGACCAATGCCGGCGCACCTCCACGACTGCAACTTTACCCGAGCAACCGGAGCCAACACTCAACAACCATATCCGGAGCCGCCGCTCCGATATCCACGCCGTCCTTGAGGCTACGCACAAAGCTGGCCAATGACACTGCCACCCAGACCAATGCCGGCGCACCTCCACGACTGCAACTTTACCCGAGCAACCGGAGCCAACACTCAACAACCATATCCGGAGCCGCCGCTCCGATATCCACGCCGTCCTTGAGGCTACGCACAAAGCTAGCCAATGACACTGCCACCCAGACCAATGCCGGCGCACCTCCATGACTACAACTTTACCCGAGCAACCGGAGCCAACACTCAACAACCATATCCGGAGCCGCCGCTCCGATATCCACGCCGTCCTTGAGGCTACGCACAAAGCTGGCCAATGACACTGCCACCCAGACCAATGCCGGCGCACCTCCATGACTGCAACTTTACCCGAGCAACCGGAGCCAACACTCAACAACCATATCCGGAGCCGCCGCTCCGATATCCACGCCGTCCTTGAGGCTACGCACAAAGCTGGCCAATGACACTGCCACCCAGACCAATGCCGGCGCACCTCCATGACTGCAACTTTAGCCGAGCAACCGGAGCCAACACTCAACAACCATATCCGGAGCCGCCGCTCCGATATCCACGCCGTCCTTGAGGCTACGCACAAAGCTGGCCAATGACACTGCCACCCAGACCAATGCCGGCGCACCTCCATGATTGCAACTTTACCCGAGCAACCGGAGCCAACACTCAACAACCATATCCGGAGCCGCCGCTCCGATATCCACGCCGTCCTTGAGGCTACGCACAAAGCTGGCCAATGACACTGCCACCCAGATCAATGCCGACGCACCTCCATGACTGCAACTTTACCCGAGCAACCGGAGCCAACACTCAACAACCATATCCGGAGCCGCCGCTCCGATATCCACGCCGTCCTTGAGGCTACGCACAAAGCTGGCCAATGACACTGCCACCCAGACCAATGCCGGCGCACCTCCACGACTGCAACTTTACCCGAGCAAACGGAGCCAACACTCAACAACCATATCCGGAGCCGCCGCTCCGATATCCACGCCGTCCTTGAGGCTACGCACAAAGCTGGCCAATGACACTGCCACCCAGACCAATGCCGGCGCACCTCCATGACTGCAACTTTACCCGAGCAACCGGAGCCAACACTCAACAACCATATCCGGAGCCGCCGCTCCGATATCCACGCCGTCCTTGAGGCTACGCACAAAGCTGGCCAATGACACTGCCACCCAGACCAATGCCGGCGCACCTCCATGACTGCAACTTTACCCGAGCAACCGGAGCCAACACTCAACAACCATATCCGGAGCCGCCGCTCCGATATCCACGCCGTCCTTGAGGCTACGCACAAAGCTGGCCAATGACACTGCCACCCAGACCAATGCCGGCGCACCTCCACGACTGCAACTTTACCCGAGCAACCGGAGCCAACACTCAACAACCATATCCGGAGCCGCCGCTCCGATATCCACGCCGTCCTTGAGGCTACGCACAAAGCTGACCAATGACACTGCCACCCAGACCAATGGCGGCGCACCTCCATGACTGCAACTTTACCCGAGCAACCGGAGCCAACACTCAACAACCATATCCGGAGCCGCCGCTCCGATATCCACACCGTTCTTGAGGCTACGCACAAAGCTGGCCAATGACACTGCCACCCAGACCAATGCCGGCGCACCTCCATGACTGCAACTTTACCCGAGCAACCGGAGCCAACACTCAACAACCATATCCGGAGCCGCCGCTCCGATATCCACGCCATCCTTGAGGCTACGCACAAAGCTGGCCAATGACAGTGCCACCCAGACCAATGCCGGCGCACCTCCATGATTGCAACTTTACCCGAGCAACCGGAGCCAACACTCAACAACCATATCCGGAGCCGCCGCTCCGATATCCACGCCGTCCTTGAGGCTACGCACAAAGCTGGCCAATGACACTGCCACCCAGACCAATGCCGGCGCACCTCCATGACTGCAACTTTACCCGAGCAACCGGAGCCAACACTCAACAACCATATCCGGAGCCGCCGCTCCGATATCCACGCCGTCCTTGAGGCTACGCACAAAGCTGGCCAATGACACTGCCACCCAGACCAATGCCGGCGCACCTCCATGACTGCAACTTTACCCGAGCAACCGGAGCCAACACTCAACAACCATATCCGGAGCCGCCGCTCCGATATCCACGCCGTCCTTGAGGCTACGCACAAAGCTGGCCAATGACACTGCCACCCAGACCAATGCCGGCGCACCTCCACGACTGCAACTTTACCCGAGCAACCGGAGCCAACACTCAACAACCATATCCGGAGCCGCCGCTCCGATATCCACGCCGTCCTTGAGGCTACGCACAAAGCTGGCCAATGACACTGCCACCCAGACCAATGCCGGCGCACCTCCACGACTGCAACTTTACCCGAGCAACCGGAGCCAACACTCAACAACCATATCCGGAGCCGCCGCTCCGATATCCACGCCGTCCTTGAGGCTACGCACAAAGCTGGCCAATGACACTGCCACCCAGACCAATGCCGGCGCACCTCCATGACTGCAACTTTACCCGAGCAACCGGAGCCAACACTCAACAACCATATCCGGAGCCGCCGCTCCGATATCCACGCCGTCCTTGAGGCTACGCACAAAGCTGGCCAATGACACTGCCACCCAGACCAATGCCGGCGCACCTCCCTGACTGCAACTTTACCCGAGCAACCGGAGCCAACACTCAACAACCATATCCGGAGCCGCCGCTCCGATATCCATGCCGTCCTTGAGGCTACGCACAAAGCTGACCAATGACACTGCCACCCAGACCAATGCCGGCGCACCTCCATGACTGCAACTTTACCCGAGCAACCGGAGCCAACACTCAACAACCATATCCGGAGCCACCGCTCCGATATCCACGCCGTCCTTGAGGCTACGCACAAAGCTGGCCAATGACAGTGCCACCCAGACCAATGCCGGCGCACCTCCATGATTGCAACTTTACCCGAGCAACCGGAGCCAACACTCAACAACCATATCCGGAGCCGCCGCTCCGATATCCACGCCGTCCTTGAGGCTACGCACAAAGCTGGCCAATGACACTGCCACCCAGACCAATGCCGGCGCACCTCCACGACTGCAACTTTACCCGAGCAACCGGAGCCAACACTCAACAACCATATCCGGAGCCGCCGCTCCGATATCCATGCCGTCCTTGAGGCTACGCACAAAGCTGACCAATGACACTGCCACCCAGACCAATGCCGGCGCACCTCCATGACTGCAACTTTACCCGAGCAACCGGAGCCAACACTCAACAACCATATCCGGAGCCGCCGCTCCGATATCCACGCCGTCCTTGAGGCTACGCACAAAGCTGGCCAATGACACTGCCACCCAGACCAATGCCGGCGCACCTCCATGACTGCAACTTTACCCGAGCAACCGGAGCCAACACTCAACAACCATATCCGGAGCCGCCGCTCCGGTATCCACGCCGTCCTTGAGGCTACGCACAAAGCTGGCCAATGACACTGCCACCCAGACCAATGCCGGCGCACCTCCACGACTGCAACTTTACCCAAGCAACCGGAGCCAACACTCAACAACCATATCCGGAGCCGCCGCTCCGATATCCACGCCGTCCTTGAGGCTACGCACAAAGCTGACCAATGACACTGCCACCCAGACCAATGGCGGCGCACCTCCATGACTGCAACTTTACCCGAGCAACCGGAGCCAACACTCAACAACCATATCCGGAGCCGCCGCTCCGATATCCACACCGTCCTTGAGGCTACGCACAAAGCTGGCCAATGACACTGCCACCCAGACCAATGCCGACGCACCTCCATGACTGCAACTTTACCCGAGCAACCGGAGCCAACACTCAACAACCATATCCGGAGCCGCCGCTCCGATATCCACGCCGTCCTTGAGGCTACGCACAAAGCTGGCCAATGACACTGCCACCCAGACCAATGCCGGCGCACCTCCACGACTGCAACTTTACCCGAGCAAACGGAGCCAACACTCAACAACCATATCCGGAGCCGCCGCTCCGATATCCACGCCGTCCTTGAGGCTACGCACAAAGCTGGCCAATGACACTGCCACCCAGACCAATGCCGGCGCACCTCCATGACTGCAACTTTACCCGAGCAACCGGAGCCAACACTCAACAACCATATCCGGAGCCGCCGCTCCGATATCCACGCCGTCCTTGAGGCTACGCACAAAGCTGGCCAATGACACTGCCACCCAGACCAATGCCGGCGCACCTCCATGACTGCAACTTTACCCGAGCAACCGGAGCCAACACTCAACAACCATATCCGGAGCCGCCGCTCCGATATCCACGCCGTCCTTGAGGCTACGCACAAAGCTGGCCAATGTCACTGCCACCCAGACCAATGCCGGCGCACCTCCATGACTGCAACTTTACCCGAGCAACCGGAGCCAACACTCAACAACCATATCCGGAGCCGCCGCTCCGATATCCAGGCCGTCCTTGAGGCTACGCACAAAGCTGGCCAATGACACTGCCACCCAGACCAATGCCGGCGCACCTCCACGACTGCAACTTTACCCGAGCAACCGGAGCCAACACTCAACAACCATATCCGGAGCCGCCGCTCCGATATCCACGCCGTCCTTGAGGCTACGCACAAAGCTGGCCAATGACACTGCCACCCAGACCAATGCCGGCGCACCTCCACGACTGCAACTTTACCCGAGCAACCGGAGCCAACACTCAACAACCATATCCGGAGCCGCCGCTCCGATATCCACGCCGTCCTTGAGGCTACGCACAAAGCTGGCCAATGACACTGCCACCCAGACCAATGCCGGCGCACCTCCATGACTGCAACTTTACCCGAGCAACCGGAGCCAACACTCAACAACCATATCCGGAGCCGCCGCTCCGATATCCACGCCGTCCTTGAGGCTACGCACAAAGCTGGCCAATGACACTACCACCCAGACCAATGCCGGCGCACCTCCATGACTGCAACTTTACCCGAGCAACCGGAGCCAACACTCAACAACCATATCCGGAGCCGCCGCTCCGATATCCACGCCGTCCTTGAGGCTACGCACAAAGCTGGCCAATGACACTGCCACCCAGACCAATGCCGGCGCACCTCCATGACTGCAACTTTACCCGAGCAACCGGAGCCAACACTCAACAACCATATCCGGAGCCGCCGCTCCGATATCCACGCCGTCCTTGAGGCTACGCACAAAGCTGGCCAATGACACTGCCACCCAGACCAATGCCGGCGCACCTCCATGACTGCAACTTTACCCGAGCAACCGGAGCCAACACTCAACAACCATATCCGGAGCCGCCGCTCCGATATCCACGCCGTCCTTGAGGCTACGCACAAAGCTGGCCAATGACAGTGCCACCCAGACCAATGCCGGCGCACCTCCATGATTGCAACTTTACCCGAGCAACCGGAGCCAACACTCAACAACCATATCCGGAGCCGCCGCTCCGATATCCACGCCGTCCTTGAGGCTACGCACAAAGCTGGCCAATGACACTGCCACCCAGACCAATGCCGGCGCACCTCCACGACTGCAACTTTACCCGAGCAACCGGAGCCAACACTCAACAACCATATCCGGAGCCGCCGCTCCGATATCCACGCCGTCCTTGAGGCTACGCACAAAGCTGACCAATGACACTGCCACCCAGACCAATGCCGGCGCACCTCCATGACTGCAACTTTACCCGAGCAACCGGAGCCAACACTCAACAACCATATCCGGAGCCGCCGCTCCGATATCCACGCCGTCCTTGAGGCTACGCACAAAGCTGGCCAATGACACTGCCACCCAGACCAATGCCGGCGCACCTCCATGACTGCAACTTTACCCGAGCAACCGGAGCCAGCACTCAACAACCATATCCGGAGCCGCCGCTCCGATATCCACGCCGTCCTTGAGGCTACGCACAAAGCTGGCCAATGACACTGCCACCCAGACCAATGCCGGCGCACCTCCACGACTGCAACTTTACCCGAGCAACCGGAGCCAACACTCAACAACCATATCCGGAGCCGCCGCTCCGATATCCACGCCGTCCTTGAGGCTACGCACAAAGCTGGCCAATGACACTGCCACCCAGACCAATGCCGGCGCACCTCCATGACTGCAACTTTACCCGAGCAACCGGAGCCAACACTCAACAACCATATCCGGAGCCGCCGCTCCGATATCCACGCTGTCCTTGAGGCTACGCACAAAGCTGGCCAATGACACTGCCACCCAGACCAATGCCGGCGCACCTCCATGACTGCAACTTTACCCGAGCAACCGGAGCCAACACTCAACAACCATATCCGGAGCCGCCGCTCCGATATCCACGCCGTCCTTGAGGCTACGCACAAAGCTGGCCAATGACACTGCCACCCAGACCAATGCCGGCGCACCTCCATGACTGCAACTTTACCCGAGCAACCGGAGCCAACACTCAACAACCATATCCGGAGCCGCCGCTCCGATATCCACGCCGTCCTTGAGGCTACGCACAAAGCTGGCCAATGACACTGCCACCCAGACCAATGCCGGCGCACCTCCATGACTGCAACTTTACCCGAGCAACCGGAGCCAACACTCAACAACCATATTCGGAGCCGCCGCTCCGATATCCACGCCGTCCTTGAGGCTACGCACAAAGCTGGTCAATGACACTGCCACCCAGACCAATGCCGGCGCACCTCCATGACGACGAGTTTCGAAGCCACCGCTCCGACTCCACGGTGGCCCGAGACCGTGCATCAGCCGAGCTGATGGCTCTCCTAGGCCAGGACCACTTTAGAACGATGCCTTTAAAAAGGACCACGCGACCTGAGCACTGCCATCGTCCATTCCAAGAACATGAAACATGGGTCTCCCCCGGAATGCTAGAGAGGCGAGGTTGTAGGTCCTCAAACGATGATGCCTCCAAAAAGATGTGCCGTGCCCAAAGGCATCCAGGTCGTTGGCTTTGGCCAAGGCTAGACGCCCCAAAAAGCCAAAGAAAGCCCTTCGGTCGATTTGACACGCGAGAGCCACCACCCGCTTGAACGACCACCGCCGTCCTCAACTGCACCATGCACAACCACGAATTAGGCTAGCAATCACAACCGCAGAACGAGAACCGGGCAAGTCTAATCAGATCTAACGCTCCGCACAGCAGAAACAAGCAAACCCACCGTCCAGCACCAAGCGTCCCTGGCACAACTGTAGCCTTTACTATCTTCCCCGTTGACATGGTTTTTTGGGTCCCCGAAAAAACAAGACATGGGTTTTTGGACTTGTTGTACTTCAAACTAGTTTGATGAAATTCCAATGATGGTGGCGTGGTGTTGCATGTACTCTGCCCAATTAAACACAAACACAAGACCAATCCACGACGATAATAATGTTTACGCCAGGTGCACTGTTGTCGGTGTTCCCGCTGGGATAAACAATGTGTAGAAGTAGATTTCAGGAGGGGAAGACCCTCGATAACTTGCGAAACCGACTCATACTAGTACGACGCGCACACATCCCGATGTACCACCTACACCACCAGGTACAGCTTCTTCCCAAAATTAATCACCAGCTACATCCTGTTGACAACAGTATTAATGCTGATTAACCATCAGACTCAACTAGCACGCACAGCCTGATCCAGCAGACTCGACTAACACGCTCACTCACAGCCGGCGTCCACGGCGGGAGAAAGCAGGAGGCGATGAGCTGCCCGCCGGTCCATGTCAACGTCGGCTTCGCCGCCGGCGTCCTCTTCGCGCTCCTCGTCTGTTTCATCTTCCAGCAGGAGGCTGCCATCAGCGGCCTCAGCGGTAACGATCATACTATCCGTTTCACTCCGTCTAATCGCCGTTTCTACCTTGAGCACACGCATGCCATGGTCGATGTGAGTGACGGCAACGCTTCTTTCCTGTTGTTTCATATGCAGTCGCCACTACTGCAGCAGTGGGGCAATGGATCACCCTTGAACAGCTCATCAGAGCTCCTGGTGCAACGCAACTGATTAAAGCTCCTGGTGAAAGGGAAACACGTGAGAATTTCTACCTATCTGTCTTGCTTTGTGCCAGCAACTACATATGCTTATCTCCAGTCTCCAGTCTCCGTTCCCTGTAAACTGAAGATCAAACTCTTGCTTCTTGCTGAATCTGCAGTCGTCGCCTCTGACGTGCAGCGGACCGCGGACATACAGCTGATCCAAGGTTCAGGTGAGCAGAGCACCCCTGTCCTTTGCTTTCATCAAATCTGCATGCTCTGCTCGATCGTTAGGGTGTCCTATAAGACCTCGTAAAATGAAAAAACACCTGGTTCGAGTACTGTTGACTCTTGTACATATATATATGTACATATATATATATATATGTGTGTGTGTGTGTATATATATATATATGTATATATATATGTGGACTACTGAGATCTGAAAGTGACTACGGGAGTTGACATAAGCGTAAATTATTGACTGTCAATTCGAAGAACTCAGATCCAGCTAGCGAATATTTTGATTAAACCAATGGACGGTTACCTACCCCGGCCAATGCATGGGAAACAGCGAATACTAAATTTACATCATGTGACCGTCATCATGGTCAAATACGCAGGCCTGAGGTGCGTACCGAAGTGAATTAATTTGTTTGTCACACACACTACAGAATTAGAAGTACAAGCTTTACTCTTACATCCACACACATATACGTCTATAAATAAACACATAACACACATATAAATCTATAAATGTGCGGACACATATATTCCCTAACCATATGAGAACCTTGCGAAACATTGCAGTTATTAACGAACTCGGCTCAAGTATGAACAGAGTTGTTTCCTCCAAAAATAAATCTACAAATATGCGAGCACCTGTGTCAAGTTGAAACTTCAAACCAGTTGGACGACAAGTGTAGTTCGGTAAATATTTTAGATTTTCTTGCAGTTCACAACATGAATAAATTTTCAAATTAGGAGAGTATTTAGAATTAACACGGAACATGACGTGTGTGTATATATGTATATGTATACTCAGTTAATAGGTTTTATTAGTGTTAAAAAGTCATTTTACCATCTTTTAATTAATGCATCACCACGTGGACAATCATGGGAATTCTTTTATTCAAAGGATTTACATAGAGGTTTCGAAGGATTGCAATCTTTAGGAAATTTTTGTTATAATGGCTGTTTGATTCATAGGATTGAACCGCATAAGAACTTCTAGTGTTTCCTTTGTTACACACTCTATAGTAATTTTAGCATTCACTTAAAACTCTTGCAAATAATCCTTGTTTTTCCTATGTAGTGAAACTAACCAAAATTATGTGGGATTCATGTGTTTTTGAATCTTGCCAATCAAAAAGGCCCTCAGATTTGAATTACCACATGGATAAAAAACGACAATGGTTGCATGTTGATGTCACATGTTTGCATAATAGAGAAATAATTTAGTAGAGATACATTTATAGTCCCCGTTTCTAAATATAAGTTTTTTTTGGAAACTTCGATACAAACTACACACGAATGTATATAGACATATTTTAGAGTGTAGATTCACTCATTTTGATCCGTACATAGTCCCTTATTGAAATCTCTAAAATGCTATATTTAGGAACTGAGGGAGTATATACGAAGACTAAACTATGCACCCTCTAAATCTGCAGCTAAACTATCGAGCAAAATGTTCTATAAAAATTACACAATTCTTGGATCTGCATCTATAAATTAAAGTACTGTCGTCTGCCACTATGAAAACATAACACAAAGACCTTATGTGTATGCCTCTAAATAACCATTATTATTATTTTGAGTTGAAGTTAACCATTGTTAATATAGATATAGTATGAAAGTAACCAAAGTAAATACATGCATGATGCATGCCACAATGCAGACCACATCTAAGATACTAGATAACAGATGCCGGGATCGAAGCTAGCTATAGGCATATCAATTTGCATCGCTTCTTCTAGTAGTGTTCGCATCATTTAACAATGGTATAATTGTTTCCCCTTTCCTGGCGCGTGACAGATAACGGCAAGGTGGTGTGTAACAGGGAGGGCCTCTCGCGTGACTGGTCCGAAACCTGCGAAGTCGACGGCGACGTCCGCACCAACGGCACAGCCCTGTCGGTGACCCTCGTCCCTGCAAGCAGGTCGGAGCGCCGGGAGTGGATCATCTCACCGTACGCGCGCGGTGGCCAGAGCCTCAGGTCGGTCACCGTGACGCAGCTGCAGGACCGGTCCGCCGCCCCGCCGTGCACGGTGACGCACACTATGCCTGCCGTCCTGTTCGGGATCGGGGGATACGTGGGCAACTACTGGCATGACTACACCGACATTCTGGTGCCGCTGTTCGTCGCGTCGCGGCGATACCACGGCGAGGTCACCTTTCTGGTCAGCAACATCCAGCACCTGCCGCGATGGCTGGTCAAGTACAAGGCCCTGTTGCAGGGGCTGTCCAGGTACGAGATCGTGGACATGGACCGAGACGCCTACGTGCGGTGCTTCCCGCGCGTCACGGTAGGTCTCCACCTCGACAAGGAGTTGACCATCGTTCCCGAGCTGGTGCCGGGGGGTCGCCTCACCATGGCCGACTTCACTCGGTTCGTGCGCGAGACCTACGCGCTCCCACGCGGAGCAGCGACCCGTGAGCCGGGCAAGAAGCCGCGGCTGCTGCTGATCCACCGGGGAGAGTTCCGTCGTTTCCTGAATGAGCAGGAGATACTGCAAGCGGCGGAGGCGGCGGGGTTTGAGGCGGTGCTGTCTGAGCTGCGGGTCAAGGGGTCCGAGGTGGATCAGGCGCGACATGTGAACTCGTTCGACGTGGTGCTGGGCGTGCACGGCGCGGGGCTGACGAACGCGGTGCACCTGCCGCCGGGCGGCGTGCTCATCCAGGTGGTGCCGTACGGCAAGATGGAGTTCCTCGCGAGGGCGGAGTTCAGCGACGGCGCGACGGACATGGGGCTCAAGTACCTTGACTACAGCATCAGCGCGGAGGAGAGCTCGCTGATGGAGAAGCTGGGGCCTGAGCACCCGGCCATCAAGGACCCCGAGTCCATCCACCGCAGCGGCTGGGAAAATATGTTTGAGCTCTACCTTAAGCAGAACGTTCGCATCAACACCACTCGCTTCGCGCCAACGCTGGTGCAAGCGTTCGACCACCTACGCCAGCAGTAGGATCTCGTTGCTTCTTTGGTAGTTTTTTCTTTCTTATTTTTGGTTAATTGTAGCGTCTCGGTTTTCGTCATCGTCATTTGCTCTTTTTTTCCACACAACAACGAATGGTTCATTCAGATATCTACTTCCACTCTATTTCTTAAGAGTGAAAGAAAAGTAGCTTTCCTCCTCACAACTTTAAAATCCTCCCCAAGTGCCTTTTAACATTTTTAGCATTCGTGAGCCCAACTATCCATTTGGGTCAATGTCAGATCGGATTGCAAAGTTGCTTCCCTTGGGTCCGATGTTGGATCAAACCCAAGAGGCAAGCGAGAAATATTTTTCGACCCACCCACTACCCATCTCATTGCTAACGCCGAAGATCATACTGATGTCCTCGATGGCACCACCAACCAGGTGAAAGACTTGGACGAGGAGGCACAACCAAATGATATTCCATGTGTTGCTGCAGGAGTTGATTCAAGTACTTTATTGCTGCCCGCCTTGCCCCAACAAGTGCACATTAACGATAAACAGTTCATCTATTAGAAAGTTATAAGTTGCACAAAGACCGATCACAAAATTTATAGGGAAAAGAGCAACTAAGTAATGCCATTGCCGACGTCGTGTAGCTAGTCATTATATATTCATACGCAGAGTAGGAGAGATCTTGAGCCAAATAAATAGATCACATAACTAGGTATGAGGCAATGCAAGCACGAGTCATGGACTCATGGTCTTGTAGCTAGACTAGTTCACTATAGTGTCTACTTAGGCTTGGAAGGCATCGAGAATTGGGTGTTCACAAATGGATGTTGTGTCGCTTCCATGTTATGGCAAGTCTGGCTTTGTCATCATCCTAGCTCTCAGGTAGTTTGCAGTGCTAGCCCGTGCACGATATGTCTCGCTTGTCCTAGCAGTTCAAGTGCAGGATCTTCACGCTTCACCTGGTCACTGGCCCCTCAGGCTTTTGACAAACAGAAAATACTCTCCGTCTTTTGCTCCCAGGAACAAGCAAGTTCTTGTATCACCCCTGTTGATGCTTCTTTCTCTTGTCTAAACAGCGGGCACAAGTCTACTGAACATTTTGCTATGTCTTCTAACAGGCTGACTAGCATTACGGAACTCTTGTGTGGTCCGTTTACTCATCGCGGTACTCTGCTTTGGGTTAATAAAATATCTAGTCTTCCATTAAAACAAGATGCGTCTGTTTACTGCTGCTCATATTATTTGATCATTTTTACATGCATTTTTTGTTAGGCTGGTGAGGGATACATACATTTTTATTTCATCATGCATATACTCTAGATGCATGTTTCGATGTATATGATATAGATTTGAACTGTTGAGCTTCAGGAACTTAAGTTAGAGAATACACCGGTCTTGATCTGTTTGCAAACAACCAATTCTGAAATCTTCCAATCCCTGGTGGTTAGATAATATTACAAATGTAACTGGAGGTGTAGCAAAACGTGTAGTTTATTGTGCAAAATGGAATTATCTATTCACAAATTATTCTTCACACATGTCCGATGAAACCTGCTCTTTTTTTTATTTTGACGTGAACAGCAGGAGCTCTGCCTTTGCATTATAGAAGAGAAAAGTCGTACAAGAAAGATCGATCGCCGGAGAAGATGCGTTTTGATCACTCATGCATCAGAAGAATGAAAATTTAAGAAAGAGAAAACGGCACCACGCCACCACACAGTGATTATCCCCTTATGGCCTCTGTAAAACACTTGACATCATCTCTGATCGTCCCCGCTAGCGCAACAGCCGGCAACTCCTTCTGCTCGAAAACGCGCCGGTTCCGTTCCTTCCACAGGTTCCACATGATGTACGATGTACGCCGCCAGTGTGATGTCCTCCTTGACTCTCTTTTTTGGCCGGTTGGCAGAGCACAAAGTCTCCCACCATTCGCCAATTGATTGCGCCACGCTGGCTACATCGCACATCGCAGTGTTTGAATGCCGGAAGTGGAACCAGGTTTCCTTTGCATATGGGCAGTTCAGAGCGACGTGGACTGCAGTTTCAGGCTCTTGGTCGCACAGTTTGCATTGTTCATTATGTGGCCACCCTCTCGCTAGCAATCGATCAGCTGTCCAGTTCCTGTTCTGCAGCAATAGCCAGATGTAGAACCTTACTTTCCCTTCCATTTTGCTCGCCCACACCTTGGCCAAACCCGATTTTTCTATTTTTGTGTGAAACTGCGCCTCATATGCTGAAGCCGCAGAGTAAACTGAATTTGCAGTAAGGTTCCAGACAACAGCGTCCTTTGCTGGCGATAAGCTGATCATCTGCACCCCTTCCCATAGCACGACAAACTGTGTTAATTGCTCAGCATTATCCATCCTTTGGATTCCATGCATCCACCTTCCAGCATGCAGTCCGTCCTTGACCGAAAGCTTTTTGAATCTTGCCAGCTTGAAAACAGCAGGGGCCACTACACTTGGGGCCTCACCATTAAGCCAACGGTCCCTCCAAAAGCTTGCAATACTTGTCGGAAATATACCCTAAAGGCAATAATAAATTGGTTATTATCATATTTCCTTGTTCATGATAATCGTTTATTATTCATGCTATAATTGTGTTGATCGAAAACTCAGATATATGTGTAGATACATAGACAACACCATGTCCCTAGTATGCTTCTAATAGACTAGCTCGTTGATCAAAGATGGTATGGTTTCCTAGTCATGGACACGAGATGTCATTTGATAACGGGATCACATCATTAGGAGAATGATGTGATGGACAAGATCCAAACTATAAACGTAGCATATGATCGTGTCAGTTTATTGATATTGTTTTCTGCATGTCAAGTATTTGTTCCTATCACCATGAGATCATGCAACCCACTGACACCGGAGGAGTACCTTGTGTGTATCAAACGTCGCAACGTAACTGGGTGACTATAAATGTGTTCTACAGGTATCTCCGAGGGTGTTTGTTGGGTTGACATGGATCAAGACTGAGATTTGTTACTCCGTGTGACGGAGAGGTATCTCAGGGCCCACTCCGTAATGCAACATCACAATAAGCCTTGCAAGCAATGTGACTAAGTGTTAGTCACGGGATCTTGTATTACGAAACGAGTAAAGAGACTTGCCGGTAACGAGGTTGAACTAGGTATGGAGATACCGACGATCGAACCTCGGGCAAGTAACATACCGAAGTAGAAAGGGAACATCATACGGGATTAACTGAATCCTTGACATAGAGGTTCGACCGATAAAGATCTTCATAGAATATGTAGAAACCAATATGGGCATCCAGGTCCCTCTATTGATATTGACCGTAGAGGTGTCTCGGTCGTGTCTACATAGTTCTTGAACCCGCAGGGTCTGCACACTTAAGGTTTGGTGACGTTTCAATAGTATAGAGTTATGTATGGTGGTGACCGATGGTTGTTCGGAGTCCCGGATAAGATCCCGGACATCATGAGGAGCTCCGGAATGGTCCGTAGGTAAAGATTGATATATAGGAAGTCCTGTTTTGGTCGCTGGAAAAGTTTCGGGCTCATCGATAGTGTACTGGGAGTGCCGGTAGTGTATCGGGTGACCATCGGGAGAGGTATTTCGACCCAAGAGGCTACATGGGCTGTGGGAGGAGGTAAACCAGCCCCTGGTGGGCTGGCCGAAGCCTCCTCTAAGGGCCCATGCGGCTGGAGTGGTTTGAGAAGGAAAAAAAAATCCAAAGGTGGAGAGGTGGAAAGAGTTTCCTAGTGGAAAGGAGGAATCCTACTCCTAATAGGATTGGAGTACGACTCCTCCACCTCCAATTTCGACCAAACCTTGAGGGCTTGAGGCTGCCTCCTCCCCTCCCTACCTCCTATATATACTATAGGATTTAGAGGAAAAAGCTAACCCTAATAGCCACGTGCTACCTCTCCTCTAGATCGCAGTTTCTCCTCTAGACCGGTTTTCAGCGGTGCTCAGGCGAACCCATGCTGGAATAGCTCCACCACCATCGCCGCAACGCCGTTGTGCTGCCGGAGAACTCATCTACCTCTCCGCTCCCTCTTGCTGGATTAAGAAGGCGGAGATCGTCATCGAGCTGTACGTGTGCTGAACGCGGAGGTGCCGTCCGTTCGGCGCTAGATCGGAAGGACCGTGATCAAGATCGTGAGACGGATCGTGATGAGATCACGGGACGGATCGTGATCGGATCACGGGACAGATCGTGATGAGATCGCGGGATGCTCGGCGATTTGGATCGCGAAGACGTTCGACTACACCAACCGCGTTTCTTAACTCTTCCCGCTTAGCGATCTACAAAGATATGTAGATCCACTCTCCCTCTCGTAGATGCTCATCACCATGGATAGATCTTGCGTGTGCGTAAGAATTTTTTTGTTTCCCATGCAATGTTCCCCAACAGTGGCATCATGAGCTAGGTCTATGTGTAGATGAGATCTCGAGTAGAACACAAAGAGTTTGTGGGCATTGATGCTTAGATTGCTTCCTCCCTTGGTTCTGTTTTGGTTCAGCGGTATTGTGGGATGAAGCGGCCCGGACCAACCTTACTCATACGCTTACGAGAGACCGGTTCCATCGACTAGCGTGTAACTTCATTGCACAAAGATGGCTGGAGGGTGTCTGTTTCTCCTACTTTAGTTGGATCGGATTCGACAAAGGCGGTCCTTGAGAAGGTTGAAAAGCAACTTAAGTATCACCGTTGTGGTTTTGCGTAGGTGAGAATTGTTCTTGCTAGATACCCGTAGCAGCCACGTAAAACATGCAACAATAATTAGAGGACGTCTAACTTGTTTTTGCAGGGTATGTTGTGATGTGATATGGCCAATTACATGATGAGATATATGTGATGTATGAGATGATCATGTGTTGTATAGAATATCACGACTTGCATGTTGATGAATACGGCAACCGGCAGGAGCCTGTTGGGGAACGTTGCATGGGAAACAAAAATTTTCCTACGCACACGCAAGATCTATCCATGGTGATGAGCATCTACGAGAGGGAGAGTGGATCTACATACCCTTGTAGATCGCTAAGCGGGAAGCGTTAATAAACGCGGTTGGTGTAGTTGAACATCTTTGCGATCCAAATCGCCGAGCGTGCCGTGATCACATCACGATCCGTCCCGCGATCCAATCACGATCCGTTCCGCGAACTCATCACGATCCGTCCCACGATCTCATCATGATCCGTCCCGCGATCTCATCATGATTCGTCCCGTGAACTCATCATGAACCGTCTCGCGATCTTGTTCACGGTCCTTCCGATCTAGCGCCGAACGGACGGCACCTCCGCGTTCAGCACACGTGCAGCTTGATGACGATCTCCACCGTATTGATCCAGCAAGAGGAAGTGGAGAGGGAGAAGAGTTGACCGGCAGCATGACGGCGCTCCGGTGATGGTGGTGGAGCAATTCTGGCAGGGCTTCGCCTAAGCACTGCGGAAATCCGATCTAGAGGAGCACCGGTGGAACGGGTAGCACGTGGCCATAAAATCAAGTGCAAAACACCCAATACCTCCAGTATATATATAAGAGGGAGGGAGGAGGAGGGCTGGCGCACAAGGCAGCCCTGCCTTGCCTCTTGCGCAAGGAGGAGAGGAGGAATCCTCCTCCAATCCTATTAGGACTAGGATTCCTCCTTTCCTACTTGGAATCTCTTTCCACCTTGGCCTTTTTTCTCTCCTTCCCAAGTCCAGCCGCATGGGCCTCCTAGAGGACTTCCACCAGCCCACTAAGGGCTGGTTTCCACCCTCCCACAGCCCATGTAGCCTCTTGGGTCGAAATACCTCTCCCGATGGTCCCCCGGTACACTACCGGCACTCCCGGTACACTACCGATGAGCCCAAAACTTTTCCGGTGACCAAAATAGGACTTCCTATATATGAGTGTTTACCTCCGGACCATTCCGGAGCTCCTCGTGATGTCCGGGATCTCATCCGGGACTCCGAACAACCTTCGGTCACCACCATACATAACTCTATACTACCGAAACGTCACCAAACCTTAAGTGTGCAGACCCTGCGGGTTCGAGAACTATGTAGACATGACCGAGACACCTCTACGGTCAATAACCAATGCGGGATCTGGATGTCCACATTGGTCCCTGTTGGGAGACGTAGTAGTAAATCAAAATTTTCCTACGTTCACCAAGATCTATCTATGGAGAAACCAGCAACGAGAGGGGAGAGATTGCATCTTCATACCTTTGAAGATCGCTAAGCGGAAGCGTTACAAGAACGCGGTTGATGGAGTCGTACTCGCAGCGATTCAGATCGCGGTAGATCCGATCAAGTGCCGAACGGACGGCACCTCCGCGTTCAACACACGTGCAGCCCGGTGACGTCTCCAACACCTTGATCCAGCAAGGAGAAGGAGAGGTTGGGGAAGGGCTCCAACAGCAGCACGACGGCGTGGTGGTGGTGGAGTAGCAAGGTATTTCGACAGGGCTTCGCCTAAGCGCTGCGGAGGAGGAAGAAGAGAGGTAGGGCTTCGCCGTGAGAGAGAGAGATCAAATCCTGTCTCAAAACATCCAAAACCTCAAGTATATATAGGAGGAGGGACGTGGAGGGCTGGCTTGGCCTCTACTCCAAAGAGGAGATGGCCGGCCGAATTAAAGGGAGAGTCCACCTCCCACAAGGGAGGTGGATCTCCTCCTTTTAAATCCTTTTTGCCTTATCTCCTTATCTCCAGCCGCATGGGCCTTTAGCAAAAGTCTTGCCCAGCCCAATAAGGGCTGGCACACTTTATCTAACAGCCCATGTGGTCCTTTGGTCGTCACACCCCTCCCGGGGGTTATCCGGCACCCTCCCGGCACTCCCGGTACACTACCGATGAGCCCGAAAACTTTCCGGTGACCAAAACTGGACTTCCTATATATCAATCTTTACCTCCGGACCATTCCGGAGCTCCTCGTGACGTCCGGGATCTCATTCGGGACTCCGAACAACCTTCGGTAATCACGTATACCTTTTCCCTATAACCCTAGCGTCATCGAACCTTAAGTGTGTAGACCCTACGGGTTCGGGAGACACGTAGACATGACCGAGACACCTCTCCGGTCAATAACCAACAGCGGGATCTGGATACCCATGTTGGCTCCCACGTACTCCACGATGATCTCATCGGATGAACCACGATGTCAAGGATTCAATCAATCCCGTATACAATTCCCTTTGTCTATCGGTATGGTACTTGCCCGAGATTCGATCGTCGGTATCGCCATACCTTGTTCAATCTCGTTACCGGCAAGTCTCTTTACTCGTTCCGTAACACATCATCCCGTGGCTAACTCCTTAGTCACATTGAGCTCATTATGATGATGTCTTACCAAGTGGGCCCAGAGATACCTCTCCGTCACACGGAGTGACAAATCCCAGTCTTGATTCGTGTCAACCCAACAGACACTTTCGGAGATACCCGTAGCATACCTTTATAGCCACCCAGTTACGTTGTGACGTTTGGCACACCCAAAGCATTCCTACGGTATCCGGGAGTTACACAATCTCATGGTCTAAGGAAATGATACTTGACATTGAAAAGCTTTAGCAAACGAACTACACGATCTTGTGCTATGCTTAGGATTGGGTCTTGTCCATCACATCATTCTCCTAATGATGTGATCCCGTTATCAATGACATCCAATGTCCATGGTCATGAAACCGTGACCATCTATTGATCAACGAGCTAGCCAACTAGAGGCTCACTAGGGACATGTGATGGTCTATGTATTCACACATGTATTACGGTTTCTGGTTAACACAATTGTAGCATGAATAATAGACAATTATCATGAACTAGGAAATACAATAATAACCATTTTATTATTGCCTCTAGGGCATATTTCCAACAGTCTCCCACTTGCACTAGAGTCAATAATCTAGTTCACATCACCATGTGATTAACACTTACATCACCATGTGATCATATCATCATGTGATTAACACCCAATAAGTTCTGGGGTTTGTTCATGTTCTGCTCGTGAAAGAGGTTTTTTAGTCAGCGGGTCTGCGACATTCAGATCCGTGTGTACCTTTGCAAACTTTCCATTTCATATTTGTAGATACTGCTCCCACGCTCCACTTGGAGCTATTCCAAATGGCTGCTCCACTATACGTAGCTGGATTTCTACTAAGAGTCATCCGGATTGGAGTTAAAGCTTGCATCATCGTAACCATTTATGATGAACTCTTTATCACCTCCATAATCGAGAATATTTCCTTAGTTCTCAAGTTACTAAGGATAACTTTGACCGCTGTCCAGTGACCCACTCTTGGATTACTCTTGTACCCCTTGACAGACTCATGGCAAGGCACACACAGGTGCGGTACACAGCATGGCATACTATATAGAGCCTATGGCTAAAGCATAGGAGATGACACTCATCTTTTCTTTATCTTCTGCCGTGGTCGAGTATTGAGTCTTACTCAATTTCACACCTTACAATACAGTCAAGAACTCCTTCTTGACCCATCTATTTTGAACTCCTTCAAAAACTTGTCAAGGTATGTCTTCGTCGAAAAAACTTATCAAGCGAATAGATCTATCCCTATAGATCTTGATGCTCAATAAAATAGTAGCTTTATCTGGGTCTTCCTTTGAAAAACAAAACTTTTCAAACAACCCTTCATGCTCTTCCAGAAATTCTACATCATTTCCGATCAATAATATGTCAACTACATATTCTTATAAGAAATTCCATAGTGCTCCCACTCACTTTCTTGCAAATACAAGTTTCTCATAAACTTTGTATAAACTTAAACACTTTGATCACCTCATCAAAGCATATATTCCAACTCCGAGATGCTTGCTCCAGTCCATAGAAGGATCGCTGGAGTTTGCATATTATTAGCATCCTTAGGATTGACAAAACCTTCTGGTTGTATCACATACAACTCTTCCTCACAGAAACCATTACGGAAACCTTGTTTTGTCATCCATCTGCCAGATTTCATAATCGAAAAATGCAGCAACTGCTAACAAAATTTTAATAGACTTTTAGCATCGCTACAGATGAGACAATCTCATTGCAGTCAACTCCTTGAACTTGGCGGAAACTTCTTTGCGACAAGTCGAGCTTTATAAACGGTGACATTTCACCATTAGCGTCTATGTTTATCTCAAAGGTCCATTTGTACTCAATGACCCGCCATTCAACAGGCAAGTCTACCAAAGTCCATACTTGGTTTTCATACATGGATCCTTTCTCGGATTTCATGGCTCCTAGCCATTTGTTGGAATCCGGGCCCACCATCGCTTCTCCATAGTTCGTAGGTTCATCGTTGTCCAACAACATGATTTCCAAGACAGGGTTGTCGTACTACTCAGGAGCAGTACGCGTCCTTGTCGACCTACGAGGTTCGATAGTGACTTGATCCGAAGCTTCATGATCATCATCATTAACTTCCTTTTCAACTAAGTAGGTTCTACAGAAACATCTTTCTGTGTTGCGCTATTCTCTGGTTGAAACAAAGGTTCAACAACCTTATCAAGTTCTATCTTCCTTCCACTCAATTCTTTCGAGAGAAACTCTTTCTCAAAAAGGACCCGTTCTTAGCAACAAACACCTTTTGCGCTTGGATCTGAGATAGAAGGTATACCCAATGTCTCATTAGGGTATTCTATGAAGATGCATTTGTCTGCTTTGAGTTCGAGCTCGCTAGGTGAAAAACCCATTTTCACATAAGCGTCGCAGCCCCAAACATTAAGAAATGACAGCTTAGGCTTCTGTCAAACCATAATTCTCACGGTGTCATCTCAACAGACTTAGATGGTGCCCTGTTAAAGTGAATGGATTTGTCTTTAATGCATAACCCCATAACGATAGTGGTAAAACGATAAGAGACATCATAGTACTCACTATATCCAATAGAGCATGACTACGACGTTCGAACACACCATCACACTATGGTGTTCCAGGAGGCGTGAGCTGTGAAACAATTTCCACATTGTCTAAAATTGCATACCAAACTCGTAACTTAGATATTCACCTCCATGATCGTATCATAGACATTTATCTTCTTGTCACGATGATCTTTAACTTCACTCTGAAACTCCTTGAACCTTTCAAACATTTCAGATTCGTGTTTCATTAAGTAAATATCCCCATATTTACTCAAATCATCAGTGAAGGTAAAGAAAAACAACGATATCCACTGTGTGTTTTAACACTCATTGGACCACATACATCAACATGTATTAATTCCAATAAGCCACTTGCCCGCTCCATCATATTGGATGACGGGGTCTCAGTCATCTTGCCCAAGAGGCATGGCTCGCATGTCTCAACCGATTCGAAATCGAGTGAGTCAAAAAATCCATCATCATGGAGTTTCTTCATGCGATTTATACCAATATGACATTACGTGGCAGTGCCACAAGCATGTGGTACTATCATTATTAACTTTGTATCTTTTGGTACCAATGTTATGAATATGTGTACTACTACGATCATGATTTGATAAACCATTTCGAGTGGGTGCATGACCATTGAAGGCATTATCCATGTAAACAGAATAACCATTATTCTCTAACTTATATGAATAACCGTATCGCACTAATCATGATCTAATCACGTTCATGCTCAACGCAAACACCAAATAACATTTATTTAGGTTTATCACAAATCCTGAAGGTAGAGAGAGCGTGCGATGGTGATCACATCAATCTTGGAAATACTTCCAACACACATCGTCACCTTTCACCTAGCTAGTCTCCATTTACTCCGTAGCTTTTATTTCGAGTTGCTAACACTTAGCAACCGAACCGGTATCTAATACCCAGGTGCTACTAGGAGTACCAGCAAGGTACACATCACTAACACGTATATCAAATATACTTCCATTGACATTACCAGCCTTCTTATCTACCAAGCATCTAGGGGTTTTCCGCTTCAGCGAACATTCTTCTCATAACAGAAGCACTTAGTCTCGGGTTCGGGCTCAACCTTGGGTTTCTTCACTAGAGCAACAACTGGCTTGCCATTCCTGAAGTTTTCCGTTCTTGCCCTTGCCTCTTTTGAAACTAGTGGTTTCACTTAACCATCAACACTTGATGCTCCTTCTTGATTTCTACCTTCGTGGTGTCAAACATCACGAACAACTCAGGGATCATCTTATCCATCCCTGGCATGTTATAGTTCATCACGAAGCTCTAGTAGCTTGGTGGCAGTGACTTGGAGAACTGCATTAATCACTATCTCATCTGGAAGATTAACTCCCACTTGATTCAAGTGATTGTAGCACCCAGACAATCTGAGCACACGCTCAGCGATTGAGCTATTCTCCTTTATCTTGCAGACAAAGAATCTTGTTGGAGGTCTCATACCTCTCAACATAGGCACGAGCCTGAGATCACAATCTCAGCTCCTAGAACATCTCATATGTTCCGTGACGTTCAAAACGTTTTGGAGCCTCAATTCTAAGCCGTAATGCATGACGCATTGAACTATCACGTAGTCACCAAAAAGTGTCTGTCATATGTTCACAACATCTACAGACAACGCTTGAGGGAGTGATGCAGTTAGCGGTACATAAAAAAACATAAGCTTTCTGTGCAGCAATGAGGACAATCCTCAGATCACGGACCCAGTCAGCATTATTGCTACCATCAACTTTCAACTTACTTTTCTCTAGGATTGTATCAATAAAACTGTGGAGCTACAGCGCGAGCTATCTACGACATAATTTGCAAGGACATTTTAGACTAAGTTCATGATAATTAAGTTCATTTAATCAAATTATTAATGAACTCCCACTTAGATAGACATCTCTCTAGTCTTCCAAGTGATACATGATCCATGTCAACTAGCCCGTGTCCGATCATCACGTGAGACGGACTAGTCATCCATGGTGAACATCTCTATGTTGATCGTATCTTCTATACGACTCATGTTCGACCTTTCGGTCTTCCGTGTTCCGAGGCCATGTCTGTACATGCTAGGCTCGTCAAGTCAACCTAAGTGTTTCGCATGTGTAAATCTGGCTTACACCCGTTGTATGCGAACGTTAGAACCTATCACACCCGATCATCACGTGGTGCTTCGGAACGACGATCCTTAGCAACGGTGCACAGTTAGGGTGAACACCTTTCTTGAAATTTTATTGAGAGATCATCTTATTTACTACCGTCGTTCTATGCAAATAAGATGTAAACATGATAAACATCACATGCAATCAATATAGTGACATGATATGGCCAATATCATCTTGCTCCTTTGATCTCCATCTTCGGGGCACCATGATCATCACTGTCACCGGCACGACACCATGATCTCCATCATCATGATCTCCATCATTGTGTCTTCATGAAGTTGTCTCGCCAACTATTACTTCTACTACTATGGCTAACGCTTAGCAATAAAGTAAAGTAATTACATGGCGTTTATGATTGACACGCAGGTCATACAATAAATAAGACAACTCCTATGGCTCCTGCCGGTTGTCATAATCATCGACATGCAAGTCGTGAATCCTATTACAAGAACATGATCAATTCATACATCACAATGCATCACATCACATCCTTTGGCCATATCACATCACAAGGCACATGCTGCAAAAACAAGTTAGACGTCCTCTAATTTGTAGTTGCAAGTTTTTACGTGGCTGCTATAGGTTACTAGCAAGAACGTTTCTTACCTACGTCAACACCACAACGTGATTTGCCAATTGCTATTTACCCTTCATAAGGACCCTTTTCATCGAATCCGATCCGACTAAGGTAGGAGAGACAGACACCCGCTAGCCACCTTATGCATCTAGTGCATGTCAGGCGGTGGAACCGGTCTCACGTAAGCGTACGTGTAAAGTTGGTCCGGGCCGCTTCATCCCACAATACCGCCGAATCAAGATAAGACTAGTAGTGGCAAGCAAATTAACAAACTCGACGCCCACAACTGCTTTGTGTTCTACTCGTGCATAGATTCTACGCATAAACCTAGCTCATGATGCCACTGTTGGGAGACGTAGTAGTAAATCAAAATTTTCCTACGTTCACCAAGATCTATCTATGGAGAAACCAGCAACGAGAGGGGAGAGATTGCATCTTCATACCTTTGAAGATCGCTAAGCGGAAGCGTTACAAGAACGCGGTTGATGGAGTCGTACTCGCAGCGATTCAGATCGCGGTAGATCCGATCAAGTGCCGAACGGACGGCACCTCCGCGTTCAACACACGTGCAGCCCGGTGACGTCTCCAACACCTTGATCCAGCAAGGAGGAAGGAGAGGTTGGGGAAGGGCTCCAACAGCAGCACGACGGCGTGGTGGTGGTGGAGTAGCAAGGTATTCCGACAGGGCTTCGCCTAAGCGCTGCGGAGGAGGAAGAAGAGAGGTAGGGCTTCGCCGTGAGAGAGAGAGATCAAATCCTGTCTCAAAACATCCAAAACCTCAAGTATATATAGGAGGAGGGACGTGGAGGGCTGGCTTGGCCTCTACTCCAAAGAGGAGATGGCCGGCCGAATTAAAGGGAGAGTCCACCTCCCACAAGGGAGGTGGATCTCCTCCTTTTAAATCCTTTTTGCCTTATCTCCTTATCTCCAGCCGCATGGGCCTTTAGCAAAAGTCTTGCCCAGCCCAATAAGGGCTGGCACACTTTATCTAACAGCCCATGTGGTCCTTTGGTCGTCACACCCCTCCCGGGGGTTATCCGGCACCCTCCCGGCACTCCCGGTACACTACCGATGAGCCCGAAAACTTTCCGGTGACCAAAACTGGACTTCCTATATATCAATCTTTACCTCCGGACCATTCCGGAGCTCCTCGTGACGTCCGGGATCTCATTCGGGACTCCGAACAACCTTCGGTAATCACGTATACCTTTTCCCTATAACCCTAGCGTCATCGAACCTTAAGTGTGTAGACCCTACGGGTTCGGGAGACACGTAGACATGACCGAGACACCTCTCCGGTCAATAACCAACAGCGGGATCTGGATACCCATGTTGGCTCCCACGTACTCCACGATGATCTCATCGGATGAACCACGATGTCAAGGATTCAATCAATCCCGTATACAATTCCCTTTGTCTATCGGTATGGTACTTGCCCGAGATTCGATCGTCGGTATCGCCATACCTTGTTCAATCTCGTTACCGGCAAGTCTCTTTACTCGTTCCGTAACACATCATCCCGTGGCTAACTCCTTAGTCACATTGAGCTCATTATGATGATGTCTTACCAAGTGGGCCCAGAGATACCTCTCCGTCACACGGAGTGACAAATCCCAGTCTTGATTCGTGTCAACCCAACAGACACTTTCGGAGATACCCGTAGCATACCTTTATAGCCACCCAGTTACGTTGTGACGTTTGGCACACCCAAAGCATTCCTACGGTATCCGGGAGTTACACAATCTCATGGTCTAAGGAAATGATACTTGACATTGAAAAGCTTTAGCAAACGAACTACACGATCTTGTGCTATGCTTAGGATTGGGTCTTGTCCATCACATCATTCTCCTAATGATGTGATCCCGTTATCAACGACATCCAATGTCCATGGTCATGAAACCGTGACCATCTATTGATCAACGAGCTAGCCAACTAGAGGCTCACTAGGGACATGTGATGGTCTATGTATTCACACATGTATTACGGTTTCTGGTTAACACAATTGTAGCATGAATAATAGACAATTATCATGAACTAGGAAATACAATAATAACCATTTTATTATTGCCTCTAGGGCATATTTCCAACAGTCCCTACATATTCTACGAAGATCTTTATCGGTCGAACCTCTATGTCAAGGATTCAGTTAATCCCGTATGATGTTCCCTTTGTTCTTTGGTATGTTACTTGCCCGAGATTCGATCGTCGGTATCTCCATACCTAGTTCAACCTCGTTACCGGAAAGTCTCTTTACTTGTTCCGTAATACAAGATCCCGTGACTAACACTTAGTCACATTGCTTGCAAGGCTTATTGTGATGTTGTATTACCGAGTGGGCCCTGAGATACCTCTCCGTCACACGGAGTAACAAATCCCAGTCTTGATCCATGCCAACTCAACAGACACCCTCGGAGACACCTATAGAGCACCTTTATAGTCACCCAGTTACGTTGCGACGTTTGATACACACAAGGTACTCCTCTGATGTCAGTGAGTTGCATGATCTCATGGTCATGGGAACACATACTTTGACATGCAGAAAACAGTAGCAATAGACTGACACAATCATATGCTACATTGGTAGTTTGGGTCTTGTCCATCACACCATTCTCCTAATGATGTGATCCCGTTTATCAAATGACATCACATGTCAATGGCTAGGAAACCTTGACCATCTTTGATCAACGAGCTAGTTCACTAGAGGCATACTAGGGACAGAGTGTTGTCTATTTACCCACACATGTAATGTGTTTCCATTCAATACAATTATAGCATGGATAACAAACGATTATCATGAACAAGGAAATATGATAATAACTAATTTATTATTTCCTCTATGGCATATTTCCAACAGTCTCCCACTTGCACTAGAGTCAATAATCTAGTTCACATCACCATGTGATTTGCATTGTTATGAATCTAACACCCAATGAGTTCTGGGGCTTGATCATGCTTTGCATGTGACAGAGGTCTTATAGTCAACGGGTTTGCGACATTCAGATCCGTGTGTACTTTGCAAATCTCTAGGCCAAACTGTAAACACTGCTACCACACTCCACTTGGTACTATTCCAAATGGCTGCTCCTACTATACGTATCCAGATTGCTACTACGAGTTATCCGGATTGGTGTTAAAGCTTGCATCGACGTAACTCTTTACGACGAACTCTTTATCATCTCCATAATCGAGAAACATCTCCTTAGTTTTTAGTTACTAAGGATAATCTTGACCGCTATCCAGTGATCCACTCCTGGATCATTCTTGTACCCCTTGACGGACTCATGGCAAGGCACACACAGGTGCGGTACACAGCATGGCATACTATACAGAGCCTATGGCTAAGGCATAGGGGATGACATTCGTCCTTTCTCTTTCTTCTGCGATGGTTGAGCTTTGAGTCTCACTCAACTTCATACCTTACAAAGCAGGCGAGAACACTTCTCTCTGACTAATCCATTTTGAACTCTTTCAAAATCTTGTCAAGGTATGTACTCATTGAAAGTCTTATCAAACATCTTGATTTATCTTTATAGATCTTGATGCTCTACAATTAGGTAGCTTTATCCAGGTCTTCCTTTGAAAAACTCTTTTCAAACAACCGTTTATGCTCTCCAGAACTTCTACATCATTTTCGAATAGCAATATGTCATCCACATATACTTACCAGAAACTCTATAGTGCTCCCACTCACTTTCTTGCAAATACAAGTTTCTTGTAAACTTTGTATAGACTCAAAAACTTTGATCACCTCATCAAAGTGTATATTCCAACTCCGAGATGCTTGCTTCAGTTCATAGAAGAATCACTGAAGCTTGCACACCTTTTAGCATCCTTAGGACTGACAAAACCTTCTGGTTGTATCTCATACAACCTTTCCTTAAGGAAGGAAACGATGTTTTGGCATCCATCTGCTAGATTTCATAATTGAAAAATGCAGCAACTGCTAACATAATTCCAACAGACTTTAGCATCGCTACGAGTGAGAAAGTCTCATCACAGTCAACTCTTTGAACTTGTCGTAAACTACTTTGGAACAAGTCGAGCTTTACAAATGGTAACATTTACCATCAGCGTCTGTCTTCATTTTAAAGATCCATTTGTACTTAATGACCTGCCGTCCAACGAGCAAGTCCACCAAAGTCTATACTTGGTTTTCATACATGGATCGTTTCTCGGATTTCATGGCCTCTAACCATTTGTTGGTTTTCGGGCCCATCATCGCTTCTCCATAGTTCGTAGGTTCATCGTTGTCCAATAACATGACCTCCAAGACAGGGTTGTCGTACAGCTCAGTAGCAGTACACATCCTTGTCGACCTACGAAGTTCGATAGTAACTTGATCCGAAGCTTCATGATCATCATCATTAACTTCCTCTTCAACTGACGTAGGCTTCACAGAAACATCTTTCTACGCTGCGCCACTTTTTGGTTGAAGTGAAGGTTCAATAACCTCATCAAGTTCTATTTTCCTCATAGGTCGATAGTAACTTGATCCGAAGCTTCATGATCATCATCATTAAATTCCTCTTCAACTGACGTAGGCTTCACAGAAACATCTTTCTGCGGTGCACTACTTTCTGGTCGAAGCAGAGGTTCAATAACCTCATCAAGTTCTATCTTCCTCCCACTCAATTCTTTCAAGAGAAACCTTTTCTCGAGAAAGGACCCAGTTTTAGCAATAAACATTTTATGCTTGGATCTGAGATAGAAGGTTCACCCAACTATTCTTAGGGTATTCTACGAAGATGCATTTGTCCGCTTTGGGTTCGAGCTCATTAGGTGAAAACATTTTCCACACAAGCGTCGTAGCCGCAAGCATTAAGAAATGACAGCTTAGGTTTCTATCAAACCAAAATTCACACGGTGTCATCTCAACGGATTTAGATGGTGCCCTATTTAAAGTGAATGTAGTTGTCTCTAATGCATAACCCCAAAATCATAGTAACAAAACGATAAGAGACATCATAGCATGCACCATATCCAATAGAGCATGACTATGACGTTCGGACACACCATCACACTATGGTGTTCCAGGTGACGTGAGTTGTGAAAACAATTCTCACATTGTCTAAAGTTTGTATGCCAAACTCGTAACTCAGATATTCACCTCCACGATCGTATCACAAACATTTTTATCTTCTTGTCACGATGATCTTAAAACTTCACTCTGAATTTGCTTGAACCTTTCAAACGATTCAGGCTTGTGTTTCATTAAGTAAATATACACTATATCTACTCAAATCATCAGTGAAGGTAAGAAAATAACGATATTCACCGCACGCTACAAGACTCATTGGATTGCATACATCAACATGTATCATTTCCAATAAATCACTTGCCCGCTTCATTAAAACAGAAAACGGGGTCCTTAGTCATCTTGACCAAGAGGCATGGTTCGCATGTCTCAACCGATTCAAAATCGAATGAGTCCAAAGATCCATCAGCATGGAGTTTCTTCATGCGCTTTATACCAATATGACATTTAGCGGTAGTGCCACAAGCATGTGGTACTATCATTATTAACTTTGTATCTTTTTGGCATCAATGTTATGAACATGTGTATTACTACGATCAAGTTTCAACAAACCATTCTTACTCGGTGCATGACCATTGAAGGTATTATTCATGTAAATAGAATAACCATTATTCTCTAACTTAAATGAATAACCGTGTTGCAATAAACATGATCTAATCACGTTCATGCTCAACGCAAAAACACCAAATAACATTTATTTAGGTTCGTCACTAATCTCGAAGGTAGAGAGAGCGTGTGATGTTGATCACATCAACCTTGGAAACATTTCCAACACACATCATCACCTCACACTTAGCTAGTCTCCGTTTATTCCGTAGCTTTTACTTCGAGTTACTAACATTTAGCAACCGAACCGGTATCCAATACCCAGGTGCTACTAGGAGTACTAGCAAGGTACACATCAATAACACGTATATTAAATATACTTCTGTCGACTTTGCCAGCCTTCTTATCTACCAAGTATCTAGGGTTGTTCCGCTTCAGCGACCGTTCTCCTCATAATCGAAGCACTTAGTCTCGGGTTCAGGTTAGACTTTGGGTTGCTTCACTGGAGCTGCAACTGACTTGCTATCCATGAAGTTTCCCTCCTTGATCTTGCCCTTCTCGAAACTAGTGGTTTTGACTAACCATCAACACTTTGACGCTCCTTCTCGATTTCTACCTTCGCGGTGTCAAACATCGCGAACAGCTCAGGGATCATTAATTCTATCCCTGGCATTTTATAGTTCATCACCAAGTTCTAGTAGCTTAGCGAAAGTGACTTGGAGAACTATATCAATCACTATCTTATTTGGAAGATAAACTCCCACTCGATTCAAGCGATTGTAGCACCCAGACAATCTAAGCACATGCTCAACGATTGAGCTATTCTCGTTCATCTTGCAGGCAAAGAATCTTGTTGGAGATCTTATATCTCGCAACATGGGCACGAGCCTGAGATCCTAGTTTCAGCTCTTAGAACATCTCATATGTTTCGTGACGTTCAAAACGTTTCGAAGCCTCAATTCTAAGCCGTAATGCATGACGCACTAAACTATCAAGTAGTCATCAGCACGTACCTGTCAGATGTTCACAACATCTACAGACGACGCTAGAGGGGTTGGCGCACCGAGCGGTGCATTAAGGACATAAGCCTTCTGTGTAGCAACGAGGACAATCCTCATATCACGGATCGAGTCCGCAATATTGCTACCATCATCTTTCAACTCTATTTCTCTAGGAACATATAAAAATTCAAGGGAGCTACAACGCGAGAAAGTAATCTACAACATAATTTGCAAAGACACTACTGACTATGTTCATGATAATGAGTTCAATTAATCATATTACTTAAGAACTCCCACTCAAATTGACATCCCTCCGGTCATCCGAGTGATACATGATTCAAATTCACCAACTCAAGTCCGATCATCACGTGAGTTGAGGTGGTTACAATGGTGAACATCACCATGTTGATCATATCTACTATATGACTCATGTTCGACCTTTCGCTCTCTTGTGTTCCGAGGCCATGTCTGTACATGCTCGGCTCGTCAAGTTTAACCCGAGTGTTCTACATGTGCAACACTGGCTTGCACCCGTTGTATGTGAACGTAGAGTCTATCACACCCGATCATCACGTGGTGTCTCAACACGACGAACTTTCGCAACGGTGCACACTCGGGGAGAACACAATTTTATCTTGAAATTTAAGTGAGGGATCACCTTATAATGCTACCGTCGTACTAAGCAAAACAAGGTGCATAAAAGGATTAACATCACATGCAATTCATAAGTGACATGATATGGCCATGACCTTGTGCTTTAGATCTCCATCTTGAAAGCACCGGCATGATCTCCATCGTCACTGGCACGACACCATGATCTCCATCATCTTGATCTCCATCAATGTGTCGCCATCGGGGTTGTCACGCCCTGCATAGTTCTACTACTATTGCTACCGTTTAGCGATAAAGTAAAGCATTACATAGCGCTTAATGATTGACACGCAGGTCATACAATAATTAAAGACAACCCTATGGCTCCTGCCGGTTGCCGTACTCATCGACATGCAAGTCGTGAAATTCTATACATCACATGATCATCTCATACATCACATATATCACATCATGTAATTGGCCATATCACATCACAACATACCCTGCAAAAACAAGTTAGACGTCCTCTAATTGTTGTTACATGTTTTACGTGGCTGCTACGTCTATCTAGCAAGAACAATTCTCATCTACGCAAAAACCACAACGGTGATACACTAGTTGCTTTTCAACCTTCTCAAGGACCGCCTTTGTCAAATCCGATCCAACTAAAGTGGGAGAAACTGCCACCCGCAAGCCATCTATGCAACAAGTTGCGTCGAGGGAACCGGTCTCTCGTAAGCGTACGAGTAATGTTGGTCCGGGCTGCTTCATCTCACAATACCGCTGAACCAAAATCCTACCAAGGGAGGAAGCAATCTAAGCATCAACGCCCACAAACCTTTTGTGTTCTACTCGACATCTCATCTACACATAGACCTAGCTCATGATGCCACTGCTGGGGACGTTGCATGGGAAACAAAAAATTTCCTACGCACACGCAAGCTCTATCCATGGTGATGAGCATCTACGAGAGGGAGAGTGGATCTGCATACCTTTGTAGATCGCTAAGCGGGAAGCGTTAAGAAACGTGGTTGGTGTAGTCGAACATCTTCGCGATCCAAATCGCCGAGCGTCCCACGATCACATCACGATCCGTCCCGCGATCCAATCACGATCCGTCCGGCGAACTCATCACGATCCATCCCGCGATCTCATCACGATCCGTCCCACGATCTCATCATGATTCGTCCCGTGAACTCATCATGAACCGTCTCGCGATCTTCTTCACGGTCCTTCTGATCTAGCGCCTAACGGATGGCACCTCCGCGTTCAGCACACGTGCAGCTTGATGACGATCTCCATCGTATTGATCCAGCAAGAGGAGGTGGAGAGGGAGAAGAGTTCACCGACAGCATGACGGCGCTCCGGTGATGGTGGTGGAGCAATTCTGGCAGGGCTTCGCCTAAGCACTGCGGAAATCCGATCTAGAGGAGCACCGGTGGAACGGGTAGCACGTGGTCGTAAAATCAAGTGCAAAACACCCAATACCTCCAGTATATATATAAGAGGGAGGGAGGAGGAGGGCTGGCGCACAAGGCAGCCCTGCCTTGCCTCTTGTGCAAGGAGGAGAGGAGGAATCCTCCTCCAATCCTATTAGGACAAGGATTCCTCCTTTCCTACTTGGAATCTCTTTCCACCTTGGCCTTTTTTCTCTTTTTCCCAAGTCCAGCCGCATGGGCCTCTTATAGGACTTCCACCAGCCCACTAAGGGCTGGTTTCCACCCTCCCACAGCCCATGTAGCCTCTTGGGTCGAAATACCTCTCCCGATGGTCCCCCGGTACACTACCGGCACTCCTGGTACACTACCGATGAGTCCGGAACTTTTCCGGTGACCAAAATAGGACTTCCTATATATGAATCTTTACCTCCAGACCATTACGGAGCTCCTCGTGACTTCCGGGATCTCATCCAGGACTCCGAACAACCTTCGGTCACCACCATACATAACTCTATACTACCGAAACGTCACCAAACCTTAAGTGTGCAGACCCTACGGGTTCGAGAAATATGTACACATGACCGAGACACCTCTACGGTCAATAACCAATGCGGGATCTGGATGTCCACATTGGTCCCTACATATTCTACGAAGATCTTTATCGGTCGAACCTCTATGTCAAGGATTCAGTTAATCCCGTATGATGTTCCCTTTGTTCTTCGGTATGTTACTTGCCCGAGATTCGATCGTCGGTATCTCCATACCTAGTTCAACCTAGTTACCGGCAAGTCTCTTTACTCGTTCCGTAATACAAGATCCCGTGACTAACACTTAGTCACATTGCTTGCAAGGCTTATTGTGATGTTGTATTGCCGAGTGGGCCCTGAGATACCTCTCCGTCACACGGAGTAACAAATCCCAGTCTTGATCCATGCCAACTCAACAGACACCCTCGGAGACACCTGTAGAGCACCTTTATAGTCACCCAGTTACGTTGCGACGTTTGATACACACGAGGTCATATAGTAGATATGATCAACATGATGATGTTCGCCGTTGAAACCACCTCAACTCACGTGATGATCAGACTTGAGTTGGTGAATTTGGATCATGTATCACTCGAATGACCAGAGGGATGTCAATTTGAGTGGGGGTTCTTAAGTAATATGATTAATTGAACTCATTATCATGAACATAGTAAGTTGTGTCTTTGCAAAATTATGTTGTAGATTACTAGCTCACGATGTAGCTCCCTTGAATTTCTATATGTTCCTAGAGAAATAGAGTTGAAAGATGATGGTAGCAATATTGCGGACTGGGTCTGTGATCTGAGGATTGTCCTCATTGCTGCACAGAAGCCTTATGTCCTTAATGCACCGCTCGGTGCGCCACCCCCTCTAGCGTCGTCTGTAGATGTTGTGAACATCTGACAGGCATGTTCTGATGACTACTTGATAGTTTAGTGCGTCATGCATTACGGCTTAGAACTGAGGCTCCAAAATGTTTTGAACGTCACGGAACATATGAGATGTTCTAAGAGCTGAAATTGGGATCTCAGGCTCGTGCCCATGTTGTCAGATATGAGATCTCCAACAAGATTCTTTGCCTGCAAGATGAAGGAGAATAGCTCAATCGTTAAGCATGTGCTCAGATTGTCTAGGTGCTACAATCGCTTGAATCGAGTGGGAGTTGATCTTCGAGATAAGATAGTGATTGATATAGTTCTCCAAGTCATTGTCACTAAGCTACTAGAACTTGGTGATGAACTATAAAATGCCAGGGATAGAAATAATGATCCCTGAGCTGTTCGCGATGTTCGACACCGCGAAGGTAGAAATCAAGAAGGAGCATCAAGTGTTGATGGGTAGTAAAACTACTAGTTTCGAGAAGGGCAAGGGCAAGGAGGGAAACTTCATGGATGGCAAGTCAGTTGCTGCTCCAGTGAAGCAACCCAAAGTTGAACCCAAACCCGAGACTAAGTGCTTCTATTATGAGGTGAGTGGTCGCTGAAGCGGAACAACCCAAGATACTTGGTAGATAAGAAGGCTGGCAACGTCGACACAAGTGTATTTGATATACCTGTTATTGATGTGTACCTTGCTAGTACTCCTAATAGCACATGGGTATTGGATACCGGTTCGGTTGCTAAATGTTAGTAACTCGAAGTAAAAGCTACGGAATAAACGGAGACTAGCTAAGTGTGAGGTGATGATGTTTGGGGCTGCGACGCTTGTGTGGAAAAATGTTTTCACCTAATGAGCTCGAACCCAAAGCGGAAAAATGCATCTTCAAAGATTACCGTAAGAACAGTTGGGTGAACCTTCTATATCATATCCAAGCATAAAGTGTTTGTTGCTAAAATGGGTCCTTTCCCGAGAAAAAGTTTCTCTCGAAAGAATTGAGTGGGAGGAAGATAGAACTTGATGAGGCTGTTGAACCTTTGTTTCAACCAGAGAGTAGCGCAAAGCAAAAAGATGTTTCTGTGGAACCTACGTCAGTTGAAGAGGAAGTAAATGATGATGATCATGAAGCTTCGGATCAAGTTACTATCAAACCTCGTAGGTCGACAAGGATGCGTACTGCTCCTGAGTGGTACGACAACCCTGTCTTGGAGGTCATGTTGTTGGACAACAATGAACCTACGAGATATGGAGAAGCGATGATGGGCCCGAATTTCGACAAATGGTTAGAGGCCATGAAATCCGAGAAAGGATCCATGTATGAAAACCAAGTATAGACTTTGGTAGACTTGCTCGTTGGATGACAGGTCATCGAGTACAAATGGACCTTTGAGATGAAGACAAACGTTGATGGTAAATTTCACCATTTATAAAGCTCGACTTGTCACAAATAAGTTTCCGACAAGTTCAAAGAGTTGACTGAGATGACACTTTCTCACTCATAGCGATGCTAAAGTCTGTTGGAATTATGTTAGTAGTTGCTACATTTTTCAATTATGAAATCTGGCAGATGGATCACAAAACATCGTTTCCTTAACATTTTACTTGAGGAAAAGTTGTATGTGATACAACCAGAAGGTTTTTTCAGTCCTAAGGATGCTAAAAGGTGAGCAAGCTTTAGTGATCATTCTATGGACTGAAGCAAGCATCTCGGAGTTGAAATATACACTTTGATGAGGTGATCAAAGTTTTTGAGTCTATACAAAGTTTATGAGAAACTTGTATTTACAATAAAGTGAGTGGGAGCACTATAGAGTTTCTGATAAGCATATGTGGTTGACATATTGTTGATCGGAAATGATGTAGAATTTCTAGAAAGCATAAAGGGTTGTTTGAAAGGAGTTTTTCAAAGGAAGACCCGGATAAAGCAGAACGCCAAGCATCGCCCCACACCAGGAGCATGCACACCTCACTCAATGTGCTACCGCACCCAACACCAAGAGATAACAATGTCACTAACATAGGAAACTAAAACATTAGCACAGCCAACCGATCAAAACCAATCAGACGCAAACCGCCTGACCCATCGCGCTAGCCCCCTTGTTTTTGAAGGGTAACGCAACAGAAAACAAAAAATTTCCGACCTACGCACCAGCCTAGGACCACTATGAAGACTGCATACAAGGTTTGATCTTTTCTTTACCGACTCGTAGCGCAGGGAAGTAGAGTCGATGACGATCGGCGGTGCAGATCCCCGCAACTAGGATTTACAACCTCCCAACCGCAAGGATGTATACCCTCATCTGCTCCTCGGACAGCCCTCCGGGAGGCGGTCAGACAGTTCCCCCGACGGTGTCGCGGACAGCCCTTCGGGAGGACCCCCAAAACTTGGACTGTCACTCGGACGGCCCTTCGGGAGGACCTTCAAAACTCGGACGGTCACACGGACAGCCCTTCGGGAGGCACTCTTGAACTAAGAACGAAACTACGATCTCTCTATAGAGTTGCACACATATGGTGTCATCTATTCGGCAGGGCTTCGCCGTCCAGAACTAGTTCCTGCCGGAACCCAGACAGCCTTTCGGCTCTGCAAAACTATTTCGCTAGGAGGGAGAGAAGAAGCCAGATCATTGCAATGACACTTGTATGTGAGAAGGAGTGAGTTTTTGGGCTGTCTCCTCACCCCTATTTATAGGGTGAGAGACTATGGTAAAAATACCAAATGCCCTCGGATATTTTCACTATTCATAAATAGTGTTTCCCACTATTCACAATAGTGTTTTCCACTATTTCGTAATAGTGTTTTCACTAGTCATGAGATATTTTCTTCCAATAGTGTTTCCCACTATTCATAATAGTGTTTCCACTATTCACGAAATATTTTCTCAGCGTCCGGTCGAACTGAAAATATTTATGTGGGCTTAGAACATTTCCAGTACCCCACTAAAATAATTTTCAATGCGATCCGGAACAATTCCGGATTAGTGATTTTCATCTGCGAAAAGCATCTGAAGCGGTTCCGGCAGCTTCGGAACATTTCCGGTTTTTCTGCCGGAAAATTCCCAGAAGTTTCCAAAATGATTCTGGCACCCTCCAAGAATTATCAGGCATGTGCCGAAACCAATTTGACTTAATGGTATCCCCTGAAACAAATTTTCAGTTTTACCAAAACTGTTCTGGTGTTCTCTCTACGGAACTTTTCTGCTGTCCGAAACTTTTTCGGTGTCCGAAACTTTTTCGGTGATTTTCTCTCAGACTCCCTGTCTAGTATTCAGCAGATAGATGACCCTTAAGCGTGTGACCCTATAGGTTCGGTGACACATAGACATGACCCGGAACCCCTTCCGATCAATGATCAACATCGGATCCGTGGACACCCATATTGACCCCTATACCCACACGAATGAATATTCAAGTGAACCTCCAGTTGCCGTGTCCTATTCCTGTTGCTTCACGATATGTTACAAATACCTGAGGTGAGACATGTTGGCATCCCCGTGGATCAACAACTTGTCCACTATGCCAGTTACCTCGTCACCGATATTGTTCTCTTTTCTCTTTCCCGTGTTTAGGCATCCCCGTGATCAAATCACAAAGGGTCTGGCCAGACGATGATGGATGCTGTAACACCGAGAGGGCCCAGAGATCTCTCTATCGTCGGAGGAGCAAATCCCAATCTTGAGCTATCAAGTTACTTGACATACTTTTCCATGAACTCATAAGCCGCCGTAATAGCCACCCATTTACGGATGACGTTTAACAAACCCCAAAGTTCATGAAGCAAGCATGAAGAAACTCGATACTCTCATGGTCTAAGGAATTATGCAAATATTAACTTCTCTGTGTTATTAACCATTAACTTATGACGAATGTATCTCATAGCATAACATCAATTCGGGTCGATTCAACACAAATATTCTTCTAACATTGTGCCCTCAAAATTGCCGACATAGCCATGCCCATGATCAGGAAAACAAGATCATCATGCAATACTTGAGCCAGTCTTAGAGGCCAGACTAGGAATACAATTTACCGTTTATTATTCCACACGTGCATATGAGTCTTCCTTCAAGCCTCGTGGTTATTGTAGACTCGAGAACCATAGTAGTTATAGCATGAAACATAAACCTAATTATGAACAGGGAGATAATCAATAACATTTATTATTGCCTCTAGGGCATATCTCCTGCAGACTCCCACTTGCACTAGAGTCAATAATCTAGTCAATGCTAATGCACTTTACACCTATGGCATACTGGTGTAAAGTATGCTTCGCTTGTGGTATAGCCTGATGTCCAACGGATCCGACAACTTCAGCTCCGTGTGTAACTTTGCATATCCTCGCGTTTTCATGCTATCACAAAATTCGTATTTTGTGTGAACTTGACTTTGCATATGTGTGAATTATTGGTCGAAACCTGATTCCTTAGACTGAGCTATGGAGGAACTATCTGCAATAGTGTCTCATAGACCAAAGCCATCTTGGAACCATACTAAGTTCATGAATGAACTACATGATTCAACAACTTCTTTGTCACTTCCAAAGCATCAACATACTTAGCCTTTGTTACAGAATTCGCCACAGTATCTTGTTTGGAACAATTTCCAACTACCGCGCCACCATATTGTGTATTACACAAAACCCTTAACATAAATCGAAAATCGCATGGAGCATTGATTGAGACTGCATCGATGTAATTACTTACCAACGAGCACTTCATAATCTCTGCTTGCGAGAAAACATGTCATCAACACTACTCTAGTACTTAATGACATCTTTCACTATTGTCCCATTATCAGTGCTTTGATCACTTTGGTATCTATACTCGCAACAACTTGGGAGTATCGGACATATCTGGTTGTTTTTACATACCATGAAATACATGATTTAATCCAAACACTAGAGTGTGTGGAATCTCCATCATGTATTTTACTCGTCAGTGTTTTGGGACACTGAGTCTTACAAAAACTCTTTCCATGTGACTTCGGCAAGAATCACTTGTTAGCGTTTTTAAATGCTAAAATGTTTTAGCACCTTGTCAATATGTATTCATTGCAAGGAAAAAATAGCGGGCTATTTAAAATAGCGTGGCCCTTCTCCAAAGGCTATGGAAGTTATAGCGTGCTAATAGCGTGCTATTTTACAAAATATCGTTTGCAAAAAATATAAAGCTTAGTTTGGTAGTTTTTGAAAAACCAAAGTATTCTAAAACCACAGTATTCAGATGTGTGGGCAATAAAATACTCTGGTTTCTAAAAATCTTATTTTTTTTCAGTTTTTTGAAGTCCACCGGAGTGTTTGGCTGCTATTGTCTTACTGCAGTTTTTACTGATAACTACATGGCTAAACTAATAAGCATGTGCTAACTCAGCTACACCTAAACAGCAATACCACTGGATTAATCAGCTTGTGCTAACGGCTGCCGGCTGCAAGCTGCATGCAACCTTGCCATGCACGAGGTCAGCCTTCTGTGTACGAGTGTGCGCTCCAATGACCAACAATCTACTCCACGAGCTAGCTTTGATTCGAAAAGTGCGGCATTGTCATAACCCAGAAAGTAATAGACCAGCTAATCGTTTTAAAATGCAACAGATATAGAGAAACCGGAGGCAGCAATCCTATTTTCTGATCAGTGCGTCAACAAGCTAAGAGCTCTCGCCAATGACTTCTCTTGGTTCGGTTTAGAAAAAAGTGATGGGAACCTCTTTTTTAAATACTGCAAAAAAAACTGCAGTATGAGAGATACCGCAGTATCTTAAACCACAATACTTTTTTAAGCCAAACACTTCAAAGTATTTAATACCAAAGTTTTTTCAGAAACCATAGTATTCCTACAAAAACTATAAAAATACTTAGCTTCCAAACGCAACCTAAGTATATAATGATTTCAGCAGCTAAAATGACAAGTTTAGAACTCCAGATCACAGGAGATAAATAGATAACTGAGATAGTCCAGATCACAAACGTAGTCCAGGGCTACAGGCACATAGCATAAACCTGTAAGCAGAGTACAAAACATAAAGGGCAAACATCTTCAAGATAGTCTAGCATAGTAGCATCATCAACCAACGAACAGTCTAACATGAAAGGTAGAAAGTAATTATTCAGAATCGGATGAACTAAACGGAGAATGCATGGCACCATCTTCCGATTCCGAAGAAGAACCCACAGATTGCAGCTCATCATCATGATAAACAGGAAGCAACTTCTTTTTCTTTCTTGGTTTGGAAACTCTCTTTCTTTTTGATGTAGATTCCTCAACGTGTGCACCTTCAGGTTCAGGTTCAACTTCAGCTTCAGCTTGGACAACTACAACTGGCACTATTCCTGTGATCCACTCATTATCTTCATCTTCTACAACATCTGCAAACGTTTTTGCCTCAATCGGATCCCTTTCTTTCATCCCTCTCTTTTGTTCAAGTTGGGAGTTGGCCTTGATAAACACAAGGTCTCGCATTTTGTCATGAAGTAGTCTGTTGCGTCTCTTTGTTTGAACCTGATTGCAAGTAAAATAAAATGCTAGTGTAAAGTATAATCTCATAAACCTAATTGCAATAGAAAGAAACTGCAATTGTATGTTATGCAAGTTAACTAAGAGCTCACATGACATCAACGTGAACTTGAAATGGACAATTGTTTGTAGCTACTGTATTATATTGGTACTACACTACTACCAGGCTACAAGGTACCAGTATATAGAACTATTAAGTTAGTTGCACAAGAACAATATAAATATAATTTTACTTCTTTCTTACTTGCTGAAAAACACTAAAGTTTCTCTCACAAGCCGAGGAGCTGCATGTTAAACTCAAAATCCGCATTGCCAATACCCTGAGATTTGTTGCACTTGACCCATGATTGGACCACCATTTAGCTTCATTACAGAGTAGAAAACACAAGTTAAGAAATATTCTAAGATCTGATTTGGGAGTTGAGAACAAGGTAAATAGTCACCTAGATCAAAGCTTTTGTTTCTCCGCTGTCTTTTAGCACTATCTCTTCCAAATGAGCCCTCTTCATTTTCATATGCCTGAATCTCTTGCGTGATTATGTCTTCCTTGCGAGCATCTCTAAACATTTTCTCCATGCAGGCAACAAGCCCATCTTTAAATGATCCATCTAACTCAATTTCCAATTTGTTTTCATAATAATAGTACGGATTTAAGAAATATCCAGCCCTATGTAGTGGCCCCTTCAATTTTCGGTCCCATCTTTTGTCCATAATATCCAACACTTCTTGAAAACAAGTTTCTTGATTTTCAAACTTGGCCGTGATCTCTCGCTTTGCATCCAAAAAGGCTCCATATATGAATCCCATGGCCAGTACATCGCTATCCATTCGCCGTAGCAAGTTAGCCAACGGCTCAAAGAACTTCACAGCGGTATCTACTCCATTCCAGAAATTTTCAGAGCGCACAGTTTTGTTAGCTACACTTCCTTTCACCTTTTTTATGTAACCCATTCCATCCATCTGATCTGATCTAAACAATTTCTGGAGTTCTTTCTTGTTGTCCAGCATGCTCTTCAAGTTCAAGTATGTTGTAGCAAATCTAGTAATACCAGACCTAACCAAATCTTTCCCAAGGAATTCCCGCATTAGAGCCAAAACCCGAGTGTGTGCATAAAGGAAAACAGTCACACCTTTAGCTTTTGTAATTGTACGGTCAACTGCTGGCAACATTCCAATGTCCTCTAGCATCAGATCGATGGAGTGGGCAGCACAACCATTCCAAAAAATGTTTGGGCGCTTTGCTCTTAAGAAAGTTGATGCCGCTTGATTAACACTTGCATTATCAATCACCACTTGAACAACATTCTTCTCACCAACCTCATCTATGCAACCATCAATAAGCTCAAAGATGTATTTCCCATCTTTCTTCACAGCTGAACAGTCCACAGATTTAAGAAAAACCACACCATAGGCACTATGAACTACAAGATTCCTTACTCCTCTCCCTCTTATGTCTGTCCATGCATCTGTCATGATTGTACATCCACTGAGCTCCCAAGTTTTCTGGTGTGGTTTGAAGGATTCCCCGACTCTCTTCTTCCTCTTCTTCAAGATTGGGCCACCCATTTCATAAGGACTAGGACCTTCCAAGTCCTCGCCATATTGTCCAACTGACTGAAGCATAAGGTTAAAGCTTGGAAGGGTGACTTCGTTAAATGGAATGCAAGCTTCATAGAACCACTGGCTGATATACTCACAAGCACGATTCCTCTTCTGTTCCCTCTTCTCAGTTGTCAGCTTTGATTGGAGCTTCTCAACATGTTTTTCCTTCCTTGCAGCTATAGCCTCTTCGGGTGTTAATTGACTTAATTCACAGTACTTGTCCATAGGACCACTTGACGATTTAGATCTTGCGTGTCTCGATGACTTAAGCACAACAACAGAAGTGTTTGTGCCATCTTCATCACTTGAACCATGTTCTTCCCCCTCTGAGTGGCTCAAGTACACTTGTGATCTTGCTCTCTTCTGCTACGAGACCTTGGTTGCCCTTTTATCACCCTTATTTGTCAAATACTGAAGTATTTCCTCTTTTACAACAGCTGGCACTTTTAAGCAGGGATTACAACTGACATTTGGAATGCCTGCAAGGTGGTACTTTATTCGAGTAATGCCATTTTTGTACACATTATGGCAAAAGATGCATCTTAGAGAATTCTTCTGTGTGGTGTCCGGACAAGTGCAATATTTCCATCCTGGGTCTTTTGGTCTAGCAGGCACACAAACAACCTCTCCTTGTACTGTTGATGTTGTGCTTGACACGCCAACGTCTACAATCAGACAACCATACAATATGAATCATATGATACATCAGTATTCAGTACAACATATACGTGCAGCATTATAGCAGACTAGCAGTACAACAGTTTATTACAGCAGTACAAAAATCAATTGAATTAAGAGCTACCAAGATTAATTGAACTGAAACTTAAAATAAAATTGACTGAAACTTGATCGATCTAAAGTTTTGCATGATTTAGCAGCTCAACAGTTCATTACAGCAGTACAAAATTCAACATGTACGTGCAGCAGTATAGCAAACTAGCAGTACAAATGGAGGTCATGATGCCTGACTAAGCTATTAAGCTTGCATGATAATTGATATCTGGTGGTCCTAGTCGAATCGTACCTGCTAGCTGGCTTGCCGACGATGTGGTAGCCATCGTATGCGGCGGCAAGAGGCAGCGGGGCCAAGAACACGTCAGATCGAGCTCCCAGATCGTGCGTCCTCCTGGTGGTTCTGCTCTGGATGTGTCGGGCGGAGGTGGCCGACCGAAGCTAAAGGAGGTGAGGGGAAGCTAGGTGCGGCTGTCCGGGGCAAAGCTAGGGGCGACTGGAGCTGGTGCAGCCGGAGTGGCAACCGCCACCATCACGTCGCGTTGGGAGCATGGGAGAATAGGAAGTGACGACTTGGGATGGGAAGGGAATGATCAGGTTAACTAGGTACAAGAATGTGTTGGTGGGCTGAATCGGCTGATGGGCTTCCGGCCTGCCGCTATTTCCCTTCTCATGTTTAGTGCCGCTATAACGTTTTGAAAAATAGCGTGTTTAGCGCCGCTATTAGCTGCTTAGTGTTGTAGCGAGTACATAGTGTATAACTTAGCATTTGACTTCAAAAGAAGCTATAGCAGCGAAATAGCGGGCTATTTTTTTCCTTGATTCATTGCTTAGCCCCATTAGGTAAATCTATCTCCATAGATCATCATGCCTAATATTGAGGCTATTTAGCCTAAGCACTTCATCGCAAAACTATTTTCAAATGAAGTCCTAATTCGTGTCAAGAAATTTATTTCCAATTAACAATGTGTCAAGAACACACCGTTTTTAGAAATATTATTGTGCTCCCACTTATTTTCTTGAATCACAAGCATCTTCGTTATCCATTGATGAAATTAAAAAACCCTTTTGACCATTTCACCAAACCACGAAGATTCCAACTCCATTTTTCTCTCTTCTGTCCATTGCTGGAACTCTGAAGTTTGCATACTTAATAGCATCCTCTGGATCGACAAATTACGTTGAACTATATCACATACAAGTCCTAGGTTTCATTTCCATCAGATGGAAATCCTTTTGTCATCCATGTTTCATATCTCATGATTGATATATGTATTAATTGCTAGTTCAACCCGAACCGACCTTATGCATCGCTACGGTGAAACAACCTCATCGTAGTCAACTCCTTGAACTTGTTATTTCAACAAGTCGAGCTTTATGGATAAAACAATTTTTATCCGTATTAGTTTTTAGTTCCATAAATATTCGTTAGACTCTAAGTCCTCTGAAAGGTGTATCAAGGTTTTAATCTTGAATCACTTATATGGAAACTATCTCGGATTGTATTGGCATTTAGCCAATCCCGGAGCCAGGGACCATCAACGCTTCCTTGTGTATTGTAGGTATACTGTTGTCTAACAACAATATCTCGTTTGCGCACCTGATAGGTTTGCACGAGCTTTGCCTACGTGGTTCAGCTGCACGTTCGACCGAAGTCCATACATTTTATTGTAGAGACTTCTGTATTAGTCGTAGTAGGAAACAACGAAATCACTTCCAGGGTTTCTTTCCTTTGAACTAATGACGAAGATACTGGTTATCTCGTCGAGTTGCACTGTTCTCCCACTCACCTTTTGTAAGAACTATTCTCTTTAAAAGCATACTGTTTTATGGCAAAACCCTTTGCCTCGGTACAGTGGTGGGGGAATACCCAATGACTTGGGATAACCATACAAAGTAGCACTTGTCTGATTTGGAATAGGTTTGTAACCTTTTACACAAGCCCCATATTCCAAATGTTAAGAAAAGATATAACATGGTTGGGCGTACCATACCATGGCATCATTTCAACAGACCTGATGGATCTCTTTTTAGTGTAAAAGCCGCAGTCTCTAAAGCATCACTCTATAAAAGGGGTAATGACAAATCTATTTATGTCATCTTTGATTTTACCATGTCATAAATGGTTTGATTACATCTTCACGGACTTTCCACTTGCAGTGGTGTTCCGGGAGGTGCAAGTTATGAAACTCTTTTCACAACTCATCAGACATTCGCTAAACTTGTAACTCAAATTTTCCTTTCCGCAATCAAATTGCAGAAACATAATTTTCTTGGTACAATAACTTCTACTTCATTTTTGAAAACCTTTCGAATGATTTAAAAAGATCCAGACTTACGTCTTATCAAGTAAATATCCATATATCTACTTGAGTCATTTTTGAAGGTAGACAAATCCACTGTTTGCAACAACATTTATCGGACTACATACATCAAATGTATGATCACCAATAAGTTCTTTGCTCGTTCCTTATGGCCCGTGAACGGTATTTTAATTAGTTCACCTTTTGGAGGAAACTTGCAAGTGTCAGATGATTCAGAATCAAACGACTTCAAAATCCATCATAATGGAATTTTCCATGCGGGTTTCGCCAATGTGACCAAATGCAGTGCCACACATATGTGGTATTCTTTTAGTCTTGCGACATTTAGCGTCAGTGTTATGGATGTATCATATTTACATCAATATTCATAACATACATCCCATCTAGGATGGAAGCATGGCCCTTCATGTTTATTCATAATACTGAACAACAATTGTTGTTTTTATGAACAACTCTTTTGCAACAAACATTGTGCAATGGGCTAGAGTGTATGAAACTCTAAAATGAATTATAAAAGTAAACACAGAGGTAATGTATTATTATCAATATTCATAACATACATCTCATTCATAATGAAAGTATGGCCCTTATGTTATTCATAACACCGAACAGGAAAAGTTCTCTTATGAACAACCTTCTTGCAAGATACCTTATGCAAAGGGATAGAGTGTGAAACTCTAAAATGAATTATGAAACTTAATACATAGGGAATACACCGATGGAAGGCATAGTAACATTTACTATGTTCCCTGCGTGTATCTAAACCTCATCCCTGGTTAGTCTTTTAGGCCATAGTAGTTCTTACATCGAGTTGCAACAGAATGCAATCGAGCGGATATCTTTGTGACCAACTCACAATAACCAAGAATTAGTGATTAACATGTTTAACCATAATTCCGAAGAACTATATCTTTGAACAACCTTCTATACATCAAAAACTTGTATGACATTCATACATGAGCTGGATATTCCAGTCTTCTTTCCTTTTGCCATTATACTTCTAACAGTTTAACTTTTCAGTATTTCTCCTACTCTCAGAAGAAACATCCAACGTAAGAGTGGCGTTAGCCCTGGACTTCCTAGGCGTGAAAGTCTCACTAACACCCTTCGGACACTTCCTTTCTCTTTAAGTTGTTATTTTATTCACCTTTCATCATATGACAAGCGTTCTCCTAGATCCCTCTCTTATCAGTCTAATGCATAGTAAACTACTTTACTAGTAGTTTGCAAACAAACATTGCTTTGGATATCTCATATCTTTTAGCCTTTGTTTGTCTCTGAAAATGATTTTCATATTCCATGAAAATCACATAATTATCCAAACTTTTGAAGTTCGGGTCTCATGGAAGCAAACATATTGCACTTTGACTGAAAAGGATTTCTAGATTTTGGATCGAAGGACGAGAGTCACATGATCCATAGCATTAGCGGGAGAATACCAAAAGCATGCGATAGGACAAAGTCCTTCTCGGCACTCTTGAGGACAATCCTCACATTACGTTACCAACCGTAAAATTTTAACCAGATATTTAACACCTATTCAATTTTAATAGGGAAGGTGGAAACGCGAGCCATTATTCTACAACTATTATGCAAATCACACTTAGACATTGTTCAAAATTAATTGCACTGAGAATTAACAGAATTCAATTCTACAGTGCGCTCGCACTCAAATCAATATCTCTCATAATTGATTGTGTGTGATTCAAGATCCATATTACAATTCAACGCCAAGGATGTATCCATCTGAAGTGACGAGAATTGTAATTGGTAGGCCAACTTGCCAATCACATCTCTATGTGACTCTTGTTCATCTTTCGATGCGTGTGTTCCGAGCTCATGAGTTTCATGCCTGAACGTCAAGACAACCAAGTGATCACGCTGCAAGGTCTCAACTCACCCGCCTCACACCCGTATAATCGTTCATACCCATGTATCCATGTGATACCCCGAAAGGAAAGATGCCGTGATGGTGCTACACTTGGGAGAACACTAACTACTTGTTATTTTGTGCGAGATCACCCTAATAAAAACAACTACCACGCAATCAAAAGGGTGCATCGTAAGGGATAAACATCTCAGGAAATTCATAATAGCATGATATGGTATAGCCCTTTCTGACGGAGAAGTATTGTATTTCTTCGTCTTCGGCATTCGCGTCGGTGTTCACCTTCGCGAAGATTGCCACCACCTTGTCGATGCACCAGATAATATTTCTATCTCTATAGCAAATAAAATAAGTGCATTACATAAGGTTGACACGCAGGTCATTAAAGTGCAATCATATGGCTCCAGCCATCATGCCGAATCATGACATGAAGGTCATGTTAATCAAATTACATCATATAGTCATCTCATACATAATCAAATTTATATGAGCACTGCTATACCACATCACATGCACATGCAAACCATCCTGCAAAACCAAGTTAGACGCCTCTAATCGGTTCATGCAAAAACTTGTTTTACGTGGCTTCTAAGGTTTCGAAACAAACCGAAGCTACCAACGTCCATCATCAAGCATGATAATCCAAGTCGCTAGATTAACATTGCGAGGTGTATGAAACACGAGATAATAAAATCTTGAGACCCATACTAAAATTCGTCATACGCATGACCCCATGCAGATCGCATCTGCATTGCCCTTTTGTCTACGAAACATCCATCTTTCTCAACTATGGTGGAACCCAAAGAACTGTTAGCACTTTGTTGATCTGTCAATCAGCATACTCAGGAGAAGCATGAAAGAATCGCGGATTGCTAGAACATTGTGAGATTCCACCATGCCGTTAAGATCAAGACTATGCAAATTCCAGGGAAGCAACAAGAACAACGGGTTACAGATTTCATCTGCTACCCGCACAAATAATTTTCAGTAATTGATCTCATCTACTACCTAATTATATTGTGCAACACCCATACATCTCTATGTATTCTAGATCACAACCTGCATCTACGCATAGCATGGCTCTTGATGCCACTATTGGGTAACGCAGCAGAAAACAAAAGTTTTCCGACCTACGCACCAGCCCAGGACCACTATGAAGACTGCATACAAGGTTTGATCTTTTCGTTACCGACTCGTAGCGCAGCGGAAGTAGAGTCGATGATGATCGGCGGTGCAGATCCCCGCAGCTAGGATTTACAACCTCCCAACCACGAGGATGTATACCCTCATCTGCTCCTCGGACAGCCCTCCGGGAGGCGGTCAGACAGTCCCCCGGACGGTGTCGCGGACAGCCCTTCGGGAGGACCTCCAAGACTTGAAATGTCACTCGGACGGCCCTTCGGGAGGACCTTCGAAACTCGGACGGTCACACAGACAGCCCTTCGGGAGGCACTCTCGAACTAAGACCAAAACTACGATCTCTCTACAGAGTTGCACACATACGGTGTCATCTATCCGGTTGGGCTTCGCCATCCAGAACTAGTTCCTGCCGGAACCCACACAGCCTTTCGGCTCTACGAAACTATTTCGCTGGGAGGGAGAGAAGAAGCCAGATCATTACAATGGCACTTGTATGTGAGAAGGAGTGGGTATTTGGTTTGCCTCCTCACCCCTATTTATAGGATGAGAGACTATGGTAAAAATACCAAAATGCCCTTAGATATTTTCACTATTCATAATAGTGATTCCACTGTTCATAAATAGTGTTTCCCGCTATTCACAATAGTGTTTTCCACTATTTTGTAATAGTGTTTTCACTAGTCATGAGATATTTTCTCCCAATAGTGTTTCTCACTATTCATAATAGTGTTTCCACTATTCACGAGATATTTTCTCAGCGTCCGGTCGAACTGAAAATATTTATGTGGGCTTAGAACATTTCCAGTACCCCACTAAAATAATTTTCAATGCGATCCGAAACAATTCTGGATTAGTGATTTTCATCTGCGAAAAGCATCTGAAGCGGTTCCGGCAGAGCCGGAACATTTCCGGTTTTTCTTCCGGAAAATTCCTAGAAGTTTCCAGAATGATTCTGGCACCCTCCAAGAATTATCAGGCATGTGCCGAAACCAATTTGACTTAATGGTATCCCTGAAACAACTTTTCAGTTTTACCGAAACTGTTCTGGTGTTCTCTTTGCGGAACTTTTCCGCTGTCCGAAACTTTTCCGGTGTCCGAAACTTTTTCGGTGATTTTCTCTCAGACTCCTTGTCTAGTATTCAGCAGATAGATGAACCTTAAGCATGTGACCCTATAGGTTTGGTGAAGCATAGACATGACCCGAAACCCCTTCCGATCAATGATCAACATCGGAGCCGTGGACACCCATATTGACCCCTATACCCACACGAATGAATATTCGAGTGAACCTCAAGTTGTCGTGTGCTATTCCTGTTGCTTCGCGATATGTTACAAATACCTGAGGTGAGACATGTTGGTATCCCCGTGGATCAACAACTTGTCCACTATGCCAGTTACCTTGTTACCGGTATTGTTCTCTTTTCTTTTTCTCGTGTTCAGGCACCCCGTGATCAAATCACAAAGGGTCTGGCTAGACGATGATGGATACCGTAACACCGAGAGGGCCCAGAGATATCTCTCCATCGTTGGAGGAGCAAATCCCAATCTTGAGCTATCAAGTTACTTGACATACTTTAGCATGAACTCGTAAGCCGCTGTAATAGCCACCCATTTATGGATGACGTTTAACAAACCCCAAAGTTCATGAAGCAAGCATGAAGAAACTCGATACTCTCATGGTCTAAGGAATTATGCTAATATTATCTTCTTTGTGTTATTAACCATTAACTTATGATGAATGTATCTCATAGCATAACATCAATTCGGGTCGATTCAACACAAATGTTCTTCTAACATTGTGCCCTCAAAATTGCCGGCATAGTCATGCCCATGATCAGGAAAACAGGATCATCATGCAATACTTGAGCCAGTCTTAGAGGCCAGACTAGGAATACAATTTAACGTTTATTATTCCACACGTGCATATGAATCTTCCTTCAAGCCTCGTGGTTATTGTAGACTCGAAAACCATAGCAGTTATAGCATAGAACACAAACCTAATTATGAATAGGGAGATAATCAATAACATTTATTATTGTCTATAGGGCATATCTCCTATAGTTTTTTTGCCCAGTGGCGTCGATCAGCGACTCCACTGCCGCAATGAAGCTGCCAGGCAGCGGTTTCTTGTAAATCTCTCTGTATTTCTGCAGATCGGTCGCCGAAGCAGCGATTGGGGGGGCTTCATCATGCGAGATATCAGTCTTCTTGAGGAGGAATAGCTTCACCTTATCCATCGTGGACAGGCCAGCTGTTGGCTTGGCAGCCAGTCGACAGCTGCGTCTCCTGGAGGGCGCTCCCGCCAGGCCGCCCGCCAGATCGCCGCCGCCAACCGGAGTGGGGAGTAGAGCAGTGGGTGTGGGAGGCGAGCAGGAGATGAGGAACATCGTAAGTGGGTCCGTCGTCTGGTTGCTGCACTCCCCCACTTCCTTTCGCCCGGATGCGGCTTCCTTATCTGGCCCTCCAACATCAGTCGATGGCTCATCGTGAGGGGAAGCACGGCCCACCGCCAGGTGGAGACGAGGAGGGTGCATCATCCCACCAATTGGGCCTTCCCGTGGTGAATGCGGCCCGAAGAGGTCCACCTGCTCAGCGTCACCGGTGCGGTCTCCATTCGCCAACTCAGTCAACTGCTGGTCTCCCGCCTCCCTCCCCATATCTGGCCCCACTCTGTACAGCGCACATGCACCAATGGCCAAACTTGCATGGGGGAGGCCATGCACGCTGTCCATCTCTCCGTTGGGCGTCGTCCCTCCTTCCTCATCTAGCCTGTGCCCTTCTTTTCCGCCCTGCGCCATCCCAGCATCTAGCTCCGACTCAGCCGCAACCAGAGCTCGCAGTCTTTCACGAGAGCGGACAGGCAGCCCCTCCTCCAAGCCCAGTTGACCAGCCACTCCGCTTCCATCTTGCGTTGTGGTCTCCCCTGCCGCCGCCTGCATCCCTAGCTGCTGTACAGAGGGCTCCAGCGAACTGTCAGGGCACACAAATGGGTCCTCGCCCATTGTACCGCCATCTACCACCGCCGTATCAATGAGCGGTGGCATCACCGTACCAATCTCCGGCTGCCCTGCATGTCTCCGTCCGCCATCGCCATTGCCTCCAGCTCCCCCTCCTCCTGTATGGTGCTGCCGCCCTCCTCCTGGGTGCTGCATACCCGCACTGGCTTGCCTGTACCCGTTGCCGCTCCCGTACGTCCGCCTCCCTCCGCCACCACCACTGCCACCAGCATCGGGGAACCGCAGTCTCGAGTGTGCCGAGGCCCTGGGCGGTGGAGGTGGGAAGTCTCCATCTTCGCAAGTGAGATACCACCAGTATCCTCACCGACATGGCCATGGTGCCACAGCTCCCTCCTCCGAAGGCAGTCCACTGATCCCACTATCGACACTCATCCCACTGTACGGGCTGGAATTCGGCGGGCGAGTGAAGTCCACCACATGGTCAAGGTGAATAAGCATGGGGTGTCCAAGCAAGGCCACCTGACCCCAACGCTGCGGCACCTCCTCGAGGATGTTGAGCTCAGGGAAGTGCATTCCGGGCGAGCCTCCCTCCCGTGGCTCCTCCAGCTGCAAGACGCCGCTGGTCTTGAGCTTCTCCATCGCATCCATCGACACCCATAGCCTGAAACATCCGGTCTCCTCTTCCCGTCGCACCTCATGGTCGATCCCGTCGATGATCATTTGAGGGGTCGAACAGGGATGCCACAGACTCGACGTCCCAAGCGTGCTCCGGCACTCCTTCCAGGCAGACCCGCACCTTGTAGAGCATCTTGGCCGGTGATGCCCGCCGGAACCGCGACCAAGGCGCCACCATGAGCGACATCCTCCCGAGCACGAGCGGTCCATGGCCGGCGAGCACCTTGTCACGAACCGCGGCGTCATCAAAGATGAGCAACAGCTCCCCCAGCGCCCTTAGGGACACCTTCACCGCCTCCTCCTGGATGCGGAACCTCATCGCGACCGCCCTCTTGACGTCGACGATCTCGAACTGCTGCGGTGACCCCACAACCACCGCCACCACCGCGCACCGAGATAGCCTCCGCTCCGCCTCGGCCTGACCCGCCGTCCTCCTCGCCGTGGCAATGACCAAACCACGCCTCAACTAGGGGTCAGCCGCCGGAGCCTCCATTGGCGTGCGAACCGCAGAGCTTGGAGGAGGGCCTGGAGGGGGTGGCGGAAGAATGACCACCGGCTCAGCACGCTCCTTCGCCCGCACCTCGTCTCCTTCCGACCTCAACGGCCGCGCACCACCACACCACCTGGCCCGGCGCCCTACCTCGCCGCAGAGCAAGCACTTGGCGCGGTTGGTGCAGCTCGCGATCTGGTGGTCTGGCTCGAGACACCGGAAACACTTTCCCCACGCCTTTCCGAGGAGGAGAGAATGCCGAATCGGGTTCTTCTCCTACCAGTCCCAAATAAAACATGGCAAATAAAATCTTAATGAAACCTGCTCAAGTTACACCGGGAAAATAAAAAAAATGAGAGTAAGCTAAGCAAATAGCATAATACAAAATTATTAAATGCAAAATAATAGTGGAAGGGAACCTAATCTCACATCTTCTGCCTGATAGAGTAGAAATGAAATAAGTCATTTGACATGATTTATTGCGCCCATTTTTTATTATATTAGGAAAATGCATCCATTTTATGGTGTTTCCGAAAACGGTCGTGGGAAAAATAGAAACAATTGAATGGAAACTAAAAACATGTAGCCCAAGCTCCTCTGGAATTTGTAAGAGCTTTGGCACGATCATAACAAGAAGGGTATAACGACATTTTTGTTTAACTAGCACGGTGGCCCTCGCACGGAGTGTATCCTAACTAACAGTATCAGTTAGCTGGCTGTAACCTTGTACCGGTGTAATAAATATCTCTTTCCCTCACAAAAAGAGGTACAGAAAAATAGCAACTAGGCAATACACACATGACTACTTGTTGTTTGATGCCTATATAGGCATCCGGAGTGTGGAAGAGAGCTCATGTGCTCATTGGCAAGGATAGTCACAGTGGACCATATATAGTCTATCTCCTCGCTTGCCTTGCTTTTTGATTCAGCAAACCACCTATAGGCTTGGAAGGCATCAGGAATTGAGGGATTGCATATAATTGTTGAACTGCAGGAATATCTAGCTATATCAGCATCCAACTACGTACATGATACACGTCAGGTTCTGCATAACCTTCCTCAGCAAGTACAGACGTGTCTCATCACCGTATGTCCCTATGTTAATTAGCACCGGGTGTTTTGGGTACACCTCCGTTAACATTTTCGTAAAATGTAGTTCTGTCCAATTTGCTAACTGTCACTAGTTGAGTGGTATCGGTTCGCCAATTATTGATTAGACCAAAAATCAGAGTTCAGAACGTATGCATCCCCTTCTACACTCTGCTTGATTGTCCAAAATAACAAATTATACTCCACTAAACTATTCTGTAAAATAGAATATCCTTCCGCCTGATTAATGCAGCCTGCGCCGGAGCTACTCTCGTTGACTACACAAGCGACACATTATTCCTTTTCATGAAAATAATTCTTGTATTACTGAAAGATTAAGGCATACGATCTCGTCCAACAATGTTCAGGAATTCCTTTAAGCCAGAGCCTAACCAAACCGTAGTTCAGTCATTCAACTGTCCAAAGTTAGCCATTAAATGACTGATATTATTACATCTCGTAGGAATATATGAGTAATACAAGAATCATGTTTCCACATACTAGTTTTGATCTCTCTGATAAAAAAATGCACACTTCGACCTGTTGTTTTTTCTGCTCTTGACCATGGAGATAGTCTCCATACTATCAGACTCAATATTGATTGGCAATCCACTCCAAGGCTAATTATAACCCTTCCTTGGCTGCTAGAATCTCAGCATCCAGCGCATCCGTGCAAGTGTAAAGATGCCTACAAGAACTGGAAATAATGGTACCCTCATGATCCTGGAGAATCATACCAATTCTTCGTACACCATGCAAAAACGAACCATGAGTGTTTAATTTAACACACCTACGTGTCGGGGGCATCCATGGAGTAAGTGACAGTGTTCCGGTAAGTGTTCGACTCCCGACTCCTGACCCGGCGGCCCAAGATGAGGACCCCTTGTCAGTTCTGTCCCGGGCCACATCAGGTGGCCCATGCTGTATAATCAAAGGGTTTGAGAACACTTAGACGTACGTACAAGAAGTCAGATCCTTTGAGGAATCTATCTCCTCGTATGTAGCCGACTATGAACTGTGTATCCTAGGACTCGTCAACATGCTATATAAACAGGGGGGCCAGGCTCGTAGAAGACACATTGAAATCTCTCGGTACTTTGTACTTTGTATACACTCCAATGAAATAGAAAACAAGCACGATGTATGTTTTTCTCTTCTTTGAAGATCCTGAACGTTGGTAAATTATGTGTCGTTATTACCGATGCCCAAAGACACATATCTTAGGATACCATATAGAGAGATCTGTCGGATTTAGCTGCGATAGTGGTAGACCATTCAACTCTTGCTAGGGGATCGTCATGGTTCAATCGAAGTGAAGATCGGTGCTCATATCGGCTCCGGAGCAATCTTTCCGCCGGAGAAAATGTTCGTATTTGGCGGTGTCACCCTTGTCACGAGCTCTACTGGCTACCTCGGTTAGACCGAGTCCTTTGCTCCATGCAGGAGCATGAGGTTCGGCAACTTGGAGTACACCTTCACACATAGCTAATCTTCGAGAGCTTGGTGTCGGACCAAGTCCGGGAGCTGCACACGTCGCTTCCCCTGGTGCCTATGTCAGATGAGACCGTGGAGGAGAGTTTTGTGGGGTTGATATTAGATCTGATCCCGGAGCCATTTCCCTGGTACCGATGTCAGGTAGGACCTTGGAGGAACGTGAAATATTCTTTGCCAGGACAGACTTCATATCTGATCACGAAGCCGCTTCAACTTGGCCTGGACATGGCCCAAGAGGAGCGTGAAAAAACTATTCTGGGGTCAATGTCAGATAGCATTCCGAAGTCGCTTTCCTTGGGTCTGATGTTAGATCAAACCGAAGAGGCAAGAGAGAAATATTTTTCGACCCATCCACCACCCATCTCATTGCTAATGCCGATCATCTTACCGATGTCTGATACGTCTTCGTCGTATCTATAATTTTTTTAATTGTTTCATGTTAATATTCTATAACTTTCATATACTTTTGGCAATTTTTTATACTATTTTTGGGACTAACATATTGATCCAGTGCCTAGTGTCAGTTCCTGTTTGTGGCATGTTTTTTGTTTCACAGAAAATCCATAAGTCCAAACGGGATAAAAACTTACGAAGATTTTTTTTGAAATATATGTGAATTTTGGGAAGTGGAATCAACAGAAGGCGGTGCCTGAGGGGCCCACAAGCCTGGTGGGCGCGCCCAGAGGGGTAGGGCGCACCCTGAGGGCTTGTGGCCACCCCTTAGGTCGGTTGGGGATGTCCTTTGGCCATAAGAAAGATATTTCTATAAGGAAAATCCCCTCAAAAGTTCAACCCGATCGGAGTTACGGATCTCTGGATATTTAAGAAACGATGAAAGGCCAGAATCTGGGAGCGCAGAAACAGAAGGAAACACACACACACACACAGAGAGATCCAATCTCAGAGGGGTTCTCGCCCTTCCACCTCCACGGAGGCCATGGACCAGAGGGGAAACCCTTCTCCCATCTAGGGGGAAGATCAAGGAAGAATAAGAAGGAGGGGGCTCTCTCCCCCTCTCTCCCGGTGGCACCAGAACGCCGTCGGGTCCATCATCGTGACGACGATCTACTCCAACAACTCCGTCATCTTCACCAACACCTCCATCACCTTCCCCCATCTATCTATAGCGGCCTACTCTCTCGCAACCCGCTGTACCCTCTACTTGAACATCGTGCTTTATGCTTCATATTATTATCCAATGATGTGTTGCCATCCTATGATGTCTGAGTAGATCTATTCTGTCCTATTGGTTGATTGATGATCATGATTGATTTGAGTTGCATGTTTTATTATTGGTGCTGTCCTATGGTGCTCTCCGTGTCGCGCAAGCGTGAGGGATCATCGCTATAGGGTGTTGCAATGTGTTCATGATTTGCCTATGGTGGGTTGCTTGAGTGATAGAAGCATAAACCCGAGTAGGTGGGTTATTGCATATGGAAGTAAAAAGGACTTGATACCTTATAATGCTATGATTGGGTTTTACCTTGATGATCTTTAGTAGTTGCGGATCCTTGCTAGAGTTCCAATCATAAGTGCATATGATCCAAGTAGAGAAAGTATGTTAGCTTATGCGTCTCCCTCATATAAAATTTCAATAATGATTACCGGTCTAGTTATTAATTGCGTAGGGATAGTTCCGCAACTCCTACCACCACTTTTCCACACTCGTTAAACTAACTTAGTTTTTTATTTATCTAAGAAGCCCCTAGTTTTTATTTACATGTTATTTATTATCTTGCAAACCTATCCTATCACACCTACAAAGTAATTCTAGTTTCATACTTGTTCTAGGTAAAGCGAACGTTAAGTGTGCGTAGAGTTATACCGGTGGTCGATAGAACTTGAGGGAATATTTGTTCTACCTTTAGCTCCTTGTTGGGTTCGACACTCTTACTTATGGAAAGAGGCTACAACTGATCCCCTATACTTGTGGGTTATAAATGTCCTCGAAGGCACCACCACTAGTAGAAAGCAGACCTTTCGTCTGCCTCATTAGTCCCGGTTGGCTTTTGAACGGGCACTAATGTGCTCATTATTCCCGATTCGTGATGGGCATCATTATTGCCGGTTCGTTCCAGACCTTTAGACCTGGTTCATGCCACGAACCAGCACTAAAGGTGTGGTGGCAGGCTGGCGTCAGCCTTGGGCCCCACAGACACCTTTAGTCCCGATTGGTGGTTCCAACCGCGACTATAGGATAACCTTTAGTCGCGGTTGGAGCCACCAGGGACTAAAGGTCCCCTATATGAAACCCTTCGGCGCCAGCCTGAGCACACTCCTCTCCGTTATTCCCCTTTCCTCTCCTCTCTGTTCTTCCTCTCTTCCTCGAGCTCATCCTCCATTTTTGCCAAAATTTGTCAAGATTTGGAGGCATCCCAACCATACAAGTGTTCACAAAGGTTAGCAACTTTGTCCTTTCATCTCTCATTGCTAGATTAGATCTTGCAATGCCCTATAAGTATAGTAATTTGTGGGTTTTAGTTTGTATGTGTTAGTTTATTTGATTTATGCAATTTCAGCTCAAATTAACTTCTTTCTTTGCATTTGTAGGTGTGGTTTACTTAGTGCCTTCCCGTCCCCGTCCTAACCACCGTCGATCGCCCGCACCGTCCCGTCGTCGGCACCACCTTCGTGAGCCTCTTGTTCTTATCCTTTTTATAAAAAAGCATGTTTGTAAGATTTAGTTAGTTACTTGTATAGTTTTCTAAACTATATGGTTGTTTGTTATACATAATGGCATGGTTTTGAAATCCGTCCCCGTCGGCCCTCATCCGGTTTATGATGCGGATGTGGTGTATACTCTCTTTTATAACTCTTTGTTGCATTTTGTGTTTATGACAATTATGCCAATCAAGTTGACATAGATATTTTAATCTAGGAGGTATGTGAACCGGAGATTCCAACCAACATAGATATTCTTGTCAAGAGGTTAAATTTAGTTGAAAAAGTAAACAAGTATTTGAAAGAAAAAATGAAAAGAGCTGAAGAAGAGAAGATGAAACTGGAGTTGTATGTTGCCGATGTCGTCGATGATCACAAGATCAAGATGGGTGCAATGCGCTTGAAGATTAGAACATTTAAAAGATATGCCGTTGATAGTGAGGCTTGGTATCACTATGCCGTTGGATCAATTGTTACCTTAGTTGCAATGTTGATTGCATTTGTTGTTGCATTTAAATGCATTAGCTAGAGAGTTTGTATGTTGTTTTATGAGAACAAGTGTGTATGAAATTTATGTACGAACTTGTATTAATTTGGTCTTTTCGGTGTTGTATAATGAAGATGAGCCGGCAATGGATGTACGACAACCGATGCTCTCCCCAGTTCATTAATGGCATGCATACTTTTTTGGTTGCAGTTGAGTCAAACAAGCGATCGGATGGTTTTATGTATTGTCGATGTGTTGGCTGTAAGAATGATTGAAATTACTCTAACTCAACAACCATTCACGTCCACCTGTTTGAGTCCGGTTTCATGTCTGGCTATAACTGTTGGACCAAGCACCAAGAAAGAGGGGTCCTAATGGAAGAAAATGAAAAAGAAGAGAATGATGACAGCTATCCTGGCCATGGGTTCCATGAATACGATGGTACAACAATGGGGGAAGAAGCTGAGCCGATAATGTGGGAAGGAGCTAAAGAAGAGGCATCAGATGAGCCCGCTGATGATCTTGGTCAGGCCATTGCCGATGCAAAGAGAAACTGTGCAAGTGAAAAGGAGAAGCTAAATTTGCAGCGCATGTTAGAGGATCACAAAAAAGGGTTGTATCCAAATTGTGAAGATGACAATAAAAAGCTGGGTACCACCTTGGAATTTTTTTTGAGCGTTACCACACTGGAATTGCTGCAATGGAAGGTAGAGAATGGTGTATCTGACAATGCATTTCAAAAGTTGCTGATAATGTTAAAGAAGAAGCTACCAAAGGACAACGAATTGCCAGAGAGTACGTACGAACCAAAGAATGCTGTCTTCCCTCTAGGATTAGAGGTCGAGAAGATACATGCATGCCCTAATGATTGCATCCTCTACCATGGTGACTACGAGGATTTTAATGCATGCCCAGTATGTTGTGCATTGCGCTATAAGATCGGCCACGATGACCCTAGTGATGTTGAGGGCGAGCGCCCCAGGAAGAAGATTCCTGCCAAGGTGATGTGGTATGCTCCTATAATACCACGGTTGAAACGTTTGTTCCAAAACAAAGAGCATGCCAAGTTGATGTGATGGCACAACAAAGACCATAAGAAAGATGGGAAGTTGAGAGTGCCCGCTGACGGGTCGAAGTGGAGAAAAATCAAGAGAAAGTGGAAGGACTTTGCAAAGGACGCAAGGAACGTATGGTTTTGTTTAAGTGCAGATGGCATTAATCCTTTTGGGGAGCATAACAACAATCATAGCACATGGCTTGTGACTCTATATATCTATAACATTTCTCCTTGGTTGTGCATGAAGCAGAAGTTCATTATGATGCGAGTGCTCATACAAGGCCCCAAGCAACCCGACAATGACATTGATGTGTACCTGAGGCCATTGATTGAAGAAATTTTACAGTTGTGGAATGGAAAAGGTGTACGTGCGTGGGATGTGAAAGATCGGGAGGAATTTGACCTATGTGCGATGCTATTTGTAACCATCAATGATTGGCCTGCTCTCACTAACCTTTCAGGACAGACAAACACGGGATACCACGCATGCACGCACTGTTTAGATGATACCGACAGTATATATTTGGATAAATATAAAAAGAATGTGTATCTGGGGCATCGTCAATTTCTTCAGAGCAGGCATCCCATAAGAAAGAAAGGCAAGCATTTCAAAGGTGAGGCAGATCACCGGAAGAAGCCTCACCATCGTACAAGTGATGACATACTTGATATGGTCAAGGATTTAAAAGTAATCTTTGGCAAGGGTCCTGGTGCACAATCTGTTCCGAATGACGCTAACAAATGCGCACCCATGTGGAAGAAGAAATCTATATTTTGGGACCTACCGTATTGGAAAGACCTCAAGGTCCGCTCTGCAATCGATGTGATGCACGTGACAAAGAATCTTTGCGTGAACCTGCTATGCTTCTTGGGCATGTATGGGAAGACAAAAGATAACCCGAAGGTACGGGAGGATCACCAACGTATGCACGAAGAAGACGTCATGGATCCAAAGCAGTTTCAGGGTCATGACAGCTACGCCCTTACCAAAGAAGAGAATGAAATCTTCTTCGAATGTCTGCTCAGTATGAAGGTCCCATCTGGCTTCTCGTCGAATATAAAGGGAATAATAAATATGGTAGAGAAAAATTTCCAAAACCTAAAGTCTCATGACTACCACGTGATGATGACGCAACTGCTTCCGGTTGCATTGAGGGGGCTTCTACCGAAAAATGTTCGATTAGACATTGTGAAGCTATGTGCATTCCTAAATGCAATCTCTCAGAAGGTAATCGATTCAGAAATCCTACCAAGGTTAGAGAATGATTTGGTGCAATGTCTTGTCAGTTTCGAGTTGGTGTTCCCACCATCCTTCTTTAATATCATGACGCATGTCCTAGTTCACCTAGTCGAGGAGATTGCCATTCTGGGTCCTGTATTTCTACACAACATGTTCCCCTTTGAGAGGTTCATGTGAGTCTTAAAGAAATATGTTCATAGTCGTCCTAGGCCATAAGGAAGCATCTCTAAGGGCCATGAAATAGAGGAGGTCATTAAGTTTTGTGTTGACTTTATTCCTGACATTAAGCCGATTGGTGTTCCCGAATTGCGGCATGAGGGCAGACTGGGTGGAAAAGGCATGCTAGGAAAGAATTCACTAATATGCCGGGACGGGCATTCTTTGGCGCAAGCACACTACACAGTTCTACAAAGTTCCGCCTTGGTAGCTCCGTATATCGAGAACACAAGAATATTCTACGCTCCAAACACCCGGAAAAGTGTGACGACTGGATTACACATGAACAAACGGTGACTTTTGCCGGTTGGTTGCAGACATGTCTCATGCATGACGACACTGTTGAACATGACCTATACTTGCTGTCCAAGTTACCATCTTCAACTATATTGACTTTCAAAGGGTACGAGATAAATGGGAATACATTTTACATGATCGCCCAAGATAAACAGAGCGCCAACCAAAACAGTGGTGTCCTCTTTGATGCAGCAAACAACAATGGTCCAAAGAACACATATTATGGTTACATAGAGGAGATATGGGAACTTGACTATGGACTTGGTTTGAAGGTCCCTTTGTTTAGGTGCAAATGGATCAATCTGACAGGAGGCGGGGTAAAGGAAGACCCGCAGTACGGAATGACAACAGTGGATCTCAACAATCTTGGGTACACGAACAAACCATTCGTCCTAGCCAATGATGTGGTGCAGGTTTTCTATGTGAAGGACATGTCTACCAAGCCAAGAAAAAGAAATGATAAGGAAGCAAATACATCATGCAATGAGCCAAAGCGCCACATAGTTCCTTCAGGGAAAGAAACATCGTGGGAGTGGAGGACAAGACAGACATGTGAGAAGATTATGAAAAGTTTCATGAAATTGCTCCCTTCATAGTGAATGTTGACCCGAGCATCAAGTTAAACACTGAAGATTGTCCATGGTTTACGACGCAAAGGGACACACGCGAAGAAAAAGTTTTACACCCAAAGATCCCACTTTGGGATGTGACCGGCTTCTCTAGTTAGTTTCCGGACTTATATATCTAGAAAGTCCCACTTCGCACAAACCGAAGGGAATTTTTTGTAATAGTAGTGTACTTATATGTTTTGTGCATTCATTATGCACCATTCAAAGGCAGGCCATCAATTTTCAACCCTTTCTGACTTCATTTGCTATTTTTCATGCATTTACTCATTTTTTGAGGTAAATGACCCTATAATTGATAAGCACTACAAATGAACTCTGAAAAGGTTGAAAGTTGGCATGGTATCATCATTTCACCCACATAGCATGTGCTAAAAAGTTGAGAGGGTTACGGCAAAAACTGGGTGCACTTCGTGTACAAAATGGACAATCTCTTTCGAAGTATCAGGGTTTTAGACGAAAACTCGCCTGTTACAAAGGTATTTCATTTTTTTAACATATTTGATCTCCAGACTTTTTGTGCGTTCAGTATGCACCATTCGAAGCCACGTCATCAATTTTCAACCCTTTGTGACTTCATTTACTATTTTTCATGCATTTACTGATTTTTTTGAGCTAAATGATGCTGAAATTGATAAGCACTACAAATGAACTCTGAAAAGGTTGAAAGTTGGCATGGTATCATCATTTCACCCACGTAGCATGTGCTAAAAAGTTGAGAGGGTTACGACAAAAACTGGATGCACTTCGTGTACAAAATAGACAATCTCTTTCGAAGTATCAGGGTATCAAACGAAAAATTGCTATTACAAAGCATTTCATTTTTTCACTTATTTCAACTCCAAACTTTTTGTGCGTTCAGTATGCACCATTTGAAGGCAGGCCATCAATTTTCAACCCTTTCTCACTTCATTTGCTATTTTTCATGCATTTACTGATTTTTTTGAACTAAATGACCCTGAAATTGAAAAGCACTACAAATGAACTCTAAAAAGGTTGAAAGTTGGCATGGTATCATCATTTCACCCACATAGCATGTGCTAAAAAGTTGAGAGGGTTACGGCAAAAACTGGATGCACTTCGTGTACAAAATGCACAATCGATTTCGAAGTATCAGGGTTTCAGACGAAAACTCATCTGTTACTAAGGCATTTCATTTTATAAATGACCTAAGAATTACCAAATTGAATTTAATTATAAAAAATGCTAATATTAAACAACAGAAAAAAGAATCACTGAAAAATCTATTTTTGAATTAAAGTTATTCACAAACTAGTGATTCACACAAATTTCAAATAATTCAAATTTAAACTATTCAAATTTGAAACCTACTAGCACTAACAGAAAGTTTATAATTTTTTTATCTAAAGAAAAAAGATTTAGAAAGAAACTCTAAATAAAGCAAAAAAAACAACTCAGAAACAAAAGAAAATAAATAAAGCAGAAAACAAAAAACAAAAAAAATGTATTAAAAAAAGCCTGCCTACTCGGCCGGCACGGCCTGCATACAACTAGAAACTCAACCACTTGTTGGGCCAGGACGCAGGTGTAAGGGCATATTTCGCTCTAAGTGGTTTTGGTGATTGATGACAATGCCTTTGCGCACTAATCATGTGCATTGAGCATTTCAGATATCTCATGTCTAGGCACAAGACGATCCAGTGCCCCTCGAAGACAGTTGTTCTCTACGTTTCCTTCGGTGGATTTGAGTCATAGGAAAGCCATACTATTAAGTGGGGGTCCGCTTCGGAAAGGTTTGGGTGGAATCAACACGTACACATCTATTCCTTTGCACCACCTTTCCCTCGCTTCAATGGAGCTCCAACTCGTTTTTTCCCTGTGCAAAGTGAAAGCTTGTGGGTGTTTGCTTTCAGTGGTCAGTGGTAGTACCGCTCAAAGGAGCGGTAGTACCGTAGGTGCCAGCGGTAGTACCGCTCGGTGGAGCGGTAGTACCATTGTCTCCTGCCCTGGAATTTATGCCTGCGGTAGTATGCGCGGATGTAATTTTTTACATCCGCCCTATTACGGTAGTACCGTGATTCGCGTCCGTTACTATAGGTTATTCACCTAGTTGCACATCTAGCCAACTTATTTGATGCTAAGCCTAAATTGTTAAGGAAAAGTTAAAAAGTGTTAGTTGCCTATTCATCCCCCCTCTAGTCAACCATATTGATCCTTTTAGCAGGCCCGTATGACGCAGTAGACCCCATAGGGCGGTAGAGGTGCGGTAGGCCCAGAAAGCCTCCTTAAGAGAGGAGCTCGACACGGCAGCCACGGCGGGGCTTATATACCGGTGCGTGCTCCTCTCGACTAGCGAGGTGGGACTAAACATACACCCGACCACTCGCCTGGCACAAGGAGGCCTTTAGTCGCGGTTGGTGGCTCCAACCGCGAATAAAGACCGCCTTTAGTCGCGGTTGGAGCCACCAACCGTGACTAAAGGGTTTCGCTTCCCGCCGCTTCGGCTGGTGAAATTCACCTTTAGTCGCGGCTGGTGGCTCCAACCGCGACTAAATGGGGGTCTTTCGTCGCGGTCGGAGCCACCAACCACGACTAAAGGTCCTCCTATATAAGCAGCACTTGAACTTTTTTCATTTTCCCTCTGCTTTCTTCATCTCTTCGACCACAGAGGAGATCGCCGCCCGTGAGCCCCTGACGCACCGCCTACGCCAACGCCGTTGCCACCCACGCCGTCGGCGCCCCCAACGCGTCGCCACCGACATGCCGCCCACGCCATCGCCGCCCTCGACGCGCCACCCCCTGTCACCGCCCCCGTCGCGCGCCGCCCCCTTCTCGAGCTCGCGCGTCGTCCCCGTCGCCGTCGCCGATGACTCGCCTCGACTTGCCAGCCGTCGCCCCGCTGTGATCCCCTGACTCGCCTCGCCTCTGGATTTTTTTGCTTAAATAGATGAATTTTAGATATATAGAAATGTTAGATGAAATTTAATTAGATGTTAATTAGATGTATAGAAATGTTAGATGAATTTTAGATATATAAATGTTAGATGAATTTTTTTATATAATGTGTTTTTCTATAATTAGTGTTTAATTAGTATATATGCTTAATTAGTTTTTTTTCTTAATTAGAAGTATATAATTTCCCTAATCTATTAAAATGTTGCTTAGAAGTATATAATGTTGTATATCATATTACATAAAAAAATTGCATACTAAAATGTTGAATAGGAAATTATAATTGAGAAATTTTTCGGGATTTTTTATTCAGAAAGGAATATTATTAGGGTAGTTATAAGCTAGGAATTTTTTTCCTAAGAATTTCTTCTCGGAATCAACGATGCATGGCCCCCATCCTCATCGTCGACTCGTTCGCGATGACGTCCTGCTTCAGAGGTGCCATGTCCGGGACTGGGCTCCACCGGGCTGGCACTGGGAGGTGCTACCTTCAGGGGGGCGCAGCTTGGTGAGGAACCCGATTCCCGTCGTCGACCCGAAGCTTCTTTGGTGGCGTACGCGTGGGCCAATTTCGGTGCGAAGGCAGCCGGCCCCGCCGGAGGTGGTACATCTCCGTGTCAGGGAGGAGGACGAGCACGTCCGTCGCTACATGGATGTGTTGGACGTCAGGTTCTCCAATACCTGGTAGGTTCTTCAGGGATCTCACCCGAGCTATGATCCTGTCATAGTTCCTTCTGTTTGGGTGTCCACCGCCTGCCGCGCGAGACGTCAACTAGATCTGTAGTAGTGATATTATATAATCAATAATATTCGAGATGTATTAGTAATAATATTCGAGATATATTTGATATTATATTCGAGACGATTTATTTGAGATTATATTCGATGATGCATATTATGTACTATGATTTAGTTTTCCTTATATATTGCATGCATTTTAATTGGAATACTAAATTTTTTTATCTTTCTTCTGGGTGAGCTAAATAAAAGCTATGGAAAATAACGGTAGAGGAGGAGAAGAGGGTCTGTTCAACATCATATGCTCCACGAGCCCAGAGCATGAAGATGAAGATGATGACGGCTCACAATATCTGAACAATTCTGGTGAGGGTTGTATGTTTGATGAAGACGAAAGAATAGATGAATTCGACAACGATGTTGACGAAGAAAATGTTCTTCAAATAAGAAAGATCGGCGAGGTATATTTATTATATAAGCCATCCGGTGATCATTACATGTCTTAATTGAGTTGTATATGTATTAACGAATCGATCTTTCTTCTTTTAGGCCTCCGATTCGAGCAAATCTTCTACAAGTGACAGGGTAGTTCGAGGCCCGGCCAAAAAGTTGGACCCTGGCGTAAAGGTCAACATCAATTTCATCAATACATCAACTGGCGAACCGCTTGAACCTAAGAAAAATGCGACCAAGTTCAAGAATCAATGCGGAGTTATTGTCAGGGACCAAATCCCGATCTCCACACAAGAATGGAAAAAGGCAGCAAAGGGAGATCGAGAAGGAGTTACTTTTGTCAATGAAAGAGCAAAATATGTGCTTTTGACCGAGCTGATTTCACATTTCACACTACCAGATAACTTGACAGATGCAGATCTAAAGAAAGTCAGAAACTATGCTCTTAAAAAGATGGCGATCGCATTCAACACCTTCAAGAAAAATGCATGGGCTACGTACGTCAAAGCAAACAAGACGACTCCAAAATTCAAGGGAGCACTAGTGAAGGCAAAAGATCACCGGGACGGTTTTGTGAAGTTCAAGGAATCAGAACTAGCTAAGGAATAGTCGAGAAAGAATAAGATTAATGCTACGAAAAACCAGTGTCACCATACTCTGGGGCTAGGTGGCTACCAGATAGCCCTACCTAAGTGGGATCAATCCGAACAAGATATGATTAGTGCAGGGGTCACTCCAGTTACAATGACCTGGCCCCCGAGATGCAGGAGATGGTTTTATGCGCATGGGGGAAGTTGGACCCAAAGACAGGGGCTATTATGGTGAAGGCAAGTCTTAAAAAAGTGACAGACGAAATTCTGATGAAAATAGAAGAAGCTCGAACGGGGGTGTTCATGTCCAACAGAGAGGACGACGAGCTTACGCGCGCCCTGAAGAATCATGAACACTCGGGAAGAACACAAGGGAAAGGCGTTGTTCCATGGTTTGAGGGGTTTGCTGGTTGGAACGGCGACTACAAAAGCCGTGTGAGAAAGAATATTAAGGAGGAGCGGAAGAAGAATGAGGAAGCACTCCGCCTTGAAGGCTTAGAATCAAAGGATCTGGAGTTGTAATCCAAAGTCAGGCGGCAGCAGGAGCAGATCAACTCACTCAGCTAGGAAAGAGCGTCTCAGTGGCAGCATGAGCAGATCGATCCAGCATTGGATACCACCATCCCATCTATGCCGAGAAGCAGCGTGGGTTCCACCCCGGCCGATATCGATGACGATGAACTACTAGCTAGCTACCCTGTGGATGATATCAAAGACATGACTAACTATGAGCTATAGATGAAAGTGAAGAACTTATCCATGAAGGTGGCGTACGGCTATGCTTTAGGAAATCCCCGAGAAGCAACCTTCCATTGCAATCCCATTCCAACTAGCTATGCTCGTGTCGGGATTGATGAAGTGATGGCAGCATATGACGAGCTACAACTTGACATTCTTGGAGATGATGAGGAGAGAACACTGGGAGAGGCCATACATTGTATCATTCTATGGAAAAAGGATTGCATCGTCTTTACAAGGCCACCGACTCCTCCTCCTCCAAGTCTGTCGCCGTGTCAGTCGACTCCTCCTCCTCCTCCAAATCTGGCACCGCGTCAGCCGACTCCTCTTCCAAGTCAGGCATGGCATCAACCAACTCCTCCTCCTCCAAGTCTGGCACCGCGTCAGCCGACTCCTCCTCCAAGTCAGGCATGGCGTCAACCAACTCCTCCTCCTCCAAGTCCGGATCCGCGTCAGCCGACTCCTCCTCCAAGTACGGCATGACGTTAGCATGCTCCGTCGACTCAGTGTGCTCCATCGCCTAAGCAACAACGGAAGAGAGAGGCCACAGCTACGGCGACTAGCGGTACAACAGGCAAGAAATTCAAATCTGGTCCAAGCCTCAAGCCTCTTCTGAAGTTGCCTTACCAACTGACCGAGGAGGAACTCAAGAGCGCAGTGGATGCCAAAGTGAAGGCCCATTTTGGACCGAAACCGCCCCAGCCGCCAAAGGAGAAAGTACCTGAGCATGTCTCACAACACTTCATTGATATGATTCAACCGACTGTCAATCAGAAGGACAATGACTATGTACGGTCTATCAAGAAGTCATATCTTGCAGGACAAAAGGAGTCGAGCTCGAGCTCGAGCCAAGGAGTTGGCAAAAAAAGCGGGAAAACTATCCCCCAGCTGGGAGAACAGGCAGTGCAATCGATCCCCCCGCTCATTGTACAAACACTTATGAGTACTGCCGGTCGGCCAAGAGTAACCAAAGATCATATTAGGATGGCTAAAGAGGCCAGTGTCAGTGTTGAACAACTCATAGGCCTTGAGGAAATCACCAGGATAAAAGAGTTAGAAGTAAAATATCAATATGCCCGCGGCAAACCTCTGGTCAAGCCTGAAGATGTCAAGCTTCTACCAACGAGATTGTACAATTTGCATAAGTGGTACATGCAAATAACAGCAAATACCAATCAAGAGTCCCTCATGGTGAGAGTCAAAGGGAGGCATTACTTCCATAAAAAAGATCTATGGATTCATTATTCAGAGTTGTTTCAGTTATTCAATCAAGACGCACTCGACAAATCTTTAGTCAGTTGCTATTGTCTGTAAGTGATTTCTTTCTCTAATTTAAGTCTCTAGCTAGCTGTGCTCTCGTTCATTACCTGTAATTATCCTCACTATATTCGTTTCTGTGGTATTATGTAGAATGAAGATGTATGAAATGAAACAAGCTGGACGCTATGGCATTGGGTTCATTGACCCAAATACGATTAATCAAAAGATATGGGAAACTGCATATTCGAGAAAAGACACACAGAAAGCCATGCTATATTTTTTGAATCATCTAAACACCCAACGAGAAATACTACTTCCTTACAACTTTGGGTGAGTGTTACTGTATATATCTTGTACTACAAATTCTATTTTTTGCTTACTAGATGTTAATAAGTGTTGTTGATGAGTTATGCAGTTACCACTGGATCTTGTTAATCATTGAAGTTAACCAGGGAAAAGTTGAAGTACTCGACTCGCTATTTAAGGATCCATCCGAATACACAATCATGAGGGGGCTGCTTGACAGGTCATTTCAATCATTATCACACTATGTTAGCCTCTTTAATTACTTCGTTTCCTGATATCAACTAGTTAATAACTTATTTATTCATTTTCTTTGCCGGCGGGCAGTGCTTGGGCCAAGTTCATCAAACAGGTCTCAGGCGACTCGGCACAACAATTGACATGGGTGCGACCCAAGGTAATTAAGTACTACTAGTTAGCTAGCTACGTCCGTCCATCTCTTTAATTCTAGTTTCAATACCATTATCATGCTTGATTAATTATTACCTGATTAAATTTTATTCTCGTAAAGTGCATGAGGCAGGAGCAGGGGACTAGTTTATGCGCATACTACGTTTGCGAGAACATTCGCATGATCACGTTTGAAAAGAGCAGAAACAAAAGAAATCTTTGGGTACGTTTGCCAAAACATTATCCATATTTTTTTATCATGATCTAGCTAATATATATACACACAACTAATATATTCATCTTGATCTCCATCTTGTAGATGACGGAGATGCGGGGCCAGCTCCTACCAGAGGTTCGGGTACGAGCAATTCAAGAGGAATTAGCTGGATTTCTGGTCGACCAGGTCATAGATCCCAAAGGAGAATACCGTTGCAAGATCAAGAACAAGTAATGTCTAGGCATGTATGTGTAATGATCCTCAAATTGTAGGAGAAAATGTATATATATGTGTGTGTGTGTGTGTGTGTGTGTGAATGGTCGTCGTACGAGCAATTCGATGACATATATATGAGGCTTATGAACCTTTAGTCCCGGTTCATAAGCTTTAGTCCCGGTTCGCTTTAGTCCCGGTTCGCTTTAGTCCCGGTTCGCTTACGAACCGGGACAGATGAAGCTACACGTGGCCGCTCCGCCGAGCCCAGGCAGGAGGGCCTTTGGTCCCGGTTGGTAACACCAACCGGGACCAAAGAGCGTTCACGCGTCAGCAGCAGCTGAGGAGCTGTTTTTTTTGAAAGAGGGGGGGTTGAGGGTTTTGGAGGGTTAATTTAGGGGTTTCATATATTTTGTTAGATAGCTAATAGAGAGAAGTGATCTCTCTTATCTCCATGCTTGGTCACGACGCTACGTACTATACTTATACATAGAACATATAACACAATTTAATCATCATTTTCGTCAATGAGACATCATATAACAAGTTGGTCACTAGTCATAATCACAACTCCTCCTCCTCCTCATCATCATCAACTCTAGCATAATCATCATTGTGTTTGGAACCGGGACCAATGCCCCATGTGGCCCGCCCGTCCTCCTGGCCTCACGAACCGGGACTGTTGCCCCCATTGGTCTCGGTTCATGACTGAATCAAGACTAATATGCTGGCCCGGCCCAAACCAATGCCCTGTTTTCTACTAGTGCATTGTCCAACAAGCAACAAATTATCTACTTTTCAATAAAACAAACTATGTAATTCGCAGCTAAAGTACATTTCATATGTAACCACATTAAGAATAAAGTCATAGGTAAAGTACGATTTAGTGCCTAAAAAATTACCCCTTTGCAACCCACATTTCCTGGTAGAACAACAAAGGAAGATATACTACATCAAGGAACATCTATGTCATTCACCACCAACGGGGAACAATGGTTCAATCGATACAAACCCAGACCACCGAGGATCGCCAAAAATAGGGCAATTATTAGATGTGGGAAGGTTTCTGGATCCACTCGTCTGGATGTATCATATGAATATATGCTCCTCATCTACACCACACACATCATAGTCCGCCTCTATACTGTTAGATAAAACGAGATAAACGAGACACGAGAGACAGGAATTTTTACGTGGAAACCCTTGCGGGAGAAAACCACGGATGCACGAAGGCGCAATCACTATGAGGAGGAGTATTACAAGTACGAGACAACAAGTCGTCATTAGGTGCGACTACATGGAGTACATATGAGGGGCAATATATAAGAGTCCTTGGAGGACAAGTAAACGAGTTGTACTCGTACGCGTCGATACCAACGCAAAAGGCCCACACCGTTTGTACTACGTCTAGTCCAACATTGTAGAATTTGGATCACAATTTAACAATCTCCACCTTGAGCCAAATTCCCTCCAGTAGTCGAAGAAAGTAAAGAACTCCATCCAAATCAGCATAAACACCTTGTGCGTCAAAGTCCATAGGACTAGTGAGAAATACCAACTAAGATTGAGCAAAGCTCAAACTTATTGATAGGAACTGGCTTTTTCATCATATCAGCTGGATTATCATGAGTACTTATCTTGCATACCTTCAAATCACCTTCAGCAACAACATTTCGAATATAGTGATACCTGACATCAGTGTGCTTTGTTCTCTCATGATACATTGGATTCTTTGTAAGATATATAGCAGTTTGACTGTCCAAAAATACGGTAGGGCAAGATGAATCTCCACAAAGCTCAGTGTATAAACCTCTCAACCAGATAGCTTCTTTGCATGCCTCAGAAATAGCCATATACTCGGCATCGGTAGTGGAACAAGCCACAATAGACTACAAGTTGCTCTCCAACTCACAGCACAACCAACAATGGTGAAAACATAACCTGTGAGTGATCTTCTCTTGGACAAATCACCAGCAAAATCAGAATCAACAAAACCAACAAGTCCATCTCCACTTTTCCCAAACTGTAAATAAGCATTAGAAGTACCTCGCAGGTAGCTGAATATCCACTGAACTGCTTTCCAATGCTCTTTTCCAGGATTAGCCATGTATCTACTGACAACGCTCAATGCATATGATAAATCCGGACGAGAACAAACCTTGGCATACATAAGTGAACCAACTGCACTCGAATAGGGAACTCTAGACATGTACTCAATATTTGCATCTGACTCAGCACATAAGGCTGATGATAATTTGAAGTGTGCAGCTAATGGAGTACTTACTGGCTTGGCATTATGCATATTAAAACGACGAAGAACTTTATCAATATATACCTTTTGACGGAGATATAATTTTCTAGACGGTCTATCTCTGGATATTTCCATGCCAAGTATCTTCTTTGCTGCACCCAAATCCTTCATCTCAAATTCATTACTCAATTGCTCTTTTAGTTCATTAACCTATGACATTCTCTTTGCAGCAATTAACATATCATCAACATAAAGGAGCAAATAAATAGTTGAACCATTGACAGTTTTCAAATAAACACAACTATCATAATTAGGCCTTTTGAAACCTTGAGAGAGCATAAAGGTGTCAAAACTCTTGTACCACTATCGAGGGGATTGCTTCAATCCATAAAGAGATTTCTTTAACTTACACACAAGCTTTTCTTTTCAAGGAATAACAAAACCTTCATGTTGCTCCATATAAATATCCTCTTCTAATTCTCTATGTAAGAATGCAGTTTTAACATCCAATTGTTCAAGATCAAAATCATTCATGGCAACAATACTAAGTAAAGTGCGAATAGAGCTATGCTTCACAATAGGAGAAAAGACTTCGTTATAGTCAATATCTGGAATTTGGCTATAACCTTTAGCAACCAACCTTGCTTTATATCTTGCCTCATCATTAGGAGAAACACCTTCTTTCCTTTTGAAAACCCACTTGTAATAAATAGGTTTCTTCTCTCTTGGTAATCTTACTAAATCCCAAGTGCCATTATTTTCAAGTGATTCCATCTCATCATGCATAGCGGTCATCCACTTATTACTATCACCAGAAATAATAGCCTCGGAATATGAAGAAGGCTCAACATTACCTTCAATTTCTTCTGCAACAGATAAAGCAAAAGAAACAATATTGCACTCCTCAATTAACCTTTCAGGTGCATTAATACCCCGCTGATGAGGATATGTACCTAGGGTAGGGTCCTAGGCAAGGCCTACATACCCTACCTAAGGACATTACATTGGAGGACTTGAAGATCAAGCATAAACTTCCGAGTGGATTCCAGGAGACGTTCAAGGTCACTCGATAGGCTATCCACTCGGAGACTCCTTCCTTCACTCGGCAGTCGCGTGTCACTCGGAAGACCTCGTTTCCACTCGACGCCAGAAGACCAGGAGCCATCATCAAGAGCCCAATGGGCAGATGTTGGTTCAATTGTCATTAATAGCTTTTATTACGTATGTTACCAGTAACGGCAGACTTTAACCCCACGATCGGACCCTTAGATGCTAGGTAATTATGAGGGGCAGCAAACTCTATATAAGCCGCCCCTCCCCTCTGGCACAAGGGTTGGCAACCATTGTAATCTCTATATTCCACACGACATAAGCTCCCGAGCACTGAGACATAGGGTTGTTACCTCCACGAGAGGGGCCTGAACTCATACATTCGTGTGTACACCCTCGCCATAGCTAGGACTCTACCCTCTCCTTTCGTACCCCTACCATCTACTGTCAGGCTCGTTCCCACGACAGTTGGCACCCACCGTGGGGCAAGCATCTAAGCGACTTCCGGTGAGGTTGCATTTTTCATCCTTCGACATGTCTTCCGGCGGTGTTTTTGCTCTGGGCCATGAGATCCGTTTCGGAGCGCTCACCTTCATCGCCAACAATTCGGCATGGCTCCAGGAAGCGCCTCTTGATGTTGAGGCGCTCCCGGTCCACGGGGCCACGCACTTCTGCACGAGTTCCTGCGGTGTGTTGTGCGTCAGCCTTTGACTCCCTACACGTCGGCTCCCCTCACTGTTCGCGATCGCAAGCGGTCCGGTTGCTCACGACTTCAACGCTGGGTCAAATACGCAGTGGCGCATCAAAGTTCTCTGCAGATTGCAGCACTCGAGCCCGCTGAGTCCCTTCACGGCATGTTTGAGTCAGATTCCAATCCGTCCGACGTGCCTTCCGAGTGCGAAAGTTGCGATCCCACAGCGGAGGTCTTGATGGCAGGTTCTCATCAGAGTTCGCCGCCTGACTTTGGCCATGGCAGGCACAAGGCTAGCGGTCCGTCGAATGAGCAGCCACGCCGCGAAGAGGAGGTTCTTCATACTCCCATAGTTGGCACGACTGCCGAGGCTCAAGCTTTGGAGGCCACGCACATTCGTCTGGAAGAACTCCAGGCAGAACTTGATGAGCGCGCTTGCCAGCGCCCCCACACGCCAGTCGACATGAGCGGCAGCTGTTTTTGACTGGATCTCACAACAACGTTGAGGTATACTGAACTCCTGTGTTAAATGTTGTTGCTGCTGCTAGGATAGCAGATTCCAATCAGCCGTCCCGATCAGACGCTGGAAGAGGGTTGATGCAGTTCAGAGCACTGTTAGATGCAGTGCAGCGGCAGGATTCAGTAGTTTCTCAGTCCCGTAACAGGATACGTAGCAATTCACCCAGGGCAGAGACCGTTTAGTCGGCACATAGCCCTGGATCGCCCTTGCACCGTCGGGGCGGAGGTTTCCGTGAAGAGTAGGTTAGAGGTCAGTTTCACTGCAAAGACCACCATCGAGTGCCCACTCCTCCGCGGAGTGGTCCGTACGCGCCCCGGCGCCAGGACGATAGGCGCTCCTTCGATGACGAGCGGAATGCGGTCTTTGACGCTCGTGACCTCCTCGTTCAGAAGCGGGTTGATAGAGGCGGAGCCTACAGAGAAGGACACGACAGAGATGTTCCGAGTGGAAGCCCAGCTGTGGTTTCTGGTTGTGAGTGTTTCAGCAGAGCCATACGTTCTGCGGAGATTCCTCCCAACTTCAGGTTGGCGGCGGGGATCGGGAAGTTTAGTGGCGAAACAAAGCCAGAGACTTGGTTAGATGACTACCGAGTGGCTGTGCAAATTGGTGGTGGAAATGGCAATGTTGCCATGAAGCACCTGTCCTTGATGTTAGATGGTCCAGCTCGATCTTGGCCAAATCGTTTGGCTCCTTCCAGTATACATTGCTGGGAGGATCTTACCCGAGTGTTTGTCCAAACCTTTGAGGGCACTTGCAAGCATCCGGCGGGTCTGGTCGACTTACAACACTGTGTCCAGAAGCCCAATGAAACTTTGAGAGATTATATTCAGCGATGGTCCACTCTGCATCATACAGTGGAGAATCTGACGGAACACGAGGCTGTTTGTGCATTCAAGGCCGGTGTGAGATATAGAGAGCTATACCTGAAGTTTGGGCAGACGGGTGATATTTCACTCGGCAAGATGATGGAAATCGCCACTCGATATGCCAATGGCGAGGAAGAAGACCGCCTCCATAGCGGCAAAGGATAGGCAGTCGTCAATGAGGCTGGTGGCAGCAACAATCGGAAACAGAAGCGAAAAGCTAAAGATCCGGTCCAAGCAGAAGCAGCAGAACTGGCGACTCAGTCGAAGAACAAGGGCAAAGAAAATGCACAGTATGCCCCCAAGAAAGGGAAAAATCAGTCAGGAACTGATATCATGGATCAACCGTGTGTAATTCACACGAGGAAAGATGCAGAAGGCGATCTGATTTTGCCCAAGCACACCACTCGATAGTGTCGGACCCTAATCCAGCAATTCAAGGGTGACTCATCAAGTGATAAATCTCCTGAGAAGGGGGATGAAGATGAAGATAAAGAAACATTCCCAGATGTGACTGCTACACTGGTGATCTTTGCTGATGTCGAGAGCAAGAGCCGTCTGAAAGTCATCAACACAGAAATCAACATGGCTGTGACAGATACCCCCACCTACCTCAAGTGGTCCCAATATGCTAGCACATTCGACCAGACAGACCATCCTGCTCATGTGGCCACTCCCGATCGACAGGCTCTGGTAGTTGATCCGGTGGTGGGAGGGACTCGACTTAGAAAGGTCCTCATGGATGGTGGTAGCAGCCTAACATTCTCTATGCGGATACCCTGAAAGGGATGGGCATCCTGATGTCCCGTCTGAGTTTATTCATTTCTCGTCTTGGTGAGAAGGTCGTGCCTTTATATCAATTGATGAAGAAGTTTGACATGTTCGACTGGACTCCTAAAGCCGAAGCAGCGTTTGTTGAGCTCAAAGCCCTGCTCTCCACCCAGCCGGTGCTTACCGCTCTTGCCAGCAAAGAGCCCTTGCTCCTGTACATCGCGGCTACAAATCAGGTCATCAGTATAGTACTAACTGTCGAGCGGGAAGAGGAGGGTAAAGCCTATAAAGTCCAGCGGCCAGTTTATTATGTCTTGGAAGTATTGTCCCCATCAAAGCAAAGATATCCACACTATTAGAAGCTGGTTTATGGTATTTACCTATCAGCAAAGAAGGTGGCGCATTATTTTCAAGACCACTCAATTTCAGTCGCCAGTGATGCTCCTTTGTCCGAGATTTTTAATAATCGGGATGCATCAGGTCGAGTGGCTAAATGGGCAATTGAGCTTGGACACTTCGACATCAGATTCGAAGCCAAAAAAGCAATCAAGTCCCAAGCATTGGCGGATTTCATGGCCGAGTGGATTGAACAGCAACAGCCTATCCAAGTTCACTCGGTGCATTGGACGATTTTCTTTGATGGCTCAAAAATGTTGAATGGGTCCGGTGTTGGTGTTGTCTTGATATCTCCCAGGGGCGACAAGCTCAGTTATGTCTTGCAAATTCACTTCGATTCGTCCAACAATGAGGCAGAGTATGAAGCACTCTTGTATGGGTTGCGCATGGCTATCTCACTCGGCGTCAAGCGCCTGATGGTTTCTGGCGACTCAGATCTGGTGGTGAATCAAGTGATGAAAGAGTGGGATGTTCGAAACCCCGCTATGACTGGATACTGCAATGCAGTCCGAAAGTTGGAGAAGAAGTTTGAAGGCCTGGAACTTCATCATGTTCCCCGACTGAAAAATCAGGCGGCCAATGAGTTATCCAAGATTGGTTCCACTCGACAGCCTATCCCCAGCGGTGTGTTCTTGGAGCACTTGCACACTCCTTCGGTTCAAGAAGATCCTTTCACCGAAGAGCCCCCACAAGCTTTGAGTTCCACTGACCCGACAGAAGTCGATGTCCCCGTAGTGATTGACTTGGTCATGGAGATTCTGGTTATCACTGCCGATTGGACCGTGCCTTACATTGCCTATATCCTCAGACAGGAAGTCCCTGATGATGAAACAGAGGCTCGACAAATTGTGTGCAGGTGCAAGGCTTTCACTGTGATCGGAGATTAGTTGTTCAGAGAGAGCGCGACTGGTGTTACACAACGCTGCATTTCCCTCAAGGAAGGTCGAATGATTCTAGATGAGATTCACTCGGGAACTTGTGGCCACCATGCATCCTCAAGGACGATTGTCGCTAAAGCATACCGAGCTGGTTTTTACTGGCCATGGGCTAATGAGATGGCTAAAGACATCGTTGATCATTGTGATGGTTGCCAGTTCTATGCAAACTTGTCACATAAGCCGGCGTCTGCTCTGAAGACAATTCCTCTGTCCTAGCCGTTTGTTGTTTGGGGACTCGACATGGTTGTCCCCTTTTGACCCGGAAAGGAGGATTCACTCACTTACTGGTAGCAGTCGACAAATTCACCAAGGGTATAGAAGCCAAGCTGATCAAGAAGCTGAACTACCGCACGGCGGTCACATTCATGAGAGAGATAATTTATCAGTACGGCATTCCACAGAGCATCATCACAGACAACGACACTAATTTTGGCTTGGAAGAATTCAAGAACTTCTACAACTCCCAAGGCACTCGGGTGGATTATGCATCTGCCGCTCACCCACAAACCAATGGGCAAGTCGAGCGAGCCAATGGCCTCATCTTGCAAGGTCTTAAGCCTCGTCTCATGCGCGACCTGGATCATGCTATTGGTGCCTGGTTAACCAAACCGTCGTCTGTGTTATGGGGCCTGAGAACTACTCCAAATCGGTCGACTGGGCGAACTCCTTTCTTCCTTGTCTATGGTGCTGAAGCCATATTGCCGACTGACTTGGCCCATAATTCTCCTCGAGTGGAGCTGTATTCTGAGGCTGAAGCTGAATAGGCTAGACAGGACGGTGTAGATCTTCTAGAGGAGGAACGAGAGATGGCTCTGATCCGGACTACTGCCTATCAGCAAGACCTCCGGTGCTTCCATGCGAGAATGTCTAGAGTCGGTCGTTTCATGAGGGATACCTGGTGCTTCGAGTGAGTCAACACCGACCTCACAAGCTTGCTCCTACATGGGAAGGTCCTTTCGTCGTCACTAAGGTGCTAAACAATGGATCCTATCACCTGTACAATCTCATAAAGCGGATAGACGAGCCATGAGTCTGGAATGCAGATGTGCTCCGGCGTTTTTATACTTGAGACAAGAATCTTCTGATGTAATAAGAATACTTCATCAATGCAATCCATGTTTCTACAGTATATATTGTCGATTCCAATCGTACAGTTTCATTCTTGGGAATACCCCGAGTGATGAGCAATCCTCACACTCGGGGGCTTAGCTGCGAACATGTTTCGCCTAAGTTAAAAAAACCCGTCGGGTGGATAGCAGTCCATTCACTCAACGACCTATTGGTGAATCTGTCTTCGCTTAGGTTCAAAAATACTCCGAGTGATGAGCAATCCTCACACTCGGGGGCTTAACTGCGAACATGTTTCGCCTCAGTTAAAAACCTCATCGGGTGGATTGTATTCCATTCACTTGACAGCTTAGCTGCGAATCGACATTCGCCTAAGTTCAAAAATACTCCGAGTGATGAGCAATCCTCACACTCGGGGGATTAGCTGCGAACATGTTTCGCCTAAGTTAAAAACCTCGTCGGGTGGATAGTAATCCATTCACTCAACAGCTTAGCTACGAATCGACATTCGCCTAAGTTCGAAAATATCCTGAGTGATGAGCAATCCTCGCACTCGGGGGCTTAGCTGCGAACACGTTTCTCCTAAGTTAAAATCAAACCCAGTCAAACAAACGATTGAAATCCAAACACAGATAAAATCCAAAGGGTAAACCATGGATAAACGTTTCGTACAGAAGCAAATGTGCTTAGGCCTAAGGCCTGAATGAAGTTTTAGGGGATACAATTTCACTCGACATACCAAGGCGAATAAAAGTATTTCTCAAAAGACCAAGTTTTTTAAACAGGTGACGGGCTGGCTGGCTTGACAAAAGTGTCCAAGTCGATGCCGTCAGCGATTCTGGTGGCTGCCTCAATGAAGGTTTCCATGAAGTCCTCAAACTGGAGTTTCTTCGTGTTTACCACCTGGAGCTCCTTCAGCTTCTCTTCCCTCACGTCCCTGCAATGGACCCTGACAAGTGATAACGCCACGTCGGCCCCGTAGCGAGCAGCAGATTTCCTCCAGGCCTGCACTCGACTAGGAAGTTCGTTCAGGCGAACCATCATAGAGTTGAGGTCGAGCTGAAGAGTGTCCTCAGGCCACAGCTCCTTGTCGATTCTCTCCATTGCAGATTTCAGTCGGGCAATATATGCCTGGATACCTTAGAGCCGGAAGTTGAGTTTGAGCATGTTCATGGCCACTGCGTCTGCGATTGGTGACTTAGTGGGATCTAGATTGGGCTCAACCTCCTCTGTCTCCTTCTCAAAGTCTTGACAGAATTCTATTGAAGAGTGGGAATGGGAGGGGAATCGGAGAGCTGTGACCTTCAAAGGTTTTATAAACTTTAGTCGACAAGAAACACTTACCGTCGAGTAGGATATACATCTTCCTGGAGAATTCTCCCAAGTGCTTCTCCAGGCAGTTGCTCCGTTTGTTCAACTGCTCAGCCCTTTTAACAAGGTCCACACGCTCCTGCTTCAACTTTGCGTTCTCCTCAAGTTTCTTAGTAGCCGCCAGCTTCCGATCTACAACTTCAGTCTTGTCCCTGACCACTCGTTGGGCGTCAGCAAGTGCATTGTCCCTCTCCTCCAATGCCATCTTCATAGAATCTAAAGAAACAACATTGTTGAGTCATGCTTGGAGTCGACGGTTTTCATTGCGTACGTCTGTTCGAGTGAGAGCTCTCGGTTCAAAACGTGAAGAGCGAAGATGGGAAGACAGAAAGTCAACAGTAATTACCTCCCGGAGACTTCAACTCAGCACGCGCTCGCTCTAGAGCATTGTTGGAGGCATCCAGATCCACTCGCAGCCGGTTCCTCTCATCCTCTAGGTCCTTGTACTACATCTCAAGTTCGCAAGCCCTCTGAAACCGACAAACGAAAGAAATTCAATCAACAAGTAATGCGAAGGACGGTTAACTAGGATATATGGGTCGACCTATGATGTCCATCAAGCAAAAAGTCGACTCGACATGTCGAGTGGCCCTGGCGCTCCGTGCGTTGTAAAAAAAATGCAAAGCTGTCTCCATTAAGAACCTTGCTAGTGCAAGCACTCGACAGCGGTCTCGGGGACTACACCCAGTGGGTGCACTAGGAGTGCCCCCACTGAGATGGTTAACACTCAACCTGTCGAGTAACTTGTTAGAAAAAAAATATGCACTCGACATGTCGAGTCACTCCAGTACTCCGTGTACGACAAGTTTTCAAGACTACTGCTAATCATCTGCGATCAACAGTAGCCTTGGGGACTACACCTAGTGGGTGCACTTAGCGTGCCCCCACTGAGATGGTTGACACTCGACCTGTTGAGTAACTCGTCAGAAAAAAATATGCACTCGACATGTCGAGTGACTCCAGTACTCCGCGTACGACAAGTTTTCAAGACTACTGCTAATCGTCTGTGATCAACAGTAGGCTCGGGAACTACACCCAGTGGGTGCACTTAGCGTGCCCCCACTGGTTACCGAAACGTTCGACAAGGTCAGCCCTGTCAGAACATTCACTCGCCACTCGACCCATCGAGCGAGGCGCCTCCCTGCTCTGTGAAGGTCAATTTATCCTTATGCAGCGTCATATCATGGTTTGTCAATAATATCCATGAAACCTACAAGGTAGCTTCAGAGCGGTGTGATCCAAGGCGAAATGTATCCATATACAATAAAACTCTAAGACCCCAGCCGGTGCAAACACTCGACAGCAGTCTCGGGGACTACACCCACTGGGTGCACTTAGCGTGCACCCACTAGATCTGCCGGCTCGTGATCAGTCGAGTGGCAGAAACATCCATCATTGGAATATCCATCGCTCCGAGAAGTGCGGTTTATCCTTATGCGGCGTCATATCATGGTTTGTCAATAATATCCGTGAAACCTACATCGTAACTGCGGAGTGGTGGATACAACAAGCTCCAAGACCCCTGCCAGTGCAAGCACTCGACAACGATCTCGGGGACTACACCCAATGGGTGCACTAAGAGTGCCCCCACTGAGACGGTTAACACTCGAACCGTCAAGTAACTCGTCAGAAAAAAAATACAGTCGACATGTCGAGCGACTCTAGTACCACGCGTACAATCGATCCCAATCCTACTCGACTACGATCCATCCTATTCGAGTGGAGAAACTTCAAACATTCTACAATAATCACCCAGTGGGTGTGCAGTAAAGAAAAGACAGGAATTCAATCAGAAATGTACTTACAATCGAACTTACTCGGACATTGGTGTGGAGGGCCGCGCTGGCGTCGTAAGCTAGCTTGTTGGCCTCGTACGCCTCCTTCGTTCGCAGCATTATCTGCTCCGCCTGGATCATAGCCTCCTTCATAGCTCCGGTCTGATCTTCCGGGACGCGATGCAGAGAGAAAGCCGTCATAGGTAGAATCGGCGTTGTTGCTGGGGCGACTAAGGCAGTCTGAGCGGGTCCGGTTGGAGTCGATGTCACAATGGTCGAGACAGTTGGAGGAGCATTCGATAGAGATGCTGTAGGTTCAGCTCTGGGTTGTGTCGAGTCACCTATCCCCTAGGAGGACTCTGTAGTCGAGCACTGAAGCGCCTGCGCTGATGAAGCTCTTCGGGTGCGGGTGCGCGAAGTGTCCAGGTGCTCCTCGTCGTCTTCCACCTAAATGATCTCAGCAACAACAACCGACAGTGTTAACATTTGCATCTGACGAGTCCCATTCGAATGAATCGACAACTTACCAACCTCTATGAGAAGTGGCAGCGTCAGCAGTGTCAATGTCCATCGCCTCCCCTCCGTCTCGATGAGGCGAGGTTACAGACATAGTAGCTCTGACAGATTGAACGGCACTCGGTCAGCTACAACTCAAAGTCACAATCAATAGACACAATTCAAAAATAAATACTTAGGTGGAAACGACTGGTACAACCATCCTCATGCGAGGCAGAGCCTTGCGAGGTTTGCTCATGACTTGCTTGGGCTACTTGGCGAGTCTTTCAGTCGACTCAACAGTCGAAGGGCGACTCTGCTTCGGGTTCTTCTCACTAGGGCCCGGAGCCCTGTCCTCAATAGTTGTCGGATCCTGGAGGGACTTGGTGCGGCCTTCGCATCGGGGAGGTGACTCGACTTCTTCCTCTTCGCCGGAGTCCTCGTATTCCTCCTTGGAGTCAGTGGGACCGTCGCCGTCCACGCTACCACCCTCGCTCACTACGCCATCTTCAACATGGTTCCCGTTAAGAACGGGCGAGTGCATGTGCATCCACGCCTGCATGATTCAAGCAAAGAAGTCAGTTCATAAAATCAATATATCACTCGACAGTACAAATACATCAGTCGACACCGTACAACTCACCAGATTCTTTGCCGGGTTTTCGGCCGAGTAAGGTCGGATCCTCTTGGCCCCCAAAGGATTGTCGCAGGCTCCAGTGATACTGCGAAGCCACTGCTCGACAGTTTTTTGTGGAACCTCTTCTGGGTGCACCCTGGTCGAGTCCTTAGGGCCCGCGTAGTGCCACATGCTGTGATCTCTGGCTTGGAGCGGCTGAATACGTCGACTGAGAAACATCTCCAACAGATCCATGCAAGTCCCCCCACCCCGGATCAACTGCACCACAGCCTCAATGAAGATTCCCATCTGGACATGTTCCTCTTTGGCCACCTTCAGAGACTTGGGGACAACTGGGCGGTCGGGTGTATAGGGGGGAAGACCAGTTGACATATTGGGCGATGCTATATCTTTGAAGTAGAACCAAGTCGACTGCTAGCCTCTAACAGACTCAGGAAAGGTCATGGCAGGGAAGGAACTACGGGCTCTTTTCTGAAGTCCTAAGCCTCCGCACAACTACATCACATGAGTCTTCCCATTAGCAGGAAGAGCTTTCTTCACGGTATGGGATCTGACCGTAAAGATATGCTTGAGCAGCCCCCAATGGGGAGTGCATCCCAGAAAACATTCACACAGAGTAACAAAGGCAGACAAGTATGCAACAGTATTTGGTGGGAGATGGTGCAGTTGGGCGCCGAAGAAATTCAAAAATCCCCTGAAGAATGGGTGAGACGGCATAGAGAAATCTCTTTAGACATGGGAGAGAAGGAGGACCCGCTCCCCGTCGCGCGGCTCCGGCTCGCGCTCTCCTCTCGGCAGCCTCCAGGCGTCGTCCGCCACGAGCCCGTCGGCAACAAGGCCCTCCATGTCCTCGCGAGTGACTACAGAGGGAAGAAAATCCCCCTGCATCCAGCCCGCCAGCGCGGTGAACCGAGCGGTCGAGGGCTTCTTGCCCTTGAGCTTCATCGCCCCCTTCTTAGCTCGCTCCAGCTTCTTCGTCGCGTTCTTCGTCATCAGTGCGGCGGCTCTTGTCAAGGAGGAATGGAGTGGAGCGTAGGAGGCAGAGGAAAGGAGGAAAGGAGAAAGAATGGGCAGAGATACTGTTCAAATCGCGGCAGAGAGATTTATACTCCGTCGAGTGTCCCGCTGACCACTGGGCCCACGAGATCACCGCCCACTCCAACCGCTGACGGCGCCCAGTACGTGGCGATATGACCGGCACGAGAATCGAGGCATCATGCCTCCACTTGTCCTGATCGTGGCGTCATCATCGCACGCGTGCGCTTCCCAAATTTTCGTATCCCGCAAAATCTGGGTCTGACAGACCAACCCATCACCTCCAAAGATGCTTTTAGTTCACTCGGAGCAAAACAAACATTGGACATCCACTCGGGCACCTTTAAGGCCGAATGGATCCGGGCGAACAAAGAAGAATTCAATCGACGCAAGTTTCATTGAAGCCCTGAATATCGTTCGGAAGATTTGGCATGTTGATCCTAAATTGACGTTAATACTCAGAGTTCAGTCGATGCAAGTTCCATTGGAACCCCGAATATCATTCGAAAGATTTGATGCCCTAACTCAAGATTGGCATTGATACCTCATTTCACCACTCGAACCCTGATCCATTCGGGGGCTAATGACGAGGATATGTAGCTAGGGTAGGGTCCTAGGCAAGGCCTACATACCCTACCTAAGGACATTACATTGGAGGACTTGAAGATCAAGCATAAACTTCCGAGTGGATTCCAGGAGACGTTCAAGGTCACTCGACAGGCTATCCACTCGGAGACTCCTTTCTTCACTCGGCAGTCGCGTGTCACTCGGAAGACCTCGTTCCCACTCGACTCCAAAAGACCAAGAGCCATCATCAAGAGCCCAATGGCCAGACGTTGGTTCAATTGTCATCAATAGATTTTATTACGCACCTTACCAGTAACGGCAGACTTTAACCCCACGATCGGACCCTTAGATGCTGGGTAATTATGAGGGGCAACGAACTCTATATAAGCCGCCCCTCCCCTCTGGCACAAGTGTTCGCAACCATTGTAATCTCTATATTCCACACGACATAAGCTCCCGAGCACTGAGATGTAGGGTTGTTTCCTCCACGAGACAGGACTGAACTCATACATCCTTGTGTACACCCTCGTCGTAGCTAGGACTCTGCCCTCTCTTTCATACCCCTACCATCTACTGTCAGGCTCGTTCCGACGACACTCGCCTAACTCTGTCACGTGCATGATTCGAACTGGGTGGAACAATAGGCTGATTTGGAGTGACATGCTCATCATCAACGATGGGTTCATCATGTGCATCAAAATTTTCCTTATCAAAAGCACCTAAAATATCATGTTCCACCTAAACGGTAGGCTGTTGAATAGTAGACTGCTATTAACTCTCAACAGGAACATTAGTAGATGGAACATCATGTAACATAGCAGATTCATTAAAGATAACTTTTCTGCTAATAACAAACTTCTCTCTTTCAGGATTTCACAATTTAAAACCTTTAACATCAGATTTATAACCAGGAAAGATGCACTTAACAACCCTAGGCTCCAACTTTCCATTATCAACATGAGCATAATGAGTGCAACCAAAAACTCTCAACGGTGAATAATCAGCAGGTGAACCAGACCATACCTCAATTGGAATTTTCTTATTAAGAGGAATAAATGGTGAACGATTAATGAGATAACAAGCAGTGGAAGCGGCCTCAGCCCAAAAACGCCTATGCAAACCTGCATTGGACAACATGCAATGGGCTGTCGAAATAATGGTCCTGTTCATACGCTCAGCAACACCATTTTGTTGAGGAGTATAAGGAACGGTGTAGTGTCTGACAATGCCTTTAGACTTGCAATAATTCTTAAATTGCTTAGAACAGAATTCCATACCATTATCAGTGCAAAGTATTTTTACCTTCTTTTCAGTTTGTCTCTCAACCGTAATCTTCCACTCCTTAAAAGCTGAGAATGCTTGCTATTTATGCTTCAAGAAATAAGGCCAAACTTTTCTCGAATAATCGTCAATAATAGTCAACATGTAACTAGCACCACCTAGTGACTTTCTGCGAGATGGTCCCCATAAATCAGAATGCACATAATCAAGAATACCTTCAGTTGTATGAGTCAAAGTGTTGAACTTCACCCTCTTGTGCTTGCCGAAGATACAATGCTCACAAAATTTCAATTTACCAGTTTCATATCCTTTAAGAAGACCTCTCTTATGTAAATCTGCCAAACCAAGTTCACTCATATGTCCAAGATGCATATGCCAAAGGTTAGCAACATCACAGTCAGAATTCTTTGAAATAACTGCAGTAGCGTTACCTAAAACGGTAGAACCTCGTAGGTAATAAATACCATTGGTCAACCTTAAGTCACCTTTCATCACAATAAGAGAGCCTTTGGTGACTTTCAAAACGCGATCTCCACCTGAATATTTGTATCCCTTTGCATGAAGGGCACTAACAGAGATAAGATTTCTCTTCATCTTCGGAATATACAGAACATCTGTCAAAGTTCTGATTGTGCCATCAAACATCTTGATTCGAACGGAACCTATGCCTTCAATCTTGCATGGTGAATTATCAAAACCCAAAACGGAACCAGCAGCAGTTGTAGAATCAAAAGTAGTAAACCAATCTCTATGCACGCACATATGAAAAGTACACGCAGTGTCAAGTACCCACTCATCATTGTTCTCAGCACATCAAGCAATAACAACAAGAGCATCATCGGAACTATCATCACGAGCGACATTAGCAGAATTTTCACCTTGTTTGTTACCTTTCTGTTTGTATGTACCATTCCTCTTTTCCTTGTTCTGCAACTTGTAACAGTCTGTGATATCATGCCCATCTCTCTTGCAATATCTACAAGATTGCTTCTTGTCTCTGGATTGCGACCGGCCCTTCTGACCATTCTTACTTTTGCCTATGTTTCCATTATGTGAGTTCTTCTCCTTTGTCCTGCCACGAACAGATAATCCCTCGGCTTGGGATGAACTTTAACCATCATGAGGCACCATCAATTTCATCTTCTCCTTAGAGTTCAAAGCTTCATAAACTTCATTAAGCGTGAAAGTATCACGACTATATAATATGGTGTCTCGAAAATTGATATAAGAACTTGCAGAGAACAAAGTAACATTAAAGCAGTATCTTCCTCATCATACTTAACCTCCATTGCAGCTAGATCAGATATGATCTCTTTAAACTCAAAAATATGATTCGAAACATTATCTTCCTCGGGTAACCTGTGCATCAATAATTTTTTGCTTCAGATGCATCTTGCTGGTGAGATCTTTCGTCATGCAAATCCCTTCCAGCTTTAGCCATAGAGCGGCGACAGTTTTCTCGCTCAAAACTTCCTGCAAAATATTATTATGCAAATGGAGTTGAATTTGTGACAAAGCCTTACGATCACTCCTTTTCTCTTCAGTGGTCCAATCCTCAATTCTATTCTGCCCAAAACTATCCACTGCATCATTGTAGTCGGCCTGCGCCAACAACGCCCGCATCTTGACTTGCCATAGGGTAAACCTTGTGTCATGATCCAGCAACAAAAGGTCGTATTTCATGAATGCTATGAGTAGATAAAATATGTGCACAAAGTAGTACAAGCCGGTAGGAAAATTCTTAACAGAATTTAATATGCGGATCAAACAAAATAGGATAAATAGCAGCTGACAGATCACGGGTAGACGTGGCAATCGGAGAGAAAACAAAAGTGAACTAGTACTGATGAACTAGTACAGCCTTCACATGAGGTAGTAGAGCTCCTGTACTTGTCTTCACGTGAGAAGAACTTGGATCGGTTGATGCGAAGGAATAGCAGCAGCGTAGTAGATCGTGTTGCCTCGGGACTTGCAGCAGGACCAACTCGGCGGAACGGCCAGCAGCTGTAGCCACACGCCGATCCAAACACGCGCGAACGGATTGAAACGCAGCTGGACGACTTGATTTGCCGCGACGCAGCAGCAGCGGAAATCGATCTGGCTTCGGATCCCCGATCGCCGCCAGGTCGCGTCGGCGGCGGCGCACAGGGCGCAGAACCCTAGCTCTCGTTTCGGACGAAATCTCGTACGAACCTCGGCTTTATATATCACTTGTTAGATAAAACAAGATAAACGAGACTCGAAAGACACGGAATTTTACGTAGAAATCCTTGCGAAAGAAAACTACGGACGCACGAAGGCGCAATCACTATGAAGAGGAATACTACAAACACGAGACGATAGGCTGTCTATAGGTGCGACTACATGAAGTATATATGAGAGGCAATACATGAGAGTCCTTGAAGGACAAGTAAACGAGTTGTACTCGTACGTGTCGGTATCAACGTAAAAGAACCACATCGTTTGTACTACGTCTAGTCCAACACGATAGAATTTAAATTACAATTTAACATATACCACACACATCGTACAAAAGAGGAATGGAGAATACCCAGAAATACATCAAGAATAACCTTGCACAATCAGACAGTAATAACTTGCCCGGTAGAAACCAATGACGCTGGTAAATACGCTCTCCAGCTAGAATCAAAGAAGACCCAGTTGAGGGCGGAAGAAGCTAGTCATGTGGCCACACTAACACAACTCGGGCAAGGTTTATTGATTGTCTGCGTACTTACTACTTAGGGACTGTTAGGCCAAATGAGATGGCCCGTACATGGAACAGAGTTTTAACAACAAACCGCCTTGCCACAAGGTGATATAAACAAGATCCTACACACGTGTAAACGCGAAATTACTGGTGCCTCCTAAGCCCGAAATCATGCATCACAATATGAGGCTGAGCCCCGCAATGGACATCTCTCTCTCTCCCACCCTCCCTCCCTCTCTTTCAGATGATCAAGTATCGGTAGGTACAGTAGTAAACTATAGTCTGAAGCAATTGAATCTTGCTATAACACAGGATGTATCTTTTTATATACCGGAACATCAGCTCCGACCGCGTACACTGAAGGTACGTTTGTGCCGCAGACGGGGCTCATCACGTGAAGGAGTGGAATGTTTGTGCCATTCAAAGAATGATACTTTCATAAATAGCATGATCCTTCCGTCCAACTTTTGATGATACTTTCCATCATTAACGTGATCCTCCCATCCAAAGAAAGGTACTTTACACAATTAATGTGATCCTTCCGTCCAAAGAATAGCACTCTTCTTAATTAACGTGAAATAAAAATATGTAGGAAACCAAACCAAACCTTACTCACATGTGTGTTTTCGTGCATTCAACACTCTATATTAAAAAAGATACTCCATATTGATCAGAGTCACCACTTTAACATCCATGAGTGTCATTGCAGGTGCTTCATAAGTGCAAGATATCGATCGTCTCTCCCTTTATGAGAACAACAATGTGGAAATGAAGACAAAATATTAAAGGCATGAAAACTTAAGAATATTTCAGGACCAAGAAACTTTAGGTTAACTCCAAAATACTCGAAGGCTATGATTTAGCTACAAATAGGTGCCATATACTCGGTAACTTGCTTTAAAATCCACACAATGCTGCCATGTGTGCTAGCAGCAAGCATCAGCTGGTGGCAGGTTTGAGCGGTCGTAGCACGACATGGGTTGCAGCCTCGCAAGACTGCAACTCTCAACGGTGGATCATAGCGGCAGTACCGCCATCAGGGCAGTGGAGTGCACCAGCTAGCCGCCCTGCATCGGATGGAGGAGGCCGCAACCTAGGCAGCTGCGCAGATGGGTGCACTAGTAGAAAACGATCAATTTGTCCCGGTTTCAAAGGTCCATTAGCTCCGGTTTTAGAACCAGGACAGAAGAGGCACCACGTGACCGCTGCAGGGATCCCAGACAGGAGGACCTTTAGTCCCGGTTGATAACACCAACCGGGACCAAAAGTCATCCACGCATCAGCATCTGATAGGAGATGTTTTTTTTAAAGCGGTTAGGAGGTTTTGAGGGTTAATTTAGGGGTTTCATATTGTGTTAGCTAGCTAATAAAGAGAAGTGTACTCTCTTTCTTCGTGCTTAGTCGATGCTGGCTACTATTGAGAGAACTCGACACGCTAGCTAGTAAGCAAATGAAGGAACCATTAAATACACAAGATCGTCATGAACATATACAGAGAGAAATGATCGACCTCTCTTTCTCCGAGAGATTGGTCAAACAACAAGTTTTCGTATATCTTTCCAATGCTACTAGCTACATATATACAATATAAGATTTCGTACAATCCCTAACATCTAATGTTAAATTCCAAATGGTATTCTTTGGATTTATTTATGACGTGGTCAAGAAAGAATCCCGCCAATTCCTCTTGAATTGCTCGTATGCGATCATATGGTAGGAGTTCATCCCGCATCTGCCACATCTAATTTGAAGAAGTGGGTCAATACATATATACGAATGAAACTCAACAAAAATCAAGGTAATAAAATAAAATTGTGAATATTATTGCTTACGCACTTCATATTGTTTTTTAGAATAGCCCCGCTTAGAGGTCATCGCGTTATAGATGAACTCGCAGACGTAATATCCACAAAAATCAGTCCCTTCTTCGTGCCACAAGCACTTTACGAGAAATAGAGTTCAATCAAACTGATAATCAAGCATGATAAATGGTATTGATCAAACTATAATCAATGGAAGATGCGCGGAACTAGCTAGTAGTACTTACTTTCGGGTGTGTAAATCGCAGCTCCCTCGACAGTACCGGAACAATTGCGGTAAACTCTTTTCAAACCCTACCAGACAAAGAAAATAATTACTTGATATCAAGAAATGAACAAAGTTACTGATATGATGCGATAATGATCGATTGAACTTACTTCTGGAGCATTTCAGTCATGTTCGCATATTCCTGGGGATCTTTTCGTCTCGAGTCTAAGACAATTACTACTCCCCGCTCAAGGTTAATCTCTAGCAGAATAAAGTGGAAGATGTGCACGCATGCATAACTCATCAATTACATTACTATAACCTCGAGTAATAAGGGAAACCGAATATGCACAAGACAGTAACACTCATTGGAAGTTGTAAGGAAAGAGTATTCTCTCTTTGTTTTGATTTATAAGCAACGATTGTAGCAAGTTGTCCTCAATTTCTATGACTCTCTGTTTAACCGTCCATTCATGTATGATATTTGGGTTAATGAACCCAATGTCATGGATTTACGCTTTTCTGCATTCAATGATCTTCAATCTGCATAATATAGTGAGGATAATTATATATACATGCAATGAAAGAGCTGAGCTATATATAGAGAATTATTACAGAAGTAGTACTTACAGAAAGTAGGAAGTCATGATTGTTTTGTTGATGGCCTTTTGATTGTATAACTAGAATATCTCGTCAAATTCAACAGACAACTGATTCATTCCAACGAGGTCATGCTCCTCTTTAATTGTCAACGTCAAAGTATCCTTCCCAGACTCGCGGCAGGTTTTCATGTACCATTCATGCAATCTTTGCATCATCGTTATAAGAGGAGGAGGATCAAGTTTGACGAGAGCCTGCCCGTACTGGTATTTGAATTCGTCCACCTCCATTGCTTCAAACAGTACATCATCGCTCGTGTAATCAGTAGGATTGGTACCGGGCACCATCCCCGGATGATTAGCGGCGATATCGTTAGACACCTTGAGCGGGGGGCACGATTGGTTCGCCTGTTCGCCGAGTTGGGGAATTTTTTCCCACTTCTTAGTTCTGCTAACCTTGCATGACTGGAAGTACTTCCCAACCGCCACACATCTTGATATGTCTTTTTAATACAGCGGACATAGTTGGAACCCGGAGGAAGCGGTGGTGGTCGCTTGAGGGCATCGATAGTGCGCTTCACTTTCACCAGATCTGGCTTCTCCTTCGAAGGTGGATTTTTCTTTGCAAAATGGTCCCTCAATTCGGCACGACAGATGTCCTCGTTTTCCTTCTCAGTCCTCTCATATGGTAACTTTTCCGGAGCCTTGAGAGATGGACCGTATCTGAATTGTCTCCCGCCTCTGCTTGTACTGCTAGCTGCCGGAGCGTCTCTCTTCCGTCATTGCTGATGAGGCGGAGGAGGCGGAGTGCTTCGACACGCCGGAGGAGACGGAGCGGCGGCGTTTGTCTTCCGCCGTTGCTTACAAGGCGGAGGAGGAGGCGGACTGCTCCGACGCGTCGGAGTAGGCGAAGGAAGTGGCGGAGTCACCTCACGTGTCAGAGGATCCGGAGAAGGAGGCTGAGTGCCCTGATCACTCGCCGGAGGAGGAGGAGGAGGAGGCAGAGTGCCCTAACTCGCCGAAGGAGGTGGAGGAGGCGGAGGTGTCCAGTTTGGAAGCTTGATGTACTCCTTCCGCCATAGACATGTACTCCTTAGAGCATGAACTAGATGATTCTCCCCTTCACCTGTAGGGTGGTCAAGCTCGAGCTCCTCAAATCCCTCCATTAATTCATCCACCGTCACAATAGCATAGCCATGTGAAATCGGACGGCAGTGAAAAGTTCCATTGGGTTGAGGAGGTGAAACAGAGCCGACAGCTGCCTTGAAAGTGAGGTGCCGGAATTTCATCATAAGCTCGCAATGTTGAGCCTCCGTGATAGTATCCATGGGGTAGCTAGGAGCCGTGAAGTCAGGCTGAATGAGCTCCGTGGAAGCCAGGCTGCTTCTCCACTGAGATGGCGGGGTAGCTTCGTGCCGCTGAGATGGTTGGCCGGCAGCTCGCTGTCTCTCAAGTTCATCTAGCTTTTGTAGTCTTGCATTGAGATTCTGCATGTCGCTCAGCTCCGCTTTCCTCTTTCTCTCCCGGCTTTTGTAACCACCTACGCCAGGAAACCCAACCACCCACGAAACGGAGCCTGGTGTGCCTCGTGTTCATCCAGGTTGCTCAGGATTCCCGAGGGCCTCAGCCAGCTCGTCCTTCTTTCTGTCGGGAATGAACGTCCCTTCCTACGCTGCGGTGATATACTTCTGAAGCTTCTTGACAGGTATTGCAAGTTGCTCGTCCGTCCAGCGGCACTTCCCCGTTTCAGGGTCCAAAGTTCCCCCAACCCCAAAGAACCAAGTCCTTGAACAGTCTAGCCAGTTCAATGTCTCTGATTCGACCCCTTTAGCAATCAGGTCATTCTCAGCTTTGTCCCACGACGACCGGGCTTTGAGGTAGCCATCTGACCGCGTGTGATGGTGATACTGCTTCTTTGCAGCATTGTTCTTGTTTGACTCTAACATTTTCTTACTCTTGTCCGATGTCTTGTAGGCCACAAATGCGGGCCAGTAATCCCTTATCTTCTCAAATCGGCCAATGAATTCTGGAGTCTTCCCTTTGTCGACAAACTTTGATTTCAACTCATTCTTCCACCTCCTAAATAAATCTGTCATCTTCTTAAGAGCACACGCCTTGACCAGTGGCTCTATAACTGGGTTATTCAGATCCTCCTTTGGCGGGAGGGTGAAATTTACCTTCAGCGAGGTCCAAAGATCATCTTTCTGTCTATAGGTGACATAAGAAACTTCAGGGTCATCGTCCTTAGGCTTATTATTTTGCTTGATGCTGATCGGGATGTTGTCCCTAAAAATAGCTCCACACTAAGTAGAAAATGCATCCTTGGTCCGCTAGGGTTCAATCGGTAGGCCATCGTCCGCGAGTGCTGTGATCATGAACCTTTCATCCTTGTGCAACCTTTTCTTCAGGCCTCGTCTCGTTACCGAAGTTTGGCTCGATCCGGAGGCCTATAAAAGAAGAAAGAAGAGTTAATATATGTACATACCAAAACAATTAATGCATCAATTAGCTAGTCAGCACAGGCTTAATTAATATATATACCTCGCCGGACTTTGCAACAGCTCCCTCCTCCGTTCGGTCACTGGAGCCGTCATCATGGTCTCCTTCTTCCTTCGGCATTCGGTCACCAGAGCCATCATGATCATGTCCTTCCTTCTCCATTGTTCGATCACCGGAGCTATTATCCTCTCCTTCCAGACCATCGGTGTCATTGAGAAACGACAAGACATCACTTTCGGCGAGGATTATCTCCCCCAACAATTGTTCTTGTTCCAAGTCTCTTTGATCCATAGTTTCTACAAATATTACAACATGAGAATTAATATACAAACATGAATGTCCGACGTCTGGACCGCCTCTCTCATGAATGTCCGACGTCCGTACCACCTCTCTCATGAATGTCAAACAAGGGATTCTCTTAACCTTTAAGGGATTTAACAAAATGGCGCCATTCTGAATGTGCAGAAAATGGTCCATATTTTTCCTGATCTCATCTACCCTTCTATATGTCATGTTGTCTAGTGTCAAAGGATTCAAGAAAACCATGGCTTCATCATTGGCCGGAAGTAACATATGCATAATGGTACGAAGCTCTCCAAAATTGTTTTGGAACGGAGTCCCGGATAGGATAATTAATTAGCTTTTTGGTACGAAGTTCAGCAAGAGCCTTCCGAATATCGCTATTTGGAAGGCCTTTGCTGATATTTGTACCAAAAAGCAAATTATTCTATCCGGAACTACGTTTCAAAACAACTTTGAAGAGTTTCGTAGTATCATATGCCTTTTACTTCCGGCTAATGATGAAGCCATGGATTTCTTCAATACTTTGACAGACAACGTGACATATAGAAGAATATATATAGATGAGATCAGAAAAAAATTGGATCAACTTTGTGCACATCCATAATGGGGGCATTCTTGATAAATCTATGTTACCGGAGTTTTCTATATGAACAAAAAAATTCCACATGACATGTACGACGTCCCTCCTCATGTCAAAGTTATCGAGGAGGGGGTAGATGACAACGACGCTCACTCCTCATGTCTGACGTCCGACGTCCCCCCTCATGTCATGTCCGACGTCCCCCCTCATGTCATGTTCGACGTCCCCCCTCATGTCGAAGTTATCGGGGAGGAGGTAGACGACACCGATGCTCACCCCTCATGTCCGACGTCCGACATCCCCCTCATGTCATGTCCGACGTCCCCCCTCATGTCGAAGTTATCGGGGAGGGGGTAGACGACAACGACGCTCCCCCTCATGTCATGTCCGACGTCCCCCCTCATGTCATGTCCGACGTCCCCCCTCATGTCGAAGTTATCGGGGAGGGGGTAGACGACAACAACGCTCACCCCTCATGTACGACGTCCGACGTCCCCCCTCATGTCATGTCCGACGTCCCCCCTCATGTAGAAGTTATCGGGAAGGGGGTAGACGACAACAACGCTCCCCCTCATGTCATGTCCGACGTCCCCCCTCATGTGTCGAAGTTATCGGGGAGGGGGTAGACAACAACGATGCTCACCCCTCATGTTTGACGTCCGACATCCCCCCTCATGTCTTGTCCTACGTCTTCCCTCATGTCGAAGTTATCGGGGAGGGGGTGGAAGACAACGACGCTCCCCTCATGTCATATCTAACGTCCCCCCTCATGTGTCAAAATTATCGAGGAGGGGGTAGATGACAACGACGCTCACCCCTCATGTCCGACGTCCGATGTCCCCCCTCATGTCATGTCCGACATCCCCCCACCCCATTTTAACTAATTTCTATGAACAAAAAATATTCTATGAACAAAAAAATATTCTATGAACAAAAAAATATTGACCAAGTTTTCATGAACAAAACAAAAGAACAAAAAAATTGACCAAATATTGACGGAGCGGCGACGACGGCGACGGCGGGGACGACGATGACGACGGGGGCGGGGACGACGGCGGGGGCAGGGACGATGGCGACGGCGGCGGCGGGGACGACGGCGATGGCGGGGCAGGGACGACGGACGACGGTGGGGCAGGGACGACGACGACGGCGAGGGCGGCGGGCGACGACGACGACGGGGACGGCGGGGGCGGGGATGACGAGGGCGGTGGGCGGCGGCGACGACGGGGACGGCGGGGGCGGGGACAACGGCGATGGCGGCGGGTGGCAGCGACGACGAGGGCGATGGGTGGGGACGGCGGCGACGGGGGCAGGGGCGGGACGACAGGCGACGGAGGGGGCAGGGACGACGGCGACGGCGGGGGCGGTGGGCGGCGAGCGACGACGGGGGCGGCGGGCCACGACGGAGGCCGGGAGCGACAACTGACGTCAGGGGTCACGCCGGGCATAAAACCCGAAACCCGAAGCCCGAACCCGAACCCATATAGCGCGAACCCAAGGAACCCGATCGCTATATCGGGTTGCAGATCTGAAAACCAGAAATATATTCGGGTAATTCGGGTATAAGGCCCCGGTACCCAAATAGCCCGAATAAACTTGTAGAGCACGGTAAAATCCCGCATGGCCCAGACTAATATCCATCATGCACGGCCCAAACCCTACTCCCTCTTCCCCACTTCCCCACTCGGCCACCCCAACTCCCCAAACCCTAGTTCCAAACCGGCTCGGCGGCTCCCCACTCCCTCCTCACTTCCCCACTCGCCACCGCCCGCCCGCCCCAAAACCTAGCCGCCACGGCGCCGCCCGCCCAACCCCTCCGGCACCTCCAGTCGTCCACGGCGCCACCACGCCTTGGACCCCTCTCTGCGCCACCGTGAGGAATAAGCAGGATCCTGGAGCCCAGAGTCGCCCCCGTCCTGTGACGACATCGTCTTCCCCCACCAGCATCCTCCCCGTCCCACGACGGCATCGTCTTCCCCGACGGTGCGACACCGCGACTCACGTCCACGACCACGACGACATCACTGACGGTCCGCGACCATGACCTCGCCCGGCGTCATCCCCGTCCTGCGACGACAACATCTTCCCCCACGGCCTGACGGGCGTCCACGACCACGACGACCTCACTGACGGCCCGTCGCGACGCCCACCATCGCGTTCCTCGTCATCGAACGTCTGAATCAATGAATGTAGTTGCTCCCTGCCTCCCTCACCCTCTGTTCTTTCCTCTATTTCGAATCTATATTAGTATGAAGAATGATCATTTCAGAATCTATATTTGCCAATAGTGACTAGATGGTGGTAGCATGGTGCTGACATTGGCCCTGCTGTTTGGCCTTGCTCCCTGCTAGTGCTACCGCCTCAATATTGAATACTGAATAGTGATGAATACAAAGATTTGTTTGTTTCGGGTTTGAATACTGAATACTAGCTAGATTTGTTTGTTTGAATACTGAATACTAAATACTGTTTCGCAACACAAGTTATTTACTATCAGATCATTAACCTAAAGTAAACTGTAAGAGAAGTTTAGCCACCAAGGACTAACCTGAGGACTTGTTTCTACAATAGGCATTGTGTCAGGTTCACCATATGTTGCACAAGTAATCGAGTAAATCAAAGTTTTACACTATGTGATGTCATTGCCTCAAGCACTATCAACGTATTTGATGTTATGTTGTGGTAATACCTGTTATATCAGACTGACAAGAAATTGATACTTCAGTTTGCTCTATGTTGAGCTTTGACCACAAATTCATTCTTTAGTTTCTCTTTGCTCAGTTTGTTCTTTGGGCTTTGACAAGAAATTGTCACTTCAACTCTATATATTATGTATGTTTCCTTTTGACAAGAAATTGATATTTGAACCATGATCTACCATGCAGCATGGAGGAGGACGAAGGCATGAAGGCTGAAGCCATGAAGGTGAAGCATGGAGCAATCAACTATCAACGTTGGTTGTTCTCTTTCGAGTGTGATGCCAAACTCCTGGACTTAACTTAAGTTATTGTTGTCATTGTGCTATCCTGAAGAGTGAAGACTGTTGAAAAACCATGGAACTTAAGTTATTTGTTGTCGTTGTGAATTTATGATGTCCTGAATGTGTGATACTTGAATCTATGACGCACTCCTAGAAAACTATTGAAGACCTGCAGTAATCTTTCATTTTGCTGTTGCATTGCTAACCATTTTTGTTATTTTGATGTCCATTATTCTTATGTTGTTGAAATTATGCAAAGTATGCTGAAACATTGTTGAATTACAGCCGAAATGCTACTGGAACTGTTGAAAAACAAATTTACATTTTGCTTCGTGTCTGCATTTCGGGCTTTTCAGGATTACCGGAACTCGAACCCAAAATTTCGGGTACCCAAATTTTCGGGTTTCAGTTTTACTGTTGAAATTTTGGGTTATAGTTTTCAAAACCAGAACTTTTTTTACCCGAATTATCCGACCTGAATTTTCGGGTAAACCCGAAAGCCCAGATTGAGTCGGGGGCGGCGTCGATGTCGTCGGCATCGTCGGGGGCGGGGGCGAGATGAGAACTGAAAATTTCACAAGTGTTGGCTTATATAGACAGAGGAGGTTGGGACTACCCGGTTGCTGCCACCAACCAAGACCAAAGGTCAGTTTTTAGTAGCCCAAAGGGCAGGAAATAGGGACCTTTGGTCCCGGTTGGTGGCACCAACTGGGACTAAAGTTGGCATTGGTCCCGGTTGGAGCCACCAACCAGGACTAAAGGGTTGTGCTTCCCGTATCAAAAGTTTAGTCCCACCTCACTAGTCGAGAGGGGCTCGGAGTGGTTTATAAGCGCTGCTGCCGCTTCCCTTTCGAGCTCCACTCTAATGCAGGCAATACATGCCTATTTGACGCCCTGTTGGGCCTGCTAGCACTGCGGGCCTGCATCCTGGCCCATTTGTTGGGTTTCTAGTCGTATGCAGGCCGTCGTGCTAGTAGGTGGACCTTTTTAGCATATATTATGATTTTAAATGTTATTTTTATTTTTAGTTACAGCTAACTACTTATTGTTTTTCAGTGATTCTTTTTGCTTTTAGGTCACAAAAATTATAAAGTTTTTGTTATTGCCATTAGTTTTCAAATTTGAATAGTTTAAATTTGATTTTTTTGAAATTTGTGTGAATCATAGTTTGTGAATAACTTTACTAAAAAATAGATTTTTGAGTGATTCTTTTTCCTGCTATTTAATATTACTGTGTTTTATCATTATATTCAATTTGGTAATTTCTAGGTTATTTTAAATGTCTGTTTTAATGAAAAACAGAATTTGTTATTTTAGTTTGCTATTAAAGTTTCTAACAAAAAATTTCTTTACGAAAATTATTTTTGCTATTAATGTTTTCAACAAAAAATATATTGATAATTTTAGTTTCATAAATTTTATATAATTTTAGTTTAAAAAATATTAGAGGTTTATAAAAGCTTTTTGTTCATTCCTTTTGCTATTAGAGTTTTATAAAAGCTTTTAGTTGATTATTTTTGCTATTAAAGAATATTATAGTTTTGTTTTTTATTATTTTTAATTGATGATTTTTAGTTCATTCTTTTTGCTATTAGAGTTTCATAAAAGTTTTCTAGTTCATTCTTTTTGCTATTAGTTCATTCTTTGAGCTAAATGACCCTGAAACTGAAAAGCACTACAAACTAACTCTAAAAAGGTTGAAAGTTGGCATGATATCATTAGTTCACCCACATAGCATGTGATAAAAAGTTGAGAGGGTTACGACAAAAACTGGATGCACTTCGTGTACAAAATGGACAATCCCTTTCGAAGTATTATAGTTTTAGACAAAAACTCATCTGTTACAAAGGGATTTCATTTTTTGAAACTTATTTGAACTCCAGACTTTTTGTGTGTTCATAGTGCATCATTCAAAGCCACATCATAAATTTTCAACCCTTTCTGACTTCATTTGCTATTTTTTATGCATTTACTGATTTTTTTAGCTAAATGACCCTGAAATTGAAAAGCAGTACAATGAAGACTGAAAAGGTTGAAAGTTGGCATGGTATTATCATTTCACCCACATAGCATGTGCTAAAAAGTTGAGAGGGTTATGGCAAATACTGGATGCACTTCGTGTACAAAACAGACAATCTCTTTCGAAGTATTAGGGTTTCGGACGAAAACTCATCTGTTACAAAGGTATTTCATTTCTTCACATGTAACTGTAATGATATTCTAGATCAAAGAATCATCATAATAGTTGTGGAGAGAAAGTCTTCACTTTTTCTTCGCTTATGTCCTTTGCTTATTGCGTCGTAACCATGGATAATCTTCATCTTTTAACAGGGTGCTTGGGTCAGCCTTGACTTTGAAGGGAGGAATCTCATGAAACTTTTCATAATCTTCAGACATGTCTATCTTGCCCTTCAATCCCACGATGTCTCTTTTTCCTGAAAGAACTATGTGGCGCTTTGTCTCATCGTATGATGTACTCGCTTGCTTATCTTTTCTTTTTCTCGGTTTGGTAGACATGTCCTTCACATAAAAAACCTGCGCCACATCATTGGCTAGGACGAATGGTTCGTCCATGTACCCAAGATTGTTTAGATCCACTGTTATCATTCCGTAATGTGGATCTACCTGTACCCCGCCTCCTGAGAGATTGACCCATTTGCACTGAAAGAAAGGGACCTTAAAATCATGTCCATAGTCAAGTTCCCATATGTCCACTATGTAACCATAATATGTGTCCTTTCTCCTCTTGGTTGCTGCAACAAAGTGGACACCACTGTTTTGGTTGGTGCTCTTTTGATCTTGGGCGATCATGTAAAATGCATTCCCATTTATCTCATACCCTTTGTAAGTCAATATAGTTGAAGATGGTCCCCTGGCCAACGAGTATAGCTCATCATAAACAGTGTTGTCACCCATGAGACGTGTTTGCAACCAATTGTCGAAAGTCCTGATGTGTCTGTATGTAATCTAGTCGTCACACTGCTCCGGGTGTTTGGAGCGCAGAATATTCTTGTGTTCATCAACATACGGGGTCACCAAGGTAGAATTCTGTAGAATTGTGTAGTGTGCTTGACACCAAGAATGCCCATCCCTACATATTATTGAGTCCACTCCCAGCATGCCTTTTTCAGTCAGTATCCCCTCATACCGCGATTGAGGGAGACCAACCTTCTTAAGGTCAGGAATGAAGTCAACACAAAACTCAATGACATCCTCTATTTGATGGCTCATGAAGATGCTTCCTTCTAGCCTAGCGCGGTTACAAACATATTTCTTTAAGACTCCCATGAACATCTCAAAGGGGAACATATTGTGTAGAAATACAGGATCGAGAACGACAAAACTCGTCGACTAGATGAACTAGGACGTGCGTCATGATATTGAAGAAGGATGGTGCGAACACCAGCTCGAAACTAACAAGACATTGCACCAAATAACTCCTTAACATTGGCAGGATTTCTGGATCGATCACCTTCTGAGAGATTGCATTGAGGAATGCACATAGCTTCACAATGGCTACTCGAACGTTTTCAGTAGAAGCCCCTCAATGCAACCGGAAGCAGATGCTTCATAATCATGTGCCAGTCATGAGACTTTAGGTTCTGGAACTTTTTCTGACCATATTTATTATTCCCTTTATATTCGATGAGAAGTCAGACGGGACCTTCATACTGAACAAGCATTCAAAGAAGATTTCCTTCTCTTCTTTGGTAAGAGCGTAGCTGGCAGGACCTTCATACTGCTTTGGATGCATGTCGTATTTTTTATGCACACGTTGCTGTTCCTCCCGTGCCTCCGGTGTATCTTTTTTCTTCCCATACACTCCCAAGAAGCCTAGCAGGTTCACACAACGATTCTTCATCATGTGCATCACGTCGATTGCATAGCAGACCTCTAGGTCTTTCCAATAGGGTGGGTCCCAAATATAGATTTCTTCGTCCACATGGGTGTGCGTCCCACATCGTCAGTCGGAACACATAGTCCGCCAGGACCCTTTCCAAAGATTACTTGTAAATCATTGACCATATCAAGTATGTGATCACCAGTATGGAGGGCGGGCTTCTTCTGGTGATCTTCCCCACCTTTGAAATGCTTTCCTTTCTTTCGACATTGATGGTTGGTCGGAAGAAATGACGATGACCCAGGTACACATTCTTCCTGCATTTGTCCAAATATATACTGTCGGTGTCATCTAAACAATATGTGCATGCGTGGTATCCCTTGTTTGTCTGTCCTGAAAGGTTACTGAGAGCAGGCCAATCGTTGATGGTTACAAACAGCAATGCATGTACGTCAAATTCCTCCCGTTCTTTCTCATCCCACACACGTACAGCTCTTCCATTCCATGGCTATAAAAGTTCATCAACTAACGACCTTAGGTACACATATGTTGGAAATATGCCCTAGAGGCAATAAATAAAGTGTTTATTATTGTATTTCCTTGTTCATGATAATCGTTTATTATCCATGCTATAATTGTATTAATTGGAAACATGGATACATGTGTGGATACATAGACAAACACAATGTCCCTAGTATGCCTCTAGTGAACTAGCTCGTTGATTGAAAGATAGTTAAGGTTTCCTAGCCATGGACATGAGATGTCATTTGATAACGGGATCAAATCATTAGGAGAATGATGTGATGGACAAGACCCAAACTACAAACGTAGCTTATGATCGTGTCAGTTTAATTCTACTGTTTTCTGCATGTCAAGTATATGTTCCTATGACCATGAGATCATGCAACTCACAGATATCGGAGGAGTACCTTGTGTGTATCAAACGTCGCAACGTAACTGGGTGACTATAAAGGTGCTCTACAGGTGTCTTCGAGGGTGTCTGTTGAGTTGGCATGGATCGAGACTGGGATTTGTTACTCCGTGTGACGGAGAGGTATCTTAGGGTCCACTCGGTAATACAACATCACAATGAGCCTTGCAAGCAATGTGACTAATTTTTAGTTGCAGGATCTTGTATTACGGAACGAGTAAAGAGACTTGCCGGTAACGAGATTGAACTAGGTATGGATATACCGACGATCGAATCTCTGGCAAGTAACATACCGAAAAACAAAGGAAACATCATACGGGATTAATTGAATCCTTGACACAGAGGCTCGACCGATAAAGATCTTCGTAGAATATGTAGTAACCAATGTGGACATCCAGGTCCTGCCATTGGTTATTGACCGTAGAAGTGTCTCGGTCATGTCTACATAGTTCTCGAACCCGCAGGGTCTGCACACTTAAGGTTTGGTGACGTTTCGGTAGTGTAGAGTTATGTATGGTGGTAACCGAAGTTTGTTCGGTGTCTCGGATGAGATCCCAAGACGTCATGAGGAGCTCCGGAATGGTCCGGAGGTAAAGATTCATATATAGGAAGTCCCAGTTTGGTCGCCGAAAAAGTTTCGGGCTCATCGGTAGTGTACCGGGAGTGCCCGTAATGTATCGGGAGGGGTATTTCGACCCAAGAGGCTTCATGGGCTGTGGGAGAGTATTAACCATCCCTTAGTGGGCTGGTGGAATAGCCACAACAGGCCCATGCGACTGGGGAAGAGTCCCAAAGGAAAAAGAATGGAAAAAAGGCAAAAAGGGAGAGTCCTACTCCTACTAGGAGTGGAGGAGGAGTAGGACTCCTCCCCCTTGGCTTCGGCCGACTCCAAGAGGGGCTCAGCCTTGCGCCAGCCCTCCTCCTCCTCTCCTCCTATATATACTGGTGGAATAGAAGGGTTTTGCACAGAATTTACGGCCTCGTGCTACCCGTTCCATCGGCGCTCCTCTAGATCGGTTTTCCGCGGTGCTTAGGCGAAGCCCTGCCGGAATCACTCCACCACCATCGCCGGAGCGCCGTCACGCTGCTGGTGAACTCTTCCTCCTCTCCCCCTCCTCTCCCCCTCCTCTTGCTGGATCAAGACGGTGGAGATCGTCATCAAGCTGCACGTGTGCTGAACGCGGAGGTGCCGTCCGTTCGGTACTAGATCGGAAGGATCGTGATCAAGGCCACGAGACGTTCGTGATTGGATCGCGGGACGGATCGTGACGAGATCGCGCGACTGTTCATGATTAGATCGCGGGACGCTCGGCGATTTGGATCGCGAAGACGTTCGACTACACCAACCGCATTTCTTAACGCTTCCCGCTTAGCGATCTACAAGGGTATGTAGATCCACTCTCCCTCTCGTAGATGCTCATCACCATGGATAGGTTTGCATGTGGGTAGGAAATTTTTTGTTTCCCATGCGACATTCCCCAACAACATCAATGTCATTGCCGGGTTGCTTAGGGCCTTGGATGAGAAATGGCATCATAATAAACTTCCACTTCATGCACAATCAAGGAGGAAGGTTATACATACATATAGTCACAGGCCATGTGCTATGCTTGCTGCTCTGCTTCCCAAAAGGATTAACGCCGTCTGCACTTAAACCAGACCATATGTTCCTTGGGTCACATGTAAAGTCGCTCCATTTTCTCTCGATCTTTCTCCACTACGACATGTCAGCGGGTGCTCTCAACTTCCCGCCTATCTTACGGTCCTCTTTGTGTCATCGCATCAACTTGGCATGCTCTTTGTTTCTAAACAGAAGTTTCAACCGTGGTATTATAGGAGCATACCACATCATCTTGGCAGGAACCCTCTTCCTGGGGCGCTCGCCGTCAACATCACCATGGTCATCTCGTTTGATCTTATACCGCAATGCATCGCATAACGGGCATGCGTTCAAATCCTCGTACGCATCGCGGTAGAGGATGCAGTCATTAGGGCATGCATGTATCTTATGCATCTCCAATCCTAGAGGGCATACAACCTTCTTTGTTGCGTACGTACTGTTGGGCAATTCGTTATCTTTTGGAATCTTGTTCTTCAATATTTTGATTAGCTTCTCAAATCCTTTGTTAGGTACACCATTCTCTGTCTTCCACTGCAGCAATTCCAGTGTGGTGTCGAGCTTTGTGTTGCCATCTTCGTAATTGGGGCACAACCCTTTTTTATGATCCTCTAACATGCGATCAAACTTCAACTTTTCCTTTTCACTTTCGCATTGTCTGTTTGTATCAACAATGACCCGGCGAAGATTATCATCGGGCACATCGTCTGGTTCCTCTTGACTCAGCTTCCCCTGTTGCATCATCATCGTATTCAGGAGGCACATAGTTGTCACCATCCTCTTCTTCTTCGTTGTCTTCCATCATAACCCCTCTTTCTCCATTCTTGGTCCAAACATTATAGTGTGGCATAAAATCCTTCTCAAGCAGGTGGAAGTGTAGGGTTTTAGAGTTGGAGAAAGCCTTCGTATTCTCACAGACAGTACATAGACAATGCATAAAACCATTCTGCTTGTTTGCCTCAGCCGCTTAGAGAATTATGTAGGCCCTTAATATACTCGGAGGTGCGTCGGTCACCGTACATCCATTGCCGGTTCATCTGCGTGCGTGATATAATAAGGTGTATTAAAAACCATTACAGAATATCATGAATAGAGAAGTGACCAAATTAATAGAAAGTTCATACATAGTTCTCATTATTGAACAACATATAGCTCTCTAAAGCATCTAATTAAAACATACATTGAAACTATGTAAAAAAATTAAATGCAACAAGAAATGCGATGATAACCACAACTAAGGTACCAACTGATCCAACGATATAATGATACCAAGCCTCAGTATGAATGTCATATTTTCTAATCTTTCTAATCTTCAAGCGCATTGCATCCATCTTGATCTTGTGATCATCGACGACATGGGCAACATGCAACTCCAATTTCATCTTCTCCACTTCAACTCTTTGTAATTTTTCTTTCAAGTAATTGCTTTCTTTTTCAATCAAATTTAACTTCTCGACAAGAATTTTCATGTCGGTTGGAATTTCCGGTTCACATACCTCCTAGATTAAAAAATATATGTCACGTTGGTCAGTATAATTGTCATAAACACTAAATAAAACAAATAGTTATAAAAGATAATTTTACCACATTCGAATCATAGACATGACGAGGACCGACGGAGGCGGATACCAAAACCATCGCACTACATAATAACAAACAATAATAAAAGTAAGAAAATTACACGAGTATCTATCTAAATCATACAATTAAGAACTTTTTTATTTTAGAAAGAAGATAAGAAGAAGAGGCTAACCACGGTGGTACCGACGCCGAGATCGGCACGGGCGATCGACGGCGGTGAGGACGGGGACGGGACAGGACAGACCACCAAACCTAAACAAATCTTGAGGAAAATGGAGCTTGTACAAGGAGCTTCAAGAGGAGAAAGCTTAAGTGTGGCTCGGCATTTCATCGAGCACCTCATGTGCATAGGAGGTGAGCTAGAGCACCACAAAGCTCTCCCACGGCCGGCCAAAAAAACAGAACAGTGCACTGCTCTGCTCGCAGGCAGGGGGTATATATAGGCTTCCCTTTGGTCTCGGGTCGTGGCTGGAACCGGGGCTAAAGGACCCCATTTGGTCCCGGTTCCAGCCATAAAACGGGACCAATGGTTGTAGGCTAGGAGCAAGGGCCATTGGTTCCGGTTTGTCTGAAAAGGGGTCAGACAAACCGGGACCAATGATCCACGAGGCCCGGCCGGCACCCTAGCCTCACGAACCAGGACCCATGTGAGTGAATCGGGATTAATGGGAAAGCCATGTTTTCTACTAGTGGTGCATCCCCGACGGCTGGAGGGCCAAGGCGCAAGATATTGGTCTACTTCTCAATTTGTTTCTTCTAAACATCAGTAACATAATAGCTAGTTCATTTTTCCCATAAAGAACAGCTAGTTTCATAAATAGTTAACTGATTTACCGTCGAATACTTGTTTGCGGATTTAAAAAACAAAGATGAAAATTATGTGCATGTATGATTTTTGCCACGAGCTGGAAAACGTATTGAGAAGCTTAATGAAGATTAAAACTTTTCTTGCAAAAAAGTGATGATCAGATTTTGATACAATTAAAAAAACGATTGTACATGATATTGCCTCATGAGTATAATGTGATTTTTCTTACGTGGCACTCATTTTTATTTTTATGAACCAACGTAATCACCGTTATGTTTGAGCCCACCCTTCATTTTCTGTCTAGATAGATTAGTCATTGATCTTATCTACAAATCACAATGGGGTAGTAGGGCATGGTTCGGATCTTGAAGGAAGGGAACCTACTATGAACGCTGTGGACAGGGGGTGTACTCATATCCGAGAGTAGAAACGCTGGTCTCAAAAAGAATCAAAACTTCTTTTCGAAACTTCTTTATATACGTTTTACTAGTTTATTTTAAGATGTATTTTACTGCTTCAAACCTTGCCCCAGTAAGTGCACATGGACCATAGGCAGGTCATCTGTTACAAAGTTATTAAGCTGGACAAAAGATCACTTAGGAAATTTACCAGGAAAAAGAGCAGCTAAGTAATTATGTTGCCCACTGTCCTGGCTAGTTATTATGTACACATATGCAGAGTAGGAGAGAGCTTAATTGCTTTCAGCCAAATAAATAGATCAAATAGCTAGGTATGATGCAATGCAAGGCTTGTCGGTCCCCCAAGCATGAGCCACGGACTCATGGTCAAGTAGACTACTTAACTAGTGTCTCTTTGCTTGCCCTGTTCTGCTCGATTCATCTAACCATTTAGGCTTGAAAGGCATCGAGAATTGGAATTTTGCAGACAGATACAGAGTCACTTGCACGTCGTGGCCAACTTGGCTTTGTCATCACCCTAGCTCTCAGGCAGTTTCTAGTGCAGGACCGGGCATGATGTACCTCGCTTGCCCAAGAAGGTCAAGTGCAGGATCTTTGCGCTTCTCCAGGTCACTGGTCGCTCAGGATTTCGACAACCAAATATTACTCTCTATCTTATGCTCCCATGAACCTGCTGATCTAGCAGTTGAGACTATTAATGAAAGCTCTTTCAACCTGTGCCTACCCAAAGCACCAGTCATCGTTTTCCCACTACTCGCGCTTCTATCTCTTGTATAAACAGCAAGCACAACACTACTGACGTCCCGGTTGTGACTTCTACCAGGCTCAAAAACACTCCGGAACTCTACTGCTTGGGATTAACAAAATCTTTAGTCTTCAATTAAAAGATGTGTCTGTTTACCACTGCCCATACTGCTTTATCATTTGTAAATGCTTTTTGTGTTAGGCTGGTGAGAGAACACATACATTCTTATCCTTTATGATGCTAATCTTTGGAAACAACGGTCCTTATCCATTATGATGCCAATATTGTTTAGCGATTACTATGTAATCAACGAATTTCTATCTCCTCGAGATGGTGTTTGGAAGGTCCATTCATCCAGTACTTTCTCAGTGAAGCTTATTTATGCAAAAATGATGGACCACACAAACTGCCAATTTTGTAGGAAAACATCATGGCATTTCAGTTGGATCTCTGCATTGATATTTAAATATGAGATAACTCAGAGAGGGAACTTGTTAAATTATAGATCAACTTTTTTTGTGGGAAACATCCAATCTATTCATCTTCAATCATGAAAGTACAACAAACACCAGAAATACAAAAATTACATCCAGATCCATAGACCACCTAGCAATGACTACACGCACTGAAGCGGGCCGAAGACCGCCGCCGTCATCGCCTCTCCCTCACCGGAGCCATACACAACATGTTATAGTAGACAGTCGGGATGTCGTCGTGCTCAGGTCCCAAAGGACCAATGCACCAAAATAACAACCTCCGCCGATGAAGAGAAGGGTAGATCAAAAGGATCCAACCTAAAAACACGCGAACAAAGACAGGATCAGAGCAGATCCACCAAAAAACAACCATCGACCAAATCCGGTGAGATCTAGTGGAGAAACATCTCCACACACCATGTATAGGAAAGCCGAGGCCGATGTTTGGAACCACCGCTGACTCGGCGCGTTCTGTATAGTTAGAGCGGCCAAATCCTTTGTGTTTCTTTAGAGTTGAGTACTATCGCAGTGCATGTGTAGTGTGATGTCATGGGTGCATATGTGGATGGAGTTGAGGTCTTTGCATTGTGTCCTTTTGTGATACAAATAAACTCTCGATCCAAAAAATGCATCAAACGATGGAGAACTGCATTTTACATCCATTGCTAGTGCCTAAAATTATCCCGAGAAATAACTGTGCATGTAACAAGAAGACGAGATTTAGGAATATCTTAGGATCGAACTATACTAAACTTTAGAATTACTTAGCTCATAGCTGAATTAAATCATTATCACATCTATCATCAATCATTTGGACAAATTAACAGATACTCCATCTGTCCCAAAATAAATGACTCAACTTGCAAAGTTAATACAAAGTTGAGTCACTTATTTTGAGACGGACGGAGTACTAAACTATCACATCAAGTGAGCAGCAATTCAACAGCTCCGGTGTTAGAAAAAGGTGAAAATGGATCTCGATGTACTCAGTGCTTACATAAATCACGTATTAAGCTAGGCGTATATCAAAATTATTTTTTCCATTGGATCATCGTCCTTCCCCTTAAATGTGTATGGCGTGTATATACAAGGCAGATCAGCCAGCAGAAAATCATAAATGTTAATTAATCAGTAACTCATATGCAGTGCACTAACATCTAGTAATTGCATGTATCATGTCTGCAAGTATATGCAACCGTTAGCTCATGTTGGCGACCACAAGAGCAGTGCATTTAAGAACAAGCACTGTTGGAGGTCCAAGGCGCAAAATATTGGTCCACTTCTCAATTTTGTTTTGCTAAATCGGTCAGTAATAGTAATAGCTAGTTCATTTTTCTCCTAAAGAACAACTAAGTAAGCGTTAATTTATTTACAGTCGGATACGTGTTTGCAGATTTTAAAAGTAAAAAGGAAGATTATGTGTATGCATGATTTTTACTACGAGAAAAACATATTCAGAAGCATTAATGAAGATAAAAAATTCTCACAAAAAATGATCAAACGTCGATACAACTCCAAAAATAGGGATTGTAGAGGACATTTGCCTCATGAGTATAATATGACTTTTAACGTGTCGGTTATTTTTTATTTTTACAGACCAAAGTAATCACGTTAAATTTTGACCCCAGCCTTCATTTTCTTTCTAGGTTCGCAAGTCGCAACTGATCTGTTCTACGAATCATAATTGGATAGCAGGGCATGGTTCAAATCCAGAGGGAAGTGAATCTGCTATGAATGATGTAGATAGGGGGTGTACCCGTATCAGGGAGTAGAAAGGCCGGTCTAAAAGAAGAATCAACTTACTTTTGAAACTTCTTAATATACAGTTGACTAGCTAGTTTGTTTTAATAAGTATTTATTGCTTCCGTCCTCGCCCCAGTAAGTGCACATGGACCATATATAGACAGTTCATCTATTAGAAAGTTATAAGTGGAACAAAAGACCGCTCGCAAAAATTTATAGGGAAAGAGAGCAACTATGTAACGCGGTTGCCGACGTCGCCTAGCTAGTCATGATATATCCCACGCAAAGTAGGATAGAGCTTAATTGCTTTGAGCCAAATAAATAGATCAAATAGCTAGGTATAAATGTGTGATGCAATGCAATGCTCATCCGTCCCGAAGCATGAGCCATGGTCTAGTAGACTAGTTAATATTTTCACCTTGCTTGTCCTGTTCTTCTTGATTCATTTAACCACCAGGGCTTGGAAGGCATCAAGAATTGATTGTCTGCAAACAGATACAGTGACGCTTGCACCTCATAACCAATCAAGCTGGCTTTGTCATCACCCTAGCTCTCAAGTAGTTTCCGGTGCGGGTACCGGGAGGATGTGTCCCGCTTGCCCTATCTAGGTAACTAGTGTCTCCTTGCTTGCCATGTTCTTTTCGATTCATCTAACCACTTAGGCTTGGAAAGAATCGAGAATTGGGTGTTTGCAGACAGATCCTGTGTGGCTTCCATGTTATGGCACACTTGGCTTTGTCATCACCCTAGCTAGCTCTCAGGTAGCTTGCAGTGCTGGTCCGTGTAGGATATGTCTCGCTTGACAAAGCAGGTCAAGTGCAGGATCTTTGGGTTTCTCTAGGTCACTGGTCTCTCAGGCTTTTGTTAACAAAAAAACCACTCTCCATCTTATGCTCATAGGAACCTGCAAGTCCTTGCATCACCCCTGCTAATCATTCTTTCTAACAGGCTGGCAAGCATTTCAGAACTTTTGTCTGATTTATTTACTCATCGCTGTACTCTGCTTTGGGTTAATAAAATCTTTAGTCTTCCAAAAAAAAAAAACAAGATGCGTCCGTTTACCGCTGCCCATACTATTTTATCATTTCTACATGCTTTTTTGTGTTAAGCTGGTGAGAGATACATACATTTTTATTTCATCGTGCCTATACTCCATATGTTTCGATGTGTGTATGATATAGATTTGAACCGTTGAGCTTCAAATGTAATTTCAACTGTGAGAAACTTAAGTTAGATAATACACCGGTCCTGATCTGTTTGCAAACAATCAATTCTGATATCTTCCAATCCCTGGTGGTTAGATAATCTGACAAACATGTACATTCATCGCCTATTGAATTGAGTAGTGTGTGTGGCATTTAACCTTTTCACAACGTTGGAATATTTCGAATATGTTTGGAAACTGGCTCTCAGGGGAAATTGACAACTTATGTGTCAAATTCTTATGCAAGTGTATCTGTTAGCTGCATGGATCCTATTTTTAAAAGGAGGATTGGACACATAAGTTTATACTAATATAATATGGGATCCATGAACCTCGGCCTCTGCATCATTGTTTTTTTTTTTTGAATTGTTGCGTTTGATACTAATATAACTAGAGGCCAGCGATTCACATACACTGTACCCTTAACTCGTCGGGTTCTGTAGAGTTAGAGCGGCCAAAAATTTTGTGATTCTTTAAATTTAGAGCTGAGTGCTCCATCCACAGGAGTTTTCGACATTTGTAGTCTGATCTAATGTCATGGGCACATATGTGGATGGAGCTGACGTCTTTGCATTGTCTCGGTTTGTGATATCCATCTATTTATCATTGGTTGTTCTGGTGTTTCATTATAATTGTCCTGTAGTGGATAGAGATACACTCTCAATCCAAAAAAAGTGCATCAAACGATGGAGAATTGCATTTTACTTCCATTTCCAGTGCCCGAAATTATCATGAACGCGAAAAATAATATGTAGCAAGAAGACGATATTCAGAAATCATCTCAGGATCAGACTATATAAAACTTTAGGATTACTTAGTTCAGAATCGAATTAAATCATTTTCTCATCACATCTAATCATTCATCATTTGGACAAATTAACATCTACTAAAATTTCACATCAAGTGAGCAGCGATTGAGTGGCTCCAATTTCAGAAAAAAGGCAAAAATGCTCTTTTTAGGGAAAAAAGCGAAAATGCTTATCGATGTACTGGGCATACATACACAGTCACATATTAAGATAGGATCATAACAAAACTACTCATCTGATACATATTACTTGTCGCTCAGACGGATGTACGTAGCAAATCATACATCCGCTAAGCGACAAGTAATTTGGATCGGATGGAGTATCATTTTTGTTCTTTGGATTTCCTTTTCCATAAATGTGTACCGTGTGGGTGTATATACTGACAGTGGCACACATCTTCCTATAAGTACAGGCCACATCTTGTCAGCAAAAATTCGGAAATGTTAATAAATCAGTAACTCACATATATGCAGTGCGCTAACATCTAGTAATGCCATGTATGCAAGTATATATATGCAACCCTTTGCTCATGTTGGTGAGCACAAGAGCTGCAATGAGCGTTCTATATTCAATAGAATCACCACTTTAACATCCCTGAGTGCCATTGCAGGTGCTTCATAAGTGCAAGATATCGATCTTCACATTTATGAGAATAACAATGCGGAAATGAGGACAAAAGATTGAAGGCATGAAAACTTATGATTTTTTAGTGGCCCAGAATATTTTGGTTAACTCCAAAATACTCAACTGGCCATGGTTTGGCTATAAATAGGTGTCATATACTAGGGAACTTGCTTTTCAAACCACACAATGCTGCCATGTGTGCTAAGAATTCCTCTTGTCTCATCCCGAGTAAATCGCTCAAAACCACCACATTTGCGGCCAGGGTACTTCAAAACTATCGCTTTTGTCAAAAATAACAATGCAACACCACTTTTGCGGCAAGTGAGTAACAAATTCCACTAATTCATAATAGAACCGTAACTAAGCACAAAACTGATAGATGGGACCCACATGTAGGGCCGACGTGGCATATCTAAGTGGACAATACGCTGAGATGTCCAATGGTCCCACATTTCAACCTCATACCTCCTTCTTCCTCCTCCTTCCAAGGACCCCATACGTCGGTGCCTCGCCCGAGTCAACGCCACCGGCGACCGTCGTCCGACCAGCACCAACGAGCGACCGGAGCACTAGCCACTGACACCCGGAGCACCGCCGCCAGAACCTCGACCCGCGTCGTCTCCCGGAGCACCATCGCCGGAACCTCGACTCGAACCTAGAGAGATATTGGCACCCTCCGCCTTCCTCGACTGGAGCAGCAGGCGGCGGCACGAGCAACATAAGCAGATGGCTGCGGCGGGGGCAGAAGCGGGCGGGAGCAGCATCAGTAGGCGGCGGCGGGAGAAGAAGCAAGCGACGGCAGGAGTAGATGGCGGGCTGGCAATCCAGTGCTCGCCGCGCCGCCAACCAGCTTGCAGCGCGGCCATCCCCCGCGCTGCCGCCCCTCTGACCCGCATCCGCGCTTGCAGCACCGCCGCCCCGCGCCATCACCACCACCTCCCCTCTCCTGAGATGTGCCTCCGCCCTGTCATCCACGTGAGGAGACGCTCCGCCCGAGTCACTCGCCAACATTGCAGCTAGGTACGACCACGCCCGCCGCCGCTAGTCTTCGTGGAGTGTCGTCGAGCTCTGCTATCCTGCAACAGCAGCGAGCTCAAGCCGCCAGCGGATAGGAAGAGAGAGGGGAAGAGAGATGTGAGGAGGAAGAAGGAGATGTGCGGCTGACAGGTGGGTCCTTTGCCACCAAAGCATATTATCCACATAGGCATGCCACATCAGCCTGACATATGGGGCCAACCCGTCAGTTTTGCTGTTAGACGTGGATCAGTTTTGAATTAGTGCGATTCGTTACTCACTTGCCGTGGAGCCGGTGGTTTTTTGTGATTTTCGGTAAAAAGCGGTGGTTTTAGAGTATCCTAGCCACAAATGTGGTGGTTTTGAGCAATTTACTCTCTCATCTTAGATCAAAAATGGTCCAACTATTTCTAGTCACGAGTTTAGGCATGGAAGTCAATGAGAATGCACAAGACTGACAAATTCAAGAAAATTGTATGTAGATGTTGCTTTCCTTTCTGCCTGGAGGTGTAAGAATAAATTGCAATGGTTTAATTTTAGGCTTTTAAATAACTTGTTTTCTATCAATGCACAACGGGGGACGACTGGAAAAAACTTATCTCACGTTTTTGAATAAAAAAAGCAAGTGTCCTTATTCAGCTTCTCGTTTCTACCGAAACACAAGGATGCCATCTCTATATAGTAGCTAATTATGTGATGCCAATGTGGATAGGATATTGCAATTTTAAGTTTATATATATTTGGTAAGGTTCTTTAATCTCCTTTAATTATTCCAACTAGAATGCATTTTCCGTTATTGCGGTAACACAATGAGCATAATCTAGCTTACAATTACGTGAAGTGGTGTAGAATTATTAAGAAGCAGACCTAAGAGGAGCCACAGATTAATTTACCGCGAGGAGAAGGCTGGGGTTGAGATGAAGTATTTTTTAGAAGTGATACCGTTGAGCTAGATTCAACCACATAGCATCTGTAATTTAAAGTAGACTGAAAACATATATGCATCTAAATTCTCAGCATGACAAGTTGTCGACAAGTTTTTAAGTTCCCACGTCTAGCTCACTCTGTTCTATAATAGATCTCTTTAATATATATCATCGCAGTCCTGTGTACTTAATTTTGCTTCAGATCGATGCATCTTGAGTTTAGCATGATCTTATCTCAGTTCCATTTTCTTGTCTGAGATTAAGTAGGTGTAGCTTGTTAGAAGTTGGCTGGTTTTCCCCTTATAAATAGTTAATATATAGTTGGATTATGATCATTCAAATATGTATATGAAAATGAAGCAGATTGATCAGTATAACTTCTGAAAAAGGGTATGTAAAACATCAACTGTATAAGCAGTATTTATTGGAAATTCAAAATTACACGACTGGGAGCACAAACCAACGGTTGCAAAAAAACAGATATTCTGATTTCCAAACTCTTCAAGCAAAGTCACATATGTCAACTTTTGAGTCTTCTAAGTGCATGTAAATTTTTGTGCAAACATGATAAACTTAGTGCCATGCGTACAAACACAAGTGTAATGCTCAAAGATTAGTCTTCAGAGTACTCAATGTTGTTCTTATTCCAAAGCATTATAATGCTCTTTTTGACATGAAAAGTACTGATATGTTAAGGACTTAAACATATAGTAAGTTTTTTTACTAACTGGGCTCATATTATGATGCATGGTTTCAAGCATAGGAGGCACGAGGATATCGGGTTTGCACAAATCCAAGATCTAACTTATAGCACCCACTGCCTCTAAAAGCTGACAATATTGCATATGTGTGTGACATACTCCCATCATTGCTAACATGGATCAATAGAGTAATCATGGAGTATCAATAGAGTCATATCATGGGGTATCTTTCTTTCTTCACATTCGCTGCCATGATTACTCTATTGATCCATGTTAGCAATAATCTTGATTAGATTAGTAATAATTGACGTTTTATCATCTTGCCCAAGATGGGTTGTGCAAGTCCCGAATCCAACAATTTAGCATGGTTAGCAGGTTGAGTCCTAGTTCTAGTAAGAGTCTAGCTATGTGTTAATCTAATCAAGTACTAGAAGAACGCAAGAGTTTATACATGTAAGTTCTTGATAGTACTGATGGGAAGGTCAAAATAGAGCCTCCCCTGCCGCTCTCAACAAGATAAATTCAATGGGAACATGTAGACATTTATTTACCCTCTAGGTGTTGCCACTACACACTAAGCTTGGGACGGTAATATACACTAGCAAATTTCTTGGTAATGGAGTCAACACATGCCATCCTTATTCTTTCAGGTGTGGCTGGGTTGTCAAGGGGAAACCAGTCGAGATGACCCTCCTCTGCCCTGGCCGCTATGATCGCGTCTTTTATCGCAAACAAGACGGAGGAAGCAAGGAAGAACGGGGGCTCTCCTACAGCCTTGGACGAGTGGATGGCCTTTGGGTTTGGAACGCCCTGCAGTGAAGAGAATGAAGTGACAGATTAAACAAGGGGACATGGAGCAAATAGAAACAAAGACATGCCTTCCAAAAAAACACAATTCAGCTATGAAGTTTATATTGAAGATATTCTGTTTTAAAGGATTCCATGTTGCCACATGATTCTGTGCTAAAATGAATTTGGGAAGTACGGTCATCTATACTGGTCTTCAGTTTTAAGATCAAGCAACTGTGGAAACCTACATATACACTTCACATTATTTCTTCCATATATGCCTGTGGGCTGCGGTCACTAGAGTGGCAGAAAATCCATTCTGCTAGGTATCAATTGCCCTTTTTACAAGAAAAAAATAAATCTTTTTGGATGCATGATTCGATGATACATTGATTATGTAGCAGAGTAACATTTAAATGGTAGACAGAACAGCCCACAATTAGCTGTTACAATTAACATAAGACAACGGTTTAACTGTTAACAGGATAACAAATAGATGGACGAAGGGCCCAGATGTCTGGTTTCATTTTGAGTTGTTTTTGCATTAGTTTGTATCTAAACAATTTTCAGGCATTTCGAACGAGCTATTTCAGTAAAAGAACCCCTGATGTTGTAGTGCCTCAACAGTACTGTTGCAGTACATCAACACCTTTTTCCTATTGTAATATTTGAAATCCAAATTATGCAAAAATGGGAACTTACCTTCAACAGTGAGACCTTGAAATTGAGAGGTATATCATTTACAGAGGGTATTTTGTAAGAGCCGGGACCACGAGTGAAAAGGTGTCCAGGTCGAATCCACTTGTGGTTTTCATCCCCCCATTTTAGCTCTTCCATGGCAGCCCAGCCCAAACCTTGGATGAAAGCTCCTTCAATCTGGAATAAGCCATTGAATTTAACAGAAGAATCAAAAAGCAAAATACGGGAGAAGGATATCACAGCTCCAGAATCCTATTATATTGTATCATGTAAAAAAAACCTGGCCAATATCGATTGCTGGATTAATTGAATAGCCAAGATCCATGACAATATCAGCTGCCCTTGTGTGGAAATCCCCAGTCAGGGTGTCAATCTCAACTTCTGCAAATGCGGCTCCATAGGTGAAATAATTAAATGGAGTTCCCTTGCCAGCAATCCAGTCAAACCCAATATCTGGCGTGATATAAAATCCATGAGCAGAAAGATCGACCAGTTCCATGTAGCATGCTTCAGCTAACTAGAAAAAACAGAAGGCCACACCAAAATTAATCGGACTGCTAGCTTTTTTACAACTGGAATAAAGTGTATTTTAATTAATCTAATTTTTACAGCTTGTAAAGCCATGAGCAGAAAGATCGACCCAGTCCATGAGATTAAGTTTGTATCAAACACTATGTTTTTTATTCAAGTTAACATTATTCTTTCGATGGCACTCTGTCAAAGTATTTACCAAGCACGGTCTTATAGGGGGTGAACTCGACTCGTTGTCAGCCCTACTGGTGAGCTGTCAAATCTCAAATATTAGTAGAGGGCAAAGCTGACATCACTGGCACTTCTCCGGGTGAAGGAGAAATTCAATACCTTCAACAGGTAAATGGGTTGTATACTGCAATCCTGGAGGTGGCATGATGAGGACATCACTAACACCTTCGCCTCTATCATGGGAACTTTGTGGCAGTACATGTTATTTACAAAGGGCAGGCACAGTATGCTAGGGAAGCATAAAACCTTCTCCTCCAAGGACCAATTGTACATATGTGGTCAGAGAAAACACCTTTGGGTTTCTGATTCGGAAATTGTTGTATCGAGGGAGAGAGGTACCTACAAACCGGGATCAAGCAGCTGTGTAGTGGCTCGTGTGAGGTGTTTCTCTTCTATGGCGGCTTGCACATAACAGTTGAAGAGGGGCTCCTCTTCTAGGCTTGGGCACAAGAGACGGATCCAAATGGGCCAGGGTCCATACAAGTTCAACACTCTCCCTCAAGATAGGTAGTAGATATTTATCATCCCCATCTTGTCACACGCCAAGTTACAGTCCTTTGTTCCCAGTCCTTTTGTCAAGCAATCTGCAAACTACTGTCCAGAGCTGACATGAGTAAGGCTGATGATCTCAGCATCAAGTTTCTCTTTAATGAAGAAACGATCAATTTCCACATGCTTAGTCCTATCATGTTGAGCTGGGTTATTAGTAATGGCTATAGCTGACTGATTGTCACACCACACCCTCAAGGGTCTCTTCCTCAGAAGTTTCAACTCACACAATAGGTGCTTCACCCAGAGCATATCACACAACCCTTAGGATAATGCTTATACTCAGCTTCCGATGTTGATCTAGACACAACTGACTGTTTCTTGCGTCTCTATGACACCAAATTTCTCCCACAAACACACTGTAGCCTGAACTGTGGGTTGTTGATCTTCTATCATCTTACAGCTAGCCCAATCAGAGTCACTATAGCCATCCATCTCAAGATGTCTACTCTTTGCAAACAAAAACCCTTTACCCGGAGTCCCCTTCAAGAATCTCAGGATTCTGTGAACAATATCAAGATGCCCACTCCTTGGTTCATGTGTGTATCTGCTCACCACCCCCACAACATATGTTATGTTAGGCCTAGTATGACACAAATACAATAACCTCCCAACCAGCTTCTGATAGTATTCCTTATTCACTAGCTGACCTGATTGTGTTGTCACTCGATGATTTTGTTCAATCGGAGTAGGGGTTGCACGACAACTGATCATGCCCATGTCACTCAAGAGATCCAAGGTGTATTTTTGTTGGCACAAAGATATTCCCTTCTCCGTCCGAGCCACTTCGCCAAGGAAGTACTTTAGATTGCCCAAGTCTTTTACCTCAAACTCGCTCAGACACCCCTTCACTCTCTTTATTTCCTCATCATCATCTCCGATGATGATGATATCAACAACATACACTACAAGAATCATGTTCTTCTTATCAGTGTGTCTATAGAACACCGTGTGATCACCATTACATTGACCATACCCCATATTCCATATAGATTGTCTAGACCTATCAAACCATGCCCTCGGCGATTGCTTCAGACCATACATCGATTTCTTCAGCCTACATACCCTCCCCGTAGTTTGTTCTGTGCCGAAACCTAGTGGTATCTCCAGGTATACCTCTTCTTTCAAGTCACCATATAAGAAGGCATTCTTGACATCTAACTAGTGCCATTTACACCCAAAGTTTGCAGCACACGAGACCAGTGACCTTACTGTGTTCATCTTTGCAACTGGAGCAAATGTCTCATCATAGTCAATTCCATAAGTTTGAATATATCCTCTGGCGACCAATCTAGCCTTATACCGTTCCACCTTGCACTTAGGATTCTACTTCACGGTAAATATCCACTTACAACTCACTACTTTCTTTTCTGTCGGCAATGTGGTTAGCACCCATGTCTTGTTTTTTTCCAGTGCTTCTAACTCCTCTACCATCGATTCACACCACTTCGGATCTTGCTTTGCAACCTCCAATCCTTAGGAATAGACACAGTTTGCAGAGAGGCAACAAACGCCTTATATGAAGGTGACAAAACCTTGTACGACACAAAACTGCCAATATCAAGGTCATCACAAGCATCATCCTTTGGCAGAGCCTTCCTTGCTACCTCACCCTTCCTTGCCGCTTCACGTGTAGGTTTTCACAACGCAATGGGCAGCTCCACTGTGTCAGATGAGCTTGCCTCACTACCTTGCTGCTCCCCTTGCATTCTTGCCTCACTGCCTTGCTGCTCCCCCTGCACTCCTACCTCACTGCCTTGCTGCTTCCCCTGCACTTGCGGTTGCCGTCGAGAGTACACCAGGGTATTCCCCTGCAATCGATCTCAAACAAGAACCTGGAGAGCATCAATCTCAAGTGTATCGACAGTTGGCTCGACATGAGCCTTTACATCATCATCAGTGAGGGTACTAACCGGAATTGTACCCACTATTGGTTGAACCTAAGCATGCACATCATTATCAGTGTTAATTCCCACAGAATCACCGTGAGTATGAGACACATCTTTCTGCTCCTATTGACCATCATGCACAGGGTTGAAGTGGTCAAGCTCTACAAACAACATGTTGAGATCAGTCGGCTCACCATAGAATGACTCAGACTCCCTGAAGGTAACATCCATACTTACAAACCTGTGGTTTTGAGAGGGACACCAGCATTTATACCCCTTCTAAACAGATGAGTATCCCAGCAATACACACTTCACTACCCGAGTATCAAGCTTTCCAACAAATGGTCGGTGATCACAAACAAAGTAGGTACTGTAAACAAATTTGGGGGAACAATAAACTTATTATCGCCAACGAGCAACTTAGATGGAGATTTCATGCCTAGTATCCTGGAAGGTGTCCGGTTGATCAGGTATGTTGTTGTCATAACTACATTATCCTACAAGAACTTAGGCACATTCATGGTAAACATCAAAGACCGAGCAACCTCAAGAATATGACGATTCTTCCTTTCGGCCACTCCATTCTGAGGAGGGATGTACGGACATGAAGTTTGATGAAGAATCCCTTGGTCAGCCATGAAAGCCCCAAAAATGTTGTTCACATACTCTGTGCCATTGTAAGTCCTGAGTACCTTGACCTGCACCTGAAACTGGTTCTTTACAAGAGCATGGAACTTCTGAAAACCGCTACACAACTCATCCTTGTGACGCAAAAAGTAAATCCAAGTCATACGAGAATAGGAGTCGATAAAGGTAGCAAAATACTTCTTCCCATTCATTGACACCACGAGGCAAGTCCATACATCCGCATGAATAAGCATAAAAGGAGATGTGCTCCTAAGCCCCTTACTCACAGATGAGGCTCATGTGTGTTTTTCATATTCGCGAGCATCACATGTCAGCTTGCCCTGCCTATTCCACACATAACATTTGGAAATATTCTACTCATCTTATCAAAAGACACATGTCCCATCCTACAGTGATGGATCATCGCCTGCTTCTCCTTGTCCTCCATGGTCGAAGCACACACCAGGTCCGGCTGCACCTCTTGGTCCATGTACAAGAGCCCTCGATGCCTGGTGCTAGTCCCAACCGTCTGGCTCGTTTGTCGCTCCTGAATCAAGCAACCAAACTTGTTAAGGATCACACGACAGTCTATTTGATCAATGAGAGCATTGAAAGAGACCAAATTGACAGGAAAAGCTGACACATGTAAAACAATATATAGGGAAATGGCTGGAGTGCACTTTACTGTATCAACCCCTATGACAGGTTGTTTTGTGCTATCAGTCATTTGTATAGTGCCCGTGTGAGAGGGAGGATGCTTATTATAAGACTCGAGCACGCATGATTTACTAGCAACATGCTTAGATGCTCCAGAGTCAAGAACCCACTCTGGAGCACTCGCATTAGTAGCAAGAGATGCTCTTTCCATATTACCTTCACCAGTGGAGGCCTGGTGAGCAAAGTCTCCATAGGTAGCATCATCTACATATTTGCCTTTAGACGTCCCAGTGTCTCCTGCAAAGCCCATGTGAGCCCTCTATCCCCCTGAGTATCCTGAGTAGCCACCTCGGCCCCTAGAAGCCTGACCCCCTAAGACTCTGGGTATCCACCTCGGCCTCTAGCACTTCCGCCTCTGCTTGTTCCCCCTCGTGTTATATCCCCTTCCTCCGCCACAAGTTGGACATTCTCTCTTCCAGTGACCTACCTCCCCACAGATATGACATTTGTTGGGATCTCCCCACTCCCTGTGCTCAGTGAATGCAAATGTCGAAGCTGACATAACCTTCACGTCTGCATGCTCAAGAGATAGGAGCACCTCCTCTTGAGTCTTTGCCGCAATAGCCTCGGGAATGGTAGGCAGACTAGGTTGATGCAATAGGGAAGCCTTCCTGCCATCAAAGCCTGCCAAAAATTTCAGCACACGCATGCGTGCCATCCACTTGTGCCATGACTCAATTGAAGACGCGTCATAGAGTTCGAGGGGATCACGGTTATCCTGGTCTACCCACAGAGCCTGCATTTCTGCCACGTATTTCATCACTAACATGCCATCATCTTGGCGTAGCAACCTAATCTTATCCTCAGTCTGAGCAATGAGCATGACATTGCCTTTGCCAGAGTACTAGGTGGACAAAATCTTCCATATCCCAGTCGGTGTGGATAGCCCCTCCACAGAGCGTCCAATGGAGGGCACCACGGAGTTCAACAACCACACCATAACTACAAAGTGAATGACCTTCCACCTCTTCCCCTCTGCACTACTCTTGTCCCCTAGTTCTACAATGATGCCCAACAAAATCCATCGAGCTGGTTCTGCTCCACAGCCCACAAAGCCCTCCTGGACCAGCTCAAATAAATTGTGCTCCCTCTAGCTTCATGTCCAGGGGCGACATTTCAAGCTTTTGAGCCACTTCATGTCGAGGAACGATGGCCCTAGCGTTGGACTCAGCGAGTATCTTAGTGCGCTTCTCAAAAGCCTCAGCAAGTCATTTGGTTCAGCCATCGTTTGGCGGGATAATCACGAGCAGCAACTAGCAACTTCTGGAAGAGCAGCAAAGACACACAACAGACCACAACAGCTATCACCACTAGCAGTACCTTCTCCTCTAGCTGCAGCTCCGGAGCAACCAGCAGCAGCACCTGGCCTCCAACAGCAGCCGACCCCTGCAGCAGCTCTTAGTCCCTGCACACACAGGCATAGCAGCACACAACTAGCTGCCCTTCTGCGCTGCCCTTCTCTTCTCCCCCCGCAGCACAGCAGCCCGCCAAGCAGCAGCACAACAACTCTCCTCCTGGACCAAGCCGCTGCTAAGCTTCCTCCTCCTAACTCTCAGCTGACGAGCCGCACCTCCGACACAGCCAACCCACGCCTCTCAGATCTGTCGCCGCCTCGCCGAACGTCGTCGTCGTCTCCTCAAGCTCCGCTGTCACTGGCCACGCAGCTCTCGTGCCGCCCCGCCGCGTCACAGCACCACCGCCTCACACGCCCGCACACAACCGGCGAGCGACTATGTCACCGCCATAGCCTGGTCTGATACCATGTTGAATCGAGGGAGAGAGGTACCTACACATTGGGGTCAAGCAGCTGTCTGGTGGCTCACGCGAGGTATTTCTCTTATGTGGCGGCTTGCACGTAATAGAGGAAGAGGGGCTCCTCTTATAGGTCAGCTCCTCTCATGGGCTTGGGCCCAAGAGACGGATCTAGATGGGCTAGGGCCCATACCAGTTCAACAAAAATCAACAGTAGTTGGTGCTTGGGGATCAGGTGGGGGATTTTGAGTGGCTAGATGGATTTAGAACATCTAACACACTTTGCAACTCCCTTTTACAGTTTCATCTCTTAGTTTATAAAATAAATAGATGTCAAGAGAAACACGAGTGTTGATCAAGGGACATGGGAAAGCAGCCAATACAATTTCCAACCAGTTTCTTACTAGTTTTAATTCTGGTTGTTGGCTAGTGGCTACTGTGGGTCTTCTGCCTACATTAGATGTCAAGAGAAATGAGTGATAAAACACAGATGATGAACATTAGCCGTTTATCTGTATCCAATTTGGTGCGAGACTTCAAGACCCCCCATGGGATAGCATGGCCTTGTGCTTTTTCATCAATATGCAAAATGTAAAACTATTATACTCCCTCCGTTCGGAAATAAGTGTCGTGCTTTTGCTGATGGAGTGAGAATGCATCAACTAAAACCACGACACTTATTCCTGGCGGAGGGAGTATGTGCGTACAGTCCCATTATGCAGACTCAATGGTTTTGCTCTCGAAGATTAGTCTGCTGACAGAATTCATTACCTATTGTTGGTATCAACACTAGATCTATCAACCATAGTATCATTAATAGATGATGCATTCTTCAGATGGAAAGTAGCATAACCAGCTAGTAAGCATTACAAAGTACTCCCTCTGTAAACCAATATAAGACGTTTTAGATCATTGAAGTAGTGATCTAAAACGTCTTATATTAATTTACAGAGGTAGTATTGATCTAGCCTAACACAAGTATTGATCATATTACGTTGTGTTGGAAATACATTAACGAATTTGTGCACTTCACGGAGATTCTTCCAGAAAGAATTGATAATGTTGTCCAACTACTCAAGACAGATAACTTGATATTGATAACATTACCTCACCAAAGGACTTGTGGTTCCCCCTACTAGCAATGGGTTCCATCCGAGCCTTTATTTGCTGACAAGCATCCAAAACTGCAGCACCATACAAATCTGAACTGGCGGAAGCTGCTGTTGGTGAAGCATTTGGAACCTATGAAATGCGTTATCACACCACCGCTCGCAATAGAAACAATACAATATACAAACAAAGTACAAAAATAAATATATCTTGTGTACAGGGGGACTTGTGGCCCCCTACCAGCCATGGGTTCCAAACCTCACCTTATCTGTACTTGTCTCTGAGATAAATACACAACTTAGAGGGATATCTAGTGACGAGGCAGCAACTTGGGCTATCTTTGTGTGTAAACCCTGTCCCATCTCAACACCACCATGTGTTATCAGGACAGTACCATCAGTGTAAACTTGCACAAGAGCACCAGCCTGCAATTGTTCATCCATCAAAACATGTGAGATTCAGTAACGAGATAAACAAACATAATGTAAGACAAAGCTAAGGTTTTTACTTGTTTTATATTTTTCAATGGAACATCTATAATTTAAACAATGATTCAAACTATCATCATGGTACTTGAGTATACACTTGCCAAAAATGCCATAAAATACACCATATTTTAGAGGAAATTGCATCCCAATGCATAATCCACAGCGATCAAGGTATATATTCCTGCAAATTCTTTATCTGATACAAGCGCCAGCGACATGGTACACTGCTGGTAAGATAGAATAATTGTGTGTTCTGGGGTACATATGCGATGACAACGACCCCACCCCACACAGGGATGTCTGTTCATCCCATTCTCCTTTTAGCTATTTGGCGCAGGTCCCAACAAGGACCTGGCAAGTTCCAAGCCAAACTCATACGTTTGCCATAATTTTGTTGCGACTCAGTTCATCATATACTAAGTACAAAGATGTAAAGTTGTTCATACAAAAGATGCTAACCTACTACAATATGAGTTCTATAGAGAAAGATTACACAAATGTAGCAGGGGTTTCTGTGTGGAGTTTGTGAGCGGGAAGCTACTCACCTGATTCATAAATTTTGTAGTGAAAGATATGCCAAATTTTGTGGGAACCATAGCGATACCTCGCTTCCTCCAACGATTATTGCTGTTAAAAACATTCACAGCTTTGTGAGCCTCCACAAATTTAGAAGATGTCTTTAGTTCATCCCAAACCGAATGTATCGTACAATTCTGGAGCAACTGGCCATAATAAAGCTGAGTTCCCTCACTGAGGAAATTAAGTTCCTGTAAACAGTACATCATTTACCAAGAAAATTAAGGATAGCACCATCCACAAAGATGTTCATGCTTACTTTGATCTCCTCTGGACTCCGCTTGAGTTCTGTAGCCATGTGGTGAATCCAATTCTCTGCAATCAACATACCTTGTGGAGCACCGAAACCTCTAAAAGCAGTATTGCTTGGGAAATTTGTAAAGCAGACTTTCCCACTGACTCTGATATTTGGTATATCATAGACATTTTCCGACTCAAACATAGCATGCTCCAAGACTGCAAGGGACAGATCTAATGAGTTGCCGCCATTGTTATAAATTTCGAGGTCTAAGGCAAGTATCTTCCCGCCATTGGTAAATCCAACCTAAGAGATCAATTATAGTTAGGTAAAATACAGAAAAGTAAAGATAAATTCAGTACTACACGTATTTGGGCTAAGTTAGCACCTGTTATCGTACACAATTGACTTCAATATTACATGACAGCAGTCCAGCGTATTCACTGATTATCACTACAATATTCACATCTTTCAAATCTTAAACATGGTGCATATGGAGATGTTGATCCTCCATAACCAATCAACCAAGTTGCTGAAATTATTTGCACGAATTCAGCAGACTGAGCTCTCGGACTCACATGTTAGCTTTCCCAAGGATCGAACAGACGATTTGATAACTCAACTGGCTGTATACGTGCAACTAGCCTCCACATATATGAACTTGCTGGTACTAGCACGCCGTCCGCTGCTAGCCGCTCCCGTGCGCCCGTGCCGGCCGTCTCCCGGTTCTCCCGCGCACACCCTCTCCCCGCCGCCGCCGCCGGGGACGTTGCAGGCAAAGCCTGTGTGCCGCAGCGGCGACGGCGGCGTTTCTTCTCGCCAAAGACTCGGTCAGGACGGCGGCGATCCGCGATGGCCGGATCTACAGCAGTGGTGCGGGGCAGCGGCGGCCAGGCACACGGCGGCGGCGTTCGGCGACTCATACTGCGTCGGCGGCTTGGGCACCCGATCTGGGTCCAGATGGGATTCGGGCAGGCTGCACATGCTGATGTCGTATACCGTCAACGGCAAGCTGCCCTTGGGATCGACCTGCATCACGAGGACGTCGGGGGCTCTGGCCCTGGGCGTGGCGGTGGTGGCCGTCTCCTTCGCCGAAGATAATCAGCCTGAAGCTGTATGATCGGATCTCTAGATCCATTATCTAGTCCCGGCTGCGAGTTGGGGAGCCAGAGTTGCCAGTGAAAACTGAGCCAATGGCGGGCGATGGCGGCGTCTCGCGTCGTTACCTTGATGAAGGCATCGTCGTGTAACTTCTGTCAACCCACTCGTGTTGCTTCAGGGGAAACCCTAAGATTTGGTCATCCAGATCAGACGATGGCGATACTGCGGTGTCGTTACTCTCTTGGGAGCATCGTTTGTGGAGCAGCATTGGAAGATAAAGAAAGGAGGTGGAGCGGCTAAGTCTTGCACGAAGCTTTGGCGGAGATGTCAAGTCATGCCTGGCCGACAGGTGCTACGCTATGTCATGCCTGGTCAGCAGGTGTTACGCACGATAGATCTTCCAATCTTTGCGTCTGGATGAATGCGCGCAGGGCGGTGGTGCCATTAGGCGCCGTGGTGACGTCGACGGATGTCTGGACTGACAAGGATGATGTGGATCTCTCTCTTGAAGATGGGTCAGCGGTCCGAGGATGATGGTGGCTTCTGGCTTTTAAAACGTGTGCACGTGGTGCGCGCCGGCTGTTGGTCCCGATACGTTATGTGGATGGATCGGCGATGACACCGATTTTAGATATGAGGGATGAGAGCACTCCACATTATCGAGTTTGTAGGTGTGAGTGGTGGCTTCGGATGGCTTGATGTATTTTATTGTCAGACCTTTGTAGAATAATTAATAAAGATGGTTGTATGCATCGATTGATGCAGAGGCCGAGGATTTAACCTCCTTTTCTAAAAAAAATAAAAAATAAAAACATATATGAACTTGCTGCAGTACTCAAAATCACACCAGCGGGCACGCAATAACCAGGAACAGAAGTCCAAAACGCACATCTTCTACTGTTTTTGTACTTTTCTGATGTTAACTTGAAATTGGCCAGAGGCACATATCGTGCCTCGTATTTCTTCTACTGTTTTTGTACTTTTCTGATGTTTACTACTCGAGATGACTACCGTTGCTTACATCCGAGCAACCAACACCGAATACCTCTCCCTAGTCATACTCTATGAATCTACACGTACTGATAGTCTCATACCAGACTTGCGGCATGCAAGCTTACAACAAACTCAGATGGACACAGACAACACGTCCTATGTAACACGTACACTACCAATTTGGGTTAATGCAACATCACAGTACTAACGGCCAAAAGGAATGTACTGTTCAAACTCCATACCTTATATTTCCCTAAGAAACTGTGCCTTTGTCCAGTTGTCATCATGTCAACATCCCTATCCAAAACAATCTTTACTGGCCTTCTTACACAATAGGAAGCTACGGATGCCGCCGCAGCAAATATTACTGATCTAGTTTCTTTTCCACCAAATCCGCCACCAATACGCTTAGTCTTGCAAATTACTTTTGACAGTGGAATACCAAGAACATTAGCAACATACTTCTGATGTGTATGGGGAGCCTTAAAATAAAGAAAATTAACTCAAATAAGAGAATATATAAGACTGAATGCATATGCAATGTTGAACAAACATGACAGAAAACACTGGTAACAATAGACAAGTGAACTTACAAAAATAAGGGCGGGAAAGAAGATACTACAATTTGTACTGGAAAGACATTAAGCTGAAAACTGCCAAGATCTGAACGAACTGAACCGAGACAGGCACTCAACTTTGACGCACTTCTCTTTGAGAAAGAACTCCGTGTTGAACCTTTGGTAAATGTGATAAACATGAGGCTTAATTTGTATTGAAGAATAAAAATTACTGGCACTGAGTCATTAGATGACTAGGTACTATGCAATATACAAATTCTTAGAAGTGAAGACCTGAAAACATGGAGCGCACCAGATGCTGGGCCATAGCCTATAATAAGCAGAAGCACTAGTTGCAATGGGTCCCACCCCTTCTACCCCTGCCTCATAACCTGACACTTAGAAGAGTAGGGGTTACTTTGCAATATCTCCAGGTGAGCCTGAGTTTCATACTCCTTTTTCTAGATTACTTATTTCAGAAGAAGCTATTACTCTTTTTCCTGAGCAAGCACCAAACTCTGACATTTCTCAATAGAAGAGCGCAAAGAAGGCACAAACTGAACATTTCTCATTAGAGTTGTCGTTCGTTTCTGAATTGGCGCTTCATTTGTAAAGAAGCTATTGATTTGAGAGCACCAAACATATTATCAACATATGAAATTCACATTATAAATTCAAAATTAAAGAACAGAGCATACTTGAGTAGATGAGATCATATGAATTTCATTCCCAGAATCAACTGGCCAGACAAGAGTGCACTGAGGTTCCATGTAGAAGTGCTCTTGACCTCCGACTCGAACTTCTCCTTCTATAATTTCATCGCATGTATTGGATGAAAAACATAGTTCAACATCCCCTTTCGAAAGGCATCTCGTGGTACGTGGATGAAAACTACCAGCTTTGATAGCTTCCTCTATTGAGAGGATTGCTGGCAGGTCAGAATACTTGATATTTACTTTATTTGCAGCAGCTTTTGCATTATCATGGGTATCTGCCACAACGATTCCTATGATCTGCCAATGAGAAGAGAAAGGTGTAATTGACAAATTAATGAAGATGTGGGACATTCCACCTCCCAAGTCATATCAAAACCTGTATGACTAAAATATCAGATCCAACAGATATACCTGCCCAACACAAGTAACAACATCAGATGCAAAAACCTCCCCATCATGGATAATTGGCCCAATATTGTTAGCACCAGGCACATCTTTTGAAAGGAAGAGACCAGCGAACCCAGAGGAACATTTGGCAACTGAATCATCAATAGACAAAATGCGAGCATGAGCCTCCTTACTCAGAACCAGAGCAGCATGTAAGGTATTTGGGGGTGTCGGTGTGTCATCAACATATTCTGCCTCACCAGTCACCTATCATGCATATTGGATGATCGAGCAAGTCACAAAATAAAATAACAAAGCAACCCTCCAACTCTATAGTTCGTTAAGCTGTTAATTGTTAAATTAAGTTTGTTGTTTCTTTTTCCTTTTCGATTTTTGTTTGCTCCATTTGGAGGTTGGTTGTATTTTGCATCGTTTTGGCGCGCTTCTAAATAAAAACGACATCCATTTGAATGTGTGTTCCAGAAAAAAAATAAGGTCTCATAAAAGAACATTATTGTAACAGAAAATAAGACGATAACTAGCTTTTCTAGTTTCTGTTAAAAAAACTGGGTTCCAGTTTTGTGTAAGCCAACTTCAGATTGTCCTATTCACCCACCTAGACCACTTTGAATTCAACTTGATTACACACAGGTTTGTAATTCCCACACACACAAAAAAAAGATATGCACTATATCTGTAGAAGTACATCTGGAAAGTTTTGTTTTGTAACATAGGATAAATTATTATCCAGTGATTCTTCTCTTCTGAGGTGACGAAAATGGGAGACATATTGGAAAATTTCCCATGTATTCTGACTGAACCAAGGATGACACAACTTAAAACTCAGACTGTGTAAAATGCTACTCCCTCTGTCCCATATTAATTGGCATTCAAATGGATGTATCTAGCACTTGAATACATTTAGATACATCCGTTTGAATGACAGTTAATATGGAACGGAGGGAGTACAACAGTAATAATACCTGAAGCATAGCTGACATATGAACCATTGGTTGACCCACGGCAGTTCCTTGCCGCACTAATTCATAACCTTGAGTTCCAATTGTAACAGGCCTAGTGTAAGACTGTATAGCTGACATATTAGCTACATCCAGCCCCTCCTTCAACAATCCTTTAGTGTTCATCTCATGTATCACATAAAGGAAAAATTTGAAAAAGAAACTCAAAGTAAGTGAACTGCGAAATTCAACCATTCCACCTGGTGCATTCTCTGCTAGTGGGATGTCCTCTTTTAACAAATTGAAGGCCTGATCCAACAATCCATAGTCAAACTTCTTTCCAACAAGGAAACTTTCAGTTTTTCCAGCTGTGAGTGGAACCGCAGCTACCCCTCCATACACAATAGAGACATCAGATACTATGCGATTTCCTTCAGCTTCTGTTATACGCACACGCATTCCAGCATTCACCAAAGCAATGTCATCCTGCCTTCTATGTGCCTGTTTAAATTCTTTGACATACTCAAATGGTCTTGTCCATGGTAGTATAACAGAGAGCAATATTTCATCATCCTTCAAATCAACTTTACGGTAACCAAGAAAGAAATCTTTTGCAATGGTGGTCCTAACGTTATTGTTAACATCAATTATCTGAAATTTTGCACCTGTAGCCATCCAAAGTGGATTTAGGTCTGATACTGGACTAGCAGTACAAATGTTACCACCAACAGAAGCAACATTCCTGATTTGTGTCCCTGCAAACCATTTTAACTGCCTTAGTATTGCCTGGCAAGATGAAGTTTCATGAGAACCACGCTCTGCAATAACCATTTTTAGGAACGTCTGTAGCTGTGCAACTCTAACAGCAGAACCTATTCGTAAGCCATCCTCTTCCACTTTGAGGGTCTGAAGCTCAGGAACATGGGTAAGTGAGATCATCACCTTATATTGAGCATTCTTGAACTTCATTTCAACTCCTACTTCAGAGTTACCAATGATAAGTTTCGCATCTGGGTAGCATGATTTCAACTGCATTAGCTGCTCTAGTTTAAGAGGTCTATACCATCTGATCCCATTAATACCATTCAATCTAAGTGGCATAAATTTTCTCAACTGAAGTTCTGGAGGAAAAATGAGCTCCTCATTGTATGAATTTCCATCAATTTCATTATGTGAACTAGCTAAATACGTATTTGCCAAAGACAATAGTGAAGATTCATTAGCATTGACATCTGTCTCATTTTTGCACGAACATGGCTTCCCAGTTGAAGGGCAGATAGCTTGGCCGTTAGCATTTTCTGAAGGTGAACCAGTGTACAAGAAATCATCGGTTTTCGCAAAAACACTGAAGGCATCTATTATTGGTCTGTAGCCAGTACAGCGACACAAATTTCCTGCAAGGCTGTCTTCAATCTGCGCTTTAGTAGGGGGGTGTTTACTTGATCTCAGCAGCGCATACATGGACATCACAAAACCAGGGGTGCAAAATCCACACTGCGAACCATGTGCCTCGGCTAAACGTTCCTGTAATGGACATCGAGCATCACAAGAAAGGCAAATAAGTATGAAATGGATGTAGGGAAGTGATGAAAGTATTTTTCTCAGATTTCACTTATTGTTTTCAGGAATATAGTAGACTGTCAAAAAATTAACACAAAATGGGCATGTAACAGCTTCATACATGTCCACATATTCAATAAATGGATTTTAAGTACTAAACTCTGAGACAGTAAACAAGCTTAATTGTGAGGGTTTTCGTCACTCTACTTCACATCTTTGGAGGCAGTTGGCCTGATTACACAATATGGCATATGTCATAATCAAAATATAACCTGTCGAGATAAATTTTTGTACTGTTGAAATGCATTTTTCATATACTGAATTGATGTTATCATTTGATCTATTTAATATTTCTACCATGCCATCTGTTTGCCCAGTCCCGACGCCAATTACTCTCCGACGATGGCGACATTGAACGACGAAGCAATGTAAACTGATTTCTTCCGATCACCCCACCAAGGACAGTGCAAAGCTAGCCTCCAACTACCAAAGTGCCTGCTCCTCATTGATTCTCTCATTACTACAACAAAGCACACGCACGTACACAGCAGCCTTTGGCTGGAAACACAACGCACACACATGAACACGGGCCTCGGTTGATGGCCACAGGTACGTATCGTACCTGATGATTTGCTTCATTGATCTCACAGTACAATGTTTACAAGGGGTATTCCAGGACCAACAAAAGCTAACCTACACGGTTACAAGTTCTAATCGTAGTACTACTTGGTGATTGCTCCATGTATGATCCGGACATGGCACCACGCACGTCTTGGTTATTTCCAACAACTGGGTCGCTTTTGGACATGCTCATCAAGTTCCCTATTTTTGTCAATCATAGTTGACCTGTATACTACTACTCTAGTAAATAGTTTATCTACTGTTAATCATTTAAAGGTGTGCCAATTCATTAGATGCTATTGTTGTGCCTCTATCAGTTAAATAGGTTAAAACCACATGTCAGAATCATACCTGATGCAAAACCACACCACACCTACTGCGTATACATAGGTATTTATTTAGAGCTAAAAAATCTTAACTTTTAACCTGTGAGGAAATATGTAGCTTGTATTTTCATGAAGTGATAGGCCGATACATATGCACATACAGGTGCGTAAATAACTAAATATGCAGAAAATCCTTAAACAGCGGGGATATTCCATGGCTATATATAGAACTCTAACAACGAGCAGAATAGCATATTATCACAAAAGAATTTAATAGATTCCATATTCATCATTTCACCAGCCAGTATTATGGAAATAAAGAAATAAATAACAGTACTATATTTTACCTTAGTTAGGATCATATTGCCATATTGGTAACAGAAGTAGCTGCCACATGATACCTACAAGTCATTCAAAAACAGTGCATCACCTGGACTGGGTGCAAACCTCGCCGGTGATCTCCAATTCCCTCGACTGTGATTATGTGCATTCCTTCCAAAGAATAAAGTGGAGCCAAGCATGCATTTATTGCAAAGTGCCTAAATGAAGTAATTATTTGATTCAACATGGAGATCAGATTCAAAAAATAGGTAATTAACCACAAAACATGCATAACAGTTCATATGCAGGATTTAGATTCGCCCCTTAAATGGCTCATTAGCAATGGTCACCACTATAAAAGTTAAACTCGACATCTTGTAAATGCAATCAAGCTACAGTTCGAAAAATGCAAGCCGTGTTTCAGCTAGAGCAAGGCCGACTGTGAAAGAATACAGACTGAATAAGGATGAACGTATTGCAGAATCTATATTCCGTTGCTATGTAGACCTCAGTTTTTTAGGATGTGTTTGGTTGGGGGAACCAAGTGTATATATTGGAGTGGTTCCATCCCCCATAGAATAGAACAGAACGGAATGGAACGGTTCCATTTCAGTGTTTGGTACAAAGAACGGAGCAGTTCCAGAGTTTGGTTCGAGGAGTTTGGTTCGAGGAATGGGATGAAACAGGATGATTCCATTATGTGTTTGGTTGCAGCAATGGGATGGAACAAATATGGTAAGTCACCTCCTGTATAGAAAGGGTGAGGTTACCTATAAGAACATATGCGTAAATTTCATCAATAACTCACTATCGTTTCAAGTAACATTTCATTTAGCAACAATAACTCAAGTTAGATAGAATGAGAACGACATGACTTGTTGAAGGAATATGATTCTCACTGTGATTTCTTAGTAGTTTGATCATAGCATGAGACCATGACAGTGCAGGCTCCGCATCCACCTTCACCACATCCAAGCTTTGTTCCTCGAAGGCCAATATCTACAATACATAGCTAGGCAGAAATTAGAGCATAGTCAGCAAACCAACATATCTAGATGATTCAGGTACTATGTGTTAACTGTTAAGTTTTACTGTATCTTGAATGCTTTGAAGCTGGCGAATGCAGCACCCTACGGCAGAGGATGCTGGCGAGACTGCTTGAGGAAGGCGGTCACTAACTACGATGATGCCATGGCGTCCATTGAGGCTCAGTTTGATGTGTACCTCCACTATTTATCTTTGTTTGTCAATCAGTCTCATTTTTACAGTAAGAGCACACTTCCAAATTAACTGTCTCAAGATAAAAACAAGAACTGATTCTATTGCTACAGTGTAGCAATAGAACAATGCGGCTGCTTTAAAACAAGCATTCCCCAGCAAGTTTTCTATTGCTACCGTGTAGCGAAATCAACCCCCGATGTGCTGCTGCTTTTGTACAATCTGTACCTCCTCCACCATCATGCGGTTGCTTTAGAATAAGCATACGGCGGCAAGCTATCTACTGGTACAATGGCAGACTCCGAAACGAACTCAGGGACCAATTTACGATTCAGAAGCAGGAGACGCGGCACAGGTCGTACCGCATTGCTTGCAGACAAGTGGGGGGAGACTGGGGAGGGGGGAGCGACCTCTGAGGTACTGGAGGAGGGTGAGGTGGGCGAGGCCATCCGGGAGCACGCGGCGGACGCCGTTGACGTAGATCAGCGCCTCGTCGGACCAGTCCGCCGCCGCGGCCGCCCCCTCCGCCGCCGCATTGGTGAGCGACCCCATGGCCATGGGCAATCACCTGGCCACCTCGGGGCGGAGGCTTTCTGGACCGCTCGTTGAGATTACGCTGGATGATTACGATTTGGATCGAAGTGCTGCGAAGAAGGTTTGTCAGCGCCTGGCCGCGGGTTAGAACATTCGTATTTATTTATTTTCGTTTGCTATTTATCATTTTGCTGAAAAGGCATTTGAATCCCCGATACAAAAATCGCATTGAATCCGTCTTTTTTCTATAGTAATAGTTTCATTTATATAATAAGAATCATATTACAAACCACCTATATATTAAGCTGGTAAACTGGAAAAAAAAACTAGAAAGTTATTCTTTATACAAGGATGCCCATAACCACCACACTTGTGGTGGGAGTAACTTCTGACCACACGCCTCGTAATTATAGATTAGACCATGTCACCCATGCATGCACAAGTGACAAAACCGATGATGTGTGCAGAAATCTTTCGTCATTTCAGTTTTTAAAATGTTTTATTTCTTAAATAAAAATCCTATTAAATACCGTTTCCATCATTAAATCCGTCGCGACGAGATCTTTGAAAATAGATCTATATGTTTCGATGACTTTTTTGAGGGGTTAAAAGTTGTCATGTCTATTGCACATAAATTGTCCTCATGATTAGACTGAAGTTTCCATGATATATTTCAACTACTTTTTCTTCTATGTTTAAAGTAATTTTGACATGTTATAAAAAAAGGAATTAAGAAGCTAAACTTGTCATGATGGGTTACTAAAATTTGACACGATCTATAGAATAATTTTGACATGATTCATAAGTAAAAGGAAATACGACATGATTCAATTACTTTTAAAATGCATGGTCAATGGCTCAAATTGCCATGAACAATAAACTAAAATTGTCATGGTGAATTACTTAAATTTGTCATGATACATGCACTAAAATTTGCCATGGTTCATACAAAAAATATTTTCCATGTTCAAAATACTAGAATTGCCATGGTCAAAATATTAAAATTGCCATGATCTATAAACTCAATTTGTCATGATGAATTACTAAAAATTGCCATGATCCATGAGTTAAATTTTCCATGGTTAATTACTAAAATTTTCCATGGTCAATTATTGAAAATTACCGTGAAAATTAGTTGAAATAAAATGATACCTTTAAATCTAGAAGAAAAACTAGATGAAACATATCATGGCAACTTTATTGTAAACATTATGACAACTTCAGTATAAACATCATGACAACTTTTGACCCAAAAGAAAGGTTATCGAAATATATCCATATGAGACCTAGTTTCGAAGATCTCATTGATACGGATTTAATGGTGAAAACAGATTTTTAATAGGATTTTTTTTGTTTAAGACATAAAACATTTTTTAAGTCCAGAAAACCAAGAAGATTTTGTTGATGTCATATATTTGATGTGGCAAGATGAATGGTTATGGAGACGTGTGAACCATGTTGACCCGTGCCACATGTGTGGCCGTTATCATTTCGGTTATACAAAGGAACACCGACCAAGTAGTAAAAATACAATCAAGACCGAAGAATCCTATGAGATTGACACCGACGCCGGTCACCTGCCTTTGGCACGACTGCAACAGCCATAAAAAATGGTGAAACACATTGAGACCAAAGCTCGAAGCGGCTTTATCGCTGATATGCAACTTTGCGAACATCCAAGGTGGATCACCATTGACAAAACCATTACCGTTGAATGAATTAGACGGGGGAAACCCCTGGACATGCCATCGAACACCAGATCTGGCACCTCCACCCGACTAAGACGTCGGAGGAGAAAACCATACCTACCATCCATGAACCACAAACCCAGATCTACCACCTTCCATATGTCGGACCACAATCTGCATCCGCTCCAGAACTACCCCCCAAGATCTGTGTCGACGCTGGAGAAAACGCTGTCGCAATGGCGGAGCCCAAGGACACAGCCCACCACAAGGATGCCACCGCCATCACGCCATCCTTAGTTGAACAGACTGATTTCCAAATCCATTCCCAACCATATGATCGATTGCCTTGTCGGAGTATGATCTGAAGAAACTTGATTCAACACCGCCATCGCCATCGTCGAAGCCGAGACAATGAACAACCTACAAATCTAAACCAAGAGAGTGAAATACAATCCACACGAGTGTAGCCGGTGACCCCCCTTGCCACCAACGAATGAGGTCGCTGGAGGGCAACGACGGTGGAGACTCCTCGCAGCGAGAGATTGCCTTTCTTTCTTTGGGAGGAAGAAAATTAACACATTGAATCAGTCGATTTCAGTAGATAGATAGGAACTCACGGTGATAGACCTAGAAGCTCGGTCTGTGGGATGCAAGTGTTGACAATTTAGGAAATTTTACACTATAGATAGTATAATTTGGTCAAAACATGATCTCAGTAAACAGTCTTAAAACTATATCAACTCATTAGGTATTTAGTGTTAAAGTATGTGGTATAATGTTCCCTGGAAAAAGTATGTAGTATAATGTATCTACATCTACAAATGGTCTAAACTCGCTCTAAAAAGAAAAGAAAAAACTCACGAAATAAACCAAAAGGGTAAGAAGAACTGTTGTTATCGTGATTAGGAGACGTATATCTATTCGCCAATAGTGTGTTGTGTATTTAACATCCCACCACCTTAGAATATGCATAAGAAAGTTTGGAAATTGATTGTCGTGGAGCAAACATAATACATTTCTGCAGTTTAATTTGAACTGTAAAAAGGTCTTATATTTAGTTAGGGAGGTAGTATTTTATGATTAATTAGTTAATTAATTAATTAATTCAGAATTAAGTTAACTCGGTTCACATATAATTATGCTTCATGTTGACAAATTAATAGGTACTCCTTCCATTAAGATACATAATGATCATTTGGAAAATTATAATTACCATGAAGGAGCTTAAACATGAAAACTCTATAATTTTTCGACCTGATTGAGTGTTTGGTTGCATGTTGAATCTCACAACTCTCCTACGGACCAACCTATTGTCGCACTGTGTGCCCCTAGTTCTCTGATTACATGCATGCATGTGTTTTAATTCAGTTGGTGTATGCATAGTCAATTGCAAGGTTGCATGGATAGGGCCACGATTAATGTCTATGTGGATATGAGACAAGTCTTCAAAAGTATTCAACAGTCTGAATTTCTAATTTTCTAGAATCGCCTCAAGTATATATATTATATCGAGACGATGGGAGTGTTGAATTTTTCCTTCAAGAAAGCAACTACTGTCCATTCTGCTTCCATCCTCTACAATTATGCAGCTTCAAACGTGAGAAGAAAGACGAAAATGCATCTTGACGTACTAGTAAGTCATGAATTAATATTGTCGTGCACTCTTCTCCTTAAAGTTTGAGTGCAAAATTTCAAATATCTTATTAATCAGTGAGTCAAAAAAAAATTTAAATGAGGGTTTTTCTTCGGCCTCTACATCAACACGATGCATACGGACTCTTTTATTAAAACAAAGTTCAACAAACCACGGTTCACAATGTCTCCAATACAAACATGAAAAGCCAAAGGAAAGCAAACAGTGTCACAACCGGCAATAATAGGCCTAGATGCCTACCCATCTATCCTATTGGTGGACTGCCATCCAAACCGGTTGTAGATATCTCGCGCTACCATCTTTCATCGGATAGATCCAGTAACCAAAGGCTCCCTGATTTTCACAGAAGTGAGTAATGACCACATACGGATCAACGTCGTAGCCCTGTGAAGTACATGTAAAAAATGTATATCTGTATGTCTGTTAAAAATCACATCATTCCTACATTTTCATATAGCCCAAAGAAGTGCACATGCTCCTATGCGAATGTGTCGGGCAAAATGTATATCGACTCCATCTAGCCACGTTCCAAACAACGTTTCAATGCTATCCGGAGGCATAATATTAAATGCTATACAAATCGTCTGCCAAAGGATTTTAGCCATTGGACATTGGAGAAAGAGGTACTGAATATTTTCCTCGTTGTCACAAAAGCTACAGAGCGGAATTCCACCCCAGTTACGTTTAGCCAGGTTATCCTTAGTGAGAATCACCTTCTTGTGCACAAACCACATGAATACCTTGATCCTTAAGGGTACCTTCACTCTTCAAATATGAATCGATTTTGGGATTATCATTGTATCAATCAGACTAAGATACATTGATTTCACCGTAAATATACCGCTAGTCGTGAGCTTCCATTGAAGCCTATCTGATTCTTCTGTTAGCCGTACCTCCATGAGTCGCCTCGTAAGGTGTAGCCAACTATCCCATCGATGTCTTAACAATGCACATCGGAATTGGATATTTAGAGGGTTAGATCGTAGAATTGTGGCCACGTATGCATCCTTACGTTGCACAATGTTGTAGAGAGCTGGATATTGAATGGCCAAGGGCGTCTCCCCCAACCACGTATCCTCCCAGAATCGTGTTCCCTCATCATTTCCAACAATAAATTTAGTTCTATGGAAAAAGGCTGACCTCGCTCTCATCAACCCTTTCCAGAATGGTGAATCATTGGGTCTGACATTTACCTAGGCTAAGGTTTTAGATTGTAGGTACTTATTACGCATAATTTATACCCACATACCTTCCGTCTCTATAGATAATCTGAACAACCACTTGCTCAGCAAACATCGATTTTTTACCTACAAATTCTCAATCCCCAGACCTCCTTGGTCCTTGGGTCTACAAATGATATTCCATTTAGCCAGCCTATATTTCTGCCTATCATCATCACTCTGCCAAAAAAATCGGGATCTGTAAAAATCCAACCTTTTGTGTACCCCGACTGGTACCTCAAAGAAGGATAGTAGAAACATAGGCATACTCGTAAGCACCAAGTTTATCAGAATGAGCCTACCTTCATATGAAAGCAGCTTGCCCTTCCAGCAACTTAGCTTTTTCTCAAATCGATCCTCAATGCATTTCCACTCATTATTGGAGAGCTTCCGATGATGAATAGGTATGCCTAAGTAGCTGAACGGTAGACTCCTCAGTTCACAACCAAAAAATTGTTTATAAGCGTTTTGTTCATCCTTGGCTCTCCCAAAGCAGAACAACTCGCTTTTATGAAAATTAATTTTCAAGCCCGACAATTGTTCAAATAGACATAATATAAGCTTCATATTTCTGGCTTTTGCTAAGTCATGTTCCATGAATAAAATGGTATCATCTGCATACTGCAGGATGGACACACCACCATCAACAAGGTGTGGCACTAGTCCTCTGACCTGGCCTTCCTGCTTAGCCCTCCCTATTAAAATTGCCAACATATCAGCAACAATGTTGAATAGGATGGGTGACATGGGATCTCCCTGTTTGAGACCTTTGAGCATTTGAAAGAAGTGACCAATGTCATCATTGACTTTAATACCAACACTCCCTTTTTGTACGAATGATTCGATATGCCGTCTCCATAATTCATCGAATCCCTTCATATGTAACGCTTGCTGTAGGAAAGGCCATTTGACCTTATCATATGCCTTCTCGAAATCCACTTTGAAGATAACCCCATCTAGTTTTTTTGAATGGATCTCATGGAGAGTTTCATGTAGTACCACTACACCCTCCAAAATGTTCCTGCCCGGCATGAAAGCCGTCCGACTAGGTTGCACCACCTCATGTGCAATCTGTGTTAGCCTATTCGTTCCTACCTTCTTAAATATTTTGAAGCTGACATTCAGAAGGCAAATAGGTCTAAATTGTTCAATGCGCACCGCCTCCTCCTTTTTCGTCAATAGTGTCACTGTTCCGAAATTTAGATGGAAAAGCTGTAAGCGACCATCAAACAAGTCTTGGAACATGGGCGATAGGTCTCCTTTGATAATATGCCAGCATTTCTTGTAAAACTCAGCCAGGAACCCATCCGGGCTTGGTGCCTTGTTATTCTTCATTTGTGATATAGCCTCAAACATCTCTTTCTCCGTAAATGGCGTGGTCAATAACTCATTCTCGTCCATCCCGAGTTGAGGTATGTCCCAGACTAACTGCTCATCCATGGATACAAAATTATCCTCTGGAGCACCGAATAGTTTTTTGTAGTACTCACAGATGTACAACTTTAGATTCTCGTGTCCAACGATTGTACCCTCATCCTACTCAAGCTGATAAATTCTTTTCTTTCTATGTTTTCCATTCGCAATCGGATGGAAAAACTGAGTGTTGTCGTCCCCTTGTACCACCTGGCGTACTTTCGCTCTTAGAGCCCACTTCATTTCCTCCTCTCTAAGCAATACTTTTAGCTTTAATTCTGCTTCCGTTTTCAATGACCTTTCATTGTCATCTAGTAACGAATTTTCAGCTTTTAAATCTAACTCGTTGATAAGATCGAGTAGCCTTTGCTTCTCTTTCTTATAAATACCACTTTCATGTTTTGCTCATCCTCGAAGGAATTGTCTCAGGTGTCTCATCTTATCTTGCCACCTATCAACGTTCGAGCTACCTCCCATTTCCCTAGCCCATTCTCTGGCTATAAGGTCCACAAACCCTTCTCTTTCAAACCAGCTCGCCTCAAAAGAGAAAAGATTTTTATTCCCCACATGTGTTGCCTTCCCCAAGTCCACAAACAATGGTGTGTGATCGGAGATAGCCCTAGGCAATGCGCGTACCGTCACGTGAGGGAATTTCTGTTCCCATTCCACACTCGTGAGGACCCGATCCAACTTCTCAAAAGTTGGGTTTGGTAGGGTGTTCGCCCAAGTAAATCTTCTACCTGAAAGCTTAGTTTCTCTGAGGTCAAGACTCTCGATGATAGTATTAAACATGAATGACCATCTGCCATCAAAGTTATCATTGTTCTTCTCATCGCGTCTCCTGATAATATTGAAGTCTCCCCCTACTAATATTGGCAACCTCTCATCCCCACAAATCCGGACAAGATCTGCCAAGAAGTCCCTCTTGAGCTCAGGTTGGGCAGCCCCGTATACTGCTACTAGGGCCCACTGAAACCCATCTTCCTTGGAGCGAACTCTGAATTTGACGGAAAAGTCCCCTAACACTACGTTTCGGACTTCCAGCGTCTTGCATCGAACCCCAAGCAAGATCCCCCCCCCCCAGATCTTCCTCTTGGTGGTAAACAATGCCAATCGAACAACTCGATAATGTGCCGAGAAATTGTGTTGTAAAATTGTCTCTCCCTGTTTCCATCAACGCAATAAAATCTAATTTATGCTCAATGGATGCTTCCGCTAAGAATCTTCTTTTAGCCAAATCTGCCAGACCTCTGCTATTCCAGAATATCCCTTTGATCTTTCATCATGGAATTTCTTTGCAGTTTTAAAACATGCGCTTCGACGCACCGCTGATACAGGGTAAACCTTTCTCTTCCATGTTCTTTTTGGCCTATCCTGAACAGTTGACCGGTCCACATAACCAGTCTCCTACTGTGAACTAAGACTCTCAAGCATGGGGACCCCACCCCCTCCTCACCTATATCCTTTTCCTCTTCGGACATAAGTGAGGACGGTACAAGATCCTCACACAATCGATCCAAAGCCCCTATACCTAATGCATTTATGTCAGAGTCATTCATGGGTTGCACCGCAGTCGAACCATCTCCATTGCCCTCTCAGCCTCTAAGTCTAACAGGTCATTGACAGATTTAGAAACTTCCTGGCCATTACTACCAAGGGATACCCCAAGTTCGGTTGCTTTTAAAATAATGTCTTGTTCGGAAAAATGCAAAATCGAACAGCTGGTATCAATAGACATACATGTGGACCTCTCGATGTCTCGAAGCTTGGCCGCCCGCATGGCACAACCCATCTGAAGCTCGTCAACATCGCCTCGCCCCACTCGCCGGGTCAGGAATGCCCCCAAACTCGATCACGTCCTTAGTAGAAGGCCCCGTTAGACTGTGACCGCCTGTCACTAGTCCAACTGGGCCCTCCGGAGCGCCATCGCCTGTCTCCGTCGCGATGCAACCAGCCCGTCCGGCCACATCAACGGGTGGCATGGAGGAGTCACCTACCACCCCAGCCACCCTCTCTGTAGCAACGGGAGACCTCAAGTCCACATCCGTAACCATCGTTGTGGGAGTACTTCCCCCCACCCCGGATAGTCGAGAGCGGTCCCAAGAATGACGTGACGAGGGCTCATGCCCCCGACTTCGGCGTCTGCTCCCTTGCCCGTCGCAAAGAGGGCACCTCCCTTGCGACCGTCATGCGAGTTGCCTCAGAAGCAGCCGGAGTCAGGCTGCCTGCCATTGACCCTGCTGCTCGTGTTCCTCCTAGCCTGGGCCGCAGCTTCAGTGACGTCGGCCGGGACTCCCGCAGCCGTGCAGTAGATGGTGAAGGTGGGCTCACCCTGGGTGTAACCGGAGATCGCTGCTCGCCAGCCTCCCTCGGGGTCCCCAACGGCGAAGTCGGAGGTAACTCGTATTCCTCTAGATCATCGCATTCCACTCTAGTGCCCCCGCAGCTTGCTCGGGGCAGAAAATGACCCGATGGAACCAAACCTCAACTGGTGACTTGATGAGCTAGGAGGAGTCTGCCTAGTCGAATCCTTCTCCACTGGTTTGTCCACAGCAGCGGAGCCCAAATCAGTCATGCCCTTCGGCTCTGTTCCCTCGTCTAAGTTCCCTTCTCCTCCATGCCCCTCGTCAGTGTCCAAGTCTATCTGATTAGCCAATTCGTGTAAGTCCTCATTCTCCTCTATCTCAATATCCAGATCAAACCACCTGCCATCATACGTCTATCTAACGTTGTCAGGAATATGCTCGACACTGATAACACTAACCAGTAAACGAGCGATCCCCTGAGCCCTCGTGAAAGGCATGTCCGCCTTCTCGGTCTTGCCAATCAACGAACCAAGACTCCACGTAACCAAGAAATCATCAAGAGCTTGACGTGGCACTCTAGTGAAACGTACCCAAAGCTGCGTGAGCAGAGTGCCCTCAGGTTCCTTCTGTGTCCATGCGTCGAACTCCAACACGCACGAGCTGTTCGAAACTTTACTCATCCCAAACTTAAGCAACCTGGCAAGATCCTCCTTCGTAGGGAACTCAACCCTGAAAACCTGCTCATCAAGTTTGATAGGATCCCACTGGAAGGTAGCAGAAACAAGCTCACGAAGTCGCTGCACCACTTGGTCCATGGTCATGCTTCCGCGAGTTACCTTAACCACCCCCGTCTAGGCACTTTCCAGAACGGGTGCAACCCCTGTAGATCTAGGTGACTCAAAGAACATAAGCTCCTGGCAACATGCCCCATAGATCGTCACCCCTGGTTTCGGTTTTTGCAGTACCGGACACTCCCCCTTCTCATGCTTGGGCTTATGACAGATGTCGCACAGCTCAACCGTGCACTCTATCAGAAAATGTCTTGGCTCGACGCACCAGAAGCAAGTCATCTTTTCCTTCTTCCGTGCCCACTTGGACGCTCTCTCACCCTCAGACTTATCACCAGGTTTATCTGAAGTGGTGTCTCGAGTACCGGTCCCAGCGCTTGGCACCTCGACTACCGCAAGAGCCCAGACTGTTTCCAACGCAGCCTTCGGAAGAGCTCCGGGTTGCGCGTCGTCTGCATTCTTCGTCACCGGCGCGTTGGCTGTCTCCAACTGCATCGCGGCTCAGCTCAAGGCGGGAGGGGGGCACGTGGTCGTCGTTCTCATCCCCACCCCCAAAGTTCTGCCCGAAAACCCGGCCTGGTCCGAAACGCCGGTCCAGAGGCTCCTTCGACAAACGGCCCCGGGAGGCCATAGAAACCCCGGTTGCCACCGTCGCCACGACCACCACCAGTGGAGGACAAACCTCTGTGCACTCCCGGCCCATATACATCGTATCCATCATCACCCCAACATGGGCCATTGAAGCATCGACTGTCTCCTTGCGAGTTCCCGCGCCCTCCGCCATAGTTGTCGCGACCACGAGCAGCGTGCGACGCGTCACCGCGACCTGCCCCTCCATATACGTCCGGCCCTGCCAGCGGTTTAGGAGGGGGTTACGCGCCGCCCCGACCTGCCATGGGCAGCTCGCCCGCCTGCGGCGGTTGGACACGGGCAGCTCTGCCCGGCCCTAAGCGAGGAAATCCTGGGACGTTCCTCCGACGGCAAACCCTTGGCGGCGAGGAGGAAGAGGAGCCTGCGTGCGTCTCCACGACCACAGCTCCCTCGTCGATATTAGATGTCGGCACGAGATCATGCGTATCCTCATGTTGGGCCACATACCCAACACCATCGAGGCCTGCCTCTGATTCCGAAAGTTGCAACCCAACTGTGCCCAACAAGAAATTCAAACGCCTCGATTTGATCATCGAGATCGGGATCGCCGGCGATGGTGTTGCCGCTACCGACGGCCTCTTCTTCTTTTTGTGCCGGACTTGTTGCCAGTTGGAAGGATGGATGCAATCAGCTACTGTCAGTTTTTGCAAACATACCTTAGGTATCGGTCCATGCCATGGTTTCACCGCAAGCGCCGCCGACTTCCGTCGCGACCTGTCCAGCTTGATCGTTGCCGCTTGTCCTTGAGCCACCGGATCCTGCTTGGCACCCTTGCGCTTGACGCCGGCAGCCTCGTCTTCACCACTCACGACCTCTGATCGGATTGGTGAGATCGCATCCGGCGACTCCCATCTTGTGGCCACCTCTCGGCCGTCTTCTTCGTCGTCTTCGTCGTTGACATCTGTCAGCACCCAGAACCTCCCTCCAGGTCGTGCAGCTGTGCTCTGATCCGATGATAGGTGTGGAACCGGTCCTTCTGTCGACGCCTCTCCCGACGCCACTTCCGTCTCCTCTCCCGCGTCGCTTCCCTCGTGGCGGATCCAAAGGGACAACCGGGAGCGCCTCCGTGGACGTGGACAAGGCCGTAGCACCCCGTCGCTGTCGTCAAAGGCAGATCAGTTTTCGACGGTGATCTATCAGCCAGGCGGCACGGCGGCCGAACCTGGCGCGATCCATCAGACCACGATGACTGAGGACCTGCACGATTCAATCCTCCGGCGGCGCACTCCGCCAGACACCCCGTCTGACCCCCACGCGATCCTCCTGTGCTGATCCGGGCGGCGAAAATGCCCGCGGCTGCGTCGGCCGCTTCTCCCCGGGCGGCGCAGATGCAGATGGCTTCGTCGGCCGCGTCTCCCCGGGAGGCGAGGATGCAGGCGGCTGCAACGGCCGCGTCTCCCCCGGCGGCGTAGGTGCAGGCGGCCGCGTCGGCCGCGTCGCCCCGGGCGTCGGCTCTCCCATCTGATTTGCATGTATTTGAGCAGCCAACGGGGCGGTCAATTATATGTAGGTCCACCAACATCTATCTGTTTAATGGCATGTATATATGCAACTATATGCAATAGTTAGCTCAGGTTGGTGAGCACAAGAGCAGTGTATATGTGCGCTGAATGATCTATAGTCTCTACATGACCACTCTGAGAGCAGTGACTGTCGTTGCATGTGCTTCGTAAGTGCAAGATCTCGATCTGTAACATTTATGCACATTTACGAGAACAACAATGTGAAAATGAACATGAAAGGTTGAATGCATGAAACTTTGTTGGGTGGTGGGGGTGGGGTGGTGGTGGGGGGGGGGGGGGGTGCGGTCTGAGCATGGATGCTTTACTGTGTGAGAAACGCTGAATTACTCAAAGCCAAGTCTGACTATAAAATGGAGTGATATACTAGGAAGTTTGCTTTAGAAGTCACACTGCACGGCCATGCGTGCTAGATATATATTCCTTTTCTCGTCTTATAACAAAATGTTACTCTCATTTCCCGGTAACGAGCTTAGGCTTGGGAGTCATTGAGAATATATAGGACTGGCATTGTCAGGATAGTTGTATATAGGTGTTGCCTTCCCTGTGGCCTATGGTGGTAGGATTCAATTACAATAGTTTAGTTTTAGGCTTGTAAATCACCCATTTTCCATCAATGCCCAACTATAGACTACACAGGCGAAGAAATTGCACTTTTTATCTTGGTCACCTTAATTAACACCTCATTTATCTTCCAAGAATTGAATTTAACTTATTAAATCTAATTCAAAATACAATCCCATCAGTATTTAAATTGATTCTAAAATATCCATATCCCAAAATCCATGTTTGGATGTCACATGGAAATGAAAGTTATCTATTCTACAAATTTCCTCGTTTATAATTTGAACCCTGTTTACAATACAAATAAAAATTAGCACATAATCATCTAAAATTGGACCACCTTGTCAAAGTGTGGAGAGTTACTTTGAGCTTATTGGGCAAACCGAGACATACAAGTATGTACCTTGTACGCTTTCGTAGGTTGTTCACACTATAAGACATGGGATAATTTGAAATTTATGGTCGCTCTCTACATGTTGAGAAGCAACTTCGACCTTATTGGTGGATCAATTCGTGCAAGATGATCCAACATACTTAGATAGATGGCTTTCACAAAGCTTTGTTATTTAAAATTTTCAACTCGCATTCACACTGTAACATTTTTGCGAAATTATCAAAAATTTAAGATTGTGCCTTTCTATAGGCCAACCAACATGGTACCCCATATCTTAGGCATCCATTTCTGCACCGTATGTTAAAAAAATCCATTTCTGCATCGTGATTTGTGCAAGCACGCTTGTCTCTTTTGTTTCTCTCAAATGAAACACAAATATAAACTTGAAACTTTGCAGGACAACAAAACATTCTAACTACAACATGGGAAAAACATTAAAAATTTTCATGAATTTCAAATGCTTAAAATATATATTTTTAATTTTAAAAACTCATTTTGAATATTTACGACGGGCCAAAAAATTTGAAAGTTTTTTCACGCGTTAAAGTTCTAAAGTAGTTCTAAAGTTTGTTTGGTTTGCAAAGTTCGAAGCCCATATGTTGTTTCATCTGGGAGAAACAAAATAGAGAAAATTTCATGTTGTAAGTTAGTTGGAGAGCACATATCTCAAAAGCAATGTTGGAGGGGTGAGGATAAGTGGTTCCATGTAGCTTAACCTCCACAAGAACTTTCTGAAAATTTAATAGGCATTGCCCACATGTAGAAGAAGCAACTTTGGGCTTGCTGGTACGAAAATTCACGCAAGTGAATCCCACATAAATAAAATTGGTCATTTGTAGCCCTTATGTATTTATATTTTCAACCTCGGGTTCAGACAATAAAATACAACGAAATCATTTGAAAATTATGAGCATTGTCCACGCTCCAAAGAGCAAGCTTGAACTTATCAACAGATTGATTTGTGCTAGTGGGCGCCACATAAAACTTTCACAGAATTATCTAAATCTTTCATAAATGATTCTCATAGAGAAGCGACTTTGTGCACTTTTGCAGGTCCATAGGTGTGCTTATTCTTCGGAGTCATTGGGAATACACACACACACACACACACACACACACACGCACACCCCCCCTAATAATAAAACACCTATTGCTTCTGGTGGTACGTCATTAAAATTGCCCCTAAATATGTCTAATATTACTAACCAATGCCATCTATAAGTTACAAAAACGTTTTGCAAGGAATCCTTGCATGATCCGGCCCAAGCATAGGGACAAGCTATACAACGCTATGTGCACTGGACAAGAAACAGCGCGCCCATTTGGGCCAGCCCATGGGCAGCGCCTGTTTTTCAGTTTTATTTATTATTATTATTATTATTTATCTTTCCAGCTTTTCTCTACTTCAAATAAATAAATCAATAAAAAAATAGGCATTCATAAACTTAATATTAAATAAATGCTCGATAAAACATAAAATGTTTGTGAATTCAAAAATTGTTCGGGATTTTTGTAAAAATGTTTGCATATTCAAAACAAATCATAATTTTGAAGAAAATATTCATGAATGAAAAAAAGTCCAACATTTTGTGCAATTTCTTTAATGAAATTGGAAAAAAATGTTTGATAATTCAAAAATGAATTATTCGCCAATTGGTAAGAAAATACATAAAAACTGTTCGCAATATAAAATATTTTTTGCAATTTAAAAAAAATGTTTATAAAGAGTTAAAAATGTTCTCAATTTTTTAACATGTTCTCAAATTTATAAAAATGTTCACGAATGATCAAATGTATATAGTTCAACAGTAATGCTTCTGAGTCTTTCTAATTATATACCTGAGTGAATTTTGAAGATTTAAATATCGGGGTGGATCGGAATATTATATTATGTTTAAAAAATATTTTTTGAAATTGAGAATAATTCTTTCAACTACCAAATTTTTGACAACCATGATAATTTTTAAAAAAATGTGAACATTGTTTCAACTTGTGAATAAATTTAAAGAAAGAAATATTGTCTTACATTTGTGATTAAATTTTTAAAATCATACGATGAGATGTAAACATAATGTGATCATCACTATTGACGATGGTGTGTTTATTTTCTCGGTTGCAACTCACGGGTATAACCCTGGGTGAGGAATAAGTAATTCCTCACCCGAGTCAATCGACCGAGGGAGTGGCTAATCATGGACGTAAAATTATGTTTGCCCACTGTAAACTTATGTCACATGGAAACGGTTGGGCTTTGGCTGGTCGGTAGGAGCTAGCCCACTCACCCCGTGCACAAACCTTTTCGTGTGAGCGGTTTTCACGGGTTCGGTACATGTGTCCCTCTCTCCCAACCCCTCTCCTATCTGGAAATTGCGGCAGCGACGACAGCGGCGGCGCCGGAGGGACCAACGGGAGGCGAGGGCAGGGCTACCTCCCGCGTGAAGTGCCCCCCCTCTTGCCTCTCTCATGCGGTGGCGACTGGCGATCATGTGGAGCTGTAGGCGGTGCTATGATCCAGCGTGAGCACGGCGGCGACAATGGCCTTCTCTGTCGTCAATCTCCACCGTCGGCTTTCCTCTTGCCTGTAAGATCTCCCTCACCCTCCTCCTCCTCCACGAATTTCAGTATTTCTAGGGTTAGGTTCTTGGTTTTTGGGAGCGAGGCGGAAGAAGAGAAATAACTAATAAGACAAAGAAAGGAAAATAAACAAAAGAGAGGGGCTTGAATACTGAAGGGCGATGTAGGTTGATGGTGGAGACCGGTGCTCTGCGGTGGGATCAATTCAAGGAGGAGGTGGCTATCGTGGTATATGATGAGAAGAAGGCCATGTGGATGGTGGAGAGAAAGAGGAGGAGCTCAAGGCTACACAGGCGGAACAACAATACAATATCTTAGATCCTTCCAATGGGGATGACCCTGTTTCTATTCTGTTATAGATAAACTGAACTGGACTGGAGCTCCACCATTTTGATTGAACTAGACTGTCACCTAGTACTGAAAAATACCATGTTCCGCCATTTAAACTTAGAATGTAGTTGGGATGCTGCTACTGTATCAGGATGGTCATCCCATCATTGTGAATCTGCTGTGTCGCAGAACACACAAACGGAATTCATAAAGGGTAAAGTCCAAGAGAGAATGCGAAGAATCACGCCCCAAGAAGAAGGTCAAATCATGCAGGCCAAGTAACCGTGATCTTAATGCACAATGTCACCGACTTGATGATAAGGAGTATATGGTTTTGTTAGTTTTTGAGTTAGTCGAACCACTGCCATGGGGGCTGATCATACTCTGAATAGAACGAAATTTAAACCTGTCAAGTACCTGATCTTGCTAAAGGACACAAATGTGTCTTTTCTAAAACTTCAAATCGTCCTGCTAATTGTACGGATTTTCACTTTGACCTGCAGTTGTTGAGGATCTCTATGTGGAAGACTCCAGAACTATCTCTAGGTGCAGACACGTGAACAGTAATGAGACACGGTAGTAACTAGCGAAAAGTGCAAGATGCAGGATCATGTTTCCTTTTCCCATTCATTTTACACTTGTTGTTCTTCATCACCTCTTTGAAAGCACATAGTACACTAAACTTTCTCAGGTTTGGTTCTCATACTTTTACATTGCTTAATACGAACGATGAATGGCCAATCACCTATTTATTTCTAGCTTTTGATCTGTTGATACATGCTGAACAAAACAATATCACTCGGTCTGCTCCTATTTTACGTCGATGCAAAGAAACAATGCAATCTATGTTGCATGTAAGTTTGTAAAATGTATTAGTTGGACATGCTCCTATTGTTTCTGGCCCCACATCTCTTACCTTGTCTCTCAGATTTCTTATATCCATGGGCGAATGTGGGCCGACTCTGTATGGCATGCTAGAATTTCATATGTTGCTTGTTGGAAACCCTCCATTGGTGGACACTTATCCTCTCCCAGTTTGTCAAAATTCGCGGAAGGTGCAAAATTGAGTTAGGTTTATTTCAATTGCCATGAGGTGGACACTAACCGTCATCATCGAGCGTCCATCCTGTCAATCCTCATTTGGTTTAACCTACCCTCAGTCCAATAGTAATCTTGTATAACAGGAAAATATGATTTTTCATTCAGGTTATTGCTTGCTTGTTTTCAGTAGCATAAACCAGATGGGGATGTGCTATTTTTGGCGACTAATCATGCAATTCTAGCTAAGCTCCATCAATTTAATTTAGTCCATAGCCATGGATAGTGTAAAGAAAATACACACCATTATTTTTGCTTGAAATTCCTATATACTGCAAGACTTTGATTTTGTTCACATTTAAACTATTTTCCTATCTGGCTGAGCCATCCATTCAAATATAATTAATTTCTTCCTCGTATTTGTTACCCGGGATATGCATTTATTCAGTTCTGTTTAATATTGATTCATTAATATGCTGAGTGGTTTTGACACTTTGTCTTGCACTATGTGTCTGCCAAATTAAAGAGAATACCTCTTTCACACTACTGTTGTTCAAACCAACCAGGCGCTGTCGTGAAATTCAATTGCTTTTCAGGAGTTTATTTACGACAGAATCTACCTCCACTTGTTTGCTCCTTTTGTTCATCAAAGAGTGATGAAGTTTAGTAGCACAACTTCTACTAGTGGTATTAAGAAAATCCGTCATGGACCTAAGGTGCTTCTGCGGTTCATTTTGATGACTCTGGTCCTAGACTAGTTAGATAGTGTCTTAAATAGTTACAAAACACGGACTAATTCAACATAATGACCCCCATCACTGTATCTGTCACAATTTTATAGAAGTAACTTCAGTGTGCATTTAAACACTAGTTCCAGAGTTTTTCTTTTGTCTTGTTTCTCTCTATACCTGTGATTCATACCAGCAGCTGGCGTATTATGTGGTCATGTGATTCCGATGAATTTTGTATCCAAAACCCACATGCGATATCTTTAATTTTGATATTGTTTTTCCAGTTTAAGGTAGTGAATCCTTAGTTACTCCTCAGGTGTTATATGTGCTTGTGTGGTGCCTGATCTCTGGCTATTTGCTGGTATGCTTTTGAGAACTAAAAATATTCTGTTTTTCGGTATGTGTTCAAGTGGATCATAGCTAATGTAAGAGGGATGGAGAGTAATGTTTTTTGTATTTGTGTGGGTTAAATTAATGGTAGATTTAATTTTCAGACCTTCTTTTAATAATAACAGTAAAATTCAGGTTTCGGTGAGAGGAAAGGTGAACCTAAAGGCTTCAGTTCTATTGATAGGATGCATGCTATGTTGCTTCCAGCCCATGGATATGACTGTTTCAGCCGCTGGATACTTTTGGGTAGATGAAATTGATGGGCAATCTTTGGTCACAGGCAAATTAAGCAGCTTGAATACCAAGCTTAAACATATATGATGGCAGTGAAGTTGCGACTAGTCTCTTCGCATCCTGATGTAAATTAGTCCGGTAGTATTCAGTTCTGTAATAATTCTGAATTTTTCCTGCTGCTGGTTACCAAGTGCCAAGTGAGACATGATGTTCTCCCAACGGATTTTAATTGTACTCGTAGGGATGATCTTTATTAAGTGAGATATTTCCTGTAACCATCAGCTACATGGTATCTATTTATTACATGGCTTGGTTGTTCTTGTATATTTTCTGTAGAATTATGTACATGAATGCCTCTCACGGGGCCGATTTTCCCCTTTTAGACTGGTTTTCCAAATGTCTCCTTGACGCTTTTTTACATGGGTCATCAGATTTCTTGTTCAGAAATTTCTTGGACCGGTGCTTAGCAAAAGTGTGTACAGAAAGAATTTGTGGACAATTCCTTATAGTTACCAAAAATGCCTTCTACCCAACGATTAGTAGACTAGGTGGACAATGATTATTAATGTACTATATAGCTAGCAAAAATACCTACTATATAGTAATGCAGTCTTATCCTATAAAAAAGCCAGGAACGCTTCAGAGAATCATTATTAATATAGCTAGCAAAAATACCTACAATGTAGGAATGCAGTCTTATCCTATGAAAAAGGCAGGAACACCTCACTATTTGTTGCGCATCATCTTTCGTTTCATAGTGTGATTTTGATGCGCCATCCTAGTTTCTCACAAAGAGGATGTAACTTAGAAGTCTCCAATCCTAAGATTACCTCACTCTCATTTGTACGGCAGGAGACTTGTTTCCTTTATTCCCACTGTAATTTTACCTCCAATAGCTAATTTCTTACATTTTGGACTTGTGTCCGTAAGATTGGACTGGGGTGAAGAATAACATTCTTCACCTGGGTGACAAATAGTCGATCTCTATATACATATTTTATCTACTACCATGGGTAGTTGCTCCCTAATTGCTTGTATGCCACCTGTCCCTCCTACCGCCATGCAAATTGTGTTATCGGGTATGGAAACATCCATTAGCGTTCTACAATTCAATAATAAAATAATTACGCTTAAGTGTCACACGATGAGTTCAACAACCTGCTAGTTTGTTAGCGATGCACCGCATCTCCTTGAATGGATAAGTGCTAGCTAAACAGCTTCACGTACGGCTGGAAAATATTAAATATTTGTTTGGACGTGCACATATTCCGATGGTTTAAAAATCGTAATAGAGTATTAAGTAGGCTGTACATTCTATTTAGTTGCTAGTTATTAATATACAGTGGTGATGGTAGAGAGGAACGAGGAAAGAAGTATATATCAGGTATGAACTTATTTAAAATGGATAATAGTTAAGCACATGACCGTGACTCTAATTATACTTGTTAGATGTAAGAAATTTTTCCTTTTTGTAAGGTATATTATATGGAGTATATAGTGTGAAGTATATATATACTTTTCTAAGAGTGCAATATATAGTATGAATTACATGTTTTCTAAAGAGTATGGAGCACATATAATGGGAGTATGGAGTGTGCTGTTACTAAATAAGGTGTGAGGTATTTCAAAAAAAAAAGAGATAAAGTATGGAGTATATATGGTGGGAGTATGGAGTATGCATGTAGTATTAAATAGAGTATGGAGTACAATATCTCAAACAAACGAAAATTTGATTATGGAGTATACATAATGGGAGTAAGGAGTATGTATGTATTAGATGGAGTATATCAAGCATAGTATTGAGTATATTATATTTTTATAGAACATATATACCAGCTAGGTAGCACACTTCATACTCGCGAATTATGACAAATAGTATGTATACTTCATATTTTTCTCATGGCTGCAAATACTCTTACAACAATTAAGGACAGGATAGTGTCACCTCTCAAACAACACAATATGGCAGCATTCATTGCTTAAAAATAAGATGATACATACGCTCAAACCTAAACCACTTGAAAAAGATGACATAAGACTTAAATGAGAATGCGTCATGACGATGTAGGATGTGAAGTATTCTGCCGACGTGGAAGTTGTTGAATTGGCCTTGGGCTGAGTAAGTGTTCCAAGCCTGCGATGTACCGGCAAAGTTCAGCATGGGATAAACCCGTGGAGCCATCGTCGTCGTTGGGTGCAAAGAGTATGAAGTATCAGGCGGCGCCGTCATGCGCGAGGCAGACTTAGAGATCGTGCGGCGGCGAAGAGCCAAGTACGGTTAGTCGCCGTGCATGTGATTGGCTCGACAGCTTCGTCGCAATTATCACCTTCACATCTGGACCTTCACAATCGCACTGGTGCTCGCATGCAAGAACTGCAGATGCATCTACAAAGGCAATACTGGTAATTACGTACTTACATGGATGTCATGGCTGTAGAGAGAAAGAAACAGATTACGTAGGAAACCAATCAAGAAGTCTAAGAGTTTGTACATCTAATCAATACCTTGTAATATATATGCATCCATGCATGGTAGCTGCGTATTCTGTCGTCGGCGTTGCCGGTTGCGGCGGTAACGAGCCTGTGAAATCAAAGTCATCGCGTGCTCCTATAGCCGATCCGAATCATCACATAGCAAACTGAATTTCAATCTGTAAATAAAATCTGGGATGTGATTCAACCAAGCGATTAGACTATACATACCTGGACACGCATATCCTCAATCAATTGATATTCTGCTCCCATTTTAACAGCAGGTCGATCGGTGACAAACAGCTACAGCGGATCACAACGGTGATCCTTTTCGACGGAGGGCACGGTGGCTGGCGGCGGTACACATAGTGCATTAGAAAAACTGTCGGCGGACAGAAATATCTCCGTGGTTAGTGGGTTTCTAACAGCTACAACGGACCTAGAAAATGGATCGGGTCCCTGCACACTGGGATATCCAGACCCGTTTGGCTGAATGAACGTGCATCTAAGGAATCAATCGACGGTGGATGTGGAGGGGGTAACTACCCCGGTAGTAGTTATATATGTATATAAAGCTGTTGCCTTCCCTGCGGCGTGTGGTGGTAGGATTCAGTTACAATAGTTTAGTTTTAGGCTTGTAGATCACCCATTTTTAATCAATCTGCAATGGGAGGCTGTAGAGACGAAGCAATTGCTTTTATTTTTTTATCTTTGATCTCTTTAACAGATCATTTGTCTTTCGAAGAACGAATTCCTTCATTCAATTGAATTCGAAACACAATTGTGGTAGAATTTAAAATTGATTCTAAATATTCAAATCCCAATATATTTTTGGATCTCACGTGGAAATGAAACTTATTCATTCTACAAATTTTCAATCTTTAGATTATGAATCTCGTGGTTGCAAATAAAAATTTGCTTGGAATCAACGGAAATTTCACGCACATTGTTCAAGTATGGAGAAGCTACTTTGAGATTAGCACGTAAATTGGGATATAAAACTGTATCCCATGTAGGCTTTCGTAAAGAATCAATATTTAAATTCTTAACCACACGTTCAAATAATTATGTGGAAAATTTAAGCTTATGGGTGGTTCAATTCGTGTCGTTGAACTTACTCAAGAAGTGGAGACAGTCCAACAAAAAATATGGAACAAGTTTGTTTAGGCCCTTTGTTCGGGAATAGCTACAACTATATCCCTTCCTTTCAAAAGGAAAATTTTCCAACTCTTGAGAAAAGGTAAGATTCAGTAGAGCGAAGAAACCTAGAGGAGGCCAAGAGTTACATGTGGACCCCATGTACTAATACATATGACTTTCGCGAAACTTTGGTAATTTAAATTCTCCACCTCAATTTTTCACACTATTAAATTTCTATGAAATTATTCAAAATTTAACAACCATTATTCACGTGTCGAGAAGCAACTTTGAGTTAATGGCATGACAATTCATGCAAGTGTGTCTCACATACTTAATTATACAATTGTGCCATCGTAGATCTTCTATAATTAAATCTTCAACCTCGCGTTCATAGAATGAATTCCCACAATAGTATTTGAAATTTTAAGGGCATTGTCCACGTGCCAAGCAGTAATTTTGAGATTACCATTGAATCAATCTGTGCTAGTGGGTCCCACATACTTTTCCAAATTCCCTTCATACAACTTTGGTATTTAATTTTGTTGTCTCCTATTCACACTATAATTTTTTTGTAAAATGAACTTAAACATTTGTAGATAACTTGAGGCACAGAGAAGCAACTTTGTACACTTTGGTGACTCCAGAGGTTCATGTAGGACCCATAAGCCCATGGGATCCATGAAGAACTAGGTTTTATATTCTAACTCGATAACTCGTGGTCATGGGAATTGGATAATTTATGATTTCAGTTCTTGTGACAGCCAAACTCTCATACTTACATAATCCAACTACAAGTCTTTTATTCTAGGCCCAATTCATGGATCCCGAATGAGGTGTTAGATACCCCCACCACCTGGAATACATTTTCTTTATAGAAGCACCACTCTCCCTAATATACCTTTGGTATTCTTCAATCTGGTTATTGTTGGGGAACATTGCATGGGAAACAAAAAATTTCCTACGCACACGCAAGATCTATCCATGGTGATGAGCATCTACGAGAGGAAGAGTGGATCTACATACCCTTGTAGATCGCTAAGCGGGAAGCGTTAAGAAACACGGTTGATGTAGTCGAACGTCTTCGCGATCCAATGTCCAAGCATCTCGCAATCCAATCATGATCCGTCCCGATCTAGCGCCATATGGACGGCACCTCCGCGTTCAACACACGTACAGCTCAATGACGATCTCCGCCTTTTGATCTAGCAAGAGGGAGCGGAGAGGTAGATGAGTTCTCTGGTAGCGCGATGGCACAGCATCGGTGGTGGTGGAAACATTCCGGCAGGGCTTCGCCTAAGCACCATCATAATCTATTTGGTGGAGGAACTAGGGAATAGAGAACTAGCACTTGGACTTGTGTTTTTGGGGCTCTATTCCTCTAGTATATATAGGAGGGAGGAGGGAGGACACACCCTCCCTAGGGTATTCCCTTCGGTTCGGCCTAAGTGGAGGAGGTGGAAGAGTCCACCTCCAATCCTACTCCAAGTAGGATTACAATCCTACTTGGAATCTTTACCCCACTAGGTTTTTTTCCTTTTACCACGTCCTAGCTGCATGGGACTCTTGGGGATGGCTTTCCCATCCCACTAAGGGATGGTGCACCACTCCTCAGGCCCATGTGGCCTCTCGGCGTAGGTGGCCCCTCCTGATGGCCCTCCGGTACTCCCGGTACACTACCGGAAATACCCGAAACTTATTCAGTGGCCAAAACGGGACTTCCTATATATCAATATTTACCTCCGGACCATTCCGGAGCTCCTCTTGACGTCCAAGATCTCATCCGAGACTCCGAACAACCGTCGGTCACCACCATACTTAACTCAATACTACCAAAACGTCACCGAAAGTTAAGTGTGCAGACCCTGCGGGTTCGAGAACTATGTAGACATGACCGAGACACCTCTATAGTCAATAACCAATAGCGGGACTTGGATGTCCATATTGGTTCCTACATATTCTACGAAGATCTTTATTGGTTGAACCTCTATGTCAAGGATTCAGTTAATCTCGTATGTTGTTCCCTTTGTTTTTCGGTATGTTACTTGCCCGAGATTCGATCGTCAGTATCTCTATACCTAGTTCAATCTCGTTAACGACAAGTCCCTTTACTCATTCCATAATACAAGATCCAGTGGCCAATACTTTAGTCACTTTGCTTGCAAGGCTTGTTGTGATGTTGTATTACTGAGTGGGCCCTGTGATACCTCTCCATCACACGGAGTAACAAATCCTAGTCTTGATCCATGCCCAGTCAATACACACCTTCGGAGATACCTGTATAATATCTTTATAGTCACCCAGTTACGTTGCGATGTGTGATACACACAAGGTATTCCTCTGGTGTCAGTGAGTTGCATGATCTCATGGTCATAGGAATAGATACTTGACATGCAGCAAACTATAGCAATAAACTGACATGATCATATGCTATGTTCATAGTTTGGGTCTTGTCCATCACACCATTCTCCCAATGATGTGACCCCGTTATCAAATGACATCTTATGTCTATGGCTAGGAAACCTTAAACATCTTTGAACAACGAGCTTGTTTACTAGAGGCATACTAGGGACACATCGTTGTCCATGTATCCACACATGCAATGTGTTTCCAATCAATACAATTATAGCATGGATAATAAACGATTATCATGAACAGGGAATATAATAATAACCATTTTATTATTGCCTCTAGGGCATATTTCCAATAGTCTCCTACTTGCACTAGAGTTAATAATCTAGCTCACATCACTATATGATTTACATTGTAATGAATCTAACACCCATACAGTTCTGGTGTTGATCATATTTAGCCCCTGGAAGAGGTTTAGTCAACGGTTCTGCGACATTCATATCCGTGTGCACTTTGCAAATATTTATGTCCTCCTCCTTAATGTAATCGCGGATGGAATTGAAGCGTCTCTTAATGTATCTGGTCCTCTTGTGAAACCTTGTTTCCTTGGAGGGCCGTTGAAGGGCCTGTGCGAGCTGTGCGCTCACACAGGGGCCCCTAATTTGGGTTCACATACATGTATGTATTAGTATTTTCTTAAAAAAAGTCCATGTACTAGTCTAAAGACTTTCAATTTTGGGCCAACGTTGTCTCTATCTCCTGAAGCACTTATTTTGGGATTCTTGGGCCTGATCCTCGCTGTCCGTCTCATCCGGTGGATCGATCTATCTTTTCATCTCGTCCCTGTGCATCGATCTGCAACATTGTTAGACGAAACGACAACAGCAACACAGGCATATTATGTACCCTAATCACTCTGCTTCCCATCTTTTCACTTCTGCTTTGGCGGCTAGGAGGCTCGGCGGCGATCGTTTTACAGCTAGGCACAGGAACTGCGAGCGCGGCGACCAATGCCGCGTTGGTCGACACTGCCGCCATGCGCCCGTGCCGCGTTGTTCGCCGAACAGCCAAACAGAATTCCGAGCGATGACCTACGCTCCTTCACCTTTCTCTAATTTTGATACAAACTGCAGAGTTGTTTTAAGACTTCTGAATTCATTATGTACAACCGTTTACTTATATTTTTTGGAACCTTTTTTTATAGTTGTTAAAGTTCAGAAGTTGTCACGGGTTCAAGATTTTCAATAATTGCTCATCCAAAATCAAGGTTCCATCGTTTCCTAATTTACTATCTATACAAGTGACAAGCTTATAATTCGTGGAGTTCATCAGTTCAAATGCATTGATATTATTTTTGTTTGGTTCATAAACGAAAACAATCATGCACTCTAGTTCTAGAAATATAAAGTATGATTCTGGTGTCTTGAAGCGTAGGAAGAAACAAAAACTAGAATCAGATGCTCAAACTAAAAAAAATTGTGAAAGGACCCAAAACTAAATATCAAATTCAAACTCCACCAAATGCTAATATTGATGATGGTCATGATGATGATGTAGTTGAGGTTGAGGTTGCCACTACAGAAATTCATGAAGGTGATGATGGTCATGGTGATAATGTAGAAGAGGTTGAGGAACACAAGAAGGATGACACTTTGCACTAGCGAATGAGGTTAGTTTATTTTTATTAATCTCTTGCATTGATACTTTAGAATTTTCTAAACATTGTATGAAATAACATAAATTTAAATTGTATAATTAAGTAATTGTGCTTGAGTTGTATTAGATGTTTTTTTTTCAAATGTGAGAGCCCCATTATGCTTTTCGCACCGGGGCCCCGAATTCCTGGAGACGGCCCTGGTTCCTTGGCCAGTGCAATGGCACCAGTGTTGTCACAAAATAAAGCCATTGGATTCAGTGCACTCGGCACTACTCCAACATCTGTCCTAAACTCTTTCATCCAGACACCTTCCTTTGCCGCCTCCGAGGCTGCGATGTACTCCGCTTCGCATGTAGAATCGGCTACCACACTCTACATGGAACTGCAGCAGCTTACCGTTGCCCATTGAGAATAAATACGTATCGGGTCTGAGACTTAGAGTCATCTGGATCTGTGTCAAAGCTTGCGTCGACGTAACCCTTTACAACGAGCTCTTGATCACCTCCATAAACGAGAAACATTTCCATAGTCCTTTTCAGGTACTTAAGGATATTCTTGACCATCGTCCAGTGCTCCATTCCTAGATCATTTTGAAACCTTCCGGCCATACTTATGGCAAGGCTGACATCGGGTATTGTGCACGGCATTGCATACATGATAGAGCCTATGGCTGAAGCATAGGGGACGACACTCATCTTTTCTCTATCTTCTGCAGTCACTGGGCATTGAGTCTTACTCAACTTCACACCTTGCAATACAGGCAAGAACCCCTTCTTGGACTAATCCATTTTGAACTTCTTCAAAACTTTGTCAAGGTATGTGCTTTGTGAGAGTCCTATTAAGCGTCTTGATCTATCTCTATAGATCTTGATGCCTAATATGAAAGCAGCTTCTCCTAGGTCCTTCATTGAAAAAATCTTGTTCAAATATTCCTTCATGCTTTCCAACATTTCTATATTGTTTCCAATCAGCAATATGCCATCCACTTATAATATTAGAAATGCTATAGAGCTCCCACTCACTTTCTTGTAAATACAAGCTTCTCCGTAAACTTGTATAAACCCGAATGCTTTGATCACCTCATTAAAGCGAAGATTCCAACTCCGAGATGCTTGCACGAGTCCATAAATGGATCGCTGGAGTTTGCAAACTTTGTTAGCATTCTCTGGATCGACAAAACCTACTAGTTGTATCATATAAAACTCTTCCTTAAGAAAATTGTTAAGGAACGTTATTTTGACATCCATCTCCCAAATTTCATAATCGAAAAATGTAGCTATTGCTAACATGATTCTAACTGACTTAAGCATCGCTAAGGGTGAGAAGTTCTCATCGTAGTCGACTCCTTGAACTTGTGAAAAACCCTTTGCCACAAGTCGAGCTTTATAGACGGTGACATTACCGTCCGCATCCGTCTTCGTCTTAAAGATCCATTTGTTTTGAATGGCCTTTTGATACATCTCCAATGTATCTATAATTTTTTCTTGTTCCATGCCGTTATATTATCATTCTTGGATGTTTTAAAATCATTTTAATACAACTTTATATTATTTTTGGGACTAACCTATTAACCTAGAGCCCAATGCCAGTTTCCATTTTTTGTGTGTTTTTGAGTTTTACAGAAAAGGAATATCAAATGGAGTCCAAACGGAATAAAAGTTTATGGTGCTTTTTTATGGACCATAAGACACCCACGGAGCTTGGAAATGAAGTCAGAAGATTCCCGAGGAGGCCACAAGCCTTAGGTGCGCGCCCACCCCCTGGGCACGCCCACCAGGCTTGTGGGACCCTCGGGAGTCGACCGACCTCCCTCTCAGCTCTATAAATCCTCAAATATTCCAAAAACCCCAACGCAGAACCTAGATCGGGAGTTCCGCCACCGCAAGCCTCCAAAGCCACGAAAAACCAATCGGGGGCCCGTTCTGGCACCCTGTCGGAGGGGGAAACCATCACCAGAGGCCATCTTCATCATCTCGGCGGTCTCCATGTCGAGGAGGGAGTAGTTCACCCTCGGGGCTGAGGGTATGTACCAGTAGCTGTGTGTTTGATCTCTCTCTCTCTCTCTCTCTCGTGTTCTTGAGATGGCACAATCTTGATATACCACGAGCTTTGTTGATATAGATTGAATCATGCAGAGTTTCCCCCTCTCTATATTGTTGTGATGAATTGAGTTTACCCTTTGAAGTTTTCTTATCGAATTGAGTCTTTAAGGATTTGAGAACACTTGATGTATGTCTTGCAATGGGATATCTGTGGTGACAATGGGATGTTCTATTGATCCACTTGATGTATGTTTTGGTGATCAACTTATGGGTTCCGTGATCTTGGGAATCTATGCATAAGGGTTGGCACACGTTTTTGTCTTGACTTTCTAGAAACTTTGGGGCACTCTTTGAAGTTCTTTGTGTTGGATTGAACATGATGAATCTGAAACTATGTGATGCATATCGTATAATCAAGCCCATGGGTACTTGTGGTGACATTGGAGTATCTAGGTGACATTAGGGTTTTGGTTGATGTGCATCTTAAGGTGTTATTTTAGTATGAACTTAGGGCTGTTTGTGACACTTATAGGGATAGCTCATAAGATTGATCAGAAAAGATAACTTTGAGGTGGTTTCGTACCCTACAATAATTTCTTCATTAGTTCTCCACTATTTGTGACTTTGGAGTGAACTCTTTGTCGCACGAGAGGTACTTACATATGATTCAACTATGTCAATATTGTTGAGAGAAATTGCACTAGTGAAAGTATGGACCCTAGGCCTTGTTTCCAAGCATTTATACAACGTTTTGCTCGCTGTTTACTATTTGTTACCTTGCTGTTTTTATATTTTCAGATTACAAAAACCTATATCTACCATCCATATTGCACTTGTATCACCATCTCTTCGCCGAACTAGTGCACCTATACAATTTACCATTGTATTGGGTGTGTTGGGGACACAAGAGACTCTTTGTTATTTGGTTGTAAGGTTGCTTGAGAGAGACCATCTTCATCCTACACCTCCTGCGGATTGATAAACCTTAGGTCATCCACTTGAGGGAAAATTGTCGCTGTCCTACAAAACTCTGCGCTTGGAGGCCCAACACAAGTCTACAAGAAGAAGGTTGTGTAGTAGACATCAAGCTCTTTTCTGGCACCGTTGTCAGGGAGGTGAGTGCTTGAAGATATATCTTTAGATCTTGCAATCAAATCTTTTAGTTTCTTGTTTTTCACTAGTTTGGTTTTATAAAAGAAAACTAAAAAAATGGAATTGAGGTTGCCTCATATGCTTCATCTTTTTATTGTCTTTCGTGAAAATGATGGAAAGGAAATTTGTGCTCAAGTGTTAGAAGAAGAAGTTATTAAAATGTTTGGCACTAAATCTTTGAGTGATGAGCATGATTGAAATGTTGTTAGTATGAATTCTTTGAATATCCATAGGACTAATGATGATTGCACTAGTCATGATAAAAAGATTTCTTATAAGCATGCCAATTTTTGTGGAGTGCATAGAGTTTGTGTAGACATGCCTAAAAGGGAAGATAGATTTTGTAAGAGGCACAAGTATTTAGAAACTAAATGGTTGCAAGAAAGGCTATATGTTTGTGCTGAAAGACTTAATATTTCTAGCCATCCTTGTGAACTTTGCAATGAACGTGGTCATTATAATTTCTAATGTGAATTATTTCATGATCAAATTGTGTCCAAACATTGTGATAACCTCATTACCCTTGAGCATAATAATGAACTTAGTCTATTTTTGGGGTATGAAGAAATGAAACATGAAACTAAGGATGTTGTAGCATGGGCTCTCATGAAAATGATTGATTGATCTAAATGAAATCTATATGTATTGCGTGGTAAATTGCATTGAGAATCCTTATATTGCCAATTACTTAAAGACAAGGAAACAAATAGAAGATGAAGAGAATACTAATGAAGGGGAAGAGGTTTCCCAATATCGTCCTATTTTTTCTTATGATAAATCAGGTAATGAGGAGAAGCTTTTTATTCAGCCAACCTCTTCAAAAAGAAGTTTGGAGGAATTAAATAAAGCCACACATAATGTGGTGAAGAAGAAGAAAAGAAGGAAAAGTAAAGGTAAAGAGGTATCTCTCCCAAATAATGTTGCTCCCATTATTGATAGGCCTCATGAGAATGAATCAAATATAGTTGTGGAAGGTGATACACTTGAGGATGATTTTGTTATGCCTATTCCTTGTTGTGATAATTATGACTGGGAAGATAATGATACTTCTTATAATCTTGAAAATGTTTATGGCACCAACTTGTAGGATGATGATAATAATTGCTATACTATTGGTGCTATTCGTACCATTAATGATGAGAGTGATTATGTTTATGATATACAAAGCCACAAGCTTGGGGATGCTATGTTTGATGAAAATGACATGTTTGAGAATTCATTTGCTGCAATTAATGTTTGTCCCAAGCTTGGGTATGCTATGCTTAATGAAGATGATCTTTTTATTTCCCCTACTTTGAATGATCATATTTGTTATGATGATTGCATGCCTCCTACTTATGATGATTATTGTGATGATACTTATGCAATGAGAAAGAGTGATGATTACTATTATGATACTTGTCATAATTATGAATATCGTTTCATGAAATATTACTCTTTTAGTGTGGAACCAATTTGTAGTATTCAAGTCTTTTATGATACTCCCACTATTAGTCATGAGAAGAAATTTGCTTATGTGGAGAGTAGTAAAATTTCTATGCTTGTAGATCATGAAAAGAATGCTTTTATGTGCTAGTTATATTGTGTAATTCCTTCATGATGCTACTTAAAATTATTATGAGGGAGGAACATATGCTTATAGGAATTACAATAATATCAAGTTTCCTCTCTATGTGTTCAAATTCTTGAAGATATGCTTGTTTTCCCTTCCTATGCTAGATGATTCTTGCTCCCATAAATTGTTTGCTCACAAAATCCCTATGCATAGGAAGTGGGTTAGACTTAAATGTGCTTGTCATGAGATTCATGATGCTCCTTTGCATGTTTCAATTACTATTCCTACGTGAGCATCATTGAAATTATCATGCCTAGCTAAAAGGCATTAAAGAAAAGCGCTTGTTGGGAGAGAATCCAACACTTTTAATTTCTGTTTTGATGTGCTCACATGATTAAGCTACTATAGTAGTCATGTTTTGTGCCTTTTTTCAATAAAGTGCCAAGTAAATCCTTTGGGATAGTGTGAATACTTGCTTGTTTGATTCTGTGCAAAAACAGAAACTTTTGCGTCCAGTATATGAATTATCCAATTTTACTGGAGCGTCAAAAAATTCTGAAATTTTTAAAATACAACGAAATCATTTGAAAATTATGAGCATTGTCCACGCTCCAAAGAGCAAGCTTGAACTTATCAACAGATTGATTTGTGCTAGTGGGCGCCACATAAAACTTTCACAGAATTATCTAAATCTTTCATAAATGATTCTCATAGAGAAGCGACTTTGTGCACTTTTGCAGGTCCATAGGTGTGCTTATTCTTCGAAGTCATTGGGAATACACACACACACACACACGCACACCCCCCTAATAATAAAGCACCTATTGCTTCTGGTGGTACGTCATTAAAATTGCCCCTAAATATGTCTAATATTACTAACCAATGCCATCTATAAGTTACAAAAACGTTTTGCAAGGAATCCTTGCATGGGCCGGCCCAAGCATAGGGACAAGCTATACAACGCTATGTGCGCTGGACAAGAAACAGCGCGCCCATTTGGGCCAGCCCATGGGCAGGGCCTGTTTTTCAGTTTTATTTATTATTATTATTATTATTTATCTTTCCAGCTTTTCTCTACTTCAAATAAATAAATCAATAAAAAAATCGGCATTCATAAACTTAATATTAAATAAATGCTCGATAAAACATAAAATGTTTGTGAATTCAAAAATTGTTCGGGATTTTTGTAAAAATGTTTGCATATTCAAAACAAATCATAATTTTGAAGAAAATATTCATGAATGAAAAAAAGTCCAACATTTTGTGCAATTTCTTTAATGAAATTGGAAAAAAATGTTTGATAATTCAAAAATGAATTATTCGCCAATTGGTAAGAAAATACATAAAAACTGTTCGCAATATAAAATATTTTTTGCAATTTAAAAAAAATGTTTATAAAGAGTTAAAAATGTTCTCAATTTTTTAACATGTTCTCAAATTTATAAAAATGTTCACGAATGATCAAATGTATATAGTTCAACAGTAATGCTTCTGAGTCTTTCTAATTATATACCTGAGTGAATTTTGAAGATTTAAATATCGGGGTGGATCGGAATATTATATTATGTTTAAAAAATATTTTTTGAAATTGAGAATAATTCTTTCAACTACCAAATTTTTGACAACCATGATAATTTTTAAAAAAATGTGAACATTGTTTCAACTTGTGAATAAATTTAAAGAAAGAAATATTGTCTTACATTTGTGATTAAATTTTTAAAATCATACGATGAGATGTAAACATAATGTGATCATCACTATTGACGATGGTGTGTTTATTTTCTTGGTTGCAACTCACGGGTATAACCCTGGGTGAGGAATAAGTAATTCCTCACCCGAGTCAATCGACCGAGGGAGTGGCTAATCATGGACGTAAAATTATGTTTGCCCACTGTAAACTTATGTCACATGGAAACGGTTGGGCTTTGGCTGGTCGGTAGGAGCTAGCCCACTCACCCCGTGCACAAACCTTTTCGTGTGAGCGTTTTTCACGGGTTCGGTACATGTGTCCCTCTCTCCCAACCCCTCTCCTATCTGGAAATTGCGGCAGCGACGACAGCGGCGGCGCCGGAGGGACCAACGGGAGGCGAGGGCAGGGCTACCTCCCGCGTGAAGTGCCCCGCCTCTTGCCTCTCTCATGCGGTGGCGACTGGCGATCATGTGGAGCTGTAGGCGGTGCTATGATCCAGCGTGAGCACGGCGGCGACAATGGCCTTCTCTGTCGTCAATCTCCACCGTCGGCTTTCCTCTTGCCTGTAAGTTCTCCCTCACCCTCCTCCTCCTCCACGAATTTCAGTATTTCTAGGGTTAGGTTCTTGGTTTTTGGGAGCGAGGCGGAAGAAGAGAAATAACTAATAAGACAAAGAAAGGAAAATAAACAAAAGAGAGGGGCTTGAATACTGAAGGGCGATGTAGGTTGATGGTGGAGACCGGTGCTCTGCGGTGGGATCAATTCAAGGAGGAGGTGGCTATCGTGGTATATGATGAGAAGAAGGCCATGTGGATGGTGGAGAGAAAGAGGAGGAGCTCAAGGCTACACAGGCGGAACAACAATACAATATCTTAGATCCTTCCAATGGGGATGACCCTGTTTCTATTCTGTTATAGATAAACTGAACTGGACTGGAGCTCCACCATTTTGATTGAACTAGACTGTCACCTAGTACTGAAAAATACCATGTTCCGCCATTTAAACTTAGAATGTAGTTGGGATGCTGCTACTGTATCAGGATGGTCATCCCATCATTGTGAATCTGCTGTGTCGCAGAACACACAAACGGAATTCATAAAGGGTAAAGTCCAAGAGAGAATGCGAAGAATCACGCCCCAAGAAGAAGGTCAAATCATGCAGGCCAAGTAACCGTGATCTTAATGCACAATGTCACCGACTTGATGATAAGGAGTATATGGTTTTGTTAGTTTTTGAGTTAGTCGAACCACTGCCATGGGGGCTGATCATACTCTGAATAGAACGAAATTTAAACCTGTCAAGTACCTGATCTTGCTAAAGGACACAAATGTGTCTTTTCTAAAACTTCAAATCGTCCTGCTAATTGTACGGATTTTCACTTTGACCTGCAGTTGTTGAGGATCTCTATGTGGAAGACTCCAGAACTATCTCTAGGTGCAGACACGTGAACAGTAATGAGACACGGTAGTAACTAGCGAAAAGTGCAAGATGCAGGATCATGTTTCCTTTTCCCATTCATTTTACACTTGTTGTTCTTCATCACCTCTTTGAAAGCACATAGTACACTAAACTTTCTCAGGTTTGGTTCTCATACTTTTACATTGCTTAATACGAACGATGAATGGCCAATCACCTATTTATTTCTAGCTTTTGATCTGTTGATACATGCTGAACAAAACAATATCACTCGGTCTGCTCCTATTTTACGTCGATGCAAAGAAACAATGCAATCTATGTTGCATGTAAGTTTGTAAAATGTATTAGTTGGACATGCTCCTATTGTTTCTGGCCCCACATCTCTTACCTTGTCTCTCAGATTTCTTATATCCATGGGCGAATGTGGGCCGACTCTGTATGGCATGCTAGAATTTCATATGTTGCTTGTTGGAAACCCTCCATTGGTGGACACTTATCCTCTCCCAGTTTGTCAAAATTCGCGGAAGGTGCAAAATTGAGTTAGGTTTATTTCAATTGCCATGAGGTGGACACTAACCGTCATCATCGAGCGTCCATCCTGTCAATCCTCATTTGGTTTAACCTACCCTCAGTCCAATAGTAATCTTGTATAACAGGAAAATATGATTTTTCATTCAGGTTATTGCTTGCTTGTTTTCAGTAGCATAAACCAGATGGGGATGTGCTATTTTTGGCGACTAATCATGCAATTCTAGCTAAGCTCCATCAATTTAATTTAGTCCATAGCCATGGATAGTGTAAAGAAAATACACACCATTATTTTTGCTTGAAATTCCTATATACTGCAAGACTTTGATTTTGTTCACATTTAAACTATTTTCCTATCTGGCTGAGCCATCCATTCAAATATAATTAATTTCTTCCTCGTATTTGTTACCCGGGATATGCATTTATTCAGTTCTGTTTAATATTGATTCATTAATATGCTGAGTGGTTTTGACACTTTGTCTTGCACTATGTGTCTGCCAAATTAAAGAGAATACCTCTTTCACACTACTGTTGTTCAAACCAACCAGGCGCTGTCGTGAAATTCAATTGCTTTTCAGGAGTTTATTTACGACAGAATCTACCTCCACTTGTTTGCTCCTTTTGTTCATCAAAGAGTGATGAAGTTTAGTAGCACAACTTCTACTAGTGGTATTAAGAAAATCCGTCATGGACCTAAGGTGCTTCTGCGGTTCATTTTGATGACTCTGGTCCTAGACTAGTTAGATAGTGTCTTAAATAGTTACAAAACACGGACTAATTCAACATAATGACCCCCATCACTGTATCTGTCACAATTTTATAGAAGTAACTTCAGTGTGCATTTAAACACTAGTTCCAGAGTTTTTCTTTTGTCTTGTTTCTCTCTATACCTGTGATTCATACCAGCAGCTGGCGTATTATGTGGTCATGTGATTCCGATGAATTTTGTATCCAAAACCCACATGCGATATCTTTAATTTTGATATTGTTTTTCCAGTTTAAGGTAGTGAATCCTTAGTTACTCCTCAGGTGTTATATGTGCTTGTGTGGTGCCTGATCTCTGGCTATTTGCTGGTATGCTTTTGAGAACTAAAAATATTCTGTTTTTCGGTATGTGTTCAAGTGGATCATAGCTAATGTAAGAGGGATGGAGAGTAATGTTTTTGTATTTGTGTGGGTTAAATTAATGGTAGATTTAATTTTCAGACCTTCTTTTAATAATAACAGTAAAATTCAGGTTTCGGTGAGAGGAAAGGTGAACCTAAAGGCTTCAGTTCTATTGATAGGATGCATGCTATGTTGCTTCCAGCCCATGGATATGACTGTTTCAGCCGCTGGATACTTTTGGGTAGATGAAATTGATGGGCAATCTTTGGTCACAGGCAAATTAAGCAGCTTGAATACCAAGCTTAAACATATATGATGGCAGTGAAGTTGCGACTAGTCTCTTCGCATCCTGATGTAAATTAGTCCGGTAGTATTCAGTTCTGTAATAATTCTGAATTTTTCCTGCTGCTGGTTACCAAGTGCCAAGTGAGACATGATGTTCTCCCAACGGATTTTAATTGTACTCGTAGGGATGATCTTTATTAAGTGAGATATTTCCTGTAACCATCAGCTACATGGTATCTATTTATTACATGGCTTGGTTGTTCTTGTATATTTTCTGTAGAATTATGTACATGAATGCCTCTCACGGGGCCGATTTTCCCCTTTTAGACTGGTTTTCCAAATGTCTCCTTGACGCTTTTTTACATGGGCCATCAGATTTCTTGTTCAGAAATTTCTTGGACCGGTGCTTAGCAAAAGTGTGTACAGAAAGAATTTGTGGACAATTCCTTATAGTTACCAAAAATGCCTTCTACCCAACGATTAGTAGACTAGGTGGACAATGATTATTAATGTACTATATAGCTAGCAAAAATACCTACTATATAGTAATGCAGTCTTATCCTATAAAAAAGCCAGGAACGCTTCAGAGAATCATTATTAATATAGCTAGCAAAAATACCTACAATGTAGGAATGCAGTCTTATCCTATGAAAAAGGCAGGAACACCTCACTATTTGTTGCGCATCATCTTTCGTTTCATAGTGTGATTTTGATGCGCCATCCTAGTTTCTCACAAAGAGGATGTAACTTAGAAGTCTCCAATCCTAAGATTACCTCACTCTCATTTGTACGGCAGGAGACTTGTTTCCTTTATTCCCACTGTAATTTTACCTCCAATAGCTAATTTCTTACATTTTGGACTTGTGTCCGTAAGATTGGACTGGGGTGAAGAATAACATTCTTCACCTGGGTGACAAATAGTCGATCTCTATATACATATTTTATCTACTACCATGGGTAGTTGCTCCCTAATTGCTTGTATGCCACCTGTCCCTCCTACCGCCATGCAAATTGTGTTATCGGGTATGGAAACATTCATTAGCGTTCTACAATTCAATAATAAAATAATTACGCTTAAGTGTCACACGATGAGTTCAACAACCTGCTAGTTTGTTAGCGATGCACCGCATCTCCTTGAATGGATAAGTGCTAGCTAAACAGCTTCACGTACGGCTGGAAAATATTAAATATTTGTTTGGACGTGCACATATTCCGATGGTTTAAAAATCGTAATAGAGTATTAAGTAGGCTGTACATTCTATTTAGTTGCTAGTTATTAATATACAGTGGTGATGGTAGAGAGGAACGAGGAAAGAAGTATATATCAGGTATGAACTTATTTAAAATGGATAATAGTTAAGCACATGACCGTGACTCTAATTATACTTGTTAGATGTAAGAAATTTTTCCTTTTTGTAAGGTATATTATATGGAGTATATAGTGTGAAGTATATATATACTTTTCTAAGAGTGCAATATATAGTATGAATTACATGTTTTCTAAAGAGTATGGAGCACATATAATGGGAGTATGGAGTGTGCTGTTACTAAATAAGGTGTGAGGTATTTCAAAAAAAAAAGAGATAAAGTATGGAGTATATATGGTGGGAGTATGGAGTATGCATGTAGTATTAAATAGAGTATGGAGTACAATATCTCAAACAAACGAAAATTTGATTATGGAGTATACATAATGGGAGTAAGGAGTATGTATGTATTAGATGGAGTATATCAAGCATAGTATTGAGTATATTATATTTTTATAGAACATATATACCAGCTAGGTAGCACACTTCATACTCGCGAATTATGACAAATAGTATGTATACTTCATATTTTTCTCATGGCTGCAAATACTCTTACAACAATTAAGGACAAGATAGTGTCACCTCTCAAACAACACAATATGGCAGCATTCATTGCTTAAAAATAAGATGATACATACGCTCAAACCTAAACCACTTGAAAAAGATGACATAAGACTTAAATGAGAATGCGTCATGACGATGTAGGATGTGAAGTATTCTGCCGACGTGGAAGTTGTTGAATTGGCCTTGGGCTGAGTAAGTGTTCCAAGCCTGCGATGTACCGGCAAAGTTCAGCATGGGATAAACCCGTGGAGCCATCGTCGTCGTTGGGTGCAAAGAGTATGAAGTATCAGGCGGCGCCGTCATGCGCGAGGCAGACTTAGAGATCGTGCGGCGGCGAAGAGCCAAGTACGGTTAGTCGCCGTGCATGTGATTGGCTCGACAGCTTCGTCGCAATTATCACCTTCACATCTGGACCTTCACAATCGCACTGGTGCTCGCATGCAAGAACTGCAGATGCATCTACAAAGGCAATACTGGTAATTACGTACTTACATGGATGTCATGGCTGTAGAGAGAAAGAAACAGATTACGTAGGAAACCAATCAAGAAGTCTAAGAGTTTGTACATCTAATCAATACCTTGTAATATATATGCATCCATGCATGGTAGCTGCGTATTCTGTCGTCGGCGTTGCCGGTTGCGGCGGTAACGAGCCTGTGAAATCAAAGTCATCGCGTGCTCCTATAGCCGATCCGAATCATCACATAGCAAACTGAATTTCAATCTGTAAATAAAATCTGGGATGTGATTCAACCAAGCGATTAGACTATACATACCTGGACACGCATATCCTCAATCAATTGATATTCTGCTCCCATTTTAACAGCAGGTCGATCGGTGACAAACAGCTACAGCGGATCACAACGGTGATCCTTTTCGACGGAGGGCACGGTGGCTGGCGGCGGTACACATAGTGCATTAGAAAAACTGTCGGCGGACAGAAATATCTCCGTGGTTAGTGGGTTTCTAACAGCTACAACGGACCTAGAAAATGGATCGGGTCCCTGCACACTGGGATATCCAGACCCGTTTGGCTGAATGAACGTGCATCTAAGGAATCAATCGACGGTGGATGTGGAGGGGGTAACTACCCCGGTAGTAGTTATATATGTATATAAAGCTGTTGCCTTCCCTGCGGCGTGTGGTGGTAGGATTCAGTTACAATAGTTTAGTTTTAGGCTTGTAGATCACCCATTTTTAATCAATCTGCAATGGGAGGCTGTAGAGACGAAGCAATTGCTTTTATTTTTTTATCTTTGATCTCTTTAACAGATCATTTGTCTTTCGAAGAACGAATTCCTTCATTCAATTGAATTCGAAACACAATTGTGGTAGAATTTAAAATTGATTCTAAATATTCAAATCCCAATATATTTTTGGATCTCACGTGGAAATGAAACTTATTCATTCTACAAATTTTCAATCTTTAGATTATGAATCTCGTGGTTGCAAATAAAAATTTGCTTGGAATCAACGGAAATTTCACGCACATTGTTCAAGTATGGAGAAGCTACTTTGAGATTAGCACGTAAATTGGGATATAAAACTGTATCCCATGTAGGCTTTCGTAAAGAATCAATATTTAAATTCTTAACCACACGTTCAAATAATTATGTGGAAAATTTAAGCTTATGGGTGGTTCAATTCGTGTCGTTGAACTTACTCAAGAAGTGGAGACAGTCCAACAAAAAATATGGAACAAGTTTGTTTAGGCCCTTTGTTCGGGAATAGCTACAACTATATCCCTTCCTTTCAAAAGGAAAATTTTTCCAACTCTTGAGAAAAGGTAAGATTCAGTAGAGCGAAGAAACCTAGAGGAGGCCAAGAGTTACATGTGGACCCCATGTACTAATACATATGACTTTCGCGAAACTTTGGTAATTTAAATTCTCCACCTCAATTTTTCACACTATTAAATTTCTATGAAATTATTCAAAATTTAACAACCATTATTCACGTGTCGAGAAGCAACTTTGAGTTAATGGCATGACAATTCATGCAAGTGTGTCTCACATACTTAATTATACAATTGTGCCATCGTAGATCTTCTATAATTAAATCTTCAACCTCGCGTTCATAGAATGAATTCCCACAATAGTATTTGAAATTTTAAGGGCATTGTCCACGTGCCAAGCAGTAATTTTGAGATTACCATTGAATCAATCTGTGCTAGTGGGTCCCACATACTTTTCCAAATTCCCTTCATACAACTTTGGTATTTAATTTTGTTGTCTCCTATTCACACTATAATTTTTTTGTAAAATGAACTTAAACATTTGTAGATAACTTGAGGCACAGAGAAGCAACTTTGTACACTTTGGTGACTCCAGAGGTTCATGTAGGACCCATAAGCCCATGGGATCCATGAAGAACTAGGTTTTATATTCTAACTCGATAACTCGTGGTCATGGGAATTGGATAATTTATGATTTCAGTTCCTGTGACAGCCAAACTCTCATACTTACATAATCCAACTACAAGTCTTTTATTCTAGGCCCAATTCATGGATCCCGAATGAGGTGTTAGATACCCCCACCACCTGGAATACATTTTCTTTATAGAAGCACCACTCTCCCTAATATACCTTTGGTATTCTTCAATCTGGTTATTGTTGGGGAACATTGCATGGGAAACAAAAAATTTCCTACGCACACGCAAGATCTATCCATGGTGATGAGCATCTACGAGAGGAAGAGTGGATCTACATACCCTTGTAGATCGCTAAGCGGGAAGCGTTAAGAAACACGGTTGATGTAGTCGAACGTCTTCGCGATCCAATGTCCAAGAATCTCGCAATCCAATCATGATCCGTCCCGATCTAGCGCCATATGGACGGCACCTCCGCGTTCAACACACATACAGCTCAATGACGATCTCCGCCTTTTGATCTAGCAAGAGGGAGCGGAGAGGTAGATGAGTTCTCTGGTAGCGCGATGGCACAGCGTCGGTGGTGGTGGAAACATTCCGGCAGGGCTTCGCCTAAGCACCATCATAATCTATTTGGTAGAGGAACTAGGGAATAGAGAACTAGCACGTGGACTTGTGTTTTTGGGGCTCTATTCCTCTAGTATATATAGGAGGGAGGAGGGAGGACACACCCTCCCTAGGGTATTCCCTTCGGTTCGGCCTAAGTGGAGGAGGTGGAAGAGTCCACCTCCAATCCTACTCCAAGTAGGATTACAATCCTACTTGGAATCTTTACCCCACTAGTTTTTTTTCCTTTTACCACGTCCTAGCTGCATGGGACTCTTGGGGCTGGCTTTCCCATCCCACTAAGGGATGGTGCACCACTCCTCAGGCCCATGTGGCCTCTCGGCGTAGGTGGCCCCTCCTGATGGCCCTCCGGTACTCCCGGTACACTACCGGAAATACCCGAAACTTTTTCAGTGGCCAAAACGGGACTTCCTATATATCGATATTTACCTCCGGACCATTCCGGAGCTCCTCTTGACGTCCAAGATCTCATCCGAGACTCCGAACAACCATCGGTCACCACCATACTTAACTCAATACTACCAAAACGTCACCGAAAGTTAAGTGTGCAGACCCTGCGGGTTCGAGAACTATGTAGACATGACCGAGACACCTCTATAGTCAATAACCAATAGCGGGACTTGGATGCCCATATTGGTTCCTACATATTCTACGAAGATCTTTATCGGTTGAACCTCTATGTCAAGGATTCAGTTAATCTCGTATGTTGTTCCCTTTGTTTTTCGGTATGTTACTTGCCCGAGATTCGATCGTCAGTATCTCTATACCTAGTTCAATCTCGTTAACGACAAGTCCCTTTACTCATTCCATAATACAAGATCCAGTGGCCAATACTTTAGTCACTTTGCTTGCAAGGCTTGTTGTGATGTTGTATTACTGAGTGGGCCCTGTGATACCTCTCCATCACACGGAGTAACAAATCCTAGTCTTGATCCATGCCCAGTCAATACACACCTTCGGAGATACCTGTATAATATCTTTATAGTCACCCAGTTACGTTGCGATGTGTGATACACACAAGGTATTCCTCTGGTGTCAGTGAGTTGCATGATCTCATGGTCATAGGAATAGATACTTGACATGCAGCAAACTATAGCAATAAACTGACATGATCATATGCTATGTTCATAGTTTGGGTCTTGTCCATCACACCATTCTCCCAATGATGTGACCCCGTTATCAAATGGCATCTTATGTCTATGGCTAGGAAACCTTAAACATCTTTGAACAACGAGCTTGTTTACTAGAGGCATCCTAGGGACACATCGTTGTCCATGTATCCACACATGCAATGTGTTTCCAATCAATACAATTATAGCATGGATAATAAACGATTATCATGAACAGGGAATATAATAATAACCATTTTATTATTGCCTCTAGGGCATATTTCCAATAGTCTCCTACTTGCACTAGAGTTAATAATCTAGCTCACATCACTATATGATTTACATTGTAATGAATCTAACACCCATACAGTTCTGGTGTTGATCATATTTAGCCCCTGGAAGAGGTTTAGTCAACGGTTCTGCGACATTCATATCCGTGTGCACTTTGCAAATATTTATGTCCTCCTCCTTAATGTAATCGCGGATGGAATTGAAGCGTCTCTTAATGTATCTGGTCCTCTTGTGAAACCTTGTTTCCTTGGAGGGCCGTTGAAGGGCCTGTGCGAGCTGTGAGCACTTATTTGGGTTCACATACATGTATGTATTAGTATTTTCTTAAAAAAAGTCCATGTACTAGTCTAAAGACTTTCAATTTTGGGCCAACGTTGTCTCTATCTCCTGAAGCACTTATTTTGGGATTCTTGGGCCTGATCCTCGCTGTCCGTCTCATCCGGTGGATCGATCTATCTTTTCATCTCGTCCCTGTGCATCGATCTGCAACATTGTTAGACGAAACGACAACGGCAACACAGGCATATTATGTACCCTAATCACTCTGCTTCCCATCTTTTCACTTCTGCTTTGGCGGCTAGGAGGCTCGGCGGCGATCGTTTTACAGCTAGGCACAGGAACTGCGAGCGCGGCGACCAATGCCGCGTTGGTCGACACTGCCGCCATGCGCCCGTGCCGCGTTGTTCGCCGAACAGCCAAACAGAATTCCGAGCGATGACCTATGCTCCTTCACCTTTCTCTAATTTTGATACAAACTGCAGAGTTGTTTTAAGACTTCTGAATTCATTATGTACAACCGTTTACTTATATTTTTTGGAACCTTTTTTTTATAGTTGTTAAAGTTCAGAAGTTGTCACGGGTTCAAGATTTTCAATAATTGCTCATCCAAAATCAAGGTTCCATCGTTTCCTAATTTACTATCTATACAAGTGACAAGCTTATAATTCGTGGAGTTCATCAGTTCAAATGCATTGATATTATTTTTGTTTGGTTCATAAACGAAAACAATCATGCACTCTAGTTCTAGAAATATAAAGTATGATTCTGGTGTCTTGAAGCATAGGAAGAAACAAAAACTAGAATCAGATGCTCAAACTAAAAAAAGTTGTGAAAGGACCCAAAACTAAATATCAAATTCAAACTCCACCAAATGCTAATATTGATGATGGTCATGATGATGATGTAGTTGAGGTTGAGGTTGCCACTACAGAAATTCATGAAGGTGATGATGGTCATGGTGATAATGTAGAAGAGGTTGAGGAACACAAGAAGGATGACACTTTGCACTAGCGAATGAGGTTAGTTTATTTTTATTAATCTCTTGCATTGATACTTTAGAATTTTCTAAACATTGTATGAAATAACATAAATTTAAATTGTATAATTAAGTAATTGTGCTTGAGTTGTATTAGATGTTTTTTTCAAATGTGAGAGCCCATTATGCTTTTCGCACCGGGGCCCCGAATTCCTGGAGACGGCCCTGGTTCCTTGGCCAGTGCAATGGCACCAGTGTTGTCACAAAATAAAGCCATTGGATTCAGTGCACTGGGCACTACTCCAACATCTGTCCTAAACTCTTTCATCCAGACACCTTCCTTTGCCGCCTCCGAGGCTGCGATGTACTCCGCTTCGCATGTAGAATCGGCTACCACACTCTACATGGAACTGCAGCAGCTTACCGTTGCCCATTGAGAATAAATACGTATCGGGTCTGAGACTTAGAGTCATCTGGATCTGTGTCAAAGCTTGCGTCGACGTAAACCCTTTACAACGAGCTCTTGATCACCTCCATAAACGAGAAACATTTCCATAGTCCTTTTCAGGTACTTAAGGATATTCTTGACCATCGTCCAGTGCTCCATTCCTAGATCATTTTGAAACCTTCCGGCCATACTTATGGCAAGGCTGACATCGGGTATTGTGCACGGCATTGCATACATGATAGAGCCTATGGCTGAAGCATAGGGGACGACACTCATCTTTTCTCTATCTTCTGCAGTCACTGGGCATTGAGTCTTACTCAACTTCACACCTTGCAATACAGGCAAGAACCCCTTCTTGGACTAATCCATTTTGAACTTCTTCAAAACTTTGTCAAGGTATGTGCTTTGTGAGAGTCCTATTAAGCGTCTTGATCTATCTCTATAGATCTTGATGCCTAATATGAAAGCAGCTTCTCCTAGGTCCTTCATTGAAAAAATCTTGTTCAAATATTCCTTCATGCTTTCCAACATTTCTATATTGTTTCCAATCAGCAATATGCCATCCACTTATAATATTAGAAATGCTATAGAGCTCCCACTCACTTTCTTGTAAATACAAGCTTCTCCGTAAACTTGTATAAACCCGAATGGTTTGATCACCTCATTAAAGCGAAGATTCCAACTCCGAGATGCTTGCACGAGTCCATAAATGGATCGCTGGAGTTTGCAAACTTTGTTAGCATTCTCTGGATCGACAAAACCTACTAGTTGTATCATATAAAACTCTTCCTTAAGAAAATTGTTAAGGAACGTTATTTTGACATCCATCTCCCAAATTTCATAATCGAAAAATGTAGCTATTGCTAACATGATTCTAACTGACTTAAGCATCGCTAAGGGTGAGAAGGTCTCATCGTAGTCGACTCCTTGAACTTGTGAAAAACCCTTTGCCACAAGTCGAGCTTTATAGACGGTGACATTACCGTCCGCATCCGTCTTCGTCTTAAAGATCCATTTGTTTTGAATGGCCTTTTGATACATCTCCAATGTATCTATAATTTTTTCTTGTTCCATGCCGTTATATTATCATTCTTGGATGTTTTAAAATCATTTTAATACAACTTTATATTATTTTTGGGACTAACCTATTAACCTAGAGCCCAATGCCAGTTTCCATTTTTTGTGTGTTTTTGAGTTTTACAGAAAAGGAATATCAAATGGAGTCCAAACGGAATAAAAGTTTATGGTGCTTTTTTATGGACCATAAGACACCCACGGAGCTTGGAAATGAAGTCAGAAGATTCCCGAGGAGGCCACAAGCCTTAGGTGCGCGCCCACCCCCCTGGGCACGCCCACCAGGCTTGTGGGACCCTCGGGAGTCGACCGACCTCCCTCTCAGCTCTATAAATCCTCAAATATTCCAAAAAACCCAACGCAGAACCTAGATCGGGAGTTCCGCCACCGCAAGCCTCCAAAGCCACGAAAAACCAATCGGGAGCCCGTTCTGGCACCCTGCCGGAGGGGGAAACCATCACCAGAGGCCATCTTCATCATCTCGGCGGTCTCCATGTCGAGGAGGGAGTAGTTCACCCTCGGGGCTGAGGGTATGTACCAGTAGCTATGTGTTTGATCTCTCTCTCTCTCTCTCTCGTATTCTTGAGATGGCACAATCTTGATATACCACGAGCTTTGTTGATATAGATTGAATCATGCAGAGTTTCCCCCTCTCTATATTGTTGTGATGAATTGAGTTTACCCTTTGAAGTTTTCTTATCGAATTGAGTCTTTAAGGATTTGAGAACACTTGATGTATGTCTTGCAATGGGATATCTGTGGTGACAATGGGATGTTCTATTGATCCACTTGATGTATGTTTTGGTGATCAACTTATGGGTTCCGTGATCTTGGGAATCTATGCATAAGGGTTGGCACACGTTTTTGTCTTGACTTTCTAGAAACTTTGGGGCACTCTTTGAAGTTCTTTGTGTTGGATTGAACATGATGAATCTGAAATTATGTGATGCATATCGTATAATCAAGCCCATGGGTACTTGTGGTGACATTGGAGTATCTAGGTGACATTAGGGTTTTGGTTGATGTGCATCTTAAGGTGTTATTTTAGTATGAACTTAGGGCTGTTTGTGACACTTATAGGGATAGCTCATAAGATTGATCAGAAAAGATAACTTTGAGGTGGTTTCGTACCCTACAATAATTTCTTCATTAGTTCTCCACTATTTGTGACTTTGGAGTGAACTCTTTGTCGCACGAGAGGTACTTACATATGATTCAACTATGTCAATATTGTTGAGAGAAATTGCACTAGTGAAAGTATGGACCCTAGGCCTTGTTTCCAAGCATTTATACAACGTTTTGCTCGCTGTTTACTATTTGTTACCTTGCTGTTTTTATATTTTCAGATTACAAAAACCTATATCTACCATCCATATTGCACTTGTATCACCATCTCTTCGCCGAACTAGTGCACCTATACAATTTACCATTGTATTGGGTGTGTTGGGGACACAAGAGACTCTTTGTTATTTGGTTGTAGGGTTGCTTGAGAGAGACCATCTTCATCCTACACCTCGTGCGGATTGATAAACCTTAGGTCATCCACTTGAGGGAAAATTGTCGCTGTCCTACAAAACTCTGCGCTTGGAGGCCCAACACAAAGTCTACAAGAAGAAGGTTGTGTAGTAGACATCAAGCTCTTTTCTGGCACCGTTGTCAGGGAGGTGAGTGCTTGAAGATATATCTTTAGATCTTGCAATCAAATCTTTTAGTTTCTTGTTTTTCACTAGTTTGGTTTTATAAAAGAAAACTAAAAAAATGGAATTGAGGTTGCCTCATATGCTTCATCTTTTTATTGTCTTTCGTGAAAATGATGGAAAGGAAATTTGTGCTCAAGTGTTAGAAGAAGAAGTTATTAAAATGTTTGGCACTAAATCTTTGAGTGATGAGCATGATTGCAATGTTGTTAGTATGAATTCTTTGAATATCCATAGGACTAATGATGATTGCACTAGTCATGATAAAAAGATTTCTTATAAGCATGCCAATTTTTGTGGAGTGCATAGAGTTTGTGTAGACATGCCTAAAAGGGAAGATAGATTTTGTAAGAGGCACAAGTATTTAGAAACTAAATGGTTGCAAGAAAGGCTATATGTTTGTGCTGAAAGACTTAATATTTCTAGCCATCCTTGTGAACTTTGCAATGAACGTGGTCATTATAATTTCCAATGTGAATTATTTCATGATCAAATTGTGTCCAAACATTGTGATAACCTCATTACCCTTGAGCATAATAATGAACTTAGTCTATTTTTGGGGTATGAAGAAATGAAACATGAAACTAAGGATGTTGTAGCATGGGCTCTCATGAAAATGATTGATTGATCTAAATGAAATCTATATGTATTGCGTGGTAAATTGCATTGAGAATCCTTATATTGCCAATTACTTAAAGACAAGGAAACAAATAGAAGATGAAGAGAATACTAATGAAGGGGAAGAGGTTTCCCAATATCGTCCTATTTTTTCTTATGATAAATCAGGTAATGAGGAGAAGCTTTTTATTCAGCCAACCTCTTCAAAAAGAAGTTTGGAGGAATTAAATAAAGCCACACATAATGTGGTGAAGAAGAAGAAAAGAAGGAAAAGTAAAGGTAAAGAGGTATCTCTCCCAAATAATGTTGCTCCCATTATTGATAGGCCTCATGAGAATGAATCAAATATAGTTGTGGAAGGTGATACACTTGAGGATGATTTTGTTATGCCTATTCCTTGTTGTGATAATTATGACTGGGAAGATAATGATACTTCTTATAATCTTGAAAATGTTTATGGCACCAACTTGTAGGATGATGATAATAATTGCTATACTATTGGTGCTATTCGTACCATTAATGATGAGAGTGATTATGTTTATGATATACAAAGCCACAAGCTTGGGGATGCTATGTTTGATGAAAATGACATGTTTGAGAATTCATTTGCTGCAATTAATGTTTGTCCCAAGCTTGGGTATGCTATGCTTAATGAAGATGATCTTTTTATTTCCCCTACTTTGAATGATCATATTTGTTATGATGATTGCATGCCTCCTACTTATGATGATTATTGTGATGATACTTATGCAATGAGAAAGAGTGATGATTACTATTATGATACTTGTCATAATTATGAATATCGTTTCATGAAATATTACTCTTTTAGTGTGGAACCAATTTGTAGTATTCAAGTCTTTTATGATACTCCCACTATTAGTCATGAGAAGAAATTTGCTTATGTGGAGAGTAGTAAAATTTCTATGCTTGTAGATCATGAAAAGAATGCTTTTATGTGCTAGTTATATTGTGTAATTCCTTCATGATGCTACTGAAAATTATTATGAGGGAGGAACATATGCTTATAGGAATTACAATAATATCAAGTTTCCTCTCTATGTGTTCAAATTCTTGAAGATATGCTTGTTTTCCCTTCCTATGCTAGATGATTCTTGCTCCCATAAATTGTTTGCTCACAAAATCCCTATGCATAGGAAGTGGGTTAGACTTAAATGTGCTTGTCATGAGATTCATGATGCTCCTTTGCATGTTTCAATTACTATTCCTACGTGAGCATCATTGAAATTATCATGCCTAGCTAAAAGGCATTAAAGAAAAGCGCTTGTTGGGAGAGAATCCAACACTTTTAATTTCTGTTTTGATGTGCTCACATGATTAAGCTACTATAGTAGTCATGTTTTGTGCCTTTTTTCAATAAAGTGCCAAGTAAATCCTTTGGGATAGTGTGAATACTTGCTTGTTTGATTCTGTGCAAAAACAGAAACTTTTGCGTCCAGTATATGAATTATCCAATTTTACTGGAGCGTCAAAAAATTCTGAAAATTTTAAAATACAACGAAATCATTTGAAAATTATGAGCATTGTCCACGCTCCAAAGAGCAAGCTTGAACTTATCAACAGATTGATTTGTGCTAGTGGGCGCCACATAAAACTTTCACAGAATTATCTAAATCTTTCATAAATGATTCTCATAGAGAAGCGACTTTGTGCACTTTTGCAGGTCCATAGGTGTGCTTATTCTTCGGAGTCATTGGGAATACACACACACACACACACACGCACACCCCCCTAATAATAAAGCACCTATTGCTTCTGGTGGTACGTCATTAAAATTGCCCCTAAATATGTCTAATATTACTAACCAATGCCATCTATAAGTTACAAAAACGTTTTGCAAGGAATCCTTGCATGGGCCGGCCCAAGCATAGGGACAAGCTATACAACGCTATGTGCGCTGGACAAGAAACAGCGCGCCCATTTGGGCCAGCCCATGGGCAGCGCCTGTTTTTCAGTTTTATTTATTATTATTATTATTATTTATCTTTCCAGCTTTTCTCTACTTCAAATAAATAAATCAATAAAAAAAATCGGCATTCATAAACTTAAATTAAATAAATGCTCGATAAAACATAAAATGTTTGTGAATTCAAAAATTGTTCGAGATTTTTGTAAAAATGTTTGCATATTCAAAACAAATCATAATTTTGAAGAAAATATTCATGAATAAAAAAAGGGCAACATTTTGTGCAATTTCTTTAATGAAATTGGAAAAAAATGTTTGATAATTCAAAAATGAATTATTCGCCAATTGGTAAGAAAATACATAAAAACTGTTCGCAATATAAAATATTTTTTGCAATTTAAAAAAAATGTTTATAAAGAGTTAAAAATGTTCTCAATTTTTTAACATGTTCTCAAATTTATAAAAATGTTCACGAATGATCAAATGTATATAGTTCAACAGTAATGCTTCTGAGTCTTTCTAATTATATACCTGAGTGAATTTTGAAGATTTAAATATCGGGGTGGATCGGAATATTATATTATGTTTAAAAAATATTTTTTGAAATTGAGAATAATTCTTTCAACTACCAAATTTTTGACAACCATGATAATTTTTAAAAAAATGTGAACATTGTTTCAACTTGTGAATAAATTTAAAGAAAGAAATATTGTCTTACATTTGTGATTAAATTTTTAAAATCATACGATGAGATGTAAACATAATGTGATCATCACTATTGACGATGGTGTGTTTATTTTCTCGGTTGCAACTCACGGGTATAACCCTGGGTGAGGAATAAGTAATTCCTCACCCGAGTCAATCGACCGAGGGAGTGGCTAATCATGGACGTAAAATTATGTTTGCCCACTGTAAACTTATGTCACATGGAAACGGTTGGGCTTTGGCTGGTCGGTAGGAGCTAGCCCACTCACCCCGTGCACAAACCTTTTCGTGTGAGCGGTTTTCACGGGTTCGGTACGTGTGTCCCTCTCTCCCAACCCCTCTCCTATCTGGAAATTGCGGCAGCGACGACAGCGGCGGCGCCGGAGGGACCAACGGGAGGCGAGGGCAGGGCTACCTCCCGCGTGAAGTGCCCCCCCTCTTGCCTCTCTCATGCGGTGGCGACTGGCGATCATGTGGAGCTGTAGGCGGTGCTATGATCCAGCGTGAGCACGGCGGCGACAATGGCCTTCTCTGTCGTCAATCTCCACCGTCGGCTTTCCTCTTGCCTGTAAGATCTCCCTCACCCTCCTCCTCCTCCACGAATTTCAGTATTTCTAGGGTTAGGTTCTTGGTTTTTGGGAGCGAGGCGGAAGAAGAGAAATAACTAATAAGACAAAGAAAGGAAAATAAACAAAAGAGAGGGGCTTGAATACTGAAGGGCGATGTAGGTTGATGGTGGAGACCGGTGCTCTGCGGTGGGATCAATTCAAGGAGGAGGTGGCTATCGTGGTATATGATGAGAAGAAGGCCATGTGGATGGTGGAGAGAAAGAGGAGGAGCTCAAGGCTACACAGGCGGAACAACAATACAATATCTTAGATCCTTCCAATGGGGATGACCCTGTTTCTATTCTGTTATAGATAAACTGAACTGGACTGGAGCTCCACCATTTTGTTTGAACTAGACTGTCACCTAGTACTGAAAAATACCATGTTCCGCCATTTAAACTTAGAATGTAGTTGGGATGCTGCTACTGTATCAGGATGGTCATCCCATCATTGTGAATCTGCTGTGTCGCAGAACACACAAACGGAATTCATAAAGGGTAAAGTCCAAGAGAGAATGCGAAGAATCACGCCCCAAGAAGAAGGTCAAATCATGCAGGCCAAGTAACCGTGATCTTAATGCACAATGTCACCGACTTGATGATAAGGAGTATATGGTTTTGTTAGTTTTTGAGTTAGTCGAACCACTGCCATGGGGGCTGATCATACTCTGAATAGAACGAAATTTAAACCTGTCAAGTACCTGATCTTGCTAAAGGACACAAATGTGTCTTTTCTAAAACTTCAAATCGTCCTGCTAATTGTACGGATTTTCACTTTGACCTGCAGTTGTTGAGGATCTCTATGTGGAAGACTCCAGAACTATCTCTAGGTGCAGACACGTGAACAGTAATGAGACACGGTAGTAACTAGCGAAAAGTGCAAGATGCAGGATCATGTTTCCTTTTCCCATTCATTTTACACTTGTTGTTCTTCATCACCTCTTTGAAAGCACATAGTACACTAAACTTTCTCAGGTTTGGTTCTCATACTTTTACATTGCTTAATACGAACGATGAATGGCCAATCACCTATTTATTTCTAGCTTTTGATCTGTTGATACATGCTGAACAAAACAATATCACTCGGTCTGCTCCTATTTTACGTCGATGCAAAGAAACAATGCAATCTATGTTGCATGTAAGTTTGTAAAATGTATTAGTTGGACATGCTCCTATTGTTTCTGGCCCCACATCTCTTACCTTGTCTCTCAGATTTCTTATATCCATGGGCGAATGTGGGCCGACTCTGTATGGCATGCTAGAATTTCATATGTTGCTTGTTGGAAACCCTCCATTGGTGGACACTTATCCTCTCCCAGTTTGTCAAAATTCGCGGAAGGTGCAAAATTGAGTTAGGTTTATTTCAATTGCCATGAGGTGGACACTAACCGTCATCATCGAGCGTCCATCCTGTCAATCCTCATTTGGTTTAACCTACCCTCAGTCCAATAGTAATCTTGTATAACAGGAAAATATGATTTTTCATTCAGGTTATTGCTTGCTTGTTTTCAGTAGCATAAACCAGATGGGGATGTGCTATTTTTGGCGACTAATCATGCAATTCTAGCTAAGCTCCATCAATTTAATTTAGTCCATAGCCATGGATAGTGTAAAGAAAATACACACCATTATTTTTGCTTGAAATTCCTATATACTGCAAGACTTTGATTTTGTTCACATTTAAACTATTTTCCTATCTGGCTGAGCCATCCATTCAAATATAATTAATTTCTTCCTCGTATTTGTTACCCGGGATATGCATTTATTCAGTTCTGTTTAATATTGATTCATTAATATGCTGAGTGGTTTTGACACTTTGTCTTGCATTATGTGTCTGCCAAATTAAAGAGAATACCTCTTTCACACTACTGTTGTTCAAACCAACCAGGCGCTGTCGTGAAATTCAATTGCTTTTCAGGAGTTTATTTACGACAGAATCTACCTCCACTTGTTTGCTCCTTTTGTTCATCAAAGAGTGATGAAGTTTAGTAGCACAACTTCTACTAGTGGTATTAAGAAAATCCGTCATGGACCTAAGGTGCTTCTGCGGTTCATTTTGATGACTCTGGTCCTAGACTAGTTAGATAGTGTCTTAAATAGTTACAAAACACGGACTAATTCAACATAATGACCCCCATCACTGTATCTGTCACAATTTTATAGAAGTAACTTCAGTGTGCATTTAAACACTAGTTCCAGAGTTTTTCTTTTGTCTTGTTTCTCTCTATACCTGTGATTCATACCAGCAGCTGGCGTATTATGTGGTCATGTGATTCCGATGAATTTTGTATCCAAAACCCACATGCGATATCTTTAATTTTGATATTGTTTTTCCAGTTTAAGGTAGTGAATCCTTAGTTACTCCTCAGGTGTTATATGTGCTTGTGTGGTGCCTGATCTCTGGCTATTTGCTGGTATGCTTTTGAGAACTAAAAATATTCTGTTTTTCGGTATGTGTTCAAGTGGATCATAGCTAATGTAAGAGGGATGGAGAGTAATGTTTTTTGTATTTGTGTGGGTTAAATTAATGGTAGATTTAATTTTCAGACCTTCTTTTAATAATAACAGTAAAATTCAGGTTTCGGTGAGAGGAAAGGTCAACCTAAAGGCTTCAGTTCTATTGATAGGATGCATCCTATGTTGCTTCCAGCCCATGGATATGACTGTTTCAGCCGCTGGATACTTTTGGGTAGATGAAATTGATGGGCAATCTTTGGTCACAGGCAAATTAAGCAGCTTGAATACCAAGCTTAAACATATATGATGGCAGTGAAGTTGCGACTAGTCTCTTCGCATCCTGATGTAAATTAGTCCGGTAGTATTCAGTTCTGTAATAATTCTGAATTTTTCCTGCTGCTGGTTACCAAGTGCCAAGTGAGACATGATGTTCTCCCAACGGATTTTAATTGTACTCGTAGGGATGATCTTTATTAAGTGAGATATTTCCTGTAACCATCAGCTACATGGTATCTATTTATTACATGGCTTGGTTGTTCTTGTATATTTTCTGTAGAATTATGTACATGAATGCCTCTCACGGGGCCGATTTTCCCCTTTTAGACTGGTTTTCCAAATGTCTCCTTGACGCTTTTTTACATGGGTCATCAGATTTCTTGTTCAGAAATTTCTTGGGCCGGTGCTTAGCAAAAGTGTGTACAGAAAGAATTTGTGGACAATTCGTTATAGTTACCAAAAATGCCTTCTACCCAACGATTAGTAGACTAGGTGGACAATGATTATTAATGTACTATATAGCTAGCAAAAATACCTACTATATAGTAATGCAGTCTTATCCTATAAAAAAGCCAGGAACGCTTCAGAGAATCATTATTAATATAGCTAGCAAAAATACCTACAATATAGGAATGCAGTCTTATCCTATGAAAAAGGCAGGAACACCTCACTATTTGTTGCGCATCATCTTTCGTTTCATAGTGTGATTTTGATGCGCCATCCTAGTTTCTCACAAAGAGGATGTAACTTAGAAGTCTCCAATCCTAAGATTACCTCACTCTCATTTGTACGGCAGGAGACTTGTTTCCTTTATTCCCACTGTAATTTTACCTCCAATAGCTAATTTCTTACATTTTGGACTTGTGTCCGTAAGATTGGACTGGGGTGAAGAATAACATTCTTCACCTGGGTGACAAATAGTCGATCTCTATATACATATTTTATCTACTACCATGGGTAGTTGCTCCCTAATTGCTTGTATGCCACCTGTCCCTCCTACCGCCATGCAAATTGTGTTATCGGGTATGGAAACATCCATTAGCGTTCTACAATTCAATAATAAAATAATTACGCTTAAGTGTCACACGATGAGTTCAACAACCTGCTAGTTTGTTAGCGATGCACCGCATCTCCTTGAATGGATAAGTGCTAGCTAATCAGCTTCACGTACGGCTGGAAAATATTAAATATTTGTTTGGACGTGCACATATTCCGATGGTTTAAAAATCGTAATAGAGTATTAAGTAGGCTGTACATTCTATTTAGTTGCTAGTTATTAATATACAGTGGTGATGGTAGAGAGGAACGAGGAAAGAAGTATATATCAGGTATGAACTTATTTAAAATGGATAATAGTTAAGCACATGACCGTGACTCTAATTATACTTGTTAGATGTAAGAAATTTTTCCTTTTTGTAAGGTATATTATATGGAGTATATAGTGTGAAGTATATATATACTTTTCTAAGAGTGCAATATATAGTATGAATTACATGTTTTCTAAAGAGTATGGAGCACATATAATGGGAGTATGGAGTGTGCTGTTACTAAATAAGGTGTGAGGTATTTCAAAAAAAAAAGAGATAAAGTATGGAGTATATATGGTGGGAGTATGGAGTATGCATGTAGTATTAAATAGAGTATGGAGTACAATATCTCAAACAAACGAAAATTTGATTATGGAGTATACATAATGGGAGTAAGGAGTATGTATGTATTAGATGGAGTATATCAAGCATAGTATTGAGTATATTATATTTTTATAGAACATATATACCAGCTAGGTAGCACACTTCATACTCGCGAATTATGACAAATAGTATGTATACTTCATATTTTTCTCATGGCTGCAAATACTCTTACAACAATTAAGGACAAGATAGTGTCACCTCTCAAACAACACAATATGGCAGCATTCATTGCTTAAAAATAAGATGATACATACGCTCAAACCTAAACCACTTGAAAAAGATGACATAAGACTTAAATGAGAATGCGTCATGACGATGTAGGATGTGAAGTATTCTGCCGACGTGGAAGTTGTTGAATTGGCCTTGGGCTGAGTAAGTGTTCCAAGCCTGCGATGTACCGGCAAAGTTCAGCATGGGATAAACCCGTGGAGCCATCGCCGTCGTTGGGTGCAAAGAGTATGAAGTATCAGGCGGCGCCGTCATGCGCGAGGCAGACTTAGAGATCGTGCGGCGGCGAAGAGCCAAGTACGGTTAGTCGCCGTGCATGTGATTGGCTCGACAGCTTCGTCGCAATTATCACCTTCACATCTGGACCTTCACAATCGCACTGGTGCTCGCATGCAAGAACTGCAGATGCATCTACAAAGGCAATACTGGTAATTACGTACTTACATGGATGTCATGGCTGTAGAGAGAAAGAAACAGATTACGTAGGAAACCAATCAAGAAGTCTAAGAGTTTGTACATCTAATCAATACCTTGTAATATATATGCATCCATGCATGGTAGCTGCGTATTCTGTCGTCGGCGTTGCCGGTTGCGGCGGTAACGAGCCTGTGAAATCAAAGTCATCGCGTGCTCCTATAGCCGATCCGAATCATCACATAGCAAACTGAATTTCAATCTGTAAATAAAATCTGGGATGTGATTCAACCAAGCGATTAGACTATACATACCTGGACACGCATATCCTCAATCAATTGATATTCTGCTCCCATTTTAACAGCAGGTCGATCGGTGACAAACAGCTACAGCGGATCACAACGGTGATCCTTTTCGACGGAGGGCACGGTGGCTGGCGGCGGTACACATAGTGCATTAGAAAAAACTGTCGGCGGACAGAAATATCTCCGTGGTTAGTGGGTTTCTAACAGCTACAACGGACCTAGAAAATGGATCGGGTCCCTGCACACTGGGATATCCAGACCCGTTTGGCTGAATGAACGTGCATCTAAGGAATCAATCGACGGTGGATGTGGAGGGGGTAACTACCCCGGTAGTAGTTATATATGTATATAAAGCTGTTGCCTTCCCTGCGGCGTGTGGTGGTAGGATTCAGTTACAATAGTTTAGTTTTAGGCTTGTAGATCACCCATTTTTAATCAATCTGCAATGGGAGGCTGTAGAGACGAAGCAATTGCTTTTATTTTTTTATCTTTGATCTCTTTAACAGATCATTTGTCTTTCGAAGAACGAATTCCTTCATTCAATTGAATTCGAAACACAATTGTGGTAGAATTTAAAATTGATTCTAAATATTCAAATCCCAATATATTTTTGGATCTCACGTGGAAATGAAACTTATTCATTCTACAAATTTTCAATCTTTAGATTATGAATCTCGTGGTTGCAAATAAAAATTTGCTTGGAATCAACGGAAATTTCACGCACATTGTTCAAGTATGGAGAAGCTACTTTGAGATTAGCACGTAAATTGGGATATAAAACTGTATCCCATGTAGGCTTTCGTAAAGAATCAATATTTAAATTCTTAACCACACGTTCAAATAATTATGTGGAAAATTTAAGCTTATGGGTGGTTCAATTCGTGTCGTTGAACTTACTCAAGAAGTGGAGACAGTCCAACAAAAAATATGGAACAAGTTTGTTTAGGCCCTTTGTTCGGGAATAGCTACAACTATATCCCTTCCTTTCAAAAGGAAAAATTTTCCAACTCTTGAGAAAAGGTAAGATTCAGTAGAGCGAAGAAACCTAGAGGAGGCCAAGAGTTACATGTGGACCCCATGTACTAATACATATGACTTTCGCGAAACTTTGGTAATTTAAATTCTCCACCTCAATTTTTCACACTATTAAATTTCTATGAAATTATTCAAAATTTAACAACCATTATTCACGTGTCGAGAAGCAACTTTGAGTTAATGGCATGACAATTCATGCAAGTGTGTCTCACATACTTAATTATACAATTGTGCCATCGTAGATCTTCTATAATTAAATCTTCAACCTCGCGTTCATAGAATGAATTCCCACAATAGTATTTGAAATTTTAAGGGCATTGTCCACGTGCCAAGCAGTAATTTTGAGATTACCATTGAATCAATCTGTGCTAGTGGGTCCCACATACTTTTCCAAATTCCCTTCATACAACTTTGGTATTTAATTTTGTTGTCTCCTATTCACACTATAATTTTTTTGTAAAATGAACTTAAACATTTGTAGATAACTTGAGGCACAGAGAAGCAACTTTGTACACTTTGGTGACTCCAGAGGTTCATGTAGGACCCATAAGCCCATGGGATCCATGAAGAACTAGGTTTTATATTCTAACTCGATAACTCGTGGTCATGGGAATTGGATAATTTATGATTTCAGTTCTTGTGACAGCCAAACTCTCATACTTACATAATCCAACTACAAGTCTTTTATTCTAGGCCCAATTCATGGATCCCGAATGAGGTGTTAGATACCCCCACCACCTGGAATACATTTTCTTTATAGAAGCACCACTCTCCCTAATATACCTTTGGTATTCTTCAATCTGGTTATTGTTGGGGAACATTGCATGGGAAACAAAAAATTTCCTACGCACACGCAAGATCTATCCATGGTGATGAGCATCTACGAGAGGAAGAGTGGATCTACATACCCTTGTAGATCGCTAAGCGGGAAGCGTTAAGAAACACGGTTGATGTAGTCGAACGTCTTCGCGATCCAATGTCCAAGCATCTCGCAATCCAATCATGATCCGTCCCGATCTAGCGCCATATGGACGGCACCTCCGCGTTCAACACACGTACAGCTCAATGACGATCTCCGCCTTTTGATCTAGCAAGAGGGAGCGGAGAGGTAGATGAGTTCTCTGGTAGCGCGATGGCACAGCATCGGTGGTGGTGGAAACATTCCGGCAGGGCTTCGCCTAAGCACCATCATAATCTATTTGGTGGAGGAACTAGGGAATAGAGAACTAGCACTTGGACTTGTGTTTTTGGGGCTCTATTCCTCTAGTATATATAGGAGGGAGGAGGGAGGACACACCCTCCCTAGGGTATTCCCTTCGGTTCGGCCTAAGTGGAGGAGGTGGAAGAGTCCACCTCCAATCCTACTCCAAGTAGGATTACAATCCTACTTGGAATCTTTACCCCACTAGGTTTTTTTCCTTTTACCACGTCCTAGCTGCATGGGACTCTTGGGGCTGGCTTTCCCATCCCACTAAGGGATGGTGCACCACTCCTCAGGCCCATGTGGCCTCTCGGCGTAGGTGGCCCCTCCTGATGGCCCTCCGGTACTCCCGGTACACTACCGGAAATACCCGAAACTTATTCAGTGGCCAAAACGGGACTTCCTATATATCAATATTTACCTCCGGACCATTCCGGAGCTCCTCTTGACGTCCAAGATCTCATCCGAGACTCCGAACAACCGTCGGTCACCACCATACTTAACTCAATACTACCAAAACGTCACCGAAAGTTAAGTGTGCAGACCCTGCGGGTTCGAGAACTATGTAGACATGACCGAGACACCTCTATAGTCAATAACCAATAGCGGGACTTGGATGTCCATATTGGTTCCTACATATTCTACGAAGATCTTTATCGGTTGAACCTCTATGTCAAGGATTCAGTTAATCTCGTATGTTGTTCCCTTTGTTTTTCGGTATGTTACTTGCCCGAGATTCGATCGTCAGTATCTCTATACCTAGTTCAATCTCGTTAACGACAAGTCCCTTTACTCATTCCATAATACAAGATCCAGTGGCCAATACTTTAGTCACTTTGCTTGCAAGGCTTGTTGTGATGTTGTATTACTGAGTGGGCCCTGTGATACCTCTCCATCACACGGAGTAACAAATCCTAGTCTTGATCCATGCCCAGTCAATACACACCTTCGGAGATACCTGTATAATATCTTTATAGTCACCCAGTTACGTTGCGATGTGTGATACACACAAGGTATTCCTCTGGTGTCAGTGAGTTGCATGATCTCATGGTCATAGGAATAGATACTTGACATGCAGCAAACTATAGCAATAAACTGACATGATCATATGCTATGTTCATAGTTTGGGTCTTGTCCATCACACCATTCTCCCAATGATGTGACCCCCGTTATCAAATGACATCTTATGTCTATGGCTAGGAAACCTTAAACATCTTTGAACAACGAGCTTGTTTACTAGAGGCATACTAGGGACACATCGTTGTCCATGTATCCACACATGCAATGTGTTTCCAATCAATACAATTATAGCATGGATAATAAACGATTATCATGAACAGGGAATATAATAATAACCATTTTATTATTGCCTCTAGGGCATATTTCCAATAGTCTCCTACTTGCACTAGAGTTAATAATCTAGCTCACATCACTATATGATTTACATTGTAATGAATCTAACACCCATACAGTTCTGGTGTTGATCATATTTAGCCCCTGGAAGAGGTTTAGTCAACGGTTCTGCGACATTCATATCCGTGTGCACTTTGCAAATATTTATGTCCTCCTCCTTAATGTAATCGCGGATGGAATTGAAGCGTCTCTTAATGTATCTGGTCCTCTTGTGAAACCTTGTTTCCTTGGAGGGCCGTTGAAGGGCCTGTGCGAGCTGTGCGCTCACACAGGGGCCCCTAATTTGGGTTCACATACATGTATGTATTAGTATTTTCTTAAAAAAAGTCCATGTACTAGTCTAAAGACTTTCAATTTTGGGCCAACGTTGTCTCTATCTCCTGAAGCACTTATTTTGGGATTCTTGGGCCTGATCCTCGCTGTCCGTCTCATCCGGTGGATCGATCTATCTTTTCATCTCGTCCCTGTGCATCGATCTGCAACATTGTTAGACGAAACGACAACAGCAACACAGGCATATTATGTACCCTAATCACTCTGCTTCCCATCTTTTCACTTCTGCTTTGGCGGCTAGGAGGCTCGGCGGCGATCGTTTTACAGCTAGGCACAGGAACTGCGAGCGCGGCGACCAATGCCGCGTTGGTCGACACTGCCGCCATGCGCCCGTGCCGCGTTGTTCGCCGAACAGCCAAACAGAATTCCGAGCGATGACCTACGCTCCTTCACCTTTCTCTAATTTTGATACAAACTGCAGAGTTGTTTTAAGACTTCTGAATTCATTATGTACAACCGTTTACTTATATTTTTTGGAACCTTTTTTTATAGTTGTTAAAGTTCAGAAGTTGTCACGGGTTCAAGATTTTCAATAATTGCTCATCCAAAATCAAGGTTCCATCGTTTCCTAATTTACTATCTATACAAGTGACAAGCTTATAATTCGTGGAGTTCATCAGTTCAAATGCATTGATATTATTTTTGTTTGGTTCATAAACGAAAACAATCATGCACTCTAGTTCTAGAAATATAAAGTATGATTCTGGTGTCTTGAAGCGTAGGAAGAAACAAAAACTAGAATCAGATGCTCAAACTAAAAAAAATTGTGAAAGGACCCAAAACTAAATATCAAATTCAAACTCCACCAAATGCTAATATTGATGATGGTCATGATGATGATGTAGTTGAGGTTGAGGTTGCCACTACAGAAATTCATGAAGGTGATGATGGTCATGGTGATAATGTAGAAGAGGTTGAGGAACACAAGAAGGATGACACTTTGCACTAGCGAATGAGGTTAGTTTATTTTTATTAATCTCTTGCATTGATACTTTAGAATTTTCTAAACATTGTATGAAATAACATAAATTTAAATTGTATAATTAAGTAATTGTGCTTGAGTTGTATTAGATGTTTTTTTTTCAAATGTGAGAGCCCCATTATGCTTTTCGCACCGGGGCCCCGAATTCCTGGAGACGGCCCTGGTTCCTTGGCCAGTGCAATGGCACCAGTGTTGTCACAAAATAAAGCCATTGGATTCAGTGCACTGGGCACTACTCCAACATCTGTCCTAAACTCTTTCATCCAGACACCTTCCTTTGCCGCCTCCGAGGCTGCGATGTACTCCGCTTCGCATGTAGAATCGGCTACCACACTCTACATGGAACTGCAGCAGCTTACCGTTGCCCATTGAGAATAAATACGTATCGGGTCTGAGACTTAGAGTCATCTGGATCTGTGTCAAAGCTTGCGTCGACGTAACCCTTTACAACGAGCTCTTGATCACCTCCATAAACGAGAAACATTTCCATAGTCCTTTTCAGGTACTTAAGGATATTCTTGACCATCGTCCAGTGCTCCATTCCTAGATCATTTTGAAACCTTCCGGCCATACTTATGGCAAGGCTGACATCGGGTATTGTGCACGGCATTGCATACATGATAGAGCCTATGGCTGAAGCATAGGGGACGACACTCATCTTTTCTCTATCTTCTGCAGTCACTGGGCATTGAGTCTTACTCAACTTCACACCTTGCAATACAGGCAAGAACCCCTTCTTGGACTAATCCATTTTGAACTTCTTCAAAACTTTGTCAAGGTATGTGCTTTGTGAGAGTCCTATTAAGCGTCTTGATCTATCTCTATAGATCTTGATGCCTAATATGAAAGCAGCTTCTCCTAGGTCCTTCATTGAAAAAATCTTGTTCAAATATTCCTTCATGCTTTCCAACATTTCTATATTGTTTCCAATCAGCAATATGCCATCCACTTATAATATTAGAAATGCTATAGAGCTCCCACTCACTTTCTTGTAAATACAAGCTTCTCCGTAAACTTGTATAAACCCGAATGCTTTGATCACCTCATTAAAGCGAAGATTCCAACTCCGAGATGCTTGCACGAGTCCATAAATGGATCGTGGAGTTTGCAAACTTTGTTAGCATTCTCTGGATCGACAAAACCTACTAGTTGTATCATATAAAACTCTTCCTTAAGAAAATTGTTAAGGAACGTTATTTTGACATCCATCTCCCAAATTTCATAATCGAAAAATGTAGCTATTGCTAACATGATTCTAACTGACTTAAGCATCGCTAAGGGTGAGAAGTTCTCATCGTAGTCGACTCCTTGAACTTGTGAAAAACCCTTTGCCACAAGTCGAGCTTTATAGACGGTGACATTACCGTCCGCATCCGTCTTCGTCTTAAAGATCCATTTGTTTTGAATGGCCTTTTGATACATCTCCAATGTATCTATAATTTTTTCTTGTTCCATGCCGTTATATTATCATTCTTGGATGTTTTAAAATCATTTTAATACAACTTTATATTATTTTTGGGACTAACCTATTAACCTAGAGCCCAATGCCAGTTTCCATTTTTTGTGTGTTTTTGAGTTTTACAGAAAAGGAATATCAAATGGAGTCCAAACGGAATAAAAGTTTATGGTGCTTTTTTATGGACCATAAGACACCCACGGAGCTTGGAAATGAAGTCAGAAGATTCCCGAGGAGGCCACAAGCCTTAGGTGCGCGCCCACCCCCCTGGGCACGCCCACCAGGCTTGTGGGACCCTCGGGAGTCGACCGACCTCCCTCTCAGCTCTATAAATCCTCAAATATTCCAAAAACCCCAACGCAGAACCTAGATCGGGAGTTCCGCCACCGCAAGCCTCCAAAGCCACGAAAAACCAATCGGGAGCCCGTTCTGGCACCCTGTCGGAGGGGGAAACCATCACCAGAGGCCATCTTCATCATCTCGGCGGTCTCCATGTCGAGGAGGGAGTAGTTCACCCTCGGGGCTGAGGGTATGTACCAGTAGCTGTGTGTTTGATCTCTCTCTCTCTCTCTCTCTCTCTCTCGTGTTCTTGAGATGGCACAATCTTGATATACCACGAGCTTTGTTGATATAGATTGAATCATGCAGAGTTTCCCCCTCTCTATATTGTTGTGATGAATTGAGTTTACCCTTTGAAGTTTTCTTATCGAATTGAGTCTTTAAGGATTTGAGAACACTTGATGTATGTCTTGCAATGGGATATCTGTGGTGACAATGGGATGTTCTATTGATCCACTTGATGTATGTTTTGGTGATCAACTTATGGGTTCCGTGATCTTGGGAATCTATGCATAAGGGTTGGCACACGTTTTTGTCTTGACTTTCCAGAAACTTTGGGGCACTCTTTGAAGTTCTTTGTGTTGGATTGAACATGATGAATCTAAAACTATGTGATGCATATCGTATAATCAAGCCCATGGGTACTTGTGGTGACATTGGAGTATCTAGGTGACATTAGGGTTTTGGTTGATGTGCATCTTAAGGTGTTATTTTAGTATGAACTTAGGGCTGTTTGTGACACTTATAGGGATAGCTCATAAGATTGATCAGAAAAGATAACTTTGAGGTGGTTTCGTACCCTACAATAATTTCTTCATTAGTTCTCCACTATTTGTGACTTTGGAGTGAACTCTTTGTCGCACGAGAGGTACTTACATATGATTCAACTATGTCAATATTGTTGAGAGAAATTGCACTAGTGAAAGTATGGACCCTAGGCCTTGTTTCCAAGCATTTATACAACGTTTTGCTCGCTGTTTACTATTTGTTACCTTGCTGTTTTTATATTTTCAGATTACAAAAACCTATATCTACCATCCATATTGCACTTGTATCACCATCTCTTCGCCGAACTAGTGCACCTATACAATTTACCATTGTATTGGGTGTGTTGGGGACACAAGAGACTCTTTGTTATTTGGTTGTACGGTTGCTTGAGAGAGACCATCTTCATCCTACACCTCCTGCGGATTGATAAACCTTAGGTCATCCACTTGAGGGAAAATTGTCGCTGTCCTACAAAACTCTGCGCTTGGAGGCCCAACACAAGTCTACAAGAAGAAGGTTGTGTAGTAGACATCAAGCTCTTTTCTGGCACCGTTGTCAGGGAGGTGAGTGCTTGAAGATATATCTTTAGATCTTGCAATCAAATCTTTTAGTTTCTTGTTTTTCACTAGTTTGGTTTTATAAAAGAAAACTAAAAAAATGGAATTGAGGTTGCCTCATATGCTTCATCTTTTTATTGTCTTTCGTGAAAATGATGGAAAGGAAATTTGTGCTCAAGTGTTAGAAGAAGAAGTTATTAAAATGTTTGGCACTAAATCTTTGAGTGATGAGCATGATTGAAATGTTGTTAGTATGAATTCTTTGAATATCCATAGGACTAATGATGATTGCACTAGTCATGATAAAAAGATTTCTTATAAGCATGCCAATTTTTGTGGAGTGCATAGAGTTTGTGTAGACATGCCTAAAAGGGAAGATAGATTTTGTAAGAGGCACAAGTATTTAGAAACTAAATGGTTGCAAGAAAGGCTATATGTTTGTGCTGAAAGACTTAATATTTCTAGCCATCCTTGTGAACTTTGCAATGAACGTGGTCATTATAATTTCTAATGTGAATTATTTCATGATCAAATTGTGTCCAAACATTGTGATAACCTCATTACCCTTGAGCATAATAATGAACTTAGTCTATTTTTGGGGTATGAAGAAATGAAACATGAAACTAAGGATGTTGTAGCATGGGCTCTCATGAAAATGATTGATTGATCTAAATGAAATCTATATGTATTGCGTGGTAAATTGCATTGAGAATCCTTATATTGCCAATTACTTAAAGACAAGGAAACAAATAGAAGATGAAGAGAATACTAATGAAGGGGAAGAGGTTTCCCAATATCGTCCTATTTTTTCTTATGATAAATCAGGTAATGAGGAGAAGCTTTTTATTCAGCCAACCTCTTCAAAAAGAAGTTTGGAGGAATTAAATAAAGCCACACATAATGTGGTGAAGAAGAAGAAAAGAAGGAAAAGTAAAGGTAAAGAGGTATCTCTCCCAAATAATGTTGCTCCCATTATTGATAGGCCTCATGAGAATGAATCAAATATAGTTGTGGAAGGTGATACACTTGAGGATGATTTTGTTATGCCTATTCCTTGTTGTGATAATTATGACTGGGAAGATAATGATACTTCTTATAATCTTGAAAATGTTTATGGCACCAACTTGTAGGATGATGATAATAATTGCTATACTATTGGTGCTATTCGTACCATTAATGATGAGAGTGATTATGTTTATGATATACAAAGCCACAAGCTTGGGGATGCTATGTTTGATGAAAATGACATGTTTGAGAATTCATTTGCTGCAATTAATGTTTGTCCCAAGCTTGGGTATGCTATGCTTAATGAAGATGATCTTTTTATTTCCCCTACTTTGAATGATCATATTTGTTATGATGATTGCATGCCTCCTACTTATGATGATTATTGTGATGATACTTATGCAATGAGAAAGAGTGATGATTACTATTATGATACTTGTCATAATTATGAATATCGTTTCATGAAATATTACTCTTTTAGTGTGGAACCAATTTGTAGTATTCAAGTCTTTTATGATACTCCCACTATTAGTCATGAGAAGAAATTTGCTTATGTGGAGAGTAGTAAAATTTCTATGCTTGTAGATCATGAAAAGAATGCTTTTATGTGCTAGTTATATTGTGTAATTCCTTCATGATGCTACTTAAAATTATTATGAGGGAGGAACATATGCTTATAGGAATTACAATAATATCAAGTTTCCTCTCTATGTGTTCAAATTCTTGAAGATATGCTTGTTTTCCCTTCCTATGCTAGATGATTCTTGCTCCCATAAATTGTTTGCTCACAAAATCCCTATGCATAGGAAGTGGGTTAGACTTAAATGTGCTTGTCATGAGATTCATGATGCTCCTTTGCATGTTTCAATTACTATTCCTACGTGAGCATCATTGAAATTATCATGCCTAGCTAAAAGGCATTAAAGAAAAGCGCTTGTTGGGAGAGAATCCAACACTTTTAATTTCTGTTTTGATGTGCTCACATGATTAAGCTACTATAGTAGTCATGTTTTGTGCCTTTTTTCAATAAAGTGCCAAGTAAATCCTTTGGGATAGTGTGAATACTTGCTTGTTTGATTCTGTGCAAAAACAGAAACTTTTGCGTCCAGTATATGAATTATCCAATTTTACTGGAGCGTCAAAAAATTCTGAAATTTTTAAAATACAACGAAATCATTTGAAAATTATGAGCATTGTCCACGCTCCAAAGAGCAAGCTTGAACTTATCAACAGATTGATTTGTGCTAGTGGGCGCCACATAAAACTTTCACAGAATTATCTAAATCTTTCATAAATGATTCTCATAGAGAAGCGACTTTGTGCACTTTTGCAGGTCCATAGGTGTGCTTATTCTTCGAAGTCATTGGGAATACACACACACACACACACACGCACACCCCCCTAATAATAAAGCACCTATTGCTTCTGGTGGTACGTCATTAAAATTGCCCCTAAATATGTCTAATATTACTAACCAATGCCATCTATAAGTTACAAAAACGTTTTGCAAGGAATCCTTGCATGGGCCGGCCCAAGCATAGGGACAAGCTATACAACGCTATGTGCGCTGGACAAGAAACAGCGCGCCCATTTGGGCCAGCCCATGGGCAGGGCCTGTTTTTCAGTTTTATTTATTATTATTATTATTATTTATCTTTCCAGCTTTTCTCTGCTTCAAATAAATAAATCAATAAAAAAATCGGCATTCATAAACTTAATATTAAATAAATGCTCGATAAAACATAAAATGTTTGTGAATTCAAAAATTGTTCGGGATTTTTGTAAAAATGTTTGCATATTCAAAACAAATCATAATTTTGAAGAAAATATTCATGAATGAAAAAAAGTCCAACATTTTGTGCAATTTCTTTAATGAAATTGGAAAAAAATGTTTGATAATTCAAAAATGAATTATTCGCCAATTGGTAAGAAAATACATAAAAACTGTTCGCAATATAAAATATTTTTTGCAATTTAAAAAAAATGTTTATAAAGAGTTAAAAATGTTCTCAATTTTTTAACATGTTCTCAAATTTATAAAAATGTTCACGAATGATCAAATGTATATAGTTCAACAGTAATGCTTCTGAGTCTTTCTAATTATATACCTGAGTGAATTTTGAAGATTTAAATATCGGGGTGGATCGGAATATTATATTATGTTTAAAAAATATTTTTTGAAATTGAGAATAATTCTTTCAACTACCAAATTTTTGACAACCATGATAATTTTTTAAAAAATGTGAACATTGTTTCAACTTGTGAATAAATTTAAAGAAAGAAATATTGTCTTACATTTGTGATTAAATTTTTAAAATCATACGATGAGATGTAAACATAATGTGATCATCACTATTGACGATGGTGTGTTTATTTTCTTGGTTGCAACTCACGGGTATAACCCTGGGTGAGGAATAAGTAATTCCTCACCCGAGTCAATCGACCGAGGGAGTGGCTAATCATGGACGTAAAATTATGTTTGCCCACTGTAAACTTATGTCACATGGAAACGGTTGGGCTTTGGCTGGTCGGTAGGAGCTAGCCCACTCACCCCGTGCACAAACCTTTTCGTGTGAGCGGTTTTCACGGGTTCGGTACATGTGTCCCTCTCTCCCAACCCCTCTCCTATCTGGAAATTGCGGCAGCGACGACAGCGGCGGCGCCGGAGGGACCAACGGGAGGCGAGGGTAGGGCTACCTCCCGCGTGAAGTGCCCCCCCTCTTGCCTCTCTCATGCGGTGGCGACTGGCGATCATGTGGAGCTGTAGGCGGTGCTATGATCCAGCGTGAGCACGGCGGCGACAATGGCCTTCTCTGTCGTCAATCTCCACCGTCGGCTTTCCTCTTGCCTGTAAGTTCTCCCTCACCCTCCTCCTCCTCCACGAATTTCAGTATTTCTAGGGTTAGGTTCTTGGTTTTTGGGAGCGAGGCGGAAGAAGAGAAATAACTAATAAGACAAAGAAAGGAAAATAAACAAAAGAGAGGGGCTTGAATACTGAAGGGCGATGTAGGTTGATGGTGGAGACCGGTGCTCTGCGGTGGGATCAATTCAAGGAGGAGGTGGCTATCGTGGTATATGATGAGAAGAAGGCCATGTGGATGGTGGAGAGAAAGAGGAGGAGCTCAAGGCTACACAGGCGGAACAACAATACAATATCTTAGATCCTTCCAATGGGGATGACCCTGTTTCTATTCTGTTATAGATAAACTGAACTGGACTGGAGCTCCACCATTTTGATTGAACTAGACTGTCACCTAGTACTGAAAAATACCATGTTCCGCCATTTAAACTTAGAATGTAGTTGGGATGCTGCTACTGTATCAGGATGGTCATCCCATCATTGTGAATCTGCTGTGTCGCAGAACACACAAACGGAATTCATAAAGGGTAAAGTCCAAGAGAGAATGCGAAGAATCACGCCCCAAGAAGAAGGTCAAATCATGCAGGCCAAGTAACCGTGATCTTAATGCACAATGTCACCGACTTGATGATAAGGAGTATATGGTTTTGTTAGTTTTTGAGTTAGTCGAACCACTGCCATGGGGGCTGATCATACTCTGAATAGAACGAAATTTAAACCTGTCAAGTACCTGATCTTGCTAAAGGACACAAATGTGTCTTTTCTAAAACTTCAAATCGTCCTGCTAATTGTACGGATTTTCACTTTGACCTGCAGTTGTTGAGGATCTCTATGTGGAAGACTCCAGAACTATCTCTAGGTGCAGACACGTGAACAGTAATGAGACACGGTAGTAACTAGCGAAAAGTGCAAGATGCAGGATCATGTTTCCTTTTCCCATTCATTTTACACTTGTTGTTCTTCATCACCTCTTTGAAAGCACATAGTACACTAAACTTTCTCAGGTTTGGTTCTCATACTTTTACATTGCTTAATACGAACGATGAATGGCCAATCACCTATTTATTTCTAGCTTTTGATCTGTTGATACATGCTGAACAAAACAATATCACTCGGTCTGCTCCTATTTTACGTCGATGCAAAGAAACAATGCAATCTATGTTGCATGTAAGTTTGTAAAATGTATTAGTTGGACATGCTCCTATTGTTTCTGGCCCCACATCTCTTACCTTGTCTCTCAGATTTCTTATATCCATGGGCGAATGTGGGCCGACTCTGTATGGCATGCTAGAATTTCATATGTTGCTTGTTGGAAACCCTCCATTGGTGGACACTTATCCTCTCCCAGTTTGTCAAAATTCGCGGAAGGTGCAAAATTGAGTTAGGTTTATTTCAATTGCCATGAGGTGGACACTAACCGTCATCATCGAGCGTCCATCCTGTCAATCCTCATTTGGTTTAACCTACCCTCAGTCCAATAGTAATCTTGTATAACAGGAAAATATGATTTTTCATTCAGGTTATTGCTTGCTTGTTTTCAGTAGCATAAACCAGATGGGGATGTGCTATTTTTGGCGACTAATCATGCAATTCTAGCTAAGCTCCATCAATTTAATTTAGTCCATAGCCATGGATAGTGTAAAGAAAATACACACCATTATTTTTGCTTGAAATTCCTATATACTGCAAGACTTTGATTTTGTTCACATTTAAACTATTTTCCTATCTGGCTGAGCCATCCATTCAAATATAATTAATTTCTTCCTCGTATTTGTTACCCGGGATATGCATTTATTCAGTTCTGTTTAATATTGATTCATTAATATGCTGAGTGGTTTTGACACTTTGTCTTGCACTATGTGTCTGCCAAATTAAAGAGAATACCTCTTTCACACTACTGTTGTTCAAACCAACCAGGCGCTGTCGTGAAATTCAATTGCTTTTCAGGAGTTTATTTACGACATAATCTACCTCCACTTGTTTGCTCCTTTTGTTCATCAAAGAGTGATGAAGTTTAGTAGCACAACTTCTACTAGTGGTATTAAGAAAATCCGTCATGGACCTAAGGTGCTTCTGCGGTTCATTTTGATGACTCTGGTCCTAGACTAGTTAGATAGTGTCTTAAATAGTTACAAAACACGGACTAATTCAACATAATGACCCCCATCACTGTATCTGTCACAATTTTATAGAAGTAACTTCAGTGTGCATTTAAACACTAGTTCCAGAGTTTTTCTTTTGTCTTGTTTCTCTCTATACCTGTGATTCATACCAGCAGCTGGCGTATTATGTGGTCATGTGATTCCGATGAATTTTGTATCCAAAACCCACATGCGATATCTTTAATTTTGATATTGTTTTTCCAGTTTAAGGTAGTGAATCCTTAGTTACTCCTCAGGTGTTATATGTGCTTGTGTGGTGCCTGATCTCTGGCTATTTGCTGGTATGCTTTTGAGAACTAAAAATATTCTGTTTTTCGGTATGTGTTCAAGTGGATCATAGCTAATGTAAGAGGGATGGAGAGTAATGTTTTTTGTATTTGTGTGGGTTAAATTAATGGTAGATTTAATTTTCAGACCTTCTTTTAATAATAACAGTAAAATTCAGGTTTCGGTGAGAGGAAAGGTGAACCTAAAGGCTTCAGTTCTATTGATAGGATGCATGCTATGTTGCTTCCAGCCCATGGATATGACTGTTTCAGCCGCTGGATACTTTTGGGTAGATGAAATTGATGGGCAATCTTTGGTCACAGGCAAATTAAGCAGCCTGAATACCAAGCTTAAACATATATGATGGCAGTGAAGTTGCGACTAGTCTCTTCGCATCCTGATGTAAATTAGTCCGGTAGTATTCAGTTCTGTAATAATTCTGAATTTTTCCTGCTGCTGGTTACCAAGTGCCAAGTGAGACATGATGTTCTCCCAACGGATTTTAATTGTACTCGTAGGGATGATCTTTATTAAGTGAGATATTTCCTGTAACCATCAGCTACATGGTATCTATTTATTACATGGCTTGGTTGTTCTTGTATATTTTCTGTAGAATTATGTACATGAATGCCTCTCACGGGGCCGATTTTCCCCTTTTAGACTGGTTTTCCAAATGTCTCCTTGACGCTTTTTTACATGGGTCATCAGATTTCTTGTTCAGAAATTTCTTGGACCGGTGCTTAGCAAAAGTGTGTACAGAAAGAATTTGTGGACAATTCCTTATAGTTACCAAAAATGCCTTCTACCCAACGATTAGTAGACTAGGTGGACAATGATTATTAATGTACTATATAGCTAGCAAAAATACCTACTATATAGTAATGCAGTCTTATCCTATAAAAAAGCCAGGAACGCTTCAGAGAATCATTATTAATATAGCTAGCAAAAATACCTACAATGTAGGAATGCAGTCTTATCCTATGAAAAAGGCAGGAACACCTCACTATTTGTTGCGCATCATCTTTCGTTTCATAGTGTGATTTTGATGCGCCATCCTAGTTTCTCACAAAGAGGATGTAACTTAGAAGTCTCCAATCCTAAGATTACCTCACTCTCATTTGTACGGCAGGAGACTTGTTTCCTTTATTCCCACTGTAATTTTACCTCCAACAGCTAATTTCTTACATTTTGGACTTGTGTCCGTAAGATTGGACTGGGGTGAAGAATAACATTCTTCACCTGGGTGACAAATAGTCGATCTCTATATACATATTTTATCTACTACCATGGGTAGTTGCTCCCTAATTGCTTGTATGCCACCTGTCCCTCCTACCGCCATGCAAATTGTGTTATCGGGTATGGAAACATCCATTAGCGTTCTACAATTCAATAATAAAATAATTACGCTTAAGTGTCACACGATGAGTTCAACAACCTGCTAGTTTGTTAGCGATGCACCGCATCTCCTTGAATGGATAAGTGCTTGCTAAACAGCTTCACGTACGGCTGGAAAATATTAAATATTTGTTTGGACGTGCACATATTCCGATGGTTTAAAAATCGTAATAGAGTATTAAGTAGGCTGTACATTCTATTTAGTTGCTAGTTATTAATATACAGTGGTGATGGTAGAGAGGAACGAGGAAAGAAGTATATATCAGGTATGAACTTATTTAAAATGGATAATAGTTAAGCACATGACCGTGACTCTAATTATACTTGTTAGATGTAAGAAATTTTTCCTTTTTGTAAGGTATATTATATGGAGTATATAGTGTGAAGTATATATATACTTTTCTAAGAGTGCAATATATAGTATGAATTACATGTTTTCTAAAGAGTATGGAGCACATATAATGGGAGTATGGAGTGTGCTGTTACTAAATAAGGTGTGAGGTATTTCAAAAAAAAAGAGATAAAGTATGGAGTATATATGGTGGGAGTATGGAGTATGCATGTAGTATTAAATAGAGTATGGAGTACAATATCTCAAACAAACGAAAATTTGATTATGGAGTATACATAATGGGAGTAAGGAGTATGTATGTATTAGATGGAGTATATCAAGCATAGTATTGAGTATATTATATTTTTATAGAACATATATACCAGCTAGGTAGCACACTTCATACTCGCGAATTATGACAAATAGTATGTATACTTCATATTTTTCTCATGGCTGCAAATACTCTTACAACAATTAAGGACAAGATAGTGTCACCTCTCAAACAACACAATATGGCAGCATTCATTGCTTAAAAATAAGATGATACATACGCTCAAACCTAAACCACTTGAAAAAGATGACATAAGACTTAAATGAGAATGCGTCATGACGATGTAGGATGTGAAGTATTCTGCCGACGTGGAAGTTGTTGAATTGGCCTTGGGCTGAGTAAGTGTTCCAAGCCTGCGATGTACCGGCAAAGTTCAGCATGGGATAAACCCGTGGAGCCATCGCCGTCGTTGGGTGCAAAGAGTATGAAGTATCAGGCGGCGCCGTCATGCGCGAGGCAGACTTAGAGATCGTGCGGCGGCGAAGAGCCAAGTACGGTTAGTCGCCGTGCATGTGATTGGCTCGACAGCTTCGTCGCAATTATCACCTTCACATCTGGACCTTCACAATCGCACTGGTGCTCGCATGCAAGAACTGCAGATGCATCTACAAAGGCAATACTGGTAATCACGTACTTACATGGATGTCATGGCTGTAGAGAGAAAGAAACAGATTACGTAGGAAACCAATCAAGAAGTCTAAGAGTTTGTACATCTAATCAATACCTTGTAATATATATGCATCCATGCATGGTAGCTGCGTATTCTGTCGTCGGCGTTGCCGGTTGCGGCGGTAACGAGCCTGTGAAATCAAAGTCATCGCGTGCTCCTATAGCCGATCCGAATCATCACATAGCAAACTGAATTTCAATCTGTAAATAAAATCTGGGATGTGATTCAACCAAGCGATTAGACTATACATACCTGGACACGCATATCCTCAATCAATTGATATTCTGCTCCCATTTTAACAGCAGGTCGATCGGTGACAAACAGCTACAGCGGATCACAACGGTGATCCTTTTCGACGGAGGGCACGGTGGCTGGCGGCGGTACACATAGTGCATTAGAAAAACTGTCGGCGGACAGAAATATCTCCGTGGTTAGTGGGTTTCTAACAGCTACAACGGACCTAGAAAATGGATCGGGTCCCTGCACACTGGGATATCCAGACCCGTTTGGCTGAATGAACGTGCATCTAAGGAATCAATCGACGGTGGATGTGGAGGGGGTAACTACCCCGGTAGTAGTTATATATGTATATAAAGTTGTTGCCTTCCCTGCGGCGTGTGGTGGTAGGATTCAGTTACAATAGTTTAGTTTTAGGCTTGTAGATCACCCATTTTTAATCAATCTGCAATGGGAGGCTGTAGAGACGAAGCAATTGCTTTTATTTTTTTATCTTTGATCTCTTTAACATATCATTTGTCTTTCGAAGAACGAATTCCTTCATTCAATTGAATTCGAAACACAATTGTGGTAGAATTTAAAATTGATTCTAAATATTCAAATCCCAATATATTTTTGGATCTCACGTGGAAATGAAACTTATTCATTCTACAAATTTTCAATCTTTAGATTATGAATCTCGTGGTTGCAAATAAAAATTTGCTTGGAATCAACGGAAATTTCACGCACATTGTTCAAGTATGGAGAAGCTACTTTGAGATTAGCACGTAAATTGGGATATAAAACTGTATCCCATGTAGGCTTTCGTAAAGAATCAATATTTAAATTCTTAACCACACGTTCAAATAATTATGTGGAAAATTTAAGCTTATGGGTGGTTCAATTCGTGTCGTTGAACTTACTCAAGAAGTGGAGACAGTCCAACAAAAAATATGGAACAAGTTTGTTTAGGCCCTTTGTTCGGGAATAGCTACAACTATATCCCTTCCTTTCAAAAGGAAAAATTTTCCAACTCTTGAGAAAAGGTAAGATTCAGTAGAGCGAAGAAACCTAGAGGAGGCCAAGAGTTACATGTGGACCCCATGTACTAATACATATGACTTTCGCGAAACTTTGGTAATTTAAATTCTCCACCTCAATTTTTCACACTATTAAATTTCTATGAAATTATTCAAAATTTAACAACCATTATTCACGTGTCGAGAAGCAACTTTGAGTTAATGGCATGACAATTCATGCAAGTGTGTCTCACATACTTAATTATACAATTGTGCCATCGTAGATCTTCTATAATTAAATCTTCAACCTCGCGTTCATAGAATGAATTCCCACAATAGTATTTGAAATTTTAAGGGCATTGTCCACGTGCCAAGCAGTAATTTTGAGATTACCATTGAATCAATCTGTGCTAGTGGGTCCCACATACTTTTCCAAATTCCCTTCATACAACTTTGGTATTTAATTTTGTTGTCTCCTATTCACACTATAATTTTTTTGTAAAATGAACTTAAACATTTGTAGATAACTTGAGGCACAGAGAAGCAACTTTGTACACTTTGGTGACTCCAGAGGTTCATGTAGGACCCATAAGCCCATGGGATCCATGAAGAACTAGGTTTTATATTCTAACTCGATAACTCGTGGTCATGGGAATTGGATAATTTATGATTTCAGTTCTTGTGACAGCCAAACTCTCATACTTACATAATCCAACTACAAGTCTTTTATTCTAGGCCCAATTCATGGATCCCGAATGAGGTGTTAGATACCCCCACCACCTGGAATACATTTTCTTTATAGAAGCACCACTCTCCCTAATATACCTTTGGTATTCTTCAATCTGGTTATTGTTGGGGAACATTGCATGGGAAACAAAAAATTTCCTACGCACACGCAAGATCTATCCATGGTGATGAGCATCTACGAGAGGAAGAGTGGATCTACATACCCTTGTAGATCGCTAAGCGGGAAGCGTTAAGAAACACGGTTGATGTAGTCGAACGTCTTCGCGATCCAATGTCCAAGCATCTTGCAATCCAATCATGATCCGTCCCGATCTAGCGCCATATGGACGGCACCTCCGCGTTCAACACACGTACAGCTCAATGACGATCTCCGCCTTTTGATCTAGCAAGAGGGAGCGGAGAGGTAGATGAATTCTCTGGTAGCGCGATGGCACAGCGTTGGTGGTGGTGGAAACATTCCGGCAGGGCTTCGCCTAAGCACCATCATAATCTATTTGGTAGAGGAACTAGGGAATAGAGAACTAGCACGTGGACTTGTGTTTTTGGGGCTCTATTCCTCTAGTATATATAGGAGGGAGGAGGGAGGACACACCCTCCCTAGGGTATTCCCTTCGGTTCGGCCTAAGTGGAGGAGGTGGAAGAGTCCACCTCCAATCCTACTCCAAGTAGGATTACAATCCTACTTGGAATCTTTACCCCACTAGTTTTTTTTCCTTTTACCACGTCCTAGCTGCATGGGACTCTTGGGGCTGGCTTTCCCATCCCACTAAGGGATGGTGCACCACTCCTCAGGCCCATGTGGCCTCTCGGCGTAGGTGGCCCCTCCTGATGGCCCTCCGGTACTCCCGGTACACTACCGGAAATACCCGAAACTTTTTCAGTGGCCAAAACGGGACTTCCTATATATCGATATTTACCTCCGGACCATTCCGGAGCTCCTCTTGACGTCCAAGATCTCATCCGAGACTCCGAACAACCATCGGTCACCACCATACTTAACTCAATACTACCAAAACGTCACCGAAAGTTAAGTGTGCAGACCCTGCGGGTTCGAGAACTATGTAGACATGACCGAGACACCTCTATAGTCAATAACCAATAGCGGGACTTGGATGCCCATATTGGTTCCTACATATTCTACGAAGATCTTTATCGGTTGAACCTCTATGTCAAGGATTCAGTTAATCTCGTATGTTGTTCCCTTTGTTTTTCGGTATGTTACTTGCCCGAGATTCGATCGTCAGTATCTCTATACCTAGTTCAATCTCGTTAACGACAAGTCCCTTTACTCATTCCATAATACAAGATCCAGTGGCCAATACTTTAGTCACTTTGCTTGCAAGGCTTGTTGTGATGTTGTATTACTGAGTGGGCCCTGTGATACCTCTCCATCACACGGAGTAACAAATCCTAGTCTTGATCCATGCCCAGTCAATACACACCTTCGGAGATACCTGTATAATATCTTTATAGTCACCCAGTTACGTTGCGATGTGTGATACACACAAGGTATTCCTCTGGTGTCAGTGAGTTGCATGATCTCATGGTCATAGGAATAGATACTTGACATGCAGCAAACTATAGCAATAAACTGACATGATCATATGCTATGTTCATAGTTTGGGTCTTGTCCATCACACCATTCTCCCAATGATGTGACCCCGTTATCAAATGACATCTTATGTCTATGGCTAGGAAACCTTAAACATCTTTGAACAACGAGCTTGTTTACTAGAGGCATACTAGGGACACATCGTTGTCCATGTATCCACACATGCAATGTGTTTCCAATCAATACAATTATAGCATGGATAATAAACGATTATCATGAACAGGGAATATAATAATAACCATTTTATTATTGCCTCTAGGGCATATTTCCAATAGTCTCCTACTTGCACTAGAGTTAATAATCTAGCTCACATCACTATATGATTTACATTGTAATGAATCTAACACCCATACAGTTCTGGTGTTGATCATATTTAGCCCCTGAAAGAGGTTTAGTCAACGGTTCTGCGACATTCATATCCGTGTGCACTTTGCAAATATTTATGTCCTCCTCCTTAATGTAATCGCGGATGGAATTGAAGCGTCTCTTAATGTATCTGGTCCTCTTGTGAAACCTTGTTTCCTTGGAGGGCCGTTGAAGGGCCTGTGCGAGCTGTGCGCTCACACAGGGGCCCCTAATTTGGGTTCACATACATGTATGTATTAGTATTTTCTTAAAAAAAGTCCATGTACTAGTCTAAAGACTTTCAATTTTGGGCCAACGTTGTCTCTATCTCCTGAAGCACTTATTTTGGGATTCTTGGGCCTGATCCTCGCTGTCCGTCTCATCCGGTGGATCGATCTATCTTTTCATCTCGTCCCTGTGCATCGATCTGCAACATTGTTAGACGAAACGACAACGGCAACACAGGCATATTATGTACCCTAATCACTCTGCTTCCCATCTTTTCACTTCTGCTTTGGCGGCTAGGAGGCTCGGCGGCGATCGTTTTACAGCTAGGCACAGGAACTGCGAGCGCGGCGACCAATGCCGCGTTGGTCGACACTGCCGCCATGCGCCCGTGCCGCGTTGTTCGCCGAACAGCCAAACAGAATTCCGAGCGATGACCTATGCTCCTTCACCTTTCTCTAATTTTGATACAAACTGCAGAGTTGTTTTAAGACTTCTGAATTCATTATGTACAACCGTTTACTTATATTTTTTGGAACCTTTTTTTTATAGTTGTTAAAGTTCAGAAGTTGTCACGGGTTCAAGATTTTCAATAATTGCTCATCCAAAATCAAGGTTCCATCGTTTCCTAATTTACTATCTATACAAGTGACAAGCTTATAATTCGTGGAGTTCATCAGTTCAAATGCATTGATATTATTTTTGTTTGGTTCATAAACGAAAACAATCATGCACTCTAGTTCTAGAAATATAAAGTATGATTCTGGTGTCTTGAAGCGTAGGAAGAAACAAAAACTAGAATCAGATGCTCAAACTAAAAAAAATTGTGAAAGGACCCAAAACTAAATATCAAATTCAAACTCCACCAAATGCTAATATTGATGATGGTCATGATGATGATGTAGTTGAGGTTGAGGTTGCCACTACAGAAATTCATGAAGGTGATGATGGTCATGGTGATAATGTAGAAGAGGTTGAGGAACACAAGAAGGATGACACTTTGCACTAGCGAATGAGGTTAGTTTATTTTTATTAATCTCTTGCATTGATACTTTAGAATTTTCTAAACATTGTATGAAATAACATAAATTTAAATTGTATAATTAAGTAATTGTGCTTGAGTTGTATTAGATGTTTTTTTCAAATGTGAGAGCCCATTATGCTTTTCGCACCGGGGCCCCGAATTCCTGGAGACGGCCCTGGTTCCTTGGCCAGTGCAATGGCACCAGTGTTGTCACAAAATAAAGCCATTGGATTCAGTGCACTGGGCACTACTCCAACATCTGTCCTAAACTCTTTCATCCAGACACCTTCCTTTGCCGCCTCCGAGGCTGCGATGTACTCCGCTTCGCATGTAGAATCGGCTACCACACTCTACATGGAACTGCAGCAGCTTACCGTTGCCCATTGAGAATAAATACGTATCGGGTCTGAGACTTAGAGTCATCTGGATCTGTGTCAAAGCTTGCGTCGACGTAACCCTTTACAACGAGCTCTTGATCACCTCCATAAACGAGAAACATTTCCATAGTCCTTTTCAGGTACTTAAGGATATTCTTGACCATCGTCCAGTGCTCCATTCCTAGATCATTTTGAAACCTTCCGGCCATACTTATGGCAAGGCTGACATCGGGTATTGTGCACGGCATTGCATACATGATAGAGCCTATGGCTGAAGCATAGGGGACGACACTCATCTTTTCTCTATCTTCTGCAGTCACTGGGCATTGAGTCTTACTCAACTTCACACCTTGCAATACAGGCAAGAACCCCTTCTTGGACTAATCCATTTTGAACTTCTTCAAAACTTTGTCAAGGTATGTGCTTTGTGAGAGTCCTATTAAGCGTCTTGATCTATCTCTATAGATCTTGATGCCTAATATGAAAGCAGCTTCTCCTAGGTCCTTCATTGAAAAAATCTTGTTCAAATATTCCTTCATGCTTTCCAACATTTCTATATTGTTTCCAATCAGCAATATGCCATCCACTTATAATATTAGAAATGCTATAGAGCTCCCACTCACTTTCTTGTAAATACAAGCTTCTCCGTAAACTTGTATAAACCCGAATGGTTTGATCACCTCATTAAAGCGAAGATTCCAACTCCGAGATGCTTGCACGAGTCCATAAATGGATCGCTGGAGTTTGCAAACTTTGTTAGCATTCTCTGGATCGACAAAACCTACTAGTTGTATCATATAAAACTCTTCCTTAAGAAAATTGTTAAGGAACGTTATTTTGACATCCATCTCCCAAATTTCATAATCGAAAAATGTAGCTATTGCTAACATGATTCTAACTGACTTAAGCATCGCTAAGGGTGAGAAGGTCTCATCGTAGTCGACTCCTTGAACTTGTGAAAAACCCTTTGCCACAAGTCGAGCTTTATAGACGGTGACATTACCGTCCGCATCCGTCTTCGTCTTAAAGATCCATTTGTTTTGAATGGCCTTTTGATACATCTCCAATGTATCTATAATTTTTTCTTGTTCCATGCCGTTATATTATCATTCTTGGATGTTTTAAAATCATTTTAATACAACTTTATATTATTTTTGGGACTAACCTATTAACCTAGAGCCCAATGCCAGTTTCCATTTTTTGTGTGTTTTTGAGTTTTACAGAAAAGGAATATCAAATGGAGTCCAAACGGAATAAAAGTTTATGGTGCTTTTTTATGGACCATAAGACACCCACGGAGCTTGGAAATGAAGTCAGAAGATTCCCGAGGAGGCCACAAGCCTTAGGTGCGCGCCCACCCCCCTGGGCACGCCCACCAGGCTTGTGGGACCCTCGGGAGTCGACCGACCTCCCTCTCAGCTCTATAAATCCTCAAATATTCCAAAAAACCCAACGCAGAACCTAGATCGGGAGTTCCGCCACCGCAAGCCTCCAAAGCCACGAAAAACCAATCGGGAGCCCGTTCTGGCACCCTGCCGGAGGGGGAAACCATCACCAGAGGCCATCTTCATCATCTCGGCGGTCTCCATGTCGAGGAGGGAGTAGTTCACCCTCGGGGCTGAGGGTATGTACCAGTAGCTATGTGTTTGATCTCTCTCTCTCTCTCTCTCTCTCTCTCTCTCTCGTATTCTTGAGATGGCACAATCTTGATATACCACGAGCTTTGTTGATATAGATTGAATCATGCAGAGTTTCCCCCTCTCTATATTGTTGTGATGAATTGAGTTTACCCTTTGAAGTTTTCTTATCGAATTGAGTCTTTAAGGATTTGAGAACACTTGATGTATGTCTTGCAATGGGATATCTGTGGTGACAATGGGATGTTCTATTGATCCACTTGATGTATGTTTTGGTGATCAACTTATGGGTTCCGTGATCTTGGGAATCTATGCATAAGGGTTGGCACACGTTTTTGTCTTGACTTTCTAGAAACTTTGGGGCACTCTTTGAAGTTCTTTGTGTTGGATTGAACATGATGAATCTGAAATTATGTGATGCATATCGTATAATCAAGCCCATGGGTACTTGTGGTGACATTGGAGTATCTAGGTGACATTAGGGTTTTGGTTGATGTGCATCTTAAGGTGTTATTTTAGTATGAACTTAGGGCTGTTTGTGACACTTATAGGGATAGCTCATAAGATTGATCAGAAAAGATAACTTTGAGGTGGTTTCGTACCCTACAATAATTTCTTCATTAGTTCTCCACTATTTGTGACTTTGGAGTGAACTCTTTGTCGCACGAGAGGTACTTACATATGATTCAACTATGTCAATATTGTTGAGAGAAATTGCACTAGTGAAAGTATGGACCCTAGGCCTTGTTTCCAAGCATTTATACAACGTTTTGCTCGCTGTTTACTATTTGTTACCTTGCTGTTTTTATATTTTCAGATTACAAAAACCTATATCTACCATCCATATTGCACTTGTATCACCATCTCTTCGCCGAACTAGTGCACCTATACAATTTACCATTGTATTGGGTGTGTTGGGGACACAAGAGACTCTTTGTTATTTGGTTGTAGGGTTGCTTGAGAGAGACCATCTTCATCCTACACCTCGTGCGGATTGATAAACCTTAGGTCATCCACTTGAGGGAAAATTGTCGCTGTCCTACAAAACTCTGCGCTTGGAGGCCCAACACAAGTCTACAAGAAGAAGGTTGTGTAGTAGACATCAAGCTCTTTTCTGGCACCGTTGTCAGGGAGGTGAGTGCTTGAAGATATATCTTTAGATCTTGCAATCAAATCTTTTAGTTTCTTGTTTTTCACTAGTTTGGTTTTATAAAAGAAAACTAAAAAAATGGAATTGAGGTTGCCTCATATGCTTCATCTTTTTATTGTCTTTCGTGAAAATGATGGAAAGGAAATTTGTGCTCAAGTGTTAGAAGAAGAAGTTATTAAAATGTTTGGCACTAAATCTTTGAGTGATGAGCATGATTGCAATGTTGTTAGTATGAATTCTTTGAATATCCATAGGACTAATGATGATTGCACTAGTCATGATAAAAAGATTTCTTATAAGCATGCCAATTTTTGTGGAGTGCATAGAGTTTGTGTAGACATGCCTAAAAGGGAAGATAGATTTTGTAAGAGGCACAAGTATTTAGAAACTAAATGGTTGCAAGAAAGGCTATATGTTTGTGCTGAAAGACTTAATATTTCTAGCCATCCTTGTGAACTTTGCAATGAACGTGGTCATTATAATTTCCAATGTGAATTATTTCATGATCAAATTGTGTCCAAACATTGTGATAACCTCATTACCCTTGAGCATAATAATGAACTTAGTCTATTTTTGGGGTATGAAGAAATGAAACATGAAACTAAGGATGTTGTAGCATGGGCTCTCATGAAAATGATTGATTGATCTAAATGAAATCTATATGTATTGCGTGGTAAATTGCATTGAGAATCCTTATATTGCCAATTACTTAAAGACAAGGAAACAAATAGAAGATGAAGAGAATACTAATGAAGGGGAAGAGGTTTCCCAATATCGTCCTATTTTTTCTTATGATAAATCAGGTAATGAGGAGAAGCTTTTTATTCAGCCAACCTCTTCAAAAAGAAGTTTGGAGGAATTAAATAAAGCCACACATAATGTGGTGAAGAAGAAGAAAAGAAGGAAAAGTAAAGGTAAAGAGGTATCTCTCCCAAATAATGTTGCTCCCATTATTGATAGGCCTCATGAGAATGAATCAAATATAGTTGTGGAAGGTGATACACTTGAGGATGATTTTGTTATGCCTATTCCTTGTTGTGATAATTATGACTGGGAAGATAATGATACTTCTTATAATCTTGAAAATGTTTATGGCACCAACTTGTAGGATGATGATAATAATTGCTATACTATTGGTGCTATTCGTACCATTAATGATGAGAGTGATTATGTTTATGATATACAAAGCCACAAGCTTGGGGATGCTATGTTTGATGAAAATGACATGTTTGAGAATTCATTTGCTGCAATTAATGTTTGTCCCAAGCTTGGGTATGCTATGCTTAATGAAGATGATCTTTTTATTTCCCCTACTTTGAATGATCATATTTGTTATGATGATTGCATGCCTCCTACTTATGATGATTATTGTGATGATACTTATGCAATGAGAAAGAGTGATGATTACTATTATGATACTTGTCATAATTATGAATATCGTTTCATGAAATATTACTCTTTTAGTGTGGAACCAATTTGTAGTATTCAAGTCTTTTATGATACTCCCACTATTAGTCATGAGAAGAAATTTGCTTATGTGGAGAGTAGTAAAATTTCTATGCTTGTAGATCATGAAAAGAATGCTTTTATGTGCTAGTTATATTGTGTAATTCCTTCATGATGCTACTGAAAATTATTATGAGGGAGGAACATATGCTTATAGGAATTACAATAATATCAAGTTTCCTCTCTATGTGTTCAAATTCTTGAAGATATGCTTGTTTTCCCTTCCTATGCTAGATGATTCTTGCTCCCATAAATTGTTTGCTCACAAAATCCCTATGCATAGGAAGTGGGTTAGACTTAAATGTGCTTGTCATGAGATTCATGATGCTCCTTTGCATGTTTCAATTACTATTCCTACGTGAGCATCATTGAAATTATCATGCCTAGCTAAAAGGCATTAAAGAAAAGCGCTTGTTGGGAGAGAATCCAACACTTTTAATTTCTGTTTTGATGTGCTCACATGATTAAGCTACTATAGTAGTCATGTTTTGTGCCTTTTTTCAATAAAGTGCCAAGTAAATCCTTTGGGATAGTGTGAATACTTGCTTGTTTGATTCTGTGCAAAAACAGAAACTTTTGCGTCCAGTATATGAATTATCCAATTTTACTGGAGCGTCAAAAAATTCTGAAATTTTTAAAACACAACGAAATCATTTGAAAATTATGAGCATTGTCCACGCTCCAAAGAGCAAGCTTGAACTTATCAACAGATTGATTTGTGCTAGTGGGCGCCACATAAAACTTTCACAGAATTATCTAAATCTTTCATAAATGATTCTCATAGAGAAGCGACTTTGTGCACTTTTGCAGGTCCATAGGTGTGCTTATTCTTCGGAGTCATTGGGAATACACACACACACACACACACGCACACCCCCCTAATAATAAAGCACCTATTGCTTCTGGTGGTACGTCATTAAAATTGCCCCTAAATATGTCTAATATTACTAACCAATGCCATCTATAAGTTACAAAAACGTTTTGCAAGGAATCCTTGCATGGGCCGGCCCAAGCATAGGGACAAGCTATACAACGCTATGTGCGCTGGACAAGAAACAGCGCGCCCATTTGGGCCAGCCCATGGGCAGCGCCTGTTTTTCAGTTTTATTTATTATTATTATTATTATTTATCTTTCCAGCTTTTCTCTACTTCAAATAAATAAATCAATAAAAAAAATCGGCATTCATAAACTTAATATTAAATAAATGCTCGATAAAACATAAAATGTTTGTGAATTCAAAAATTGTTCGAGATTTTTGTAAAAATGTTTGCATATTCAAAACAAATCATAATTTTGAAGAAAATATTCATGAATAAAAAAAGGGCAACATTTTGTGCAATTTCTTTAATGAAATTGGAAAAAAATGTTTGATAATTCAAAAATGAATTATTCGCCAATTGGTAAGAAAATACATAAAAACTGTTCGCAATATAAAATATTTTTTGCAATTTAAAAAAAATGTTTATAAAGAGTTAAAAATGTTCTCAATTTTTTAACATGTTCTCAAATTTATAAAAATGTTCACGAATGATCAAATGTATATAGTTCAACAGTAATGCTTCTGAGTCTTTCTAATTATATACCTGAGTGAATTTTGAAGATTTAAATATCGGGGTGGATCGGAATATTATATTATGTTTAAAAAATATTTTTTGAAATTGAGAATAATTCTTTCAACTACCAAATTTTTGACAACCATGATAATTTTTAAAAAAATGTGAACATTGTTTCAACTTGTGAATAAATTTAAAGAAAGAAATATTGTCTTACATTTGTGATTAAATTTTTAAAATCATACGATGAGATGTAAACATAATGTGATCATCACTATTGACGATGGTGTGTTTATTTTCTCGGTTGCAACTCACGGGTATAACCCTGGGTGAGGAATAAGTAATTCCTCACCCGAGTCAATCGACCGAGGGAGTGGCTAATCATGGACGTAAAATTATGTTTGCCCACTGTAAACTTATGTCACATGGAAACGGTTGGGCTTTGGCTGGTCGGTAGGAGCTAGCCCACTCACCCCGTGCACAAACCTTTTCGTGTGAGCGGTTTTCACGGGTTCGGTACATGTGTCCCTCTCTCCCAACCCCTCTCCTATCTGGAAATTGCGGCAGCGACGACAGCGGCAGCGCCGGAGGGACCAACGGGAGGCGAGGGCAGGGCTACCTCCCGCGTGAAGTGCCCCCCCTCTTGCCTCTCTCATGCGGTGGCGACTGGCGATCATGTGGAGCTGTAGGCGGTGCTATGATCCAGCGTGAGCACGGCGGCGATAATGGCCTTCTCTGTCGTCAATCTCCACCGTCGGCTTTCCTCTTGCCTGTAAGATCTCCCTCACCCTCCTCCTCCTCCACGAATTTCAGTATTTCTAGGGTTAGGTTCTTGGTTTTTGGGAGCGAGGCGGAAGAAGAGAAATAACTAATAAGACAAAGAAAGGAAAATAAACAAAAGAGAGGGGCTTGAATACTGAAGGGCGATGTAGGTTGATGGTGGAGACCGGTGCTCTGCGGTGGGATCAATTCAAGGAGGAGGTGGCTATCGTGGTATATGATGAGAAGAAGGCCATGTGGATGGTGGAGAGAAAGAGGAGGAGCTCAAGGCTACACAGGCGGAACAACAATACAATATCTTAGATCCTTCCAATGGGGATGACCCTGTTTCTATTCTGTTATAGATAAACTGAACTGGACTGGAGCTCCACCATTTTGATTGAACTAGACTGTCACCTAGTACTGAAAAATACCATGTTCCGCCATTTAAACTTAGAATGTAGTTGGGATGCTGCTACTGTATCAGGATGGTCATCCCATCATTGTGAATCTGCTGTGTCGCAGAACACACAAACGGAATTCATAAAGGGTAAAGTCCAAGAGAGAATGCGAAGAATCACGCCCCAAGAAGAAGGTCAAATCATGCAGGCCAAGTAACCGTGATCTTAATGCACAATGTCACCGACTTGATGATAAGGAGTATATGGTTTTGTTAGTTTTTGAGTTAGTCGAACCACTGCCATGGGGGCTGATCATACTCTGAATAGAACGAAATTTAAACCTGTCAAGTACCTGATCTTGCTAAAGGACACAAATGTGTCTTTTCTAAAACTTCAAATCGTCCTGCTAATTGTACGGATTTTCACTTTGACCTGCAGTTGTTGAGGATCTCTATGTGGAAGACTCCAGAACTATCTCTAGGTGCAGACACGTGAACAGTAATGAGACACGGTAGTAACTAGCGAAAAGTGCAAGATGCAGGATCATGTTTCCTTTTCCCATTCATTTTACACTTGTTGTTCTTCATCACCTCTTTGAAAGCACATAGTACACTAAACTTTCTCAGGTTTGGTTCTCATACTTTTACATTGCTTAATACGAACGATGAATGGCCAATCACCTATTTATTTCTAGCTTTTGATCTGTTGATACATGCTGAACAAAACAATATCACTCGGTCTGCTCCTATTTTACGTCGATGCAAAGAAACAATGCAATCTATGTTGCATGTAAGTTTGTAAAATGTATTAGTTGGACATGCTCCTATTGTTTCTGGCCCCACATCTCTTACCTTGTCTCTCAGATTTCTTATATCCATGGGCGAATGTGGGCCGACTCTGTATGGCATGCTAGAATTTCATATGTTGCTTGTTGGAAACCCTCCATTGGTGGACACTTATCCTCTCCCAGTTTGTCAAAATTCGCGGAAGGTGCAAAATTGAGTTAGGTTTATTTCAATTGCCATGAGGTGGACACTAACCGTCATCATCGAGCGTCCATCCTGTCAATCCTCATTTGGTTTAACCTACCCTCAGTCCAATAGTAATCTTGTATAACAGGAAAATATGATTTTTCATTCAGGTTATTGCTTGCTTGTTTTCAGTAGCATAAACCAGATGGGGATGTGCTATTTTTGGCGACTAATCATGCAATTCTAGCTAAGCTCCATCAATTTAATTTAGTCCATAGCCATGGATAGTGTAAAGAAAATACACACCATTATTTTTGCTTGAAATTCCTATATACTGCAAGACTTTGATTTTGTTCACATTTAAACTATTTTCCTATCTGGCTGAGCCATCCATTCAAATATAATTAATTTCTTCCTCGTATTTGTTACCCGGGATATGCATTTATTCAGTTCTGTTTAATATTGATTCATTAATATGCTGAGTGGTTTTGACACTTTGTCTTGCACTATGTGTCTGCCAAATTAAAGAGAATACCTCTTTCACACTACTGTTGTTCAAACCAACCAGGCGCTGTCGTGAAATTCAATTGCTTTTCAGGAGTTTATTTACGACAGAATCTACCTCCACTTGTTTGCTCCTTTTGTTCATCAAAGAGTGATGAAGTTTAGTAGCACAACTTCTACTAGTGGTATTAAGAAAATCCGTCATGGACCTAAGGTGCTTCTGCGGTTCATTTTGATGACTCTGGTCCTAGACTAGTTAGATAGTGTCTTAAATAGTTACAAAACACGGACTAATTCAACATAATGACCCCCATCACTGTATCTGTCACAATTTTATAGAAGTAACTTCAGTGTGCATTTAAACACTAGTTCCAGAGTTTTTCTTTTGTCTTGTTTCTCTCTATACCTGTGATTCATACCAGCAGCTGGCGTATTATGTGGTCATGTGATTCCGATGAATTTTGTATCCAAAACCCACATGCGATATCTTTAATTTTGATATTGTTTTTCCAGTTTAAGGTAGTGAATCCTTAGTTACTCCTCAGGTGTTATATGTGCTTGTGTGGTGCCTGATCTCTGGCTATTTGCTGGTATGCTTTTGAGAACTAAAAATATTCTGTTTTTCGGTATGTGTTCAAGTGGATCATAGCTAATGTAAGAGGGATGGAGAGTAATGTTTTTTGTATTTGTGTGGGTTAAATTAATGGTAGATTTAATTTTCAGACCTTCTTTTAATAATAACAGTAAAATTCAGGTTTCGGTGAGAGGAAAGGTGAACCTAAAGGCTTCAGTTCTATTGATAGGATGCATGCTATGTTGCTTCCAGCCCATGGATATGACTGTTTCAGCCGCTGGATACTTTTGGGTAGATGAAATTGATGGGCAATCTTTGGTCACAGGCAAATTAAGCAGCTTGAATACCAAGCTTAAACATATATGATGGCAGTGAAGTTGCGACTAGTCTCTTCGCATCCTGATGTAAATTAGTCCGGTAGTATTCAGTTCTGTAATAATTCTGAATTTTTCCTGCTGCTGGTTACCAAGTGCCAAGTGAGACATGATGTTCTCCCAACGGATTTTAATTGTACTCGTAGGGATGATCTTTATTAAGTGAGATATTTCCTGTAACCATCAGCTACATGGTATCTATTTATTACATGGCTTGGTTGTTCTTGTATATTTTCTGTAGAATTATGTACATGAATGCCTCTCACGGGGCCGATTTTCCCCTTTTAGACTGGTTTTCCAAATGTCTCCTTGACGCTTTTTTACATGGGTCATCAGATTTCTTGTTCAGAAATTTCTTGGGCCGGTGCTTAGCAAAAGTGTGTACAGAAAGAATTTGTGGACAATTCGTTATAGTTACCAAAAATGCCTTCTACCCAACGATTAGTAGACTAGGTGGACAATGATTATTAATGTACTATATAGCTAGCAAAAATACCTACTATATAGTAATGCAGTCTTATCCTATAAAAAAGCCAGGAACGCTTCAGAGAATCATTATTAATATAGCTAGCAAAAATACCTACAATATAGGAATGCAGTCTTATCCTATGAAAAAGGCAGGAACACCTCACTATTTGTTGCGCATCATCTTTCGTTTCATAGTGTGATTTTGATGCGCCATCCTAGTTTCTCACAAAGAGGATGTAACTTAGAAGTCTCCAATCCTAAGATTACCTCACTCTCATTTGTACGGCAGGAGACTTGTTTCCTTTATTCCCACTGTAATTTTACCTCCAATAGCTAATTTCTTACATTTTGGACTTGTGTCCGTAAGATTGGACTGGGGTGAAGAATAACATTCTTCACCTGGGTGACAAATAGTCGATCTCTATATACATATTTTATCTACTACCATGGGTAGTTGCTCCCTAATTGCTTGTATGCCACCTGTCCCTCCTACCGCCATGCAAATTGTGTTATCGGGTATGGAAACATCCATTAGCGTTCTACAATTCAATAATAAAATAATTACGCTTAAGTGTCACACGATGAGTTCAACAACCTGCTAGTTTGTTAGCGATGCACCGCATCTCCTTGAATGGATAAGTGCTAGCTAATCATGTATGAACTTATTTAAAATGGATAATAGTTAAGCACATGACCGTGACTCTAATTATACTTGTTAGATGTAAGAAATTTTTCCTTTTTGTAAGGTATATTATATGGAGTATATAGTGTGAAGTATATATATACTTTTCTAAGAGTGCAATATATAGTATGAATTACATGTTTTCTAAAGAGTATGGAGCACATATAATGGGAGTATGGAGTGTGCTGTTACTAAATAAGGTGTGAGGTATTTCAAAAAAAAAGAGATAAAGTATGGAGTATATATGGTGGGAGTATGGAGTATGCATGTAGTATTAAATAGAGTATGGAGTACAATATCTCAAACAAACGAAAATTTGATTATGGAGTATACATAATGGGAGTAAGGAGTATGTATGTATTAGATGGAGTATATCAAGCATAGTATTGAGTATATTATATTTTTATAGAACATATATACCAGCTAGGTAGCACACTTCATACTCGCGAATTATGACAAATAGTATGTATACTTCATATTTTTCTCATGGCTGCAAATACTCTTACAACAATTAAGGACAAGATAGTGTCACCTCTCAAACAACACAATATGGCAGCATTCATTGCTTAAAAATAAGATGATACATACGCTCAAACCTAAACCACTTGAAAAAGATGACATAAGACTTAAATGAGAATGCGTCATGACGATGTAGGATGTGAAGTATTCTGCCGACGTGGAAGTTGTTGAATTGGCCTTGGGCTGAGTAAGTGTTCCAAGCCTGCGATGTACCGGCAAAGTTCAGCATGGGATAAACCCGTGGAGCCATCGCCGTCGTTGGGTGCAAAGAGTATGAAGTATCAGGCGGCGCCGTCATGCGCGAGGCAGACTTAGAGATCGTGCGGCGGCGAAGAGCCAAGTACGGTTAGTCGCCGTGCATGTGATTGGCTCGACAGCTTCGTCGCAATTATCACCTTCACATCTGGACCTTCACAATCGCACTGGTGCTCGCATGCAAGAACTGCAGATGCATCTACAAAGGCAATACTGGTAATCACGTACTTACATGGATGTCATGGCTGTAGAGAGAAAGAAACAGATTACGTAGGAAACCAATCAAGAAGTCTAAGAGTTTGTACATCTAATCAATACCTTGTAATATATATGCATCCATGCATGGTAGCTGCGTATTCTGTCGTCGGCGTTGCCGGTTGCGGCGGTAACGAGCCTGTGAAATCAAAGTCATCGCGTGCTCCTATAGCCGATCCGAATCATCACATAGCAAACTGAATTTCAATCTGTAAATAAAATCTGGGATGTGATTCAACCAAGCGATTAGACTATACATACCTGGACACGCATATCCTCAATCAATTGATATTCTGCTCCCATTTTAACAGCAGGTCGATCGGTGACAAACAGCTACAGCGGATCACAACGGTGATCCTTTTCGACGGAGGGCACGGTGGCTGGCGGCGGTACACATAGTGCATTAGAAAAACTGTCGGCGGACAAAAATATCTCCGTGGTTAGTGGGTTTCTAACGGCTACAACGGACCTAGAAAATGGATCGGGTCCCTGCACACTGGGATATCCAGACCCGTTTGGCTGAATGAACATGCATCTAAGGAATCAATCGACGGTGGATGTGGAGGGGGTAACTACCCTGGTAGTAGTTATATATGTATATAAAGGTGTTGCCTTCCCTGCGGCGTGTGGTGGTAGGATTCAGTTACAATAGTTTAGTTTTAGGCTTGTAGATCACCCATTTTTAATCAATCTGCAATGGGAGGCTGTAGAGACGAAGCAATTGCTTTTATTTTTTTATCTTTGATCTCTTTAACAGATCATTTGTCTTTCGAAGAACGAATTCCTTCATTCAATTGAATTCGAAACACAATTGTGGTAGAATTTAAAATTGATTCTAAATATTCAAATCCCAATATATTTTTGGATCTCACGTGGAAATGAAACTTATTCATTCTACAAATTTTCAATCTTTAGATTATGAATCTCGTGGTTGCAAATAAAAATTTGCTTGGAATCAACGGAAATTTCACGCACATTGTTCAAGTATGGAGAAGCTACTTTGAGATTAGCACGTAAATTGGGATATAAAACTGTATCCCATGTAGGCTTTCGTAAAGAATCAATATTTAAATTCTTAACCACACGTTCAAATAATTATGTGGAAAATTTAAGCTTATGGGTGGTTCAATTCGTGTCGTTGAACTTACTCAAGAAGTGGAGACAGTCCAACAAAAAATATGGAACAAGTTTGTTTAGGCCCTTTGTTCGGGAATAGCTACAACTATATCCCTTCCTTTCAAAAGGAAAATTTTCCAACTCTTGAGAAAAGGTAAGATTCAGTAGAGCGAAGAAACCTAGAGGAGGCCAAGAGTTACATGTGGACCCCATGTACTAATACATATGACTTTCGCGAAACTTTGGTAATTTAAATTCTCCACCTCAATTTTCACACTATTAAATTTCTATGAAATTATTCAAAATTTAACAACCATTATTCACGTGTCGAGAAGCAACTTTGAGTTAATGGCATGACAATTCATGCAAGTGTGTCTCACATACTTAATTATACAATTGTGCCATCGTAGATCTTCTATAATTAAATCTTCAACCTCGCGTTCATAGAATGAATTCCCACAATAGTATTTGAAATTTTAAGGGCATTGTCCACGTGCCAAGCAGTAATTTTGAGATTACCATTGAATCAATCTGTGCTAGTGGGTCCCACATACTTTTCCAAATTCCCTTCATACAACTTTGGTATTTAATTTTGTTGTCTCCTATTCACACTATAATTTTTTTGTAAAATGAACTTAAACATTTGTAGATAACTTGAGGCACAGAGAAGCAACTTTGTACACTTTGGTGACTCCAGAGGTTCATGTAGGACCCATAAGCCCATGGGATCCATGAAGAACTAGGTTTTATATTCTAACTCGATAACTCGTGGTCATGGGAATTGGATAATTTATGATTTCAGTTCTTGTGACAGCCAAACTCTCATACTTACATAATCCAACTACAAGTCTTTTATTCTAGGCCCAATTCATGGATCCCGAATGAGGTGTTAGATACCCCCACCACCTGGAATACATTTTCTTTATAGAAGCACCACTCTCCCTAATATACCTTTGGTATTCTTCAATCTGGTTATTGTTGGGGAACATTGCATGGGAAACAAAAAATTTCCTACGCACACGCAAGATCTATCCATGGTGATGAGCATCTACGAGAGGAAGAGTGGATCTACATACCCTTGTAGATCGCTAAGCGGGAAGCGTTAAGAAACACGGTTGATGTAGTCGAACGTCTTCGCGATCCAATGTCCAAGCATCTCGCAATCCAATCATGATCCGTCCCGATCTAGCGCCATATGGACGGCACCTCCGCGTTCAACACACGTACAGCTCAATGACGATCTCCGCCTTTTGATCTAGCAAGAGGGAGCGGAGAGGTAGATGAGTTCTCTGGTAGCGCGATGGCACAGCGTCGGTGGTGGTGGAAACATTCCGGCAGGGCTTCGCCTAAGCACCATCATAATCTATTTGGTGGAGGAACTAGGGAATAGAGAACTAGCACTTGGACTTGTGTTTTTGGGGCTCTATTCCTCTAGTATATATAGGAGGGAGGAGGGAGGACACACCCTCCCTAGGGTATTCCCTTCGGTTCGGCCTAAGTGGAGGAGGTGGAAGAGTCCACCTCCAATCCTACTCCAAGTAGGATTACAATCCTACTTGGAATCTTTACCCCACTAGGTTTTTTTCCTTTTACCACGTCCTAGCTGCATGGGACTCTTGGGGCTGGCTTTCCCATCCCACTAAGGGATGGTGCACCACTCCTCAGGCCCATGTGGCCTCTCGGCGTAGGTGGCCCCTCCTGATGGCCCTCCGGTACTCCCGGTACACTACCGGAAATACCCGAAACTTTTTCAGTGGCCAAAACGGGACTTCCTATATATCAATATTTACCTCCGGACCATTCCGGAGCTCCTCTTGACGTCCAAGATCTCATCCGAGACTCCGAACAACCGTCGGTCACCACCATACTTAACTCAATACTACCAAAACGTCACCGAAAGTTAAGTGTGCAGACCCTGCGGGTTCGAGAACTATGTAGACATGACCGAGACACCTCTATAGTCAATAACCAATAGCGGGACTTGGATGCCCATATTGGTTCCTACATATTCTACGAAGATCTTTATCGGTTGAACCTCTATGTCAAGGATTCAGTTAATCTCGTATGTTGTTCCCTTTGTTTTTCGGTATGTTACTTGCCCGAGATTCGATCGTCAGTATCTCTATACCTAGTTCAATCTCGTTAACGACAAGTCCCTTTACTCATTCCATAATACAAGATCCAGTGGCCAATACTTTAGTCACTTTGCTTACAAGGCTTGTTGTGATGTTGTATTACTGAGTGGGCCCTGTGATACCTCTCCATCACACGGAGTAACAAATCCTAGTCTTGATCCATGCCCAGTCAATACACACCTTCGGAGATACCTGTATAATATCTTTATAGTCACCCAGTTACGTTGCGATGTGTGATACACACAAGGTATTCCTCTGGTGTCAGTGAGTTGCATGATCTCATGGTCATAGGAATAGATACTTGACATGCAGCAAACTATAGCAATAAACTGACATGATCATATGCTATGTTCATAGTTTGGGTCTTGTCCATCACACCATTCTCCCAATGATGTGACCCCGTTATCAAATGACATCTTATGTCTATGGCTAGGAAACCTTAAACATCTTTGAACAACGAGCTTGTTTACTAGAGGCATACTAGGGACACATCGTTGTCCATGTATCCACACATGCAATGTGTTTCCAATCAATACAATTATAGCATGGATAATAAACGATTATCATGAACAGGGAATATAATAATAACCATTTTATTATTGCCTCTAGGGAATATTTCCAATAGTCTCCTACTTGCACTAGAGTTAATAATCTAGCTCGCATCACTATATGATTTACATTGTAATGAATCTAACACCCATACAGTTCTGGTGTTGATCATATTTAGCCCCTGGAAGAGTTTTAGTCAACGGTTCTGCGACATTCATATCCGTGTGCACTTTGCAAATATTTATGTCCTCCTCCTTAATGTAATCGCGGATGGAATTGAAGCGTCTCTTAATGTATCTGGTCCTCTTGTGAAACCTTGTTTCCTTGGAGGGCCGTTGAAGGGCCTGTGCGAGCTGTGCGCTCACACAGGGGCCCCTAATTTGGGTTCACATACATGTATGTATTAGTATTTTCTTAAAAAAAGTCCATGTACTAGTCTAAAGACTTTCAATTTTGGGCCAACGTTGTCTCTATCTCCTGAAGCACTTATTTTGGGATTCTTGGGCCTGATCCTCGCTGTCCGTCTCATCCGGTAGATTGATCTATCTTTTCATCTCGTCCCTGTGCATCGATCTGCAACATTGTTAGACGAAACGACAACGGCAACACAGGCATATTATGTACCCTAATCATGTTGGAAATATGCCCTAGAGGCAATAATAAAATGGTTATTATTGTATTTCCTTGTTCATGATAATTGTCTATTGTTCATGCTATAATTGTGTTAACCGGAAACCATAATACATGTGTGAATACATAGACCACAACATGTCCCTAGTGAGCCTCTAGTTGACTAGCTCGTTGATCAATAGATGGTCACGGTTTCATGGCCATGGACATTGGATGTCATTGATAACGGGATCACATCATTAGGAGAATGATGTGATGGACAAGACCCAATTCTAAGCATAGCACAAGATCGTGTAGTTCGTTTGCTAAAGCTTTTCAATGTCAAGTATCGTTTCCTTAGACCATGAGATTGTGCAACTCCCGGATACCGTAGGAATGCTTTGGGTGTGCCAAACGTCACAACGTAACTGGGTGGCTATAAAGGTGCACTACGGGTATCTCCGAAAGTATCTGTTGGGTTGGCATGAATCGAGACTGGGATTTGTCACTCCGTGTGACGGAGAGGTATCTCTGGGCCCACTCGGTAAGACATCATCATTATGAGCTCAATGTGACTAAGGAGTTAGTCACGGGATGATGTATTACGGAACGAGTAAAGAGACTTGCCGGTAACGAGATTGAACAAGGTATGGGGATACCGACGATCGAATCTCGGGCAAGTATCATACCGATAGACAAAGGGAATTGTATACGGGATTGATTGAATCCTTGACATCGTGGTTCATCCGATGAGATCATCGTGGAGTACGTGGGAGCCAACATGGGTATCCAGATCCTGCTGTTGGTTATTGACCGGAGAGGTGTCTCGGTCATGTCTACGTGTCTCCCGAACCCGTAGGGTCTACACACTTAAGGTTCGATGACGCTAGGGTTATAGGGAAAAGGTATACGTGATTACCGAAGGTTGTTCGGAGTCCCGGATGAGATCCCGGACGTCACGAGGAGCTCCGGAATGGTCCGGAGGTAAAGATTGATATATAGGAAGTCCAGTTTTGGTCACCGGAAAGTTTTCGGGCTCATCGGTAGTGTACCGGGAGTGCCGGGAGGGTGCCGGATAACCCCCGGGAGGGGTGTGACGACCAAAGGACCACATGGGCTGTTAGATAAAGTGTGCCAGCCCTTATTGGGCTGGGCAAGACTTTTGCTAAAGGCCCATGCGGCTGGAGATAAGGAGATAAGGCAAAAAGGATTTAAAAGGAGGAGATCCACCTCCCTTGTGGGAGGTGGACTCTCCCTTTAATTCGGCCGGCCATCTCCTCTTTGGAGTAGAGGCCAAGCCAGCCCTCCACGTCCCTCCTCCTATATATACTTGAGGTTTTGGATGTTTTGAGACAAGATTTGATCTCTCTCTCTCACGGCGAAGCCCTACCTCTCTTCTTCCTCCTCCGCAGCGCTTAGGCGAAGCCCTGTCGGAATACCTTGCTACTCCACCACCACCACGCCGTCGTGCTGCTGTTGGAGCCCTTCCCCAACCTCTCCTTCCTCCTTGCTGGATCAAGGTGTTGGAGACGTCACCGGGCTGCACGTGTGTTGAACGCGGAGGTGCCGTCCGTTCGGCACTTGATCGGATCTACCGCGATCTGAATCGCTGCGAGTATGACTCCATCAACCGCGTTCTTGTAACGCTTCCGCTTAGCGATCTTCAAAGGTATGAAGATGCAATCTCTCCCCTCTCGTTGCTGGTTTCTCCATAGATAGATCTTGGTGAACGTAGGAAAATTTTGATTTACTACTACGTCTCCCAACAGTGGCATCATGAGCTAGGTCTATGCGTAGAATCTATGCACGAGTAGAACACAAAGCAGTTGTGGGCATCGAGTTTGTTAATTTGCTTGCCGCTACTAGTCTTATCTTGATTCGGCGGTATTGTGGGATGAAGCGGCCCGGACCAACTTTACACGTACGCTTACGTGAGACCGGTTCCACCGCCTGACATGCACTAGATGCATAAGGTGGCTAGCGGGTGTCTGTCTCTCCTACCTTAGTCGGATCGGATTCGATGAAAAGGGTCCTTATGAAGGGTAAATAGCAATTGGCAAATCACGTTGTGGTGTTGACGTAGGTAAGAAACGTTCTTGCTAGTAACCTATAGCAGCCACGTAAAAACTTGCAACTACAAATTAGAGGACGTCTAACTTGTTTTTGCAGCATGTGCCTTGTGATGTGATATGGCCAAAGGATGTGATGTGATGCATTGTGATGTATGAATTGATCATGTTCTTGTAATAGGATTCACGACTTGCATGTCGATGATTATGACAACCAGCAGGAGCCATAGGAGTTGTCTTATTTATTGTATGACCTGCGTGTCAATCATAAACGCCATGTAATTACTTTACTTTATTGCTAAGCGTTAGCCATAGTAGTAGAAGTAATAGTTGGCGAGACAACTTCATGAAGACACAATGATGGAGATCATGATGATGGAGATCATGGTGTCGTGCCGGTGACAGTGATGATCATGGTGCCCCGAAGATGGAGATCATAGGAGCAAAATGATATTGGCCATATCATGTCACTATATTGATTGCATGTGATGTTTATCATGTTTACATCTTATTTGCATAGAACGACGGTAGTAAATAAGATGATCTCTCAATAAAATTTCAAGAAAGGTGTTCACCCTAACTGTGCATCGTTGCTAAGGATCGTCGTTCCGAAGCACCACGTGATGATCGGGTGTGATAGGTTCTAACGTTCGCATACAACGGGTGTAAGCCAGATTTACACATGCGAAACACTTAGGTTGACTTGACGAGCCTAGCATGTACAGACATGGCCTCGGAACACGGAAGACCGAAAGGTCGAACATGAGTCGTATAGAAGATACGATCAACATAGAGATGTTCACCATGGATGACTAGTCCGTCTCACGTGATGATCGGACACGGGCTAGTTGACATGGATCATGTATCACTTGGAAGACTAGAGAGATGTCTATCTAAGTGGGAGTTCATTAATAATTTGATTAAATGAACTTAATTATCATGAACTTAGTCTAAAAATATCCTTGCAAATTATGTCGTAGATAGCTCGCGTTGTAGCTCCCCAGTTTTATTGATACAATCCTAGAGAAAAGTAAGTTGAAAGTTGATGGTAGCAATAATGCGGACTGGGTCCGTGATCTGAGGATTGTCCTCATTGCTGCACAGAAAGCTTATGTTTTTGATGTACCGCTAACTGCATCACTCCCTCAAGCGTTGTCTGTAGATGTTGTGAACATATGACAGGCACTTTTTGATGACTACGTGATAGTTCAGTGCGTCATGCATTACGGCTTAGAATTGAGGCTTCAAAATGTTTTGAACGTCACAGAACATATGAGATGTTCTAGGAGCTGAGATTGTGATCTCAAGCTCGTGCCTATGTTGAGAGGTATGAGACCTCCAACAAGATTCTTTGCCTGCAAGATAAAGGAGAATAGCTTAATCGGTGAGCGTGTTCTCAGATTGTCTGGGTGCTACAATCACTTGAATCAAGTGGGAGTTAATCTTCCAGATGATATAGTGATTAATGCAGTTCTCCAAGTCACTACCACCAAGCTACTAGAGCTTCGTGATGAACTATAACATGCCAGGGATGGATAAGATGATCCCTGAGTTGTTCGTGATGTTTGACACCACGAATGTAGAAATCAATAAGGAGCATCAAGTGTTGATGTTTAAGTGAAAACCACTAGTTTCAAAAGGGGCAAGGGCAAGAAGGGAAAAACTTCAGGAATGGCAAGCCAGTTGTTGCTCTAGTGAAGAAACCCAAAGTTTGAGCCCGAACCCGAGACTAAGTGCTTCTGTTATGAGGAGAATGTTCGCTGAAGCGGAAAAACCCTAGATGATTGGTAGATAAGAAGGCTGGTAATGTCAATGGAAGTATATTTGATATACGTGTTAGTGATGTGTACCTTGCTGGTACTCCTAGTAGCACCTGGGTATTAGATACCGGTTCGGTTGCTAAGTGTTAGCAACTCGAAATAAAAGCTACGGAGTAAATGGAGACTAGCTAGGTGAAAGGTGACGATGTGTGTTGGAAGTATTTCCAAGATTGATGTGATCACCATCGCACGCTCTCTCTACCTTCAGGATTTGTGATAAACCTAAATAAATGTTATTTGGTGTTTGCGTTGAGCATAAACGTGATTAGATCATGATTAGTGCGATACGGTTATTCATATAAGTTAGATAATAATGGTTATTCTGTTTACATGGATAATGCCTTCAATGGTCATGCACCCACTCAAAATGGTTTATCGAATCATGATCGTAGTAGTACACATATTCATAACATTGGTACCAAAAGATACAAAGTTAATAATGATAGTACCACATGCTTGTGGCACTGCCACGTAATGTCATATTGGTATAAATCGCATGAAGAAACTCCATGATGATGGATGTTTTTTGACTCACTCGATTTCGAATCGGTTGAGACATGCGAGCCATGCCTCTTGGGCAAGATGACTGAGACCCCGTCATCCAATATGATGGAGCGGGCAAGTGGCTTATTGGAATTAATACATGTTGATGTATGTGGTCCAATGAGTGTTGAAACACACAGTGGATATCGTTGTTTTTCTTTACCTTCACTGATGATTTGAGTAAATATGGGGATATTTACTTAATGAAACACGAATCTGAAATGTTTGAAAGGTTCAAGGAGTTTCAGAGTGAAGTTAAAGATCATCGTGACAAGAAGATAAATGTCTATGATATGATCATGGAGGTGAATATCTAAGTTACGAGTTTGGTATGCAATTTTAGACAATGTGGAAATTGTTTCACAGCTCACGCCTCCTGGAACACCATAGTGTGATGGTGTGTTCGGACGTCGTAGTCGTGCTCTATTGGATATAGTGAGTACTATGATGTCTCTTATCGTTTTACCACTATCGTTATGGGGTTATGCATTAAAGACAAATCCATTCACTTTAACAGGGCACCATCTAAGTCTGTTGAGATGACACCGTGAGAATTATGGTTTGACAGAAGCCTAAGCTATCATTTCTTAATGTTTGGGGCTGCGACGCTTATGTGAAAATGGGTTTTTCACCTAGCGAGCTCGAACCCAAAGCAGACAAATGCATCTTCATAGAATACCCTAATGAGACATTGGGTATACCTTCTATCTCAGATCCAAGCGCAAAAGGTGTTTGTTGCTAAGAACGGGTCCTTTCTTGAGAAAGAGTTTCTCTCGAAAGAATTGAGTGGGAGGAAGATAGAACTTGATAAGGTTGTTGAACCTTTGTTTCAACCAGAGAATAGCGCAACACAGAAAGATGTTTCTGTAGAGCCTACTTAGTTGAAAAGGAAGTTAATGATGATGATCATGAAGCTTCGGATCAAGTCACTATCGAACCTCGTAGGTCGACAAGGACGCGTACTGCTCCTGAGTAGTACGACAACCCTGTCTTGGAAATCATGTTGTTGGACAACGATGAACCTACGAACTATGGAGAAGCGATGGTGGGCCCGGATTCCAACAAATGGCTAGGAGCCATGAAATCCGAGAAAGGATCCATGTATGAAAACCAAGTATGGACTTTGGTAGACTTGCCTGTTGAATGGCGGGTCATTGAGTACAAATGGACCTTTGAGATAAACATAGACGCTAATGGTGAAATGTCACCGTTTATAAAGCTCGACTTGTCGCAAAGAAGTTTCCGCCAAGTTCAAGGAGTTGACTGCAATGAGATTGTCTCATCTGTAGCGATGCTAAAAGTCTATTAAAATTTTGTTAGCAGTTGCTGCATTTTTCGATTATGAAATCTGGCAGATGGATGACAAAACAAGGTTTCCGTAATGGTTTCTGTGAGGAAGAGTTGTATGTGATACAACCAGAAGGTTTTGTCAATCCTAAGGATGCTAATAATATGCAAACTCCAGCGATCCTTCTATGGACTGGAGCAAGCATCTCGGAGTTGGAATATATGCTTTGATGAGGTGATCAAAGTGTTTAAGTTTATACAAAGTTTATGAGAAACTTGTATTTGCAAGAAAGTGAGTGGGAGCACTATGGAATTTCTTATAAGAATATGTAGTTGACATATTATTGATCGGAAATGATGTAGAATTTCTGGAAGAGCATGAAGGGTTGTTTGAAAAGTTTTGTTTTTCAAAGGAAGACCCAGATAAAGCTACTATTTTATTGAGCATCAAGATCTATAGGGATAGATCTATTCGCTTGATAAGTTTTTTCGACGAAGACATACCTTGACAAGTTTTTGAAGGAGTTCAAAATAGATGGGTCAAAGAAGGAGTTCTTGACTGTATTGTAAGGTGTGAAATTGAGTAAGACTCAATACCCGACCACGGCAGAAGATAAAGAAGAGATGAGTGTCATCTCCTATGCTTTAGCCATAGGCTCTATATAGTATGCCATGCTGTGTACCGCACCTGTGTGTGCCTTGCCATGAGTCTGTCAAGGGGTACAAGAGTAATCCAAGAGTGGATCACTAGACAGCGGTCAAAGTTAGCCTTAGTAACTTGAGAACTAAGGAAATATTTCTCGATTATGGAGGTGATAAAGAGTTCATCGTAAAGTGTTACGATGATGCAAGCTTTAAAACCAATCCGGATGACTCTTAGTAGAAATCCAGCTACGTATAGTGGAGCAGCCATTTGGAATAGCTCCAAGTGGAGCATGGGAGTAGTATCTACAAATATGACATGGAAAGTTTGCAAAGGTACACACGGATCTGAATGTCGCAGACCCGCTGACTAAAAACCTCTTTCACGAGCAGAACATGAACAAACCCCAGAACTTATTGGGTGTTAATCACATGATGATATGATCACATGGTGATGTAAGTGTTAATCACATGGTGATGTGAACTAGATTATTGACTCTAGTGCAAGTGGGAGACTGTTGGAAATATGCCCTAGAGGCAATAATAAAATGGTTATTATTGTATTTCCTTGTTCATGATAATTGTCTATTGTTCATGCTATAATTGTGTTAACCGGAAACCATAATACATGTGTGAATACATAGACCACAACATGTCCCTAGTGAGCCTCTAGTTGACTAGCTCGTTGATCAATAGATGGTCACGGTTTCATGGCCATGGACATTGGATGTCATTGATAACGGGATCACATCATTAGGAGAATGATGTGATGGACAAGACCCAATTCTAAGCATAGCACAAGATCGTGTAGTTCGTTTGCTAAAGCTTTTCAATGTCAAGTATCGTTTCCTTAGACCATGAGATTGTGCAACTCCCGGATACCGTAGGAATGCTTTGGGTGTGCCAAACGTCACAACGTAACTGGGTGGCTATAAAGGTGCACTACGGGTATCTCCGAAAGTATCTGTTGGGTTGGCATGAATCGAGACTGGGATTTGTCACTCCGTGTGACGGAGAGGTATCTCTGGGCCCACTCGGTAAGACATCATCATTATGAGCTCAATGTGACTAAGGAGTTAGTCACGGGATGATGTATTACGGAACGAGTAAAGAGACTTGCCGGTAACGAGATTGAACAAGGTATGGGGATACCGACGATCGAATCTCGGGCAAGTATCATACCGATAGACAAAGGGAATTGTATACGGGATTGATTGAATCCTTGACATCGTGGTTCATCCGATGAGATCATCGTGGAGTACGTGGGAGCCAACATGGGTATCCAGATCCTGCTGTTGGTTATTGACCGGAGAGGTGTCTCGGTCATGTCTACGTGTCTCCCGAATCCGTAGGGTCTACACACTTAAGGTTCGATGACGCTAGGGTTATAGGGAAAAGGTATACGTGATTACCGAAGGTTGTTCGGAGTCCCGGATGAGATCCCGGACGTCACGAGGAGCTCCGGAATGGTCCGGAGGTAAAGATTGATATATAGGAAGTCCAATTTTGGTCACCGGAAAGTTTTCGGGCTCATCGGTAGTGTACCGGGAGTGCCGGGAGGGTGCCGGATAACCCCCGGGAGGGGTGTGACGACCAAAGGACCACATGGGCTGTTAGATAAAGTGTGCCAGCCCTTATTGGGCTGGGCAAGACTTTTGCTAAAGGCCCATGCGGCTGGAGATAAGGAGATAAGGCAAAAAGGATTTAAAAGGAGGAGATCCACCTCCCTTGTGGGAGGTGGACTCTCCCTTTAATTCGGCCGGCCATCTCCTCTTTGGAGTAGAGGCCAAGCCAGCCCTCCACGTCCCTCCTCCTATATATACTTGAGGTTTTGGATGTTTTGAGACAAGATTTGATCTCTCTCTCTCACGGCGAAGCCCTACCTCTCTTCTTCCTCCTCCGCAGCGCTTAGGCGAAGCCCTGTCGGAATACCTTGCTACTCCACCACCACCACGCCGTCGTGCTGCTGTTGGAGCCCTTCCCCAACCTCTCCTTCCTCCTTGCTGGATCAAGGTGTTGGAGACGTCACCGGGCTGCACGTGTGTTGAACGCGGAGGTGCCGTCCGTTCGGCACTTGATCGGATCTACCGCGATCTGAATCGCTGCGAGTACGACTCCATCAACCGCGTTCTTGTAACGCTTCCGCTTAGCGATCTTCAAAGGTATGAAGATGCAATCTCTCCCCTCTCGTTGCTGGTTTCTCCATAGATAGATCTTGGTGAACGTAGGAAAATTTTGATTTACTACTACGTCTCCCAACAAATCACTCTGCTTCCCATCTTTTCACTTCTGCTTTGGCGGCTAGGAGGCTCGGCGGCGATCGTTTTACAGCTAGGCACAGGAACTGCGAGCGCGGCGACCAATGCCGCGTTGGTCGACACTGCCGCCATGCGCCCGTGCCGCGTTGTTCGCCGAACAGCCAAACAGAATTCCGAGCGATGACCTACGCTCCTTCACCTTTCTCTAATTTTGATACAAACTTCAGAGTTGTTTTAAGACTTCTGAATTCATTATGTACAACCGTTTACTTATATTTTTTGGAACCTTTTTTTATAGTTGTTAAAGTTCAGAAGTTGTCACGGGTTCAAGATTTTCAATAATTGCTCATCCAAAATCAAGGTTCCATCGTTTCCTAATTTACTATCTATACAAGTGACAAGCTTATAATTCGTGGAGTTCATCAGTTCAAATGCATTGATATTATTTTTGTTTGGTTCATAAACGAAAACAATCATGCACTCTAGTTCTAGAAATATAAAGTATGATTCTGGTGTCTTGAAGCGTAGGAAGAAACAAAAACTAGAATCAAATGCTCAAACTAAAAAAAATTGTGAAAGGACCCAAAACTAAATATCAAATTCAAACTCCACCAAATGCTAATATTGATGATGGTCATGATGATGATGTAGTTGAGGTTGAGGTTGCCACTACAGAAATTCATGAAGGTGATGATGGTCATGGTGATAATGTAGAAGAGGTTGAGGAACACAAGAAGGATGACACTTTGCACTAGCGAATGAGGTTAGTTTATTTTTATTAATCTCTTGCATTGATACTTTAGAATTTTCTAAACATTGTATGAAATAACATAAATTTAAATTGTATAATTAAGTAATTGTGCTTGAGTTGTATTAGATGTTTTTTTTTCAAATGTGAGAGCCCCATTATGCTTTTCGCACCGGGGCCCCGAATTCCTGGAGACGGCCCTGGTTCCTTGGCCAGTGCAATGGCACCAGTGTTGTCACAAAATAAAGCCATTGGATTCAGTGCACTGGGCACTACTCCAACATCTGTCCTAAACTCTTTCATCCAGACACCTTCCTTTGCCGCCTCCGAGGCTGCGATGTACTCCGCTTCGCATGTAGAATCGGCTACCACACTCTACATGGAACTGCAGCAGCTTACCGTTGCCCATTGAGAATAAATACGTATCGGGTCTGAGACTTAGAGTCATCTGGATCTGTGTCAAAGCTTGCGTCGACGTAACCCTTTACAATGAGCTCTTGATCACCTCCATAAACGAGAAACATTTCCATAGTCCTTTTCAGGTACTTAAGGATATTCTTGACCATCGTCCAGTGCTCCATTCCTAGATCATTTTGAAACCTTCCGGCCATACTTATGGCAAGGCTGACATCGGGTATTGTGCACGGCATTGCATACATGATAGAGCCTATGGCTGAAGCATAGGGGACGACACTCATCTTTTCTCTATCTTCTGCAGTCACTGGGCATTGAGTCTTACTCAACTTCACACCTTGCAATACAGGCAAGAACCCCTTCTTGGACTAATCCATTTTGAACTTCTTCAAAACTTTGTCAAGGTATGTGCTTTGTGAGAGTCCTATTAAGCGTCTTGATCTATCTCTATAGATCTTGATGCCTAATATGAAAGCAGCTTCTCCTAGGTCCTTCATTGAAAAAATCTTGTTCAAATATTCCTTCATGCTTTCCAACATTTCTATATTGTTTCCAATCAGCAATATGCCATCCACTTATAATATTAGAAATGCTATAGAGCTCCCACTCACTTTCTTGTAAATACAAGCTTCTCCGTAAACTTGTATAAACCCGAATGGTTTGATCACCTCATTAAAGCGAAGATTCCAACTCCGAGATGCTTGCACGAGTCCATAAATGGATCGCTGGAGTTTGCAAACTTTGTTAGCATTCTCTGGATCGGCAAAACCTACTAGTTGTATCATATAAAACTCTTCCTTAAGAAAATTGTTAAGGAACGTTATTTTGACATCCATCTCCCAAATTTCATAATCGAAAAATGTAGCTATTGCTAACATGATTCTAACTGACTTAAGCATCGCTAAGGGTGAGAAGTTCTCATCGTAGTCGACTCCTTGAACTTGTGAAAAACCCTTTGCCACAAGTCGAGCTTTATAGACGGTGACATTACCGTCCGCATCCGTCTTCGTCTTAAAGATCCATTTGTTTTGAATGGCCTTTTGATACATCTCCAATGTATCTATAATTTTTTCTTGTTCCATGCCGTTATATTATCATTCTTGGATGTTTTCAAATCATTTTAATACAACTTTATATTATTTTTGGGACTAACCTATTAACCTAGAGCCCAATGCCAGTTTCCATTTTTTGTGTGTTTTTGAGTTTTACAGAAAAGGAATATCAAATGGAGTCCAAACGGAATAAAAGTTTATGGTGCTTTTTTATGGACCATAAGACACCCACGGAGCTTGGAAATGAAGTCAGAAGATTCCCGAGGAGGCCACAAGCCTTAGGTGCGCGCCCACCCCCCTGGGCACGCCCACCAGGCTTGTGGGACCCTCGGGAGTCGACCGACCTCCCTCTCAGCTCTATAAATCCTCAAATATTCCAAAAACCCCAACGCAGAACCTAGATCGGGAGTTCCGCCACCGCAAGCCTCCAAAGCCACGAAAAACCAATCGGGAGCCCGTTCTGGCACCCTGTCGGAGGGGGAAACCATCACCAGAGGCCATCTTCATCATCTCGGCGGTCTCCATGTCGAGGAGGGAGTAGTTCACCCTCGGGGCTGAGGGTATGTACCAGTAGCTGTGTGTTTGGTCTCTCTCTCTCTCTCTCTCGTGTTCTTGAGATGGCACAATCTTGATACACCACGAGCTTTGTTGATATAGATTGAATCATGCAGAGTTTCCCCCTCTCTATATTGTTGTGATGAATTGAGTTTACCCTTTGAAGTTTTCTTATCGAATTGAGTCTTTAAGGATTTGAGAACACTTGATGTATGTCTTGCAATGGGATATCTGTGGTGACAATGGGATGTTCTATTGATCCACTTGATGTATGTTTTGGTGATCAACTTATGGGTTCCGTGATCTTGGGAATCTATGCATAAGGGTTGGCACACGTTTTTGTCTTGACTTTCCAGAAACTTTGGGGCACTCTTTGAAGTTCTTTGTGTTGGATTGAACATGATGAATCTGAAACTATGTGATGCATATCGTATAATCAAGCCCATGGGTACTTGTGGTGACATTGGAGTATCTAGGTGACATTAGGGTTTTGGTTGATGTGCATCTTAAGGTGTTATTTTAGTATGAACTTAGGGCTGTTTGTGACACTTATAGGGATAGCTCATAAGATTGATCAGAAAAGATAACTTTGAGGTGGTTTCGTACCCTACAATAATTTCTTCATTAGTTCTCCACTATTTGTGACTTTGGAGTGAACTCTTTGTCGCACGAGAGGTACTTACATATGATTCAACTATGTCAATATTGTTGAGAGAAATTGCACTAGTGAAAGTATGGACCCTAGGCCTTGTTTCCAAGCATTTATACAACGTTTTGCTCGCTGTTTACTATTTGTTACCTTGCTGTTTTTATATTTTCAGATTACAAAAACCTATATCTACCATCCATATTGCACTTGTATCACCATCTCTTCGCCGAACTAGTGCACCTATACAATTTACCATTGTATTGGGTGTGTTGGGGACACAAGAGACTCTTTGTTATTTGGTTGTAGGGTTGCTTGAGAGAGACCATCTTCATCCTACACCTCGTGCGGATTGATAAACCTTAGGTCATCCACTTGAGGGAAAATTGTCGCTGTCCTACAAAACTCTGCGCTTGGAGGCCCAACACAAGTCTACAAGAAGAAGGTTGTGTAGTAGACATCAAGCTCTTTTCTGGCACCGTTGTCAGGGAGGTGAGTGCTTGAAGATATATCTTTAGATCTTGCAATCAAATCTTTTAGTTTCTTGTTTTTCACTAGTTTGGTTTTATAAAAGAAAACTAAAAAAATGGAATTGAGGTTGCCTCATATGCTTCATCTTTTTATTGTCTTTCGTGAAAATGATGGAAAGGAAATTTGTGCTCAAGTGTTAGAAGAAGAAGTTATTAAAATGTTTGGCACTAAATCTTTGAGTGATGAGCATGATTGCAATGTTGTTAGTATGAATTCTTTGAATATCCATAGGACTAATGATGATTGCACTAGTCATGATAAAAAGATTTCTTATAAGCATGCCAATTTTTGTGGAGTGCATAGAGTTTGTGTAGACATGCCTAAAAGGGAAGATAGATTTTGTAAGAGGCACAAGTATTTAGAAACTAAATGGTTGCAAGAATGGCTATATGTTTGTGCTGAAAGACTTAATATTTCTAGCCATCCTTGTGAACTTTGCAATGAACGTGGTCATTATAATTTCCAATGTGAATTATTTCATGATCAAATTGTGTCCAAACATTGTGATAACCTCATTACCCTTGAGCATAATAATGAACTTAGTCTATTTTTGGGGTATGAAGAAATGAAACATGAAACTAAGGATGTTGTAGCATGGGCTCTCATGAAAATGATTGATTGATCTAAATGAAATCTATATGTATTGCGTGGTAAATTGCATTGAGAATCCTTATATTGCCAATTACTTAAAGACAAGGAAACAAATAGAAGATGAAGAGAATACTAATGAAGGGGAAGAGGTTTCCCAATATCGTCCTATTTTTTCTTATGATAAATCAGGTAATGAGGAGAAGCTTTTTATTCAGCCAACCTCTTCAAAAAGAAGTTTGGAGGAATTAAATAAAGCCACACATAATGTGGTGAAGAAGAAGAAAAGAAGGAAAAGTAAAGGTAAAGAGGTATCTCTCCCAAATAATGTTGCTCCCATTATTGATAGGCCTCATGAGAATGAATCAAATATAGTTGTGGAAGGTGATACACTTGAGGATGATTTTGTTATGCCTATTCCTTGTTGTGATAATTATGACTGGGAAGATAATGATACTTCTTATAATCTTGAAAATGTTTATGGCACCAACTTGTAGGATGATGATAATAATTGCTATACTATTGGTGCTATTCGTACCATTAATGATGAGAGTGATTATGTTTATGATATACAAAGCCACAAGCTTGGGGATGCTATGTTTGATGAAAATGACATGTTTGAGAATTCATTTGCTGCAATTAATGTTTGTCCCAAGCTTGGGTATGCTATGCTTAATGAAGATGATCTTTTTATTTCCCCTACTTTGAATGATCATATTTGTTATGATGATTGCATGCCTCCTACTTATGATGATTATTGTGATGATACTTATGCAATGAGAAAGAGTGATGATTACTATTATGATACTTGTCATAATTATGAATATCGTTTCATGAAATATTACTCTTTTAGTGTGGAACCAATTTGTAGTATTCAAGTCTTTTATGATACTCCCACTATTAGTCATGAGAAGAAATTTGCTTATGTGGAGAGTAGTAAAATTTCTATGCTTGTAGATCATGAAAAGAATGCTTTTATGTGCTAGTTATATTGTGTAATTCCTTCATGATGCTACTGAAAATTATTATGAGGGAGGAACATATGCTTATAGGAATTACAATAATATCAAGTTTCCTCTCTATGTTTCAAATTCTTGAAGATATGCTTGTTTTC